>AP028168.1:4467462-6967462 GCA_014132275.2 Samia ricini | reverse complement strand
AAACAGGTCAGCGGGGATCTGGATGTGGATAGTTTAGCTATTTGGTTACCCCTGGTTTTAACTCTAACATATAGTGATTACAAATGAAATCGTTGCCTTTTTGTCAACAAACAGTACAAAAGGTAAACAAGTAGGTAAATTATGTAAAGTATATTTTCGCTATAGTGTACCAAATTTATCGACAATTTTTAATTCATAGGGAGATTATAACTACAAGAAATGAAAACAATAAAAACATAGCTATAATGATCGTTTACTCATTGATCTTAAATTTTAATTTTTTTTAGATTACTAGAGATATGGTTAAATTCTCGCATTATTATATCTGATACATTTCAACAAACTTGAGTTTTACAAGTAAGGCAATATTTCCAAATCTTTGATCCAGAAACCAAAATTACCCAACAAACAACGTCGATATGAAAATCACCGCTTACAGTGTTGAGAGTGCGCAAAATATGTTTGCATAATACGAAATAATAACAATATAAAACTAATAATCGTTCCCCTTTATACGAAAAGTTGTCTGCCACCAATATTGTTACAGCTGTTTCGACGCTTATCTTGTTTGTTTTGCCTGAGTTTGTTACAAGTCCTTATCCTTCCGCCGATCTCTTACTATGCACCGAAAACTTTGGGACGATCTTTTACAATGTATAAGGGAATTCGAGAATGGATACTTGTATAACATTTACTTACTAATAAAGTTTATTCGGGACAGTGAAAATTATACTGATTGCAGATTTAATTTAACTACGTTTTGTGTTAGAGTTATCATAGATCATTATCCTATTTTCATTTGGGGTCGGTGCAACATGTCTTCCTCTTCCATTCCTCTCTATTTGTTGTCATCTCCGCATTCACTCCTTTCCTAAGTTCCACACAGTCCATCCATCTTTACTTTAATCTTCCCCTTCCCATGTAACCGTCCACATTCATATCCAATACCTTTCTCACTACATCCTCTTCCTCCCTGTCCTAGTTTTCATAGATAATTATGATTCGTTGATGTTTAAACTATACATTTAATTATTGGAAATGTGTTTAAAAGGATAATGACTTGACTAAGTTCGTATATGGTATTGACTAATATAAATGTTTGGGGGTTTGAAATATACATAATTTTAACACATGTTACTGCAAATTTATGCTCATATTTAGTAAGTACCAAATGTAGCCAAGAACCTCATAACCTATATCTATACTAATATTAAAATGAGGAAAGATTTGCATTTGTGTATGAAGCGACTAAACTTAAAAACTACTGGACCGATTTCGATGAAATTTAGTATGGTGATAGTTTGAAACCCAGGGAGTAACATAGAATATTAATATATTAATATAATAATAATATTTTTATTCCGAAAATCCCACGAGAACGGGAACTACGCGAAAAAAACCGCGAGGTATCAGCTAGTCATTCATATTCATAAGTATTTATGTGAATCTACAATCATGTTTCTTTTTAGGCTTTTTACAAAGTCAAGAGGTCCTAGCTATCGTTTTAAGCAATAATTACATGTTAGGATAATCTATATAGTAGTTCTAATCTGTATGTAGTAGATACGTGTCTATGTATGTATGTACATAAAAGTTACTCCTGTGCAAGGGTCGAAACCCAACCTTACTGCTCAATATTATTACCACTGTGTTAGGACCCTTGTCGACATAACTGTACTATAATTATTAATATTACATCTTATTGAACCGTTAATATTGTATTTAAGATTACGTTATGTTCGTTACAAGAAATTCAGTTAAATCACAAAGCTGCTCGTTTCCCTTCGTTGAGGGAGCTTGAGATTTGTTGGTACTTAACCAAAGAAATGTTCTTACGAATAAATTTGATTTAGTTATGAGTGAGAGACCCTAACCTGGTTTCCGTTGTACGTGACCCGCATTATATTTCGGAACCCTCATTTGAAAGTTATATGTTTTTTCAAGTGCGAAAGAAATAAAACTTAGCTTTGAATATACCTGACGTGGTAACAAATCGGTTAGAAATTATGCGTCGTCGTCTATTGTGATTCAAACTAAAAAGTAGTTTGTAAGAATAAATCTTGATTAATTATATCGACATGACACGGTCATGACGGCTTACATTTTATTATAATAAAATAATATAAAATTAAATAATAGTACCTAATTATTATTATTACTTAAAAACTATGAATAATGAATGCCGTCCAGCACGCCGTAAGACGGAAAGGTTCCCAGAAGGCTGGCCACATTGGCACGTTGGATGGCAATGCTGATACGCTATGCCAAAATATTGGACCGCCCTCTCGTCGCGAGACGTGTTGACTAGACAACTCGCGAGCTGCTTGAAAAGGCTATGAGCATTCAGACCCCACGGCACCAGAGTGTCTATCCCAAACAGGACAAAAATGTAATATATTTTACATATATATAATACATGTATGTCAAGGGCATCATATCTGCGCCGCTTGAGATCCTCCGCAGATGTAGCTACTGCGTCGGCATTCAAAGAGGTATTATAATTCTTTTGAATTTAAGTTCACGCAATAACCATAGAATTAAAACTCTCAGAACGGCAGTAATAGAATAGGCCACGTACACCTTTCGTTACGTGTCAGTGATTATGTAACTCGGTATCGCTTACACACTTACCTATATATAATCTTTTCGCTTCAATGATAAACGAGTTTTTCTGTGAAGCTATCGTCGCTCTTAGCGTTATTGCTCTATGGTAATAACTATAAGGAAATTAGTGTATTTTATTTTTTAAGTTTTCTATTAAAAAGTTTTTTAAATCTCCATTGCATTTCGTTGTATTGTATTATTCTCCTTTTCTTTGTGTTACACCCCTCATTATCGAGGATCGTGACCTCTTGGATTACCCGGGTTCCGGTTTTTTTCCGCTATTTCCCTTTATCTATACCCACGTAGAGCGTAAGGTGAATGTTTATACCGAGACAGGTGCGAATTTTATCGCCCTATCAAAACGGAATCCTCCCTTGAGATTTTTCGAGCTCTATCTCTTCGGGCGTAAGCAATTTTTCGATGCAGTCATCGTTTCTGCTTGCGACAATGTAAAAATAATTTAAGCCTGTTGGCAAAATAGCACCTGCATATGATGCATATCTGTTTAAAGGTTTTCTTCTATGTTTGGGATGCCTTAACATACTTCTGCTGCATTTTTTTTATTTTTGAATATTAGTGTTTAATTAATATGTATTAATATTGTGTAATTATTATAAATGTTAAAGTTATGTTCTTTTCCTTATTTCTACATTTTAATAACAATACTGAGTTATGCATAAGTGAGTGGTGCACTTGTTGTTAATTAGATATTAGATTCACTGTGTTTTCTCTGTCAAGTGTTGTGGTGTATATATATGATTTAACATATTATCTGTACACGTGCCTTTAATAAATATATTAAAAATATATATTTTGTGTTTTACATAGTTGATTTTCTCTACAATGCATTTTTGATGACGTAAACATTAATGCTCTTCTGCCTCTGTGGCGCAGTTGTATTACGGTAAGACAGTACTGAGGTTTTGTGTTCGATCCCGCGGGTTGAGTCAAATGATATTGGGTTTTTCTACTTAATATCGTCCCGGAGTTTGGAATTTGTGTCCGATATGGCGACAGGCTCGCCCCCTGTCACATCTGGAACCTAACTAAGCTCGGCGAAATGTGGGTGGTGTAGTTCGCTATTTCACCTCTACCTTTTTTTTTTTTTTTTCTACGGGGGGAAATGCATTTACGCACTACCCTTATCTATTGTATTTGAAGGATCAAAGTCCTCCAAATACAATAGATAAGGGGGCACGGAGTGACGAGCTCCGTGCCAGTGTGGGACTCACCCGGGCGAGAGTCGCCCGGAAATACCCACTACACCCCCCGGGGCCGTCCGCTGCATTTGGGATGGGGGCGACACGGGGTGGCTTTCGCAAGCACCGCGTCGCATTTCACCTCTACCTAACCTTTTGAGGATAACAGGCGTGAGCTTATGTTATCTTTAAAATTAATTGTAATCCAGTTGTCATTGTCCTTTAGAATTTGAATTCAATTTATAAACGAACTCATGCTATTAATTTCTTAGGATTTTTTTGTGATCGTGTTTTTTTTTACTTAACAATATATTTGATAAAAGAGTCGAGAAATTGAGAAAGTAACAAATCGCGGAATTAATTACTATGTTTTAGAAAAAAAATCCGTGTATTTTCTTCAATTAATAAATCGTCGTAAGTGAGGAGTATAATATGCCCTTATATATTCTATGTTACTGGAAAAAAATTCTTGATTACATTTATACTCTACACCTTATAAATATTAGATACACGTATAATTGAATACGTTTAAGGACTGTAGTATACGGACTTACCTCTTATATTAATTGCACTAAGATCCGAGGAATAAAGACAAGGTCAAAGCGGTATCTTAGCGTAATAAAGCTATTTACACAGGCAGAACGGGAACTTACACTATTTTATCTGATCTAGTTTCGTATTAAAGTCAAAGATGGTAAAGAACGACAAAGCTGTTGCTCAGGACTACATTACAATACCATTTTACTAGCTTACATCATCCATTAAATGTTATAGAGAGTTTCTTTAAACTAATGATAATTGTATTTTCTTTTTTATATTCCCGCCTGGGTAGCTACAACCCTCAAGTTTGCAAAACCTGTCACGAAATACCAATAAGTGTGTTCCGGCAGCATCACTTGAGAACCAGTACGTAGGGTTAGTGTGTTTACCATCCTGGACCACATTTTCACTTAACATAAGATGAGACTGTAAACCTGTGAGTAAAAAAAAGCTCTGTGTAGTGTAAGAATAGATTTAGATGACCAACCTCAACAATTTATTTCAGGTCGTAAAATATTGATAAAAATTTTCTTTTGACGCAGTTAGTAACCCTAATATTGAGCCGAGAAGCGTTCGATCTCCAAATGCCAGAATCTTGGAAGGAATAAGCTTGTGTGTTTTAGAATAAAATATCTATTTGTATGGTAATATAAATGGTTGTTTACCATCGTATAGGAGTCCTTAACCCCTTGAGCACTAATCTGGCGTTTACGCCAGTTTTCCATTATTTTCCTATTGTCTCATTTGTATGGTTACTCGACATATTAATTAGAACCAAAATGGCTTTCTAAAAATACGTGTTATTCTGTTGTTTATAGCTTTTCACTAGATCTCTTCCAATGTTAAGTATCTGTATGCAACAAATGAAATCTTTGTTTTTCGAAATGCTCGCGGTATCGGAAGTGCTTGGAAATAGATTTGACATCACCATTGAATTGACCCAGGCAAATGTTACAAAATAGTAAATATACCCTATTAATAAACGTAAAATCACTAATTAGCTTTCATATTTCATTGTCGTTTTTATAATGCATTTTTGATATTAACCCTTTGAGCAACTTCCTGGCGTTTACGCCAGCTTTCCATTGTTTTCCTATTGTCTTTCTATTGTTTCATTTTTATGGGACATTAAGAACAAAAGTATTTATTCAATTTATGCCCTAATAAAGCGCTTATGAATGTCAAAACACTAACACCGCTTCGAAAAACAACCCGGTCAAGAAGAGCCAGCAGAAACTCGATATGGTTCTTTTTTTATAAATTTGAATATACTTATAATTTTTTATATAAAAACTATACAAATTATAGTAATAACCATTCTTAGCGAAAGCACAGAAGTTGTTTTAATTTCTAAAAATCATTTTCGTTCACGTAATGATTCGCCCTGTAATACAGTAATGTAACAGTATAATGAATTTATTATTTTTAACAAGGCTATTCCGTTGTCTCCTTTGTTCCCTTAAGAACCAGTATTGTGATAAGCACAATATACTTTGGTTAAGTACGGCATAAGAACGAAGATCGTTTGGGTCCGATCAAGTATTAATTATATCTGGAAATTTTTGAACATTTTTGATCTCCCTCTCCCTTTGCAAGTAAGCAAACCACTTACCGGCTCCCCTATGATTAGCATTAACGTAAGCATTGGTAAAAAATAAAAAAAGCACACGTAATTGTTTACGTAATCACTAATCAAACCCGCCATTCCCTATTTCATCAAAAATTAGCAAAGCCCTCTGTCCCAATTGATGATAACGTAATAATTAGATGCCCATTTCATAAAAAAAATGCGAATCAATAGACAGACATGTGGATAAAAACACAGGTACTAAGAAATAAAGATGCTAAGAGATATTTTATCAACAGTTTAAAAACCAATCTTCAATTAGCGTATTGACGCTACCCTAAAAATGTTGTCGCTTGTTTCCATCAGCGTGATATCACCGCAGCAGACTATCCAGGAGTTGTTCTGTACTACTGACTGCGTTTGCTTCGACGTGGTCTCGACTGTGATAAAAGACGAGGGTATAGACGAACTCACCGATTTCTGCGGCAAAGGAGATAAAATAAAAAGGCTGTGAGTACTTTTGTGTTATCTGTGAAACGTTTGACACACACTTTTGCTCACTACACGCAGGTACACACGTTCTGTAAGGAACCTTTTGGTTGGTTTTTACAAGCCGTAGGGTTTAGCTATAGGACAGTTTCTGTGGCAATTTATCTGGTTCATATAGTATTTATAATTACCTTTGAAGTCTTTTTTAGTTTCATTAAATCACTGATGAGTTATGATCACTGATCTGTTTATGTAATGTTATAAAATTAGCGATAGACACCAGGTATATTTTCTTGGTAGTTCAGTCTGAGTCCCTCTCTGGGTTACTATGGCAGTTGCAAAAGACGTGTTCCGATCTTCATCCGGGGAATCTCTTGTAGCCGCTGTCAGCGCGAAACAGCGACACCGCATGCACTAGCATCTTACTTAGGTATTTACACGCAAAGTACAAAAATTCTGCAACTGACTTTTTTTTACTTTAAAGGTTTTCTGGTCAACAGCGTTTTGTCAGTTCAAAATTATTCTTAATAGCATGAGATTAAAACATTATTTTTTTACAAATCAATTAAAAAATATGTTTCATAGATTCAATCTCCAAGGAGAACGGTCAGCGTAAAGTGGCATCATTTAAACACCTAAATCATGTTAGCGTTAGAGGCCAGGGAAATCTTCTCGGTAGCGTGAAATTAAACCATTATTTTATGTAGATTAATGACCATCCCTATCTTGTTCCCTGATGCCAGAAAATTTTACTTCCGTATTGATTTTTTTCTTCGTTTTGTACTGTTATCAACAGTTATAACAAATAAACAGATTAGTTAATACTAGACGGTTATCTATTAACTATACTAGTAAATAAAATTGGAGTGTTTATTTGTAATGTAATTTTTTTTTTAAATAGATATGGATGTATATACGATACGATACCTATATCAAAAATGCAATTTAAAAAAAAAAAAAATTGTATGCGTATCTGTCTGTCCGTCTATCTGTGGAACGGCTGGACCAATTTTGACGGGACTTTTTTTGGTAGATAGCTGAAGTTAGTCCAGGTAACTTAGGATGCTTTTAATTTTCGAAAATAATTAGGGTTTTTCTTAAAAATTATTAAAAATTTGAATAAAATCCGATTCAATGCACAATTGTACGGGCAAGTGCTCGAATTTATGAGAAAGATTTTTTTTTATCTTAGTACTATTTTTTTTAGGAAAATAATAAGGGATCCGTATAAAAAAATAACACGCAGTGAAGAATACATAAAAAGCGGGCATAGCCGCGGGCATTCAGCTAGTATAAAATATATTTACTAATAACTAGTCTATACTAATAAATCAAATTGAAGTGTCTGTTTTTAATGTCAACATATTTTTTTTTAGTTTATAGATATGAATGTAAATACCAAATGTGATCCTATACCAAAAATACAATTTTTATAATGTTTGTCTCTCTGTTTATTTCAGGTAACCACCGTAACGGCTGGTCAGATTGTGATGGGGTTTTTGGCAGGTAACTGAAGTTACTCCGCGTACTTAGAGTACTCTTGTTTTACAAAAATAATTAGGGGTCCGCGTAATAAAATTAAAACCCATGAAATTCGGAATAATATCCGATTCAATGTGCGGCCTAATATTTGTTTCTTTGTGAGAAATACTGCTTAATGTTAATTGCTAATGCTTAATTGCTTAATGTTAGTAGATTTTTTTTTTTGGAAAATTATTAGGGTTCCATATAAATAAATAAAAACTATATATATATATATATTACATGAACACATAGCTAGTAATTAATATCGCGTGAGATTCATTACAAATCGTTTGCGTAAATGCAATAACCAACGGAAGGGAATTGTTATAATGACTAAAGGTTTATTGTTGTTTGTCAGGAAGAATAGATAAAGTTAATTATTTTTTTATAGTAAACAAATTATGATATATAATTTTCTTACGTAAAACGTTACAAGGAAGAGAAACATTTGTTACTTTGTCGTTGAGAGGTCCAGCACGTTTGGGTATCAACATAAAAATGATGATGGACAGACGACAGCACGTGTTTACCTTGTATAAAACGTGCCCCGACATCTACGTGAGTCGTGACTATAGATAACTTTAAGGCATTGTGTTTCGCCTGAATCTGCGTATACAGGTCTATTGTAAAATTATTACGTTATGGAATACGGAACATTCTGTTATTAGTTATCGAATGTTCTATGTTCTTTGTTTCGTGTATGTTTTTTTCCAGACGTATGTATTTGTTTCTAAATAAAGATTCAATATATGTAACCTGTTTTTTGTATTAAAAAATCCAGAATTGTTTTTCATTCAAAATACGCTTAATTGTTAGCTACAGTTGTTTATGACTCTTACGACTGACCAACAGCTCGCTTCCATAATTATCGTTCTGAACTCCATTTTATAACGGTGAAAATCGAACTATCTCGGACTATCGACACGTTTCAGTATTACTGACTAAAAATAACTGAATATTGAGAAACATTTGTTCATGTATAAGCCAATTCTTACTATCTCTTCTGCTTGATTATAATTCAACCCCCTTAACAATACATTCTTCTTCGCTTCGTACGTTGCAATATTTAACCGGGCAAAGTCTCTGGGCCTTGTTATATACGTAGGGCTAGTTACGGATGTGGTGCAAATGGTAAATAAAAGGCTCCGAAATACGCAGTTAACCTTCCTCATAACCACGTCGGGTGGCAAAGAATTCGACATTCGGCGGGAAAATATCCATCACAAAATGCTTCATTTCTGTGCGTCACGTATTGTAATTAGTTTTATTATATAATACGTATATAAGAGATAATCGTCAATACTAATTTGGATATCATATATCTATCTTATTGTTGGATTATAATTCGTCATTATTTGACGTAAAGTTATCTCGCTGAATGTTTACAAAATTTATGACCAGAAATATATCCGTTCTGTTAAGAAAAAAATGTTTGTTTTAACAAAATCATAAATTATTCACAATCATTTCAAAAGTTTCGAGGTTTAATATATTAACTATATAATCGTATTTAATTTAAAAATCTATACATGTAAGTAATAAAACTGTAACTAGGCCAAATCTATACATTAAATATTTTTTGAAAATTATAATTAGGATGGACTTTGTTATCCATATAGAAGCGAAAAATATTGTGTTTAGAATTTTTATCTGTATGTACGTGTATCACTCAGAAAGTACTGAACCGATGTTGAAGATACTTGAGGAGTTTATAACTACTATTATAAATTAACATTTAGGATACTTTTGCCCCATAAAACGCAAGGATTTCCAGGATATTTTGATGAAAGGACGAAACGGGAAGTGGATAGAGAATAGAACAAAAGAGACGAGATACATTGCATCTAGATTGTCTGTTAGAATATCATTGTCTCAATACCACGCGAGCAAGGTCGCGGGTACAGATAGTGTGTAATTAAAGTGAGAGTGTAGAGTGTAAAAAGTATCAAAATTTTCTGTTACTTTTTTTATTGGTGAGTACATACGTAACTGTAGATTTTCCTTTTTGCTTTATAACTACCATCGCATGAAAAAATGTTTGCCAAAAATCCATTCCGATCCGATACGCAACTATCGTCTACTGGAATATCATCAAACGAATTAAAAAACAAAAACGACGCGGATCGCAAAAAATGTGCTGACTAGTTCATGCGGTTTAAAATATTTTTTCTACTCATATTTTGTTTTTATTTGCAATACATATGTATTTGGTTTTTTTTTTTTTAAATAGGAGCCTGGTAATGGTTTATTATGTCTTGGCTCAGTCAATTTTTCTTAGTATTTAGTTACGTTATACTCCTAACTTGCATACTCAGAATCTGACGTCCGTCTCCCGACTAGTATCCCAAGTAACATTACCGATTTACCTGACAATAAGTTCAAGTATTATGTCAAGCAAGTTTTAATCTCAAAAGGTTATTACAGGGTGGATCATTACGTGAACGATAGTGATGTCTGGAATTAACCCACATCTCTGTGCTTCCACTAACATTATTAAAACTACGATTTGTATAGTTTTTTATATGACAAAAAAAATGATATATATTATATTTATGAAAAAAAAGAACCAGATCGAGTTTCTTGCCGGCTCTTCTCGACTGGGTTGTTTTCCGAACCGGTGGTAGTGTTTTAGACGTTCATAAGCGCCTTCTTAGGGCCTAAATTGAATAAATAAATTTTGATTTTGATTTTTGATTTGTGATTTTGAGTACAAACCATTCCGATCACAAACAACTAGAAAACATGAATCTAAAAATCTAGAACCGATGAAGAGCTAGGCGATTTAACATACTATTTATCACAATATGAATTTAAAATAAAATATTATTTAATTAGGGTTACGTGTAAAAAAAATTAAAACGCAGTGGAGAACATACGAACACAGGCGCAGCCGCAGGCACACCACTGGTATGTATATGTATAGAACTATATGTATAGAAATGTAATCTAAATGTTACTACAGAGTATATACTAAAATTTATATACTATAGTTTATGCGTGATTGGCGAACAAATAATAAACACAGACATACAGTCATACAAAAATTTTAAAATCCATCGAAATGTGTTCTGTTGTTGATTCTGATGTCTTCAATGTACAGATTTCGTCGTCTCTCTAGCTTTTTATTATAAGTATAGCTCGTATAAATTTAAAAAAAAAGAACATTGTTCCTTTTCCAGAAAATATTTAACACACTATGATTTAGTATGTAAGTTATAATCTAAATCTAATAAAGATGAAATAGTTCCAAGACATTTTTTTCCTCTTGTTGTAAGTTGATTTTATTTAGTTTGGTTTTGCATCTATTGATGCTCTTTAGCGTTATTATAACTTTGAAACAATTTATTTTTTCATAATGTTTAACAATGATTTTGGCCTAATTTCGAGCATAGAGTGAGCATTAGTATAAGTAAAATGATTATTAAATTGTATTTAATCTTTGTTGAGATATTTGAATTGTAATATACTAAGAAGTTTCAGAGATAATTATTTCAAAATCCGTTAGGACTGATGCCTTATTTCAATATATTTCTGAATATTGCAGATTTATCTGAATTGAAAAATTTAGAAACAAAATGTAAAACCCTTTAAAATTCACAAACTCCCTACACTGATATTGAGAATAAACTTTATATAAACTACTTTATATTCAAACATTTAACTTTAATTTTATACAATACGGTAAATGTTAACAATCAAAATTTCATATGTCACAACAAAATTTACAAATAACATCAACAAACGACAAATTATTTCGTTTTCCGTGACCCAATTGTAAAATTCATTAGACGAAAGTATTAACGACGTTAATCTGTTGCTGGTAGCAGCAGTCTTCCAGATATTAAGGAAATAAATTCTTTTCATTATTGTCTTCATTTCTAAATACCATAGTTAGCTTTAATTTTTTATACAATGAGACAATTTATAATTTCGGGAATGTTTTACTCTGACTGCGATTTACTTTAACGTTAATTGTAAATATTTCAAAGTATAATTTACACGTCACTCGATTTAACGACAAACTCTTTAAAATGACGAAATTACTTAAGCTTGCTTAGTGTACCTTATTGTCCATACAACGATACACTCCATGTAGCGTCACATCCACTCTCTATAACGGCAAGAATAGGTCATTATTATATAATAAACAGTACTTTCTATGTTGCGGTAAGTAATAAGAACTACGTTCTTTTAATGCTTTATTGTCTAGTATTTATCTAGACTGTACAGATCAAAAGGTTTCAAAAATTCTAAGCAATTACTTTTTTGTTTATGTGACTATTAAATGCAATAAGCGTTTTTATTATAATCAATATAAATCTTTGGAAATGTTTTACTTTATTAATAAATAGTTACATATTAATATAATACAGTCAATTAATACAGTCAAATATAATTTTTTCTTCTCTCCATTTTACGGCAACTCTCAATAACATCATAACATGAGCAGTCCCTTAAGTGTCGCTATATAGAGTTTATATTGTACTTATTCATCTTACAAAGCCGTTATTGGCTTATTTGTACTAATATTATAAAGAGGAAAGATTTGTTTTTTTTTTTTAATGTATGTAACGAATAAACATAAAAACTACTAGACTCATTTGAATGAAAATTGGAATGAAGATAGTTTGAAATTCAGGGAGTAACATAGGATAGTTTTTTACTACAAAAATACCCCGGGAACGGGAACTACGCGGGGTAAAACTGCGAAGAGCAGCTACTTTACTCTAAAGCGTTTTGTATTAGCCAAATGTATCAATCAGGTAATTTTTAGGTTGTAGTCGCTTCACATAATATGAATAAGAGGTATATTAAAGGAGATTGTAGAATGTTGCAGTGGCAGTGTCATGGTTTTTATATTGGGATAAAAGTTGGTCGTCCCGTACGCCTTGTCACAGTAAAGAAGTTGTTATAACTGCCAAGGCATGCCTATAGGTGTTTTACATGAAGAATTTTTAGCCGCTATTCTCTGTAAACATTATATCTTTTACCGGATTGAGGAATTCTTCGATGCATTTTTTCTGCCCTAGAATTCTTACTAACATAATAAGGTACTAACACCTAATTGATGGACATTATGTTTGTGTTTTTATTGTTGTTTATTTAATGTTTTTTTACGTGAAACATAAATTGCACGGATAAAATCATTATGTAACGGTAAAGAAGTAATACTTCATGCATCCACATGAACACATGTAAACATAGTCCTAGATTTAGTTTTTAAATGATGATAAATTCAATTTTGGCGCTTTATTTAATGTATCAGTTTAGTTTAGATATCTGTTTTATACGAGCTGTGAATTTAATGCAAATAAATAAATACCGGGCGTCCGATTATGACCAATTTTTTTGCATAACGATTCGTAGGAATTACATTTAATTTTGTAAAACACAATAAAAGTATACACACAAAGAGACGGTAGACAAGTAAATACTGTGGCAGTGGCAATATTTTATTTACACTCGAAAACACAAGCGGCGGCGAGCCATTTCATTAGCTCCTTTCCGGGTTTCGTAACGAATTATTGTTGAGCCGAAAAGATTTAAAAAAGTTTTTTTTTCACTTAAGGAATTGAGCAAGGTTTTTTTTAGTTACAGCTTATAACAGTTGAAGCTCGATTGGCAAAGGATATAATTACGGGAATTTTAATTTACAAGACCCTAATATGGAAGAGTAGGTCATTTGAACAGAAACTGGTGTCGTCTTAGAATTTTATGTAACTGTTAGTATAGCTTCACTGGTATTATAAACTTCTTTAGATTATGTTTAATTTTAGGACATATATATTTTTGATGTCACCGTAAGCCGTCAAACACAACATTCAATTATTATAATATATATTTTTACGAATCAAAAATATTTAGTTTGACTACAGTAACATTTAATTATTTTTAACATGGCTTTTATACGTATTACTGTTATTCATAAGTAGTTTTAACAATTGAGCAGAAAAAAGTTAATATTATCTTAATTATTGTACTTAGGATTTTTTGGTAAAATAAATTGTAGGTAAAACTCCTTGTGAAGTGAAAAGGGTCAGATTTAACACCCAAGATCTTTTTACCCTTTCACACTGGCATTTATACGTACATTTTAATTTATCCATTCGCACTAAGTTGTTTCCTCCTACCATCAAAATTCACGACCCTACGAAGTTATGCGGTAAATTTGAAAATATGTTCAACCATATTTTCATGGAACACTTGGTTTTTATCAGTTTTTCCCCAGTTTATTTCCATGATGGGCTGGTTCAGATTTCTGATTAAAACGTAGAAAGTTTATCACGATTTGTTTTGTTTTAGGAATATATTGACAATGTAATCATATATTTCACTCATATTTCGCTTTATTCTACGCAGAAATATTTATAGATTTTATCGTAACGTTTTAAAAATATTCGTTTTTATTTTCTCATGTTATGTTACGCTATGTATTCAACAGTAATTATTCCAGTTCACCATTGCGCGGGTTATATATTTAAACCACAAAACAATACGTATACTTTTCTGATATCTCATATGTGTAATTCCTGTAGTTGAAATTGATCATATTAATGTGTCGGGTACCCATAAAAATAAGACAATAGGAAAACAATGGAAAGCTCGCGTAAACGCCAAGTAAGTGCTCAAGGGGTTAAAAAGGATCGTATACAATTTCTTCATATTTTTGCAATTGTGTAGTTTTTAATTCACACCTAATGTTGAATGCTAGTGTCGATAAAGATAGTTCTAAGTTTACCTTTACCTAAGACGAATTTGTTTACAAGTGATGCTGCCGGAGCATACCCAAGAATCTATATACCTGGATACATTTATAACTGAAGGATAGTAGCATAAACAAATATACCACCATATAAAAAAAAGTCATCACAATATTACATTATCAGTTTTTTTTCTGTGTTACACGTGCTTAATGCAAAAAGCTTACTCTAAATACTAGTAATGTCAAAATTTAAAAATTAGTAATAATGAAAGAAAAATACATTTGATAACTTTGTAATTATATAAATGAGCTAGTTTTGTCATTTGTATAAATTTCACTCAATATCTTTCGATACTTTGAGCGTAACGAACAAGTGGTAATTCTCGCAAGGGCGACAAACTATGAACGTCACAACGTCGTTACCCCAACGGTTTGTTGAAACATTTTGTGGACTATAAATCGAATCGTTGCATTGCACCAACGTTAACTCCGCCGTTTTCTTCTGACCAAATAGAAAAGCTTTTAGCGTTATTTTTACCACACTACACGCTTATATATTAAAGATGGAAATAAGATACTTGTTATTTTAGATATTTATTTTGAATGACTGTATTTGAAATATGTTTGACTACTTTGCTGATTCCGCTTTAAATAAAGTCACCTTCCCATATAACCGTCCACATTCATATCTAATATCTTACAGCATCCTCTTCCTCCCTGCGCATTACATGCCCATACCAAGACAGACGCCTACTCTTTACCTTCTCTATTACTGGTGCATCTTTTAGACGTTCTCTAATTAATGTATTCATTCCTAATTCTGTCGTTTTCTTGTTACTGCACACATCCATCTCAACATTCTCATATTGGCTGCATGCAGTCTCCTAAATTTAAACATTTATTTTTCAAAAATAAGTGCCAAAGTGATTATGGCTTAGCTGGTAGTACGGTCGGATTCCGTATCGATAGTCGTATGTTCGAATCCACTTATCTAATTCTATAATAAGCCTGAGCTTTTGGTGAAGGAAAACATCGTAAAGCAACCATAGCATGGTGATTTTTGATATGTATGTTCCCGCAGCATTATTTGTGAGCCAGTACTTAGCGTGTTTACTCTCGTGGGGCAGATCGTCACTTAACATCAGCTGAGATTGGGGTGAAAGTGCTAACCCTGAGTAGTAAAATAAAAATGTCATTTATATTAATCGCTATTATGGATGATATTTTTTGTTTTAGTTTGGATATAGGAGGTAGTATATCCAGAATTACCGAAAAAATTTCAACATTAGGAAGCGATATTAATTTTGAATGTTATGTTTAAAGCTATCATTTATTTATAATGTAAAATAAAACGTTACTTGTGAATTATGTAGTATTATATTAAAATAATCAGTATATTTGATTTGGTCGCTATAAAACGAGTAAATAAATAACTTTATTATTCGTTTTCCTTAAGAAATCACTCTTATTTGTCTCACAGGAAAAACAATGCGTAGGATAACAAAAAGCAATCCATTTCGTCACGGTTCAACTAAGAACAGTTAAAGTCAGGTGAAGCATGACTGCGGAGCACCATATAATATTTTACAGAGACCGTATGTTGGATAAATGTATTTATTTTAGCTTCTATTCGGTCAAACGTCCTACCTGTTTTACGCGATTAAGAGTAAAATGTGTGTCCCATTGAAAATATTTTTTATTAAAACTTTAATTTCATCTTTGAAAAGAGTTATGAAAACTTTAACTAACTGATAATTCCAGAGTTTTGGTAGTCCCGGTAAACATACCCTTTCCAATTTTCAGGAGGGGATCTGTGAATGATTTTTTCCACCTAAAATAAACTACATATTATCATGACTATTTAATGAAGTCTAAAGAATAATTAAGAAACGTTTCTTGTGTAAATTTCATAACATAATTAATTTTTTGCAGAAAAATATTTACTCTACCTAAGTATAAGAACGTAATATCACAATATTTTGAAAAATTATATTCGTTTTGTACAGACAAAGTATGTTAAGATTTTTATTTGATAATAGTAAAAGTCCAAAAAGTGTTCAATTTTATGTTATTACGCATCTTATTGTAATTGTCAAGAAGTATAAATAAACAGAGATTAAGAGGACATGAGGTCGGCATCAGATTTGAAAAGTAGGTATTTCAGAAATGTATTGCTATCGCGTTGCACCCAAAAGAAAGAGTTATAAAACATGAAAGGGACAACCGCAACTCAGGCTAATTTTACCGTATGCAAAATAGACAAAAACATCACTTCGTATTACCCTGTTTCCTCTTTGAAAACTGAACCGATTTTTAATTTTCTTATGGTTATAGAATAAGAAAGACTTGGCGTACGGTCATGGCGGTGGTGGACATATATTAATTAGTATAAAAATACTTTCTATAATGCTATTATTCCGGGGACTATGTTTGTATGGAATAAATGTCGCTAGCATGTCCTCTTAAAACAAAATAATTAGCGAAAGAACGAAAGTTTCAAATATTGATAGTGAGGCATATGCTAATAGCCTATAGATATTTTAAAAGCCGTTAAAATGTATTGTATAAAAAATAAATACATTGCTGCGTTGATGTATTTTGTTATTTTTTAAGTATTGCTGTCGCGCAGGGAAATATCACCAAAACACGAAATATCACTTTGGGAATCGAGTTCTTTTTTTATATTATCATTTGCTTTTTAGAATTTGTTTTTAGAATTTTCCTCTTTAACTGTATAAAGTAAATTGTAGATATAATTAGGCATTGTATTTTAATAATATTATATATATGTATAATGTATATATTATTAAGGCTTTCTTGTATCCGTCTGTATCTCCATTAGTGCATTAGTAACTCGACAACTAAATAATATATGACGATGTTATAGAACCATAGTGGTATAAGTTATATTTTCGTCTTTTTTGAAAATTAAGTGAAGCTCGCATGGACTTATTGTAAGAAAACTATTGACTCGAATTAACTATTTACTAAAATAATATTCGATAACTTAGAATAGAGTTAAAACAATGTTATATTAAATAACTAGCTGTGCAATTAGCAAGCTTCACCCGCTTGGAATTCAGACAATTTGAATCCTATATGGTCTCCCCTGGATACGATATATGTCATTAGTAAATTTCATCGAATTCGGTTCAGTAGTTTTTGCATGATTGACGAAGAAATTAATAAACAGACAGACAACAAAATTTAAAATATTGATATGTGTTCTGTAGTCGATTCTGAAGCCCCGCATAGTATTTTTTCTTAAATATCTTTAATGTACAAATTTCGTCTTGTTAGCCTTTTATTACAAGTATAGATGTTGTAAAACCTGGAATCTAATATCTTGAAATGTAAAATGATGATTTTGGCAGTCATTAGCAAAATAACAATTTTGGCAAAAATGCTACTTAGATCACTATCGGTCGGTCTAACTTTGTCATATGCGTCATCTGCCAAGGTTTTGCTATATATTTTATTTCAATGGATATTATCTTAAAACATTAGGGATGAAGATAAAACTAACTTAAATCGTCAAAAAGATGCCATTATTTAAATAATATTCAATACACTAAATGTTTGTATAGAGTAAAAATAATTTTATTCGAACAAAGCCGCAGGGCACGGTCATTTAATTGATTTGCTTTGAAAATATTATTTATGTTGAGAATCTGATAATACAAATAGTGAAAACAATATAAAAACATGTGAAATTGATATCGTAGGCATGTAATATATTAAAATATTTAGGTACTGCATAATATAATACGATGCTCTAATGACCTCAGTAGAGCTTCCAAACGGATTGGTCTTAAAATAAACATGGCCACGACATAAATCAAGTCTAACGTCGATCTTCTATCAACTCTTATAACAATCGGGGATTCTACGCTCGAAGTTGGTGACAGTTACATATACATGCTTGGGACAAAGTGAGGCAAACTATACAGTTAAGTAGGTCCAACTACAAGAAAAGTTGTCCAACTGTCGAATCCAACTCGTGTGGGCTGCGTTCGAAAATCCTATGCAGGATCTCAAAGTTACTCAAAGATCCATGAAGACGGTTCACAGTATGATGGAATTAGAAATGAAAAGGTTCGTAACCAAAGTAAATGAAATTGCCCAAAGAATGGCCAAACTAAAGTGGAAATAGACGAGGCAAAGTTTCTTAGGGGTTTTCAAATGGCGACCATGTACCGAAAGATGCAGCTTGGGCAAGCTTTCAACAATGTGGACTGATTACCTGGTGAAAGTTCCAGAAATATGCTGGATGCGGGTGATACAAGACTGGTCGTCTTGGAGTGTCATCGTCTTGGCTTTTATCTGAAATGATGATAATCACTAGGCAAAGAATTATGTCACGCGAAAAAATAAAAGAAAACGTAGATGCTTTTTAATAAAAAACTAAAGAAATTTTATTGTATTAAATACTCGGTCCATAAGCAATATTCTAAGTAATATTATAAATGCGAATGTGAGCTTATTTGTTTGTTTCGCGCAATCGATCAAAATGCAGTTTGCATACACGTTGTTATGAATCCATAAACTAGACAAGATACTTTTAATTCTTGCATTTATTGACAAAAGAATTATATTATCGCAAGCAAAGTGCAAACAAAAGCTAGTTTTACGTGTTTTAACAAGAAGGTAATTGTATTTAATTGTAGCATTTATAAAAATAACTATTACTGTAGCAAATGATACGTTTTGAATTTATAAAAGCGTGGCTGATAGGTACGAATTTAAGGCGTTGTAGTGTTTATGATGTTGAGTAAGCTTCAAATATGTATGTTCCAATTAATGCGTACTACCCCTTTGAGAGTATACGGTGGAGAGAATAAATGAGGTGTTTAAGAATAAACTACTGTATGTAGTTAACTGGGATAAACGGTAAGTTAAGTTAGGTAGTGTTATCGTTACTTCTGCTCTATAAACACATTGTAGACTTTTATCTTATTAGATTTATTATCGTGCACTCTAGTTTTTTAATACTTTTACTTTGAAGACATTTATATAAACTTTCCTTAAATCTTTGTTAATATTTTAATTAAAGTATATATTTCAATATGTTATCTACACCCTGTTTAATATCAGAACGTGTTCGGGATGCATTATTCACAGCCAATCTAAATTTATTACATTTCATCCATTGCAGCCAAGTTTAAAGGTCAGTTAAAAATAAATAAAAAGTGTTATTCTCCAGGTGGTGGATATCAACGAAAATAATTTTGCAAACACAAAGGTTAACAACAGGAAGGATGTACGTCGGTAGCGTTAAATTCACGTTTGCCAGCGTGACTAACAAAAGTTATTACTATTCTTCAATAAAGTATACATACTGTCTGGCATAATAATATCTATAGTTCGTACTAGATAATGTTGTACGAAATTTAGTATGTTTTTAAAAAGATAAAGGGAAATTATCTCAGTGACATGAAATTTTAACCACTATTATGATTTGGTAGAATGCATAATTAAGTTCGTAAGGCTAAAAAGATTTTCAATTTATACTATAAGTTCTGGTGATCATTCTGTAGTATATTTTAGGAATCGTCCACTAATCACGTGAGTTGACCCGGAGCTGAAGGAAGAAAACATCTTAAATGAAACACAGAGGAACAACACTTTATTAAAAAATTACAACGTTGGCTAAGTTTGCAATTCATTCGGACGGCAGTATTCATTGTAGATATGATCGAATGCAAAAGCGACACACGTGGTCCTTGGCAATGAGCCCAAAATTTTTTTTTGTATTTAATGACTGCAGAACAAGTGTTCCCAGTTACCAGTCGTTTACATATTTGGTGTAAAATTATCTTATCGACAATGATTTATATTTTGATATTACTTGAAATACTGGTGAATAATCTGTTACATTGTGGTTCGGATCACGAATTAATAACTGAATCGGGTCAATGTGGCAATAAATTCTCGTAAATTACATCTATTCACATTCACCACCACAGAGTTCAATAGTTGTTTCTATTTGTTATACGTAAAATAAACTAGTATTTAACTATTTTAATAGTTTTCATCAATAATTATATTTGAAAAGAGGATGCACTATTTTGATTAGTTTCATAAGTTAATTCGAATTTGGGACTTTTTTGAAATTATTCAAATATATGTGTGTTTTAGCTATCAAGTGTTAGTTTTATTAAAAATCAAATGTACGTTTATGGAAACTTGTCGCTTACAAGGATACTGTTTTTTTGAAATTTATTATACTACTAGTGAATCTTTGATTTATGACGGCCGTTCCTGCCGTCGGGGATAGGCTGCTAACTTTGCTCCCGCACTCTCTCCGGGTCCCCCTCAGGTGACGACCCAGGACATGTCTCGTTCCCCAACTGGGGAGGCTCTTGACGTCGCAGCCAGCGCGATACATTAACACTGCCCATGCATCAAGCATTACACGCACAACCTATTTTTATTATTTAAGAAATAAAAAATGTAGGGTTTAGCTAAGTTCAAATTCCGCGGGAATTTTTGGTATAGGTAGCAGCCAAGCCGAGGATCGAACACTTGTGCTAGTTACCTTTTGCGACTGTGTACCTTCAGAACTCGCCCTCAAAGTTCGGTGTGATCTGTAGTAAAAAATGTGCTAACAATGAACGGTTTCTAAATTTTATAGTTTACACAAGTCAACAGAAGAGTTAAACTCTAAGAGATTTTGTAGCGTACATTAATTTTTATTGTATATTTACATTTTTTTCTGATTATGTTATAATTCAATTTGCTTGTAAACCTATAGGCAGAAATGTATAGAATATTTATTTTAATTCCTCTAGAAACCTACAAATAACGGCGTACTGATACTATTAATAAATCTTAGTAACATAAACTATGATATATTATATATTATAATGATGTGTCTTCAAGTAAAACTTATAGTTTTTAGAAGTTGTAGTTTATTTTCAAAAGTGGGTAATATATTAAACGAAGGTTTCGAATAGATTTTCCTATGTGAATTTCGCGTTAATAAAAAAGATATAACATTGAAAAATATGAGAAACGAACGTACCGAGGATTCAATCAACCCAGTTCGTCAACTACAAACGTAAATTGAATGTATTGATATAAGAATTTGCAAATATAGAAAAATAGTCTCTAAGGGATCAGCGAGTGGCCCGAATACACCGCAAGAGAGAGATGTCTTTTACGACGTGGCTGTGGCAAACGTGAGATATGAAATAAGAATATTATTACATCAAAACGATTCCACAAATAGATTTAAGATTAGCATCGAGTAGGCATGCTAAGTTTTGCTGCGGGAATTATATTAATCGTTGATTGTATGAAGGAGGTGAGAAAGAATTATACAATAAAAAGACATTTTAGTTCCTAGCTTTTAACCTTCTAACACCACCCTAATCGATGCATTTTGCCAATATAATTTACAGTTAGTTCCTTTTCTAGCTTTAGCGTGTTATCATCTTCGATTCCGTAGTTTATATCAGATGAAATTATATATATGTAGGATATCGGTAGTGATTAAACACAATACTTCCTAATTAAATCTTTTATTCTTTTCTTTACAAATTTTCCCGACACATTTCCCGGTTCGCCATTTACGATCTTCCTCTTTTTTTATTATTCTTATTTCCATCATCCATTCGCTCACAATGCATTCTTTCACTCAGTCTTACGTTCCTTTCATTCCTACATTCGGCTATCCTGTGGTCTTGCCTGGCCTCAGGCAAGTTAAAAACAAAATCTAACATTCTAAAATTTACAAAAAGAAAGGTAACGTCGTTACTGAGGAAGTCGTGAGCAGCGGCAAAAACTGTTCGAATACAGACATATAAAACTTACCACGTACGACATGGAATTCACCAATCTTGAGGCCACGGTTTCATATTATCAGCTGATGTTGACGTGCGCGCTGGCCCCTCTGATGAATTGTTCAGCTTCTCTACATCATAACGATCCTTTCCTTTGATCCTGATAACTCTATATGGCCCAAAAAACTTAGGTTTCAGCTTTAAACCAGTACCATACTGAGTTCTCAAAATAGCGACTTTATCTCCAACTTGATAGCGCATATTCTCTTTACGTTTCTTATTATAAGTAATCCGATTCTCTTCTTGGATTTTCATTATCTGCATTCGCGCAGATTGTCGTACATTTTCTCTATTAACTACATACGCGTCGCGACCTTCTTGTAGCAAAAGTTCATAAATCTTTAGGTCATCTTTAGTCCGCATTTTAGTACCATATAAATATTTTCTAAATTTTTTCACACTTTCTATGATCGCCAAAGCTTCTAATTCATAACTAGTGTATTTCTTCTCAGTATCACTCGTCTTTTTACTCATGTAATATACTGGATGTAACTGACCATCTTCTGCGGATCTTTGAAGTAGTATGGCTACCAACGCCAACATAGATGCGTCTGTGTGCAATTCTGTATACAACTGTGGGTCAAATATATTTAATACTGGTATGCTTGCCAGCTTCATCTTTAACTCCTGAAATGCTGCTTGTTGAGGTGTCTCAAAGACAAAATCCGTATCCTTTTTCAACAACTCAGTTAAAGGTCTTGCAATTAGTGCAAAGTTTTGAATAAATTTCCTGAAGTAGGAAGTTAATCCTACAAATGCTTGTACTAGCTTTACATTAGTAGGTTGAGGAAACCTTACCACCGCATCCGTCAAATCCGGTGATGGTCTCACTGTACCATTTTCTATGACATGCCCAAGGTACACCACTCTTCGCTGAATTAACTGTGATTTTCTCCAGTTGATTTCTAGTCCATATTGAGATGCTCGCTCAAGCACTATCTTTAGGCGTTCCATAGCCTGAAGCTCATTTTCTGAAAGTATTATGAGATCATCGATAAAAACTAAAACATAACCATTTTCCAGTAAATCTCCAAAAATAGCATTTATAAATCTAGTAAACACCTTTGGACAAACTGACAATCCAAATGGAGCCCTAAGAAATTCATATTGTCCGTTGTGGGTTACAAAAGCAGTGTACTTTATTGAATCCTCATGTACAGGTAGGTGAAAATATCCATTCTTCAAATCTAATGACTTTCGTCTTTGATAAGTGGTCAATATGATCTTCAATGACAGGTAATGGGTATTCATCCTTAATCATCTTCTTGTTTATCTGTCTATAATCCACACAGATTCTGGTACTGCCATCTTTCTTTTTTACAAGAACTAAGGGACTAGCATACTCCGAAAAACTTACCCTAATTATACCGTCATGTAGCCACTGTTTCACCTGACTTTCAATTTCTTTTTGTTCCGCTAGGGCCAGCCGTCGTGGTCGCTGAGCCACAGGGATGTCGTCTTTTAACGTAATACGTAGTTGGATTGGAGCGTCACATGTCTTATTCGGTCGATATGATTTGACTAGCTGCATCACCTCTCCTTGCAATGCTTTATCACCAACGTAACCTATAATATCGGAAACACACACAGCACACATGAAATCACGATACCAATTTTCGCTAGACTTCAACAATAATACACGACTGCCCTCCATAACGATCGTTACCTCCTTTAAAAACTCTTGTCCTAAAATCAGTGAGAACGGCATAACATCTTTAGGTACAATATAAAATACAACATTTTGATAACATTGACCATCTACAATAATATTCGTAGTAAAGTAACCTAACGAATGTACTCGCGTCGAACCAAGTCCCGTCAAATATATAATGTTTCGCACATACTCTGGTGCATTTAATGATTTGTAGCAATCAAACGTTATTAAATTAATGTCACTACCTGAATCGATTAATGCACTAACACTTTTATTAAACAAAATAATTTTCTTCATTGGTTTTTGACATTCGAGTTTGTTTACATTCATACCGGTTGCTGGTAGCGCCATCTTACTAGACAACTCGGTTACTCGGTGACTCTCGTTCTTCTCAACATGTTCGATCGCTGTGAAGTTTGATTTATGCCCATGATCCTCATTTGTTATCGACATAACAATATGGTTAGATTCGTCAATTTGATTCGTTGCAATTTCATTCATACGTTCCTTCTGAACGCACTGAACTTGTCTAGTTGAACCGCCATTTTTGTTTGAATGAAAGTATCTGACATTATCAACAGGTTTACTTGTTGCCTCCATAGATGGCGATGATGACTCACATTGCGATGAAATATGGCCAAACTGATTGCAACGGAAACATCTAAACCCTTTTTGTTTATCTGGACACTCACTCGACACATGATTATTTCCACCACAATTATAGCATTTTAACCTAGAGTTCACAAATGTTCTCAGTCGACTATTCTTCACTTCCTGATGCTGCGTTTGTTGACCACGTGACTTTTCTAGAATTTCCTCATAGATCTTAATTTTTTCTTTCAGGTCCGAATACGTCGTAACGCCGTATAACATCATTTTATTAATCGGTTTATCCTGTATTCCTTCAATTATGTATTTTATCGCTACATAATCCGGCATCTTCCCTCTTCTTCCTAACTCCTTCATAACGAGTAGGTAGTCCAAGCATGACTCATCATTTTTTTTCGTCCGCGCACTCATGAGTTCATGGATCGTTTTAATATCAACTGTATCGGGAAATTCTTTCAGAACACCAGCTTTTAATTCTGTCCAGGTCTTAAACGTCCTTTCAGACCGTAGCCAGAGTGCCGCCGTACCAGATAATGACCGCCGCGCCATCAATAATTGCTGCACTGGAGTCCATGCAAACACCTCAGCGTTGTCCTCGACGTCTTCAGCCCACCTAGTAGCCGGATACGTCTTATCCTGACCAGTGAACTTCGGGACCAACCCCTCTGTAAGGTGTAGCATACCTCCACTCCGTGCCGTTACCTCTTGCTCGACATATGCTTCGGCATCGGGTTGTCTGTTCTTTGGCATCTTCGTCTTAATAAGCTGCTATTTTTTTTTTCCGTCGTATATTTCGTACTTTTCTTCTTACGTATCCCGGACGAGCCCCCAAAATTGTAGGATATCGGTAGTGATTAAACACAATACTTCCTAATTAAATCTTTTATTCTTTTCTTTACAAATTTTCCCGACACATTTCCCGGTTCGCCATTTACGATCTTCCTCTTTTTTTATTATTCTTATTTCCATCATCCATTCGCTCACAATGCATTCTTTCACTCAGTCTTACGTTCCTTTCATTCCTACATATATAACACTATAAAATTAAGTACGTTCAAAACAGGACGAAACAAGGTGCGAACAATTGGCATTAGAAATTATTATTGCGTAATTTGCAATAAAAACGAAACAAAAAAAGGAGTGAATAAAGCCGAAGGTATATGAACTCAACAACCATAATTTTTGGTGCTTCATAGGCCGGATATTGAATCCAGTACTACAATTTTTTGGTCTTCGTAAGGCTGATATTGTATGCAGGACTGAGTTCACTAATTCTAGTTGGTTAAATCTTATATACCTTCGCCTTTATTCTCGCCTTTTTTCATTTTGCTTTTGTTGCAAATTATTGTCTGTGCTGTAATTTGTGAATATCTAGAACTATTTACCATTAAATTTCACGCTGGAATGTTATAATTAAGTTCGTATTCACATCTCAATTTGTAGCACATTATAAACCGCTCTTTCAAAACCGAAGTTATTCATATAACTGCAAGCTAACGCTTAAAAGCGTGGGCAACCATGTGTTCTGCGATTTAATTAAAGGATTTAGCTCCACTCTTTATAAATGCAATTTTAGTGCTGTAATCAGTTTTACTGCATAGTGCTTTGGTATATTTCCATAAATTGTTAATTTTTAAAATTTTACGTATATGTATAATAAATATGTATATAAAGGTTTTTGAATTGTTGATTCATATTTTTGTTTGGTATTAAATATCACATTTACTACATAGTACTTTGGTATGTTATTATATTGTTAATTTTTTCTATTCTTCACATACATACGATATTAAATTCAAATAGTCCACTGTGATTGGATTGAATATTTGTCATGAAGATTTAAAAATCCTGAAACGACACGATTCGACTTTGTCAATTTTAGTATTCCGAAGCTTAAGATATCTGAATTAAATCAAGGTTATAGTTTTGTTTGCGTTAGTCCTAAACGATTTTAGGACTTGACTGTTCTGAATATATTTTGGGTAATCAATAACCTACGCATAAAGTAAATCGTCTACAAGTACTCCGGCGTCCGTTTTAATGTTAGGTATTATTGAGTATTAATTGGAAATTATTTATAATGTATTATTTGAATCAACATGTGTTTGAAGTGAATGTAATGGAATATATTGTTTATTTAATAATTACTCCACATTATAATATGTACACTGAATTTCACTTTATTTTAAATTTACATCCATAGCATAATAATCCATATTGTATGAAAATAAGACATGATGTTAGTGATAATTTTGTTTTTGATCAAAACTGTACGCGCTGTAAGAATGTTTTCAGTGCATCCTGCAAGAGAAGCGTTTAGGTATAGATACTCAAATACTAATACTAAAAATTGCATAAGTGTAACATGAAGCCACGATGGCTCAGTGGATAGTGCGGCCGGATTCCACGTCAATGAACGTGGGTTCGAGTCCACCTATCCAACTTTAAAAATACCTTGAGTTTGTGAAAGAAAACATTGTGAGGAAATCATTTCATGGTGGTAGGACAACTTCTAATAAAGCCACTTTCAAGTTATAAAACCTATCGCTAAATAGCAATAGGTGTGTTCCGGCAGCATGAGAACCATAACATCTAGGCTCAGATTGTTTACCATCCTGGACCAAATATATACCTTATACCGTGGAAAAAAAATGTTATAAATTTATCTTGAAACTTCCTCTATAATAGATTCCTAAACGCTGTAAGTAGGTAAACCTTTCGTAAACAGTTTAATATATTTTACCCATAAATTTTAATCGCGAGTTATTTTCTTATATCACTTGTTTGGTTCAATAATTTGCTTTAAATTAACACAAGCAGAAATATTTACAAGAAGTTAAGTATGAATAGGTAATTAAACTAAACTCATCAATGCAAGTCCATAATTAATAAAAGTTATTTAGGGTTTTACTTATGTATTTCTCTTTTTAAAATGTCCATTGTTAGAGAAGGTCGAACATCTTTTGTCATTTCATCTTTCGAAATTACAGAGGCAGATTAAGCTAATTTTAAATGAAGCTTCGTAAGACACGTTTTGTATGAAAGATTAAATATTAAGATCTTCCAAACGCTCCTCATTGACTGGTCTTGAGAATGTCCGAACAAAGCATAAAAATTCAATTTTTTACACAGAATAGGCTCAGTGCTTTGACCACAATCTCACCTGATGTTAAGTCACGATGTGGTCCAAGAAGGTAAACACACTTAGCCTAGAGGTAATGGTTTTCAAGTTATGCTGCCAGAACACACATATAGGTATTTGGCGACAGATTTTCAAACTTGATGGTGGTGGTAGCTACTCAGGCGGGCATCATTAGAAAATGGCCTACCACCATGCTATGATTTCCTGACGATGTTTTTTTTTTTTTTCACCGAAAGCAATAATACTGTGTCACTTATATGCTTTAGGGCAAAAACTTATTTTATTGTGTTGCTACTTTATTTATTAAAAAAAATTGATATTAAGTCTATATTTTTCAAATAATAATACATTTTTTAAACACTATACTATATACAGCTATAATGTTTCAGTGACCAATATAGTGATTGCGGTGTGGTGCCGGCCAAGAATAGTACCACCACATATCTTCCCGTGGGTGTCGTAAAAGGTGACTAAGGGATAAACCAGGGCACTAAGGGATGGGCAGCAGCATCCTCTGAGTATCACAAACACCTGACTCCGATCGCCAACCCGCCTGCCAAGCGTGGCGATTATGGCAATTCCCCTCCGAAATGAATTCCGCTGGATGCGGTTGGCGCTAGACCGGTCGTGGTAGTGATATTTGGGGGAGACCTATGTCTAGCAGTGGGCGTCTTACGGTTTTTTTTTTTTTTTTTATTTATTTTTTCTCTTTTTTACACCTTACAACTTAGATTACTGACCCACAAAACTGAACATTCAGTTTGACTGCAGGTCATGGTATTAAAATTTCTTATATAATTATATACTTTTAGAGTACCTCAAGAGTATCTCAAACAATCTCAATCAATTTCTCAAAAAAAAAAAACAAACAATCAAATACTGTTCCTATGGTAAACAATTTATAAAATAATTTTTCAACTTAATTTTAAACTTAACTATGCTCCTTTCTTCTCTGATGTCTGCGGGTTAACTATTCAATATATATGGGATTCTTTTTTTGAGAGTTCTGTCTCCATACACATTGGTAACTCTTGGTACCACATATTTACCCGCAGCCATCGCTCTTGTATTATATTTATTCATAACATTTTCCATTGGTATATACTCCCTATTACTATGGTTTTTCACGAGTACAAGGTATTTATGCTTAATGCTAACCGGTAGTATATTACTAATTTTAAATAATTTGCGATAATCGTATTTAAATTTCATTTTAGTTTTTTTATCTACAAGTAATTTTATGAACCTGATTTGAAGATTTTCTAATTTATCGATATAAGTTTTAAATGTTAGCTCATAGCAGTCGAGAGCATAGTCCAAAATAGAATCTACTAAAGAGTTGTACAGTAATTTTAGTGTGGCAGTAGGAACTCGGTAACTGAGATGATAAAATTTCCCTAGTAACACCCTCAGTTTATTACATATAAAGTCTATATGCTCTGTCCAAGAAAAATGTTCATCAACTTTCATACCCAAATATGTTGCGCACTTAACTCTTACTATCGGTTTGCAGCTACAATTACTTAGGTTATCATGAAAACAAGCAAAAGAATGAGCAAATAATAGCGGTGGGGTATTATTTAAAGGTAAATAGGGAGAATGTATATATAATAATTTTGTTTTATCTGTATTTAACGTTATTCCGTTGTCGTGTGACCATTTGACAACAGCGTCTATATCTTGTTGGACAAGTTGACAGATGTCCACTAGATCGGTGCCGGCGCGTAAAGTGCATAAATATGAATGGATGAATGGACGTTACAGTCCAAGATGACAAAGACGCCAAGCCCAGACGTTCTAAATACATTAATAATAGCTTGGCGACTGATTTTTAAAGCAAGCTGCATTTATTTGAAAATGCTCGACCACCATTATATGATCGTATTATAATATCTTCGTTCAATTAAAGCTTAGGCTCATTATAGTTTAGGTAAATTGAAGTTAAACGTACGTCCATCGACGCGGAATCCTTCCAAATTATCACTGAGCCACCATAGCTTCAAAGCTTCATCACATGGCTCCCTATTCAAACAGAATAATTTGGTTCCATGTATAAAGAAGATACATTTACTCATTAAGCGCTAAAGTGTAAATGTAAACCAACGTTCTTCAAACATAATTGCAAGGTAAGTACATACTTTGTGGATTTGAATGTCTCTCTAAACGAGATGCTGTGGCTCGTAAGTTAATAATTACTCGCTCTTATATTTAACTTGTGAAAAAGGGAACTGATTCAAAGAGTATATATGTATGTGATACGTAATTATATTTAGAGTTAGTTGTATTTTTGACGTTAGTGCAAAGTTAGCCTTGACTTTTCGTATGTCGAAAATGTTAACGTTTATAGAAATAGTTTGAATTGTTATTTCATAGTAATTATTGTGATTACTACAACAATTATACGTTCCGTCCTATTCCTATAGGCTTTAAATTGTATGTCATTTTTAAGTTTAAATAATCAAATACACTATGTTTAATCGTTTGAAAATTGTCTATTACTCTATATAAAGGCATTATAAAAGAACACAAAATAATATTTCACTTGTTGTTCATCATTTGAATTTATGTTTTTAGTTATTCTACAATATGCTTATATATTTTTTTTATGTTAACTAGTCTTACACACTAATATTTTTAGTATGTTTGTTTGTTAAAAACTATTGTATTAAAAGAAATCAGTGGAATTATTTTCAAAATAAAATCAATGATCGATTTATTGAAATAAGTGTGTTCATTGAGAGGAAACATCTTTAAAGTCCAAATTTTCATTCGTTTATGTATTTACACGCCACACAAATCATTAAAGTAATTAAAAAGGAAGTTTAAAATTGACTTGTGTGTAAATAAATACCAAAAAGTTACGAATAATTGGTACAAACTGTCCAGTCCTTAGATGGAAAACAAAAAACCGATAGGTACAATAACAAGGGTTCTGTACACTAGGCTTGACAATATAAGAGTTGAAAAATTCAGATGAGTCGACACGAATTAAAAAGATGTTTCTTTTTCTATTTTCTGTAATTCAGTTTAATTGGTTTTAACCCCTTGAGCACTTACCTGGCGTTTACGCCAGCTTTCCATTTTTTCCTATTGTCTTATTTTTACAGGTACTCGACACAATAAACTATACTTGATTTCATTCTGTAATAACGTGTACAATTCATTGTTTCATCATTTAGGAACTTATAATTTTTTGTACTACAACTGTAGTTTGATTTGCGAATTTTTTTTATTCGTGAATTAATAGAATTTAAAAAATCAATTTCTTACTTAGTAATAAAGTTTATGATTTTCTTTATAATCAAAAGCAGTGTTTAAATAAAATGGAAAAAAATGAAATCACTCAAGTCATAAGTTCGTGTATCATTCACAATAATGTACACACAATTTTGAAATCTTTATTCTTAAAAAAATAGTGATATGATGTGCGAGAAATGATGTAAAATGAGTGAGAAAATTGACAGAATCCTCAAAATATGTGTGGACATTGCATTTTAAATCTCCAGTTACTACTGAATATATTAGAGAAAGTAACAAAATTGATTTGTAAAAATTATAAATAATAATTTTATTTATTTAATTCTGTCATAAATTCATCATAACATGTACCTAATGTAAGCGAAAAATACTTATTATAAGAGGGTAGCGAGACGAAATCTGTACATTTAAGATATTTAAGAAAAAATGATGATGTCTGTCTCTTTATTAATTTGTTCGTTAATCACGCAAAAACTACAGAACCGCATGCGATGAAAGTTGATATATATGCCTTCAGCGGTAGAACATGGGCTGCAAATTGTCTAAATTCCAAGCGGGTAATGCCGCGGGAAACAGCTAGTTTAACTAATAAATCAAGTGTTTGATCTCATTTGTCTCGAGAGTAGGGATATAAATAAGATTTATTATGTTATTTCATTACTTTGTTATGATAAACAAACACGCTTTCCATGTCTATACGGTAAATATTAATATAGTATTTTTGTTTTTTTTTCTTATAGGGAAAACGTTTTTTTTACGCGTCTCTCTCAAAGAACCCCAAAGGCGGATCGTTACTGCCTAGAACTCACGGTTTAAGCTCGCTCGTCTAGATCTAAATTAACGAAGAGATTTAGTACTAAGGGAAAAGAAATTCTCAATTCAGCTCGCTGAAAAGGAAAAACGTCGAGCGACTGAAGTCAGCGAAGCGAAAAAATTAAGTACGTATAATTAGCATGACGCGATCACTTTCACTCATTAGTGAGTAAGGGCTTTTGTAGGTACCCTTTATAAAAGTATTGTGAACGATTCTCTAATTGTTCTTATGGCTTAATAGATGGACGGAGGGTCTTTACTTTTTTGAACTGTACCGTTTCGTGGTATTCCAAAAAGCTTAGTTTAATTAACCATAAGGTCCCAATACAATAAGGCCTATAATAACCTATAATAATTCTGGAATAAATTACCAGGACAAGTTCATTCCAAAGAGCTCATTAGGGCGTTCACACAGCGTAATCCTGAAGAAGTCCTGATGCTCAGTAGGAATCAGCTGCGAGTATTAGTGAGAGCACTAATTGAGCACTGTTGGTTGGGCAAATATATCGGTATTCACAATACAAGAGAGTGCAGATACTGCAAATATGCAGACGAAACGCCAATATAGTAAATAATAATTATTTACTATAACAACGAATGACAACGTAGAGATTACTTTGAGCGTCGATGCCAAAACTATTTATTGATTTTAACGTAACTAGCAAAAACTTTCTCGACTAAATTTCGTACAGTCATAAATCAATATTGACATAAATAGCTTCGAATATATCAATGGGACGTGCATGATTTACAAAGCTATCGCGTAAATCATTATTTTCGATTTTACGCGCGGTTACCAGAATAAACTATCGCTCCGAAAGGAGAACAGATAAGCGAGCTTTTGTAAGCGAGCTTCTGTCGTGTTCCTCTATATTTTATTTGCCAGTTTGACGTTTCACTAGCCTCTTTATACTTTCGAGTTTAGTTTATGCAGTGTAATATATAAAACTTGTGAATAAGCGTTGTTATTCTATATATATAAATTACAACAGGGTTTTCGTGTAATATCTATAGAAAAGTCGCTGTTGTTTTACTTGCGTTGTAGAAACAACGCATGATACAAAAAATAAATATGAAATTATTACTTTTAAAGAAATATATCGTAAAGAAGCGTGAAGAAAACATCATGAGGAAACCATAGCATGGTGGTAGGGTTTTCTAACAATGCCCGCCTGGGTAGCTATCACCCTTATGTTTCAATACCTGTCATTTAAGGTGTGTTCCGGCAGCATCACTTCTAGAGTTAGTATTTTTTTTATGAAATAAAACACAATATGAAGACTCTGGGTTCGCACTTGTTTTGGAATTGGAGCTTTTATTAGAATTCAAAATTGCTTTACAATAGTCATAAATGCAGCAATGCAGACCTTTTTCCTTAATTAAGTAAGCTTATATGTTAAATCTGATATCTAAGAGTATTATAGATATAGGCTCAGTGCAGAATTTAACCTGTATACATGATTAGAAATATTAAGAATATAAATTAACACATTCTGTAGGGATGATGACTCAGTAATAGACTGATTCCGATTCGATGTATGGTTCGAATGGACCTATCTATATGGAACTTGAACTATCGTTGACGGGAAAACATCGTTTTTAAACTATAGCATGGTATTATCTAACATCCGCTTAGTTAGCGCTAACAAAGTTCAGTTCGAGAATCTGTCGTCAACTACTACAGGTTTAAGCATCTTTACATTCTTGCGCCATATTACTATTACTAACTTGACTAAATTAATATCAGATACTAAATTTGCACACCGTTTATTGAACAATATTAGTATATTTAATTGAACGCACTAGGATCTGTTTTGAAATAAATGTATAAATTATTTATACAAATAGTAAAAAGAATATGATATATATAACACGTACATAATTAGTGGTAATTTAAACCACTTGCCCACGGACTCCATTATGATCATATTTCTATAATTTACTTAAAATTTCTCAATAAGAAACGTCTAATGAGGTCTAGTGTTAAATAGACATTTCAAAATGTCACTGGTATTCAAATAGTACATGTTTATATAAATATTAATGTTCACGACTCACGACTCTACTACAGCAAAATTTTTCGTTCCTTGTCCTAAAGTTTATTTTATAATTTTTCTGTTAATTATGCGCAAAAACAAAAGAAAATAACTTTTTTTTGGTAAAAGTTTGTTTTTGTAAAAAACGTTAGTTGAGGATATGCTAAAGCATTTTAAAGACCATGGGCTGAGGGTGTCATTAAAAGTACATATGCTGCATTCTCATATAAATAAGTTTGAAAACAACATGGGAGCGTATTTAAAGGGCGACGGGAACGTTTTCGTCAGGTCATTACGAGCTTCGAACAACGTTATCTAAGCCAATATAATGAAAATATGATGGGTGACTATATTTGGGGTTTATAGAGAGAAAGTACTTATGAACATTAAAGAAAAAGTAAAAGCGTGCCCTTTTCAATTATTTTCCACTTTTTTGTAATTTATTTTGATAGTAAAACTTAATAAAAATGATAAACATATTTATTTGAATGAAATCAATTAAAAATGAAAAACAAAGATTTTGAAAAATATCGTTAAATTGGTCTCCTACACATAAAAGCAATCTTTGGCACGTCATATAATTTTTTTTCCTATAATTACGACCTAAAATTTCGAAGTTTTATGATTTTTTTTTTACAAAGACAAATTTTGTGTTGACCCGTGTAATCATTAAATACTCACTCCTTTTTCAGCGCTTAAATAATTTGTTTTGGTATTTTAAAAACCTACTATCTATATATTTATTGATCGTGATTTTGGAAAATTTTAATCTTCTTGTTTTGATTGATAATATTTTATTAATGTGAAGTTAGTACTATGTTCTTAGAAATTGTGAACTATAATTTGTTAAAATTAAAAAAAAAATAGAATGTGACATAACTGTATGGGAAAGGAGAGGACTGGACAGAACAGAATAGCCCATCAAAAATTTGCTATTGACGTTTTACGTGGTTAGTCTCTGTTAAGATGAAGGTTAAATGTAGGTCAAAGTAAGTGTATTGGTACTGTTCAGTATTTAGTGTATCCCACGTTCGCGGGGTTTTCGGCTGATTGCGTATAATCTGCCATCGAACGGACGGAACAGTCATTTATACCGATTAGCCCTCCTCGCACCAATATTTGAATTTGACATACGTCAAATCATTACGCCACCGACTGCTCGACCGCTAAGTCCTTTAAGAGTGTTGTGCGCCGTGCCAATAACAGCTGTTAAGCTATCGGAGAAGTAGCCATGATTCTATCTACATCCCAAAAGGGAAGCTGGATATCCTAGAAGCGAGGTGAGTGGATTTTCGATATCAGTAACAAACTTTATTGTGACTTGGGTTACTCTGGACACGAAGCCATACCGCTTAATCATTCAGATACTTTTTAAAATATAAAAATACATTTATACTCGGGAAAGCTACTCAAGTATTCTACAATCAATTCATACGAATCTGAGAAAGATATACTGCTGACATATATAAATTTGACGGTGGCAGCTCTCATTGTTTGAGTACATAAGAGCGGGTACACATTTGAAAAATGCAGCGAATACTGAAAGATGCATCGAATGCAAATATTTTTGTTGAAAATTAAAATTTATTTCCAGGTATATTTTTGTACTGTGAATCGTATGCAGGCTGGGGGCGTAAACTCATAGGAATTTCTCAAACAGGTTGAATTATTTTGTTTACTCTGCTGTCTGTGAAGCGATATATTTAATAGTTTTGCTTTTTTATTTTTTTAACCAAAAGTTTTAATTCAATTATTTTTTACCTATTCTAAGATTTTGTCTGGTTTTTAACGAGGACAACTATTTATGCGTTTAGGATGCTATTGGGAATGCGATTGTATCAGGTATATTCGCTGTAGCTAGATTCGGCGGCTTTTTGCCATCATGCGTTCAGGACCGGTCTTAATACCATTCTGAAGGCGTAAGTTTATAAATTGGATGGACCTTTTGTAATTAAATTTTTGAAACTACATGTCCGTAAATACCTACATGTGATGAAACAACATAATAACAGACATTCCGTATGTACATACTAATATTCATTTAATGTAATCTAACCATACAAATTATGAATGAGTCCGAAATATTTTTTTTTATTATAACATTATCATTAACTCTTCAAAAGCCTTTTACGTTTAAAGTGATAATATATTTTTGTTTGTCATAAATAAATGTTTGAAAAAGGCGTAAAATACAATATTTTGGTAAAAGGTATCCGACTTTATACTATTCAAAATTACATTATTTATATTTAACGTCGCTGAGGTTACTCGAGAGAGTATATTACGGCACTGCGAAGTAACAAATTATGTAATCTAATCGTGATCGATGACTGTTGCTAATTAATAATTCGGGGTCGATCTAATATTACGTATGCAACATTTTGGTTATTTTTTATTTAGCCCCACCCCCCTTGTTAGCAAAGCTCTTACTCTTCCCCCCATGATCATGTAAGCATTGGTATAATTTTAAGCAAAAAAAAAAAACATTAACAAGTAAATATTGCTTACATAATCACCATTTAGACCCACTCATCAAAACTAAGCAAAGCAAAAACCCTCCCCCCCGCCCCTCTTCTTAATTCTTACGTAATATTTGTATGGTTCACATAATTTGCATGGTGGTAGCGCATTTTGTAACAATGCCCGCCTGGGTAGCTACCACCTATATGTTTGAAAACCTGTCACCAAATACTAATAAGTTTGTTCCGGCAGAATCACTTGAGAACCAGTAGTAGGCTTAGCGTATTTACCATCCTGGACCGCATCGTCACTTAATATCAGGTGAGATTTTAGTCGAAGCACGAATAGTCTATACTGTGTAAAAAAAATATCTAGTAACTTACTGCGAATTTTATGACGTACAGTGTTGTTATACACCATACTATTTCTTTAAAATGATACGGTTGTATTTTTATTTTAACTAATATTAAATGTTTTAAAATTTAAAAAATAGTTCAATATACGTCCATATAGATAATAATGGTTCGTGACAATTTCACAGATCAATAGCTTAACTATTGAACAAGCTATATCAATAGATTGATGGTCTAGTATGTTGAACATTAGGGTATATTACTTTTCAGTTTTATAGGTTGCGATATATGGATATTCCCTCTCACTGCACTTTCGAAGAAGATTCAATCAGAACGAGGCCAGGATTCAGTATCCTTCACATGCTATCGTCTAATACACCTATAACGATGATATAGGACCTTCACAGTGATGTATTCCTATTAAAATATAACCTTCCATCCTACAAATAAACCTTTAAATTTACATTCGAAAAAATAAATTTAATTGAAATCACAATCAACAATTCTTTATTCAATTCAGGGCCTAAGAAGGCGCTTATTCACGTGAAAACACTACTACTGGTTAGAAAGAACAAGTCGAGAAGAGCCGGCAAGAAACTATTTTTTTTTTAATAAATTTAAATATACATATTTGTTTTATATATAAAAATCCTACAATTATAGTTATAACCAATATTAGCGGAAGCACAGATTGGGATGTAGTATTCAGGTAAAACTTTGTAAAATATGATAAGTGAAACTGCGAATTTATGTCCTTGTTATCTTGATGAGGGTCAGGTACTTTTAATTGATTGTGTTAGAAGCTTTGTGATTTATTACAGGTATGAGAGAATAATTGCTTATTTATATACTAGGAATAAATGATTGATATTTATTTCAACTCATACGTATAATACGTATCTACGGGTAAACAAATAATCTATACAAAGTACTAAGTATATATAGGGCACTTACATATTTTATATCGCTATTCAATTATGGTGACTTTCACTACAGATACCTTGTTCGTGATGTTACATTGTGTAAGGGGTCGTTCAAGAATTACCTAACTAAAATTTTACGCTTTTAGACTCTTCCTCCTTGTCAGAAATAGTAAGCAGAGCCCTTACGGGAAATTGCGTCTAATGGCTTCTCGACCATGACCAAAGTTGAATTGTCCGCCATAGCATGTCGTTTTTCTCTGTGTATATTCAACTCTTCGACCACACCAACAAGTTGACAGTTACCGTTTACAACTATTGACATGACGATACTCGCAAATATCATATAATGTGGAATGTGAAAATTTCCCTTTGCTTGTATAAAATTATATTAACTAGAAATGATTCTCACAAAACGAAAAAGAATGATGCCTTGTATAGTTTATTTATTTTACGACCAATAAAATTACCGATATATTTAATCTGTGGTCATAATTATTATATTGTAACAATATTCGTATTTAGATCACACAAGCTTGAACTAGGAATAAATCGGATTGGTAAGTGCACCACTATTGATTTTCTTATTTCTTTTAGAAATTTTTAGTCCAGAAGAATGGGAGAAAGGCAAATTATAATTGTCGATAATAAATTTCAGTAGTCTCGGTGTTCCCGAATATTGTTTTATGGCCTTAAAAAATTACTATTAATATTTATTTTAAAATTACGAATATTTTATTGGTAAGCCTTCACTGATATGATTAAAAAAAACAGATTTTATATTGTGTACAGCATTTTACATTATGATATTTCAGAAAAAACTATTATATGACGAATTTATTATAAATTATTAAATTGCATGATAAACTAGCGGGCGCCTGTGACTTCGTCTACGTGCCTTATCTTTATTAAATGTGAGGTGTCCTGATTTTGTTTTGTTTTACAGAACGACACCTGCTTCCCGTAAATTAAATTTCATAGAAATATTACTTTAACATTTCTAAAAATGCTATTGAAGTTTTATAGCCTATCAATCGCATCCTATATACTCGTACATTATGCACGCAAGATGAAATCAAAATCGATGAACCTGTCTTTGGGTTGAAGGCGGGCAGATTTATCGAAAATTATTATTGTTTTACTATTTCTAAAAATAATTTCGAATATCTATAACCCTATCAACAGCTCCCTGACTTCTTACACTTCCCCTGTAAAAAGTTTCACCAAAATCTGTTTACTCGTTTTGGAGTTAAATCCGGACATACACACAGACTGGCAAAAAAATTTCTTAATATCAAATTACAGATGAGTAACGTGTAAAATATACATCTGTCATAAAAATTCAGAAAAAATGTATAGATATAACATAAGTATATCATTATAGGTATTATAGATATGTTGTTTTGTAAAATAAACTAGATTATTCAACCAATTGCAATTCAGTAGCCAATCAAATGAATGATTTAAAGCTTTTTTTTAAGGTCATAGAGGTACGGGGATAAGATCAAAGACAATGCGCTCGAGATGAGATTAAATGATAACATTACGAATGGAATTTAAGAATACAAAAGACACCAATTTATAAGAAAAACAGTACATTAATACGAGGTGTGAGAAACTTATTTAGAAGCGATGATGCGCAGCTTCCAGCCTCATGTTTGAAAACCTGTAGCCAAATACCAATAGGTGTGTTTCGGCAGCTTCACTTGACAACCAGTACCTTTAGGCTTAGTATGCTTACCATCCTGGACAACGTCATCACTTAACACTCTTCATCAGCCAACCGATAGAAGTCCACTGTTGGACATAGGTCTCCTCCAATAGCCATAATCGCCACGCTTGGCAGGCGGGTTGGTGTTTGTGGTATTCAGAGGATGCTGCTGCCCAGCTCCTGGTTTATCCCTTGTCGCGTTTTAAGACACCCACGGGAAGATTCACCCTTATGAAATTATTTTAATAACAGATGATTACTATTTCAGGGAAGAATATAATAAGTCCGGTTGATAAATTTAGAGCCAAGCTTTAAAAGGACATAAAAGATGAGAAATAAAATAAAAAACAACACATTTCACATAACTGCATAGAATTATTATATTCATGTTATTTTGAAATTTAATATAGTAATATAAATGGCAAATACGTAAACAGTACCATCACAAACATAACAACCTATTTTAGTGTTGACCTACATTTTTCCATTAGTGTATATTTTGATACGCAATCTTACTTAGTTCAGTACCAAGAATAATCAAGTTTAATTATAAGAATCCGTATAATTAATTATAACGTGTTATGTTCGATTTCATTTACAATTAAATGAGTGTCAAAATAATTAACAAAATACTTGTGTTTTTGATTATTTCTTTACTTTATTTAACCTACAGAATGTAGTAGAGAGATGAGGCGATATGAGGCGAGGTGAGAGTGAAAGAGAAAGGAGATATAAAAACAGATACGTCAATTAGATATTGATAAGTAATATAGCGCGAACATTATTTGTTGAAAATGTCAGTTACATATTTAAAGCATGTTTCTAAATAATATACAAAGTTACTAAAGACTCATTCTATTAAGACATTGGTAAATGGAACTAAATGTAAAGATAATTTTTGTCTGAAATCAGGTTCGTTTAACCATTTTTTTAATAGAAAAATTACAAACAATACAATAACACAACACAATTTTGTAAAATGTACGTTATTATGTGATTATCCGTTTGGCACCAAAATTTAGATTTTGTTATCTTTGAGGGTTGACACTATAACTCTTATCAGCGTCCAATTATTAATGTACGTTGTAATATTTGTCCTTTTATTTATTCGCTATTTACAATGTTATTTGATTTTATGTACAATGTAAAACGAATGCAAACTAATTTTTTTTTCGAACAAACTTATTCTCTTGTCCGGTGTTTTGTGGCGAGCACTCAGTGTACTCAGCCTGAAAATGAGAAATAAGGTTTAGGCTGTTACTAGCCTGAATTCGAGTAAGCTACTACAGTAATTTATAATTATTAAAGTACTGCATGAAGTCTCATATTTTTCAAGTAAGTGAATGCATATTCTTGTAGTTTAAATTGACTTTGAAGCAATTTTGGCCCTGGTGTTAATGTAATCGGATTTTGTGTTTATGGACATAGGTCGAATTCACCTATCCAATTTCATAATTAATTTGGTGCTATCTGGTAAACATAACATCTTGAGGAAATCCATCCATCCATTTAACCGGAAGACATCAACTGCTGGAAATAGGTCCCCTTCAAAGATTTCCACAACGGACGGCCTTGCGCCACCCGCATCTTTAACCTTAATAAAATAACCATAGATTAGTGGTAGATAAATTTCAAATAATGCCCATTTGGCTGATTAAACCCCCAAGTTTGAAAACCTGTTGCCAAGCATTAATAAGTGTGTTCAGGCTGCATATATTGAGAACCAGTACCTCTAGGGTTAGTGTGCTTACCATCCTGGACCACATCGTCACATAACATGAGGTGAAATTGTGGTCAAAACTCTGAGCCTCTATAGTATAAAGACAATTCTAGCTAACAATTATTATAGGGTATTATTATCTAATTTTAGACGAAATTACAACAAAAAATGTAGTCGTAGACGAAGACAACTTCCATTTACAATTTCAAGATTTAAAAAAATTGCCTCTTAAAATAAATTCATTTAAGTCTACCCTTTAGAATTTACAAGGAAATTTAAACGGAATCGAAATAGATCGTTATCTTTGGCAGAACTTGCTCAATATATCGTTTAGTGGGAGGATCCGTGGCAGTATAGAAGTTTAAATCGAACCGACTGTAATTTATTAATATTTGATATCTTATAAGTAATTAAGAAGATGTCGCAAGAAATTATAATAAATTAAGTAGACGACAGTTTTATATTCCCATAAATAAACACGCAGATATTACGCGTAAATTAAACGTAATTTGTGATAAGTAAAATAGTTTCTATTAAACTTGTAGGTGAATGAAGATTTTTGTTCCACGTGTGATAAATTATATAATATTTCCAACACAGTCACGTGTGTGTGTTTGTGTCCATGTAATTTCAATAGTAGGTCGAGAAATAATCAGTCGTAGAGTAAAGTCATGTTTAGTGGAAATAGAGTAGCGATGGCTTCTAGCAAGTTTTTATTGTCACTCGAACTTTCAATGCGAGACTAACGTTATCTGATTGAAGTTCTCTTACAGATAGGTGCATCCATAGCTACATATCTTTTACAATACATATAATACATAGGCACGTCCATTAGATGGACTAAACTAAAACGGACTTTTGAATGTTGAAAAGTGTTTTATTTTATTGTAAAAAGAAAGTAAAACACTGATGAACCATGTTTGACATGTCTGATATTCGACAGCTAACTTCTTAATATAGTAATTAAAAACAAAATATTTACAAAAAATAAGAACCATCAAAATCGCCACCGCAAGGAAACGTACCCAGAAGGCTGACATTATTACCAAGTTGTATGGCAATATTGATTCTCTGACAGTAATAGGCCAAATCTCTTTTGTAATTGAATTTAGGGAATTTAGAATAGATGCCACAAATCTATACTATTTAATACAATAATTAATATTTGTCTTTATATCTGTCTGTTTATTAATTTGTTCAAAAACTACTGAACCGATTTCGATTAAATTTGGTATGGTACTAGTTTATACTCTTTAGTAACATGTACATATTTTTAATGTTTTTCTTGTTATAAGTATGAGTAACGTTTATCTAGATTAATTAAAAAACCATAATAATGAACTGTATGCATAATAACATCTATACTAATTTTATAGAGATGTGATGTTTGTGAGTTCGGGGTGTTCGGGGTAATATCTGGTACTGCTAATCCGATTTGGATTTTTTTTTTCAATGTTGGAAAGGTATACGAGTATTATACATTGGCTACTTTTTATTTTGGTAAATACTTGTATATTTTCAACAACTAATCACAATTAATGTAACTGAAGTCGGCAAAAATTCTATAATATGGAGTGCGCTGCTTGAATGGTTGATCTGTGCGCTTGCGTAGCTTCCGGTGTTTAGGTCTGAGTTATACTCGCCTAGTCTATTTTTCGGGAGTAGAACGGGGAGGGCAATGTTTTAGGCATAGGAAGCAGGGTTATAAGGCCGTTGATTGTAGGGGTGAGGCAGAAGGTGACACTCATCACCACATGGGTAGTATGCTGTGTAGGCAGCCATTTAGGCCTATTAGGGCAAGAATAGCTAGGTGCATAGCGGGATCTGGACTCTGCCATATTCCCAAACCAAGGGGGGAAAGGGTGGGGCCTAGACCTTCCATTGCGATGGGAAGGCTGTCTGGGAGGTGACCTTTTCGCCTAGTCTGTTTTTCGGGAGTAGAACGGGGAGGGCAATGTTTTAGGCATAGGAAGCAGGGCTATAAGGCCATTGATTGTAGGGGTGAGGTAGAAGGTGACACTCATCACCACATGGGTAGTATGGTGTGCAGGCAGCCATTTAGGCCTATTAGGGCAAGAATAGCTGGGTGCATAGCGGGATTTGGACTCTACCATATTCCCAAACCAAGGGGGGAAAGGGTGGGGCCTAGACCTTCCATTGCGATGGGAACTGGCTGTCTGGGAGGTGACCTTTTCGCCTAGTCTGTTTTTCGGGAGTAGAACGGGGAGGGCAATGTTTTAGGCATAGGAAGCAGGGCTATAAGGCCATTGATTGTAGGGGTGAGGTAGAAGGTGACACTCATCACCACATGGGTAGTATGGTGTGTAGGCAGCCATTTAGGCCTATTAGGGCAAGAATAGCTGGGTGCATAGCGGGATTTGGACTCTACCATATTCCCAAACCAAGGGGGGAAAGGGTGGGGCCTAGACCTTCCATTGCGATTGGAAGGCTGTCTGGGAGGTGACCTTTTCCGCAGGTAGGGGCCTGGATGGGACATAGATAGAGTATATATATGCATATATTGGTAGTGAGATAGAAGGCGTAGCTGAAAAAATTAAACATTGCCTAGAACACGCAACTTTTGAGTCTGTGTAATGTCAGTCAGTCAATATTCTTAAATACAGCTTATATGCATTTAGCGGATACTTTCTACGTATTTTATTGCAACCTTTATATTGCTATAAACATATTAATGAATCTATCTAAGCGTCAATAATGGCTTTCCGCGTAATTTGATACGACACAATCGTTCAGGATTATAAGGGCTCGAGCCGGCGAGCGTGTGTTACAGTAACATATCACTTTGATGCACAGCCTGTAATCACTACTGTAGGACAGGGTATGTGTATCTTTTTCTTTTCAGCTGAACGAGAGTGATGCGCTGTGGAGCGAAACGGGGCACTGTGATTAATAACTGTACAAGCTCTAAGGTAGCGAAGGTAGCCTTCTATCAACTCGAACGAGTCTGATTTTATAAGATACTGGGATTTGACCTGGTTTTTCATTTAGCTCGATAACGTGTAGACTATATTTACACGATATATTCATTGGCGTATACGCAAATATGATTACAAGCTAAAAAAGTAAAGTGAGTAAGGTTGAGCAAGTGAACCAAGTAGAGCAAGTGGAGCAAGTAAAGCAAGTGGAGCAAGTGAATTAAGTAAGTACAGTAAATGGGAAAATAGTAGTATGATTAAAAATACAACATATTTGTATGAATTAAAATATGGTCTTATGTAGAGGCTCAGCGTTTTGACCACTTCTGGATCGTAAACACAAGCGGTCTTATTGCAAAAATAAAAATAAACAAGCGTTAAACACGCTTTTTACTAAAATTTAAAATTGTTTCAAATATAATCTCTAAATAACACTAAAACATCATTCTGTAATTAAACTTTTTTTTAAACATGTGTTCAACGGGACTAACGTTTTTGTAATGACACCGTAGAAGTCTATAAGTACTATCTCTTAAGTGATGGTGCCGGAATATACTTATTGGCGTGTGGCAATAGATTCTAAAATAATACTTTTTTTTTAAACCGAGTATACTTAATCGATTAGATTGCGCTGGTGATTTAAAAAAAAAACATTTTCTTGAGAATAAAGTTATAAATTTGATATGCTCAACCGAACAAATATAAATGTTCCAGTGTATTTGGTAGTCATGAATTATTAATAACACGTTCTAAATGTATTTCTCTCCACTCTGATTTATAAATGATCGAAAATATTACCAAGTTTTTCAAATGAAGGTAAGTTAAAGTATGTGTGCCCATTCGCACGGAATTTACATACAAAATCGTGCCAGCTTGAGAGGCAGGTATAAATTGAGAAATATTTCTGTTGAATTTCCATCAACTTACTTGGTAAACTTTTGAACGAAAATTCAATATATTGGTGTAAGAATTCGCAAATATCAAAATATATTATCTAAGAGACGTATTGGTCGTCCACTTGTATAACTTTATATGCTTTTTAACAAAGGTTTAACGGTTGGCAGTAATATGAAATAGGAATTTTAAATTCATTGATTCTAAAAATAAAATAATATTCGATTATATTGTGAGAAATCTTTGATTAATAAAAACTTTTATATAACTTTCGTTATATACATAAAAGGTATATATACATAGTGGTAGGGCATTTTCTAATGATGCTGGGTAGCTAGCACCTCAAGTTTCAAAAACCTGTCGCCAAATGCCAACAGGCGTGTTCCCGTAGCATCACTTGAGAACCAGTACCTCTAGGCTTAGTGTGTTTACCATTCTAGACCACATCGTCACTTAACATCAGGAGAGATTGTGGTCAAAGTACTGAGCCTATTCCGTGTAAAAAAAATAAAAAATATTTATTCAGTTGTCACTGTAAAAATCACTTAACGTAGTCATAAATTACCATTATGAGTTTATTACTAGGTATTATGAAAAAAATGACTTTACTGATAACTGGCTTTTATATCTTATACTTTAAACTTTTAATATCCACCGCATTGGTAACTATAGGAAAGTTATATATAAAGACTAAATTAATAAAAAGGTAGGTAAATTTAATTAGTAAATCAAGAGCATAGAAAAGGACAATTTAGAGATAGTTTTAATTCTAACACACACATCTCCAAGCAGGCTCCCAGGAGAAGGAAAGGGACAATCGCTGCTGCTTCCTTCCAAGAAGCTTTGGGAGAAAAGCCAAGTTATTTATTATATTACATTTTTTTATATATCACTACCTTCACATACACTTAAAAATAGGTTGCAGAAAATATATAAAAAAAGTGTTGGTAGATGTACGCACGTAAGAAGTTATAGTTCTTTGACGTAATAATAGAAAAAAGTAAAACGTTGATAGCTAACTTCTGGGTGTCGTTTTTTCGTGACGGTTACGCGCGCATAGTATAAATTTACTCTCATCATTTTTCCCCAACGCGCCAAAAGAAGTGTAACTTCAAAAACGACGATGACTAACGATAAATAATATGCGGCTCTCCTGTAAATATTCGAAAAACTTTATCAAATATTGATATCCTAATTTTCCTATTTATTTCGAATTCTAATATATCCTTTTTTTTTGCCAAAAATTGTATTTAATAACAATCATATGTCTACATAATAAATTTTTCATCAGTTACATTGCACAGACCGCACACAAATGACGCACAGTGCGGTATAATATAATTAAAAATACGAAGCGATGTAGCTGATTTATTGGACACAAACTAAAAATATGAATGTGTTGGATTAACATAGTATCAAATAAAGTTTTCGTATACCAAACTAAAAATACGTTACATCTTTTGACTGAATTTGGTCGCTTTATTGGGAATGAATGTGTATCGTTTTTTATACTCTCTACTGTTAAGTTACAATTTCTTTCTAAATTACAAATAAAAACTCTAAATTTTGTAAGGAATTCTGCATATGATTGTACTTGTAATTGTAAATTGTTGAGTTTATCAGTCATTTGAAATTAAATTACATTTAAATTTGATACTTACAGTTACTACGGTTGCAAGTATTTAATGAAAGTGTTCAAATATTTATTCAGCTTCATCAACCAATCAACAGGTAATATTTTATAATACGTGTTATAAAGTAAAACACATATACGTGAGTATATTTACATTTTCATATTATACAGCGTCTCTCATGGAGAATACAGTTGTAATGATTAAATTATAGTTACGAGCAATGTCTTTCTTCTTAGCCCTCGTGTCATACGGGTCGATATTTTTAATCTTCAAGCGTCTTTTATTACTTCATTTTATAGAATCATTATCGCAATCGTTTCGGACATTTAATATGAATCATCTGAGTGGTTAAGAGGACATGAGGTCGGAGATAGATTTGAAAAGTTGGTATTTCAGAATCTATTGTTATCGCGTTGGGCCCCAAAGAAATAGTTATAAAACACTATATGGACAACCGCAGCTCGGGCGGATTTTATCGTATGCAAAATGGACGAAAACAGCACTTCGTTGTACTCTCTTTCCACCTTCAAAACTGAATCGATTTCTAATTTTCTTTCAGTTATAGAACAAGAAAAATTTGTTTGACAAACGTCTGAAAATGACGGTAAAATCGAGCATTTTTTGTTTTGTCCGTCCGCATTGCGCACTGTCTTGGCATGAAACCACACAACATCTCTGTAGTAATGAACGTTACCATAAAACGTATATCTCATGTATTTGTTACACACTTTAACTTTGAGCGTAACTCCACCACCCTGCAAACGATCGATCTGGTGTATGTATAAAATCATGCAACTCAATGTTACAAAGTTTTTGGCAGATGCACAGAGAAGGGTGTCATTTACAAATAGAAGTGTAAAATAATGTAAACAACCTTTGAATCTCTTTTATTATTGTGATAGTCGAGAATTGTTGAAAGAAATTCTTTAAACTGCTTATGAATACATTCGTAACAGTATGAATTATAGACTGTTGCAGTGACTCAAAGTCGCGGCAATTACCTCAATTGTCTTGCCCAAACAGATTACGTGTAATATATCTACAAGTGCTTTAAAAATATTAGGTCTAAATAATATATTTTAGCATCATTGGTTTCAGTCCTAAATTGACGTTTTGTAAACTGGACTGGTTATTTTGAATTAATTTGATTGGTAGTCTTCACAAATAAGCATGATCTTTATTTTCTATGTTAAAATACAATAATTATATGTCATTTATCAGATCATTAACTGGTTTTTAGTAGGCAGTACGATCCCTACGATAAAGTCTGCCGTCTTACCGAGTATATGAAAGCCATAAATCATAGTTAGGACGATGAATGGGTCACAGTTTTAGCGTTGACGATAGATAGTAACACAGATTGGTTTTCGGTTTCAAATCAAAGAAAATTGTGATTACAAAAAAAGTCTTTGTATACATAATGTAAACACGTGTGACGTGAATATTAAAATGATTTTTTTTTTACTTTTTTTTAAAGACGTGTGGTGCCGGCTAGGAGTAGTACCGATCCATATGTTCCCGTGGGTATTGTAAAAGGCGACTAAGGGATATAAACCAGGGGATGGGCAGCCGAATCCTTTGAGTATAAAAAACACCTTAATGCGATTGCCAACCCATCTATGAAGCGCGGCGGTTATGACAATTCCCCCCCCCCCACTATTGTGAGAGACCTATGTTCAGCAGTGGTGATGGGCGTCTTATGGCATTTAATGTTTATTAAGTCTGAGAGTCGTCGGTGACTACGAGGCCAGTGATTACGTTTGTTTTTTTAATTATACCAATGCTTATTTTACGAGTGGTTGGGAGGAGTAAGAGGTTTTCTTAATGTTGATCAGACAGAAAAGGAGGTGTCAAAATTGTCATTTTCAAATTTTCATATACAATTCTTGAACAGCCCATTATATATGTAATATGAAATTTGCAAACGAAATGTTGAAAACGAACTGAATACAACATGAAGTTATTTTGCATATCCAGTGATTAGAATCAGTATTAAGCTTATACAGCACTGTCCAGTTGTGCAACCAAGCTATTTGTAAAAGGATTTATGTAGTGTCGACGACAAAGCTATATATTCTCGGTGGTTGTAAGGCTTTTACAGGATATGCGAGCGGCGCTTATTCCATACAAACGCAGTCCCTTGTTTTCTCCCTGGATAATAGCATCATGGTAAATATTTTTATCACACCAAATAATATATAACCACCACCGCCATTGGTTCTGGTTTTTCCATAAATTAGTTATTGTAGATCCTTGTAAAATGAAAAAAAAATCCTCGATTTTTATCATCATTTTCAGATTTTCGTCAAAAAAATTGATGAATAAAAGCAAAAAAAGCAAAAAGCGTAGAGGCATAGCCAGATTCCTTGTTATTCTATAAATGAAAGAAAATTAAATATCGGTGTGTTTTGGAAGACGAAACAGAGAACTACGAAGTGATGTTTTCGTCTACTTTGCATACGGTAAAATCAGCCCGAGCTGTAGTTGTCCCTTTTCTGTTTTATAACTCGTGTCTTTTGGGCGCAATAGATTTCTGAAACACTTTATTTTCAAATTTGTTGCCGACCGCATATCCTCTTAATTTTAACCGGAGCTTGCTATTCGGTAAGGTTAGTAATCTGGTAAGATCTCTCAAGTGCTGAAACTAAAAAACCTTTCGAGTATTGTTACAAGCAAATCTCTCGAATTATAACTTTTTGAGATTACGTTTTATTGAGACTATGTCCGTGATTCACTTAACGGTGACTTAACACAACGGTGGTTAAAGTTTTTCAAAGTGTGCAATGAAAAATTTTACAGCGTGGTGGGAGCAAACTTTTTTTTTGGTAGGTCGGTGGTTAGAAACATATAAGCTTGTTTTAGGTGTGTCGGTGAATAGAAACTTGCAAGCTTTTTTTTAGGTGGGTCGTTGAATAGAAACATGCAAGCTTTTTAAGTTGGGTTGATGGATGGAAATATGCACACTTTTTTTAGGTGGGTCGGTGGATAGAAACATGCAAGCTTTTTAAGTTGGGTTTAGGTAGGTCGGGGGATAGAACCTCTTTTTTATACAATTGTAAAATACTTTTTGTTATGTATATGTATATACTATGTATGTACGCACCGCTCGAGACCGAGCGACACCTATTCAATAAACAGTGTATGCTTAACCACGTAACGTTTCACTTGTCCCGCACCCCGACTTAACACTTTTATTACTAAAATAGCTATTATTACTTTAAAATTATTTTCATATGGTTAAGGATAGTTTTAAACATTGGTATTTTCATATTAGTATTTTGGATATCTTGGAACGGGCGGATTATAGACACAAAGTGGGCGCACTTGCAAAAAAAATCGTTACCTGACTACAAAACTTTAAGTATTTGCGCCCACTTTATTTGTCATCTCTGATAACTGTAACATAAAAAATAATGTAATAAAACACAATACTAATGTTTATTGTAGAATCTAATGTTGTCTTATAAGACATAATTTGGATTTATAACATCTTTTGGTGAGCCTTGATAATTTAATAAACTCAATTAAATGAAAAATGATTTGACGTTTGATTTTTCACATCTGCCGGCTGTCCCGCGTAAACCAACCTATTTATCGATACAATTTTTTTAAACTATTATTCCTACTTAATTTTATAAATGAAATCGAATCGAAAACTAATGTTATGTTAAATAGATTACTTTTTCTCAAACATACATGGAAATTTTGTCATTATTTTCTAAAAAAGAACACGCAAAGTATCGGATTTTAGGACAAAGAAAATCAAATCAATGGCAGGAGCGTTTTTTGAATTTGGAAAATTACAACGCTTAAGCAATGTTGCATGAAATGCGGCATGCTGGGGTTATTAAATACTCTTTGATTGGATCTCTTATCAGTCTTGATATACCAAAGTAAATCTCTTTGCTTAGTACAAATTGCGTTCACGTGGCTGTATAACCATAAATGCGTTTGCCTTTCGGAACAGAAAATTGGCAGCAAAGCTGAAAATTCATCTTAGTTTGTTATTTACATATTTAATAAACACAAATTTAATAATTAAAATGAGTACCAACGGTTCAGAGAGTGAAATGGAGATTGATTGTACTCCGCCAGATTCAAGATCAGAAACTAAATTGGCAATGGAAAACCTGCTTCCAGCAATATCAAAGGAAAAATACTTGAAGGGATATGAAAATTTTATGAGTTGGAAAAACGAGAAAAAAGTGATAATTTTTTCTGAAACTGTATTTTTGGCGTATTTGAATGAAATTGCTAAAACTAAAAAGCCATGTACATTATGGGCAATTTATTCCACGCTGAAATGTACAGTTCATGTTTAAAACGGCATTAACTTGAAAAATTGTGGAAATTTAACTATTTTTCTAAAAAGACAATCGACCGGATTCAAAAGCAAAAATAGAAAATTTTACTCGGGAAAACATAAAGCAATATTTAATTAAAGCCCCAAATGTTATATATTTAGCAACATACGAGTATGTAAAATAATTATTTATTTGAGACACAGTTTATCCAAAGTGGCTGGATGGATTTAGATGAATTTTGATACACAGGAATTGTGTCTTAATAAATATTACTAAATTACAATATAATACAATTACTAAATGTACTGTCCGTGGCTGTAGCTTAATATTTAGTTTTGTTTGTTACAGGTTGATATGGTATTAGGCGTTAACGGAGTATGCCAGAGTATCGAACTTTATAATATTACTACAAAAGACGTAGATTTTTGATGACAAACCAATAAAAACATTGCGCGACACTAAAACAAAGATTGACCGGATATTTGTAATCTGCGGAGAGTTCCTAAGATTTGTAAAAAAAAATATAATCTTCGTCCAGCGAACACAAAATCAGATAGGTTTTTTCTTAACTTTCAGAAAGGGAAGTGCCCGAAGCAGGTCATTGGAAGACACAAAATAGCTAAAATACCTAAATAGCAAGTTATTTAAACTCGACAAATCCTGAATGTTACACTAGATATTGTTTCCGTCTTCAACAACTCTTCTGGATGATTCTGGAGCTAATTTTATGACTCTGAAAAGATACGGAGGCTGGAAGTCTGATAAAGTGGCTGAAGGCTACGTTGAGGACTCAATTGAAATCAAAAATGATATAAATAATAAAATCAATCAAAACATCACATTGCAATCTAATTCGGAAACAGAATCTAACCCGCTTGCCAACATCAAGTCCACAGCCATCCACCACTACATACATCCAATGCCCACCTGCAAACTTCATCAGAAGTTCAACAAACAAACATAAATGTACCGGGGAAATCAATAATATTTTCTTTTAGTAACTGCTCCAACATGACTAATGTAACTTTTAATAATAATTAAATTAAAAATATTATGTTAAATGTATATTTTTTATTTCCCTGCATTATTTTGAGAAAAGCACTATATATGCCTCGGCGGAAATGGCAATTATCTGGCTCGTATTAGTAAAGTCCTCGCCTACGGTTCGGCCTTCAAACTAATACTCGATCTACAATGGCCTATTTCATGACCTTTGCAATAATGTACTATTAAATCTATAAAACATTAGTTAAACACATTACTTATGGCTATTAATCAACTTCTGAACTATAATAAAATATGGTTGCCGCGGAGTATATTATTATCTATAACGCTATCCTCAAAAGGCCGCTGATATTAAGCTACACGTTTTCATTTAAGATAAACCCTTCCCCCCGAAAAGCAGTATTTCACAAGATTAAATCATCGTACCACTTCCAGCCTTTGTTTAATCCGCAATGAATCCATAGATAAAACGACCATGGTTACTATCAAATCTTAACCTATTCAATTACCTATTTTTTTATATTGTTACAAGATAATAATAAGTACAAGTGATAATTAAATATTAATTATCCACTAATAGGACTTCATATCACGAGAATAATAATTGTATAAATTAATAAAATGTAAACATGACACTTGATAAAAATAAAATCAGTTTAAATGTACTCAAAATATTCTATAAAAAGGTAATAAATTAATGCAACTTTATACTTATAGTGTTTCGTAAATTTATTTAATATGTCGAGTACCCATAAAAATGAAACAATAGAAAGGCAATAGGAAAACAATGGAAAGCTGGCGTAAACGCCGGGAAGGTGCTCACGGGGTTAGTAACATATTTTTACAGTTTATTAAACGGCTACGAATAGGACTTTGTACATTGTATACATTTGATATGTACCATATTTCGAATGAGTTTGGTAGCAATATATTGAATGAAGGAATAAAATTTGAGAATTACGCCTGTACTTGAAACACAAAACTGAACTGGAAAAGTGATTTTAGTACCTTCCAGGTTTAAATATATTTATTGTTTAATAAATAAACTAATGAATGGGGCCGTGGGGACCGAGTGCTCTTAGCGTGTACAGGGAGCTCGTGCGTCGTTTGGTCGAGACGTCTCGTGACCAGAAGGCTGGACTTTTTGTCGGTCAGAGAATCAGCATTGCCATACAACGTGGCTATGCTGCCAGCCTTCTAGGTACGTTTCTGTTATGTATTCATAAATGTCATTAATGTCAGTTGATTGTCAAAAGCACTTGATTACAAAATGTCTACCTAAACGTGGTTTTATTGAACATAATATTGGCGACGACGTAAAACAATTACAAAATGGAGCAAAAATCGGTGAAATTTAGTGAATATAATCCACAGACTGACAATTGGGACAATTACATAGATCGTTTGAAATATTGTTTTGAAGCAAATGGTGTGTGTTTCATGACACGGCAAAAAGAGCAAATTTTTTTACAATATGCGGTGCACAAGTGTTTGAAACATTTTTAGCTTTAATCACACCCAGAAAATCAAGCGAAGTTACTTTTAGTGAAATTGAATCTATTCTAACCAAACATTATAGCCCGAAACCAAATGAAATTTCCATGTCATATAAGTTTTACAAATGTGACCAAAAACCGAATCAAACGGCAGCAGAGTACATTGCGCAGCTCAGAAAACTAAGCTCTGGCTGTAATTTTGCTGATTTAGAGCGCATGCTACGTGATAGATTGGTTTGTGGTATGACAGATCACAAATTACAATGTGAGTTCCTACAAAAAGACAAATTAAATTACACATATGTTGTTGAGACAATGCTGTCCACTGAGAGTGCAGTGAGAGATGTTCGTATGATTCTTGGATGTGAGAACTCTGTACCAGGGTCTTCGAATATCATAAATACAAGCCCAGGAATATCTCCACCTGAACCGATGGAAGTAAATGCATTACAATCAAAATCTAATACTCGATTTTGTTATCGCTGTGGTGAAAGACATGGGGGAGAATGTCGGTTTATAAATGTGATATGCCATTTTTGCAAAAAGAGAGGGCATATAGAAAAGTGTGTATGACTAAAAAGAAGAATAAATCAAAAAATATTAACTACACTGATAATGGTTCAGATTTTTTACTCAATGGAATATATAATGTAAGTGACACTAAGAAAAGAATTCCTGCCTATATGGTAAACATTTTATTGGAAGGTCAAAGTGTAGTGATGCAGATTGATTGTGGAGCAGGCTTTTCATTACTCAATGAACATACATGGCGATCATTACGCGCAGCTGGGTCTCACGCATTACTACACTCTGCACATGATGATCTACACACTTGGACCCTATCACCAGTTCACTTGATGGGTCAAGCGAGAGTGCAAGTACAGTTCAAAAATATTGTGTGTTATTTAGATGTTCTAGTTGCTAAAGGTTGTGGGCCAAATTTAATTGGAAGAGATTGGTTTTCGCCTCTTAATATTACCATAAATGTAAACTGTTTAGTTGATGTAGATACAAGCATTACGAATAAAATTATGATAAGATATCAAGAAGTGTTTATGGATGGCCTTGGTACCTACCGGGGAGACCCTGTAGCCATACATTTAAAACCAGATGCTACACCAAAGTTTCTAAAGGCTCGTCCTGTACCTTTTGCTATTAAAAAGAGAGTGGAGAGTGAGATTGATCGATTAGTAAAAGAGGATGTTCTCCGCCCTTTATCATATTCAGAGTGGGCTACACCGGTAGTGCCCATTGTAAAGAAAACTGGAGAAATCCGCCTATGCGGAGATTATCGCAGTACCGTGAATCAGGCCACTGAGTCAGATACATATCCTATGCCTACTGCTAGTGAAGTATTCGCTATCATATCTGGGGGACAATTTTTCACTACATTGGATTTAGATCGTGCCTACACTCAGGTGACCGTTGATGATGCTACAGCTAAAATGTTAACCTTGAACACATGTAAAGGACTTTATTCGGTACATCGTTTGGCTTTCAGAGTTAAGGCGTGTCCAGGGATTTTCCAAAGATTAATGACAGCATTACTCGCTGGTATCCCTGGTGTAGCTATTTTAATCGATGACATTATCATCAGTGGAAAGTCTTTACCTGAAATGAACCATAACTTAGAAGCAGTGTTAAAACGTATCCATTGTGCTGGACTTAGGCTAAATAAAGCAAAATGTAAATTTGCAAGACCACAAGTTGAATTCCTAGGATTTATTATTGACTCTAACGGAATACACCCTGCTCCTAGTAAGGTTGAGTCGATTAGGCAGACACCTGCACCTCAAAACATAAAAGAATTACAAGCGTTTCTTGGTCTTTATAATTTTTATGAAAGGTTCATACCACATAAAGCAACAATATTAGAACCACTTCACCGTTTGCTTGATAAATCGGCGACATGCAATGGACAGCACGAGAACAGAACAGTTTTGAGACTGCTAAACATTTATTATCTTCTGACTTGACACTTGTTCATTATGAGTTAGATAAACCATTGATACTTACGTGTGACAGCTCAGAATATGGCGTGGGAGCTGTGCTATCGCATATTATGGATGACGGCAAGGAACGCCCTATAGCTCTGAGTTCTAGAACCTTACATTCCCATGAACGCCACTATTCACAACTTGATAAAGAAGCTACAGCAATTATGTTTGGTATTCAAAAGTTTCACAATTACCTGATGGGAAGAACATTTACAATAATAACTGATCACAAGCCACTTCTAGGAATTTTTAACCCAAAGAAACCAATGCCAAACATGTTATCACCTAGACTGACCAGGATTGCAATTGCCCTAACTTCTCACTGTTATAACATAGAATATCGTCCAGGTGTACAGATAGGTAACGCGGACAGTTTAAGTCGTTGGCCACAACCAGTACAAGAACAACCTAAAACGCAGTTATATAATATCCTTTTGATGGCTGAAACACCACAAGATTTTCCATTTTAAGCCGATCAAATTGAGTCAGCAACAAGAGCAGACAAAATTATGTCACGTGTAGCTCATTATATATTAAACGGATGGCCTACTAAAGTCACTGAGAAGGAAGTACATCCATATTGGTTACAGCGATCTGAACTCTCATTGCAGGAAGGTTGTATACTTTTTGGCTGTCGTGTTGTTGTACCTCCACCACAACGAATAGCTGTTTTAAATGCTTTACATAAAACTCACAATGGTATTGTAAATACTAAGGCATTAGCTAGAAGCTATGTCTGGTGGCCACAACTAAATAAGGATATAGAAACATTGGTTGGTGGATGTGCCAAATGTTTAGAAAATCGACATATGCCTCCAAAATCCACACACGAATGGATAACACCTCGAAAGCCCTGGTCAAGAATAAATATTGATTTTGCAGGGCCTTATCAAAAGAAAAACTTTTTAATTGTTGTTGATACATATTCCAGATGGCCTGAGGTTTTTATTATTAATAATACATCTACAGAGACAGTTATTTGGCACCTCAGAAATTTGTTTGCAACACATGGTTTATGTGAAACTTTAGTGTCGGACAATGGAACGCCTTTTGTTTCTCAACAAATGAAAACATTTTTAGATTCAAACAAAATTAAGCACATAACTACGGCCCCATACCACCCAGCAACAAATGGTTTGGCAGAAAGGATGGTGCAAACAATAAAGGATAAATTAAGTAAAATGGAAGATTTGTCATGGGATGTGAGGATTCCTAATATGTTGCTTGGATTACGTATGACACCATGTGCAGGAACACATAAGAGTCCAGCAGAACTTCTAATGAATCGACGTTTACGAACTCTCTTGGATACAATTCACCCTGATAATATACAGCAAAGAAAAACAGAAACACAAGTTCATGCTAATGCAGTAAAAAGACACAGAGAGGCTGCTGATAATCAGAGTATTATGTATCGAAATTATGGACAAGGAGGACCAAGGTGGTTACCAGGCAAAGTAGTGAGAAAAGAAGGTCCTTCCAGTTACATAGTGGAAACTGGCAATGGAGCCTTTGTGAATAGGCATATTGATCAATTAGTGAAAAGAAAAGAAAGAGAGAACATAGGAGATGAAGAAGAAAATTTGAGTGTGCCTAATGATCCGGATGTTTTAGAGAGTATTCAAGAAGAAGTCAGTGACAATGTGGATCAACTGAATGAAGAAATAATAGAGATACCCAGTTCTGAGAAATGGGCTGAAATGTTAGGTATACCAGAATCTTCAATGATAAATGTGAGTTCTGGTGGTGGAAAGCACAAAACAAAAATTTTTAACCGTTCCAAACCATATTAAAGGACAAATATCATACAACAGAATCAATTAATAGACATAGATTTGTTTATTTTTATATTTGAAGTATATATATATATCTAATAAAATGTTACCTATGTTATTTACTTAGGGAAAAGGTATGTTATGTATTCATAAATGTCATTAATGTCAGTTGATTGTCAAAAGCACTTGATTACAAAATGTCTACCTAAACGTGGTTTTATTGAACATAATAGTTTCCTTGTGGTGGCGATTTGGAGGGCTTCAAATTTTTGTAAATATAATCTTTTCTTTCAATATTATTGTATATTTACATCATTTAATTTTCCACAAATAAATTAATTAAATTTTTGAAATTGGAGAAACTGGGATGATTTTAATTGTTTCTATAGATCATAATACTTTCGTTTTTGTAATTATAAATGTTAAGTTACATCACATTTCCGCTAGAATCGCCGCTAATAAATCTATTATTGAAACAAAACTTTTGATATAATCTCATATTTATTATCAATACATATTAGCCTCTAAAATCAAGGGTTTTTTCTTGAACATTGTATTTTACAACTTTGTTTTAAACTTTTTTAAGTGGGATCGAACCCGCGTCCATTAACGCGGAATCTTTCGGACTACTAACTGGACCAACATCATTACATCTAATGACATTTTGAATGTTACTCTATCAAACTGTTTAGACCTCAATAAATAAACAACCATACATCCTAAAATATTTTATACAGAGCATATATACACACGGATAAACATTACTCTTTTTCAGAGGCGTTCGGGTAGTGAAAAAAAAATGTATTTTTTTTCGTATTACCTATACAACAATTTATGTAGATACGTTACAAAAAGCTTTGCCACAACTCAATGTCGCGTTTAGACATTCATTGAACACATTCTACGTGCAAAGAATTTTTCCCCAGGACACGACGACCTTCCAACTCATGCACAACAATGGGTCGAGCGCCCGAAATACCATGAGATTTTCTGAGTTTAGACGACATTATTATTATTAGGTTTGTATACCGAGACACGTAAATATAAGTTTGTTTGTATAGAGGGATATAATATCCGCTGTGGCACGTCAATAGGTCAATCATATATATACATATCTATGAGATACATCTCGCGTTAAATCGAGGTTCATTTTTAATATTTGTATTACATATTGGAAATCATGCCTAATGCTAAAGATAAGGTAGAACATCAGTCCTATTTAAGATGATTTTATATGAATACTAGTTTTTGCCAGAAGTCTTACTCGAATTAACCCCGATTTTCAATTGAGAGATGAAAGGTACTCTCCGTGTACCTTATTATAAAACGGTCATCTATACTAATAAATAAAATTCACGTGTCTGTTTTAAATAAATTTACGAAAATTTTAATAGAACTATGAATAGAATTAATTTATATTTTCTTATTTGTAGTCTTCGTATAAACGATACATTTACAAACTTTATAAAGTGAAAACATTTTTATTTTGAGAAATTAAATTGAATTTAAATATCGTACAATTAATTGAATATCATGCAGATTGATTAAATACAATTGAATTAAAAAACGAAGGGTAATCAAAATGCGCAAGTCAAATAAAATTTAAAGTTGATGTTACGGACGAATTTGGTGTCTAAATGTCGGTGAAAAATATGTTATCTAACCGTAAATTTTGCTAATCATGTTCGTATTGCGGTGGTAGGATATTTTTGTAATGCCCTCCAAGGCATGTAGCTACCGTCATCTTTGATAATTTGTTGTCAAGCGATTATTGGTATGTTCTCGTAGCCTCACCATTTTTTTTGTACCTGGAAAATGCATTTACGCATGCCTCCTGCCAACCCAAATCCTACAGTCTCCCGTATTACAGATTCCTGAGGGGTATGTGGGACTCGACAGGCGTGAAGCACCAGGAATAACCACTAAACCCACGGTATCATCCGCTGCGTTTTGGAGGGGCGATACAGGATTCTACAACATGCTCTCCGTCACCCCAGCGGCAAACCCAAAAACCGGGCCACTTCTTTTATCTTCACATTAAGAGAGATGGGGGAGGGGTGACAGCATCACTTGACAACCAGTACCTCATGGTTTAGCGTGCTACCATCTTATATAAAGGGGCGTTATTATAAGTTTCGTTTGAACTACGTCGCATGAAACTTTACAAGCTAGCAATATGGAGCGTCGTGTCGATGGTCGATGCAGCTCTGACAGACATTGTTTCTTAAGGAAAGTGAACGGAGAGTGCAAATAGTGTTCGACGGATCGCCTACGTTCCTCCTAATCTTATTTCGTTTCTGTTATTACTAGGCTATTGATTTAATTTCTATTCTGCTTAGAATATTGAAAATAAAATTATTCAACCAATTACTTCGCTGCCATTTGTAGGTGTTATACTCACATAAGACGGTATGGTTAATCCGGATAAGAGGTGAGGAAGTGGCTTTATATATAATAGTTACGTATATAATTTAATAAGAAATAATGTATTATTCTTCAATATTTATTGTACGGTTTATATAGACTTCGATTAATATATAATTTCAACCCATGATATTGCTATATGTAGGATGGATATAATAAATTGAAAAAAATATAAATTATAAAGTGAAGTGATAAAAACACTGTACATTTTATTGTATTCGTAATTTTTCAATTGTCACACAATAACGAGTAAGCATGTTTTTTTGTTGTTTGGAATATGATTTATAAAATAGAAGAAAGAGAGGAGAAGCTGCTGCCCATTAATGAAAAACATGAACATATAACGTTAATTATCCGTACTTCATTGTTTCATTTCGGTGATTTTAACCTTTTAAAGGTGGCTTTCTTATTCAAGGAGATGAATTGAACATTTCGCCCAAAGCTAAATCTCATTGTTAATTTAGATTTCGATAATTAAAAATTAATTATTCATGATAAGCAATTCAATAATTGCGAGTAATTTGTGCAAAACTATTATAGATTCTGTGAATTTTTTATTTATGTTTTAACAAGAATAACGTTTCCTGGTGAAATCCGTACTAAAAGACTAAATTCTTTTTAAGGTTTGCTTATAAATAATATAATTTCAAAAAAGTACGTCGCAATTTTTTAAAATGAATTCAATATATTCAATTATATATCATTGTCTATAAAGAATATAACCTTGTTACATTATATACATGTACTTTTAATGAACTCATTGGACATTTTAATATTGAAGTAAAGTAATTATACAATTGTATTGCATGTTTTTTTAAATCACTTAGCTTTTTCGGCTTCAAACTGAGTTTCATACATATCCATAAAAGTTATAACCATAAAAACTTTACTAGTAATAAAATTTCTTCCGTATCTGCTACGCTGTACAAAATGGCTGTCCGTAATGAGAAAATTACAAAAATATTAAATTACACTGTGGTAGGTGCTGATCGATAGTGAAGTTTACTAGACAAATAAAATACTTTTTCATAAAAAAAAAGTTGTATTACCACTTTAAGAATTATAACGCTAAAGAAGATAGATGAGAAACTATTGCATGTAGCTGAGATGCGAATGTTGAGATGGATGTGTGGCGACAAGATAGGATAAAGTAAGGAATGAATACCTTAGAGAGAGTTTGAAAGTTGCGCCAATGGTAGATAAGTTGAAAGTTTTAGATAAGTCTCGTTTGTCATTGGATAGATATGTTATGAGAAGAGAGTAAGCACATTTGGGTAAAATAGTAAAGAATATGAATGTGGAAGGATGGAAAAGTAGAGGAAGGCCCAAGAAAGTGCGGATAGTGTGCAAGAAATGATATGAAAGAAAATGGAGTAGATGACGGCTGATAGGGACGTGTGAAAGAAGAAAACATACTGCGTCTACCTTAAGTGAGTTGGAAACAGGGCATGAGAATGATGATGAACGCTTAATTATTTAAAATAAATACTTTAAAAAATAATTTACGCTAGAGAATCTTACTTACGAATTTTCTTTATCGTATTAAAAACCAAGAAGAGACATGTGCATGTGACTTGATGTAGGTATATCAAAATTTACAGAATAATATGATATAATACATTTTTTTTTCACGAAACGTGTTGTCTCTTTAATTATACGCGACCGGTGTTGTTAAAAAGGTTCGCCCGGATACCGTCCGACCTTATTCCGTAAATATACACCGTTTGGGAGGTGACAAAATATGTATTATTCCTGGGACAGTGTTTTCTGGTGTTTCATAGCCTTACATTGTTGGTGTATATGAGTTGTCCGTTTTACCGTTGTTGCCATATTTCATCAACTTTTGTTACAGTCGCGGCAAAATATGAAATTTACGTATATATTTTTTATGACCTTCCATTTCGAGTATGTATTACAATGAAATTTTTAAATTAAAATTATCTGAACTGAAAAACTGAAAAGTCTAAACTGCACTTTGTTTAAACTCTTTCCTTGATATGGTAAAAAATGTAGTAATTCAATATTACGTACTTTTTCAATGGAAAAAAATCCTAAAATAATTTTCTTTCTGGTAATATCGACATTGATGCAAAAATTGAGCTTTTCGAATCGCAGTAAACCGAATATTATCGAGTTAAGTGGAATTCCTTAACGTATTTATCTACATTTATCGTAGTAGAGCATTTCTTAATAATAAACGCCTGGGTAGCTATCACCCTCCAGTTTGAAATCTTATCGCCAAACATATAGGTGTATTTCGGGAGCATCACTTCAGAGCCAAGTGAAAAATTCGACCGATGTCGGTATTTTGCTGTCAGGTACAGCAGCAGAGGTAGACACCATTTTTACATTGTACAAGAGATCTGTTCGAGCAATATACAATATAGGACCTCGCGAGTCTCTAAGGAACAAGTTTCAAGAATATGGTACTTTAACTTTGCCCACCCAAAATTCATTATTTATTCAAATCAAAAAGTTCATTAATTTATACAATACGTTGCATGGCAATGCTATTTCGCAATGTTAATTAATTTATATAATATGTAATTAATTGTACATGCTGTGGCTGTTTATAAATAGCCGTACATTTATGCTAATAATCATGCTTGCCGTATTGTTAGATGTTATTGTACGGGTGTTGATGGCCCTTGAATAAATATGGTTCAGGGTGATAAATGTACTAAGCCTAGAAGTTCTGGCTCAAAATCAAAAATAAAAAAATGATTATTAAATTTATGCCCTAACAAAGCGCTTATGAACGTCAAAAACACTTCCACCGATTTGGAAAATAACCCACTCGAGAAGAGCCGGCAAGAAACTCGATGTGGTTTTTTTTGTACTATATATATATATATATATATATATATATATATATATATATATATATATATATATATAATTTTATTTTATTAATTTAAGAACATTATAATTTCACATTAAACTTACAAATAAAAACAAAAATGTACATAAAATTAAACATAAATTAATGAATTTTAAATTATAAATTTACCCTTGCAGACATTCAGCAATCGTTTCACATAAAGCAGCCGATGAGAGGAAATATCAACATCTTGGCATTTTTTGAAAAACTCATTGTATAGCCTACACGCGTGTGTACGCTAGCACAGAAAATTGATTACTTAACAGGTAAGATTGTGGTAAAAATTCTGAGTTTATGCAGTGTATATATAAATACACTTTTTTTGGTCAAGTTGTAGGATGCAGTGAGTGTTCTTTGCTGCACCAGTATAAGGCTCGGTGATTCTTTGATCGTCTCTGTTCTGGCTCTGGAACAGCTAACGAGTTAAGTTAAAAAGTCTTTGCTTAATTTTTCCTTTTATTGATTACTTACTATTACATACGACTCATTCTGCTAAACATAGCTTAATGGACGTAGCTTAGTGAACGAATATGTTAGGCTCACAGGCTTTATATACTAAGGTGTAAACATGTTGTTTTCGTCGTACGAAAGTTCTAGGATCGAGACGTACTATTAATTTATACTAAAATAGTTTAACGTGAAGTAAATATCACGCACTGTTTACAACTTAATAAAAATACATCGCATAATATCTACACCGTGGTTGTCTGCCATTCTAGGATGCTGATTAAGTGTTTACAATATGTCGCCGGTTTTTGTACGTGTTCATTTAGTTTATTTGATTCAACGCAATGCTTACTCCATAATTATGATGATATTTCATTGTAAATTGTGCAATTGTAATAGCACTACGTGCATTATAACTATAAAGTACATTATAAGGAAAAATTTATTATTTAATCATGGTTCTGTTAATAAGAAACCTCGATGTAAAATTACTACACTTTACCCATGATTAACGTTGCAAAAAAATATAGAGAAGTATGAACGTCTGTCGTATATTGTTGGGTTGCGTGATCCTTGACAATTTATTGCTTATTAAAGACAGGGTCGAAATAGTCACATATCAAACGCTATGTATTTTTTCGCATTCCCGGGACCATCGCAGACAAGCTTGATTGCTTTACTGTTGGCGACATTTTTGTTTTATTTCTAAATTTGTTCTCAAATTAAACCAAGATTGGCAAAGTTGTAGTTTATTTAGTAGTAGTGTTTTCTATAATGTGTTTTGTATTATGTACGGTCGAGGTTAAAGAAAGTTACAAAATCGTACAAATAAGACCTAAGCTACTAACATTTGAAAATAGTATAAGCATATTTAAAGATAAAGTAATTTACGAAATATGTATGTGTATTATCTGGGTTAAAGTAGGTATACTTTCTTTAAGTTGAAAGTGGTCTTTTAGTTTTTGTAAATGGAATTTAAATGTAACTGCTATGAAAAAAGTACAACATGTAACCTCAGCCTCTCCTAGGATTCGCTTCTGTATTAATCTGAAAATTACATTTAAATGAGTTGAGTAGTTTTCCAAGGATGTATGTTTGGTATTTTATGATTCTTTTATTATTTAGATTGTTATTGGTCGCAGTACGGATTTAGTTATCTATTTGTTTATCTAATTATCCGAAGGACACTTGCACCTAAAGTGAACCATTCAGAGTCCTTGAAATATAGCGTTTTAAATATGATAGTTGTCACCCAAACCACGTTTATGATATTTTGTATGTTTTACTGTCAAATACAGGCAAAACAACGTCATAATTTATTGGTACACAAATACAGAAAAAAATAATAACGATCTTGCCGATATTATTCCCTTTAGTAACATTAGATTGCTAACCCGTTCTAATTAAGCTATATTTTAAGGACAGTAATTACTAACAAATAATACTAAACGTTTATAACTTTTTTCTCTTAACGTATCCCAAATCCATATATATAACATTTCCCGGTTTTAATTCCTGGTAACATTAAGTCAAACTGTGTAGTAAAAAAAAACCAAGAATATACTTTTTGTTAGCGTGTTCTAAAATTAACTATCATAGCGTGATATGCGTGCTAAACGTACAGGATATTAAGCATGATTATCGAGGCAAGGCTTAATTGTTATAAATGGGTAAAATAGCCAACGGTGTAATTAAATATTAATCGTAAAAAGTATACTGCTGCTAAATATTTTACATACAAAGCACACAACACAAATTTATATTAAATTTGCAAATATATACTTAAAAATACGTGGATCGATATTTTAAATATGCAACAATAGATTTTTTATTAAACGAATTTTATGAATTTCGTCAAATGGAAAATGTATCACGTTAATGTATTGAATCTATGTAAAAATTGTTAAAGTTCATTTTTATTTAGTTTAAAAAATGTATTTTATAGTATTAATTTAGTTTATTACTTTTAAATTTTTACGATTCGTCCAATAGTCTTTTGTTTTTACTTTTATATTATCATCATCATCTCCCTTTTCCCATTTTTATTTGGGGTCGGCGCAACATGTCTTCCTCTTCCATTCCTCTCTATTTCTTGTCATCTCCGCATTCACTCCTTTTCTAAACATATCATCTTTCACACAGTCCATCCATCTTTTCTTTAGTCTTCCCCTTCCCATGTAATCGTCCACATTCATATCCAATACCTTTCTTACAACACTTTCTTTCTCCCTGCGCATCACATGTCCATACCAGGACCATATTATGTCCATATTATGTTAACATAAAAATAGTTTTCCATGCAAGATAATGTAAATGTCATAGCCACCTATAATTATAATTACATATGATATGTATTTGTAATATTATCTACTAGGTACTGTATTACGGTATTGCATTGCATACCTTGATTGCGATTGAATAAATAAAATAAAAATATTTCTTTTTCTTACATTAAATAAGCTTTGTGCTTTGATCACAACCTCACTAGATGACAAGTGACGATGTGGTCCAGGATGGTAAACACAGGTAATGGTTCTCAATTGATGCTGTCGGATTACACCTATTGGTATTTGGCGACAGGTTTTCAAACTTGAGGGTGGTAGCTACCCAGGCGGGCGTTGTTAGAAAATGCCCTACCACCATGCTATGGTTTCCTCACGACGTATTCTTTCACCGAATGCTCAGGTTGATTTTAGAGTTGGATAGGTAAGCTTGAATCAACGTCTATTGACGCAGAAACCGGTCGCATTATCAGCTGCGCCATCAGCGCTTCAATATTGTCATATCTACATAACATCACAAGCTACATATTCTAAAGTATAAAGAGATAAATTAGGAGAGAGATATTTTTATTATCTTAAATCGAATTCAGTAATTGAACGGAGGGATCAACAAATTGTATCCGCCTGACAGTTTATACAGAAATAATATTTCTTTTTGTCCGTTTTCTATTTATGTATTGTACATGTTATTCGTTGCTCAAAATGATCTTTCGTAAAATTGAATGAATTTCCCGAGACTGTTCCGCCATTGATACTGAGAAATATTCGTATCTTTATTGCTTTTATTTATATGTTTAGATGTCAAGGTTCTTACCGGCTCTTATATAGTGGTAGTATTTTGACGTTCATGAGCGCTTTTTGAGTACCTAAACTGAATAAAGTATTTTTTTGATTTGGAATAATTTTGATTTCTTTACGAATAAAAATTGCAATATCTTATATATACTAATAACAGTACATAAATGAAATCTGTACATAAGAGATATTTGGGAGAAATATTTTATGAGCCTTTGTAATGAATAACAGAACAGATTTATTTAATAATATGGTTAATGCTAATTCCGCTTCAAAGATTTTCAGCTCTCACGTTCTAAGGAAGCTGATATATTTATATGTACTAAATTCTATATGAATATATCCAATAATATTAATTTGTAATTATTTTTATTTATCAATATATTAATTATATAAAATACATTATAATTATATAACAAAAAAACTAAATAAAACTTTACCTCTATAAATAATGAATGCCGTCCAGCTCACCGCCAGACGGGCAGGTTCCGAGAAGGCTGGCCACATTGCCACATTGCCAATGCTTATTCGCTGTGCCAAGCATTGGCCCGCCCCCTGGTCGCGAGACGTGTCGACTAGACGACTCGCGAGCTCCTTAAAAACGCTATGACCACTCAAACCCCACGGCCCCAGAGTCCCGACCCGCAACGGGACAAGTATGTAACCTTCACCATGGGCACCATATTTGCGCCGCTTGAGATCCTCCGCTGATGTAACTGCTGCGCCTGCATACAAAGAGGTAACTGGAAAATGTGACGGTGCTAAAGTATCGACGCAAGTAGCATCCCATACCAAAGACCGCCCCATCTATATATTTATTATTTATTTAAAATGTATTATTTGTATTTATTTATGCATTTTAAATTTCTATAGATAAATATGCTTCCATAGGACGTGGCAGCTGAAAAGCCTTTGAAGATAAATTAGCAAAGCAATATTAACTCTATTAATTTATATTTATTCAAATCACTAGCTGTGCCCGCAACTTCGTCTGCGTGGAATAGTGACTTTGCATTTTTCGGATTTTGGTTTATTCTGAATTATAATCACCGTCGTTACATCGTATAGCCATCGGGGAACAAAGCATACAGGCTGCTAGAATTATTAACACGTGATAAAGCCACATAAAGTTGACCGTGCGAAAAACAGCTAATACTTAGATCCACATCCACAACTTTTAGCGTCTGACCATAGGCTTTATTAATTGTCATCGCAAAACTGGTCATAAGCTCACTGGAAACTGAAATCGTTTAAACCCGGAACCCGAGGCATAAAAATACTACCACCTGTTAAAATCTCTGCTTCTATCAGGTTTCGCAGAATCAGAAATTTAAAAGAGAAAAATTCACTTTTAATCTAGTATTGTAGCAAAGTTTTGGCGGTGTTAAATTTCTTAGCAGCATTATGGGTACGCCGACTTTAAATTTATTTTATGAGATGGTAGTCCAGGAGCACTGAGGGATTCTAAAAATTCTACTGGGTAATTGGTAGATTCTTCATCTTTCATAACTCTGTTAATGGAGATATACTCTACACTATCCTCCGAAACAAAGCTCAAAACTTCAGCATTTATTGCTGCTGCTTGGTCGTTTCGTGGACTTAAAATAGATCTTTCGCAAAGCCATGAATTTTCGCAAGTTGGTATTTGCGTTGCGTTTCCATACACAGATGATATGAGGTCTCGCATTCATGAAACTTCGCAGCATAGGTTTGCGTTTAGAACAAATTTTGCTTGTTCCTGCGGATACACACCGTTACCGATCTCAAGTTACTATAGAGAAAATATAGTAGCAATAGATACAACAATTTCATCTAATTTGTATATGAATAAAACTGTAAGGCTGATATTTTTTATTATAATTTGTTATGCTAGTGCTTGGATTTACTTGGTAGAGTCTGAAATTGTACCCATCCTGACTATGGAAATATATCAAAGGATACTGCAGGACATCATATGCTCGGTGTGTTTCATAAATACGTTATAAGCGATCATCATGAGTGCGCTGCACGATGTCACGTCTATCACATTCCTAATTGACTAATATTACTGCAACTTCGTCTGCAACGGGGACAGTGTACTTTTCACGATGTTCTTCCGCAGGACGTCTATCAGCCTTATTTATAACTTTATAATTGTTATTTTGGCCTTGTGGGATGGAATCTATTGCGGCTTTGAAACTTCTGACATACGGATTTACTTGATGTAACATATTCTCAAGTTGAAATATAAAGTTGATGTTCAGCTGAGGAAAGTTATGATGTCGTATATGGGCTTGTTCAATGTAATTTGATATAAAATAAATTTAAAGAAATTTTGGTTCATTTTAGAGAAGCAAAGATCCAATCAAGTGATAAATTGGCCCTGCACCTTAAAAGTTGGATGTGATATGTTTGACCCCAAAAGATCTCATTTGGAATACACTATTATATAAACGGGCATAGTCTAAAAATGTTTACACTGAGGATGCTCACTATTTAGTAAAACTTTTATAAAGGGGCTCATGATAAGTTTAAATGAGCACTTTGCCACCTGAATAGCATATTCCATTTGGTTATTTTCTCCATTTTTGAGCATTACAAAACTGACAACATACCACCATACCTACTATAGATTCGAATTCAGAGTATTCAATTCTGGGCGAATACAAATAACCTGTTTTCTCTTTGGTAATCCATGGAAGGATATCAATTTCTGCTCCAGTTTCTGGGTCTTCTATCAAACTTGATAACATTTTATTGAGTATATGCCGAAGTCGATCGGCATTTAGTCGTGACTGACGTTGTTCTGCAGTTTCTTTCTTCTTCTCGATCAGCTGTTAATCGAGATTCATAATCTAAGCTACTTTCCAGCTTTCTAGACTGCAAAGTTCGTGCTTTTTGAGAGCTCAGCCGGGTTTCCCTATCAGTAAAGGTCTCAGACTCACGCGATATTGCATGAGCCTTGCGATCGGTGGACAAACGTGCTTCACGCTGTTCCCTGTTCATCCTAACTCAAGTAGCCATCATTCGAGAACGATGTGAACTCAATCGAGATTTTCGCTGAGCTGAAGTTTCTGTAATATGAAACCTGGCCTGACGTTACTGAAATACAGTGAACTAATGAGAACTAACGTCATCCTTAATGCATTTCTGCTGCTCCGGGGGAGGTTGGATCTTTTTAGAGGCATTCTTATAAGAAGTAGTAATTAGTACTAACTCAGCGTTATTTAGTGAACACATACTTATCATAAACAAAAAAAAATTAAATACTTACAGATTATTACACAGTTTAACTTTATTACAGTTTAATAACTATTAAGACGTATTAACCTAACCTATTAATAATCGAAAATAAAAGAAATGTCCAATATATACATTTATGTATTAATTAATCTCAAATTACTAAATTGTTTTTTAAACATAAAAATTAAGAACTTGTATAAACTTGTATTTACAGTTTAACTAATAAGACGTGTTTACCTAATTTGAAAACTAATTAACCTGTACTATATACATATAATATGTATTTACAAACCCTAAAATATAAATAAATAAAATAAGCAAACAGTCAGTGTTATCGAATGCAACTGTTAAGACATGCGCCTGCGAAAGCGGCCCGGCTTTTGACGTGCTTTATCTATACATATATAAAAACCTGAATTACCAGCCTAACCTGAACCCTATTTCATATGAATGATGATATATGTCTGAGGTCATATAAATTGGAATTATAAAATTCCGAATCTGATCATTTTTAACTTCTATTTATTATCATATTATTATTATTATATAATCATACTTTTATATAGACCATTATGGAGTTTAGTAAAGTTTCATACAATGCATCTGAACAGAGAAAGAATTTAGATATAATAAATGTTCAACGTGATTCTTCAAATTGGCATAACTTTTTTATTTATGTACCGATCGACATGAAACAAACACTAAATGTTAAGTGAAGCTTACTACAATATATTAGTGAAAACTACATCTAAATCGGATAAGCCGTTTCTGAGATTAGCGTGCACAAACGCACAGACAAACAGACAAAAATTTTAAAAATTATAGTTTTGGGTCCTATTTGCGTTTATAAAGGTCCTAATTATATTTTTTTCATATATCTTCCATGTACAGACAGCGATCCGTTACATTTTTATTATATGTATAGATATACAAATAACATATGTTGAGGCATTTAAATATATCTGGGTTATTAAACCACCATTATTTACCTATATATAACATATAAAATAACTGCCTCGGTAGCGCAGTTGTATTACGTACGACTGCCGTTCTGAGGTCTCGGGTTCGATCTCCGGGTCGGGTCAAGTGATATTGGGTTTTTTTTCTACTCAGTATCATCCCGGAGTTTGGAATTTGTGCCCGATATGGCGACAGGCTCGCCCCCTGTCACATGTGGGACGGAACTAAGCTCGGCGAAATGTGGGTGGTGTAGTTCGCTACTTCACCTCTGCCTAACCCTTCGGGGAAAACAGGCGTGAGCATATGTATGTATGTATAACATATAAAAGTAAATTAAATCAAACTCCTATAAGATTGTTTCTAAAAATTGTTTTACAAATATCATAGCGGCGCTTATCTTCTTACGAACCTGAATGACGTTATTAATGTTTGTATTTCGTATTTATTGGGTTATCGTTTATTCAGCTTGGTTGACTTATGATACAAATATAGGCGGTAGAATGAACCCATCATGTGAGGCTTTAGCTTTTATTTTATCATAAGCTTCTTTTTCTTAAAAGTAATGGCGTGTAAAGTTATAAAAATCACTTAGGGGTAATGATAAATTTTATGTAAAGAACTTCGGAAGCGTTGAGTACAATTTGATCCTTGATTGAAGCACTGGGTGAAAGAAAACTTGGTGTTGTGGAATGTTAAGGAATACCTTATAAATAATTACCTTATATATAATTTAATAAGGTTCGGTAATTAGATTAAATTATTGTATTTGTTATCTTCTTCTCTTATCACACAATAATAGAGTAGGTACAATAGGTACTTATGTTTTGAAATGCGATTTACCTTAGTGTTGTATGACCGGGCGCCAGCCTGACCTCAACTTTACTCATACTTAGAACATAATGTATTTTTAAGACACAGATGTTTTTTTAACTGACCAAACTCTGTTGACCAGAATGGCCTTGACAGTTTCATCAGACTTTCGAGACAAAGATGTAATCCGTTGAAAAATTAAGGTTTATATTTTTTTTGCTTCGCAGCATATCTTTTTGAATGCTTCTTTGTCTTAAAATATCTCGCATTAGTTTGCATAGGACTGCAGGGTTCGTTTTTTTGAGTGTTTATATCATTTGTAATATAAACCCCCATTCACCATATATTTTTAAATTAATTAAGCAATATGATATTGTATTTATTATAACTCAATTATAAGGACAGAAAAATATTGTTTAGCTTGATACGTGGAAGGAAAATATGAATCTAAAAATCTGTAGTTCATTTCGATATATGATACACGACAAAATAGCTTATTGATAAATGGTACATTATGAATATCGTTACATAAATTACTAGCTGGTGTTCGCGGTTCCGCCCCCGTTTGATATGTAATTTAGGTGCGAGCGAAAAAGTGCATATAACATTTCATTTATACTTTTTTTTTTTTTTTTGACGGGGGGGATATGCATTTACTACACTGCACTACCCTTACCTATTGTATTAGTGAGACCGAAGTCCCCCAATACAATAGGTAAGGGGGCACGGAGGGACGAGCTCCGTGCTAGTGTGGGACTCGCCCGGGCGTGAAGCGCCCGGAAATACCCTCTAAAACCCCCCGGGGCCGTCCACTACATTTGGGATGGGGGCGACACGGGGTGGCTTTCGCAAGCATCGCGTCGCATTTCATTTATACCTAACCTAAAGAAACAAATGAATGAAGATAAATGGGACTCTTTTGTAGTTATTACCCAGCAGAAAAAAATGACATAAGAGTAAATCGAAAAAAGATATGTAGATGGAATCCAAAATATAAATAGTGTCTATCTACGAAAAATGGTAGTAGTCCCATCTCGATATGTTCAGTTGAGTTGAGGTGATAGTGCGTCAAAGTGACCCCATTTTCCTTATATATATACTAGCTGCGTGCCCGCGGCTGCGCCCGCATTTCTTATGTTCCTCACTGCGTTTTAATTTTTTTATACGAAACCCTAATTATTTTCTTAAAAATTCCTTACTATTACTAGATAAAGTAAATATATTTCTCATAAATTCAAGCACTTGCCCATAAAACTGTGCGTTAAATCGGATTTTATTCTATTTTAATTTTTTTACGCGGATCCCTAACTTCAGCAATCAGCTACCAAGAAAGTCTCGTTAAAATCCGTCCAGCCGTTCCGAAGATTACCCGGAACAAACAAACAGATAGACAGATAAAAATTACAAAAATTGGATTTTATGGTACTGGTATCGTATATACATTCATATCTATTTAGTAAAAAAAAAAAAATAATTTTGACATTACAAACAGACATTCTAATTTTATTTATTAGTATGTATTTTTGACAGTGTTTTAAGATACAGTTAAACAATTGTGTAGTAGAGTGGTAAAATTAAGTGGCATACTTGAAGTAGAATATAAATGCAGATAGTAATACTTACCAGGCGTAGGTTCAGTGTTTCCAAACGGCTGCCTTATCGGCAGTTTGAAGATATACGGTGCTTTTAAAGAGATCGTACATAGGATAGTATAAGTAATTTAGTATATTTTTGTAAAGAATAGGACTCTCTAGCAGTAGTTATTTTTGAAATGTTACTTTTATTAACGGTTTTACTGTTCAGAAATCTCTTTAATTATACACAGCCAGTGTTTGAATTGAATTATGTCGGCATTCAAAGGAAAAAAAGTTGTATGACCTTTTGACCGGAATCATATACGGACATGTATTTTTACCCGATAAATCCGAATTTGAGGTCCGTTTGGCCCGGTCACGATTTGAGTGAAATGCAAAAAACCACAAAAAAAAATTGCGAAAAACTGCAAACACAGCGATGTAAAAAAAATTTGGACTCGGGTCAAGTATAGTTTTTATGTATTTGAACCCACTGAATCTGAATCTGAAGGGTAATTATCCCGTTCAGACGTCAACATTTGAAAAAAAAACCGGAAAAAAAAAAAAATGCAAAAAAATCATGAAAAAAAAAAAACGAATTTATGGAGATGAAAAAATTTTCGTGAATCTAGATCGAGTTTAATTTTTAAGTAACTTGTTTCACTGAAGTTTATTTGACTTATTAAGATTACAAAAATTAAAAATTATCTTAAATAACTAATAAAATTGGGAAAGTTGCAATTATAATTATTACTATTTTTTTTATACACGATTGTTAATCATTATCAGTCTCCCTGATAATAAAATTAGTGTAATATAATCCTTGAAATGTCTGTTTATGTATTTGTTATAAAGAATCTATACCTATTTTCATATTTGTATTACTTTTTCTTTATTTAGGCTAAATAAATATATATCACGTATTCATCAATTAAAGTCTTTAGGACTTTATAACGATTTTCTTGCATTATGGAATCTACAACATTCTAAGATTCCTGTCATTAAAATAGGAAAGTTCTTTAAGATTATCTCTCTAATTTGACTTTTAGTACTTTAAAGTTAACGTTAATATCTTTAATCGTTCTGTTTTATCCTAACTATAAGTCTTAAAACAAAGAGAGAATTTCCATAGCAAATAGCCGTAGATTAGTTCAGAGATTGTTATTTCTTAAATTTATTGCTCGGACGAGAGTTGCTAAAAACGGTGTCTTGTCGTGTCTTCAGTGTTACAGTGACACTGGAAATGCATTAAGCATTACACGCACGACATTGCACACACACTGCTGCACATAACACGCAGGTACATAGTTCCTGTAAGTAACCTTTGTTTTATTGTTATTAAATAAAAAATGTATAGCTTAGCTAGGTTCAAAATTCCGAGTAAATTTTTTACACTCAGGTAACGGCCAAGCCGAGGTTCGTACCACTTTGGTAACCCTTGTGCTAGTTAGCTTTTTGCGGCTGAGTGCCTTCAGCACTCGCCCCCAAAGTCACGTTAAAACTGTAAAGATACTTCCGATCAACAGCGTTAGTATTTAGAAAGAAAGTCATCAAGTCAGTTAAGTAAGTAAAATTTTAAAAATTATTTCTCACTTAACGTGAATTTATGGATATATTTTCTTATAATTTTTAAAGACAACAATCATTGCTATTTAAAGACAAAAAAGGGAGGGGGTATTCTGTTTTATTATTGCATACTAAATGTGCTCGCGACTCCGCCTGCGTGTCGTATTTTCTATGCCCCACAATTCTTCAGTTTTTAAATGACCATAAGATAGATGGATTGACCTGATTATTTTTGTACAGGTCATAATTTATTTTTGGTACCAACAGAAAGCAGAAAGAATATTTCTTACAAATTCAAACACTTGCTATTAAAACTGAAGATCGAATCTGATTTTGATCATAATTTAATTTTTTTACGCTTATTTTTAATTTCTTCCTGATATAAGAGTAGCCTAAGTTATCTATCAGAAAAGTTCCATCGGTTTTAACGTAAATGAGAATAACGGAAAGAGAGAGAGAGCTAAAAATGTTTAATGGTATGTATTTAGTATTATAGAAAATTGTTATTTTGATATTACAAATAGACACTTAAATTTTATTTATTTGTATATATGTGGTAGATAAATAATATTTATCAGAATCAAATAATTCATAAAAAAAAATTGTAATGACAACAGAGAGTCGAAATTGCAAACAAATGTTAATATTTTACAACGTCTACAGACAATAATAAGTTCATAATATCATCTTTTACCACAATATTATTATATAATTTACAAACTTCAAAGCAGATTCCTTCAGATATTGACGGTTTGATGAACTTTCCCCTAAGGTTCTTTTTTAGTATTAAAGTAATTTTATTTTTTTATTACAAAATAAAATAAACGGACAAAAGACCGTGTTTTTGATAGTTAATTAATTGTGAACTGATACTGATGTTTCAGAAAAAACAACCTCAGGCGTGATAGATAGATAGATAAAAAGTGTTTCCAAATGTTTTTTTTTATGTTTGACAATGAGCAATGAAGGCAGAAGGAAAAGGTATTTTATCTTTATTCATTTATTTATTACATTTTTTACTAGATTAGGTAGCAAAAATTTAGTCGGTGAACACTTGAAGCGACTTAGTAATATATAATAATTAAGAACAGTTTTCGGCGAAGGAAACAAAAATCAAATTAAAATTAACTATTTAACAAGAAGACATATGTTTACATATCCGATAAGATTTTCTTTTAATAAAACACGATAATACGTTTATTTATATTTTAATGTATGGGTAATGTATTAATGTAATTTATGTATAAATTATTTTACTGTAATTGTTGTCCAGTATAATTAGAATGCAAGGTACGCAATAGTACGCACCGTTACACTATGTACAAGTCTTACATACATCTCGACAGTTGACTTTACGATGGCCGTCGGGGCATTGTACTACTAACAAGTAAAGCGCTCCGGAAAATTGGATGTGTCACCGCAAAACGTACGGCAAATCCTAGCATAGAATCTGTACAAATGAAATTCAATCCAGACTACGCTATGAAAAATGATTGCGAAAGATATTTTTAAGACGTCTGCAGCTCCTGCTTGATTGATTCAACCGAAAAAACGTCCGCTGTTGGACATAGGTCTCCACCGAAAAGCGAGGAATTGCCATAATCGCCACGCTTGGCAGACGTGTTGGCGAACGCAGTAGGTTTTCGTGGTACTCAGAGGATGCTGTTTCCCATCCTCTAGTTTATCACTTACTCGTCTTTTACGACACCCGCGGAAACGATATGGGGTGGTACTATTCTAAGCCGGTACCACATGTTCTTGGTTGATTTATTTAAAATGCGCCGTGGTTACTTACCATTAGAAACAACGCCGTTGTATTATCTAATATGTTGTAATTAAAACCGTCTTAAATGGAATAATTATCACGACAAAGAGAACCATAACTATACTATAACAATAGTACTATAGCCTAACAAGCCCATACCACAAGGGTTCTCTTACTCTCACTATGTCAATTTACTCATATTATTTTATAAGCCCTTTAATATTTAAAATTATGCCACTAATTCTGACGCTCATCGCATGACGAAACCTTGAAATTGTATTGTTATCGCGAGAAAAGTAGTTTCACTTCAAAATTATACACGATAATACTCAAAAAGAATAATAAAAAAGATTTTAGTTTCTAAGCGAATCAGGAAAATAGTTACGTGTTTACAATAACTTCATGTATTCTCAAAACTTTTATAGTCAACCTGAATCGTTCTTTTTCCACTTGATTGACTGCAAGTTTACTAACATGAAAACAAATTCAGTGCACGTTTTACAACTTTTAAATAGCTTCTCGGAAGTTTAATCGCAAAGTTTATTATACTAAAACGATTTTATTACGTCGTAAATAGACCAGTGGGTCTACGAAACGTGGGTTGTATTTAACACGGTATGCAAACAAGATCGAATGAATTTTTAACGATCAGCATTTACACTTGATTTGCTCTGAAGTTCGATGTTGGAGTATTTGCATAAGAGTTTTATAAATATTAATATTAAGAAATAATGTGTTAAGAAGTGTTTTCTGAAGCATAATTAACCTTCACCTAGGTTTTTTTTATATCGGTATTCTAATAACAACAGTTATTTTAGTAAAGAATATTGGGTATTTATTTGGTTTTAGTTATATTGAATGTTGAAATGTCAAGGACAAGAAGAGAACTTACAGCAAGAATATTATACATTCAAGAGGTTTACTTTTATTGGTTACTTATGACTAAATTACGAAAATGTTGGCTCTTTATGTTTCAAAATAAAATAATTCATTAAAAAAAATGTATGTTTCATGATTTATTCTTTCAAAAAACCACTTCTTATTGGCTAGTGTTAGGTAAGAAAAGGCAGAGAAGGAACTACTTTTAGCCTTCAATAACTTCAGATTGTTGATGCGTTTGTGTAATTAAATAATATGCTTTTGTGTGTAAGCCTAAAAAAGCCTGTTATATATCTAAATGTATAAAATGGAAACGAAGTTTGCTAGATAAAACACACAAATCGTATATGACTTTGTAAATGATTTATATTGTAATCGAAATTTCTTTTGGTGATTTGGTAGCTGTACGCATTGCGATATGCTCTTTATTCCGACCCTTTTTTCACGTGAATTTGATTAAAATGAGACGGATTTTTATCATGCGATGTTTGCGACAAGTCACGTGCGCATCTGATAGAGTAACTGTACCTATGTCAGATGTAGACATTACACGCACCGCTGGTTCAAAATGTGCTGCGGTAACACTTTTACGTGGATGACTAACCGGAAAACATTCATAAGAAAACTGTCACATTTCAGAGACTTCACCTTTTATTATTACTTCTGCTATGTTTTTAGTGGTTACATTTTGATTATTTAGTAGATAATTACACATTAATTTTTAAAAGCGTAACATTCTCCTTATACCATTGTTACATTTATATGAAATAGTTACCTACATACCTAATCACGGTTTGAGAGTTAGATAATATGAGAAATAATATTTTAAACACTATTATTCATATTAGTCATACTTAATTTCAATAGTCTCGTGTAATATTTACTAGGTGGCAATATTAGAATTTATCTAATGCTATTTAGTGGACTTGTATATAACTTTCAGAAATCGCTCTGTAGTTTTGAATTACATTAAAAAAAAACATTATTTTACGTATGAGAGGAAATAGGCAAAAAATAAATGTTTTATATTATACACAAATATTAACAAATTAATACTTAAGTAATAGTAATTAGAATTAATAAATAATTATTCCTAGCACGAATTAGGGTATATCGGTTAATGAGCTAAGATTAAATTTGACAGATATAAAATGTCTTTGATCATATCGGAGGAGTAAGTAAGAGTTCTTTGTTTCAAAACACTGGCTTAAAAAGGGAATAACACGACCTCGTTGAGAACGCCGCCGCTTCTCAAACAAACTGAACTCATCTCTGATCTTTATATATTAAATAATGCATAAAGTCCGATTCACACATAGAATCCGTGCTTTTTAATATTTTATTTCAATACTTATGATATTGTTAAATTTGGAATTAAAAAATTAGGATAATCCTATAACAATGTTTTACTCGTTTTTGTTTAGAAATAACATACCTAAACATTAGAAATATATTAAAAATATCTGTAATCTTTCGGAAAAAGAAATTTACACGTCATGTTAGTGTAGTCTAAGAAAGGTGGTGATCACCGAAATTATAGGATCTGTTAACAGTAGCTGTCGACGTACTGACCTATGAAAATCATAATTAAATCTACACTGGCTCAAACCAGAACCAAAATGTACCAAAGAGGTATTATGTTTCGATGTAGTTTTAATCAGAATATTGGTCGTGATTTAAGTAGTCATAATACAGTCGATTATGAGTAGTTCTATTGTGGTTGTGTACGTGTGGGGGCTAAAATTTAAAGCATTGTAACAGTATGTATGATACCAGATTTAGTCAGCTAAAGTATGATTTCCTAGAAACTACGATCAACAGAAAATGAATGTTTTTGTAAAAGAAATCTTTTACTTTTGTGAAACTGATAAAAAATTAAAACGTTACATTTCGCATGCTATGAACAATATTTTATTTACTTATTTCTTTTTGTAGTTTCTCAATAACTGACAGTTACTCTTGTATTCTTTCTGGTCGTCAAACTTTTACACTGTTACGCTGTGAATGGCATATATAAATGCATCTTACAATGTTTGTTTATACAAACAACATGTTTCTACTATACTGTATTATTTATTAAAAGGAAAAATGAATTATTCACGTTAGGATATTTTGTTTCATTTGGATTTATAACTAGCTGTGCCCCGCGACTTCGCTTGCGTGGAATTCAGATAATGATATTCTAATAGAAGGCCTATATTCTCTAGTTAAGTCCCGCGTCCCATCCCGTCATGTACAGTCCAGGCCTCTACCCGCGGAGAAGGTCAGCCCGGCTAGACCAGGCTTTCTCCCAGACAGCCTTCCCAGTGCAATGGAAGGTCTAGGCTCCGCCCATGCCCTCCTTGGTTTGGCAATATGGCAGATTCCAGATCCACCAAAAACTATGCACCCATCCATTCTTGCCCTAACAGGCCTAAATGCCGGCATACGCAGCATACTACCCATATGGTGTTGAGTGTCACTTCCCACTTCACCCCTACAATCAATGTCATTATACTCCTTATATATACGTTGACGCCAGACGTAATACATATGCTCACCGGTCATGGAGCCATTGCGGCGTATCTATGGAAGTTCAAAAAAGAAAAGACAGCCCGGTCTGCCCATGGTATGGTCAGCGTGATCAAACATCGCTGCACGCTCTAACAGAGTTCCCCCTTTTTGACCGCCAAAGACTGGAATTTGAAATCGAAATATAAATAGAAAACTTAAAGAACGTCTTGGCAAAGGAAACAAAATTAGAAACAAAAAACAAAAATTCTTAAAATTATGAGCAAAAATAGTTAATACGTACAAAATTCTTAACGGTAGTAACACAATAAAAAAACAAACCAATAATTAAAAAAGAAGAAGACAAACAAAATACAACTGAGCCTCTATCCTGACACGAATTACTAAAATCTCTGACTTGCGTCAGAGGAAACCCGGATTGAAAGAAAAAACATCCTTATAGCCCTTCTCCCCATACCTAAAACGTTGATCTCCCTGATCTACCTCCGAAGGCCAGACTGGGCGAGTGTGACCCAGGCCCAAACACCAGAAGCAACGCATGGCATTAATCAAACCGTTCAGGCAGCGCACGCCCCGTAATATAGAATTTTTGCCTACTACAATTACATTTTTTATGATTAATTATTGAGAATATATATTTATTAAAATAAAAAGTAGCCCATATATAATATGACTTTCTAACAGGGAAAAAAATTCAAAATCGGATCAGTAGTACCGGAGATTACCCCGGACATTTAAACTAACAAACTTTACATGTTATTATGCATACACTTCATTTGATAAACTATATTCATACATTATGTAAACTACTACCATACCAAATTTCATAAAAATCGGTTCAGTACTTTTTGAACAAATCAATAAATAGATAGACAATTTTTGAAGCTACACTTCTTTAGGTGCGTTAAGAAAAAATGATAAGAGTAAATTTTACTAATGCGCGCGCAACCGTCACGACAAACCAACACCCTGAAGTTAGCTGTCAACGTTTTAGTTTTTTTTGTTATTACGCCTAAGAAGTATAACTTCTTACGTATGTACATAAGTACACATAAACTTTTGTAGCCTTTTTTATTATAGTATTATTTAGTATAGATTATCTATGTCCTTGTAATGTTTCAAAGCAGTCCAAATTATTAAAAATAAGTAGAGCTCCATCTATTAATAATCGTCAGAAAGATATATAATAATTTTGAGTTAAATATAAATAAATTGTATTTATTTAATTTAGTTTTATTTCTGCTCATTTCACTATTGATTTACATTACTATTAACCAAACACATATTTATTATGTTTTAATGTGAATATATGTAAACGCCACTTACGCATTATATAAATGTAAATATGTATAAAAATATACCCTAAATGTTACTACAAGATATATACTACAATCATACCAAGTTTCATCCAATTCGGTCAAGTAGTTGTTGCGTGATTGGCGAACAAATTAATAAACAGACAGACAATAATTTAAAAAAATGTCGAAACGTGTTCTGTTGCCGAATCTGAACCCCTCATGATATTTTTTTTAAATATCTTCAATGTACAGATTTCGTTCATCTAGCCTTTTATTATAAGTATATATTAGTATTACGTTATAGGTAATTTTGTATGTTACATTTGTATTATGTTCATGTCCATTTGTTAGATTGATTTGCAAAACGAATATCGTAGGATAATCTATATGCAATATACATTCTTTTTGAACTAAAAATGTAACCTTTATGTTTCCCTGAGTAATGTAATTTATTAAGGGGATAATTTATTTAACATTTGACTGGTATATAATTGGTGTTTTAAAGTAATACGTGTTTTCGAATATTGGTCAGAACATTTTAATTTCAAAACGAAAGTTGAATTTTATTTTTTGATGTAACCAATTAGAATAATATAAAGTACTGCTACATTGAATTTCTTTATTATTTAGAAATCGATTTTTTTACCGTACCGTACTGAATCGTGTGAATCCACCTTTAATTATCACATGCGTGTGAAAATTGTGTTTTGATGTTTTCGTTTTGTGAATTTGAATTTTATCATATTTATTCAGTGTATTGTTATATTTGCTAAATAAAAGGGTATTTGTATAAACCATCAGCTTTTTTAATTGTATAAAAATAGACGATGTACATCACTACAAATTACATTACAGAAAAGTACAAACTATAATAAATAAATATCAAATGTATTTCAATGTAAAAAGTTGTAAATGTTTGTAGATAATATATATTGTTGTTTCTAATAAAACTATGTTTCAATATTTTAAAATTACTTAACACATTAATTAAACGATTTTTATGTTATCAAGTGATTTAAGTAAAGCTTGTAATTAAAATATAGTAGTACAGTAAACACAAAAAAAATAAATTTAATTAAGTCAAAAATTGATACTTGACCATCACTTAGGTTTACAGAAGTTTTATGAAAGGGAATCAATAATCAAATATTAAAAACGGTTATGTTCAATCAAGGAAAAAGTACGTTTTTTGTTCATATATTATTTTTTAAACTGTCAAACATCTCGTGACAATGTAATTTTTAGACATATTGATATTGAGGTTTTTCTTGAATGAAGTTGTCTTTTCTACTAATATTTAATGTTTTTGTATATTAACTGATAGTAAAATAGACAGTTCTGATATTTACAAGGAAGGTCTTTAGTATTCACTGAGTTTTATGAAGCCATTAAGAGGTTTATCTCATCGATTTTGAGCGGTTCTGACACGGTTTACGACCTAGAAATCGTCATCCACTATCAATGTTGATGAGTTAAAATACCAAATGTCTAAAAAAAATTTTAACTACATATTTAGGGGTGATAATTATACATTTAGGTATTAATAATCTTTTAAAAACAATATTATTTTCAATAAAATATTTTTTTTTTTAAGTTATTTGAGTAAAATTTTTAATCGTTTAGTAATATCTTTTTGTTAGGTATCTCATAGGCATGCGGCTGGTCTGTTTATTTGCCATAAGGTTTTCACACCGAAATCTGAAATGACATATTGTTGGTCGTTTTGTTATTTCTGAACTTAAAATTAATACACGAATTATGTGGGGCGCGCCCAAGACACGTAAAAAAAACCAATTCAACTAAATATTTATTTATTAAAGTTTACAATAAACTTATATTAAGACTAAACCTAGTTTGCGTGCCTACTGATCGATGTCAGATTCAATAGTGCCTTCCATGGTGCACTCAACGGATGAGGAGAGCTTCAGCGAGCCTCTGGTGGTGGGGGCGATTCCCACGGTGACGATATGGAGTTCCATATAATCGCAGGTGGCATGTAGCGTCAGTGGTCCGATGTTGCAACTGTTACATGGAAAGTGCAAGGTAGCGTTTTCCGTGGGATGCAGCTGTGTTGTTGAACCGTGTTATTGGGAAACTGCAATGTGGCTCTTTCCGTGGAACGCAGCTGCATAACACACTTAATAACAGAATAAGCTACAATTAATTTACAATCAAGTGTCGATATGAAAAAAAAAAGAAAAATTATTAATATTTTATTTAATATCATAAGTCGTCATTTTTAATATAGGTTTTTGTATAAAGTAATTTGCTCTGTTTAAGTCAATTATGGATAATTATACAGTATATGTACATTTAATAGAATTAGCCTTCTTTATGTATACGAATTAACTTGCAAATTTGAAATAACATGTAAACATGTTTTCTTGAAATAAATAAAGGTTTATAAATACTGTGTAGCTGGTAGCACTATTAAAGTTGCGGTGTTATTTATGCACACTAATAAATGACCTTTTATAATAAATCGTATTATAACAATGTCTTTTATTATTAATGCGTTTAATCTTGACTTTGATTATATTATGCCATTACTGCATGAGCATCAAGCGCGCATGTATATATTTGAGCCATTTAGTTTTAATCCTCTTGGATTACCAGTTGATAAGCTGAGTTGGAATACAATTACAGGATTATCTATCTAATCCTTAACTATTAGCTTTAATTCGATTGCTTAGAACTTAATGTAAACTTAGTCTTAACATTGAAGATTGTTGAATAATATTAAAAGATAAAAACTGTTCGAATTAGAATCCAGTAATCCACTTGAATGATATGAGCTAACTCATGAGCAACTTCAGATTACGAGATGATAAAATAATACTCCTTAGTTAGTGTCAAAGTATTAGGGTAAAAAGATTTTTGGTTATCAAATTTGTACCGTTAAAATATGAACTGAAGTATGAAAATTTCCATTTCTTTGGCAAAAAAATTTGCGCTTCCATCTACTGCGTCTTTTCTTTCATGAATAAACGAAAACTTGAAAATAGTTATCTACAACTTTATACTTTAATTTCTCAGCAAGTTTTACTAAAAGCTTAAAATATAGTAAAATACTTTTAAAACATAGGACAGATAATCATAGACAGAGATATATTATTATATACTTATATGCCAAAAAGCAGACAGGTAAAAGCCTGTTAAGGTCAGACTAAAAATGTCTATTATCTATGACTATATTGTTGAAGTCCTTATTTGAATTATACGTTATAAATAAAAACTATTAATAGATGTTAAGATAACTAAAAGATTTCAATATATTTAAATTTTTTTTTTTATTAAATATTTGCAAATACGCATTAATATTGTGAAACTTAATTATTTTAATAGATTTATTTATAAAGCAGACAACCAGTAGGAATTTAAAAATAAAATTTTACATGACTAAAGGTCATTGTCCGTATAAACACTGACCGCAAGCGTGTTTCGATAATGTTCCCTAAGGACGCGGTCGTGACTTGGACAAAGAGCTCGAAATCTGGAGCGCTACATTTTTCAAAAAGTTCGCCGCAAATATCTTCTTTGTGTGGGGGATCACCGGAAAATAGTAGCCGTTAGGGTTTTATTGAGAACGATGGTGTATGCGCACATACGGCAAAAGGTTATTTGTTTTTTTTTTATATGGCTCTGTGTTGACAGTATATTTTGTAGAAAGAAAAATCCTCTTGTAATCGTTTGAGCTGTACGTGTCTGTGGAAATGATATACACAGTGTTTGTTGAAGCGTATGCTAGTTTCCATTTTTTTTATGAAGTACTCTTATTTTTGTAACAAATAAAAACATTGTTACATAATTTTTATTTTATTAAACTGATCTTGTTGGCATTTTTAAACTGTTTGTTATATAGACGAATATTATAAATACGAGAGGTCAAAATAATTAAAAAAAAATATTTTACGCTTTTCTAAATTATACACTTTGTTATGATGCCTTTTAACTAAATTAATTGTGTTGGTTACAATGAAATTAATATTTACAAGTTTTAGTACATAAATCAATGTTAAAATAATAAAATTCATAAAGGAATTATTTTTGTTCATCTTTATGAAATGTCTATTTATTTCAATGTCGCATACTTTGTAACTTATTTGTTACCTTAGTGTTATTGTCAGTGTGTGTCAGTGTCAGTGTTATCAAATCTAAGTAAAACGTTTCTCCTTCAGTGAAGGACATGGATACATCACGGCTTCGTGGCTCACCGAATTTCTGCCTAATACAAACGCTTTTCACTGAGCAAGTTTGAATCAGGTGAAGCATGTTTCACGACCGAGATGTGTCGACTGTTTCATGATGCACTAGCATAACACCCAGGCAGAGGGACTGCGATTATGACTGATGCTGGAGTGGCTTTTTCATGGAACTGTTCATCAGGTATAGCTCATAGGGTCCACTTGCAAGCTCATATACTTTGCAGAGAGTTCAGATACAGAAGCTAATTATCTGAACACTTACAACTCAGAAAAACACAGTAGTTGATATTAGACAAATGGAATAATTTCGTTCAGTCATGTATCAGTAGTCGTTCAGGTTGGGTGAGCATATTACCAAATTCCAATGTGAATGTGTCACTATCATCCAAGCAGCAAATGCAGTCTTCAAAAGGCAGATAAGGGACTTTGGTATTCAAATTCTCTCTGATAGTAAAGCCGTACTTCAAGCGCTTGAGAATATTTCCATCACCTCAGGCCTCATTTACGAATGTCACCTTGCATTGCAACGCATAGTGGCAGTCAACAGGGTCATCCTACAATGGATAAAGTGTCACAGCGAATCAGTGGGTAACGACGCAGCAGACGAACTGGCAAGAAGAGGATCAATGACAACAGTGGCAGGCTCTGTGCCATATCTTCCTCTTGCTTACAGCACTTTTAGATCATGGTTGCGTTAATACACCCACAGCACTCACAGTGAGAGATGGGCTAACACTCCTGGCTGTAGACAGTCTAAACAAGCTGTTCCCGAAATATCACGGAGCTTGGCCCGGAGACTGCTCAGCTTATCTCGCACTGATCTTCGTCTAGTGGTGGGTGTAATGACGGGACATTGCTCACTTAATAAACATTTCTTTACAATAAGTCTGACAGATAGCCGGATGTCTGGAAAAAGAAGAGACTACTACCCACGTGATCCTGGAATGCACGGGAGTAGTCAACCAACGGGCAAAAATCCTCAAGCAAATGAGGTCGCCCCAGGAGGCTTCTGCGCTTCTGGAAGGAGCTGGGCTGGCTCGAGTAGCTGGCTGATCCTGCATGCACAACGGACCGCCAATGTGTCTAAGTGCGGAAACAGGAGCCCACCAACAAGTAACAAGTGGACCGCCTGGCTTGACCGCCTGGCTGGACCGCCTGGCTTGACAGTCAGTAATAACACTCAGTCATGAGCGACTAGAGAACTCTGATCGGCATGCGGCGGCGGTTTTTTTCTAACTTGGCTAGTGCTGTTGACCGGAAAGACCTGAATAGCTTCATCGCAACTTTGGGGCAAGTACTGAAGGCATTCGCTGTAATAGCCCTTCTCGATGGCCGGTGCAGCTTGCTTTTATAGGGATGACGTTAGACAGAGGAGTTGCTAACACGACTCTATCCACGTGCCGCTCTGCCGAAGCGCGCTAACATGCCACTTGCGTTCCGTTGTTGCTCCCATACTCATTAGCCGTACTAATGACCATACCGATATATGTTTATTATTGAATAAATATATTATTAAAAGGTTTGTCGTTGTACAAATACAGAATTCTACGCAGACGATGACACGGGCTCAGATAATTACTAGTAAACATAAGACAATTTTCTATTTATGATGTGCATCACGTTTTGATAGAATGTGTTAAAAATAATAATGTTATGGTATAATACATTTTGTTGATAAGTTTAAGTTAAAGAAATTTACAGCATTTTAGTAAATCCTACAAATGAAATTGCTAAAATGTTATGTGAATTGACTGAAAGAAGATTTTACGAAAGATGATGTATATAAGGAAATAAAAACTTAATCTTAGTAATATTTGGTTATGATGGGGCTGATATCACTTATATCAAAGGCCCCTAATAAAAAACATAATTAAAAAAAAAACCAAAGCTTGAACAATTGATGTCTTTCAGTATTATCGGAATTTATAATGAAAGATTTGAATATTTTAATTTTAATTGCCGGTTTTGAATTAAAATTACATCCTGAAAATAATGTTTTTAAAAAGCAAACCTTCGTACAAAGAGACGAGAATTGAAAATAGAGAGATATAGAGTCCTAACCCAGGTTAAGCTGTTGTCGTATCTAAGGAAGGTACGCAGGGATGAATTCATTCATTATTTACGAAAGGACCTTTAGTTTCACGATAAAGTTAAACCTACAGACGTATATAGGGGATACACTGACTTTGGATCCTTCTATTAATAATTAATATTACTTAACTGCCTCACATTAGCGAACGCAGAATAATTATTTGATATTAAATTCCAATTAGCGAGTAGCCGGAAGAAGAACGTTGAATTTCAATTTCATAAAATATTCAAAGTATTTCGAGGGCAATTGATAGGAGAATTCGGTTTTATAACATCAGCGCGGTTGAAATGAAAATGAGATTGTATAATACTCACGAGTGAAAGATTATGAAATAGGCCTTTTGCCGAGAGAAATTGAGGTTTACATATAGTATTAGACTGTTTTAAAAACTATTTAAAAGTGCAGGCTTATGTTAGTACTTCTAAGTATTATTTACTTCTTTATTTTACTATTACTTCACTCTGTTTAACATAATATATTAAATTATAAATGTAATAATTCACAATGCTGGTAACAAATTATTATAGGTGTGTATAACTGCTGTCTGTTAAAAAAAAAACACAAAAAACTGTGGAAAATAGAATAAAAAAAAATATCATGAGATATAAATAAAGTAGTAGTATATCTTTACTAATAAATAAAATTGAAGCGTCAGTTTGTAATATTATAATAACTATTTTTTACTAAATACAATGTTTTAATTGTAGTGGGTAATCTCCGGAACGACTGGACCGATTTTGACGGGACGTTTTTTTGGTAGATAGCCTATATAGTTACTCCTTGTAACTTAGGGCACATTTGTTATTCAAAAATAGTTAGGGTCCCATGTTAAAAAAAAATAAAAAATCTTGAAACTTGTGAAAAAAGATACGATTCAAGAGACAGCACCAAAAACATATTTTCCAATAATTATTTACAAACTATATTATGCAGTTCACTGTTCTTCAAAATATGTAATATAATAATGAGTGGAAGATTAATTATAAACTGAAAGTGAAAGAAATACGTAAGTGAATGATAGTAAAAATAACAGTAAAGTAATGTGTAAGTGTGAAGACCATAATAGAATAAACCGATTTCACTGATGACGATTGGTCATCTCAGATCTATGTTTTTATACTATACATACCATTAATTCCCGTCTGAGCTAAGAGCGATACTTGATCCAATAACACCTCTACACTTAGTATGTTTACCATCCTAAACTACAACGTCACTTATCATAAGGAGAGATTATGGGGGTGGCGCGGAGTCTGTGCTGTATAAAAAAAGTGAGCATTACAAAAAGACCCTAGCGCCATGTTACAGTTTCATTGCAATGTTTGCCTTTAGCGAAAGCTTAGGCTCATTTCGAAATAAGTTCAATGAATTCGAATCTACGTCTATATTTTATTTTTTATACGTTATAGGCTTAGAGATTTGAACATAATCTCACCTGATGTTAAGTGACGATGTGGTCCAGGATGGTTAATACACTAAGCCTAGAGGTACTGGTTTTCAAGTGATGCTGCTAGAAAACACTTATTGGTATTTGGCGACAGGTTTTCGTACTCGAGGGTGGTAGCTATTCAGGCGGGAATTATTATAAAATGCCTTACCACTATGCTATAGTTTCCTCGCGATGTTTTTCTTTACTGAAACCTCAGGCTGATTTTAGGGTTCATTCATCAGCCCACGTTCATTGACGCGGAATCCGGCCGCACTACCCACTGTGCCATCATCGCTTCATGGTCTATCTATCTATCGTCTATATATCATATAATCTATCGATATGCTATCATACCCACTTATCCACCATGGTTTCAAAGATTATCTTCATCTTCCGCAGTAATTAGACTGGCAGATCTAAAAAATGATATCAGTGGTACTGGGCTCACGTTAACAAATCAAAAAAGCTATTAAAATGTAACTTATTAAAGCTTATATTTTAAAATATGTAAACAATCATCGATACCCAAAGATCACGACATAATTTATCAAAGCCGTTTGACGTCAGGTCTTCAGAAAATTACCTATTACACCGCGAACATTTATCTTCGTTCGTCGGCGCTCATCAGAAAATTCTATTAGGAGCTTTTATTTTTACCAGAGTTTAATCAAAATTTCTTTTATTTTGATCCAAGTAATTGTGTTTCCATCATTGTGGTGTATTATTATTAATATTAGCAAAAAAAAAAAACATTTATTTCCAAATAATATATTCTAAACTTACATGGGTTTTGTCACACCACTTATGTTCTGTAGAATTTTTTTTTACAATGATTGTAATTTCGAATTAGCGTTGATCTATATACCAGTATTGAAAATTTTATGAATTTGGTTTAAATTATACATAACAAATGAAACAACTCCATGACATAATATAAGTTACCGGCAAAAAATTCCAAATTTGTAGTCATGAAAGGATTTTGAATTTGGAACGTTGTCTTTTTTTCCTGTTACAATTTGTTACTCTGTGGTATAATAAAAGCAGGCAAAACTATTGATTTGTTCTTGTGATTACTTTCTTATATAATAGAGGTGCGTAATTTTTTTTTATAAATTCTGAATTTAAGGGCAGTTTTTTAGTTTGAGCAACAAATAACACTTCTGTTTAAAAATTATAAAATACAATTCAGGTGAATTAAATACGATCATTCGCCGTACAGTGAAGTACGAGAGGTCACCACACTCACTAAGTCGTGACCAAGTGGTAACATAAACTTCGCTCGTTAATCATGTGTATCCAGGAAACCTGACACCGCCTGGTCTCAAACTTTCATATGAAGTTATTACCTAAATAAACGTTGATGTTTTGTTGTCATTTGTACTTATAGCTTAGAAACAGTCTTTAAATATATTTCTAGTTAATGTTATATTACATGTACCTTACTAGTGTTATATATACATATATAAGGCCGTTGCCAGTAGAAAAACTTGTTAGTTAGGTCAAATAATTACTTAATATCAGATGAAATTACAGGTTAAACCTATACACAATTAAATCCGTTATTTTAGTTAATAGTTATCAATTGGTTATAAATCATATTTTATTGAGTACTTAGCAGTTTAGTCTAAATGTAAATGAACAAAATAGTAAAAAACTCTTTGACTTTTAGACAAAGCAATTGTTTATGAGCAAATGGAAAAATTTAACATTCAATTGAAAAAGAAACTTCAAGTTATTGAAAAAGAAACAAAAGTTTCATAGATTTTGTTTTGCGAAAATTTGTTAAATAATAATAATTTCTATTAACTTAATTTAGGGCATTTAAAAAAAATAGTAATGTTAATAACCCATTTAAAGCTAAAAATTAAATGGCCATAGGTATTTAGCAAATAAAAGTTTTAGAAGCGCCGGTATATAGTAAATCAGTTATTTATATTAAAGGGAATTTGAAGGAATTGTTTACGTTTAATTAATTAAATGAGGATTTAAAAGGTGGAGTCAATTTCAAAGTTTGTGCGATTATGAGTGGCTTTAATTTGATACAGCGCCGAGACGCTTTATTAGGATTGTTGTTATTACAAAGTTCCCAGGTGTAATTAACTTTGTTTAAATAGTAAATGTTGATTTTTGTCTCACTATGAGAACTATTTTAAAGATTTTGATTGTTTATTTAAAATTTAGTTTTGTATAAATGCTCTTGTAAAATTTACTGTTAGTTGCGGTACGTTATAATTGGCGTTATAAGAAGGTTTCAATGTCATTGAAAAGATAATGGGTAGTAAGTTTCAGTGCATTATTTAATCAGCAAAAGACAATATTAGCAAAAGGACCAAAGCAACCGATATTAACCGAAGAGTTGCCAAACTTCAGTGTCTGTAGCAGGCTAATAAATTCTTAGTGACCACATGCGGGAAGATGGACTTTGGGCATGGCCCCAAGAAGGTGGACTGTTGAAGAAGCTTGCGAGAATTCACTGGTTGCGGGTGACACAAGACCGGGCGTTATGAAAATTCTTAAGGAAGGCCTACGTCCAGCAATAGACGTCTTTCGGCTGAATCGATGAATGATGATAATGACATATGGACTCTAGTTATCGATGAATGATGAATAACGGTTATCGATGAATGATGACAAGATGCACTCTGTTTACATTAGTATTAGTATTTAAAACATGTACAATGTAGCAAACGAAAAAGACCTTTAATATAAGCAGCAATTCAATAAATTTATTGAATAATATTCCTAGCAGAAATTGCTGGATTTCAGTTGTAATATAGTCTCAAGTACAAAATACACAATAACTTAGATGTATTTAACTAACAGTACAAAATATATCTTTGCCAATGTTTATTTCTATTATTTATTTTTAAATGTTTGAACGTGATAAATGGATTAAAAACTTTTATCCCAGCATGAGAGTACGCGAACCTTTTACACGCTCGAACGAAGTTAGCTTGGGATTTTATGGTCTTTGCTACATTTACTATTTTAAATTTTGCTTAGATCTGACTTCAGTTTTAAATTATATGAATTATACTTATAACTATTAGAAGAGTTAGTAATTTATTAATACAGACTTTTTTATTTTATGTATTATAATTAATGTTGTTGATATGAATATAAAATATTTGTTTAAAAAAATAATTTAAATTTCGGTATATTCCTAAGGAATATGGACAATACAAAATAATTATATAGACCATATTAGTATACCTTTATCAATCTTCATGTGTTTAAATATTATCATAACATTGGCTAAAATAATATATGGCAGCATTTTAAATATATGGGTCATATGGTTCTATCTTTGGTTCTATGCAAATCTACGATATGGCTATTAATCCCTGTATCCTATAATAATAATTATAAATCCCATAATTAACCAAACCATTAATTAACCAGGGAAAAAAAAATACACATTTCTCGATTTCATTGTCTTAATTTTATTTTGATTTTAATTATACACTAAATAAATGTGTGTTGTTATAATGTTTATCGCATAGAAATAAAACACTCAGAACGGCAGCTATCACTCTTAGCGTTATTACTCTATGGTTTATCGTACTTATGCTAACTTTTATCTACGAACTTTATTGTAATTAACTTTGTCAAAAAAAAGGTTAAGATATATTATGCCTGAATTCGTTTAACCATTTATATCTGCTGATAATATACAATCAGAGAAAAAGTAATGAAACAAAAAATTTGTAGTACAAAATATTAACATTATTACATTTTGCAGAATTTTTTTTTTAAATTTTTAAGATTAAAATTTTTTGTATTGTGTTCAAGCTCAGAATGCTTTTCCTGTAAATATTGCTTCCGAACAAAGGCATTAATTTTATAAAAAAAAGAAACCGTGAAATAGTTACATTTAAAAACAAAATAAACCTAACGACAAAAGTTTAGGTGTTTGTCTTTTTTGTTCGTCTTTGTTCATTAGATCTTTAACGATATGACAACGAACATTATCGTAATAAATGTTCGAGGTTCGTTGCTCAGACAAGGACAATCATTCGTCCAATATAAATGACGTACGTATATGTTTATTATATTAATCAAATGTAGTACTAGTTATTTCATGAAATTGTTATGATAATTACTTATAATTGAAAAAATAAAGTTATATTTTATGAAGTCCGCCGAAGTCATCAGCACTTACCGCAACCTCAGCCTCCGTTGTAATTTTTTAACGAGGATTTTTCTTCCGTTTCTCGGCTTATCTTTTCCGGTACCCGTCCTATCATTTCTAAAGTGATAAATATGAGTAATTATTGCGGACAGGTTATGTGGGACTGTACCTACTAAATCCCCAATGTGTCTCTTCGGCTCCCATTTCGAAGGGCCACGATTTCTCATGCGTCTGTAACCCCTGACGAGCGCACTTAATTAATCCAAAGGTTAAGTTTAAACTTTCAATTTTGTAATGAGGTTTAATTAATTGGGGAGAGAATTTTGCTTGGAGTTTTTTTTTTTTCGTTTCAATTTTTAAGAAGTTTAATTCATCATGGTTGTTTAGAACTGAGCCCGGCTCGGATAATTTTTTATAATTATTGTCTTCCACGCATCCCAAAACGGTGAAGACAAGACCATGCAGTCTAGCACATTCCTCAGTTCCTAAACCAATGTTTTATGCCTTCAACATGGATTTTTCTAGGCTAATAATATTCCGGGTAAGTAGTTGAATAACATTAGACAATCTTTTATCGCTCAAGTAATTTTCCGTTAGCACGCAGGTCTGACAAAATCGTATTGTCCTGAGAAGAGACTAAGAGTAGAGGAAGTAGAATTAATATACTTGAATACCTGATTTGATTCTCGTTTTGAAAATTATTTGGAGGATTTTTATATAATACTTTTTAGCTTCTGATAGTTAACCAATCCCAGAGCCATAAAATTAGACTAATCTTTAAATACAAAGCATGAGTTATGAAACTACAGACAGTCGTTTGAATGCGAGTGCAGAATTTAACCAAACACTGTCTGTGCACAGCTATGTTCACTTACACGCGCTTACACATCATTTGTTACTCCCACATCATACACATTAATTTAATTTTGAAACAATAATTATCTTATGTCCCAGATTCCAGAAAGCATTTCAGATATTAATAATATGATTTGTGTATATGTGACCAATATTGCCCGTAGAACTGCTCAATTTAAGTGGCAATGGGAGAGGTACAATGCTCGTAGAACCGATGGATGCGGGTGGCGCAAAACCGGTCATCGTAGTCATCTTTTGGGGGAGACTTAAGTCCAGCAATCTTTCGATTGGATAGATTGATTGATAATCTGCGCTTTGACTAATAAACATTATTATTATGAATTATTTAGATCAAGACGTCAAAAAAAATTACCTTTATTACATTAATTAACGATAAGAATTTCATATGCATGTAGAAATATTTAGTAATATAACAAAATTAAAGATTAATTCACCATGATAAATAAATAATAAGTTGAGTTTGTTGTAAAACATCGACTAATCTGATATTTTGAAAATTTATATTTATTGTAGCAGCTGTTTCGTATTAACTGACGAAGACTGCAATTTAGCTAGATTATTATAATTAGCTTAAGTTTCCTCTAGCAGTCGAAATATCAAGATATTAATTTAGTTAAGCCATACCAGTTTGTATACCCGTGTGAAATTAAATTTCGTATCACAAAATGGTTTGATGTTTCGACTTGAATGTTGATTATATTATTAATTTTATAATTGTATAATTTTTTTTGTTTGTTTTTATGCCCCCGAAGAATTAACTATTCGTTGTATTATTTGTAATACGATCGCCTTGTGAACAATTACCAAACTAAATCAAGGAAAACGCTTTGAAATAAAATAGCCATTTATCGTATTTTAATTAATATAAGCTATATCTATGCACAAAATGTTAACTGTTTCTTAACCCCTTGAGCACCTTCCGGGCGTTTACGCCAGTTTTCCATTTTTTTCCTATTGTCTTTATATTGTTTCATTTTTATGGGTACTCGACACATTAAAAATAAAAATTTGTGTTAAATTAAAGAGCATTCCTGCATTAGTAACCTTAATCTGTTGCAATAAGGACCATTTTACGATACTAGATGTTGAAAACGTATTAAATAATGACCTTTATATTTATAAATGTTTCATTTAGTGAAAACATATTCAAGTCGACTTGATACTAACGGGAACAGAAAACTACATATATATGATTTCACATATTTATTTAATCCCTTGGTTTCCTTTAAAAGTGTTTCCATAATTTTTATCTCATTGATCATTCGTTACGTTATAAATTATATATATTAATTAGCTTAATTTCTTCGTTGTTGCTTACTTAAATTTCAAGGTCTGTGAAAACATTTATGCCTTAATTCGCTATGCTTAGTGGAATACGCTTTGAACGCGAGTAATGCTCTTGTTATAAATTGTTGGGTAAATATTTGAAATCTTTCTGTCTGTCGCACTTCCACGCCAAAACTACTGAACCGATTCAAATGAAACTTGGTACACAGCTAGTCCAGAGTCTGAGAAAGCACATAAGCTTTTAATGCGAAATAGGATTTTAAGGGGTTGTAAGGGGAGATGAAGAGTTGTATGAAAGTATCTTCATTTTTAGAGCTAGAAGCTTGAAACTTATTTTTAGGTTGTTAGGGGGAAATATGCCTAACAACATGATCACTTTTAGTAGATTTCTACTTTTTTAGTAGGTTCTAAGCTAAAATTATGAACCTTTTGTAGGTCAAAATCGTATAGTAGATTTGATAGTATGATAGATACATTAATACTTTTATAAAATCGCAAACACTCATTTGAGACCTGTAGTGTATCTTGAGGAAATTTAACAAACACTAGCAATGTCTTCCCGTATCCAATGCAAAATATTATAACTGTCGACCTGTCTGCCGATCTGTCTGTTAATCTCTTTGCCAATCTGTTTCTCAATTTGTTTGCCGATCTGTCTGTCAATCTGTCTGCCAATCTGCGTGTTGATTTATCTGTTTGTCTTATTGCAGAGTATGTGTTTTGTATGTGTAACTTCTTTGGTAATGTTTAGCTTAAATCTGAAAGTCTTTAATTATTAGTAAGATAGACATCAGAATCTAAGAAAGAGATAATAAATATGTATGTCCACTCTCTGAAATACAGCCATGCACATGCCTTTTTAAACTGATTAAACGCTGTTGACCCGAACGGCCTTAATAGATTCATCAGACTACAGGGCGAGCGCTTAAAGCACTTAATGTAACATCGCAGCCAGCGCAAAGGAACCTAAATAGCACGAACCTCGGCCTATGTTAAAAATTTCGCGAAATGTGCCCTGCCTAACCTAACGGTTATAGCCATGCACATGCTTTCTCAAGAACGAATATACCACAAAGAAGATAAAATAATAATAATTCCACGGTCAAAAAGTATGGTGTGTTTATTATTTTTGACTCTTTCACACTCTCTACGTGCTTCTATCCATCTGTCTTTTAATATTCATAATCATATCCGCGTGATGCGACTTTGACATTCACTCTCATCGTGCGTAAAGAAGCTTCACTTCAAAAATGTAAAAAAATAATAATTCCATAGTGACTTTTTATACTTACAATATTATAAATTTTCAATAAATGAACCATTTCGCTTACGAATTTGATTTTGATGTTATATGAAACACTGTCTGTCTGGTAAGTAGAAACTTAGAAGATTTGTAAAGTATGTTAGAAGATTTTCGTAGTTTCCAGCAATGCTTTTAATCGATTTGTTGAAAAAAGTGGTAATGCTGATGCTTACTCGAACGGGGTCACACGTGAGGACCGCAGATTACTAAGCGGGTATCGTGAGGGCAGACAACTATGCTACACGCATGCGAATACTGATGTTTTCAGCTGCAAAGTGATTACAATTCGATTTGCTTACACGATTTTTTGTTTATTTAATTAATGTTCTTCATGAAATACAAATAAGTTGTAAAATAATACGGCATTAGATTGCTAGTCAAGATAACTAAACACATATCATTTTGTAGATTTAAACCAGCTAGACTACCCGGTGTTGCGTGGGTTACAGTTATTATAACAGATTTGTTTAAAAGGATATTAACAATTATTTGAATAAATTTAGGTTTTTTTAAGTTGAAGTACTACCCATGTAGTTAACATCTATATTAATGTGTCGAGTATCCGTAAAAATAATACAATAGAAAGGCAATAGGAAGACAATGGAAAGCTGGCGTAAACGCCAGGTAAGTGCTCAAGTGGTTATTATAATATATTATAAAAATATAAAGTAGAAAAATAATTAAAAAAATTGTCTACGTGTCCTTCGCAAATTTATAAGACACATAATAAAATAAAATTCGACAAATATTCAGTCCAGTCCAGTAGATTTAATAATTTAATTTCATCTATAATGTGTCTACGAAACTTATAAGAAGTTTAAGAAAGTATAATTTTTAACTTTTGACATTATGTTAATTTGGTTTTTACTTTTGCTGGGACATATTGTCACAAAACATTTTTTAATGTTAAATCTTTTGAAAAAACTTGTATTGTGTGAAAAATAATGCAACATTATTAAAGCTTCTTTATAAATTATTAGCTGTTCCCGCGGCTTCGTCCGCGTGGAATAATGCCTTTTGGTACAATTTTTAATCATTTAGGCCAATTATTGTACAAATAAGACACATACATATAAGTCAATTAATGAAATATTCGCCGTGCTTCGCTGCAAAGAGCTTATTAAATTATTTAAGTATACAAGTACATAAGGTATGAAGTATTAACATGAATTTATTTAAGCACATTTTTATAAACTCCGTTTTTTGTTTTCCCCTCTTTTGCCAAAACATAAAATTCGTTAGTCATCTACTTTTGACTAACAAAATAAACAAATCAATGATTCAACTAAAGATAAAAAAACGTAATAACCAAGCCCAAAAACTTAAAGTTATTTGTATTTCAAGAAGAACATTAATTAAATAAAAAAAAATCGTGTAAGCAAATCGAATTGTAATCACTTTGCAGTGAATAATAATGAATTTTCAGCTGAAAACATCAGTATTCGCATGCGTGTAGCATAGTTGTCTGCCTTCACGATACCCTCTTAGTACTCTGTGGTCCTCACGTGTGTGCCTGTTTGGGTAAGCACCAGCATTACCCCTTTTTTTCAGCAAATCGATTAAAAGAATTGCTGAAAACTACTAAAATCTTCTAACATACTTTACAAATCTTCTAAGTTTCTACTTACCAGACAGACAGTGTTTCATATAACATAAAAAAATCAAATTCGTAAGCAAAATGGTTTATTTATTAAAAAATTACAATATTGTAATTATAAACGTTACTATGAAATTTTTATTTTTTGATTTTGTCTTTGACTTTGATTTTGATTTTGATTTTGATTTTGATTTTGATTTTGATTTTGATTTTGATTTTGATTTTGATTTTGATTTTGATTTTGATTTTGATTTTGATTTTGATTTTGATTTTGATTTTGATTTTGATTTTGATTTTGATTTTGATTTTGATTTTGATTTTGATTTTGATTTTGATTTTGATTTTGATTTTGATTTTGATTTTGATTTTGATTTTGATTTTGATTTTGATTTTGATTTTGATTTGATTTTGATTTTGATTTTGATTTTGATTTTGCTTTTGATTTTGATTTTGATTTTGATTTTGATTTTGATTTTGATTTTGATTTTGATTTTGATTTTGATTTTGATTTTGATTTTGATTTTGATTTTGATTTTGATTTTGATTTTGATTTTGATTTTGATTTTGATTTTGATTTTGATTTTGATTTTGATTTTGATTTTGATTTTGATTTTGATTTTGATTTTGATTTTGATTTTGATTTTGATTTTGATTTTGATTTTGATTTTGATTTTGATTTTGATTTTGATTTTGCTTTTTTGATTTTGATTTTGATTTTTTTGATTTTGATTTTGCTTTTTGATTTTGATTTTGATTTTGATTTTGATTTTGATTTTGATTTTGATTTTGATTTTGATTTTGTTTTTTTGATTTTGATTTTTTGATTTTGATTTTGATTTTGATTTTGATTTTGATTTTGATTTTGATTTTTTTGATTTTGATTTTGATTTTGATTTTGATTTTGATTTTGATTTTGATTTTGATTTTGATTTTGATTTTGATTTTGATTTTGATTTTGATTTTGATTTTGATTTTGATTTTGATTTTTTGATTTTTTTGATTTTGATTTTGATTTTGATTTTGATTTTGATTTTGATTTTGCTTTTGCTTTTGATTTTGATTTTGATTTTGCTTTTTTGATTTTGATTTTTGATTTTGATTTTGATTTTGATTTTGATTTTGATTTTGATTTTGATTTTGATTTTGATTTTGATTTTGATTTTGATTTTGATTTTGATTTTGCTTTTTTTGATTTTTTTGATTTTGATTTTGATTTTGATTTTGATTTTGATTTTGATTTTGATTTTGATTTTGATTTTGATTTTGATTTTTTGATTTTGATTTTGATTTTTTGATTTTTTTGATTTTGATTTTGATTTTGATTTTGATTTTGATTTTGATTTTGATTTTGATTTTTTTGATTTTGATTTTGATTTTTTTGATTTTGATTTTGATTTTGCTTTTGATTTTGATTTTGATTTTTTGATTTTTGATTTTGATTTTGATTTTTTTGATTTTGATTTTGATTTTGATTTTTTGATTTTGATTTTGATTTTGATTTTGATTTTGATTTTGATTTTGATTTTTTGATTTTGATTTTGATTTTGATTTTGATTTTGATTTTGATTTTTTTGATTTTGATTTTTTGATTTTGATTTTGATTTTGATTTTGATTTTGATTTTGATTTTGATTTTGATTTTGATTTTGATTTTGATTTTGATTTTGATTTTGATTTTGATTTTTTTTTTGATTTTGATTTTGATTTTGATTTTGATTTTGATTTTTTGATTTTGATTTTGATTTTGATTTTGATTTTGATTTTGATTTTGATTTTGATTTTGATTTTTTTGATTTTGATTTTGATTTTGATTTTTTGATTTTGATTTTGATTTTGATTTTGATTTTGATTTTGATTTTGATTTTGATTTTGATTTTGATTTTGATTTTGATTTTGATTTTTTGATTTTGATTTTGATTTTGATTTTGATTTTGATTTTGATTTTGATTTTGATTTTGATTTTGATTTTGATTTTGATTTTGATTTTTTTGATTTTGATTTTGATTTTGATTTTGATTTTGATTTTGATTTTGATTTTGATTTTGATTTTGATTTTGATTTTGATTTTGATTTTGATTTTGATTTTGATTTTGATTTTGATTTTGATTTTGATTTTTTTGATTTTGATTTTGATTTTGATTTTGATTTTTTTGATTTTGATTTTGATTTTGATTTTGATTTTGATTTTGATTTTGATTTTGATTTTTTTGATTTTGATTTTGATTTTGATTTTGATTTTGATTTTGATTTTGATTTTGATTTTGATTTTGATTTTGATTTTGATTTTGATTTTGATTTTGATTTTGATTTTGATTTTTTGATTTTGATTTTGATTTTGATTTTGATTTTGATTTTGATTTTGATTTTGATTTTGATTTTGATTTGATTTTGATTTTGATTTTGATTTTGATTTTGATTTTGATTTTGATTTTGATTTTGATTTTGATTTTGATTTTGATTTTGATTTTGATTTTGATTTTGATTTTGATTTTGATTTTGATTTTGATTTTGATTTTGATTTTTGATTTTGATTTTGATTTTGATTTTGATTTTGATTTTGATTTTGATTTTGCTTTTGATTTTGATTTTGATTTTGATTTTGATTTTGATTTTGATTTTGATTTTTTGATTTTGATTTTGATTTTTTGATTTTGATTTTGATTTTGATTTTGATTTTGATTTTGATTTTGATTTTGATTTTGATTTTGATTTTGATTTTGATTTTTTTGATTTTGATTTTGATTTTGATTTTGATTTTGATTTTGATTTTGATTTTGATTGATTTTGATTTTGATTTTGATTTTGATTTTGATTTTGATTTTTTGATTTTGATTTTGATTTTGATTTTGATTTTGATTTTGATTTTGATTTTGATTTTGATTTTGATTTTGATTTTGATTTTGGTTTTGATTTTGATTTTGGATAGAAGCACGTAGTGAGAGTGAAAGAGTCAAAAACACTCGTAATAAACACACCATACTTTTTGACAGTGGAATTCTTATTATTTTATCGGCCTGGTGGGTTCGCTGCAGGGGGCGACGCGGTGCTTGGGAAAGCCACCCCGTGTCGCCCCCATCCCAAATGTAGTGGACGGCCCCGGGGGGTTTTAGTGGGTATTTCCGGGCGCTTCACGCCCGGGCGAGTCCCACACTGGCACGGAGTTCGTCCCTCTGTGCCCCCTTACCCATTGTATTGGGGGACTTCGGTCTCACTAATACAATAGGTAAGGGTAGTGCGTAAATGCATTTCCCCCCGTCAAAAAAAAAAAAAAAAGGTAAACGTACAGGTCGACGGACAGGTAAACGTACAGGTCGACGGACAGGTCGACAGATATAACATTTAGCATTGGATACGGGACGATATTGCTAGTGTTTGTTAAATTCCCTGAAGGTCTTAAACTTGCGCTTATTATTAATATGACATTATTTACTGACGGATGGCCATAACTCTTCAACGTCAGTAATAGCTTCTTCTCTACTTGTTGAACACTACAGGTCTCAAATGAGTGTTTGCTATTTTATAAAAGTATTACTGTATCTTTCATACTATCAAATCTACTAAGCGATTTTGACTTACCAAAGGTTCATAATTTTAGCTCAGAATCTACTAAAAAAGTAGAAATCTACTAAAAGCGATCATTTTGAAACTTCTAGCTCTAAAAATGACGATAATGCTGGCTTAAACGCCAGATTATATCTAGGCAATTAAGGTAGATACGGTTAACCGGATGTTCTGTTATATCTTATTATATAGACCTTTACTCACTTTTAATAAGAATTAAATTTTTACTTTAAATCGTATTGAGCGTACACTCAGGAACAAAAAGAAGTAACGATTTCTGTAAAGAAAAGAATATCACGCATATGAAATAGCTTCAAATGCATCAAACGATGAAACAGCTATTTGGATGTGAAAATTTTATAACTCATAAAATCAGTGTGAAGAGAATAAACTGCTTTATTTCAATCGTGGAGTAGGTAAGATATTCACGTAACCGTCTCCCAAAAAGTTCAGGAAATTTCAAAAAAGATCATATTTTTTATATAAGAAATTAGTAATAAAGTTTAATTAATAATTGACCTGATATTGAAACGACTTATGAAATAAAAAACGGCTAAGGTAATAGAAGTGATTATAATAGAAAGTATATTACAAGATCCATGCTTATATACACTTCATTGTCTTGAGTTTTCGAATTATTAACATTAGTTGTCTACTGACAGACTTGTTTATTATTATTTAACAATAAAAATTACACTTAATTTAACAATACTTTATATTAGTTACAATTGTTAAATTTAATAAATTATTTACAGCTAGAAAGCTGCTCAAGGGGTTAAAGATAAAAAGATAGAAATATTAAAAAATGTTGTAGTAATATAACCGTTTCTTAATATCAGTTGATCACTTAACAAGTATAAAAAGTATTGTCTATTTTTATAACTTCATAAATCGAGTTTTTCTGGTAATACAGTTCATAACAAGGGTTGTGTGGAGAGAATTTAATTTCCGCATCCCTTAGAAGGTATGTAAATATTTTTTGCCCAATATGTATTATAGTATACGTAAAAGAAATATATACATACCTTATAAAGGTTATTATATATTTAATGATAAATTTAGAGTTAAAAGATTTTTTTTTGTTGTTTATAGCAGGTACATAATCGTTAAGCAGAGATGTTAAAAAGCAGACGTCTGTTCTGGTATGGACATGTGATGCGCAGGGAGGAAGAAGATGTTGTCAGAATGGACCATGGAGTGCATGTGGACGGTTACATGGGAAGGGGAAGGTCAAAGAAAAGATGGATGGACTGTTTGAAAGATGATATACGTAGGAAGAGAGTGAATACGGAGATGACTGCAAATATACAGGAATGGAAGAGGAATACATGTTGCGCCGACCCCAAATGAAAAAAATAAGAAAAAGGTAGGGAGATGAACAGGTACATAATTGTGATGAAATAATAATCCAAAATATATATTACGGATAAATGTAGTCTCATTAAAATAATTATACGTATATTGTGTATATGGTACTGACTGTGTCAGATCGAGCAAAATATATTAACTACCTACTCAGCCAATAACTATTACAGCGAACGGACGACTATATGATTCCTAGACTTAAATTTTCCACCATTTCCGTATGCAACAATATAAATGTAAAAATTGCAAACTCGGTTTAAAGAAATTTTACTTTTCCTGTTTATCCCTTATCCCTAATTATCTATTTTTACCTGGAATTTCATTGTAAGTGCTATAGACAAACAATGTTATTTGTAACATGTTTTTCTTGGCAATTAAATTGAAAAAATAAAATGTTAATTGTAATTAACTTTTAGAATATCGTATTTTACCATACTTCTTTTGAGTGTAATAATTTTTTTATTGTCTTTGTTACTCTTTTCGTCGGACATGGGTATATCGAAGAAAAAATATTAATTGTATGTCAATACACATGCCGGATCCCCTTCCAGCACAGCAGGATGTATTCCGATTCTCAACTGGAAAGGTTCCTTTACCCCCAGCTCAGCACTATATATTAACACCGCATGCATTAACATCATACGCATTATACTGCACTTCTTACCCCCCTACAAATCAATTTCAAATTCAAAAATTCAAAAAGACTTTAATCTAAATTAGGCCCTGATAAAACGCTTATATGCGTCAAAGTACCACCACTGATTAGGAAATATCCTAGTCATCGAGAAGAACCGGCAAGAAACTTGATCTGTTTTTTTTTTCATATGGTATTTTATAGAACTATACAACTCATAGTTACAAGGTTTATCAATAAATGTACAGAGAATGGTGTCATTACACGCTGGTTCTTTAAGGGATCTTGTTTATGTTCCATTGATTACCTTAAGGTATTCATCCATCCAACCGTGAAGGCGTTCACTGCTGGACTTTGTCTCCTCCTAAGATAAGGAGGAAATTGCTATAATCGCCACGGTTGGCAGGCGGGTTGGCGATCGCAGTAGTTGTTTGTACTGCTCAGAGTATGGTGCTGCCCATCCCCTGGTGTATCCCTTAGTCGCCTTTTATGACACACACGGGTAGATATACGATGGTACTATTCTTAAGCCGGCACCACATCTTAAAGTATTCCCAAAAGATTTTTATTTTGGATTTATTGTGCTTCACTTCATAGCACATTTAATGTAATGAAACTTATTTTTATTAACATTTAAATGATACCAATTATGATTAAATTTTGTAATGGAATCTATACAATATTTCTTAATTCCTGTAAACATCTTGACAATCGACCTTGACTAGTCAGATATTGATTTTTAGATTTGATCGGTCGCCGTGATATAGGAAACTATCATAAGGATAGATCGGTAAGTCAGTTCAATGAACTCTATTTACCGGTACTTGTATGAAAATAGAAAGGTAAATATTGAGTAAATAATTTGTCAAAGACCTCTTTGAAGAGACGGCGGAACTTAAGAAATAAAAAAGCTTTCATAAAATATATTTTTTATTCATTACAGAGTATTATTACGAGATCAGACTTTAATATCTTATTCGACTTCTGAAAATCTAATTTCATCTACTTGAAGATGAGTGATTTAATAACATTTAGTATTCATTCGCTAAAACACTGAAATAAAAGTAATAATGCTGGAAGATTGCTTCGAATCAAGTTTGTTAATAAAAGTTTATTACACTCTGTACGTATAAAAAATGAGCAAAAGATATGATATAATATAAGAGAGCACACTATTTCAGACATATTGCACCAAGTTAAAGAGAACTACAAAATATATATCGAACATCAAGACGAATCAACAAATATAATTGAGAAATATTATATAGCTTTGCATAGTGATAATAGCTCAAATGAAATATCATAACATAAATTTGGTTTGTAATTTTAAAATAGGAATGATGTTCATGACTATATTTTTATTTTATAAACATTTTTATCTATTAGAATATGCATGTCAAATTCTTTGAATCTGAGATTTAAATGAAGAAAATCATAATAACGGGCCATATTAGTATAATTTACTTATGTTCGCCAGCTATAATCGTCAAGTTTGAAAACCTATCGCCAATCATAAATAAGTGTATTCCGGTAGCATATAGAGCCGGTATCTATAAGATTAATGTAATCGTAGACCTACAAACGTCAAATGAGATCAATTTTATTGGACAAACTTTTACTATAAACTTATCCAATGAATTCTGTTCGATTTAAAAAAAAAAAACGGTTGAACAAATTTAAAGACACGTTTTCTAAATATTATAGGTACGTTTACTGATGAGGTCTCAAGAAACTATGAAGTGTTGTAGGCCTCTAACAAATCGATTGACCGTTATCGGTTTGAAAGCAATGACTGCGATACGGCAGTAGCAATTGTTCTGATGTTAGCAGTTTTGATGTGCAAAACCAAACACTTTTATTTAACGTGCGATAAAAAATTTATGACGTCACAGATGTATTTAACGACGGCTCGAAAGGGGATTAAAAAGGTTAGTAGCGTTTTATGACAAAAAGGGACAAAGGTTTTCCATTCGATTTAATTGCAATATTTGAAGCGGGAATACCGTTTTGTAAATCATAAATAATAACAAATGGTGAAATGAGAATAATTAATAGGGATGATTTTTATATTGCCGAATATTTATTGAAGGTTGTTTAATCTAAATTAGTAGTCGCTAACATTTTTTTTAAAACAAATAACTAATATCATCGATCGCAGTTACTGTATCGTTCTGTTTTATCCAAAATTTCTTACCTCTAACTTGTGTATGCATACTATATGTAATATGAATCTCAAAGAAATAAGGTATTTTCGCGTACTTTATTGTTCTCATAAATTATAAAGTAAAATTACTCGAAATAACGTACTAAATACTTTATTTTAAGTTATGGGTGGCAATCCTATATATGACAAACATCGATTCTTTTCCCAAAATTAATTCCCTGACAATCTTTCAAGAATAACTTATAACTGGCCATTTATAACCACCGAGTTCTAAACCAATGTGTTCTGTATAAAATAAAACAACCATGTTCTTCGCTGCGTTTTAATTCTTATACGGAACCCTAATTATTTTCTTATAAAAAATTTAATACTAAGAAAAGTAAATCTTTTTTTCATAAATTCAAACACTTCAGCGTAAAACTGGATTGAATTGGATTTTATACCATTTTTATGAGTTTTCATTATTTTACTCGGAACCCTAATTATTTTCGAAAATTAGAAGTTACGCGGAGTAAAAAACGTCCCGTCAAAATTGGTCTATCCGTTCCGGAGATAACCCGGAGCAAATAGACAAACAGGCAAAAATGTAAAAAAAAATTTCGCTATAGGTATGTATTTAGTAAAAAATTAAACATAGCAAAAGTATTTGCTAATTGCAAGTAATAAAATTGTTATTTAGATATTACAAACAGACACTTATGTCCACCAAGATTGATAGATTTATAGTCTATATCCTCCTTAGGTTTATTCTCGAATACGTCGAAATCATGCCAATTGAAAACATCGAAAACTGCATTAAATATGTTAATTTAGTTGAGCGAACAAGTACTGGAAATGACCGATATTTAGGAATCTTGATTGATTAAATTTACTAAAGTATATTCCCTTGACAGTGTATATTGTAGTTGAAAAAATTGTAGATAATATATTGCAGTAGATAATTGGTGTTTGAAAACGTATAATAATTTCTACTCGGACTAAAAAAAGAGAAAAAAAACAACTGGCTATCTTATGTTTTGTTTTACATATAAATATCAATACGTTTAGTGCTTTATTAAAACCGGTATTCGTGTACTAGTTAAAATTCCAGGATTTATTTTTTTGTTTCAAATGGTTTTTTATAGATAGCACTTAAACATTATCTAAACAGATACAAAAAGAGAAAAAAATCGGTAGATAAACGACCGAGAAAATGTACTGAACTGTTTTATATTTGCCTATTAAAAATGATTAAACCTATATTAAAAAAATTCAGGTATTAATAAAGATTTATTGTTGGTGTTCGTGTAAAATTTAAAAAAGAGTTTTCGCTACTTGAATGTAACTTTACGGAACTTTTACTATTTATAAACAAATTTTAGTAATTCCAAAATTTAGACGATGTTTTGAACTGTACGTTCCCACATAGTGAAACTATTCTGACCTTTCTCGTGATTAAGTATTGTCCTTTATTTTTATTTTGATGTACTTCCTACTTCTATTTATATGGCATGTGTCAAAACCTTCTCGAAGAATTTGTCAGAAAAACAATAAATGTAACACTAGTATACAGCGTGGTCTAGATAAGCAATTTATTAATTCAGTATTTTAAAATATTTACATTTATAAACAATTTATGTTTTGAAACATGTTTTGATTAAAAATATCTTTTTGGATATTTAATTAAATAACTCATCAAATGAGAGTGAAATAACCATATGTATATATAATAGTGTATTCAGAATGGTAAATATCATTAAAGCGTGAGTGTGAACTCATTTGATCCTATGACCGCAAATTTGGAGTTTCAAAATCCAGTTAATTGAATAGTTTGATTAGTTGCTGTCTTTCAGATCAGTGTTCTGTATGCCGTCGTAAAAATTCGCCACCTATTGTCGATCACTGGTCCTCATATATTGTAATGTAATATTAAGATTTAAAATGGATACTTTAGAAAAACTGAAAACCCAAAAAACGGAAGTTACAAATCCTCTCTCGCCAACCACTGAGATTTACAAAACGTAAAAAGCTTCGATTTGTCGAATGACTTTTATGGGTTCCGTTTATTCCTTTTAAGGAAAAGGCAAAGATGGTATGCAGCCAATTCTGACATTAGGAACACTTTTCATATAACGTTCTAACAAAATGGTGGGTCTTTGTTAAAGCGCTCCTTATTAGGGAGTTTTCAGAATTCATACTCCGTGCCATTACTTTCAATACACTTCATTTATGTATAATAAATAAACTATAACATGCCATTAAAACAGCATCCTATAAAGTCAAATACTGCAAGTTAAAAATAACTACTACAAAAATAGTACTACAAGCCAAAATCGTTCTGTGGAATGTTTTATGACTTCTCATTCAACTATTTTTAGGTATACTTTATACCAACGCTTTTCGAGTAAAGTAAACATAATTAATATTAATTAGGTTAAGCTTAATTAAATAAATATTTTTGTAACCTATTCATTTTATATTCGGAACTCTGAAAATACAATGCATAGCAACAATATTAGGTACTAGGATAAGAGAAGTTTAAAGAAAATAAAACCATTAATATTCTGTCTTTAAATCTAAAATTTTTCTTGTCTAAAAATAAACCGCTGAAAGTTTCGGTCTTAAACAATGATAAATGAGAACAACATTTATAAGCTAGGCCATTGCCTGTCGAAACTCCTTATTGCTTGGCGGGAACCCAACGAAATCAGTCAACTTAAATTAAACCAAGTGAATTAGTATGTTGTTGTTGGTAGCTCATTGCCTTTAAATCGTAATTTTTTTTTAAAGATTTTTCATTCTGTTACAAATGTTAAAGTACGTATTGCTATTTATCAATTTAGGTCTGGTTTCAATATGCGATCTCAATTTGTTTTACTTACTGAAATCCAAAATTTAAATCCCCTTTTATCTAAAGTGTCAGTGATCAGTCAGAGAAACCGATATATTTTTGGTTTGGATCTTTTTTTATTCCTTACGATATAGGCGCAGTGCTTTGACCACAATCTCACCTGATGTTAAATGATGATGTGTTCCGGGATGGTAAAAACACTAAGCCTAGGTACTGGTTCTCAGTGATGTTGCTAGAACACACTTATTGGTATTTAGCGAAAGATTTTCATACTCGAGGGTGGTAGCTATCCAGGCAGGCTTCATTAGAAAATGCCCTACCACCACGCTATGGTTTCCTCAAGATGTTTTACCTCATCGAAAGCTCAGGCCGGTTTTATAGTTGCATAGATGGGATCGAACCCACGTCGATTGACGCGGTATCCGGCTGCACTACCCACTGCGCCATTATCGCAACAATCTTCAATTAATTTAACAATTAAGGTCTGATATTGAAACGCGCCATTAACTATTTCAAATAATCTGCAATAAAATCTACTTTAAAATGAATAAATCTTTAAATGATTATACTATGACTATTTTTTTAATAAAATTAATAGTCTACAAAATAACATTTGATATTATGTATCTTGCAAGATAGTACCTAACTTATAATCGTTCTGTTCTGTCGAACTTGTGATGCGAATGATGGTAAATAAAAACATGTCTTATAATTAACTAAAAATATAGGTACAATTTTATCTGTACTGATTGAAAACCTTGACATTTAAATCTTCTTTAAAGGTATATTTAATTTTACAACAGTAAATCCAAAGATACGCAGTGAAATAATGCAACATTCAAATAATTTTAAAATCAATTAGAGAAGCGAATAGTTTTAAAAAAAACAGGAATCTCTTTCTCAACAAACTTTAATTGACTTTGAATCAGGTTACGTTTGAATTTATGAGTGCAGCTTTAAATAATTTTAATTTGACTACGTATTGAAATCGTCGACATTTCTATTAATTAAAACTTCTGAAAAGAAATTATTTTCAACTAATATTTTACTCTGTTTTGCGAAAATATCTCCTCGTGAAACGATTACTATAATCTTGAGTGTTTAATACTGAGTTTTTAATGATTAGTTCAAATAAACTAAAATATGATAAAGCAATTTATTTTTACACAAATAAGTACGTATGTACAATCTAACCTGATATTATGTGGCAATGTGGTCTAGGATGATAAGCACGTTGAGCTTAGAAGTATTGCTTCTCAAATTATAACGCTTGGCGACAGATGTTCAAACTTGAGGAAGGTACTAGAAATTCCGTGTCCACCAAGCTATGGCTTTGTCACGACATTTCATTTAGCGAAAGTTTAGACTCAAATTAAAAGGAATATCTGAAACTAGCTACGTTGCAGTATTTTATTTATATTACTACCACTATTTAGCCAAAAGACGTCCACTGTTGGACATATGTTCCCTCCAATAAGAGGGAATTGCTATAATCGCCACGCTTGGCAGGCGGGTTGACGGTCGCTGTAGGTGTTTGTGGTACTCAGAGTTAGTCACCTTTTATGACACCCACGGGAAGATACGGGTTAGTAAGATTCTTAGCTACCATATGGCTAATATTTATTTGGTTATATTAATATTATTAATTAGTACATACCGTATTGACATTTTAATTAATTTATAATTAATAAATTTGACAACGTCCAAGGAAACTAATTAACTTATAGCCACCATATTCTTCGTCGTTCTTTAGTGACTGGTAAATTATAAATAAGTTATTATTTTTTATGCTAATTGACCAGGTCAGGGGGAGATTGAAAATATTTTGTTTATAAAGCCGTGTACTCACTGTATATTTTATTAATTTAAACTAATTATACTATAAAATTATATGGTTAATAACATTAAAAATGCTTGAAATTAGTTAGTCTATATTTCTGAAAAAACATATTTGATTGTCACTGGGAAATCGAGCCAGAAAGGATAGAAATAATAATATTAATCACGGCTGTACATACATACGGCCAGCATGGTTCATTTATTATTTTAGTATTAACCCCTTGAGCACTAACCTGGGGTTTACACCAGCTTTCCATTGTTTTCCTATTGTCTTCCTATTGCCTCATTTTTATGGGTAATCGACATATCGTGACATGACATGAATGACAATATCGTTGCTAATGTAACTTTAAAGTCAAACTTAAATTTAGAAAAACATTTATGATGAAGTCCATTGTTTTAATTAAATCAAGTCTAATAATATTGGTTGGCATAATAAGAATAGATGGCTCGATACAATAGAAAACACTTCGAAGATAAGTAGCATTATATTTCTTCACTTCTGTTTAAATATGGATTTGCTTAGCGATAAAGTTTCTTACTTTTAAGATGTTTATTTAAACGCTTTAATTAGGTTCTTACGTGTTTGCCTATGTAACGGAAAATTTTAACATGATTTTAATCCCCTTCAAAACGTCGGATTGACTCGAAATTTGGCATAATTATCAACGACCGATGGCAATTCAATATTTTAAATACTTAGTCCTGTTATCCTTACCAGGACATTCAGGATTAGTGATTTTTTATTGTTTTGAATACGTAATATATTGTAGCGACAACTATTGATACAACTTCAAACATTTTCCAAAGTGTCCTAGTTGAGCGATAACGGTATTAGTATGGAAACGGAAGTACTCAAAGGTGGTGCTACCGTCGAATATAAAGTAAATATATGTGTACGCTTTTAACTAAAAAATGAATTACCAATAATAGTTAAAAAAAAATTTATAAATACGCTTTTATAGAAATTCAGTTAAAAAAAGTAAAAAGCGTGGGGTACGTGGTGTCAATAGTTGTAAATATTTTATTGACGCCACCCCACGTTTTTTTTTTTTACAATAAAATTATTTTTTTTCATATTTACACTATTCTTAAGTTATATTAATTAATTATTGTCTATTTTTTTTAGTCGGATTTTATATAAGAGCGTTTGTTTTTGTTTTTTTTTACTAATATTCCTTCCAGAACAATTTCATGAAACAGTCTAAAATTCAGACTGATAAATTCGAATAATTGAACATAGTTATATGTATTTAATATAGTGAATATTTCAAACTTATGATTTCACTTTCACTACACGTATAATATGATTAGGCTTTTTACATATTCCTAAGAAATTCCTGATGTTAAAAATTACGTCAATTACAACGTTTATTATTAATAACACTAAATTATTTCATTGCTTATCTGACTCATCCTAGGGTCTATTTGTAACGTTGATTGTTTTTCTAACAAATCCTTCGAGTAGGTTTTGACACGTACCATATAAATAGAAGTAGGTAGTACATCAAAATATAAATAAAGGACAATACTTATTCACGCAAACTGCCAAAAAACTTTTACTATATGTGAACGCACAATTCAAAACGTTGTGTAAATTTTAGGATGACTAAAATTTGAGAATAAATAGTAAAAGTTCCATTGAAACTGCGAAACTTTTTAAAAATATTACACGAACACCAACAATAAATCTTTATTAATTCCTGTAAAATTTGAATATGTAATAATAAATAAAAATGGAAAGTCTGTTTGTAATGTCAAAATAACATTTTTTTTTACGAAAGACTTATAAATGTATATACAATACCTATGACAAAAATACAATTTTACAAATTTTTGTTTTTTGAAAATAATTCGGGTTGCTCGTAAATAAATAAAAATCATAACAAAATGAATAAAGCCTGTTTTAATGCACAGTTTTACTTATAAGAAATAATTTTACATTATCTTAGTCCTAAAAAAATGTAAGAAAATAATTAGGATTCCGTACAAATAAATTAAAACGGAGTGGAGAACAAATGAAACGCGGATGCAGCCGCGGCCACACAGCTAGTATAGTATAAATACACAAATATAAAACAGTTCAGTACATTTTTTCTCTAGAACAAATTATACTGTGTAAATATGCAATAATAAACAAGTTTAAAAGTTCGTTTTTATCCATTGATTTATTTTTATTACTTCATATCACATAAGTGGTCGTGCTTCATAAATTCCCAGGCATAGCTCACTTACGCCTGTACCGAGCGCAATACATGCCCCAAACAAACCACTTGCTCCCGCTCATTCTAAATATTACTTATCAAAACACTATCAATTCTATTCATATAGAAATATGGTAGTTTGTCGGGTGAGATGCGATCTATTCGAAGCTTTATCGATAAAAATGTTTCACGCGAGAGTGGCTTTACACGCAACCCTTCGCGCCTTCTTTGTTGTAGCAGAAAATTTATATTTCGAGATTTTAAAACGCGACTCTTCGACATTATAATGTAGGTCAGAACAGTTGTTTGTTTTATTTTATGCCGTTACCTTATCTTATCTTTTAATCTTAACAATATATTTTGTGTACAGAGGGAAAGTCATAACAAAATTCAAAGTGAAAGTAAACTTACTTTAAAAATAATATTTGCAAATAATGTTATCCGTTTGAACGCGCGGCGTATCCATTAAATCGAAAGGCGTCCACTGCTGAATATAAGTCTCGGCCAAAGACCTCTACGACAACAGGTCTTGCGCCGCCTGCATCCAGTGGATTCCCCCGACTTTCATCGGTTCTGCGAGCAATGTGCCCAGTCCACTGCCAATAAAGTTTAGCAATTCTTCGTACAATATCGGTTACTTTGGTTCTTCTGCGGATCTCCTTATTCCTGATTCGATCACGCAATGAAACTCCAAGCATAGCCCCTCTCCCGATGGAGTAACTTTGAGCTGTTTTATTAGGCCCATTATAGGCGACCACGTTTTAGTGCCGTATGTCATTACAGGTAACACACACTGAACGACGACCTTCGTCTTGAGACACTGTGGTATTTCGGACGAGAAGATTCTGCGTAGCCTCCCGAACGCAGCCCAGCGGATTTGGATTCGACGATTACCCTCTTTCTCGAAGTTGAATCTAACTAACTGGCCGGTTTATTCTAGGTATACATAACTGTCAACAACATCGAGCATAGAGTCATCGATTTTTATAGGAGTTGGCACAACATGGACATTAGGCGTGACTTTCGTCTTATCCATGTTCATTTTAAGGCCAACTTGTTCAGAGGCTCTACTGAGGTCAACGAGTTTCATACACCGAATACCGTTAGGTCTTCTGCGGTCTTACTTAGGTCTTCTAGACATGACTACTATATCATCAGCAATGCGGAGGTGTTTATGTTTGTGGCAATTCCTCTCCAATCCAGAACCTTGAAGACATCTTTGAGCGTAGCGATGAACAGTTACGGAGAAATAACAATAAAATAACACCACGCCACGAAGGTATAGGTTTCGAGGTCTGGTCTGCAATCAGACTGAAATGGTGGCATTATCATACAAATCCTTCAACCCTTTGATATCCGATAGTCTACTTGCCACCACTGGAGAGACTGCAGTACAGCCCAGGTCTCAATTGAATCAAAGGCTTTTTCGTAGTCCACAAACGCTAAATAAAGTGGTAGGTTATACTCCCCGCATATAAAAATTGAAATTGTATATCCTCTTAAAACTTTATACTAAATAAAAATATTGTCATAAATTAATTTTTAGAGAAGAATAAAGCATCCAAAAAGTAAAGAAAAATAATCTAGTAGATGTATCTAGTAAATTCTGCGTGATAAACGCAAAAAGATGTATAACTAAATTTTATTTATATACGTGCCTGTGGATGCGCCCGCGTTTCTAATACATTTTCATTGCGTAATTAATTTAATTTGTTTATACGGAATCCTAATTATTTTCCAAATTATTTTGCTACTAACATTTCTCACAAATTCAAATACCTACTATTAAAACTGTACATTGAATCGGACTTTATTCACAATCTCATGAGTTTTAGTTTTTTTTTTACGCGGAACCCTAATTTTTTCGAAAAAACAAGTACCCTTAGTTATCCGGAGTAACTTCAGCTATCAACCAAAAAAGTCCCGTCAAAATCGGTCTCGCCGTTCCGGCATTACCCGGACAGACAGACAAAAATAAACTGTGATTTTGGTATAGGTATCATACATTCATATCTTTTTAGTAAAATAAAAAATTACATTATAAACAGACACTTCAATTTTGTTTCTTAGATATAAATTATAAATAGATATTAAACACAATCTTAACCAATATCACGATGACATCAGAGATCAATGTAAGTGCTAAGTAATAGCTAACAGTAACGTACAAGGGTTAGCAAATGGAACCAACATTATAAAAATACTGATATGATATGATGGGAATAAAAAAAAAAAACCAGATGGCCATTGGATATCATTACGCTGTATTCCTGCACCGAAAGCTCAGGGTCATTATAGAATGATATAGGTGAATTCGAACCTACATTTAAGTTTTCGTCAATCAGCGGTAGGGACGGGACACCGGTATCACGAGAGCGCGAATAATGTACTAGTCATAATAAGAAACTGTAGCGCTGTATGACTAAACCTCCACAGATGCCAAATTTAACCACACTACTGAGCTATTATCACTTCAAACAATAACTAGGTGTACTTCAGTAAACGCTACTATTATACCGTAGTTACATAATTGAGAGCCTCGGTAGAAGCACACGTAGTATGTTATAAAATTCAAATCTGTCGGAGCGCATTACCATCTTTACTTGACAGTCCATTGTACAGAACAAACAACATGTAAATTTAAACTTAAACAGCGAAATATTTAGGTATACTTTTAAAAATATATTACTTCAAATTATATTTTATCTCACGATTTGAATATAAATTTAAACGTCGGGAGTACTTTGCTAACTATTAAAATCTTAACGTCTCTAACAGTCGAAAGGGTAGTTGCCTTATATTAAGAAGTTTGGGAGCAAGCCAATGTAGATTTGGATCGTTGACTTGCCGTTACTATTTATTATGCACCGAGCCAATTTTTAGTTGTTTTACATTGCACATTGGTTCTAAATATAAATCGTGGTAAAATTTACATTTTCTTTCATGAAATGGTGACAAGATTAATGGAAGTCTTTTGGATCTTAACCACAATAAATTGCAGTGTTTAACATTTTTAACAATAGAAGTTAATAATTTAACATGAGGCTTTTAAAATTTTGAATGTATTAAGGATGTTTAAGGAATTATCTTCAACCTAAACGGACTTAGTACAAAGTACTTAGATGTATATTGTTTACAAAAAAAGTTTAAACCACGTTTCTTTTTTAATTCTCGTGTTTATCTAAATGAAATTGCTGTAAAATATTACAAGCCAAAACAAAATAAAAGAGTTATAGAATAATCAATAATAGTATTAAATTTTTTGCAAAAGATGGATAGAAAAAAATTCTGAAACATAACGAGTTTTTACGTTAAATATGAAAACTGTTTTTATACATTTTGTATTGGCCTGTTACAAACGTTTTTCCTCGTTTGTTTTTTAAAATATCAATTTTATTCTACGCATTAATTGGTAGCGTACAGTTTATAAAAATACCCTTATGCTCGCTTGACCGAACGTTCTCGTGTTCAAAAACTTTTTTATTTTTGTTTCACGTTCTCCCGCAACGCGTTGGATTAATATGAGTTAAATGACGGTTGACTCACGAAATGTGATTTTGAACTGATTTCAATTTTTTCATGGATATCAATTTTGTAGTATCTGTAAATTTGTGCGTTTGCTTTATCAGATTCCTATATTTTGTTTATATATGTGTCCTATATATTTACGGTTTAGAGGGAAATATTCGAAGAAATGTTGTTAACCGGAAGGGCCTTGACTAATTCAGCGAAATTTGTCGTAGCTATATCTAAGTCTAAGGAAACTACGAATATCAAGGTCCAAACACCCATTTACCTGCCTGTATTGTCCAACGTGACTCAGACGATACTCAGACCTCTTTAGTTGGAAATCGGAACAAGTATCGAGGGTATGTATTGATGTAAATTTGACCGCGCGGCAAAGAGAAATGTTGCTTGAAGTTATAACGGGTAAGCTCTTTAAAGGGGTGTGATTCTTTACTTTGAGCAATTTTAAGGGTTGTATTGATATTCAACCATTTCATGCCTTTCGACTAAATGCTAATAATTATACAGAACATTTCATGAGTTCAGTAGTATACTATAGTAGATAATTAAGACATATTTAAGCAGTTTTATAACTTTTATAACCTAATTGTAAAAATTATTTCCATATAGATTTATAAAATTATTATTGTAATTATAAATTAGTTATAAGATTTCTGCCAAAGTTGTGAGCACGTGTAATGGGTACGCATATCATAATTACACTTCTATAATTAAGTGTACAATGTTTAATATGCCCCCACTGTTGGTGCTGCTTTTGTCTAGTAAATAAATCTATAATTCCAGAGAGAACAAAGTAGAATTTATTTATTTACATTAAAATTAAATATAGCTCGTATAAAATACACATATAAACTAAACCGATACATAAAATAAAGAGCCAAAAATGAATTTATCACTATTTAAAAACTTATTCTAAGACATGTTTACATGTATGTGTGCGCGCGTGTGTATGTAATGTGCATTCGTGGATAAATGTGGATACATTTTGTGTTATTTGTTTACTAAAGAGATCTTCATTTGATTTCTAAAACTGTTTTTAGATATATTTTTGTTATGAAATGTTTTAGTATAGGTAAAAAAAAATCTAGATGACACGTAAAATCACAAAAATTACCCCAAATTCGGCCCATCTATTCTAAGATAATGGGTGATATAAATTAAATTGTATTGATATATATGTAAATAAGAGTGGTAACATCTCTAAGCTAGAATAAAAAATTAATGAAGATTATATGGAACTTCAATTAGGTAATTGGAGCCTCTAAAATATTTATATACTGCATAGGTTCAGTATTTTAACCAGAATTTCAATTAATTTTAAGTGTTGATGTGGTCCAATATCTAGCTAAGCCTATGTATACTAACTATAAAAAAGGGTTCTTAAGGATGGCCCAAACCTTCCGAGAAGTATATTCAATGCGAAATTAGTTCCTACTCTTTTGTCAAATCTATAAGGGTATAGAGATACTAATAAATAGAATTGAAGTGTCTGTTTGCAACGTCAAAATATTTTTTTTACTAAATAGATATGGTATACCAAAAATACAATTTTTAAAATTTTTGTCTGTCTGTCCGTCTGTTTGTTGCGGGTAACCTCCGGAACAGCTGGACCGATTTTGATGTGACTTTTGTTAGGTAGCTGAAGTTAGTCAGTGTAATTTAGGCTGCTTTAATTTTTTGAAAATAATTAAGGTTCCGCGTGAAAAAAATTAAAACTCATATGGTAAATGAATATGATATGATATATCATATGATGTATAAAATCCGAATCAGTGCACAGTTTTAAAGACAGGTATTAGAATTTGTGAGAAATATATTTATTTAATGTTAGTAGAAAAAAATTAAATTAGGGTTCGGTATAAAAAATTAATATGCAGTGAAGAATATATGAAACGCGTTTGCAGCCGCGGTAACACAGTTATTCGGAAAGAAGAATCTGACATAACACTGACTGGTCGGACTGCGTATCTTATGCAAGATTTAAACGTAAAAAATTAGAGTACTGGCTATCAAGTTATGTGTCGGAATATCCCTACAGGTGTTTGGAAATTTTCAACAGTAGAGGCAATAACTACCCTGATGGGACAAAAATTTTTAACTATGGAAAAATAAAAATAGATCTGTGAATTGAGTACATAAATCAATTACCCGTAGAAGTACTCCATATATGCAACAGTAACCTAATGTCAGCTTAACTAAAAGTAGAGTATGCTGACGCAACATTTTCAAGATTCATCCATTACGAGTGAAGACTCAATTTCCTAGAAACAGTTAATCTCGGCGTAACGAGTCCATTAAGCCAACTCTCTGTCCGCTGTTACTGTATAAAGGTCGACGTTTACATAAAAGATTATTACCTAACTAATAACATATGAGGGGGTTAGGAGATTTTAAAATTTGGTTTTAGAGTTATATTATAAAAGGTATACTCGCGGCTTTGTTCGCCTTTATTAGCTTCGTTAGAATTCGCATGTACGTCATTAAATAATATTTTCATCTTTGATCAGTCAATATAGTAATGAAACTTTCAGCTTACTACGGAAATCTATTTTTGTAATTTGTTTTATAAAAAGTGGGTTATTTGATTTTTACTGTCGGCAGTATTTTAAAATGGCGTTCAGAATGCTTGTTAAGGCAAGAGAACCAACCGCTTAATAACAGTAAAACTCCAGAGACTGATTCGTGGTATCTAATCGCGATAATCCACTAAAGTGGAACCTCATCTTCCCTTGCGGGTGGTGGAGAAGACCGGACGGCTGATTGTAAATGCAATCGTGATTGACCTACGAGCTGAAGCTCGTACAGCAAGGGTGAAGCTGTAAAGTCCTCTCACGTCAATAGTTAGTTCGAAAAAAAAAAAACAATGAAGTTTATTTGGATGGATAACATTTTGTGGATTTTACTGCATATAACAATTTCTTTTCTCGAAGTGAATAACTGCTGTTCATTTAAAGGCCTTGATAACTTCAACGAATTTTGGAGCGAGCACTTAAGGCACTTTATCCAAAAGTGGAAACAAACACAAGCGCACAAAAAAAGATATGTAAGCGCAAGGTACCAAAATGGTAGGAAGTAACAATTTCTTGATTACATTACATTATTAAAAGAAAAATATAAATGAATTGGTTTAGTGTTACATCAGCTATTTATTAACCAACTGACACACAATAGACACACAGGAAATATTGTCTGTTATATAGTATATATAAATAAACATGTATGAGAAAATAGCTTTGGCTTAGTCCAATTGAGCATAATTAATGTTTTCATTAAAAATAAAGGCACCGTAAAACCCACACTATAGTGACACCAAAACAAAAATAAAGACGAGAATACATCGCGTGTTTTAGGAGGTTCTCTACACGTTATTACTACAGTTGAGCCATTAACTTAGATAAACTGGGCTGATTCTTTTTATTTGTTCATTTTTGCTAGAGATTCTCCCGATTTCATGAAATGTATACCTAACGTTCCAAATGACAAAAGTCCGTATTATACCTGTCATCAAAAATCAAATACTAAATTCGTATAAATCAGAAATACATTTACGCATAAACGGTTTCGGAGGCTACTGGGGACTAATACGTAGTATAATTGATAGTAGATATTTTAATAATAAGTCTGTAAGTAGATAGGTATATAGATATAAGTACCTCCTGTGTATTAAACGTACCTATCAAACACATTGATAACATTAAGAAATCCAAATTGAACAAATGAGAAATCATAAAGAATACCGAAATAAATAAAATTTGATAGCCATTAATGAAATAATGAAGTTAAAATGAATCGTGTCATTGTAACAGACTCAAACAGATATATACTCTCAATAAAACACTCTTATCTCTTATATTTTTATTTATTTGAAGACTTCAGCAAGTTATTATTCTTACTGCATCTGAAATATAAAAAAATATAATATCTAGATTCGCTCGGAGTGATGATATGTTTCGCTACTTAACCAAAAGCCGTGGCTGAATATTACCGCTTCAATGTTTCTCCGAGATAAGCTCATTCCTTATCACAGAGGATGCGTGACTGGCGAGTGACATATGACGTCATTAGAATCTTCCTGTGATATGTAATTTCTGGGAGCTTATGATTTTCTACTGATAAATTATTATACTAACGCCTACTTGTACATGTCAATGTAACTTGATGGAGATAATTATAGTTGTAAAAGGTTTTTAAAGCTACGATGGCGCAGGTGGTAGTGCAGCCGGATTCCGCGTCAATTGACGCAGGTTCGAGCCCACCTATCCAACTCTAAAATCAGCCTGAGTTTTCGATGAAGGAAAACATCATCAGGAAACCATAGCATAGTGGTAGGTCACTTTCGAATAATGCCCGCCTGGGTAGTTACCACTCTCAAGTTTGAAAACCTGTCGCCAAATACCAATAGGTGTGTTCCAGCAGCGTCACTAGGCTTGTGTATTCACCATCTTGGATCACATCGTCACTTAACATCAGGTGTCATTATGGTCAAAGCACTGAGCCTATACAGTTTTAAAAAAATATCCTAAATTTATGACATTTCACGATTAACTCTAAAAATCGATCTGGTGGCTATTTATATTTTTTTTAAATTTTCCTTTGTATTCCATAGAAACAATTTATTAAAGATTTTGATCGTCCTCATAAGCATATAAGATTATACAGAAACTTGTTTTAAAATATGTACCATATGTATAATGTAGGCACTCTAGTTGTGAATTAAATTCTCAACCTAGTGTTATTTATTTTACGCAGTTGTTTGTGAAATTCCAGTGATTTAATAACTTGCAGTATACGAAGAATTACCTACATTTATTTTACTTTATAAAACTATGAAACCAAGTAGGTTATAATTTAAGCTTCGCAGATTTTATTTCATCTCATAATATTTTTATTGTTAGTTTTATAGTCATTTTTTTAGACATTTTGTTGTGTTTTATGTTCGATTTTTAAACATTAAATCGTATAAATTATAATAATAAAAATAAATTCATCTAAAATAAGCAACTATAAGGAGCTTACGATTATTTTGTGACGGTTGACTACGACATAAATAAATACAATATTGGCATATTTATAATGAAACAAAAATATCATTTTGTTCATATAGTCTTATCAATTTATACCATCTTTTTTTTACAATACGTCAAAACAGATGTCAGATTATTTTTAGTTATAAATGAACAGAATAAGATAACAAGCATTTTTATTTTACATATTATGATTGTCATTTCACTTTACAGTTCGTTGACATTCAGACTGAGATGATACAAAAGGGTTGAGTAATAAAGCGAGTAGGCTGGTTACATGCTAAAGAAAAACCAGTCGGGTGTTTGATTTACTGAAATCCCGATCTAAATTTACTTCAAACCACCGTTAGAATAAGAAGCAAAACATGGCCTCGATTAGCAAGAACAGTTGAAGAACAGAACTTATTAATTTGAATACTAAAATTTGTAAACAAGTATAGATGTTAAGCTTAACATGCATTTTCACTTATTTTAGCCAAAAACTCTTCAATAATCTATAACAACTGTTTTTTAATAAGTACTTTATTCTAAAGTTGAAGTAAACCTCTTTCTTCACTGAAAAAAAGTCATGAATGATAAAGATCTTGAAGCTACGTTAATGATATCATTTGTCACAAGTCTCGCATTTTGTGTGATAAGAAATGGGCTTATTCTAAAGATACATCGAGTCAGTATTCAGCGACAAGAATTTCAACAAATTACCGCAATAAATCGGCGATTGCACAATAATGTACATATAATAAGCCTCATCATTGCATGCCATGTAAAGATAATATTTATTTTTATACAGTTATAATAAAGTTAAATATAATTTCCTATGAACAAGTAGGATTAAAAAATCGGCAATTAAATTATATGAGAGGTGTAAGTTAACGATAAACAACTGTTTATTTCAATACCTTTTTACAATACATTAATAAACTATTTAGAAATGCTCTTCAAATGGAAGAAAATATAACTATAAATTAAAAGACAATGTTTCAGGGATAATGAGCTCGGACATTTTGGGTGAAATGGATTTGAGTACTCCAATGAGCCTAAATTTTCGCAGAAGGAAGACGTAATGTTGGCACCTTAGTCCGTGATAGAACATAATCTACATTTATAATTCAGTCAAGGGGTACGGTAGACTCGATTGAAACCTAACCTGAATAATAAAACATAAAAAAATAATGATTTCGAGTCGACAACACATATCCGCAAAATTCGGATTGTCGAGTACTTTGTTAAATTCAAATGGTGCAAATGGCAGTCGCCATATTGGACACTCGGAGGCCATCTTGAGTTTGTGCAGGCCGTACACGTATCAGTGCCGATTCAAACGTATCAGTGAAGTTACAGTTTCTATCTATCTACATTTTGTAAAATATGGTGTATTATGAGTCACATTTCAACCGAGTTTCATCTAGTATATATTAAACCTGCTATACCCTCTATAATATGTATATGCTGTATGTGTAAGTCTGTATAAGGACCCATTTGGTAAGCTGATAGTTTGTTGCTACGTAATTTTGTGCTCACATTTAATTTAATTTATTTATACTTTAGCGAAAAAGAGCAGACTTAACGCCTGGGGCATTCTCTGCCAGTCAGTGATAAAAGATGAAGATATGTGACATTTATGTACATAATATTATGAACCTAATATACATGTAAGATAAAAATAAATTAAAATTAGAATAATAATATATACATTAAAAAAAAAGAAGCAAATATATAAATGCAATACTACATATTATACGTCCTTATCGTTACTGATATGCTATTCAGTTCAGCTATTTTACTTATAAGTAATTCTCGAACTTTCATTTTAAACGTGTAACGACTGATGGGCATTCTAATATCAAGAGGAAGGGAATTCCTGAGAAGTACGGATTGAACGGGAAAAGAAGAATTAACAAAACCGGGGCTACGAGAAGAAGATAGAAGAAGACGATTATTTACAGAACGAAGATTTCTCTCGTGATTGGAGCACAGATACTTGAAGTAATTTGTTATATGTTAAATAGAAACAATTAATTTGTCACTACATTTAGGTTAGTCGGAATTCAATATTAAGGATAATTTTGATTAGTCTCTAGGCAATAACTTGTTTGTAAAAAAACCTGCTAAACAATGAAAATGCTTATTATTGTCAGATGTATTGTTTACTTCATCAAATACTAATGAGATACTCGTACCCGTAAGGCGCAGAGGGCTTTCTACATTCCTTAATATTTTCAGACCGTGTCCGTGGCTGCCTTGTGTGACAATGCTCCGGACGGGTGATGCGTTTACTTTTCATTAAACGAGATATCTTGTTTTTTATTCTTAGTTAAACAATGTAAAGTTATTATTGTGGGCATCATAAATAACATACCTAGCTTATATATGGAGTTAGCATATCTAAATGAGTTACTATTATTACTAGGAAATTGAGTCTTCATTTCTACTGGATGAACGTGAGTATGTAGTTTTAATATGAACGATATTTCCCCGAAAAATGTTATAGCATTTAGTATGTAAAGGAAAATAAAAAAAACTAATTTGTTCTAAGATTAATGTATAGAACTGCGTTTAAGGTCACACACCGCGGCCTCCGGTAGTGGCCTAGGACGTGTTCCGATTTCCGATTGGGGAAGCTCCCATATCCATCGCGCATTATTCTGCATTCTACACCCAGGGGTGTAGGTAGGTACATGAGTTAGAATAGAAAATTTTGTATTTGCTAATTTTAAATAGACAGATAATTTATTACAACATAAAAACAAGTGTTGCGCTTATGCAAAAAAAGGTCTAACCTCAGCTTGTGTCATCAAAAGTGACAGAGTAGCGATGGTATTCTGGTTGAAACTTGATGGTTTTAACACTCGTTGGCGGAAACGTTACTTGATTAAATATTAAAAAAAATAAAACACCAAAAACTGAGAACCTTTTCAACAAGTTATACAGTCATTATATAAACAAATTTTATGTTTCTTTTTATTAAAAATAATTTATAATATCAAGTTATCATCTATACCTTTAAACAGGCAAATAAACATGCACAATGTAGTAAAATAGTACATAAATAAATACAAACTTTAGCACCATCATGGTTACATTTAATTAATATCTATTTATGTTTCTTATATTTTTTATTTCCATTTATATTTCTTATATCTTGATATCTTTTTGGCGAATCTGTTAAAGCCCTTCCGGTCAATGACATTTAGTCGGTTTGGAAAAACACGCTTAAGGCGTTTATCCAATAAACTATAATATATACTTTTCAAATATTTTAATTGATATGTAAGTCTTTAGTAAGGATGTGTTTCCGAAGATGTGTCCAAAATTAAAGAGTGTATGTAGTCATATGCTCTGGCATTCTATATGTACGCATTTTCAGTAATCTGTTACCTCAATTGCTTAATTAGATGACCAAAAACTGCAGTGACTTCATACCAATAACATACCTATTTCCTATTTTATAGCATAGATAAAAACGTGCGCATTATAAATATTTTTACACGAACGTAAATGATTCTACTGAATTTGTTAATTTTTGATGCTATAGTATTTACTTAATACGTATGAGTTTACTCTTGGCAACTTTCATAGCAAAATTTTAAATATTTGTAATTTTTTCCTAAATACCATACAAAGAAAGTACACTTAAATGTCAGCAATATCAATTTTTTTTGTGAATTTTTCATTGTTAATATTCTAACACATTTTGTTATTCATATCAAGTATTCGGTTAGAATAACAAGCTTAATAATATTTTACAAAAAGTAACAGACGAGTGAAATGACAGTAGAACGTTGCAAATCCATATTTAGAATATTTTCATTTATGATGCCGTTTGTTTTAAAGGACATGTACGTATTTTGCAAGTCAATGGCGAGAACGATTTCAAAAATTCATAGCAAATATGATTTTTATATTGAATTATATTTATAATATTTAAAGGAGAAAATCATCTGTAAATAATGTATTTAAATCAAAAATAATTATAAACAGATGATTTGCATTCAAAATTTTTGCGTAACAGGAAATGTAATAAAATTTTAATAGTTATCAAATAATAACAAATGCCTCAAATCATCATCAAGCAATGTGTATGCAGAAAAAAGAAAATTTCGCTGTAAAATTAGGACGATTTTAAAAAGCGCATTAATCCAATGACAATTAAAAATTACTTCCATCGAGAACCTACAGATTACAGACATAAATTTATACCTTTTTTTAATTTTTTATTAGGAAAATGCATTTACGCATTTAGGGGTAGTCCCTACCAAGTACATTAAGAAGACCGAGATCTCTCCAATTAAGTTGTTAGGGGAGTGTGGAGGGACGTCTCCACACCAGTGTGGGACTCACCCGGCGAGAAGCGCCGGAAATACCCACTAAACCCCCCGGAGCCGCCAGCCGCATTTTAGAGGGGGCGATACGGGATCGCGGTAGCATGCACCGCGTCGCCCCTGCGGCAGGCTCAACAGGCTTCGTCCTCTACATAAGCCCATTGAGGATAGGGGGGAGATTGTCGCTGCCTGACCCACAGGCTCTCTCCCCACCCACCTCTTCGCCCGCTTCTCTAATAAGAAGATTCATCCGGGGAGAGAAGGGGCTTATCCTGACACACAGGTACCACCCCTCCTCCCCACTCCAACACCTCCCGGAATCTGTGGCAGGGACCCTGCTCCTCATCTGATCTTATTTAGCCACAAGACGTAGCGAGGAGAGGGCCCAAACCACAAATGCCTATAACGACAGGGTAGGCAAAAAGTGCTCTCCCCAGCCAGCTCTCCTCCTCATCTCCCAAAACTCTCCCGGCCTCATGCCACCTACTTGCTAGCCCTGTTATAGGGCGGCCGACCTTGGAATGAGGGAAAGCAGAACGCTCCCCCCCATCTGGTGTCCGTCCTTCTTCCCCTTTTCCGCATATCTCGCGCACCTCGGCCTTTCCGCCGAACACTCAACCGCCTTATGGCCATATGCACCGCACCGGAAACACTGGCCTGCCCTGTCCACCTCTGCTACGCACATCGCCCGGGTGTGCTCCAGGCCCATGCACTTAAAGCACCGCAGTGGCTTAACTTCAAGTGCATGCAGCTGGGGGTCACGCTCCTTCAGCCGCCCTTTATCAATTACCTTTCGGGCCGCTTTCACCGGGCGCTACCGGACACGAACAGGGTCCTTCTCACTCCCCTCTCCGTCACTATAATCTGCCCAGCCTTCACCTCACCTAGTCCAAAAGCTCCCTCCTGTGAGACCCTAGCTAGAGCCTCCTCCCGCGTCACCGAGTCTTCCAGACCAACAAGGCGGACATCGGCTCGCTTTGTCGGTCTGGAGACCACCGCTACCTCTGCAACCACCGCCTGCAGTCTAGCAACGAGAGCATCCGCCCGCTCTATACCTACAGATTTAGCGTATTAGGGAGCCTACAGGGATATCATTTACAGTTGAGGCTGTCATCAGAGTAAAACTGAATAATAAAAACACAATATGTGTTTGTAATATATACTGTAATATTTAAAACAAAAAATGCCGAGCAAGGCATATTCTCCTTTATCATTCGTATTGCAAGAAATACCTTTTCCCGTAGAATGATCTCGACAAAAAAGGTGTGAATTTTCATATAAATAGAGTCGTCTATACGAAATATACAAACAATATTTGGATGTTCATAAAAATAAAGAAAAAACCTACCTTCCGTTTTACATAAAAATTCATTGCATTCGAGTCACATTGTTGGTTTAATTACATTGTTTAACAAACTGAAAAGTTTTCGATATTTGTTTATTTATGAAAATACATAGATTATTGTAAACGAAATTAAAGGAATGTTACACTGATTGTAATTGGACAATTCGACACTGTTTAAATTCAAATGAACCTTTTTTATGAATCATTTCGTAAAACCCCTTTTTTAAACTAGGCGGCATATAAAACATATAATATGTTTCATTTTTAACCTACTTGTGAAGCTTTTGTGTGAGAAAAAGATGTGAAAGAAAATTGTACACTCTTATAAAAATTATAAACCTAAATTATAAAGTCCTAAATGAAAGAACGAATTGTATTTGACCAAAACAATCGCCTATTTGTTCAACGATTATAGTTCAAATTTTAAGTTACTTTTGTTTATATCATAACATGTACATTGATTATAAATAAAGCCTTTATTATATTATTCAACAGATTTTCTAAGAATAACTATTATGTAATACATTTTACGTTCAACTAATAATTTAGTTAAATACATTATATAATAGAATAACGTAGTAACTATATTTTTTTAATTGTGGTGGTTATTGTATAGAAGAAATTATAATGAAGAAGCTGTTTGTTTTACCTTCAGCGATATGCTACAGTCATTCAAGTATAAGATGGCGTTTAAGTGGACGCTCTTGTGTTACCACATCTAATTTTTTTTTTCCATTATTTATTATTTCCATTGCCCCAATAAAGTGTTCGAGTCGAAACGATTAAAACTAAATTATTCCATTGTTTATCTAAATAAAGCCATGAGTAATCAATCTGACTTAGAACTCGAACTGTAGTACGTGTATAATTAATTTCACTTAAAAAGAAAAACTTTACTTAAAAATGTGTGAAACGTGCACGTTAATGCAGGTTAATGTAAATTTCCTGTTCTTATAATACGTTAAAGCATTCTATACACTTCTACGCCTATAATGCTCCTTAATATTTCCATAACATAGCGTGGGATGAGTGCTTCTAAAGGTCAATTGCCTTATTTTCGTGAGAATACAGGAGTCACTGAAATCTATTTTAAGACGTGCTTCATTTCGCTGGTTGAATACAAAAGGATATCGTGTTTCAAACACGAATTTCATATTATTGTAAACGTAGTATGCCTAGAGTTATGGGTTCTCAAGTGTTGCTTCCGGAACATACCAATTAGTATTTGGCGACAGGTTTTCAAACTTGAGGGTGGTAGCTACCCAGGCGGGCATCATTATAAAATGCCCTACCACTATGCCATGGTTTCCTTACGCTGTTTTCCTTCACCGAAAGTTTAGGCTGATTTTTAGAGTTTGATAGATGGAGATCGAACTCGCGTATATTGACGCGGAATCCAGCTGCACTACCCACTGCGCCATCATCGCTTCAAAGCTTTCGGTAAAAGAACATCTCGAGGAAACCATTACATGGTGATAGGGCATTTTTCTTTAAATGCCTGCCTGGATAGCTACCACCTTCAACTTTGAAAACATGTCGCCAAATACCACTAGATGTATTCCGGCAACATCACTTGAGAACCAGTATTTCTAGGCTTAGTGTATTTACTATCCTGCACCACATCGTCACTTAACATCAGGTGAGATTGTAGTCAAACCACTGAGCCTATACCGTGTAAAAATAAGAACTTAAGACTTGCTCGACTTGGTCGAAATACATTCGCCTAGTTGTAGGGACTAGGACTCCTCGATGCACAACAAAACGGCCCTTACAAACGTTTCTTTTTATTATGTTATATTCTATTTTACGTGACATTATATACACCGTCATAGTATCTAACGATTGTTGCTATTAAACTTGACAATAAGAAATCAGCAAACATAATTGAAACAAAACAAATTGCAACGATATAAACAAAACGCAATTCTTACTGTTCCCATACCCCAACTGGGTCCGTTATTAGTTCTTCAATTTTTACTCATAGTCTACTTGCTTCGTAATTGTGTGATAACTTCGTAGATCATTTCGGATACATCAGGGACAACTAAAGGTCAGCGGAGAACAGTTTACAATTTTAACTATAAAAATTTAAGCTTCCTTTAAACAAATCTCCTAATAAGACCGAAGGTAGTTTTTGATATCCAACTGAACTAAAACCATATAAAAATTGAAAATGTTTTCATTACAAAAAAAACAAGGCTTAGGACCTTACATCTTACCTTACATTCATTCGGTCCACCTTGTGAGAGGCCAACCCACGTTACGTCTTCCGGTCTGTGGTAGTCATTCGATAACCCGTTCGCGCCATCGGGCATCGAGCTGGGCCTACTGCCACTTCAGTTTAGAAATGCCGTATGGTGCCGGCTAAGAACAGTACTACCTATATCTTCCCGTGGGTTTAGAAAAAGGCGACTAAGGAATAAACCAGGGGATGGGCAGCAGTATCTTCTAAATACCATAAACACCTACTGCGATCACCAACCCGCCTAACTAGCGTAGTGATTATGGCAATCCCCCCCCGCCCTCGTATGAACGACACAATAAATTATGCATAATCATAACTCAATATTTTTTAAACGGTAAACCTAAACGGTCTCCGTAATAAAGCTACAACATTTGTGATTCTGAAACTTAAAGAAGCACTTGAGTTTTAAGCTGTACGTTGAAAGACATTGAACACACGCTACTCCAACAAAGTGCTTTGATAGGACATAGTAAGGCTGAGTGCATCATTGAACCGCTTCACGTTTTAGACGAAACAGAATCGTTTAGAATTCAGTAGAGTAAACATACTATATTATTAAAAGTCTGTAGGGTATTTCTAAAGGTAGATTTATTATATAATTGTAGGTAAAATTAAATTTGTTAATAAACTTGTGAAAGGAGACCTTAAATTGAGAAGAAAATTTCAATTGTGATTCTTATTAAGCGACGAAACAAGGGAATTAATTTCACAATAATACCGTAAACATGACGTTTGTCTTTTAAGATTTAGGCAAATTCTATGAGGAAATCATGAATTGAAACAACTGAATCTCGTAATATGAAAAAATACGGGTTACGGTTATTTAAGGTTTAATTTAGTTTAATGAAATACTACGACTTGAAAATGAAATGCATATTTAAAACATCGTCCCAAAGCATCAACTGACATGGGAAGAAATGTTAATCCAATGGATATCCATGTAAATTGTTATATTTACATCCGTGACTACGCCCGCGTTTCATATATTCTTCACTGCATTTTATTTTTTTTATACGGAATCCTATTTTCCAAAAAAAAATTTGCTACTATTATAACATTACGCAAATATATTTCCTGCAAATTCAAATACCTCGGATTTTATTCACAATTTCAAGAGTTTTAATTTTTTTACGCTGAACACTAATTATTTTCGAAAAATTAAAGTAGAGGAACTTCAGCTGTCTAACAAAAAAAGTTCCCGTGCAGCCGTTCCGGAGATTACCCGGAACAAACAGACAGGTAGATAAAATATTTGAAAATTGTATTTTTGGTATATGTATCGTATATACATTCATATCTGTTCAGTAAAAAAAAATATTTCGACATACAAACAGACACACTTCAATTTTATTTATTAGTATAGATTATTTTTCACTTGGTCAAAGATTTAGACAAATGGCAACCTATGGACTTTGTGTAACCAATTTTGTTTATTTATTAAGGTAACTGGCTGAGTGTTTAGTGTTGATTGGACGAAACTGGGTTCTCTCTAGAAACTGCTTTGCCTGTCGCAGTTTCCTATCAATTTGATCACGTTTGTATTGATTTCTCAAACGGTACGGACAACTGTTTCGTATCAGCTACGAAATAGTTAATCAATTTCTTACATTGTAAATATTAATTTGTTGCGAATTGTTACGTCTAAAAAAATATGTTAATATGTAAGTAGTTGTAATTAATTATAATCTTTCAGTTTTTTATTATTTTTTTTAATTTTTAATTTTAGGTTCTTGTAGTAATATGTTGTAATGTAATAGCAAACCACTTGATTTTTTAATTTGTAACTTAACGGCGAGGACCTGTAAATAGCTTTTTGTTTCTAATGTGGCTGTTAACTAACTAATGTAAGATATAACTATTGGTCTTCCAACAAATAAATTAATAAAGCCGTCTATTTTATTTTTCTATTAACCAAATTATATGATTATAAAAGAATATTACTGAATCTATTTTACCTTATGATCTAGTCGTGACAGTGATCTGGTTTTATTTTAATGTAACATTTAGTTTATTCATTAAAAAAAATAGACAGACATGGAGACAGAAGTGAAAACTCGATACTAAGGAAAAACGGTTTTTTAATATTTTATATTTCACAATTGGTAATTTAAATTATTACCATAACCTAACATTTATCATTTGTCTGGTTTTTATATCTATTGGCGCTCTGAGCAATAATTATATATATATATATATATATATATACATGACGGCTTAAGTCATAGCATTGGTAATGCGAATCTATAATGTTTTCCTCTACCGAGAATCGCTCAAAGCCGCGGCTAAAGACGTTTTCACTTCAAAAAAAATTTTGCCTGTCTGTCTGTTTGTTCCGGCTAATCTCCAGAACGGCTGAATGAATTTTCACGGGTCTTTTTTCGGTAGATGGCTGAAGTTACTCTGCGTAACTTAGTGTATTTTTATTTTCGAAAATAATTAACGTTCCGCTTTAAAAAATTAAAACTTATAAAAAATTAAACGAAATCCGATTCAATGCACAGTTTTATGGGCAAACGCTTGAATTTATGAGAAAATGTGTTACTTTATCTTAGTAATAAAATTTTTTTAGGAACATAATTAGGGTTCCGTATAAAAAAAAACTAAAACGCAGTGAAGAATATATGGAACGCGGTCGCAGCCGCGGGGACACAGCTAGTGTACGATAAATGTGGAAGTATGTGTGTGCCGATGATACCTCGACAAGGTATTTCAAACTTTCCTTTAATTAATAAACCGGAGTATTTCTCATACATAAACCGGCAATTGTTAACTCTCTTGACCCGATACTTAACTGTTTGGTTTAGTAATTAGCGTCAAGTAATTGGAACGAGTCAAATGTAAGACAATCAGTTTAATTTTAATAGTCGTATTTTCAACTTCTAGTAATATCTGTCTATATGTAGGCAAAGAAGAGACCATTTTTTCCCTTTGTCATCAACCGATTTTGTTATTTTTTTGTTTAGCAACTACTGGCTAATTTTAGAAATATCATTTTTTTTTCTAAAGCGGAAACCGGTACAGAAAATAGTGTTGTTAAAGTAATGATATTAATTTTCTACTCCAGTTCCGATCACTGCGAGAATCAATAGAATTAATAATTGCCTAAAGTACGTTTCGGAGTCGGTTTAAAAATTGGACCATAGATAAAAAGACAGAACACATTATATTTATGTACGACTCATAAGAAGAATGATAATAATTTTAATCCTTTTAAAACGACAGCAATATATGCTTTGTATATTAGAAAAGATAACAAAGCAATAATAATAAAAAAATCACTCTGAATATCAATAGAGAATAATTAGGGTAAATATGTAATATAATTTTTTCAGCATTCATATTTAAATTTATCTCTAAGTTCCTTATTTTTAATTCTATCGAACTCTATAACTGTTATTCTTTAATAAACTTCTTCAATACATTTTTATCTTGAACATACTAATTTTTCAACAGTGTCTATAGTCATTTGATAAAATTTCTTTAAAGCATTTATAAGTAGTATTAAAATAATATAATATACTGAGGTATGTATATTATAAACATAGTAATCGTCGACAGTAAGCGTAGTCATACGAGCCTACAAATAACACGAGGAAACCTCTAAACGACAAGATGTAGAATGATTGATTCCTAATCGAGACACCCCGTGCCGAAGGAAGTCACTGACGATTTATTACCAAATGATACGAGTTAGTACATCGATATTAAATTCACTTGAACGTGTATCGTACTTCTCTCTAATAAAGAAATACATATTTAGACATACATATATATTAAAATAATTATAAACAAGAAAAAATTGTAAAAAAATAAAACATATCATAGATAAAGTTTTGTGTTGAATTATAGTGAGGTTCTAAGCAATTTAAAGGTGATAACAAATCGTTAGAGTTCAACGATGTTTCATTCAAATAGGAAAAGTTTTCAATAACAACAAACCACAAACACCGGTGTTATTGTAAAACTGTAAAATTAATAAATTGTACAACAATTTGAAATGAATTATTGAAATTAGATAAAGCTGTGTAAATTAAATATACTATTGGCTGAAATACATTGTCTTTATTTAATTTAAATTAACCTATGCAATTTAAACATTTACGAAAGCCATAGTTAAGTTATGACATAGATTTTAAATGTGGCGAAAAGAAGCTGTTTTGTTTTATATTCCAATAATCTTGTAGTCCCGTGACTCGCTCATTGCTTTGGGACCGAGTGCGTTCCACTTATTGACTAGGGACTTGTATTGTTGCCAAGTTTCCTCACCCACTTCTAAATGGTACGTTGAAATTGTTTGCGGTAGGTACAAAATGGCTAACCTTGCCGATAAACATGTTTCCAATATCCACAACTGCCTTCGTGAAATTCGCTTAAGCGTTTTTTTTGCCACCTATTTTTTTTTTACAAAATGGAAGACTGGAAATTTAACACGCTATGAATCATTATTATACATGAAGTTTATTTATTGGTTTAGATTTGTAAACAATATTTGATTATTGTTTTGCATGGTGCCTACCAGCATTTGCTAATAATGCCGCTTGGGTAGCTACCAAGCAGTGTTTCGGCAGTAAAACTTGAGGTTCCTTTAGGCTTGGTGTGCTTACTATCTTGGAATACGTCACTTAACATCAGATGAGATTGTAATCATAGCACTGAGTCTATACAATGTATATAAAAAAAAATTGAATCGCCTTGATCCCCCTGAATCCTTGTTCAATAATGGAAATTTTGATCTTTGTTGTATTTTCCTCAATCGTGGCAAGGAGAGACACATCTGTGACGCTTTTATCTCTCGTGATTTGACGAAGCAAGCTTTTGTCATTCAATTTGCTTTCTAAACTCCATTTGCGCGATGCTATGTACGGTACGATTCGTCGCTTATAAGGAATGAGGCCCCCTGATGTGGTATATTTTTCTCAGCTATTTTCAATCTTATCTTTCATGACTTAAGATTTGCTTAAAGTTGTATATTCGCATGATTCTTATTGAATTTGTTACTTGAACAAAGAATAACAACTATTATTAAGACATTCTTGATTCGGAACAATCTTGATGCATTATTATGTTCTATGTTTACCTCCTGGATGAAAGTAATGGTAAAATAAAACTAAAATACCTTGAAGACATTTTATATTAAATAAGTAAATACGTACTTCATAATTACAACCCAAAGACGTCCACTGCTGGATATTCGATATATATGTCTGCCCCAAAGATCTCCATAACCAGCGGTCTTAGACCACCTGCATTCAGTGGATTCCAGCGGCCTTCACCACGTTGTCGGTTCTGGACCTACCCACGCTCCATTTTCCGATACATGGTAGCCATTCGAGAACCCATTGACTCCATCGGGTACCGGTTCTACGAGCATTGTGTCCAGCCCATTGCCTGTTTAGCAATTCTTTAGACTACGTCAGTTACTTTGGTTCTTCTCATATACTATGTGTCTAATCAAGATTCCTGAACATTTTAATATTATTTTTTAATGGTTTTGTTTCATAATGAAATGCACTTGCACTGCTGTTAAATGAACTATAGTCCAAGGACGATGAGAACTGCCGATGTATTAGAATCTATTGACATTCACCATTATAATATTGGCATCTACCACGACTTTGCAAAAGTGTACGATAGGCGCATTCTTGCTGCGTCGTCCTTACATCTCGCTAAACGCGTAGATACGTGTGATTGCGGCGAGTTTTTTCACCATGTTGACCATATTTGGTCGGGCCTAGGCAGGTAAAAGATCTCTTAGTATACGAATTTGGTATTCGTATAACAAAAAAAAAAATCATTAATTTAAATTTTATATTTTTATGTGTGTTAAATTTTAGTATAAATGGGTTATTATAGACAAATCTTATTCAAAATAGCTTCTATAATAAAACATTTTTTATACTTTAATTCAAATCTAGACTAACTGGAGTCTATGTCGATGATTACCATAGATTTTTCTAGAAAAATTGTTGTTCAACCTATCCGTTATTTATTGGATCCGAAACTCTATTCATTTTATTATTTAGTGCCAGACTTAATCTATAAACGGCTTTAATTGAGCTTCGTCTGGTTGACTGGGAGCCAGACACAATCCATAACTTTGATCCACGGTTATTATCATTTTACAGAAGGTTCGGTTTTGTTTTTCATTTGTATACAATATTTTGAATGATTGTATCGTTGATGAGTTAATAATTCTTTTAAGACAATATGCAAAATTATGTTCTGCTCTATTTTATTTTTGCAAGTAATACTCTGAATTGAAAGAATTTAGGTAATCTTGTTGGTGCATTATTACTCAGAATAGTTTGGTTAAGACGTACAAGTTCAGCATAATGAAACAAAGATTTCTGATGTTGGGGTAAATGGAGTCCATCGATATTGACTTTTGTGTAAATACTGTAATGTTTTAAATCCATTATATGTAATACTCAATCGTGATCGTAAGAAACAGATGAATAAACGCCTTTAAATGCTGGTTAGCGGATTGATAATTCAATTTGTGTTAAAGTTTGAATGATAGTTGACATATTCGCTAATTACTAGTTTAATTTGTTGGCTAAGAGAAGGTTATATTACAAACGAAGTAGATTTGTATGAAGTAATTATTTATTTATAAAAATAGATAAAGATAAAAATAAAGTAAAAGTAAGTGGAAGCAGCTTTTTTTCATTTTCGATAATGATTATGGACAAAATTTGATCATCGAACGAAAAAAGATATTTATAAACAAAAAGTATTGTTTATAATCAGCAGAGAAGTTTTTTTTAATTGTCGATAATTTGTCTTTATTCGGTTATCATAAATAATATCCCAGCGGCCGCTTTGAGTCGTATCGGGATCAAATTTACTGTTTTTCCGGCCTTCAATGTGGGTGTGTGTGTGTGCTAATTAAAATACCAGAAAATAAATGTCATACAATTTTTCTTACTCACATATACTAAGTATTCTTTTTTTTCGATATGCACTTTATCAATCAAATAAGAGCTTAACTAGATTATTTCAAGTAAAATATATTTTCCATTTCCAAAACAAAGTAGCTTATTTGTTTATCAGTTGGCAACATTGTGAAATGCAAAATAGAATTGTTGTAAAGATATTTAATAAATAAAAAATCACATACATTATCTTTATTGCATTGGTGATGCCATTTGGATTAGCATAGGTAGCAGTATCTTCAGACTGATATGTTTATTTGGGACGAAACTATAATACTCAGTTTTGTTTGAGCGTGTAGGTGGACTGAGACCTTTTTCAGGATTTACTTGTCTGTCTTCTATCGTAACTTTATTATGTATATTTGAACAGAATCCATTAAAACTTTCTAATTTCTACGCTTTTTCAGATTAGTTTCGAATCTGTCCACGTGTTCGATTTTGTGAATGTGTAGTTACATTATTTAAATGAAACTATAGTGACGATAGAGATTTTATGTTTTTGTAGATAAATAATAAGGTAATCTAGATCGAATTTATTTATATTACGATACAAAATCCAATTTCGTTATTTGAAAGCCGTATAATATTCACGTATGTAATATAAATAAAATAAATAAACATTCAGTTTTATTAACATTAAGAAGTGTTGCTCTCTTTATCTATAATGTGTGTTAATTAGAATAGGGGCCCCTCCGGCAGCAACCTAGGACGTGCCACGATATGGGGAGGTTTCTTCATCCGCCACCAACGTGATACAGTGACACTTTGGTGCCCCAGTATAACATTCACCACATTGCACCACACACTCCTGCACGCTACAAGCAGATACATGGGTTCGGTAAGGGGGCTGATAACATCCGCCGCCCTTCGTACTATGTCGGCGGTACAAAGCCCCGCACAAAGAATATGTGAAAAGCTTCTTGTGTTAATATCTTCCATCTCATGTTCTCGCGTGGTAAATCCTATAAACGTTTGTATTTATCTCTTTTTAATATTGCTTTTCACTTTTTCGTCGTATTCCAAAACACAAGAGTGTAAAGAAGTTTTCATTTCTGAAATGACTATACAAATCGTTTAATGGCAGAAGTAATTTTTATATAAATTATATTACGGCAGAAGTCGTCCTAATATAAATTGTATTACAATTTATAGCCAGAAAGTCGTCATATTAAGGTTTTATTCAACGTTTTTCCGAAGTGACGGATAATATTACCTGGAACCAAATAACTCATAGGTACCGTTTACGCACTTACTCGATTTAATATTGTACATTCAGATGTAAAGATATTGGAAATTGAAGTGTATAAGAGACGTGAAATATTTATCTTATAGAAACGCCTTTAGCTTTAAAATAGCAAATATTTAAATAAACGTTTTTATTTTAGAAATATAGTGTACAAAAGTTCCGTCAATATTTATTTTAAAAAATCATTATATATATATATATATATATATATATATATATATATATATATATATATATATATATATATATATATATATATATATATATATATATATATATAATGATTATTCTATATATATATATATATATATATAGGACTTTTCATTTGATTGAATTTTGAAACGACTAAATTATGTACGTACTGAATATATTCGATACATAAACATGTCGCAGAAAAACTATTATGTTAAACTTATATATTTTAAGCTTAACATTAGCTACTTTTTATTTTCGGTATTTGACATTTTAAGTCACATACTTTATAGTTTTGGGATAAAAAATTGTAACATTAAATCTAAATAAATACTTTCTGAATTAGGTACGTAATTTTGTAATCATAAACAGTAGACTTGGACGCGTGATTAGAAAGTTCAAAACAAATTAGTTCCTTGTGAACTATTTTTCGGGGCGATTTCATACTTGCCTGATTCATGGACAGAGGTAAATATTATAATTTTTATCATCATAGTATTTTTTAACTTTTTTTTTATACTAGCTTTCTTCTGTTAAAGTCATGTACCTAACTTAACATTTATAGTATAAACTTTTATTTTTTGCCAATTAATTGGCAATTATTATCAGAATTTTACATGAACCAATTTTCAATTTCCACTGAGTCTGTTTAATTTTATTTTTCGTTCTAGGAAACCACTGGAAAATTCTCAGCATTGGCAAATATCAATGGCTTATCAAAAATAAATTAGTTTGAAATAATTTTTGATTAGTTTTTAAGTTTTGTTTAAATTTAGAATAATTATTAATTTATCATATTTATAGTAGTCAATGTATTTTGAAATAAATTGTAGTCCAGTATTTTAACAGAAATATATTTTTTTATTTCTTTATAATAATAAGAACAAGTCTATAATTATTTATTTGGTTCAGAATACATTTAAGGTAATTAATTGCAATATATTGTCATAACCACTACGTGTTACCATTATGTTAAAATGAAAATAAATACAATTTAGTAGTCCATTTGTAAATGTATAGTGGAGGTCATATGTAAGTAAACCTTAAATAAGGTTTACTACCTATAACAAAATTGAATGTAAGCTATAATATCATTTTCGAATTCAAGTAAATTTAAATTTGTTTCTGTACTTCTCATATTTTTTTTTTTATTCCTTTCTTTAACTGAATAGTATCTTATTTCGCAAAAAAAAGATAGAAGAATAGAAATAGAAGAAGAAAGAATAGAAAAAGTTTCAATCGTCACTATTCGTCTTATAGTACGATAAATCTAAATTAAGAAAGTCATAGCCCTCGTTGCCATCTTGTTGATTTTCATATCAGTGATGCGAAAGTCTTCAAGAATGTCTTGAGGATCTGACGACTTGTGTTAGATATTTTTTTACGTAGATAATCAAAGCTACGAAAAAAGCGGATACAAGAAGTTAAATTCTATTTATTATGCTTAAGTTAGCTTTAGCTTATGTTAAACATACTTAGTCTATGAAATTATTAACGTACTTAGTCATGCAATTTAAACATTGTAATTTCATGGCGATATATAAACAAAAAATTAAATAAAAGAAAATGTTTCAAAATGATAAATAATTAAATTAATATTGTCTAAAAATATAAAATACATTTGCTTAGCGGAATCGTAATTTATGTTATTTTGATTTAATAATACTTATTCTGAGTAATTCAATTAGAAAAGTTTAAAAGTGAAAATTAATGTACTTAAATAATTTGTTCGAACTTCTAAGAATGTGTGAGTTAGAAGGATGGTTAGGAGGTTTGTAAATGTTTGTAAGTTCATAAACTAAGGGATGACACGTGATACCTAAAATTGTGATTAATAGAAAGAACAATACACTAATATTATACATATAATACGGACATTAAATTGAATTTGTTTTAAAATCAGAGGTGATTTAATTTTGGACAATAATTGATTTTGAACTTTGTGAGGGGATTGTTTTTTCGTGGGAATAATATTCACCTGTACACTGTTACAACTGTGGGAATTAATTTAAAAAGTAAATAATTACCAGAAAACCAATCTTTCACAAGTTTTAATATTCATTGTAAATTCTATTTTGTAGTGGCGGATTGTTTTTGGTTCTTATCTCGCTATCTAATAATTTCGAGTTTAACTAATTTGTATCTAAAACTCTATAGACAGAATTATAACCTGGTTATATTATGTGACTAAGAAATTTAATATTACTATTTTCTATCTAGAAGTAAGAGACAATCTAATTTCGTGGCTTCGAAATCAAAATACATATTTTGCGATGTACTAACAAGTCAAGGATAATATTATACAGTGTTCAACAGACCGTGGTGACTGGCTTGGACCAGATAAAACCACTCAGTTGGACTTCTTAATATAAATTCTCATGTTTGGTTATAAATTGTACTAGAGACATCCATGACCTTTTTATTTCTAGATGATATCAGACATTTATTTATGTTTTTATTTTGCATCAAAATTATTAATAGGACCCACTTATCCTTAGACATTAAGTAAATAATTTGTTATTTATGTTATTGACAAAGTATTGAAAAACCTTCGATATATACTATTCCGAAAAATTAACCTTATCGATATTAAGTTTTAACGGCTTTTGGAAAACGAATTTATCGAAATTATTATTTGTTTTGTATTAAATACGTGTATTAAATGCCGCATGTTGCCGGCCAGAAATAGTACCACTTCATGTCTTCCCGTGGGTGTCGTAAAAGGCGATTAAGGGACAAAAACCAGAGAAAGGGCAGCAGCATTATCTGAGTATCACAAACACCTACTGCGATCGTCAACCCGCCTGCCAAGCGTGGCGATTATGGCGATTTCCCCCCTTATTAGCGGAGACCTATGTCCAACAGTGGACGTCTTACGGTTGAATGTATTGCATATTAAATACGAACTATGGTGGTATAGATATAGTTAAATAAAAATGTAATTAGATGTTATGCTTTGATTATTTTATGGTTTATTAATATATTTAAGTTAGTAATTATTGGTTTCTCAGGAACGTATTAATTTATATATTTTTTTTAAATATAGTTTTCTTATACCTATACGAAGCAGCGGCGGATCGCTAGTAATTAATATTTTTAAATTGATTTATTTAATGACAGAAGATAGTGTTTTTACATTATTGATGTTTTTTTTAAGTTTGACATTTGTGTATATTAAATTGGAACTCCAATGTAAATTATATATATACTTTTTAAGATTGTATATTTTAAATTATCTTAGTTATCAAGTAATAGATAATGTTAGAGGTAATTAATACCTTTGTTAATAATTGAATAAAGTTTTTATTAAATTTAAAACTTTAGTAAAAGTTAGTATATAATCCCTTATCAAAACTTGACATTAATTAATAATATTCACTTGGATTGTTTACTAAAACTTAGCTTTTGTGTTATTTCGCTTAAAAAAAGAATTACTCCTATGAACTTTATATTTTATTTATGTCATGTTAATTTTTTTCACGATTCTCTTAATATGTATTAATATATTAACATTATACAAATAATTAACTTATCCAATATTTTTATTCAAGTTCCTCGACATGGTAAGTCAATTTTTGTTACAGAAACCTTCGGACCCTTATCATAAAATTCTATGCTCCGTGATTTCGTCCAGTGGTATTGTAACAAGAAGGAAACCACTTAAAGGGTTCTCTAGTGTGTAGGCCTTCGAATATACTCAGTGATATTGTCCAGAAAGCAAAACATATACAATAGAATAAAGTTTATAGTGGTTATGTGTGCGTACTCGTTTGCTACTTGAAGAATTATGGGAAATGTGTACTTAATTTATATCTTGATTTCGTTCGATTTAGAGAAACAGATTATAAATAACATTCTTTTATACATACATACATACATATCATCACGCCTTTCTCCCGTGGGGGTAGGCAGAGATTACGTCCTTCCACTTGCTACGATCTTGACACACCTCTTTCGCTTCCTATACTTTCAGGAGCGCTTTCATACATGCTCGTCGGTTATGAGTACTTTTTACCTGGCCTTTATTTAACACATGATTGATTTGGTCTAGATACGTTCGCCTAGGTCGACCCATACCGACTTGCCCATTCACCCTCGCCTTATAAATTAATTTCGTTAATCTTCTCTCATCCATCCTCTCTACATGCCCAAACCAACTAAGCATACCTTTCTCTATTTTGGTCACATATAGATGTAAAAACCTATTCTTTTATATATAGTTTAAAGTCTAATTGACGCCATGCGATTTAATAACAAACTCTTTAAAACGCCAAGATTACACGACTTTGGTTAGTTTACCTTCTTCATACAATGATACACTGATACCAATGATGTCACTCTAAAATAGCATCATAGACACTCTAAATAACGACAGCAATTTGTCAAGCTATTATTATTATTTGTTACACAGCGACCACATTCTCCCACAAGGGTTACATCGATATACCATTTAAATAGTATATTTGCTAAGCTTACTAATAAGATTACCGAAATTATTAAGAATTTCAGGAGTGTACGTTTTTTTTCTTTGTTATTTTGTTGTATTATTGTCTGTCTAGCACGTATTTACCTACATCGGCTGTCGAGTGGATACATATGAACCGAAGATTCTAAGAAATGTGTCATTTTATTTGTTGTGATAAATATATGCAATAAGCGTTTTTATTTATATCAAGATTAATGTTTGTTGTTTATACATTTTATAGTTGTAACATAATATTGATTTTTCATCTCTCCATTTAACGAACACTATCAATAATGTCATACGAGTAAATTGAGCAGACCCTAAGTGCCCCTATATAGAGTTTACACTGTATTATTATAGGACTGTGGTAAATTTACAAAACTGTAAGTGCTGGATGCTAAGAACCTAATCTTGTTGGTTTTATGTAGTACTAGCCGTGTGTTCATGGAAGCATGACAGAAAGTCGTCGAACACAATCGCATATTTATACTGTAATTAAATGTAAATCAACTTTGGAAAAAATGTTTTCAGTTTTCAAATGAAATACGAAGAGACTTTTTGCCCGACCTATAATTTATTAAATAATTTAATGAGGTTACGGCACGAGAAACTTTATAATAAGTTTATGCTATTGGCTGTTTAAAAGATATTACATAAAGAGTAATTATAAGTCATAGATACAGTATATGTGAGCAAAGCCGTAAATACTGTTAGTAAAAATATACGTAAAAAAATTTATAACAATGTAAAGGGGATTAAATAAAACAATTGCACACACGCCAGCACATTCCAATGTAATTTGCACAGTATTATAAACCTGATCAAGATTCAAGTCCGGGCACCAATTCCATTTCGGAAGCAGAATTGAATTTCAAATAGCTACACTAAATGTTGCGGCGAAGCTTAATTAATATTACGTTATGACTGGTACCCGAGGAGACTCCGGAAAATTGTTATGATCCAGCTGAATTGTAATTAATAACATTTTACACTGAACAGCTGGTATAGCAGGTGCTATGACAATTATGCGAAGATAAGTGGATATGTAAGGGTGACGTCATTCGAGATCGCATACAGTCATCCATAGAGCGGTCACCTTTTGACTTTTCAACACGCAATAACAATATTATTATTTCTGCTCGACGTATGACTCCGAAAATGTTATTGTCATTTTTTAAAATTCTTTTTTGCTTGTATGAAATATTTTGTTTTTTTTTTTATATATCTATATTTAATTAACACATTTACGTTCAACAAGAACATATTAGTCCCCCTGTAATCTAAAACTAAAGTGAATAATGTGTAAATTAATATTATCCGCTAACTCTCTTAGAATTTTGGATTCTACGCTTGCAGGCAAAGTCCAAATTTCGTGAAAGATTCCTAGATTTATTAGGTTTAGATTAAATTGTTTTATGTATGTATTCTGATTTCTTCAGTTTAGTTCTTCTTCTTCTTAGTTAATCAATAATTAAATAATAAGGCAATATAGTTAAATAATAAGGCAATCTGTGTGTACACACAATTCGTGCCAATGTTATGTGGGTAAGATTTTCAATCTTGTATCAGCATTACCAAGCTCCAACAAAACGGTAGCCCATCCTGCTCGAACTTTCCATGGAGCTTTGTCGGCACCTCAGAATGTATGCTACGCGTTGCCTTCTATAATAAACTTAACTTGAACAATAACTAAACTATTTCACACAAAACGCCACCAAGATTACATGATATAGAGTTAAATACACAAGTTTAATGAATTAAAGAAAACAATTGCTACATGTCAGACTGAGATCCCGCCAAAAACTCCTTCAGTTTAGTTACGGTCAAATTTTATCAACATGGGTGACAACACCTTCCGCAACTCGACACGATTGAAAATATGGTAATATCTATTTACTTTCGTGAGGAAAACAAACTCGTTGAGAGGCACATATCCGGAAGATACTCTAAAGCAGTAACAATGAGGTATCTACTTAAATTACTATTAAACATATTTTGTATTTTTAAAATACAATAAAACGAGTCTCCGCTCGGGTGAAAAGTGTTTGCAAGTTTATAGTGAAGTTTCAAAATTCAGTACAAACGAAATTTGTAAGTGTCACTAGAATTGGCTGTCTGAATTACACTTGTGTTTTAAAAAGTAGTATTGAGACGGAGTCTCTGCGGATAAAGTAGTTTTGCGATACTCATAACATTCTTGGAACGTTACACTTTTAAAAGGCTGACGAGTGCTGATATAAGAAAAATAGCTCCTATCGACCTTGTTATATAAGGTTGAGATGGATATCATGCGTGACGTGTCTCTTAGATTACGGAAGTCATGTGTCGTACTACTACATACAACACAATACATGCAAGCAACCACAAATACACAGTCGATTTATACACAGCCAAGCGTTCTGTACAGACCAAGTCGGCACATTTAACTGCTCGTCACGTAGTGAGATCGATGTATGTATTTAGTACTCAGACGGTGTAAATAATATTTACCGAATATTCAAATAAACATATTTCTGTGTTGGAAGTTTTATTTCTACAGAACGAGCGAGTTTTTTTGGGAATCAATTAAAGTTTCGCATATAATAATAACATGTTATTATTTTCTATGTATATTATCGCTTTTCCAGGTACGTTATAAGGAAAGTCAAAAAGCTTTTTTCTTTACAAGATTACCCTCAAGTAGAATCAATACATTTTCGTTTATAATGTTACTCGTCATATGCATTTCTTATTCCTAATAGCCTGTCGTTTTGTCACTGTGTGCGAAATAAACAGTTTACCTACGTTAATCCACCTTACACATCGCAGGAAAAGGAGGGAATCGAAAGCACAATGTAAATGTTGGGGAAATATTTGCAGAAATCACACTACATTCATATGCAATCAATGTTATCTTAAGTTTGATTATGTTTTATTATTTTTTACTTTCTATATAAATTAGTCTGAGACACGTAAGATTTTGAGTTCTCAAATTGTTTTTTGATACAAAGAATATTTGAGTTATGTTATTTTAGCTTATAGTTGTTTTTTTTCTCTCAGTTTAAAATACTTGTTTTCAACAAAAACTTTAAACACAACGATAAAGTAGTAATATTGAAAACATTAAAATAAATAATTAATTGGTGTTTTATTTCTCTAATATATATTTTTTTATTACGCGCAAGTGCTACCATTACAAATGACCGCGCGCCCATTCGAAGTTTACAAAGGCTTTATTAAGATTTCATGTTTCAACTTATTATCTACTATCGTTACTGTTATAACAAAAACAGATAACTTAGTTTGAAGTTTCTTTTCATTTTTAAATAAATGAAAATTATAAAGCTGAAAATAGATTTTAATTAGTACCAACGAAGATTAAGTTAGTATTTAGGTACTAAAACATACAAGAAATGATTTTCTTGAATACCAGTTATAGAACCTACTTATATGTTTACTGAGGGTCGAAAATCATTACTGAACAATTATCGAAAAGTATTGTTTTTTCTTGATTACACTAAATCTCACTGTTTATATCTGCTTTTATTATTTCGATATATACCTGCAGAAAAGTAAAAAGGTTTTACTGAATTTCCTACTTTTAAAAGCTACTGCGTCACTTTGAGTTGAAATGTAAACTCTTTTAATGAAGACCATTTTGATTTTTATAGTAAGTATCTAAGTGCTTTTGCTTTTTCAATAAAAATACAAGACAAGTTTGAAACAAACGCTAAAGTAACCAAGTTGACGGAGAACTTAATATTCTATTTATTAGTATTCAATATATCAATTTGAAAAGTTTACAAAATTCAAACAGTGCCTTATCTGAGGTTATTTTAATAGCGATTAGTGATGATTGAGTCAAATTTACTTTGTAACGTAAATGTGCTTTTAATACAATCACATTTTATTCATATTGATTTTATCCGTCGATTGAAGATTAAAATTTTTCATTGATGATCGGTAAATTGATTGTACAGCACCTGATGGTAAGAGCTGTACTGGCCAAAAATAGAGGCGACCGTCGCGTTGTTAGCAGATTCCACGTTGTCCCCATATCAGGCTGATATTGCCTTTGTTGAAGGACCCCATGTCATGAACGCTGACTATTATTATCTAATATCTAGGTTATTTGTGATTATAAATCTAAACTTAGATAAAGTAAAATAGTAGTTATTTAGGAAATCAGTTTCTCAGGAGTAAATATTATGCGCTTGGTAATAGTTGGCATAAAATTTTGCAGTACAGTCATTACAAGGATTGCCAACATATAAAGCGGATATATCTTTTATTATTACATGAGATTCATACATCTGTGACACACTTTTAAAGTACTTTGATCTTAAACTGAACGGTTTATGCATACTTTTATAACCACGTACGCTCCGTACGCACGATGGCTTCGCACGATCAACGCAGCTAAAATGCTTTCAATGATATGACACGTATAACAGCAACATTGGAGTTTGAATATATCAAAGTAGTTATCTTTTATGAGTACATACGTGGCGCATATATATGTTCCAGAAAATAACCCTATCTCTTAACACTTTACTAAGGTATAGGAACATATAAACGAAATGGGTAGTTGTGTGGAATTAGTTTATGAACTGTTTACGCCTAGAAGCCTACAAAAATACTGGTGCCTACAATATTTTCAACTTAAGGAATCAAGGGCATTAAAATACCTTATCAATGTTGTTTAATAAAGCTGCTTTTGTTCAATATAGTATAGAATATATGAGAATACAAACCTTCGTCCATATACGAGGAATCCGAACACACTATTACTAAGCCATTATCATAAGTTAGCTCTTAAATTATATTGAATTCAGTTATGTTTTGATATTTAAACAGATAATTAAGATAAGTATAAAAAACAGTGGAAGAAATAATGTTAAACCCTCACGCAATACCTGTGTATTTTATGTGTTAGAGTGCGCATTATGACAAAAGAACTAAGATCCCTGTACGATTTATTTTTTGTAGCTCGGCAAAGTGGCGAAATTGTGCTTGAAGGTAAGCACAATGCAATCTTGAAACAGTGGCGACTTAGAGAGATTGGTTATCCATCCTCAGTCGTCCCTGTCAACAGATAACGCTCAGATTACATAATCCTCGTCACGCCTTTGCTTTTACAAAGCAGGAATACACCCAAGGAAGGCTACATAAATACATATCATAGCGTTTTTTTATAGTGGACAATAAGTGAAAATAAAATTACAATTTAAAAAAATCTGAGCTGGTGTTTAATCCAGTTAAAGCACGTAGTTACCGTAGAATACGAAGTTATCACTAAGCCGCGAGAAGTATCTAGCTTTTTGTTTAAAATGGACTCGTGACACAACGACCGCATTTTACCTGATTTTAAATAAAGTACAGTCCATGACCGATAACGTCACCCGATAGACGTGACCATCATGGCAGTTATCAATTATGGTTAAAAAAAAAAAAAAGCAGTGCAAACGTTCCGGAAATTAGCTGGAACAAACAGACCGACAAACAAACGGACAAACATAAAAAAGACAAAAAAAGCTTTTAAAAAGACTGCGTCCGACTACGATCGTTATCGGGTGTCTTACGCTAAGCGAATCATAAGAGCTGATTCCGTTCGGGCCTGGGAGTCGCGCTACGAAGCTTCCCGCGCTAGGAGAGGTAACGCGAGTCTTCTTACCAGAGGTGGCTCCATCCCAAATCCAATTGTACTATCCCATATTTGCATCCCAATTATATAATCCCATCCCAAATTGTATTAGATTAAGGAATTATTAAATAAATCAAACTTTACAATGTCTCGGGGTACGTCTGAGGAATGGAAAGAAATTAAAATAATAGAAAAAAAAATAAAGTGTGTTTTTGGTATAGGTATTTAATATTTTTACATTCATATGTGTTTAGTAAAAAGCTGTTATTTTGTTCAATTTTATTTATTTTTATTAGATGTAAAGAGGTAAAATGGTTTATTGTATGTTATTGATAAATCAAAAACTTAATTGATTTTTAAAAATGTCTAAATATGACCTGTAGCTACACTAGCATCGAGCAACGTAGGCTATTTATTTAATTTTGATTTCTTTATACTTACCCATGCGAAGCCGGGGTTGGTCTCTACGTCTCTAGTGTTTTTTTTAATTTTTATTAGGATGACCAGTGGCCAGGCCAATACACTACATTTACATTAATTTAAAATCATTTCAAGCAATTAACAATTATATTAAATATTATAAGTACTATTTGACTTTTAAGGCCACCACCGCATGCACAAGTTGTGGCCGTAATAAATAATTACAACTAGCTGTATATCCGCAGCTCCGCTCGCGTTTCATTTCGTTTTTTGATTGGGTTTTAATTTTTTTATACGAAACCCTAATTTTGTTTAGTACTAAGATAAAGTAAAAATATTTCTCATAAATTCAAGCACTTGCCCGTACAACTGTGCATTGAATCGGATTTTATTCCATTTTTTATGAGTTTTAATTTATCATGCGGAACCTTAATTATTTTCGAAAATTAAAAGTACCGTAAGTTACCTGGAAAAACATCAGCTATCTACTAAAAAAGTCCCATTAAACTCCATCCCGCCGTTCTGGAGTTTACCCAGAACAACAGACACACAAAAATTGCATTTCTGGTACAGGTATTGTGCGTGTTTACATTCATATCTATTTAGTAAAAAAAATAATTTTGACAATACTAACAGACACTTCAATTTTATTTAAAAATATAGATTAATTTAACAAAATAGAAACAAAAACAGCATATTACAAAGCGGCACACAGGAAAAATAAAAATAGAAAATCTTAGAAATATTAAAAAAATATATAAAGTATTATTATGTATAATATAATTATGTGTGTTACATAATTACTGGTAATCATTATTTTCAGTCTCTGGACAAACGCTTACGAATTAAAAGACTTTAATAAAGTACAAAGCCACGTTTTGTTTAAATTTTCCAATGAGATAAAATGATTAAATTCCATTCATGTAGACAATTAGGTATATTTATCATTTAAAATACAAATAACACTCGTTTAAGTTTATGTTTGTTCACATTTGGAATGGTAATAGGTTATTTGGTTTATCAAACAAACAAAATGTTTACATACGTGCTTCTAAATATAATACGTTTTTAAAGTTATTTAAGCAAAAGATAATAGAACAAAAATAAAAGTAAATTCTACTTGTAATCATATAGAGCTTGATATTATATTTACTTAAAGACTAGGTGTGTGCCCGCGGCTGCACCCGCGTTTCATGTATTCTTCACTGCGTTTTATTTTATTATACGCAACCTTAATTATTTTCGAATAATAACATTTTCGAGATTACCCATTACGTACAGACAAAAATTTGAAAGTAAGATTAACGCGGTGGAAATGAGAAGTCTGAGAAGTATAGCTGGAGTGAAGATGATTGACAAAGTCAGGAATAGTATGATAAGGGAACGCTGTGGTGTGGTGACCAAAATAGAGAAAGGTATGCTTAGTTGGTTTGGGCATTCAGAGAGGATGGATGAGAGAAGATTAACGAAATTAATTTATAAGGCGAGGGTAAATGGGCAAGTCGGTAACGGTCGACCTAGGCGAACGTATCTAGACCAAATCAATCATGTGTTAAATAAAGGCCAGGTAAAAAGTATTCATAACAGACGAGCATGTATGAAAGCGCTCATGAAAGTAGAGGAAGCGAAAGTGGTGTGTCAAGATCGTAGCAAGTAGAAGGACGTAATCTCTGCCTACCCCCACGGGAGAAAGGCGTGAAAATATGTATGTATGTATGTAAAAATTTGAAAAATTGTATTTTTGGAATGGCTATCGTAAATACATTCATATATATATAGTAAACAAAAATAATATTTTGACATTACAAACAGACACTTCAATATTATTTACTTATTAGTACAGATGTCCGAACAAAACAATTTTAATTAAACTTAAGAGTAGCTTAAACTGAAACCTTCAAAGATCAGTCATGTTGCAAGCATTTCCTCAAAATTTATAAAATTGTATTTAAAACTTAAATTAACTTTTCATTTATTTGTGGTTATGTTGAATACATATAAACGATGAGTTCTTACACATAATTCACACAATCATTTGAAGATTTTCGTGATTTCTAACTAAATTATACTCTTAATCTGTAAAAAAATGAGTCTATGATGATGCAGTGTACATTCCGTCGGCTTATTCTTCCCTAAATAATCCACTAAGATTTTATCAGTTTGAAGCTAAAGCTACGGGGCATTTCTATGCATAATATTACAAACAAACATTAGAACGACGTTGTTTTACTGCAATTCGAGCTCAGATAGTATCATTCTAAATTACTTTTGCCATTAAAAATTGTATTATTTTCAACTTATTGTTATACATATGTAATTCCAGTAAAGGCTAATTTTTTTTTTCAACTTTTTTTTAAATACGGTATAGGCTCAGTGCTTTAACTACAATCACACCTGATGTTAAGTGACGATGTGGTCCAGGATGGTAAACTTACTGGTTCTCAAGTGATGTTGCCGGAACGCACCTATTGGTGACAGGTTTTCAAACTTGAGGGTGGTAGATAACCAGGCAGGCATTATTAGAAAATGCCCTACCACTATGCTATGATTTCCTCACGATGTTTTCCTTCACCGAATGCGCAGGCTGATTTTAGAGTTGGATAGGTTAAGTTCTCTATGGTGGGTTCGGATCCGCGTCAATTTACGCGGCCGCTCTATTTATTGCGACATCATTGTCTCAATATTCGTCCGAACTCTGATAACTGGCGTTATATGAATTTTTCACGAATTTATTCGATTAAATTTTATTAATCACATATCAGCTTTGTTTATTATGTACTAGCTGTGTGTCCGTGGCTGCGACCGCGTTTTAAATATTCTTCACTGTGTTTTGATTTTTTTATACGGAATCCTAATACATATCTTTAGTACAAAGATAAAGTAAAAATATTTCTCATAAATTCAAGCAGTTGCCCGTAAAACTGTGCATCGAATCGGATGTTATAAAAAAAGTTTTAATTTTGTTACGCGGAAAACTAATTATTTTCGAAAATTAAAAGTATCCTAAGTTAAGCTAAGTAACTACAACTAAGCTATCTACCATAAAAAGCCCGTCAAAATCCGTGCAGCCGTTCCAGAGATTACCGAGAACAAACAGACAGAGAGACAAAAAATATATTTTTGGTATAAGTATCGTATATACATTCATATTTATTTAGTAAAAAACTATTTTGACATTACAATCAGACACTTCAATTTTATTTATTGGTATAGATTATGAACATCAGACGATTAACGAAATTGATTACAGTATTAATGGAATTGGTAGAGGTAATAATTTGATCGAATATAGTAACAACTTTTTTTAAATAAGTACGCTTAAGTTGTAGCCATCCCTGAGTACCTATATAATAGTATTTATAGTTTGAAGTATATTTTTCACTCCAATCACAATTAAGATTTCAAACTAAATTGACTGTTTTTTATATTGTCAATTCTGTTTCATACTAGTAATTATGTTAAGTGATGATGTGATCCAGCATGATAACATAACATAAGCTCACGCCTGTAATCCCCGAAGGGTTAGGCAGAGTTGAAATAGGGAATTACACCAACCACATTTTGACCAGCTTAGTTCCACCCTAGATGTGACAGACGGCGTAGCCTGTCGCTATTTTGGGCACAAATTACAGACCCGGGATAAAACTGAGTAGAAAACCCAATATCACTTAACCCGGGGATCGAACCCGAGACCTCAGAACGATAATCGTAGCGTAATACAACTGCGCCACCGAGGCTGCATGATTAACGTGCTAAACCTTAGCACTTACTCTCAAGTGATGCTACCAGAACCCATAAATTGGTGCTAAGCGATACATTTTCAGGGCATTGTTGCAAAATGGCCTTTTTTTTTTTTTGACGGGGGGAAATGCATTTACGCACTCACCTTACCTATTGTATATTGTTGCAAAATGGCCTAGCATCAGGCTATGAATTGCTCATGATGTTTCCCTCTACCTGAAAGTTCAAGTTCTTATACAATTAGAAAAGTGGGTTTAAACCTTCGTCCATTGACGCAGTATTCGACAACACTATCAACCGAGCCATATCCCTACAGATTGTTGTATTGTCAGTCTTTTGGAAGCTGGTAAATAATTAAAAAAAAAATGTTCCTGTTGAACTTCTGTAAAATGTTACACGTATCTTTTACATGAACTAAAATTATTTCAAACAAAATTGCCAAAGCAAATTACTTAGGACGCAAAATATTAAAGGCTACTTGTAATAAAATTATTAATTTTTCATTTAAAGTACACGATAACCTATCATCCATTCAACCGAAAGACGCCCACTACTGGACATAGGTCTCCTCAAAGACATAGGTATCGCTCCACAACGAGCCGTCTTGTGCCACCCGCATCCAGCGGATTCCCGTGACTTTCGCCAGATTGTCGGTGCACCTTGTAGTGGGCCTACGCAGGCTACGAGTTCTAGTGCGTGGTATCCATTCGAGAACCCATTGTCTCCATCGGGGGCATCGGTTCTACGAGCAATGTGCCCAGCCCACTGGCACTTAAATTTAGCAATTCTTCGGGCAATGTCGGTTATTTTGGTTCTGCTGCGGATCGATTCGATTCGATCACGCAGTGAAACTCCAAGTATAGCCCACTCCATTGCCCTATGAGGAACTTTGAGAGTTTTTATTTTTATAAAAAAAGCTATAATAATACCATAATTTAAATTCAGAATGAAGTTCAATTCTATACACTCTTTTGTGTGTTAATTGCAAAAATTATTTGGTACACTATATGTGCATTCTGTGTGACGTAGACAATAGCTACATTATGCGGATGTGGATAAACCCGAAATGAAAAGTTAATGAGCTAGTATACGTAATTTATATTAAGTGGATTTTACAAAATGTCAGTTGCATAAGGATCGTTTATAAATGCTGTGGTTTTAATACCGGATTTATTATCAATTCTGTTATTATTTCTAATGTTATAATATTATAGAACATAGCAAAAAATATTACTTGCAACGATCCTGTTATTATGATTTCGAGCGACATATCATTTCGGCTTATTTTATTACCACGTAATAAAGCTCTTATTAATCAACAGGTTTTTTAGATAAACAACATATTTTTAATAGTAAGTTAATAATTAACCACTTGAGCACTTACCTGGCTTTTACGCCAGCTTTCCATTGTTTTCATATTGTCTCACTTTTATAGCTAATCGATATATTAAACTACAAATCATTTTAGCAAATCTAAAATTAAATAATTGGCTTAAAACAAATTCAATTATGTTATGTGCAATTTAATTTTGTGAGGAATTAAAGACACACAAGTACCTAATATACACTGACAATGTTATTGAGAAAAGAAATTTCTCAACTGCGATAAACTTAAGTGATCATTTCTGTATGTATAAATCTAGAAAATACAGTGTATACCTTATTACCTTTTTCTGCTGCATTGCAATACTGGTCATCTACTGTGTTCCGGTCCAAAGGGCATTCGGTTCGTAGTTGGCAATCCATACTAATATATGAGATGTGTCCGAATCAATCTTTTGAATATATATTGACTGCATTCAAGTAGGATCGTGGTTATTTTTATGGTTGGTAACAAATAGCCATGGGTTGTAATAGCAAGCTGCAACACTTGTCATTAAGTAGAATTCACATCTATTGACTGCAAAAATTACTAGTAAAATTATAGAGGAATTTTCATAAAATGACAACAAGATTTTACTAAAGGCCACATTAAAGGAACCTATCTAAATACTTTAATTACTAAAATCTCAGCTTCTACCAAACTACAGCCACCAAATATACCTTGGAGTCAACGCTACAAGGTTATTCTAGACTGAAACACAGCGTCTGTATTGTATTTTAATTTATACTTTAAAATTTGCATTTTAAAAGTCTGTTCCAATATTTAAAATGCCTCCTTATTATAAGAATTAAGCTGTAACATTATATCGACATTTTTAATTATATAAAATAAAAAAATGTATTGATCTTTATTATAGCATATTCTAATTCCTTGTTTGTGTATATTTAAGTACCTATGTTTATATCCTAATCGTAATTGACGGTATGTTTTGAAACTCGTTCAACGCAGAAGGTCGAGTACCACTCGTGTAGACCGTGCGTCAATCCACGCAACTTTTTGTTGGGTTTTTTGGTATACATTATAATATTTGTTTTTTAATCATGTGTTTTTTTAGTTTTATTTAATCGTATTAAATATTAATGACGGGCGAGACGATTTAAGCTTGTTAAAAATGTGAAATGGAAAATGACTACGGATGGTCAGAATAATTTTTGCTATGAGTAATTTAAGTCCTGAGTCAAATTCATACAAAATGTAAAAAAGGATATTTTTGATGTAAATTGCTTATCCTTTCTATGTTTTCATATACGTATGTTAATATTGGATACACATAGTTATTATATGCGATAAAAAATAAAGATCAAAACTAAGATTTCAAAACAGGTTAAGTTAAGGTGCCTGCCAATCCTTTGTGAGATCAAAATACTATAATTTAATCTCATACTTAAAAAATAGCTTTTCTCGAAAGGAATTGTAAGAATAATTCTACTGATTTATTGCGAAAAAAGTTACGTAGATATCGGTGACGTAAGGACCATCATCTTTGGTAGTTAATTAAATTAATGACATTTATAAATCATTTAATACCACAAAATAAATAAACGTTAATGTATAAGCAGAAACAATTAATTACTACTTAAGAAATAGCGGATATGAGTAATAATACAAAGAAATATGTAACCATTAGTTCATTGCAGGAAATACGTTTCCGCAAATAAGGGAAAGTTACGGTCTATTATAGTTTTGTTCGAATATTGCTGGATACCATGGTACATCAATATAACAAAAAAAAATATTTATGCTAATAGTATAAATATATAAAAACGTATAGATATAATATAATTTACGTATCGATGGATGTCAGATGATGTTGTCTTATTGGTAAGTTTCAGACGGGTCAGTACTTCAAATTATTTCTTTGTCCATGTAAGTAATACGATTTAGGGCATATTCTAATAAATGCTGCAATCCACTACCATCGCTTTGAGCTCTAAAAATCCGCTTCCTTCAATAGGTATATATGACGCAGTATGTAATATAAGTTGTAACTAATTTTTTTTATATTGACCTTTGTTTTTCAACTTAAGAAATGACGAAAAAAAAACTGGCCTTTTAATTGAATTATTCTTTGATTAGTTCTTGTTTGTCATACAATAATTTGTCCTCCGTAGTACAAATTGACTATCACCACGACAACATTATATATTAGATAGAAATATATTGAACGCTTAATATTAAAGATAGTATATTTTTTAATATGATAAATATACAATGGATAAACGTTGGTTTTTTTTATTAGTTATTTGTTTATTGACTTTGATCTTTAGTAATTTACGTCATGAATAAATTCATCATGTTCAAATGACATTCAAGTGTTATCTCATTTAGGAAGTTTTGAAATATTAATTAGCTGGAAGAATAATAAAATGATTGTTGTTCTGTTCGTTCCGGTAAACGGCATTAATGAGTTTGTGTCAAAATAGAATCTTCTATAATTATTGCATAATTTACTAAAAGAGATTATGTACAGAGTAATTTTGTCATGTCATAATATTTTTTTTTTTACGAAATACAGATGAATGTAGTATATACGATCCTATACTGATAATACAATCTTGTAATTTTTGTCTGTCTGTTTGATTGTATTGGGTAATCTCCGGAACGGTTGAACTGATTTTGATGGGTATTTTTGTTTTACGAAAATAATTAGGGTTCCACGTAATCAAATTCAAACTCATGATATTGTGAATAAAATCTGATTCAACGGTCGGTTTACGGGCAAGTGTTTGAATTTGTGAGAAATATTTTTGCTTTATTTAAGTAACAATTTTTTTAGGAAATAATCGGGGTTCCGTATAAAAAAAAACGCGGTGAAGAATATATGAAACGCGGGCGCAACCGCGGGCACATAGCTGGTTAGGTGTAAACTATCGTCTAGAAAATGTGATGAATCGATCAACTTAATTCAGTTAAGTATGGTTAAACCTCGCAGTTCACTTTCTTTGAAAAATAAACTGCCTTCATATACAAAGTAAAACTTTGTAATTTTTTTACTACAGCTTACATACTACGCTCATATATTGAGAAAAAAAGTCTTCTCAAGGTCTAAATGCAATTCAGACATTGTAGTTGATATTCGCAAGGGTAGTTATATATTTATCATTTCTTGGGGAACCACTAAAATTCATATAAAAATATATAAATATTTTTTACAATATTATCTATTATTACCATTTTTATTTATTCAACTATATTATATAAAAAATAAACCCAACTTTTTGATAAGCTTTGATAATGTATAAAGATATCCTTACGTTATATAAAATACGTCTCTCTGTCTGTTTGTTATGATTAGACTATTAAAGTTGTTATGATTACCAAAGAACTTCTGAACTAATTTACATGATTATTTTTTTGAAACGTAGATATATTATCCAGCTAGGATTTAGTAAATATTTGGTAACATTAGGTAGTAAATAAGAAAAGTTTTGAATATGAAAGTGAGTGAATTCGACACAAAATTACTCACCATTCTATTTCTTGGAATATTGTAATTTAACCTAAATTAAGAGATATTAAATTAAAAGATTTAGTACAGCAAATGATTATAAAAGTCGCCATTTTACAATAGGGGAATCATACGTGTACAGTTAGTTATTTATGGACAACGAATTACAAAAACTGGTTATATAAAGGTTCAACGTACGTTATTATTGAAACCAACAAGTTAAATATATTTGAACATGTAGTACCAACCTACTTGTGACTCGCGGTTTCGCCTGTGTTAAACTTAGATTATGGTTTCTGCTCTGGTTCTTAGAGTCGTTGCATGAAGTTATGTATTTCAAAACATTCTTTATTACACGGGCTATCTAACACTAAAGGTGTATAAAATAATATATTTTTACAAGCATTGGTATTTAGAGTAAACAGTGCAACCTAATTTTTTACAAACATGAACATTTAGTGAGTATTATTTTGTACTAGATGAAATCCTGGCTTCGCTCGGGTGAAATGTGGCTTATAATACACAATCTTTTACAAAATGTAGGTAGATAGGAACTGTAGCTTCACTTATAAGTGTGAATCGGCACTGATACGTGTGAATCGACCTTAACAATCTCAAGATGGCATCCGAGTGGCCAATATGGCGACTACCATTTGCACCATTAGAATTTAACAAAATACTCGACAATCCGAATTTTGCGGACATATATTATCGCCTCGAAATCATTATTTTTTTATGTTTTATTGTTCAGGTAGGGTTGTTATTGTGTGATGTATTGTTAAAACGAAAATGATGTATGATAAGCAGATTCAAGTAGTGTATAAACTTACCACATTTTTAAATCTAAGTTTTAGCGTAAACTTTTTTATCCCTAGAAAACCTACGAGTATGTCTTTCACAAAGGCTTTAAATTTCATTTTTCTACTTTATCTTTTGAAGGGCATTTTAGTAAGCAACTAAATAATAACTATTTACTATAGGAATGAAATTATTTGACAACAAGAGCTAACACAATAAATCTTGTTGTATCACCTGCGAGAACACTTATCGACGTTAAATGGGGTTATTTATATTGTTTATTACATTTGAATGCGTCAACGGTCACATATATGTTTGGTTTTTTCAATGAAAATAGAGTTACATTTGTTTCTTAAAATTTGGAATTAAATAAAAACAGAACCTTAATCTTTATAATAAATATAATTAAATTAAATAATGTTATTTTACTTCAAGTGTTTATACTGAGACATAAGAATACGTACGTAATTCGTTTGAGTGGAAATTTAATACTTACATGAGATTAATTACTGTCTTACATTGTATTAATGTCGATATGTGGAACGAAATTCATGTAAACCCAATGAACACGGAAACTGTAACAAATAACAGTTTCTGGTTTTAATATTCGATATGAATAGTTATGTCGTGCAATTTAAAACAGGAAAATATAATTGTTTTGATATTTACGTATGATTGCATATACCTGATATTTAGAGTATCTGATTTTTTTTATTATGTGTTATTTACAGAAACCTCCAACGATCTTTTTAAATTTATTTGCGGTAAAAAAATGAAAATAAAATATTCCGCTCGATTCATTCATTTACACCGAAGCGTATCTAAATTCGATTAATATTAATCATTAGTATCTGATCATCAAAAGAATACCTTATAGGTTTATTATATTTTCAAATCTAATTTAGTAGTATAAATATACTTTATAACATATACTATAATAGCTACTTCTATTTAGTCCGTAATTTAAGCTAATAAATTTTGCAAATAATATCTTTTTCTGAACCTCTTGATCACTTGAGTGTTTACGACAGCTTTCCATTATTTTCTGTCTTTCTGTTGTCTCATTTTTATGGCTAATCGACATATTAACTTTATATCATCATAATCTATTTCGTTTTTAAGGGCATAGATTTTCTGAAAATCAAATAGTTATCGGAGTATATAGGAAAGGTCCGTAAATACCTTTACATTGACTTAAATCTATTTATTTTGTAACCACAAAAATTACCATCAGCGGTAACATCTAGGATTTGATTCGCTTTCCATAACTAATTTAAAATATCCTATATGAAATATATTATAAATGAACCTATAAATCACATTAAGTATTTGTGAAACTAGAAATTATATTTTCAAGATTAATTGGGTTTCTAAACAAATAGGTTAAGATAAGTTCAATGGTTTGCTGACTGTCTGCCGCGATTTAGTATGGAGTACTTTCGGTTATGAGTTGCTATCTGTTTGTTGCCGAATTGTTGTATAATTGAAGCGAATCCAACGAACCGGTCCATAGTATCTGACGCTCGACAATACACCTTATAGCAAGAGAATGGCATTGCCTACAAAACAAATAACTAGTTTTTAATTTAAAGCCCTCTCCGGCGCACGCAACTTGAGTATTTAACACTGTAATAAAATGTTAAATAGTCCTGATTTATAAGTGCATATAGTATAAACGGAGATTTACTCAGTGTAATTTAAGGTAAGTAATAGTTAGTTATTTTTAATTTCAAAATGATCTCATGAAATTTCTTAATAAAAATATCAATCAATTGCTAAAGTTGGCAATAAACTAATATGAAAGTCGAAGCTACTATAATTTATAAATATTCTATTATTATTGGATCATCAAAAGATTATTTATATGACCATAATGTACATTACAATGTCTAGATTTATATTTTGTAAGGAGCATGACAACATTTTTATAACTAGTTTTTTAAAGTGCATTTCACTTTCATGTTTTTGTTATTTATCTTTCAAAATATTAAAAAAACATAACTTAAGAATTTACCGATTATGAAAATAATATAAATGTTTATAAATCGTATGCTACAGTAAATATAAATCAATGGCAACTGTACATAATATAATTTTTTTAAACATTTGTTTGCTCGCAATTTCGTGTTGAAAGACATAAGTTGTTGACAATAATTTTTCCTCGTTACAATTATGTCTATTATAGATATACATCTATCTCTATGTCTATCTATAATCTATCCAAGTAATAGTTTTCAATTGTTGATTTAATAATATATTTTTTTATTCCTTATAAATTCATTGGCAAACAATACTCATAAATTATCTTGCAAAGACGGTTGTTACACCGGGAACAATGAAACGATCTTATATTCTTGTCTTCAAAGCAACAAACAATAGATCCCCGATAAGCCCGCGTAGGGTTGGGAATGTATTATTGTCCTTCACAATGGAGGTTATACTCAGTTATTCTTATTGTCATGTTAATTAAATTAAAGTCGCATGAAATTATCGGAACGGAATCTGTATAGGATGTAATAATTCGATGTTTATTGCATTATATACAGGGTTAGCGTTTGATAACATTTGCCAGATGTGAAGTGCCCATGCAATCGAAAGAATAATATATTTTTGAAGCGATGATGAGTTAGTTGGTAGTGCAGTTAGATTCCGCTTTGATGGCTGAGGCTTCAAACCTCCAATCCTATGTTTGAGCTTGCGCTTTCACTAAAAGAATACATAGCATGGTGGTAGGTTATTTTCTACTAATGGGTACTTGGATAGCTGCCACATTCAAGTTTGTAAACCTATAGGTGTGTGAGTCAGTACTTCTAGGAATAGTGTGTTTACTATCCTGGACCACATCGTCACTTAATATCAGGTGAGATTGTGGTCAAAGTACTGAATTTGAAAAAAAAAACATTTCGCCGAAAATTGACTATGAAATATAACATCATCTAAGAACTGATCCGTCAAGTTTTAACTTTGATATAAATGTTAAAAGGCTATGATGTCTTAGTGCACACAATTGCCTGCTAATTATATGCCGAGACTTAGAGATTAACCACTGATTTAATTGACTTTGAATAACAATCGGATTCCGACCTCCTGGAATATCATGAAGTCAGGCATTAACATCGCGTGATAATATCAACGATCTTAATATTATTTTATATTTATTTATCTATATACTAATAATAAATCTGGAGTTTTATCTGTAGATTTATATATTTTTTCTCGAATCTAACATTTTTTTTGTCTGCCTGTCTGTGTAAACCGAATTCAGCTCAAAAACGGCTTCACCAATTTTGATGAAATTTTGTACACGAAAAGTATGTGGCGAGGAGCGATTGATAAGCTACAAAATTTTTGAAATTATTTTTAGAATTGAATTCAAAAAAATATTTAAGGAAAATATCTGGTCCAATTTAATTCAAAAACAATTGACCTATTTTCATAAAATTCTATGCGCTATGAAGTATTATTCAAGGTAAGACATATAGACGAAGTCGCGAGAACTCACTTATAATAACATACATTTAAATGTACTGTAATGTTATGTGGTTGTATAATGGTTAAAGTAGACCATAATAATAATTTTTAAAAATTTAAAAAGGAACTACCTTTTTTCTTTTCTTCTTTATTATAAAACCTCATTGATAGCTTTGAATTTAAAAAATATATATTAAAAATTAATTAATTCATAAACAGAGAGCAAAAATATCTTGAACTGGTTTTATGTTTACCTATTTATATGTTGGATATTAATGTACTGTACGTTACGAGATAAACAACTTATTCATTTACAAGCGAAGTAATGGAATTTTTTTGGTTTTATATGCGGTAAGATTATATTTTAAGTGTATAGTTTGTAATTATATCATTAGGCTGACAATTACATTGAACATAAATATATAATGGTTTAATACTTTATATATTTTATTGATATATAACACAGAGTTCAAAGTCTTAATAAATTAATTAATATTATATTTAACCATAAATAGTAGATATCTCGGAACGTTCTTGCAGGGCTGTCCGCATTGCTTATGCGCTATGCAAGATACTTCTCTGGTCGTGAGCAGTATTAACTAGATGCGCTCCTTGAAAAAACAATGCGCACTCCGACATTTGTGCTGTTAAAGAAATATTACGGATAAAATCTTCATGTTGTCTCTACCAAGAGCAGAAAATTTGCATCGTATGAAATTATAATGTATTTTAATTTAAGTAATTAATTTTTTTTATTTCAAATAATATATTACATTTCACAAATTATTCACTTTTTGATTTACTTCCGTGTTTCTAGTGTGTCAGTCAACGAATTTAATTTCAAACGTGTTTCATATTAGTTTTATGTATGCTTTTTGACCTTCATAAAATTTACGTTTATTACTATTTTTACTTTTAGTAACTGTATTTTATATGAGTATTTATCTAAAATTTATACAATAATTAAATAAAATATTTCCCAAATTTTGATTTCTGTTATACCGATTTTCTTACGACTTTGTTCAAACTTTACTTTTAATCACAGCGTATTGACTACAATCTCATCTAATGTTAAGTCGTGATGTGGTTCAAAATAGTAAACACATTGAGCCTCGAGGTAGTGGCTCTCTAGTGATTTTACCTTAACACATCTATACGGTCTTAGCGACAGGTTAGAAAAAGACCTACTGATATGCTATGGTTTTATGATTTTCCTTCACCGAAAGCTGAGTTTTATTATGAAATTGGATAAATAGATTCAAACCGACGTCTAGTGACACGTTATTCGACCAGACTACCACTGAATTATCATCGTTTCATATTGTAATGATTTAAGGCTTCACACGAACTATGTGATTTATCTAGAACTAATTAATTACGCTGCGTGTTATTGTTTTTAATTGTAATTTTAGAATTTATTGTTTTTGGGTTTCATACAGCATTATAACTGTAATTAAATAAATTTAAGAATTTTTCAGCGATACCTATTTAAACAAAAAAATAAAAATAAAAGAAAATTAAAGTCTACAAATCTCATTTAACTGTTATTTGCATGTATTTTGATGAAAGAAACTTAACCCTTAATAACTTAACGCGTCGTTAAACTTCATAAATATAAGTGAATTTAGTATAAATGTATAAACACAATTACTAAAAGGAAAACAATGCATTCTAGTAGTCGGGGGCAATACAGAATATTTCAAGCTAGTTCGATTTCAAACGAAATTACCAATCTCGTTTTTGATTGAGTATTATTAGGTTAGTGTATCTATTGTTTCGTTGATTGACTGAATCATTCATACAATATAAGGAGAACATATATTGGCAAATCAAATATCACTGAACAAAATGTAATATAATTAAATTACGTTGCACAATAACAAAATGGAATCCAAGGTATAACAACCAAAGGACTTATAAAATCAAGTCTATACACATTAACCGACGCGATAGCAGGTACTAGATAGAGGTACTTTGCATCAAACGTTAGTCGATGCTTTGCATACGGAATTACTTTTAACTCGATTTTATGGTATTACAGACTTTTAAAACGGTGCAATGCGCTAGTGTATTTGTCTCCTAATATTTGATTACATTCCATCTAAAGCCTGGTCATAGCTTTAATTCCAATTAGCCTAAAATTATGGTAAGCTGTATGGTGCCGCCTAATAATAGTACCACCCCATATCTTTCCAGTGGGTGTAGTAAAAGGCGACTAAGGGATATAAACCAGAGAATAAGCAGTAGCATCCTCTGAGTAATACAAACACCTGACTGCGATCGCCAACCCGCCTGTCAAGCGTGGCGATTATGGCAATCCCCCCCCTCCTTGTTGGGGTAGACTTATGTCCAGCATTGGACGTTTTATGGTTGAATGGATGGAAAATTATAACACTAGGCATATAATTGTATAAATGTTATTCAAGACAATAACAATATCAGGAAATATGTTAGAGTAGTAACTGTTTGCTTACGTGTCTGAGCTGAGACCTTTATTTGTTTTAATTAAAACAAGTGTAATATATTCGTTCAGCGTATTGTGATATTAGTAGCACCGATGTATGAATACTATTTTGCGTTTTATTTCCGCACATATTAAAGTGCTTATTTGTGACTTTTGATAGTCTAAGCTTCAAATAAAAAAAATATTAATTATTAAAGTCGATAATATACTGTTTAAAATCAACATCTGAAATTACTCATCATTGACATGCATCACAGAGCTAAAAAACTCAACTGTTATCTTTATTTACATCTGTACAAATCTTGTATGTTCAGCATTTCAGTTTTGGTATTTCATAGGATTTGGTTAAATAAATTTATGGCCTTTTTTATAGCTATTAGAGTTACGCGAGCATAATTTGCTTGCAGAACTATAGTAGACACTATCGCTACCGAACATGGCTGTCACCACGCTCGGCAGGGAGAAGTTTGCTCCTAACTCTGCCATCACAGCACGGCACTGCTCGACCCACGTAGCACACTCGTGTGTTACGCGGTGTCTTCCACATCGCCGTAGTGATGGCAGACCGCTGTCGGCTTCCTTCTGGCGACCACATGCGCGTATCGCGTAGAACAGATATTATGGGCGCTAAGGGCATCCACCCACACTGGTGCCCCATAGACAGCCATGCTGTGCACGGCCCCTGCGTGGAGCTGGCGGCACTTTCGGCCGGGTCCTCTTTCGTTAAGAAGGACTTTGATCCGAGTCCCTTGGAAGCGGGACTCGAACGGCCATCGTCCGTCCAGGATCAAAAGAAATTTATGAACTAACATTTTTCTTGAAGGAAATAGATATATCAGTTGATGATGAAATAGTTTTATAGCTTAAGAAAAGGTTATGTAAATAAACTGCAAACTATAATATAAACACTGGATCAACGAGCGACGCATTCAATGATTTAGTATTCAGCCTGTTAATTATTATTAACTCCTTACATAACCCTGGAGAGTCTCTACGTTGCCTATTGAATCAAGAATTCTAAAGCTAATTAGGTGATTAATTCGTATATGTGGTGATTAGAAATTACTGAGGTAACGCGTATAATACGTTAATACCAATAATTGATATCGCATTTAGGGATCACAAATAGGCAACTATTCAATTGTACTATATTGTAGCCTTATAACGTTTATATTAATTAACTATTTTATAATTAGTTTATGTATATATTATTACGTAAAAAGATTTCCCCTATTGTCAACTGAAAGAAGTTTTTGAAAACTTTGGACAAAATATTTGCAAATACTGGTTTATACCATCAATGCGTAGAGAAAGGAGTAATGAATGAAATTCACGTGAAATTCTCGAACTTGAGTACAAAATTATGTAATTAAAACTATTTTCACTTCTGTATTTAATACAATTTTGAATTTTTGACATGTAAATTATATAAATATTAAATAGTAATTTTTTAAATATTTCACACATATGTGATTGTGAATTTCAGATATAATGCAGTGACTAATGAAATGAAAACGTTAAGGAAAAGCACCATAATTACAACAGCTAGTTTGTTTCGTTTACCAAAACAATATGCTATCATGTGTTCAGTTTCAATGAGCCTTGAAGTTTCGGTCGTACTTGGTCTTTGGATACATGCCAAAACGTCCGAAGCGTTAGAATATTATATGTTACTATTTGCCAACATGTATATTGTATAAAATCAAATTAATCAACAGAGTACATTTCAAAATTTTGCAAAACATACTGGCGTTTTTTCTAAATTATTGCTATATTACACTTACTACTATATATAATACACTTATTACTATATATAATACACTTATTTACTGAGAGAGGCGATTATGGCATAATTTTGAAATTTGACTGCGCGTCGATGAATGTAGGTTTGAATCCGTCTATCCTATACTGTTAATCTCTAAGAAGGGGAAGCAAAAATATTGTGCTGAAACCATAGTGCAGTGATAGGGTGTTTTGTAATACTGACTGACTAACTGGCTAGCTACCACGCTTAAGTTTTCTTGGCTTAATATATTTACTATCCTGAACCGCAACATCACATAACATCTGGTGACATTATGTCAAAGTGGCACGAACATTAAGCAATTTGGTTACATAAACGTCAATATAAGGGTATGAAAACTTGTACTAGACAACGTATTTCACTCCGACATAAGGCCATATAAATTATACTTTGAAAAACAAAAAAAACACCTTTATTAGTAAGCCAAACTAGAAATTAATTTAACATATTAGACTATGGTTAACCTATATAATTAACCATATTAATATGTCGATTACCCCTAAAAATGAAACAATGGGAAGACAATAGAAAAACAAAATGGAAATGGGGGGTAAACGCCAGGTTAGTCCTCAAGGATATTTGATATTTAATTTAGTTAACAACTATTATTTTAAATATAATTAATTAAAAATCAATAATCCCGAAGATTTTGTATTGATCAAATAACGTGACAGAGTTATTAAATTACTATCATCGGTCCATGAGTTTGTTTTTTTTGAATCGTTTTGAAGAGGATGAAAAATAACGGTCATAAATTGGATTTATAAAAGTAAAGATAATAAGAAGCACGTCAATAACGTAGACATTCGATCAAGATGTAACTAATTACGAAAGTAAATAAGCTAAAACAATGTTATTTTTATCTGATTACTCGTATCGTATTTGTTTTTTTCGTATGCAAAACTACCTACTTCAGAACTCTTAATACATTTTTCCTAAATAGCGTTCCTATCCAGGAAAAGCATTCAGGCCTCTGTCGTCGGTTCATATGACTATTGGATTCACTCACGTAGATAATTGAAGCTACCGTAAAAGTAGGAAACAAGATACAACCTAAAAGGACTAGGCTAAGGGCGGATTACGCAATCTTCTGATGTCAGTTTCACGAAGATGGTTTACTACTTTGATACAGAATTCTGTTAGATAATATCCGGCTTTAGAATACCGATATATAATGGGAAAATTTGACCGTAGCTATTTAATAAATTTACCTAGCGTTAAAGTAAACCCTTGTAAGTGCATAGAGATGGCGCATTGGATAGTGCGGCCGGATTCCACGACAGTGGACGCGGGTTTGAATCCTCTCCTATCAAACTCCAAAATCAGCTTGAGCTTTCGTAAGAAAATCATAGCATGGTAGTAGGACATTTCTTAATAATACCAGCCTGGGTAGCTACCACCCTCAAGTTGGAAAACCTTTCACCAAATAACAATAGGTGTGTTCCGGCAGCATCACTTGAGAACCAGTACTTCTAGGTTTAGTGTGTTTGCCATCCTGAACCACATCTTCACTTAACATCAGTCGAGATTGTAGTCAAAGCACTGAGCCTATATAGTGAAAAAAGAACCACACCTGAAGAACCAAATGTAGGAATATGGAGATACTTAGAAGATGTAAACGAAATCAACGGTAATTCTGAATAGATATAATATGATGCAAAGCAGTCGAGTGAAAATCTAGAGATTGAAGTCGAAACCGGCTTGACGTAATATTATATTAAATCGCTTACGACACCCAGTGCGATACTACTTTAGTGTTGCCATATCTTCCGAGAATTTCATTTAATACACTGCTACAGTGTGTCAGCGACTTGTTGAGTAAAAATTGGTTATACCGTTGAAGATATTCTTTCATAAGGATAAAATATTTATTAAATCAAATATGTGGTCGGTATCAATAACTACAGAAATTTCACCCAAATTTAATAATTTTATACATTCAAAGTTACTCTGTACGAGTAAAATATAATATTACGAGCAATTATTCCAGTAATTATATCTTATAATACGCGGAAGTCCGTTTTGATTATTTTGTTATCTTTTATCTGGATTAAAATGAATATACCTATCTATATTTAATATCAAGTATAGTAAAATATAGTTAGCTTTTTTTTTATTTAAATAAAACATTCGACGTATAGCAACAAATACATGTCGCTTCGATGATTTAGTTTATTTAGTAATAAGAACTTAGTATATATCTGCAATCTCAATAATTAATATTGATTGATTCAACCGATAGACGGGATTCTCCACTACTGGACATAGGTATCTCCCAAAAAGGAGAGAATTTCCATAATTGCCACGCTTGGCAGTAGGGTTGACGATCGCAGTCTGGTGTTTGTGGTGGTCAGAAGATGCTGTTGCCTACTTAGTCGCATTTTACGATATTCACCAGAAGTTATGGGGTGGTATATTATCCAAATTAATATATTAAAGAAACTTGGTATATCATACGAAAAAACCTCATACAATTTTATGATGGGATATTTGTTTCTGCGATAAATATGAGTGAATATTCTTTTTACAATATTTCAAGCAATTCACAAAATATTCAAGCAAGATTTAAGCGGTCCAAAAATCTTTAGGTTTGTATCAATGTGACTTAGTAACAACATTTTTCAAAGCTTTCAATTGTAACGTTTCAATTTACTTACTATCTGTCTAAATCAATGACTTATTGATATTCGGACGGCGGGTAATTTCCATAAGTCCGTTCACGTACGAGAATTATCCGTCACGTTCATGAATAAAGGGTCTCGGATGTTCTCTATAACGTCCTGATTTCCTCTCATAATGTAATGTCCAGGTGACCTTACCTACCTCTGTTAGAAAGTTTTGATAGGCTCTCCGATGTCCACTCACACGAAGGGATACTAATTCCTAGTATCTTGTTAGTATTACTTTTGTGTCTAGTTAATGTAATTACTCTTATTAAGTTTGTTTTATTTCAAAGTATTTGTTTTCTACTTTAAGTTCGCTCGTGTTTTACGGGTATAAAACAGATACTAACGTTAATATCAAGTTATTTTAACTATATGTTAATATTAAAATGGAATTTAAATTGTTTTTCTTGATTATTATTGTGTAAAAAATTAATTTTAGTATGGATATGAAACATTCTTGTTAAACTACTACATAGTGGCGTCTAATATGTCACGAATTAATTTGTTAATTATATTCGCGCTTCGATTCGTGAAGAGGCTGTTTTCTAGCATTAAGGGTTTCAAAAATAAAAGAAACATTAATTGCCGATTTTTATTATAACAATATTTTCTTGCTTAGAGATTAATGAAAACAATATAATAATTCTTTTGTTCTATTTTCTAGCTGAAAATAAGAATTTTATTTTTTGATATACCTGGAAAACGAAATAAGTATCGTATTAAGTTTCTGAGAAAAAAGCTTTTAAAAAGAAAATGATTATTTAATTTTAAGAAAGTCTTTACATTTTGTGTATATTTTTAATGTTTTGATTTAAGATGAGCATCTGTACGAAGCTTTATATAATATGTAGGGTTTCTTTATAGTTTAGTAATTACCTATATATCAAATTCGCGCAACTTTTTAATTGCAAATCCCAGGAAGAAAAAATTGGCTTAATTAAATTAAAAGTGATTTCGATTTAATGTTACAGAATAAATTTGTTTAATAATATTATTTTTAACAAGAGCAATGGAAAACACCAAAATACTAATTTTCATCAAATCGTTAAGACTGAAAATCTTAGATTAAGTAACCGTATGACAAAATGTCATTAAGAGGATATGCTAGCGGCATTTACTCTATACAAATGTAGTCCCCTGTTTCCTCTCTGTATAATAGAATTATGGTAAATATTTTTATACCAAATAATATATATCCACCACCGCCATGACCGTGAACCGACGATCTGGTGAAGGTCGTGGGAGTCCGCTGGATACAGGTGGTGCACGACCGGTCGTTGTGGAAATCATTGGGGAAGACCTATGTCCAACATTGGACGTCTTTCGGTTGAATTAATTTTATGGACGTGAAGAAGAAACGGTCCCTTATGGCAGGCGTCCACATATCCGCACCGTACGCAGCGGACGCGTCGCATGCAACGGATCGTAGTATTCTTTATATAGGAAGTCATACAAGTGCATTCACTGATCCGCATCGTACGGATCGCACGAAACTACCCGTCGACAATGCCGATGCCGACGCTCCGAGGGGTAACTGTTGCGATACGTGCCGAAGACGTCATACGGAATGCCGACTAGTGGACGGAGTCCGCGCGTTCGTTGCTCCGCGTCGTCTGACATTTGCCTACGATTATCGTCTTCTTCACACGTGTTATTCTAATTATTATTGTTACTTATTGTGCAAAAGTATAAAGAGATATATGATTTAATGGACACATTGTACAAAAATAATCCGTTTGACGATGCGTATAAGTGGACGCATGCCTTCAAAGACCTTGCATGTATTATGCAAATATGTTATGTGCAGTGTGTTCCATTTGTCGCTAGTGCATGAAGTGTCACTGTATCGCGATAATGATGGTTACAAGAGCATCCCCAGTTTGGGATTGCAGCACGTTTTGGCCCACTATTGGATGGGGACGTAATATATGAATTCGAGCTTGATTTGGGTATCTGTGACGTTGTTCGATTCTCGGGAACCTTCATTTTGTAGTTTAGCTTTCTTATTTTTATAAACTAATACTTATATAAAGCTTTTGCTTGTTGACTACTTTTCATACTATTACATTAGATTTGCCACTAAATAATGTACTTTAAAGATGTAAATTTCATTTATATGAAGTAAGCAATCCATCTATACTAATAATAAAATTGTAAATTACACGTGTCTGTACATTTCCGATTTTTGTGAAAAGAATTATTGAAAGGGAATATTACTACGTATACTTTAAAAACACAAAAAGCTTATTTCGAAGTAACATGAAAACTTTATTTTATTAAAATCGGTCCACTTAATCGAAAGTTACAGTAATTTGAATGACACGCAGCGACTTTAGTATGAAAGAAGAGTTTCTAAGTAAATGTGTTTTAGAATTATTCGAAAACAGAAAAATATGGATTTATTTATGGAATATTGTACAAAATGACATAATATAAAATAGATGTATAGTATATAAATATTAAATATCTAAGTCATAGTAAATGAAAAAACAATAATTTGATATTCAATTTTCACCCAATCACGTAGACATTATAGGCGATGTATTAAGGAGTTATTTTTTGGTAGTAGTAAACAGAATTACAACTATAATATCAATAGATATAAATATGGCACAGAACAAAATATTATTTCATTCTAATTAATTGAACGGTTCATAATTTGTTTATTTTTGATGACATGGGGGACGAAGGGATATGAATGTGATTACGTAAGCAAAATATAAATATATGTATTTCTGACGATAATTCATAGATGGGGCTATACTTATTTTTTTAATAACTTGGACTGTTCTGAAACATTACGAGGATATAGATAATTAATACATACTATAAAAGGCTAACGGGACGAAATTTGTACATTGAAGATATTTCGTCAAGAAACGCTTTGATACGGGACGGCTAAATCCGACGCGAGCGAAGTCGTGGACATAGCTAGATATAAATAAAGTTCGAAAGACTTCGATTTCTATTGAGAAAGGCCAAAACTGAAATAATTTTTTTTGTCGAAATAAATTTATTAAATTTCGTTCAATTTATACATGACATTTTTTTTCATTTCTGTCGATGGTTGCCGATAATTCATGCTTGTATAAAATTAATTTTGGATAAAATATTAACGCAAGATGTCACATTTCAAACCTTATCAACATCTTTGTCCTTCAAGTGTTGAAATTCATTGAACACTTGATTCCAAACACAACTACTAAATTACGAAAATATTTTTTTATTACAGCTTCTAATGTGTTATTCAAGTGTTTTTTTTTTTGTTAACGCTGACATGAATTTCTTTTTCAGACAAAATGCGGTATTCATGTGCAGCTTTGCTAGCACTCCTAGCAGTACAAGTTTCCTCAGTAAGTATGAATTTACAACTATTGTAATAATACCCACTACAAATACTGTATTGAATTCTAGTATGATATGGAGTCATATCAAAATAACACATTTTGTAAAATTACAAACCTTTATGAACATCTAAGAAAATAGACATTTAACACACACATTTAACTCTGAACAGAGTGTAATATTCCATTAGAAATACATCTTATAACAACACTATTTTCAAATGTAATATCAAATTATATTTCGTTTTCATAGTTTATTTTAGTTATACCATTTATAGCTAGCTAGCTATGAATAGAAATATGCTAATCTATAGTACTGTAATTCAAATAAGTAATGATGTCAGTTTGTAATGTATGTTTGTAAGAGACAGTAGTACTTAATCTGGTTCTAAAAATTATTTTGCTAATAAAGACTAGGTTTAGGCCATTTGTAACTATATATTGACGGAGTCTGCTTAAAATGTAGAGAACATATTGAAGTTATCTCGAATAAGTGACAAGCAGATTTTAGTTTACTTTTACTAATGAATTATGGTTTATCTTATCAAGTTAGTTCAACATGTAAATCTAATAAGTCTATGATGTAATTATAATATATTACACCTGTATTAGACAAAAAATAAATATCTTATCGTTACTAAAAATGTCCCCTAACTTTTATAATAGAAATACCTTGGTGTACAATTCTGGCATCAAAACAATGAAACTATCAACAATTGCCTGTTCAAGGCTGGGATTAAGACTGAAATGCAATCATTCAGCTTGGTGTTCAACTTTTCTAAGAAATCGTTTTGTACGAATTTGGGGCCGGTAAAGTATTAAGCATTAATGCGGTAGAAGAGGTTTTATCTTAGATGTCATGGAGGACGGGGGTATGAATTTACGTAAGCAACGTTTACTTGTTAATTTTACTAATGCTTACGTAAACATGGAGGAAGAGTTTTGCTTACTATTGCTGAAAAGAGGAAGTAGCGGGAATAAATATCCAAAATTTTGCTTATATAATAACTTGTACGGGCCCTTTTAGCGATTCATCGGGAGAGGGGCGAATATCTCATCCTACGTCTATGAAGACGTTTATAGGTTTCTTTTGAAATGAAATCCATTTGAAGTCTACAGCAAATATGCTTTATAGAACAGCATTATATAGAAAACTATTTGAGTGAAATAAACAATAATAGTAATATAGACTTTCGTAAAGTAAATAAATACCTAAATAAACCTTACATATTGTATTTGTCAGATGTAAATATTAATAAAATTTAAGATTAAACTCTATTTAAAGTATGTCAAATTACTGATCCCTTACATCATTTGCTATGATAAAGCTGGGGGGATAAATATTATTTGAGTAAATTCAGTATGACATGCTGCCAGGATTCTAAGTAATCATTATTTAAATATCTACATATACCACCGAAGTATTTTATGAACCTGAGATAGTCATAAAGGACATACCTACTAAGGCTTCGTTAATAAAAAAAAATATTTAAATCGTAGCTATTGGATGATTACCATACAAAATAATTTCATGTTAGATTCAAAATTAACCTTTCCAGCGTTTACGCCAGTTTTCCATTGTTTTCCTATTATCTTTCTATTGTTTGATTTTTATGGGTACTCGATACATTAATAATGAAAATATCAAATTAAAATTATCAATTGTAAGAGATTGTATAAATTTACGTATTTAAATTATTCCCAAATCGATTACATTATTACATTACATTATTCATTGAATGAAAAAAACTTCATTTTGTAAATAAAAAAACATACACTTATGAGTCTACTATATGTTTCTAATATACCTTATTTGTTTATTTACAACAAAATTCAAAGCTCATATGAAATATGTATGTATCGAAGTAGATCGATATATTAACTACAGAACCAATAACGAATTTATTACTCTTTTAAACAAATAAAAGGCGTTGTTTACATGTGCAGACCTTATTAATTCCAAAATAATAACAACAAATTAAATGTTTTATTCTCTCTTAATATGAAATTGTAGTTTTTTATCAGTTATTTTTTATAAAAGGAATGTTTTCTAGATTACGATGTAATCTAAAAAGTTGTTAGTTTTATACCTACCACAACCGAAAAAAATGTCATAAAACCTTTTGTGAGAATAAACGCAAGAGCTATGGAGATAATCTGAACTCATAAAATCCATGCAAGAATATAAAACAGAGGGCGACCACAGACTGGATAACTACATAAATTATTCAACGGCCAAATATGACAAGTTCAATCAAAGACCAAATACGTTTTCCTGGTCTGTTTTCCTCTTAGAGAACCCTTATTATTAGTAACGTATTTACATAAGCTAATAAATATATATACAATATTGTCTATTAAGTAATTTGAAGTGGTTTATTAACCCCTTGAGCGCCTTCCCGGCGTTTACGCCAGCTTTCCATTGGTTTCCTATTGTCTTTCTATTCTTTCATTTTTATGGGTACTCGACACATTATACGCATTCTAAAACTAAGCACTATTACTTGTCATGCAAATACTTTCAAAAACTGCCTAAAAGTAAGTTAAAAATGAAATGAATACAATTTCATAATGTGAACTAAATGTTTGTTTTTTATCAAATAATTACTGAACTTCACCGAGTATGTGAGTATTCATGAAAAATATTCGTTTTGTTGAGCGTATGATTCAATTTGATTCAATTGATAGATGGCGTTTTAGTTGTTGTTAAAAGTCTAACTGCCTCGGTGGCGCAGTTGTATTACGGTACAAGTGTCATTCTGAGGTCTCGGGTTCGATTCCCGGATAGGGACTAGTGATATTGGGTTTTTCTACTCAGTATTATCCCGGAGTCTGGAATTTGTGCCCGGACTTTGTGGGACGGAACTAAGCTCCGCGAAATGCGGGTGGCGTAGTTCGCTACTTCGCCTCTGCCCAACCTTTCGGGGATAACAGGCGTGAGCTTATGTTATGTTATGTAAAAGTGTACATCGAAGATGTTTAAGAAAAAATACTATACGGGGCTTGAGAATCTACTACGGAACACATCTCGATAGTTGAAATTTTTTTTGTCCGTCTGTTTATTAATTTGTTTGCCAATCACGTAAAAACTATTGAACCGAATTCGATGAATTTGGTAATGACATATATTGCATCCGGGTGGAGAACATAAGACACAAATTGTCTGAATTGCAAGCGTGCGAAGCCGCGGGTATAGCTAGTATATAAGAGCTGAAATGATTCATTTCTGCAATATATATACATACGTTTGATAATGTATGTAGGAAAAAACATTAAAATATACATAAGTTAATCAGCCAGGAGGATTTTTTCATTTTAAGACTTTATCGTGAAAATAAGATGTTTTTAGATACTTTATTTTTAAACTTAATTATTGCTAGTTTCTTTATATGCCGGTTAAGGATTCCTTCCAGCTGTTATTTTGATACTCGCCATTAAAAAAATAAATATAAATAAGAGTATTTCATATATATTATCTTAATCCGTTATTTAGAAATTTAAACCTCGATTTGTAACAAAGGCTTGTTACGTAATTCTACAAGACGCAATAAAGTATAATTATGTTAAGCAATTACTTATACTGTATACAAACACGCAATTAGAATAACTTATAATGGTATATTCTTTTACGTCTGTATAACATTTATTTCATCATAAACACAGCAATGAAGTAATATTTTGAATTATTATTGCTAAATACATTTCTTCAAGTGTTAACCTTTTCAAATGTATTGAACGAACTTGTGAAGTTCATTTAAAAATATTATGATTTTAATTGTAAATGTTTTGTTTGATCGAATTCAGACCATTTACTGCAATCGAAACTTAATTTTTAATATGGTGTTGTTATTCTAAATAGGGTTAAAAATAAGTGATGCACATGATTTTTTATTTGTCTGTGTTTATCAATTAACATTTTCAACTGGTAATATAAATCTATCTATGAATTCAACCGAAAGACGTCCACTACTGGACATAGTTCTTCCTCAAAGTTCTCCACGACGACCTGTCTTGCGTCACCCGCATCCAGCGGATTCCCGGGACCTTTGCCAGGTCGTCGGTCCACCTTCTACTCGTCTACCCACGCTACGTCTTCCGGTGCATGGTACCCATTCGAGAACCCGTCGGCCCCATCGGACATCGATTCTACTAGCAATGTACCCAGCCCACTGCCACTTAAGTTTATCAATTCTTCGGGCAATGTCGGTTACTTTGGTTCTTCTGCGGATCTCCTCATTCCTAATATAATATAAAGTTAAACTATAATTAAAATAGATAAAAGTTATGGAATATAATGTTTATTGTTGTTTACATGTACGAGTATATGTTGCAAGTTGGTTTCGGTAGTTTGTCCGCAAATGACGTCCGGTGGTTATATTGCGTACTAGTGTTACTGCAATGATTAATCATAATTTCAAATACATTTCATAACAATTCTCTGAATCCTTGAACCCTTTTTCATAATCAACTGTTATTAAGTAACCATTAGCGTGGGAAAATTAACACCGCTGCAAGAATAACACAATGCAGTTTATTATGTCAAAGTTAATTTTAATTTACCAAAGGTAAATTAATATGTACATATGTAATAGCAGTAGAAGAAGTATTTAATAAAATTTGTGATACTATATGCAATCCCTCCGGGGTTCCTTCGATCTCCAACTAGGAGGCTCCAGTAACTGCCATCCGCGCATTATGCATAGGTTCATGAGTTCTGTAAAGAACCTGGAGATCCGTAATTTTTCTTAACCACTGTAGGGTTAACTCAGACGAATTCCACGGAATTTACGTCTCAGATAACAACCCAAACCGAGGTCTATACTTTCGCTAGCAGCCATTTTCTTGGTGTAGTGTGTTAAGCGCATCTTCCGGTTAACACCATTTAGTCAGTTCTAAAAAAACATTTGCAATTGCTTTGTTGGCTCAACAATTAAGAACTCTACTACTAGAGAAGACTCTACAAGTAATTCAAGAAACCATATGCCTAGAATAGCTCTTCTGTCATAAGTATTTGGTTCCGATCGTGAGGTAACCATTGCTGTTTTTATGACCGGTCGGGTCTAAGCTTCATTGATCACAACAATCTTATTAGCCAATTTTGAGCAATAGCTCTTCTCCGAAAAAACTTTTTTTAGTTGCAACTAATTGTTCACATTGTTATTATAAGATTCACTTTTAAAGTGTATCAAGATTGTTTTTACTACAATAAATTTAATGGAATCGTTATTGGTTTATGAACTTTGATTTAATGTATTCTTAGAACACCGTACAGATGCCAGTGCTATATAGTTGACGCCATTTTAAAATGAATATTTATACGATTTCTCAGAATTAATTTTCTTAAGAGTTATATAACAATTATGACACGGTGGTAAGGTATTTTAATGTAACTTTTGTTTGCTTCCATCCTAAGGTTTGAAAATCTACAGCACTTCTTAGTAACTCAGAGTTTGAGTGTTTATTATCTATGATCATATCACCACTCACCACTCAAACCATTGCGCTTACAAAGTATAAAAAAAAATACCTTGTACATAAAAAGAACTTCATAAGAAATATACTTATCATCTAGCTTCACAACAACAGTTTATTTGAAATATATTAACAAAATATCGTTGAAACTTGTCTATATGCGAAGCGGATCAAGGGTTATTGAATTAATTTGCTTTAAATGTTTTATATTTAACATTATATATTCAATATTATATATTTGACTATACATAATTTCCCGGCAGACGGTATAATAATTAATTGCAAACATTACTTACTACAGACTTTTTAAACATTTAGTTGAAAAAAAAACTTATTTAATTAAAAACAAAACTGGCTTCAAGAGAATACACGATAAAATGCACTAAAAAGTCAATAAGTAATTACTTTATTAATCTGCTTCGTTCATTTTAAAATTGGTGCCAGTATACAGATAAAAAAGTGGTGTAATGTACGTTGCTAATTATATTCAATTTTGATATTACCAATTTTTTATTATTATTATTTGATACAAATCATCCTAGTCTTTATCAAGATTACATGTAATTGTGATAGCTAGCTGGCGCCGACTCCAAAATTATCGAAGCAAATTTATAAAGTAATTATTTAAAGACTTTTTAGGGCGTTTTTATAGTATATTATTATGAAGTCGTTTTGTTTTTAATTAAAAAAGTTTAATTTCTACTTTTTAGTTTAAGTATGTACTTTTAGGTATAGCTGTGAAGCCTACTCCATAGAATTGGAAACGAATATACGAAACACGTATAAGTGTCTATAATATCCGAGGGTTTTTCTGCATATTCCTAAGTTCCACTAATCAGATCTCGTTTTGGTGGAAATGGGACCACCACGGAAGTGTATTCTTTCGATTAAAAAAATATTTTGCAAATCGGTCCACAAATGACGTAGAAATCGAGTAACAAGCATACAAAAAATAAACATACAGACGAATTGATAATCTCTTCTTTTTTGAAGTCGGTTAATAGGTTAAGGTACATAAAGAGAACTGTAAATACTAACTGTTATATATGTAAATGCTGACTATTTAGGTATTCAAAACATTATAATAATTTAAAAACCATAAAATGTTTTTATAAAACTTTGATAAATTATACAAATATTTGTTTCATGTAACAAAATATTTATATTTTGTTTATGAAGTATCATTTTAAAAATATCTAAAAATATTAAGGTAAAGATAAACCAAGCCGGTGCGGCGACTTGAAAAATGACAGTCAAACAAACGAAAACATTTTTAATATCACAATGTTAACGAACTCGATTCAATAAAACTTTTAAACTAACTTAAAATAGAAAATGTTATAAATTGTAGCCAATTACCACAATATTTAATTAAGAATATTTCACTTCTGATACAATTTACACAAATAAATAAAATAGAAGTGTCTGTCTGTAATCTCAAAATACCAACTTTGTACTAAATACACATGAATGTATATACAGTACATATACCAAAAAAGACAATCTGCATAATTTTTTTTTGTCTGTCTGTTTGCTCCAGCTTATTTCTGGAATGGCTGGGTCGATTTGGAAGGAGTTTTTTGGGAGATAGCTGAAGTTACACGCCGTAACGAGACTGCTTGTATTTTTCGCAAATAATTAGGGTTCCGCGTAAAAAATTAAAACTCCTGAAATTGTGTATTCGTGAGATATGTCTTTACTTTTTGTTAGTACCAAAAACAGTGTCGGGTCAAAAATAGGTTACCATGTCAAAACATCATTTTCCATTGATTATTTAAAAACTATATTACGCAGTGAATAATTGTGCGGCATAGAAAATAAAATACGCGAGCGGAGGCGCGGGCTCTCAGTTAGTATATTGATTGATTGATTTAACCGTAAGATGTCCACTATTGGACATAGCTCTTCCTCAAAAAGGAGGGGCATTGCCATAATCGCCACGCTTGGCAGGCGGGTTGGCGATCGCAGTAAGTGTTTGTGGTTCTCAGACGATGCTGCTTCCCATCTCCTGGCTTATGCCTTAATTGCCTTTTACGACACCCACGGGAGGATATGGGGTGGTAGAATTCTTAGCCGGCACCACACGGCTGCTATTATATTATATAAAGATAACTAATACTATTTCGAAATACTGCTTCAATGCAGTTCAATTCAAATTATTTTATAACATATGTAACATAATCCATTGCGAACAAATATTTTGAATCTTAAATATTTATTATTATTTATATTAATACCTTCATGTAATTTTTTTTTAATTTTTCGCGTTCCATATTTAAAATCAGTTAATTTTAACGGGTTTTCACGCGTTACCTTTGCTTTTTTCTTCCTATCCCGACGTTTCGGCTGGGTTTCACCAACCGTGGTCACGGGCTGACTGGCGGTGCGCGGCGTCGCCTGCTGCGTTGAGGGGTATTTTGATGAACTACCCCCGTTTGGTCTTTATATTTATTATAGTCACAACACACAACACTAACTGACCTATAGATCAATAATTTAAAGTCATTATACTTACAGGCACCGCAATTTATTACATTCAACGATGGCAAGCTGGGTGTGAACTTTGGCGGTTACCATGCTGCAGTGGGTCTAGGAGGCTTTCTGGGTAACTATTCTAATATAATTTAATTACATTAGTTACACCGAAGATAAAGCGCACTCAAGCAAAATTTTATTTGAAAACGTCACAGTTTTAATATTTTATTCCAAAAAAGTCAAGTTAAAGTGTTTTTTGGAAGTGACTCTATACACTTCATTAAAGCTGCAATCTGGTAACTGAGAAAACAAATACTATAAAGGTAGAATAAAAGAAGAAAGAAATAAAATAAAAAAAAAACAAATGTAGAACGACCAAAAAACAGAGATTATCAAGGCTTTATTGAATCCAGTGGGTCTTATGTTTACGGCATGATTATATATTACAGTAATGAATAATATGTTAAGGGAACATTATGGTGTAGTAGAGGATCAAAAAAATCAAAATCAAAAATATCTTTATTTAATTTAGGCCCTAAGAAGACGCTTATGAACGTTTAAAACACTACCATCGGTTCGGAAAACAACCCAGTCGAGAAGAGCCGGCAAGAAACTCGATCTGGTTCTTTTTTTTATAAATATAATACGTATATTTTTTTTTCATATAAAAACTATACAAATCATAGTCTTAATAATTTTAGCGGAAGCACAGAGATGTGGGTTAATTCCAGGCATCACTATCGTTCACGTAATGATCCACCCTGTAATAACCTTTTGAGATTAACTTGTTTGACATAATACTTGAACTTATTTTACGGTAAATCGGTAATGTTACTTGGGATCTTATTGTAAAAACGAGTACTATTACCTATAAAGCTTTTATTAGACTTAATTAGACTATTTAACCTAAAGCGTGGGACGGCCAACTTGTTTTTACTTCCAATATTAAAATTATGAGGATCATTCACTAAATCTAGGATGTAGTGAGAAATATAAAGAAAGGAATGCTTAATTGGTTGGTTGCACGTAGTGAGTATGGATGAAAGACGATTAACGAAACACGTTTACCAGATGAAGGTGACTGAGTAAGTCGGTTAAGATCGTCCTAAGCTAACATATCAGGACCAGATCAAGGACATTTAAAAAAAAAGACCAGGTCAAAAGTGAATTGAACAGAAAGTATGAAAGCGCTCAGGAAAGTAGAAGAAGCGAAAGACGTATCTGTATGTACGTGAGGTTTTTTTTTACTTTTGTTATGCCCATGTTTTTTTAGAAACATCGACTTAATTTTTTTTTGTACGCTATATACACTTCTACACATTTTTTATTCAATGTGAATCAAAACCGTGTGTGTATAAGTTTTGTAATTGTTCATTGAATTTTACTGCGAGAGTTCATCGTATTCTTAGAAAACTGAATTTCAAAGTTAATTTAAATTTATTATCATGCGTACTGTGAGCACGTATGTTTCACATCAACTGAACAAGCAATGTGTTCAGCATTAAAAGCAACAAATATTATAATGATTTAACTAAAATCATCGTGAAGTAAGATCATTTTAATAATGTCAGACCTAACTCATAAGTTCATTCAAACGTATTGTGCTAATGTGTATTTACAAGTTACTTAGCTCAAAACGTTCAGTTATTATTACTTATACAATAATACATCATACCTACATAATTTATTATTTTGTTAAATTTTTGTTCCACGCTTTTGGATTCATTGAGCTAAAAGTAGTATAAGTAAAAATTTGGCATTTGTTTGGTTAATTTTCTTTTAGAGTTTTGACCTCACACTCTTGGACCATATCAGTAATGCGACTGTATAAACAGAAATAGATAATTTATGAATAAACTATTTAGGTGGTGGTGGCAGCAGTGGAGGTTTATTAGCTGAAGCTGGTACTCCTCATGGCCAATCTGCTAGAGCTGGTCTAGGAGGAGCTGTAGACGCGGAGGGACGCGCTGGAGGTAAATACCTTGAAAATTAAAATATGTTTAACTAACGTACACTTGAATGTATAAACGAACGTGGTCACATCAATTATACTAATATTTAGTCACTTAAAGTGCTTTTAAATTGTGAACAAACGCAATTCTTAAATATACTATTATCTAAACTAATAATGAACTTTTCACGTGTCTGTACATTTTCGAATTTTGTGAATTATTCCAAGGCACTAAAATAGGTAATTAAACACATTGCTGTCATTTTTAGAAATGGTTGTCTGTCTGTTAGGTTGTGCAGGTATCATTTAGAAAGTACTAAGTATAATTTCAAAAATCAATTATTATGAAGCACATTCCGGATTAGCATCAAAACTTTATTTCATTAAAATCGATCCACTTTTGCAAAAGTTTTAAGCGGCGACTTTAGTTTGAAAGAAAAATTTGTAAGGAAATACGTTTTAGTCTTATTCAAGAACAAAAAATTATGTATTGAGTGAAATTGAGGAAACTGGCACAATATAAAATTTATGTTTATTATATAAATAATTAATCTCTAAGACATATTAATGAATGACATATAATGAAAAAACAATATTTCGATATTATTTTATAAATATCTAGGAATTCTAGGCGTTGTATTAGGGGGTCATTTTGTGAAAGTAGTGAAATAACTTTCAATATTGATATCAATAGGTAAAAATATTGCGCGGAACATAATATTATTTCGTTCTAATTATAATTGGACGGTTCAAGTTTCGTTTATTTTTGATGACATGGGGACGAAAGAGAATGGTGATTACTTAACCAAAATATATTTGTATTTCTGACGATTGTTCATAGATGACGCTATATTATATTTTAATAATTTAGACTGTTCTGGAAGATTACAAGACATAGATAGATAGGTTATACATATAACAAAAGACTAACGTGAAAAAATCTACAGATTGGAGATTTTTTCTTTTATGTACACTGATTATGTTTGAGAAAAGAAACTATGTACGGATTAAGAATCTATTATAGGACACGTTTTGTCTGTTTGTTCGAAATCATGCAAAAACATGACGGGACGGGCGGGGGAGGATATATAGGTTGTCTATTAGAATATAAATGTCTGAAATTCACGCGAGTGGAAGAAGTTGCAGGCACAGCTAGTACATTAACAAAAATGTGCGTTTGAAGGTTTTACTTTAGAATATATAAAAAGACATAAATATGTATAAAGAAAAACATAGGATAACACATAAAATCTATAGAAATAGAATAGTAGTGTGCAACATTATTTCATATAATAAATAAAAAAATAAAGGTACATCAGCATAATTATAACTATTTATTCGTTAATACTGAACATACTGAAAACAATTAAATTTACACTTAATTTTATATTTTCAAGTCTCGGCAATATTTAACCCATGCAGATGTTACACCGGGAGTGACGTTTTGTTGAAAACTTTTATTTGTTTTGGAATTTTAGACAGAATGTTTCTATTAGATATTTATTACGAAATCGCTGGATTTATGGAGAAAATTTAATCGAGCTTTCAGCTGAAGTAAAATGTATAAGCCTTAAATTAAATTATAAACATAATTTTATTTTTAAAAATAAATATCATCGATATATGGCTTGTCAATAAAAAATAAGGAACCATAAAAACATTACTTTATTTTTAATTTACTGTAAACCTTTATACGACTTCGTTTATATAAGCAATATATAATTTACTACTATATCAACAGGAGGTTTATATGCTGGAGCAACTGCAGGAGGTAATGTAAAAGCTGAAGCAGGTTTAGCAGGAAAAGTTGCACCGGAAGCAGCAGTTGGTGATGGCTTTGCATCAGCCAGCGCCGGCGGGCATCATGCAGTATCCGGTTTGGTAAGCAGGAAAGAAGAAAGACGTAGACTTAAAGAAATAAAAAAAGCACTACGCGCTGAAAAAAAATTGACCGGTGAAGGATGACTTCAACTAAAATCATTTTAATGGTGGTGATATTTAATTTTCAACATTTTTTTATTTTACATAACATTATGTGTGTATACTATTTATTAATAAATATATATATATTTTAAAAACATTTATTTCATTTATTAAATTAGGTAGTTCATTAATATTAACTAATTTTCATAATTGTTTTTTATGCTATCCTTTAATTTGACAGCAGTATGATAGATGAAACTATTGTGCGCTTAAAAGAAAAAGGTAAGGCAAAGGTAAATGACACCAGTTTTCTACTACATGCACGCTTCACAGCACATCTTTCAAAACATCCCTTACTTTCTTTCGGGACCCTATTTCATTGTTCATACTATGAGTCACTGCAAGTCAACGTCTATGCATGTAGCTTTATATTTTTTTGGTGTTGAAATAGCTTCTTCATTTAATCATTGACCATGGTGCTATTTACTTTGGTAAAGTAGAACATACATTTAAACTTTGTTAATTACAGGGAGGGGAGACATCTATCAGTGGATCTTCCGGTGTCAGTTTCTCTGGTACAAAATCTGTCTATATTCCTACCACAGTAGTAAAGGAAACTGAAGTATCTGTTGTACCAGTGGAGACAGTAAAAACCAAAAAGATCCATACTGAATTTAACGTTGATACTTTAAATGAGATAAACCCTGTGGTGGATAATGCTGAAACAGGTGTTAATATTCAGTCTCAAGCTAAACCAACAGTCATCATTAAAGAAGTAAGTAGAATCAGATGTCAGAGATCTGAAATTTCTGTAAATTAAATTTTAATTTTTAAAACCTGGATGGTTAATACAATTGTAAACTTTGGACTTTCGACTGCGCATTATTTGAAAATTGCTGCTCTGATTTGAATGCAGTTTCCTAATTAACAGAGTAAGGATTTTCATTACTCATTATTTTTATTCGCTCAATGCGTTAAGTTTTAACGATATAACATGCTGATGTATTTACTATTGCCAACAGGCTTTTATTATAAGCACACTTTTTCCATTTTTTTTTTCATTGTAAATATATAATATCAAAATGCGCCAATTGAAAGTAAACTTTTTTAATATCAGCATAGACTTTAATATTAGTGTTCAGAAAACTTTGCATAAAAACTTTATTTTTAGTATGAGATTTAAAAAAAAAGTGTGTGTGTACTTATGTACGCACGTAAGAAGTTATATTTCTTTGACGTAATAATAGGAAAAACTAAAACGTTTACAGCTAACTTCAGGGTGTTGGTTTTTTCATGACGGTGTGCGCGCGTATCGCTAAAATCAACTCTCATCATTTTCCCCTAATGCGCCAAAAAGAAGTCTAACTTCAAAAATCCATATAGTGTTTCACAAGAAAACAAAGTAATAATTTCGTTTGAATGAATGTATCTACAAAACAATAAAACTACAGGTGTACGTGGAACCCCAACCGCAAATCATTGAGAAACATATAATTCACAAGCATACCAAGCCACATCACCATTTGCATAATACCGCTTATGTAGGAGGTTACATCGGTGCTTCAGCGGGTGTTGACGATCAACCTGCTACAGTTTACAAAACTGTTCAACCTACTTTAGAAAAAAGAGTTGATTTTGGTTCTGTAAATGCTGGTGCAAATGCTGAAGCCGGTGCCAATTTTAATGGCGGCGCTCAAACAACATACACAAAGGAAGTAACAGTCTCGACAAATCCAAATTTATTTCAAGACATATTCAACGTAAGTTAATTTGAAAGTTATAATACTGATTGATAGTTTTCATTGTGTAATAATAATATTGTATTAATACAAATGAAGTAATTCAAATTTAAAACTGTCCGTAGTCTACATTATAAATTTGAATTAATATAATATTAAAAAATACACAAAAGAACAGAACAGAACAAAAATACAATATCAGTCTACTGTAAATATGGTTAGAAACTTTGTACAGTACTCTTTCTTGGACAAACTTTTTTAATACAAACTACGTAATAAGAACGAAATAGGTTATTGACAGAAAAATCATTTTTTTTAATTGCTTCGTAAATAATAAGAGGCTTTTACTTCAATTCGTTCTCCAAAGAGTATACTAAAAAATGATTCTCCTATATTATATAAAATATCATCTTAGTAAAATATTAAATCATGATAATTTGCTTTAAATAGTTTTTCTTATATCATATTAAATAAAATAATTATGAACTGTTCTAATCTAGGGCATTATTTTTTACTCACAGATTCCCATTTCTGCGTTGAAAGCAGTTAGCTCTTTCTTGAGTAACACCGCAGGAAGTACGAGTGTGTCTGTTCAGAAGTCAGCCACGTTACAAGCAGGTGGTGGTTATTTTTAAAAAAGATCTTCAATTATATTAAGGTCTTAAGTATTACAAATAATTTAGTGTCATCAAGACGTTAAATATATATAATTTTTATATTGTAAAACAATTTTTATACGTACCTAAGTGGATTAAAGTTTGTGGGACCCATCACTTATATAAATTGTTTTTTTTTAAATGTAACTCAAGGTTATTATTAAAGTAAAATAATATTTTATATTTTCTTTGCAACTAGGATAATACGTGTAAGTGGTCTGCAGGGAACTGTTACGAAAATAATAACACCTCCTTTTTTACCCTCCGTAATCTTGATGATATTTTTTATATGTTAGGTTTTATTACAGACATTTCTATTTTGATACCAACTAGCTTTTAGAAGTCGATACTTTCGGTGCTTTGTTAGAAGTTTCCACACTATGAACGTGGCTAAAGTTCATACATTTCTTAATAATAGACTCATTTACAAAGGAGTATTAATACATAACAATGTCTAATTTTTATTTGCCAATACAATAACATGCTTTTAAAATGACATTTATATTTGAGTAACAAAATATATGTATTCATTTGAAATGGAAATCAAACAAAAAATTATAAGTCATTAATTTCGTAAACAGATGTAACGGAATGTCTAGAGAACAGTTACTATAATTGAAATAGCGTTCATCATAATACTAATGAAGGTTGTCATCTGTGAAACCGTAAACTGATCCAATTATTAGCGTAAATTACGTATGGAATCAACAGTATATATCTATATAATCTGCTCATATTAATGTCAATAAATGTATTCATTATTATCGCTTTCACATTATATAATTTACACTTGGGTAACGTTGCGTTTACATTTGCTACAGAAATCAGACTCCATTTCACCGAAACATTCATCATCATCATCATCTTCATCTTCCGAAGGACATATTTTAGTACAGACGCCGAGTGCTTCACAAATCATTGGCGACATTTTTGCTGTAAGTTCATCATCGTCCATTATCATACTTTTTGCTCACTAATATACTTTTAGACCATTTTTAATAGTTCGACAAGCTATTTAAAAATCTGTCATCAAACTCTATAGTTTCTTCTGGCGGTTAGTTTTATAAGTTTGTAGTGTTTATGCTCTTTGAGCCACATTATATCTTAACGTCGAAATAATAAGAATGAAAATTATACGTTAAACATTTTACTCGATGCTTGTTTAAGTTAAAATTGTAGTATTTTTGATACAAAAGATTTATTCGTATTTGATGGATCTATGCTTTCAGCTTGTAGTATGAAATTGTGAACACGTGAATACGGGGCTATCAATTTTATTGAAAGCCTATACGTAACGTAATAGTTCGATAACTAAACGTGCCTGGGTATTAATAGGTTGTTTTAATTAGTTTTACTGTTTACATAGTTGCAAAATTCGTGATATTATTGTAAATATTAATTAAAATTTGATTGGAAGATAGAATTAGAGTAACGTTTTTTTGTGAATTTGGCTGGATAGATTTTTGTATTGATAAATTATCAGCTCAAATTACCTTGATTACTCTATGAATTGAATGACAAAGAACATTATTTTATAACTACTCGTAAAAGGTTATATTTAATAAATGTTAGGTGTTTAGTAGCAATATTGGTTTAAAATTTACAATTACATTTGCCAACTATAATTTAAACACTATATGATTGTTATGCTTTAGTATTTAAGATAAAAGGATTGTTCCTTCATTAAAAATATGGTACGTTCAAATACTAGTACAGAATAATATTGGGAATATTTTTCTTTTATAATTACTAATGAAAATGTTGACTTATATTTGATGAATAACTGTTTAAAAGAAATGTGTGATTTAATATTTTTCGCAGTTCGTTCCCAATTTCAGTTTTAACATACATGACTTTAAACAATAGAGTAGTAGTTATAAATAATTGAGTTTAGGATTTCTGTGGATTAATCATGAACAAGGTAAATATGTTATGATTGTTATATTTTATATGTTGATATATAACTGAATTTTGTATAATTTATATATATACATATATAGTATATCTACGTGTTTTATACATACTATTGTTTAAATTCCAGATTCCAATTAACACTCTCGGCGCGGTAAATAAATTTCTAGAAAACAATGTACCTGTCAGAAAACGTGTTCGGGTAAGTTTTATAATAGAATTTATCTTTATGTTCTTAAATTTATATCTAAATAAATAGTAATCAATGTTTATTCTCTATGGATTCCTAATCTTTTCATTTAATTGTGATTATAGATTGGTAACCGATTTTTGCCGAAAAACAAATTATTTCCTTAGTTTTGCAACGTATTACGGGAGCAACTAGTATTATCATAACACTTAAACGTATAGTATATAATAATATATATATATATATATATATATATATATATATATATATATATATATATATATATATATATATATATATATATATATTACGTACTAGCTGTATGCCCGTGGCTGCGCCCGCTTTTCAAATGTTTTTTACAACGTTTTAACTTTTTTAAACGGCACCCTAAATATTTTCGAAAAACAAAAGTAATCTAAGGTACGCAGAGTAACTTCAGCTATCTAACAGAAAAGCCACGTCAAAATGAACAAAACAGATAGATAAAAATGTTAAAAAATGTATTTTTGGTGTAGGTTTCGTCTATAAATCATATGTATATGTAAGACACTTCGATTTTATTTATTAATATAGGTATAGTTAGAAGTCCTAGATAAAATGAGCGCAATATGCGTAATAGTATCTATTAAAATATAAAAAGGTTAACTACTAAAATTCAGTTAGTCACTTACTTTTTTATAGTTATTGCATAAAACAAAAGTCGATAAGTCACTTTGACGGAATTTTACCATATCGCAATTTAAGTAAGCAATAATATAGCTTTCTATAAATTCGTCTCTGTTTTGTTTGGCAAATCTCACAATGCGACGAAGGACCATGGAAGGATAACAGATGGATTACATGGGGCAATACCCACTAAAACCATAATGTAACCACCTTAGGGCCCATTGCCGAAGGCCACTGTTGTAGCTTTCCCAATCGTCCGAGACCCACAACGAATGCTATCCCCCTAAACTTTATATTGGTTCCGTGAATAAACTCTTATTTGACTTTGGAATAAAGATGTATTTAATGATAAAACGCTTGAATGAAATCATTATCATTCTTAATATGTTATTCATGTAACAGGTATCGCAAGATGAATCGGAAGAACCGACGAAAGTAAGACTGCGACCTCACGCAAGAAGGAGGGCCAACAAACACGTTGTCATTGTAGAAAATAATGGAGACGGAGCACAATGAGAGAATTATGTATCAAACATGATTTTATAATTTACCAATAGACAAACTTGTGTAAAAATGACTAGAAACATTTTTATAAAATATAATATAGATTTTACAGATTAAATTGTACCTGAAAATCGTGATACAATAAAATATTTCCATTAAAGTAAAAATAAATTATTTATTAACGGACAACATTTTAGTAAACATATATTAATTTATTCTACAAAATTCTACAAAATAATTTTATGAACAAGAAAATAACAAGAGAAGTAAAATGATCTAAGAGTGTTTTGTAATAAAAATAAACGATTAACTAGTTTTACAAATTGGCTCTGCTTGCATATAACTATTTATATGCTCTTCAACTGTGCATTATATATGTTTTAAATATTACAGGCATTGAGAGAAAATGCTACTTTTAACAATTAAATTCGTTACTTATTTCATAACTTGTTACAAATATAGACTGATGTAATGAAATAAGATTAAATGACAGATAAAATAATAATTCAAATCAGTTCGATGATTTTTTAATAATAAGCGCACAAATGAAAAAATGATGATGCGTTACCTTTTATTATAAAATTACAAGAAAATGCATAAAACAAATGACACTCATTTGTAAATCGTCTTTTTTACGACAGTAGGAAATCCAATTATCAGATTAATATATTTTTAGAAGGTTGACCGTCGACCTGGTGGAGGTCGCGGGAAACTGCTGAGGGAGACCTATGTCCAGCAGTGGACGTCTTTCGGTTGATTGGATGGATTAGAATACGTAACAAATAGGTGTACACTTCATTAAATGTTCAGTGGCCAATGCAGTCATTCTTCGATGTCAAAAAGTTGACCGCGTTACTGAAACTTGTAATGTCCTTCCTACGATCAACGTTATTTGGACCGGAATAGAACGGGTTGAGTACTGTTACTATCAGTAAAAATTGATGTAAGTATCGTTGGTGATCTCTCTGTCGAACCATGCGCTAGTGCATCCACTCTTCGATTGGTCTTTGGTAAGAAATTTATAGTATTATATTATCCTTACAAGGCTCAATCCAAGTCATTCTATACGTTAATTTCTCTACAGTTTAGCCATACATTAATAAATATTACTTCACCGTTTGACTAAAGACTAATATTAGTTTAATTACAATGGCTCCTACCTATCTACGTAATAAACCTGTAAAGTACTGTAAACGTAGTAAAGGAAATTATTTTGATGAAACCATATCACGGTGGCAGAGCATTTTCTAAAGCCCACCTAGTTAACTACCACCTTCAAGTTTGAAAATATATCACAAAGAATCTAAAGGTATGTTCTAGAAGTATCACTTGAGAGTGAGTTTACCTGTGTTCTCCCACCTTCCTAAGCCAGCCACAGTTCAACGTATCCCTTGAATGTCCTCATTGTCCGTATCGGTAGATAAAAATAAGAGCGGGAGAGGGGCTGGACCTCTTTTGGTTAGCGGTTGAAAAGGGAGAGGGTTAGCTGGTCCCAGGCTGCACCCCGGATGGAAGACAGAGAGAGTGGCCCGATCTTGTCAGGGGTGCGGCCGCGCGCCGGGGCGACGCGAATCATGCTGAATCAATCTCGTGTCGCCCAAGGACGGTGGCGGATGATATTGTGGGGTTTTAGTGGATATTCCCGGCGCTTCAAGCCGGTTGAGGCCCACACATAGGTATGGGTACTCTCGGATTAGAGCTAATAGGAAAATGCGTAAATGCATCACCCCATGTTAAAAACAAGATATCTCAAGGTTATACTTGTTTTCCATCTTTACTTAACATCAGGTAAGCTTTCAGTCAAAGTGCTAACCCTATCTTTACTAATTAATAAAATTGAATTGTCTGTTAGTAATATCAAAGAACAACTTTTTACTAAATAAATAAATATGAATGTATATACGACTAGCTGATCTCCGCGGGTTCTCACGTAGTTCCCGTTCCCGTGAAATTTTTGGATTAAAAACTATCCTATTTCACTCTCTGGATTTCAAATTATCTCCATACAAAATATCATCCAAATCGGTCTAGTAGTTTATAAGTTTATTCGTTACATACAAAAATACAAATCTTTCCTATTTATAATATCAGTATACGTATACCAAAAATACAATACTAATTTTTTTCTTATGTCAGTCTGTTTGTTTGTTCCGGCTAATCTTCGGAAAGCTTGGACCGATTTTGACCGGATTTTCTTTACGTGTAACTTAGGCCAGTAGGTAGTTGTGACGCGGTGCTTGCGAAAGCCACCCCGTGTCGCCCCCATCCCAAATGCGGCGGACGGCCCCGGGGGGTTTTAGTGGGTATTTCCGGGCGCTTCACGCCCGGGTGAGTCCCACACTGGCACAGCGTTCGTCCCTCCGTGCCCCCTTACCTATTGCATTGGGGGACTCCGGTCTCACTAATGCAATAGGTAAGTGTAGTGCGTAAATGCATTTCCCCCCGTCAAAAAAAAGGGCCAGTAGGTAGTTAGGTAAGTTTACTTATCGACAATAATTAGGGTTCTGCGTAAAAAAATCAAAAGTTATGAAATTGTGAATAAAATCCAATTCAACGCACAATTTTTACTACGAGGTGTTTGATTTTGTGAGAAACGCCTTTGTTTTCTGTTAGTACTAAAAATAATTTCAGAAAAGTTATTAGGATTTCGTGTAAAGAAAAATTAACTCGTGAAATTGTGAACAAAATCGATTCAATGGACAGCACCATCAAAACGTTATTTTTTAACGATTACGTAAAAACTATATTACGCAGTGAAAAATATATAAAACGTGGGTGGACCCGCGGGTACGCAGCTAGTTTGAAATATGAGACTGATGCATCTTTAAACTACACAATTATTTTTTTCAAATCATCATTTATAGTGACGTTGACATTTATTTATTATCTCTTTTAATAAATGTCAAAATATTAATATCAACAATTTTATTGTCTTCAAACGGAGTATCAGGATTAATGGCGGTCTCACTGAGTTTTATTTTCAATTTATATTCCTGGCACAAATTCGTGTGTTAATTTCTTAAACGCTCATTTATTATTTTAAATGATTATTATGATTTGATTATTAATTTATGTCGCAGTTTAGTTATTATTAAATTAAGGAACTAAAATATGTAAAGTAAATTGTGACCAGCATTCGCGCAAGCATAAATTCGACATTGTATGAAAAATAATAAGGCCTAATGATAAAATCTACTAAATAGATAATCAGCAATGATGATATAGTTTTAATGATTGTTTAATACAAACGCTTGTCTAGTAAACATAAGTAAGTATTATTTCAGTCTATTTTAACATATAAAATTATTATGTTATTTTGCTTTAAGAATCAAACGTTTTTGAATAATTTATAAGAAAATTTATTTACTATAGACGCTAAATTTAAAACAAAAACTCATTACGATGTTAGTTAGATTAGTGTAAGATTCCGATACTTCCGAAACTTGTTAACAAATTTAGATTTAACTTATTTTATATAAAGTAGTGTCACTATCAATAATTAACCCATTAAACCACTTTTTCAATGTAAATAAAAATATCGAGTACCTTTAATTTAAAAAATGATTTTCAGGATTTATTGTTGAACTAGCTGTGCCCGCGTCCGCGTCTTCGTCCGCGTGTCTTTGGGTAGCATTTTCAATTATTTTGGCTAAATAATTTACAAATAAGACATATACGTATAAATAGTTTATTATATAAATATATAAAGTATTTATATGAGATAATTTAAGTACATTTTTATAAACTATAATACGTGTTTTGTTTTCCCATCTTTTGCCATTGGTATTCGTATGCGCGTGACACAGTCGTCTGCCCATTCGGGTAATCACACTTAGGGTGAAATACATATATAGAGCGTACTCAGGCTTATCTCAGATTTAACTCCAGAAATCAAAATTATAGTCACAAGCTTAGCATTTGCTTAGCTTAAGCCGAGCAAAGTCCAAGTCGTCAGATTCGATGATTTACGGAAACCTTAGCTATTTTTATTAGAGCTCGGCAAAATGAATGCACTTCACCTGATGTTAAATTAAGATGAGCTGAAACGTTTCACAAAAGCGGTATTTCACCATTCACAAATTGTCGGATCTATATCGGCTGATTGTGGAACGTAACGTGTTGAAATATTTCACAACAGCGGCATTATACCTTGTGTATGGTAGTCGTGACCCAATCGGCATTATGGTCTTACCACTATAAAAACTCTTGGGTCTATGTTATCTAATTACGGAACGCGACGAAACGAATTGTATCAATCTTTACTTGATGCAGTATTGAATTTATAATTATTCTCAAGATCCGGATTATAAATTCGAGGCCTAAGATTGTGCTCAGCATAGCAAAGTTTAATCTAAGGTAAGGTTGAGATAACCCTGGGTACTCTCTATAAATTCTTAAATTCTCATACACCGTGCCGTACCACGTCGCGCTCCGCTCCCCCTCGCCGAACTCCGCTGCCCCCCGCCGCGATCTGTCATCCCCCCCCCCACTCATAAAATTTTATATCTGAATAGATATAATATTTTGTATCGCAAACTTATAAAACAGTCCCATAAACCGTACATATTTCCATACAAAGTTTCTTTCCAAATTTGAATGACATATTTACTTATATCGAATCAATAGTCTAAAAAATAAGTTTCAAGCTTCTAGCTCTAAAAATGAAGACTTCCATACAACTTTTCATCCCCCCTTTCAACCCCTTACAAACCGTTTTTCATATTACAAAGTAGCCTATGTCCTTTTTCAGGCTCTAGATTATCTTCATTTAAATCAGTTCAGTAGTTTTGGCGTGAATGCGCGGCAGACAGATAGACAAAATTACTTTCGCATTTACAATATTAGTACGGAAAAAGGTATTCACATTTTTTACAAATATTACAAAAATAAGATTTATTTATTTATCTTGTATTTATTATTAAGTTAACAAATGGAAAATTTAATGACTTGTCGGACAAAAAATTAAAAAATATTTTATTATATAATTATAAATTTTCATGTGTTCGATCCCCGTAAAACCTAACAACTGATTCTGTAATTGGTCAGTTTTAATTGGAACTTGGAAAAAGCTCTCCTTCATTCCGGAATACAAAAGCATATATGGATTGTTTTTTTTTTTTTTAAAGGGTTGTTTCTTGGTTACAAATAAAAAAAATCTTGAGTTTTTTAAAATTTGTTTAAAGTAAAATGTAAAGATATCTACAAATAAAATTCTGTGATGACTTATGGAGAAAGCTCTTAGATTGTATTTTATTTGTATACTAGCTGTGTGCCCGTGGCTGCACCTGTGTTTAATATATTTTTCACAGCGCAACATAGTTTTTAATTTTTTTTATACGGAACCCTAAAACTATTAAAAAAAATATTTTTAACGTTAAGTAAAGACATTTCTCACAAATTCGAATAATTGTCAGTAAAACTGTGCGCACATTGAATCGGATTTTATTCACAACTTCATGAGTTTTAAGTTTTTTTACGCAGAACCATAATTATTTTCGAAAACAAAAAGTACCCTAAGTTACGCGGAGTAGCTTCAGCTATCTACCAAAAAATCCGTCCAGCCGTTCCAGAGATTAGCTGGAACAAACAGACTTTTTTGAAAATTGTATTTTTGGTGTAGGTATTGTATTATACATTCATATCTATTTAGTACAAAAAATAGTTTGTCATTACAAACAGACACTTCAGTTTTATGTATTAGTATAGATTATAAATAACAAAACTATCTGAGAAAAATAAATCCTACAATAAATAATTTCCCAAATGTGCTGCTAACAAATAAGACAGGCAAAATTACAAAGCTTACGATATTTTCAAATGAAATAGACGAAGAACAATGCCAACATCCGATAGATAAGATAGATTAGAACCTACTAGATGTCACCATCATCAAGTCGACCTACACCTACAACGCCTAAAGCTTCTAGGTATGTTTGAATATACACTGGCTGATCTCGGAACGTGACTCGCCTAGACTTATCACAATGATGGATTTTTTCATAAACATACAGAAGTCGGATAGTGGTCGCCGCGACCAGTCTAGCACGAAAGTCCTGCCATCCCGCAGAGTTACTGTTTTTACAAAAATAAATTAGTTTAGTTTTATTTATAATTTGACGAATATTCATAATTTTTTAAATATTAATCTACGCTTTGATTGTTATGTAACTTTCCTAATTCCGTTCACCTTTCTGCTCGACACTTTCGTGGTATAAATTGACCATATTTGTTGATCACAATCCAAATTAATTACGAACATCTAACTCTATATTGACATTATTAATGCCATTATATAATTTCATTATTTTCTATACAACCTTATATTTATAAATCTTTAAAATTACTTTCATTCCTTTCAAAACCAGGCGGAATAAAATTCAGGTTAGTTATTTAAAAGAGTATGTATACCTGGAATAAATTGTCTAGTTAAGTAGGTTCAAGTTCGAAAACGAGGTTAATAATCGAATTCAACTCGGCTGGACTATGTACAGGAAACTATGTAGAATCTTCTCGTCTAAAATACTGCAGTGTCTCAAATCGAAAGCATAAGACCAGTGTGTTTTAGCAGTGATGACATGCGACACTGAGATGTGGTTCCTTACAAAGAGCTTAGTGATAAAACTCAAAGTTACTTAAAGGAGAAGGCTATACACGGAGTTTCAATGCATGATAGAGTCGGAATCCACATAAATCAGAACCGGGCTTGCAGAAGCGGAGTTCGATGGGGCCAACAAGTTCTCGAATGGCTACCACGTACCGGAAAACGTAGCGTGGGTAAGGCCCCTAACGACGTGGACTGACGACCTTCACGGGGCCGAAGGAATACGGTAGGTGCGGGTGGCACAAGACCTGTTGTTGTGGAGATCTTTGGGGAAATCTATGTCCAGCAGTGAACGTCTTTCGGTTAACTGGATAGATGAGATGGATATAAAAGAAACTAAATAAAAATATGAGTTTGGTTAATGTAATAAAATATATTTTCTAACTTATAATACATTATTACATTTGGTTCAAATTAAATTCTAAATAGATATCATAACAGAAATTTGTACCATGTGGTCCGTAGAACTAATAATCCAGACGTGCCCTCCCAAATCTACCTTAGGGAAGTAATTTTTATCTTGCTGTAATGAATTAAATTCTATATCGAAGTTATATTTACCTTTAAAAATTTCACACGAGTTTATGTTGTATTTTGTATTTGTGACCGAAAGTAATAACTTCGGAATTAAACTTTTACAGCCCAACTTCTTAAAATCGTGTTTGTATTGCACGACGCCAGATTTTACCGGACCCTCTTTAAACTTCCAATAGTAACCTTTCAAATTTTCCAATATGGTCATGTTGCCTTTTAAGTAATGCTTGTTATTTTTTAAATGCACAATAACGTCTACAAGGAGTGCTTTCTTCTTAGCGTACGGTGGGTCTGGGTTCTTGCATGATTCGAACTTCTTTAAATCCATGTTAAACATTGTTCCCAAAGGAAAAAAAAAAAAATAAAACAGTAACATGAAACAAACATATCGCATGGTGTCTATTGCTTAACTAGGCAGTTATAATATAATATACAGATTATAAATAGTAATTATAAGAATTACTGCTAGTTCAACAAAATATAGGTTCATAGTATAGGTTAAAATGCAATTATATTTCGATTAGACTTCAAATAGGGTAATAATACATTTTGTGTTTTTCAAGCTTTGGTCTATATAAATGAAAGAAATGATATTCAATAAAGAGATAGTCCAATATTTTTATACATTGGAAAAGAATATATATTGAATATTTTTTTGTTTATTGGAACTATTATAATTTTACAAAGAAAAACAGAAGTATAACATTATAGTATATAGTATAACGCATCCAATAGCGCCCAACACCACATTATTAACAAAAAGGGCTGCGTTCCACAAAAATTTAAAAAAATGTAAACAAAAATTAAACATTATTGTAAAATAGCATGTTCTTTTAGGTAATATTATTATATTATAATAGTAATATTACAATATATATAAAGCCTATAAATATACTGTTGGAACTCATTCACTATAAGTAACATTTGGCCACGGAATTAATAGCCGTGTCGTCATCAAGACACGAAGAAAATCACCGCCTTTAAAATCACAACAACAAGTTATTGGTAAAGTTAATTTTATTTTAAAATAATCTATTTTTTTAATTAACAGTACCAAAGCATAACTAAAGCTACTAAACAAAAAAAGAAGAAAATCGGTTGGTAAACAGAGTTGAAAATGTTATTAACTGTTTTATCTTTGTTTGCCTTTTGTATCAATATTTTATGTATCTATGAACCTATGAACATGTACCTATGAAGTACTCATTAGTTTTATGTATTTACTACAAATTATTAGTGTATTTTATGTAGATGCTTTATACATTTCTGTCATCTTAGTATTTATAGATACATTTTGTATTCACTAATTCATTATTTTTAAGATAATATATATATATATATATATATTCTTTTTTTTAATTGAAAGTGAACTCTTGGCGAAAAGTTCGAAACGCAAATATGAAAAAAAAAAAAACTATTTCCGTTAAACTAATAATTACATAATCACCACAAACCGTTTTTTTATTTATTTAATAAAAATGGGTGAAATAAATTAAGTGTTCTTGACTATATAGTAGAAAATCCTAATTAGTTACTTATAATTGTGAGATGATAAAAAATATTATCTGAAATAATATATGATAATGTAATTTTCTTTTAATTATCTACGAGGACATTTAGAATATTCCAAAACCTAACGTTAAAAACATTATTTCGTAACTTATAGAATATATTGTAGTATCTATACTAATAATAAAATTGTATATTTCACGTGGCTGTACATTTTCGATTTTTGTTGAAAGAATTATTGCAAGGGACTAAAAATAGGTAATTAAACACATTTGTAATATTTGTAGAAATGTCTGTCTGCCTGTTTGTGCAGGCATCAATTAGAAAATACTTGGTATATTTTCAAAATCCATTCAAAAAAGATAATTATAAAGCATATTCCGAGTACCATCAAACTTTATATATATATATATATATATAAAGGAGTTATTTTATAGAAGTAGTGAACTGAATTTCAACTACAATATTGCACGGAACATAATATTATTTCATTCAAACTGTACTGTACCGTCCAATTGACGGTTCACGTTTTTTTTTATTTTTGATGACAAGGGGGACAATGTGTTATGAATGGTGATTACGTAAGCAAATTATATATGCATTTTTGACGATTATTCATAGATGGCGCTGTACTTATTTATTAATAATTTGAAACATTACAAGGATAGATAAGAAGATATTTGGGTAAAAAAATCTATGGATAGGTCGAAAAAATTGTCTGACGGGACGGATCGGGACGGGAAGAGAGAATATAATTATCTGAATTCCATGCGAGCGAACTCACGGGCATAGCTATTATCTATATAAATAAAAACCTTTTACATAAATTATTATTTCGATCTTCAAATGTCTTCGATCTTCATTTACATTCCGAGATAACATCGCTACATTAAAGAAAATCACAATCGTCTACTGAAAAAATTAATCAACATTCATACGCTGTATTACAAAATACGTGATAAAATTTAAGAAGAAAGGTTTGATATCACAACGCCGTGAAAAATGCACTTATTTTTTATGCATACGAACCGTGGTACGTGTAACAGTAAGAAATAAAACACAAATAACATGCGCTGTAAGAAGCAACACGTGATCATAAAGAGATATCGTGTTGAAATAGCTTCATGTAAAAACGAAGGACTTGCGAGAGAATTTCTTATCTTTTCTTAAAGTAGAGGAGACGTTTATGATCGACCTTCACCTATCTGATGATCAGATGAGACATATTTTTTACAAGCTGTGTGTCCGCGGTTGTGCTCGCGTTCCATATGTTCTGCACCGCGTTTTATTTTAACACAATTTTAGTACTATCATAAAGGAAAAATATTTATCATAAATTCAAATACTTGCCCGTAAAACTATGCATTGAATCGGATTTTATTCAATTTTTTTTACCCGAAAACTACAATTACTTAAAAAAATTAAAAGTTACAGGGAATAACTTCAGCTATCTACCAAAAAAAGTCCCGTCATAATCGGTTCAGCCATTCCAGAGATTATCCGGAACAAACACACAGAGAAAAATTATAAACATTGTATTTTTGATATAGGTATCGTATACACATTCATCTCTATTTTGTAAAAAAATATATATTACAAACAGACACTTCAATTTTATTTATTAGTATAGATAAACACCACTGATATAGCTTGTCAATCGAAAATTGTTCGCGGCTATTTTTAACCCCTTGAGCACTTACTTGGCGTTTACGCTAGCTTTCCAATGTTTCATATTGTCTTTCTATTGTTTAATTTTTATGTGTACTTGACACATTAATCAATATCTTTTATAATCTTCTCATTTTGATAACCGAACAAATTTTTGTTACAACAGATAGTTTTTTTAGCAGTGTGGTGCCCGCTTAAAAATATAAATATAAAGACCAAACGGGGGTAGTTCATCAAAATACCCCTCAACGCAGCAGGTGACGCCGCGCGCACCGCCAGTCAGCCCGTGACCACGGTTGGTGAAACCCAGCCGAAACGTCGGGATAGGAAGAAAAAACCAAAGGTAACGCGTAAAAACCCGTTAAAATTAACTGATTTTAAGTAAGAATTCATATCGTTCCCGTAAGTGTCGTAAAAGGCAACTAAAGGATAAACCAGGGGATGGGCAGCAGCATTCTCTGAGCACCACGAACATCTACTGCGATCGCCAACCCGCCTGCCGAACGTGGTGATTATGGCAATTCCCCCTCTTATCTTTGGGGGAGAACTATGTCCAGTAGTGGACATCTTTATAATTGAATGGATGTATATATGGAGATAGTTTTTAACATGTAGAAAATATAGAACAATTCAAGCGCTTCCGCAAATTACAGAGTTGACTTAAGAATCGACCCTTGTTACCTACTTCCTTGCACTTCTAATTAAATTAAAACAACCCAAATCATCGAGAGATATTAAGGTCGATCTTATTATAAAGTTTGCTGTTTATAATCGGATGATTGTTTCAAAGTTTCATACGCTTCGCTTACATGGAGAGCTCTTCATATTTTCATCAATAAAAACATCTGAATTATATTTTTAAAAGCTCTGTTTAACTCTATAAATTATATTAAGAAAAAAAATGCATACTTTTAAATGTCAAGGATACTAGAATCGTGTAATATAGGATACATTTGGATATGATATATATAAATATTTACATACTAGCTATTCCCGCGGCACTCCTTGTATATGATATTTTAATTTTTCAAACATTATTTATTTGAAATATTCAAAGGTTTAGTTAACAATTGCTATATATATTTGGTGGTGTTATTTTTTTTAAATTAAATGAACTAGTTATTACAGCTTTCATAGCCAAATTTATAACAAAAATATAATTGTATTTAATTCGGGCCTACCCTCCCCCCGACGTTCTAATAGGAACGTGATTAGCCCTTACAAGAAGAGCCGAGCGAAATTATAAATTTTGATAACTTGATGCTCTTAAAATAGGAAGAAAGCGTATCTAATTATGAAAGGTTCATGCTTTACGTCTCATTCAATTTTACCTAAACCTGGTTAATTTAATTAAGTTTTACGTTCATTCTGTCTGGTAATTGAGATATTCAGACTCTTGAATTTAGACAACTAGTAAAAACTTTGGATAATTTTCTATTTAAATATTTGCTTATAAAACAAAAACTAAACGTTAATTAGGTTCTTGACTACAAAAGAACAATTTAGTAGTGGTATATTAAACAGAATTTAAATTTACTTTATAATAATAGGATATTATCATTGTATATTACACAGAGTGTAGTGTAGGTATATCATTGCTCATCTTATGGCTTATAACTCCTAGTAAGGGTTTTAAAAACATTTCATATTATTTATATACTTTCGATGCGTCCTGGGTTCCCACAAGTACTATCTAGTTGATGATTTAGTCAGACGTACCAAGTACTAGATACTTAATCATAAACCAACATTTTATTTGTAAATAGCTAAATTAATACTTTATTTATAATTTATACAAACAAATAAAATGTATTGTTGCTTTGGCTTGATGGTGCTAATAGGGCGCCCGCGTTTCATATATTCTTCACTGCGTATATTTTTTTTAATACGGAACCCTGATACGTTTTTTATTATTGAGATAAAGTAAAAATATGTCTCACAAATTCAAGTACTTGCTTGTGAAATTGTGCATCTAATACGATTTTATTTAAATTTTTGTTTTAATTTTTTTGACACAGGACCCCAATTATATTCGAAAATTAAAAGTACCCTGAGTTACGCGGAGTAACTTCAGCTATCTAATAATATAGTCCCGTGAAAATCAGTCCAGCTGTTCCGGAAATTACCCGGAAAAAAGAGACAGAAAGATTTTTAAAATTGTATTTTTGGTATAGGTATCGTATATACATTCATATCTCGATCATTGTCATGCCTTATTCCCAACTCACTTGGGGTCGGCGCATATGTTTCCTCTTCCACATATCCCTATCAGCCGTTATCTATTCATTTGCTCCTTTTTCTTTCATATCCTTTCTTAAACACTCCATCCACACTTCTTTGCACTTCCTCTACTTTTCCTTCCTTCCACATTCATATTAATTACTACTTTACTCACATGCGCTTCCTCTCCTCTCATAACATGTCCATACCTCAACAGACGGGAACTTTTCAACTTTTGTACCGCTGGCGCAACTTTTTCACACTCTCTGCCACTCTTCATACATATGTATTTAGTAAAATAAATTAATTACGACGTTACAAACAGATACTTCAATTTTTATTATTAGTATAGATGTAATATTTGGTTTACCATATATAATTTGCTTAATTTGTTTTAAAACTGTAATAGACAAGAAAAACCTGAAATAGAAATTAGATGAAATTGTAATTGGAAAGAATAGTTTAAGAATATTAGAATTAAGATTGAAAAATATATTAGATTAACAATTATTATAATTTTTAAAATGTATGCTTCTTGCTTCAAAAATGTAGAATTTTCCATACAAACTTATATATATATATATATATATATATATATATATATATATTGACAAACTCTTACTTATCCTTTTATTATAAGTTTGAATAAAATTTCTTTTCCTGATTCATTTCGCGCCAAACGAAGTTATTTGAAGTATTCGTTAAAATTTATTCCTGATATAGAATGATACTTGTCAAAAGATTTTTTGTTAGTTATGGTGACTTTTAAACGTTAAGGAGCTTAACTTTTCAAAAGCAAAGCACATCCCAATAAACTAGTTGTAAAAAAATATAATCTAAATTACTAATCTCTAATAATACATTTGTAGGTTATATGTTGGCTAATATACATATATAGTTTATTATAGTCGTTACTAATTTTTTTTATAGGTAGTATCGGATTACACTCGAAAAAGGTATACACTAATATTATGAACGTAATACTAACGAGAACAGAGGATCGAAATAGCGATTATCAATTATTCTATTATTGCTAGTTGAGCACGCGGACGAATGACGTGGAACGCCCAAACATTTTCCAAACCACTTGATAACTGGTACCGAAATTAGATCAGCTCGTCCCCGGGGAGGATTAATTTTGGACCCTAATCAAACTTCTCCCATGTTACGCGAAGTCCGTTTAACTAGAGAATGTATACTCAACTATTATTGAACTTTTGCTAATAATGACTGTATGTTACCTGAAATATTATTAATCATAAATATAATATTCAAACTTCATTTATATGTATATATTAAAAAAAAGTTATTGTATTTATGTAAGTATCTTGTCGACGTAATTTTAAGTTTATATTTGGAGCAAATAGACCGATTTTATATTGTAATTAAAACTATTTTACACGAAAACAATTTTCATACATTTATAACGTAGAAGATAGATAGTCATACCTTATTTAATTTTTTTTCTTTCGTATATGATTCGTATATTTATCCTACAGCGAAATCCAATTTCGTTACTTTCATTAAAAGAATTTATTGCAAAAATTAAGCAATAATTTACTTATTTGTAATGGATGAATAAACGTATTTTTTTCCTATGTTAGTCAACCAATTTTTTCCCCTTTTGATTTTTTCCACGAATTTTCTAGAAATACTATGGACGAATTTCGCCCACTAGATGAGCACTTGTTAATAAATATACCTACTTACGTATTAACTTAATAAACAAAGAAATACTGTAAATTGTTTTAAACGTCATTTAAGTTTAATTTAATTCTATTTAAATTAATCTTTTCAATAAATGATGAGACTCAATTGCCAATAAAATACATTATCTTCTTCATTAATGGATCCGAGTTTGGTAATGTTTTATTTTTAATTATAGAGGGATTAAATTGTATTAATTTCATTCAACGTTTAATTTTATTGGTTTTAAATTAATACAAATTAATATTTCCGTTCTACACTAGATAGATATATTAATTGAATAAAAGATAATATAAATATTTTTTTATATAAATTAACTTATGATGACACACATATATTCATAATTCGAGTATTAGATAACCGTTTTTTATATATTTTTTTATAAAATTAATTTTTATACAACTTTTTAGACTATTTTAATAAGTAACAATGACTTATAATTTCTAAGTTCTTTATTTGTTTTGACTGTATTGATTGTTTACAATTATTAAAGAATTATTATTATTAAAATATAAAACAGTATAACTTATTATATTAAGAGTCGCAGCGCACATATTTTAAGAAAAGCGTACTATGGTTTCAGCACACATCGGACGGATTGGAATGTCAGGATGATGTTCCTATACAGGGCATCGCGTCGACGCTAGCAGAGCGCGACTTTTTCTATAGTAAAAACGCGCTGGCGTCCATGCCTGCCCGCTGTGTGCCGAAACCATAAATCGTCAGTAACATTTAGACTAAATAATATTTACAGTCTCTATTGTATACAGTTGCGTGTACTGAAAACGAAAATAAATAACTGCAATTCCTAAATAGCAATCAGCATTCTTTAGGTATTTGATTTAAATAATATTTACAATTTCCGTAGCAGATGAAATTACTTAAATTAAATAGTACCCATTTCGTGTTCATTACCATCATTTTAAAATTAAATTTATACCAAATTCCCTTACTCTAGAGGGTCAAATGTAAATTACGGTCCGAATAAATCATTGTTCCCACCCGTGCATTAAATAAATACGTATGTATGTTGTTAGCTCGAGGTTTTTACATGAGTATGTTAAACTGTTTCCGTTTCCTGATTGATAAAATAAAAACGAAAGGTATATCTGTTAAATATTACACCATAAACTATTTAATATACTTAAATATATAAATGATTTTTATTTAATGAAGTTTTATTACAAAATTAAATTCATGTGAACATAGTTGAAACTATTTTTAGAAATTGTTAGAAATATAATTAAGAATATTTATAAGTAAAATAATCATGAAGCTGCACTATAAATAATCTCACTTAAGTGGGGACTCGACTTCAAGTACCTCGGCTCACTCCTGCAAAGCGATGGCGAAATAGACCGGGCAATAAAGCATAGAATAAACGCACCATGGATAAAATGGCGCCAGGTCACAGCTACCACCTGTTTTGTTGTGTGCAAATACCCCTAAAATTAAATGGGAAGATATGCGAGAGCATGATCCGGCCTATCATCTTGTATGGATCAGAATCTTGGCCCATAAAGGTGATGGATGAACCGAAACACGCAGCCGCGATAAGGATGTTGAGATGTTTAACTTTCTTTGTTTTTCATTGTCTATTGCTTAAACCTTCTCAAAAGTCAATATTCAGTCTACACGGTAAATAAATGTCAAGTCTGACATTGACATGTGATTGATATTGCATTGGTAAGGGATGATAGATGTGTGTCTGTGTCAATTAATGATAGTGTGTGAACTGTATTGTTTTATTAATTTAATGTATTTTTATGCATAATCTTAAATATTACCATTATGCACTCCTTCTCTATATAAACTATAAATGTGCGAAATTTAAAACTTCTCCGTCCGCGCAACTTTCTTAAAAGTTTTTGCTTCCCGTATTAATATTATGATGATGATGATTTAAATAAATGTACCTAACTTAATTCTCTGGTTATATTTAAATGTAAGTGGAACGACCAGGAAATACTAAGTTCAACTATGATTCGTGATTAGTTCGAATATCCAGATGAATCACATCTAGTTTGATTAGGTGTATCCGAACGATTTGATACTTGCAAAGCGTTCATAATAATGGTTGTGCTTATAGCAGTTATTGTGTCCAATGCTTGTATGATATAATTAATATTAACGCTGCAATTAGTATTGTCATGAATAATAAATTATGCGTTAGGAAGTAAATAAATCAGGTAAATAAGGTCACAATTTATGAAACACGTGATTATTGTTATTCTATTTTGACATAGTGATTTTGGTTTATAATTTATTGACAGTTAATTAAATATTAGTCTCATTGATGTCCAAATTAAAAAACCAAATTTTCGTATTTTATTTTACATAACTGATTTTATTAATTATTGTGTTCAATATATGATTATTCAATTGTTTTTACAGATTTTCGTTACAATTTTTAAAGAAAGGCCATGGCGTATTTCAAGATATTCTTAATTTGATTCAATAATTATCTATTTTTTATTTAGTGATTCTTGCGTGAACCGTATCGTATATAACATATTTACATATTAATCTCTTTGTTGTGTTTTACATACACGCTGATGGACAAAATTGTAAGATATTAAAACACCTAACTAACAGAACCTGTAGGTATAACATATAGGTATCCGTAGATAAGTGACAAGTTTTAATAACAAATTGAAGATATTAAATTATAGGTATACTTTAATGTATTAGCTACATCTAAATTCATAATAAATAGAGTCACCAAAGTGATCGATAAGTATTAGTTGCCTCTTTACTGTGTTATACGGGTAAGGTTGCAACCGAAACCTTATGAATAGTGAATGAAGTATTATTTTAGTTTAATCGGTAAACTTTCAAAACTTTGTACAAGTTAAACAAACTTGTACAACCTTAATCACAGTAAAAGCAAAACTAAGTCAAGATAAAGTGAGCCATTTTCAAACGGACTATTTAATCCTTGGGCGGGAGTCTGAGGCGAACATGTGAACAACTACAGACAGAATTCTTTATATTAAGGCAAAACAATATGAAAAAAAAACACGTAAACGAATAAAGAAAATGAACAGAAAAAAGGTATGAGGAGTAATACAACTTTTACAACGTTCGACTACGAAAAAAAAAAGGATAAAAAAAATATTGAGCAAGAACTAAAAAAAACTAAAACAGACGCTGAGGTTGCGGTCGGAGCAGGGCACCTCAGCGACGATCCTTTTTAAGGCATCGCACTCATCGAGGATTACAAACGTATGTGAAAACAATACTTAGTCATTTGTCGGCAATGGAAGTGGTTTTAGTGAGTACAGTTCCACACAACCCATCTCCTGGTCAAAGTAAGTACATACACTTGATAGTATGTACTGACACACGAAGCATTCCAACTTAATTCTAGAGGCAAGCAGCTTATTACGGCTCATCTCAGATTAACTGAAGGTCTTTTAGAGGTTAGTGGTACATATATTTATAGGGTGCAGTGACTACTTAGTATCAGTTGGACTTTATTCTTTATTGCTACTTGTACCATAAAAGAAAAATATTACTATATTACATAGTTGTAAACTGCTCGTTTATATAGTGAAAAATATATTTAAGAAAGTGCATATTTTTTCATTGTTGTTATTATCCTTGTAAAATCTTCAAGTCGTAACTTAAGTATAATATTCTTTTGTGTTAAAATGCTTTACTAGGGTAGATCTAGTATAATAAAATCTAAATAAAAACAAAAACACAAATTGCCCCTAAGTTAAAAAACATTGAGACATATGGTACAAGTAATTATGACACAAGTTTACACACACAACTCGGTAAATATTATGTGAGTTTTTAATGATTCTATGATATTCTATGTTTACGGGTAAGTTATTACTAGAAAGTGGACTAAGACTGTAAAATTAGGACTGTAAAGCTTGCGTAAACGTTGGTTGTGAAACCATAAAACTTCGCATTTTTATTTGTTGTTCAAACTGCCATGTTAATACCACCATATATAGACACAAGAATAGGTCCCATTTAGTTCTCCAAACTGTTACGTATAACACAAGGCACAGATAATAATTCTTCGTGAAAAGCTTGCCAGACAATACTAACAATACTATGAAATTCAAATGGTAATAAGGTAACCGTAAATGTAGCAGAACTTTGCATTGTTCTTCAAATAGGTACAAGTCTACATTTGTACTTACAAGTGTAATATTTAGAGACAAAGCTAACACGCAAATAAAAAATCCAATAGAGAAAGATATAACTGAAGATGGAATAACTCTTTCCTACGTTACAAATAGATAAAGAGCTTTCGACGGGATATAGAAACCGCACTCTCCGGCACATTCGATTTGACACTGTACACATTCCAGCTTTGCATACAATTCTTACTACCTAAATCCTATTACGTATTGAAGTTAGATCTCGAATTCCTCTTACTCTAATGGAACCTCAGAACAAAGTCATACGGGATTAAGGGAAAGCAAGTGGAATCCGATTAAAAATTGTTGAAATTATCGAGTAATCGAGTATCGAGTAATTTTTATATTGTACGGGCTTTTACAGAATTATTATGTCAGTACCAATGAGGTTTTTTTTAAGGCATAAGATCTATAATATCTAAATAGATAATATTAATTTTATATAATCTATACTAATAAATAAAATTGAAGTGTCTGTAATGTCAAAGTAACAAGTTTTTATTAAATACATATGAATGTATATAAAATACCTGTACAAAAAATACAATTTTTAAATTTTTTGTCTATCTATCTGTTTATTCCGGGTAATTTCCAAAAAGGCTGGACTTATTTTGAGGTAACTGTTTTCAGTACATACCTGAAGTTACTGCGCGTAACTTAGGGTATTTTTGTTTTTCATAAATAATGAGGGTTTTCGCGTAAAAAAATTAAAACTTATTGAATTGTGAATAAAATCCAATTCAGTAGACTGTTTACTGGATGTACTGAATTGGTAACATATATCTCTGCTTAATGTTAGTAGTAAAAAAATTTAAAGAAATACTTAGTGTACCGTATTTAAAAAAAAAACCATATTACTCCGTGAAAATTTATTTGAAATGCGAGTGCAGCCGCGGGCTCACAGCTGTACATACCAATACAAATTGTTTCTACAATTCAATATAAAACGTAATCAAACAAAAAGTAGAAACGAAATGTTTTTTTTTAATAATCATACATTGTTGAAATTTCATTGTTCAATGTACATCTCGTAAGATATATAGGAACATTATTCGTTGTCTTTTGTGCGCTTAATACGCTTTTATTAGACCTCTTTATCTGACGTACGCTCGGGCGATATTAGATTGTGCTTTTAACACGAGACAAGTTACAACAAAGAAGATCACGGTATACCTGTAACTTGGAAAGGTATTACAATCGTTATCAAGTAATTTATTATTCTTTTTAACAAGGAATCACACATTTGTAGACACATTTATATTATTAGCGTTGCTTAATAATTAAGAGGTTAAACGAGGGGCGTTTATTCCATACAAACGTAGACCCCTGTTTCCTTCTAGGATAAATATTTATATATACATAAGAATTCTTTTATAGCAAATAATAAATATATCCACCATCGCCATGTCCGTACGTTTTGAGTAGGAGCCTTTTAAAATGAAAACAATGCTCGATTTTTACCGTCATTTTCAGACGTTCGTCAAATAAATTTGATGAAAAGGCGTCTTACTTATTCTATAATTGAAAGAAAATTAAAAATCGGTTCAGCTTTGGAGGACGAAATAGCACGAGCTGCAGTTGTCCCTTTAGTGTTTTATAACTCTTTCTTAGGATTTTAATAGTTTTTCTGAAATAGCTATATTTCATGTTTGTCGCCGACCGCATGTCCTCTCAAGCGCTTATGATTAAGATGCAAGTTAAATAAAACAGTATAATTTTTTTTTATTCTGATTCGTAAAAAAAAATCAAATAATATGTTATCCAATTTTTAAGCGACTCTAAGGTAAACTATTTAAGTAGCGTTACAGTAAAAACACCATTCGAAGTCCACATATTTACTCTGTCCCAACTCTTGGAAATAGATACTTATTGTGATGAGCCAGAATTACTTTGCTCTTTTCGATACTTAAAAGAGTTTCAACCTTTAGGTACCAGATGCAAAATACAAGCAAGGGCATGCTATTAAGTTAATATGTTTATTTTTCATTTATTAAATTTATCCTGTTTTTTATTTAAACTTGATTTATAATATTATAACCCCATCAATAAACTTTTGTGTTATTAAGTGATATTTTAAAATAATATAAGTACGTATTTATACACGCAATTAATATACGCGTATTAATAAAGAAAGATATGAACTTCTTAAGTGCACATATACCTGAAGTAATTTCTAATGAACTGATTCACGCAATCCATCATCTCGGTAATTTAGCAAAGGTAGCATGACCCAGCTAATGGCGGAATGAAGTTCTGACGACACATCGCATAATTTATGTTTCTCGGTTCTTTTGTACATTATATGATTTATAAAGAAAATATGTACGTAACTTCGTTTGGATTTCACTCTTTGTTCTATTAAAGATGTAAATTTTGATTGAATAACTATTCTAAAAATCTTATAACCGGTTTATTGTAATAGACGATTTCAAGTAAAGAGTTCGTTATTCAATTTCATTAAAATCAACGAACAAAAAAATTATATTATCTGTTCGCTATCATTTGCTCAAAAACTTTTGTTTTAGATATTCAGGTGCTGTTTTCAATTTCATGAAATTATTATGATTATATAATTGCTTCATCGTGACGGTGCCGTAATTTGAAATAATATTGCTTTAAGTAAATTATATAACCTATAAAAATGAATAAAATTGAAGTGTCTCTCTGTTATATTAAAGAAAAACAAGTTTTTACTTACATATGAATATATATGTAGTACATAAGCATATTAATGTGTCGAGTATCCATAAAAATGAAACAATAGAAAAACAATGGAAAGCTGGCGTAAACGCCAGGAAGGTGCTCAAGGGGTTAAAAACATTTTTTAATAATTTTGTCTGTTTGTCTAGGCTAATCTTCGGAACGGCAGGACCGATTGTGACGGGACTTTTTCTGAAAGACGTGGCGTAACTTAGGCTTTCTTTTATTTTTCGAAAATAATTAGGGATCCCCGAAAAAAATTACAACTCATAAAATTGTCTAAAAAACGATTCTCTAGCCTACTTTACTGCCAAGTGTTTGAATTTGTGAGAAACAATTTTATTTGCTATTAGTACACAAAAACAATGTAAGGTCAAAAATTAATGACCATCAAAACATCATTTTACAATTATTTATTTAATTTAACATAGTTTATATTACGCAGTGAAGAATTGTGGGAAATAGAAAATAAGACACGCGAGCACACAACTAGTAAACAAGAAAAACATAAGCGAATAATTCCATCAAACCAGTAAATATGAATCGATAGACAGTAAGATGTTCTTTATTCTTGCAAATCATACTCTAAGACTCGGACGTATTATCCTGTGTAAATAGAGATGTAGCTGATCGGTAAAATAACATATTCCTTTTAAGGTGCTATCGAGGGATATAAAATACATTGTTATTCAGAAAGGTTTCGACAAGTATTCCGTAGTTACCTAAGGGTGAGTTTTTTTTTTGTATTTTCAACAAAACTAAAGAGAAACGAACGGTCGAGATGAGTTGTAAAGTTTTTACCAAAGTCTTTGTTGTGTTACTTTGAAATCGAAACTTTTAAACATATCAGTCTACTTTCACATATGTATTGCTTATTGTAATAATATAATTTTAATTTAGTACTCACAGTACTACTAATATGAATTATTGCGCGCACAGAAACGAGATAAGTAAAGATTTTTTTTAATATAAACCTGTTAACATTTTCATGCTAGGCACGGATTCATTACTTACGTATGAATGAAAAACATTGTTCGTAGAACCGATGCCCGATCGGATTCTCGGATGGCTGCTACGTACTGGAAGACGGAGCGTGAGGAATCTCAACAAGGGGAACCGACGACCTGGTGAAGGTCGCAGGAGTCCGCTAGATGCGGGTGGCACAAGACCGGTCGTTGTTTCGTCGAGTGTTGTAAATCTTTCTTGGAAACCTATGTCCAGCAATGGACGTCTTACGGTTGTGTGGAACAGATTGAAGGAACACGCCTCCTATATTTATTATTGTGAGCAAGCTTTAAGATTCATTTTTGACTGCTGAATGACTAAATATTGAAGATCAGTACAAAATCTTATTGCTAATTTTATAAACTGTGCATATCCACTTAATAAATTAAAACCCCATCCATCACACGAATACACGACATCATTGTGAGCCTCCTGACTAATACCATGTTTAATATTCCCTGTTACTGACGGTTATTTTCCAAGTTGATCCCCAATGACAGCTGCTCGACAATCTCTGCATCGAATGGAAAGCGTTATTTATTTCGAATTCAGTCTGTTTATTCCAACACTTCAGTTGGCATATTTACTTGGCAGTATTGAGTCAATTGGCAAGTCAATTAGTAGCATGATCACTAATTTATCTATTTCTATTTAGAAAATTAGTTTGCTTTAAGTAAAAAAAAATCTTTCATTCATTCGTCGATAAATATATTAATTGATTTTGTCCAAAACATCCAAAATATTTTGTACATAGATAATAGAATACATTTATACGTTTCGAAAATCTCTTATATTTATCTACTAGCTGTGTGCCCGTGGCAGTGCCCGCGTTTCATGTAAATTTTCACTGCGTATAATAGTTTAATTTAAGTTTTTATACGGAACCCTAATTATTTGCCAAATTGTTTATTGACAACAATAATTTATCCCTTCGAGCACTTACCTGGCGTTTACGCCAGCTTTCCATTGCTTTCCTATTGTCTTATTTTTATGGGTACTCGACACATTAAGCAAATATATTTCTCACAAATTCAAATGCAAAACTCTGCATTGAATCGGATTGTATTCAGTATTTGAGGAGTTTTAATTTTTTTACGCGGAATCCTAATATTTTGGAAAAAGAAAAGTACCCTAAGTCACACCGAGTAACTTCAGCTATCTATCAAAAAAAGTCCTGTCAGAATAAGTCCAGCCGTTCCGGAGATTACTCGGAACAGACAGAGATAAAAATTTTGAAATTTGTATTTTTGGTATAGATATCGTACTTTGACATTACATACAGACAATTCAGTCTTATTTAATAGTATAGATAGATAAATTCTACGATTAATTGTTATATGAATTCAGAAGAGAAATTATTATTTTTTCTTCCAAATATTGTAAGTAAGACCTATATTACTAGCTTTATACGCAATAGGCCGTGTCTGATTGAAAAGGCTTTCGACTTGGAGAATCGATTCGATGGCATTTACAAAGATTACCTACGTTGACGTCTGTTTGCCCTATGTCCTTGATCAGTCGAATCCAATTGGATTGCCTTTGATAGAAGCGTTGTGATTCGTTATTCCGTTCCAAGTTTTAGTTAAATCTATCAGTGTTTCAGACTAAGCAAAATAAATAACGTACATGATTTGGTTTGAGATTTGGCATAGTTAAAGTTTATATGAAGAAGGAGTGCGGAAAGTTAATATTTTATAATATTAAATTAACCATTACACATATTAACAATACATTTGATAGAAACGCACACATACCTATCATTATTTACCGCGTGAATAGGCTCTTTACTTTTTAGAAGATTTTTCTCTAAGCAATTGACAACGATAGGCAAACAAAATTGTTAGCATTTAAATGTTTTAATGGGTTAATGTTGAGTTTCAATAACATGCGGGCATTAGCAGTAATAATTATGAAACAATTCGTACAAGTACGTTTGATTCCAAAACAAGCGTAACCTTTTTTACTTGAAGATAAGTCTCCAGAGTAACACAATGTCGTACAAGCCACCGCGGTGGTTGTGTCCAGTTTTCACGGACAGGAGACCTCAATGGATTTCCTTTCTCATTCCTATCTGAGCCTTGGGAATTTCTCAGGTAACTTATTCGTCCATAGACAGATAGTTTGCATGCTCTCCCTGCGGTCGAAAGATTCGTTACTTCCAACAATCATTGGAGGATCGCCGGAATAAAATTCTCTAACATTCGTGAAGTATTAATTTTGCTGCAGTATACTTTTAATTTATTATTAGGAATTATTATTAGGTGATTATTAAGAGGTAATGCGAGCACTTTCGAAACTTGACAAATAAGCGTGGAAGCATAGCTAAAGTATCTCTTATTTTCTTCCCTTATCTTATTTTAAAGGCCCAGTTTTGGAAGAGGAAACGGAGGAATACGAAGTGATGATTTTGTCTATTTTGCATAGGGATAATTAGTCCAAGCTGTATAGTTGTCCGTTTTGCGTTTGTAACCCTCTCATTGATGTGCAACGAGATATCAATAGGTTTCTGAATTTCTGTTTCCTATTTTTTATATTTGTTGCCAATCGAGTTACTTGTTTGAAAGTTGAAATTTGTCGAATCTGTTGTAAGAATTTGACCTATTTTGCTTACTAGATAAGTCATCATTATACCAAAAAAGACGTCTCCGTTAATAAGTTTTGTATTCGTAGAAAGATGTTTATATAAGGTTACAGGAGATCTACCAATATGGAACCCAGTTACAGAAAAACTAAAATTAACTGTATTCAAATGTTACCTTAAGAGGACATGAGGTCGGAAATAGATTTGTAAAGTAGGTATTTCAGAAATCTATTGCTATCGCGTTGCGCCCGAAAGAAAGGTTTAATAAAACACGAAAGGGATAACAGCAGCTCGGGCTGATTTTACCGTATGCAAAATAGATGAAAACATCATTTCGTAGTACCCTGTTTCCTCCTCCAAAACTGAACCGATTTTTAATTTTCTTTCAGTTATACAATAAGAAACACTTTAGCGATCCATCTACGCTTTCTACGTCATTATATTTTTAAATTTTATTCATCTAATTTGTTTGACGAACATCTGAAAATGACGGTAAAAAAAAATATTTTCAAAGGCTCCTAATTTCTACATTCCCATTCTCATTTTGGAAAAAAACAAAACTTGTCTTGCGTTTTGGTGGTGGTACCAAATATTATTTGGTAATAAAATAATTATAGCACCATAATGCTATTACCCAGGGAGAAAACAGAAGACTACGTTAGTATGAAATAAATACCGCTAGCACATCCTCTTGAAAAAAATTAACCTTTTAAAAATTAATTTGTTAATTATAAAATATACAAAAATGAACAAATCAGATGTATATTACATATAATATATAGGCACCTTTAATTTTCTGTAATTCAAAGAACCCTAACTATCGTGGGTAGAACTAATTTAAAACTTTTAAATTTAATTAAATGAAGAAAAACTTTATAAAAGGGAAAGATGCCTGTCAGTTCACCTCAAAGACGTCCATTGAACTAAATACTTTAGAATTAGCTGAAGAGTTCGATTTCGAGTTCATAGGGATAGGATACTTACTAACTTTTAGTAGTAAATCGCAATAAGTATTATCTTTTACTTTAACTATTAATATTTATTTATTTATCGCCTTCATGTTTTTTTTTTTATTATAAAATATAATTTCTCTCCATATGTCGATCTATCTATTTGTGTATTTATAACTCGAGAACAACTCTTAAGTCAAAGATATGTTCTAATACCAGATTAAATTTTGTTTAATTAAAAATTATAATAAGTGGGAGATAAATAAATATAAAAACGTACATCTAACCCCAACGTATACAGTTATATAATTGTAAAAATAATTTGACTCCGGAATTGTATAATTATAGCACAATATAGTTAAGCAAATTTAAATGGTAACTATATTATACACTATAATACCTTATATGGTGTTATTTATTTATTGTGAGAAGTAAAATAACTAAATATTAATTATAAAATTGAAGCAAATCGTATGTATTCCAAATTATTCATTTTTACAGCACAGATTGAAATCTCCTACTGTTTGAAAATTTTGTTTTTTCATAAACGTAAAATCAACATTAAAATATTTGAACGTACGTATATTTATATATTATAAGTATAGATTAAGAAGTAGTTCAACTGGAAGTTAATTCACAGAACAAAACAAACGAAATCACTTATAATATTCGCAATACTAACATTAAACTACTAGAATATTCTCCAGTTAGATTCTCTGTTCACCTGATTCTGATGGCAAAGTTATTTTGTCGAATAACTGAGCGGAAAGCTACAAAGTACACTTCGTATTAGAAGTTTGTGAATCCAGCGTTCTGGATACGCTAACGATTGAAAGCAGTCTAGAGACGCTGATAACGGATGTACAGTTTACTCAATACTTTAAATTCGGAGAATTTTGCAGATGCTAACTTTTTCCTGACGTATCTCTGCAATATTGCCACTTCGATTTCGAATAAAAATAAATTGATCGCGATATTTGACCTACCGCTGTTTATACGTTACCTATTGAAAGTTTATTTTAGACAGCTATATCCAAGTATAATTAAATGGCATGGTAGATTCCAAATTATGTGACAGTGTTGTGACTATAGCTGATGTAAAAGGATCGATTTAAAATGTCTCAAATAAAATGTTGCCATTTTAAACACCAAATAAATCGTTTTAAACGGTTAAAGCTCGCCTACAAAAATACAAGAACTGTTTTACACTTCATTGTGGGCAATTTTTGATCACCTGTCGTCATGTTTCGTTTTAATTAATTTATAGAAAATCAATAGAATTTACCTCCTTATATTAAGTACTACACAAAAACTTAAGTATATACCTATACTTATTTATTATTCTGTTTCTAGGTACTCCATCATATCACTACCTTGATAACATTGAGAAAATGTAGTTGTACTTAAGAAAAACATAGCATAAACAACAAATTAAGATATTGTACTGGTGTTAAATTTTTGAATTGAATACTACAGGTGAAGTGAATAATATAATTAATTCGGCTAATAACATTCTGGGATATAAACGTTTAAAGTTTTCGAGGGATGCTCTATCTGTTTCCCGCAAAACAAATGTTAGTATAGAATTTGTATAAAATACGTTAGTGTGACGTCATTTTCAAATGTAATAAGTACGCTCTAACTATCTAGGAAAAAATTAAAACGTTTAAAAATTCCTTATTTTTGAATAGATTTTAATCTTATTTACAGTGAGTGATTACAGCCTCATTAACGGCATATTATTCGAAGTTATCGTAGAAATAACATTTGTAACATAATACTTTGTTTTTTGTAATTATACCCCGTAAGCAAGCGGTCGTATAATCTAAATGGTCACAGATCGGCCTCCGGTACGGACACGTGCCTGTCAAGGGCTAGAGAGACAAATGACGCCGAGTCTCGCGGATTATTTCGGGACAAGGCTGGGAACATATTGCAGGAATATTTTTCACTGACTCGCTTCGAGAGTAATGTGCTTCTTCTATATAGGTATTAATCTTAGGTGTAATTAGAAGTTATCTGAACTTGCTTGTATTTAGTTGTTATAGTATGTAGTTAGAAAGTAGTAAGATATTGAAATTACATCGCAATGAACATTAAAACTAAGTGTCTTAGGTAATTAATAGTTGCGTACTAAAGATATAAGTACAGTAAGAATAATATTTTATTCGAACAAAGACAACATTAAAGAAATATTAATCTTTTTAATCAATTTATAATTGAGTCACGTATCAATAAAAGCTAACAAACTCAATCTATTATTTCTATAAATAAATTTATAACCCTAAAAGTTAATTAACATCTTTTGTAAGACTTTCCTGAACTCTTAAGGTCTGATTCGTGTGTCGAGTACGGAATGAAATATTAATATATATTTGAATTAAAAAAAAAATATCACTCACTGCAGACCCTTGGACCGCACTCTTTATTTGACATCTTTTTCAAATTAATTCTCTTAATTTATAGAGATAAAAAAAACACCACTTACATCCACGTGAGCGTAATAACTATTTATATATTACTATGTTATATTTTTATTATTGTTTTTTTATTTTATTATCATTTTTTTCCGCCGCGTTAAGTATGGATTTTACTCTGGGTATATATATACAAGTGCGTTCAAAGACCCGCACTGGATTGATTGTTAGCAAGGGATTGTTGTTCGGAAAAGTCTACTAAAGCCGTAACTCGTCATTAATTTTTCAAACTAAATACATTGCAAATAAAAAAAAAAACATATGGAACAATTGGCTGCTACGGACATTACGGAAAGTGATACCAAAATTTCAATTAGGTTAATATGAAAACGGAATAAATTGTCTTTTTACCTTTTTATTATTCATACTAAATCTCTAACCATGTTATCTTGCGATAATAGTATCTACTGCGATTTAGCCAAAAAATAAATGACTTAAAATTTTCTTGCATCAGTACTAAGCAAACAAATATTATTTGGCTTATTTGAAATTAGAATTTCTTATATTACCTAACTATTAAGATGAGAATGTCTGAATTGATTATCAATCTTCGTATAATTAATTTGCACAATTTGTAGGGATTGTCTCAGAGGTCAAGTCATTAGTACGCCGTTGGCACATCAACGACTTGTATTGTTCTACTAAGTGCTACCGTCTCCTGTGTGCTCTAGACTACTGACGTCATTAAAATTACTACCTACATATCTAAATGACTATACTGTACGTACCACATTATAAAGGTTTCAAAACGATAAATACGATATATCTCTTCTCTAGTAAGAAGTTTGGATATGGTATCGATCATTGTTGTCTCAAAATATACATCGATTGTCACTTCTAGAAATAAAACGATCTTTCGAAAAAGTAACGTTTTTTTTTTTTCTAAAATAGGGTTACAAGAGTTCTTGAGAGAAGAGACTGAAATTCTCAAAGGCAAAATCTCTCGCCAATCACCTTGAGGTACGGTCCAGCAGCTTCTCTTGAGTGTCAGTTCTTACGGTTTTATGTGTTTTTATTTTTCAAACACATCGTCACCCAGCTATTGAAACGCTAAATCTATATACAAAAACAAAAAAAAATCTTTATGATTCCTCATTCAATAAAGTGTTATTTATAATTTGTAGGTTTTAATGTTTTTGTTTTAAAATTCAACTATAGGTATATATATTATTTCAATTTTACAAAACCATATTAGAATCTATCACTTACTACCTTATTAAATCACCTTCGAATTACGTTCTGAGCCTTAGATCAAATAAATAATGGAAACTAACCATGTAAGATGTCGTTTTTATAATCAGTGTACGTACATGGGAGTGTTCTTAGTGAGGCTTTAAACGCTGTTACACATAAGTGGATGGCAAGCTGTTTCGGTTCACGTTATTCGGTACGAATTAATATGCACAGATGAATAGTATCGATTGGTTACAGCTCGCTGCATAGCAACCGCAAGATTATCCTCACAGGCGAGTTGATGCATATATTAGTGTATGTAGAATTTAGACACACGAGCAAAATCAGTAAACATTATAGTAAGTACTGAAGGGGACGCTTTCTTCACCAGCAATGAAACCCAAACTTCACTATATAATGTGGACTGTATTTATTTTCGAATTACATGTGTTTACAAACTATATCTTGCCGGTACAACTTTGCCGGCGGTCGGCGCGAATTTTAATACATTTTTAATACTTACAACTAGCACATAGTTACTCTTAGTCTACAAACTTATCATTTATCTCATTTACACACATGAGGTACATATGATATATATATATATCTCTCTCTCTTGTTTCCAGCTAGTGTGTGTGTGTGTTGTAAGGCATGTGATTCACGATGTTATTCTCGTAACTGAATATTAATGTTAAAGATTATTCATTTGTCCTCAACAAGTACATTACAATTTCCAGGTACTTTATCCTCACTATTAAAAGCACGAAATTAATTCAATAACTTTTGGGTTTCCTTCTATATAGGTAATAATAATAATTTCATATATTTGCATATGCATTTTTACCAAATAAATAAAGTATATAAATGTTCGAGTCTATTTATAAACTAGTCGTCACCCGTGACTTCGTCTACGTTCTTTATCTTGATTGTACGTGGGATGTGTCCCGATTTCGTTTATTTTTTCATACATAGTCTATGTTTTACTGAACGATACATGCTTTCCTCACACCAAATTTCATTAAATATTTTATTTTTAATAGTTTTTATAATTAATTTTTATTATACGTTGTTTTTTATAGCCTATCAAAAGTATACTTATGCACACAAAATTATATAAAACTAGTATTTTAAAGATCTTTATCAATTGATCCTTGATATACATACTTACCGTGTATAAAGTTTAATCAACAATCAAGCCGTTTTTAAGGTAAATTCGGACATACACACAGACAGACAGACAACTAGTAACAGCTAAAATATTCACCTGTCACAGAATTAATTAAATTACAGACAAACCTTCAGATTTGTTATTAGTATAGACATAGATAAATAGTCAACTAAAATCTAGACGTACACGCTGGTAGATTGAAACCTAGTTGTTTACAGACATACATTAATAACTGTTCTGTCTTTATTAATCATTCTAACAAAAGTTGAAACGGGCTCGATTCTGCTAAGATTGACGAATTTCGCGGTTCACTTATGTGAATAGAATTTGACATTTACATATGTATATTTAACCATAGATAAATTATTATATTTAATGTAGATAACATGTGTATAGGCCCTCAAAGTTGACTAAGTTTGAATATCGTTATTTTCCAAAAATTATCCCAAACTCAGCATTACTGGATACATCACGTATAAAGACTTTCACTTTGGGAACAGGAAAACTGACATTACTAATAAATTCGTTTGTTTTGTTGATTTAAAACATAATACATTCAAAAATAAATTACAGGCGTCTTATTAATTTTGCGTCAACGAAAATAGTACATGGAATATTAATTATTTATTGGGAAATATTATTCTCTTGGAAGTTCGAACACCGTATGTTCAAAACTGCAAAGTTGCTTTCATGATTTCAACTCGATTTCTTACTTCAAGATGAAATTTAGTTTCATTTTCAATCTTAAGGGGTTCAACGTTAGCACAAAGAGTTTACCGTATTACGTTTGTTCGTATATTAAACTTTATACTGTTGTGGATAAGGTGCGAAATTCTTTGTTGTGTTGTAGTTTAGAAACGCCAATATCTGGAATATAGTAGCTCTTGTGGATACGAAATTTAATCTATTGTCAGTAGTAATATGTAGAAAATTTGTAAGCACGATATAAAAAAAAACTGTTTTAGTTTGATTTATTTATCATTCACTCATTCTTCGATTACTGTTTAGATAATTTAAACGTTTTAAGAAGATATTTATAGCATTCGAGATAACTACTATTTTATAATTAATGTGTCGAGTACCCATAAAATGAAACAATAGAAAGACAATAGGAAAACAATGGAAAGCTGGCGTAATCGCCAGGAAGGCGCTCAAGGGGTTAAAAAACAATGTAAATATTAGTAATCGAAAAATTATAATTGTAAATTAACCACTATAAGATATTATATAAAGAAGATTAACACGACAACGTTTATTTTAGTAGTTCTAAACATATGAAATACAAAAAGAAGAGTTATTAATTTGAAGGCAAAGGAAACTAATTAACATTAATGTATGAATATTATAGGCAAAGACACACCATCATCTCCCCACCGTTATCCCATTTTCATTTGTGGTCGGCGCAACATGTCTTACCCTTCCATTTATCTCTATTTGCAGTCATTTCCAGATCTAAGTAAAGATATTCCATCATAATTCCTATTTTTTTAACCGACTTCAAAAAGGAGGAAGTTTTCAATTCGTATGTATGTTTGTTTTTTTTGTGTGTTTGTTACTCGACTTTTCCGTTATTTGTGGACCGATTTACACAGATTTTTTTTAATCAAAAGAGTACACTTCCAAGGTGGTCCCGTTTCTACCAGATCAGGATCTGATCAGTGGAACTTAAAGAAATTGAGAAAAACCCTCGAATATCATAGACACACGTGTTTCATATATTCGTTTGCAAAGCTATGAAGTATGCTTCACAACTACGCCTAAAAGGACTTACTTAAATAAGTAGAAAAAAAGATTTTTTTAAATTAACCCCTTGAGTACTAACCTGAGTTTTCCGATTTCAAAATTAACGAAACATATTAATAATGTCATTATTTAATGACTTTTTAGTGCATTTTTATAGTTTATAGTTTTGTTTTGTCGGTTTTGTTTTTAATTTAAAAAGTTTATTTATTTATAATTATAATATACTTTGTTTTTTGTCTATAGGTTATTTAATTGAATTTCATCGACATTTGTCGACTTTTGATTGGTTTATAAATATAAATAAAACCATCGTTTCAATTCCATTTATATCCTCTCAGTTAACTTTTTAAACTTTCTACGGAGTCTTGAGTTATTCGTCTCCATTTACTTTAAATTGCTCTACGGTTTTCCGGTTCGTTTTAGTTGTAAAATTAAAAATGATAAACGTTTATCTGTGATATTACACAACTCATATTACTTAACGTATTTAGAAAATTATTTATTAAGACTATTCGTGTTCCCGCGGGTGCGCCCGCGTTTCATGAAGTCTTCACTGCGTTTTAATAGGTTAATAGAATGGAATCCTAATTATTTTCGGTACTAAGATAAAGTAAAATTATTTCTTACAAATTCAAACACTTGCCAGTGGAACTGTGCGTTGAATCGAATTTTATTCATTCATTTCATGAGTTTTAATTTTTTTATACGGAGCTCTCTTTAGTTTCGAAAAAACAAAAGTACCCTAAAATGCGTGCAGTTCCTTCAGCTATCTAACCCATCAATCGTAATCCCGTAAAAAATGGTCCAGCCTTTCTTGTAATTACCTGGAACAAATAGATAAACACACTAACAAAAATTTTAAAAATTGTACTATTGGTACAGGTATCGTACATACACTCATGTCTATTTTGTAAAAAAAAAAATATATTTTTGACATTACAAATAGGCACTAAAATTTTATTTATTAGTATAGATTTATCAAAAACATTCACTGAATATTTAAATAAAGTCCAGCGATATTAACATTCCTTCGACAGAACTTAATGCCAATTATATTAGATCTTTTTAAATTATTAGCGTATTCATTTTATGAGTTTGAGTTTGATAAAGGGTTCGTATAAAATTATTATATGAAAATTTAAATAGTCGGAAAGTTTTTATGCATTCAAAGTTTAAATGTATTGTGAAATAAACAAATACCTAAATATTTAGTTCAATAGTAAAACCAATAAACCGTGTAACCAACAAAACACGACCAAGTTATTTTTATTGCGCAATCCCCGTTCCGTTTCACAGTTAGCTCGAATGTTTTCTTTCCATTAGAGTTATATTAGACGACACGAGAACATCATTATCATAGGTATCATCGCAGCGTGAATTTTGTGAATTAGAAATAAGACTTTTTTGAATACTTTATGATAAATAATCAATCATCATCTTGAGTTAGGAGTTTGTGTATAATGCTTGTAGTTTGAAAAGGGGTTTATTATTTTTACTAGCAGTGCCCGCGACTTCATGCGCGTGTATTTTGGTGTTTGAAAAACGACGATTTTAATAAAATATAGGACATATATATATATACATTCACAGGACCTTTATCACATTGGACTACATCGTGACTAAACTTTAAGTAAGATAGTGGTCAAAGCGCTGAGCCTATTTCAGTTTAAAAGAAATCCAATCCTATTTCGCCCATTTTAAAATTACTTCTCATTTTTATAAATCCTATATATCAAAGTATAAATACATTTAGGCCAGATGTTTGTATTTTTACAATATTTCAAAATAAAAATAAGTGATGATAGCTGGTAGTGTGGTCGGATACTTCGTCGATGGACGTAGCTAGAAATTCACTTTTCCTATTATATAATGAACCTGAGCGTTCGTTATAGTTAAATACCAAAAAAAATATATCTGTACTCGTCAAGAAATTCCATAGAAGCTTTGAAGATAGATCTATTCAACGCTGTGCTGAGCTCTCGTTACTAAACACAAAAGGAGCTCAAAAACGAAATGTATATTTCTACCTATCAAAAGGGTTAATAGGATGTTCGAAGTACATCATCAGGTTGATTCTGTGGTAAACTCTCATTACTACACATACCGTAGAGGCTTAAAAACGAAATGTATATCTCTACCAGTCAAGAAGTTCCATAAGAGCTTAGAAGCTCGTCATAAGATTCGATCTACTCAGTGTTGTAGTAAACTCTCATTACTTCATACAAAATGAACTCAACAATGAAATATTTATGTGTTTATACGGCACACCAGACAGAGTACAAACAAATGAATATAATGATTATTCGGAGGCATTTTAATAAGAATGTTTATTTTTTTAATTAATTTATTAATAATTAATTTTTCGAAAACTATTAGGGTTCGGCATAAAAGAAATAAAACGAACAATTTGAGAAAACAAGACAATTCAATGGTCAGATGTACGGATGCAAGGAATTTTTGAGAAATGTTTTTACTTTACCTTAGTACTAATTTTTTTTTAGGAACATATGTAGTATTACCTACAAAAAAAAATGAAACCCATGAAGTATTGAACAAAATATGTTTCAATGGACAGCACTATCAAAACATTATTTTCCGATGATTATTTAAAAACTGTATGACGCACTGAAGGATATTTGAAACGGGGGCAGAGCCGCGGGCACACAGCTAGTTTAGTAGTAACCTATAAATACAAATTAACTTCATACACAGACCTTATAAAGTTTTAAAATAATTTAACAATTACAAAATAGTTATAACGACATCTATGATTAGCCGTTGAAAACAAGTAATATTACATTTTTTTTATTTTCCTTTTGAAATTATATGAAAACAATTTAAGTATATTTAATTTTATTGTATTTTTGTTAATTTCATTACCTATTCATTGTTATTATGCATACATTTCATTATTGTGGTGGTTTTTAGTGTGAATCCTAGATAAACGTCCTTTATACATTATTTAAGTATATATATGCGTGAAAAAGTATCCTAGATGTTACTTCTAAGTATAGACTTCAGCCATATTAAATTATATCAAAATCGGTCAAGTAGTTTTTGCGTGAATGGCGAACAAATTAATAAACAAACAGACATTTTTAAAAACCATCGTAATGAGTTCTGTTGTCGATTCTGAACCCCCTCAAGATATTTTTCCTGAAATATCCTTAATGTACAGATTTCGTCCCATTAGCGTTTCATTGTAAGTATAGATTTATTTATTAAGGCAACAGTCATTCATATAAAGATGTTATTATAGTACAAAAGTATCTATAGTACCGTAAATTAAACAATTATAATTTAAATTAAGTTTTTGTTTTATGCGATATAGACTCAGTGCTTTGAGCACAATCTCACCTGATGTTAAGTGACGATGTGATCCAGGAAGGTAAATACACTAAACTTAGGTACTTGCTCTCGAGTGATGCTGCCGGAACACACCTAGTGGTATTTGGCGACAGGTTTTCAAACTTGAGGGTGGTAGCTACCCCCAGGCGGGCATCATCCGAAAATGCCTTACCACCATGCTATGGTTACCTCACGATGTTTTCCTTCACCGAAAGCTCAGGCCGATTTATGAGTTGGATAGTTGGGATCGAACCCGCGTCGATTGACACGGAATCCGGCCGCACTGCCCAATGCGCCTACATCGCTTCAAGTAAATATGTGGAGCATAAATACAATAGCTTAAAATCAATTTTACAAATTTATAAAAGTAAAAACTTATTAAACTATGTATTTATTTTATTCCTAAATGAATATAATTGATCCGAAAATAGATCCATTTCATTTAAACAATAATTATAATATTTACCAGAACATTTAAAATAGAGATTCCTTGCAGAATTGTTATAGGAAAATGCTATCTGAAATATGCGTTGCAAACGTGACGTTAGGGCGTGGAATATTAAAATATTTTTTTTCAAAGAGAAACTAGGATTAATGTTTTATATAATAAAATTGTATATAAATATATAGGTCTAGATTGCAAAGTTTGAGTATTGTTAGTATTCTGTCCTTATAGTCTGTATGAAAATGTCCAACGCTGTAAACGAGTGATTTTCAAAACTCTATTTGTATTACTTTAATCCTGTAATCATGCAAATGACTCCAAACTACACTACCTGATTCTAAAATACTACGAACGTAAGCATTAAAGAGCACCTTTAATGTACTTATTTACCAGCATGAATTATGAAGCCTGGTTGTTTATAAGTTTTTGCTATATTAATATGAACGTTAAAGTGTCGCCTCGAATCAAGTGTAACAATAAAATCCTCGATAAACGTAACAAGTTTAAGCTTTTTATTTTATAAGGATGTAACAATAAATTTTAATTTGCTTCAAAAAAATGTTGCCGTTATGGCTATTGTCTGATGTATGTTTATTGCGATTTCAAACACGGATAACTTTTACCTAGATTTCTCTACGGTTGTTGTTTATATAGATTCTTCGACGCCAAAGTCTAAATATTTCTCTGAACTGTAATAGACTTAATTCTCTGTTATATACGTAACCTTATGGCACATACCTCCATTCCACGTTTCCTAATTAGGATTAGGGAGATTAAATCGAAGTCTAATAGGGCAATATCATTACGTCTTAATTAATTTAGGGAAGCGCGCGGTGCCTTATCTATATTCATTGATAACCGTTTAAGTCAACATTACTAAGCCAAGTAGCGTTGAAGCGTCTAATTAATTCGTTCATTCGAAACTTATTTTATTTTAAGAACACGTTTATAAAGCAGTTATTCACACTCTTAGAGATCTTTAGCTTTTTAAAATTACAAAATTTTGTTCTAATAAATAACAAAATAGAAGATATTTGCATTTAAATTTCAAGCATCTTAAATACTCAAGCAAAAATATCTGTAACTAAATTCTAATTAATTATTTAACAAATTGTAGTGCACTAAGTAAAATTAAGTAATGAATACTTAAATATAATATTACTTTCGAGTTATTTATAATTATGCACTTATTTATTAAACACAGCTATAATTTCTGTAGACGGTATTTATTAATCATAGCCCTCATTTTAACTATAACTGTATAGTGTTATCTCTAGTTATACATTAAAGGTATTCTATGTTACAGATCTGGTTTGACAGATTGATCTCAATTCTCGGCTAAGAAGGAAGATGAAGTGCACCCTGGAGAGGAGCTACGATAGTATAAGACGACGACATTAAGTTTAAAAAGGGTTACAAAATGTTCTAGAGTAATTTGCGTTTGAATAACTATCAAGTGGCATGATTATCTGTCATTCAAACATTCTATTATACATATAATGTTGTGGAATAGGATGAGCTTCAGATCATTATTAGCTTTATACAATTTGAAAAGATATCAATGAATGTTTTTTTTTTTTAATTTTCATTATGTTTCATTCGAGAGAAGATAAAGAGCACCTTCAACCCTTTAGAAAAGATGAGAAGATCAGGTTAGATTGTAATCAAAGCGCTGAGCATATATGTTATAAAGAAGAAGATCCATTCGTTTCAACCAAACAATATAAGTCTTAAGTAGTAAGTAGACGTTTAAAATGTTTATACTGTACACAACATTTTGTAGTCAATTCAAAGTTTACAAAACATTTACCACCTTTGTGTGTTTTACCTTTATGATACATTGAATGAGCTTTGATAACGGTTCAACTTTTATTTAAAAAATCAAAAGAGGTTTATTATATTTACATATTAAATTTAATTTTTATGCTTACATTTAAATTTGAGCATATTTTAATGCCAGTTATAAATTATTTTTTGTAAAAGTATTTTTACGAATATTTGCAGTAATTTTTTTTTGACCTGACTCAACGCTGAAGAACCTTGACAGCTTCACCAGAAGTCCGGACTTATTTTCTGTTCACTCCGAATTTTTTTTTGTAGCTTAAAAATGATTTAAAACAACATGGTTTCATTCAATTTATGAGATTCATTTTTGTTTAATATATTGTGCGTAATCAGCTAAAACATATTATTTTAAAATAATATTCATTAATTCCCTACAATTAATTGTTTTAATTTAGAATAACATTTATAACAATTTAGTTTAAATTCTCAGTTGAAGCCTGTAACGTGTAAAATTTTGCCAGTAACGATTCACTACACAGGAGGCGTCAAAGGCGACTGACTAATTTCATCAGCAACTATAACTCAGAGCTAGACGTAATAGGAATTTAGCTTAAAACTTAACTTTATAATCCTGCACTCGATTCTATCCTACAAGTCGTTTTTAACGATTCTCCCAGTAAGCGTTATGCAATGCCTGTCTGATATATCAAAATAATACCTATGTACAAATACATGTGGATGGATACATGGTACCTATGTATACCGCAAATACGATTTTTAATTTTTTTGTGTATTATTTGTTTGATTCGGCTAATCTCCGGAACGGCTGGGCCGATTTTGCCGATGGAAAGCTGAAGTTAATAGACGTAACTTAAGCTACTTTTATTTTTGGAAAATTGTAAGGGATCTACGAAAAAAACTAAAATCCATGAAGTTCTGAAAAAAAAAGACAACGATTCTATATTTAGTTTTACTGACGAGCGTTTGAATATTCTTAAAAACTTTTTAGTATCAAAAAAGGTTAGGATTCCGTGTAAATTTAAGAGATGGTTGAAACTGTGAGAGAGAGATACCAAGATTTGGATTGCAAAATTTCGGGTAAGTAAAAAACGCAGGGTAACAAATAACTTATTTAAATTCATAAAGGTCGCGTTGAATTAATAGGGTGTTTTCTAATGCTCGCCTACCTCAACTACCAACCTAAATTGATTGAGATTATGGTCCAGGCACTGTGTCTTTCTATACTAATATTATAGATGAAAGATGTTGTTCGCGCCGGTAGTCGGCATATATTATCTTCCCTATCCCTTTTTCATTTACTATTCCTAACTGTCACTGTCGCTCCTTTCCGTGGCTGCGTAGGAAGCTGCTTGACCATTCATCCGCGATATTCAACCGCTGTATATTAACCGCATCATCAAAGTCTAAGTACGCCCGAGCTAGAGTGCAGACTTATACCATAAACCGCACCCGTACACATATTCTTGACACCGCTATACAGTCCCACTATATACCCCGTGGTTACTGATAAGCAGATCTCCGTACCCAGACACGTAGCGTGCCCTGCACAGTTACGTCGAGGAGCCAGCTCAGTCCTACTTCAGCTTCCTACATTATCTTTCACCTTAACAATACTCGACTATACCATTTAGTCGCCGCGTTAACAGATGTGCCTGTTTAATATGTTTGTAATCGATAATATCTGAACATAATTTACCGATTTTTTAATTAGAATTAGGAAATTACTTTGTTGAAAAGTAACATAGGTGTTAGTTTTGATGCTTACGTTTAATTAAAATGATATAATTTGTATAAATTCGTATAATTGTAACTTCTTATATAATATTTGAAAACGTATAAAAAGTCGGGCGTATGAATGGTTAACATCGAATGTAGTACCAGATTGCAGTCTATCATCAGCCCGACGTCTTGTTGCTATCTTCATATTTAACAATAGACTATATTTTATTCCAGTAATTATTATATTTGAAGTTTGATATGATGAAATTTGTAATGTAATCCAGAAGACAAAGTGCTTTTGAGCTGCTTTATCCGCATGCGCTGACTAAATGGGTTCTCATATATTAAAACTATGTAGTTTAAAAACGTTAGTCTTTAGTAAATCTAAAAAGTCAGAGAGATACCATATATGTCTTATATAAATAAGTCACAATAACGCATATAATATCGAAAACAATGTAAAAATTAAAGGGTGATATTCAATCGTCATTCTCAGGCATAGCATATGAATCCTTAGACAAAATAGTAAATATTATGTAGATGAACTATACCGACTTATTTGGAGATACGAGTTCAGATAATGAACAAATAACAATAATCAAATGGAGAGTCCTGCTGCCGGGACCCAACGCAATCACGATGCAATGTATCTCTTATAGTCACAAACTGATTTTCACGCGGTTGAAACCCCAGGCATACCTATTACAGTATACAAAATAATTATTAAGTTATTATTTCTTAGTTTCTTATTTAAAAACAGTGTGTAATATAATATTGATTACAACAGGTGATATTCATTTAGCACGCAATATTATCATGGCTCCCATTTCACAGCTATTACATGGAGGGAGACGATGTACCCTAAATGATCTAAAGCTAACGACAATATCATTAACACGACTCACAAGGGCTAAGAAATTAGATTATGGTCTAGAGAATGTATGAGAACGAATTATTTGAGCACAATCTAAAGATTAAAATAAATATATGATATTCCATTATCTTAAAATAAATACTGGGCTACTGAGGTAAATTAATTTAATCTCTCATATAACTAAGCTGACTTCTATTAACTCATAAACGTATTTACAAAAATATTAATTGATTCTAGAAAACCGAAATATTACAAAAGCTATAGAGGTTTAAAAAAGGTTTCAGAAGTCATGTATAATAAACAATATAATGGTTAAAGGGAGAGATTAACCACTAAGTAATTCTTTATAAAATATTGAAAATTCTGTTGTTACGGAAGAAAATATAGAGAAAACTTCAGAAATATAACATTCAAAAGAACATTTCCCTTAAAAATGCCGGTTCTCTTGTTATACTTAATTTTATAAAAGTGTTACAAAATTTCCTGGAGCCATTTGCATTTGAATAACTATCAAGTGGCATGATTATCTGGCATTGAAAAATTCAATTATACATAAAGATGTTGTGGAATAAGATGAGTTTCAAATCGTTATTAGCTTTATGCAATTTGAAACATAAATTTAAAAAGATATCTATGAATGTTTTTTTTAATTTTAATTTTGTTTATATGTCTTGGTTGAAACGTGTATATTAATTAATATATTGTATTTACTTCTTAATTATTTTATAAGTATACTAAAGTCGTGTGGTGCCGGTCAAAAATAGTATCAGCCTATATCTTCCCTTGTGTGTCGTAACTGGGGACAAAAGGAATAAAAACCAAAGGATGGGCAGCAGCATCCTCTGAGTACCAAAAACACCTACTACGATCGCCAACCCGCCTGCCAAGCGTGGCGATTATGGCAATCCCTCCTTATTGAGAGAGGTCTATATCCAACAGTGGACGCCTCATGGTTGAATGGATGGACTAAAGTATTTTGGAGTTATACGGACCTACTTGTTGATTTGGATAGTTAGAAGTTCGACGATGTGAATTTATTATTATATCTAGTTTAAGAATCAATGTATTTCTGAACTATCCAGTCTTGTAATCATATAGTTAATGGATTATTAGATAACAAGCTTCCACGGCTCTACTCGCTTATAATAGTTCCATTCTTCAATAATTATTAATTCCTCATTTTTTTTTAAATATTCATTGGTTTAGTAAACATATTTGCCAGATAATGTGCTTATTGTAATTTATTATATTTGCTTCATGTTATCTTCACAATTTGAGATTGAAAATAGATTCTTGAATTAACGGACAGAAAGCCAGATAGGCAGACGTTACTTTTTATATAATGTAAGGACATGTGAGACTCTGATACTACATTTGATTTAAATTAAATTTGAGAATAGATAGCGTTTAGGCTTCTAATATCTTTGTTTGCTTTCAATACTAGTAAACTATAAAATTGCTCTACATTTTAACTAATTAGGATATTCTAATCCTGTTAAACATTCGGGTTAATTCTGAAGGGGCATCATACGTATACTTCCGAGTTAATCATAATGATCTTTGAGTATGAAAAGGTATTTCCTTCAGCGTGTGATACACACCTTTGAACCCATCGCCGCTTCCTATAAAGGGAGAGAAATGTGTACGTGAGGACTCAACGTCTCGACCCTTATCGGCTTCGCTCGGGAAATAAAGAGGATGGAATTAAGGGAATCAGATAAAGCGTCAAGCTTAAAAGTCAACCCGGAAACGTGGTCGTTTTTTTTTGTGTTAAATTTAGTTGATAAAAACCATTCACTAAGACCATGTAGGTAACCATTAGTTTATAATCTTTCGAGTTTAGAAATAAGAATGGTTTTTATGTGCAGCTATCAGAGCACTTAATAATGTTATGTTACAAGATTTTCAAATCCAAATGGGGAGTATTAATAATTGTTATATCACATACAGCTTTCTATATCAAAATCTGTAACTCATTTTAGGATTTAAGTGTACGTTCATACTTACAATATTACTTTACTAACTCTCATGATTTTTTAAATAATTAAATACAAAAAGCACTTTCTTAGTATCCTCAAACCAACTTACGTTTTATACATGTACTGATTATACAGAACGATTTAATTGTAACTTTTAGGAAGTTATGATAAATGCCAAACCCATTAATCGAACGATACGACTCCATTAAATATTTTCTTCGTAATACCTGATTTGGGAAGTTACGGAGAATCTTCTCGTCCAAAACACCACAGTGTCTCAAGATGAAAGTCTTCGACCAGTGTATGTTGCCTGTGATGGTATACGGCACTCAGACATGGTCGCTCAAAATGGGCCTAATAGAAAAGTTCAAAGTTGCTTGAAGGGCAATTAGAGGCCTATGCTTGGAGTTTCACTGCGTGATCGAATCAGCAATGAGGAGATCCACAGAATAATCAAAGTATCCGACATTTCCCGAAGAATTGCTAAACTTAATTGGCAGTGGGCTGGGAGCATTGCTTGCAGAACCGATGCTCGATGGACCAAACGATTTTCGAATGGCTACCACGCACCGGAAGACGTAGCGTGGGTAGGAGGCCCCCACAAAGTGAACTGACGACCTAGCGAAGGTCGCAGGAATCCGCTGGATGTGTGTGGCGCAAAACTGGTCGTTGTAGAGATCTTTGAGGGGACCTATGTCCAGCAGTGGACGTCTTTCGGTTGAATCGATGGATGGACCCGATTTCAAAACGTGAACTCACGCAAAAGATTTGTATCTGTCATTGCGCAGCCTTTGCAACTGATACAATTAATACAATAAGAGATTATTCATATCGAATTTTTCACATTAATTCTATTATCAAGACAACGACGTGCTTTTAAGTCAAAGTATTTCCCAGTGATGTCATTAAATTAGACCCTAACACGTTTCAAAATTGGATTTGGAACGTGTGACTATTTATAAGTTCACGAAATAATAATATATTGTTTTGGATTCTTGATGGACCCTCTGTGCTTATATTTTTTTTAAGCCGCAGTCGAGTTTTATATTCTCTAGTGCAATTTCGTAGTTTGTAAAAGTAGATTATGGGGTCAAGTAATGGTCTTTACAAAACAGTTTAATCAATACTGTCTGTTTATATAATGAATGTAGTATGAATATTTTCTTTCACAGATTTATGCATTGGATGGGCAGAAACGATATTCTTATAAATGACAAAAGGCGACATCTTTATATTTGTCTGTTGCAAATTGAACATCGGCAACTTAATACACATGATTCTTTTCAAATATTTTTATTCAATATGTCGGACAAATGAAGACTAAACAATAAACCACTAGCAGTGTTTGACTAAATTATTGAATATTTAATGTCTATATTAGGGGTTGTCCATCAATCACGTGAAGCTCAAAGGGGGAGGGGCTATGCCAATCATCACATGACCACAGTGAGATATCACGTATAGTTATTTATTTATTTGTAGAACACACGATCTATAAACCCAAAAACGACGAGTGACCTTGACAAGCAGTTGCCAGCTAACGATTTCCAAAATTTTCCGGAATTAAATTAGTTTATAGCTATATTCTTATATATCCTTGTCTTCTGGTGCCGGCTAAGAATAGTACCACCCCATATCTTCCCGTGGGTGTCGTAAAAAGCGGCTAAGGAATAAATTTGGGGATGGGTAGCAGCATCCTCTGAGAACCACAGACACCTACTGCGATCGCCAATTCGCCTGCCAAGCGTGGAGATTATGGCATTTCCCTCCTTTTTGGGAGACCTATTTCCAACAGTAGACGTAAAAAGTTGAATCAATCAATCAATCAAAATAGCTATATTTAGAGATAATATTCTGGCAATTTTTTTAGATTTTATACTATAAGAAATACATGTGATCTTTTCCAGTAGGGGGGTTTCTCTAAAATCTCCCTACGTATCTAGTATCACAATTCAAGACGCCTTAGGGTAGAATAGTTATGCGGAATATAAAACATTACACGTGACCGCGACCGCGTGCAGAGCTAGTCTTTAATAATACTACAATTAATCATCGCTAGTACGATTAACAACAAAATAAACCATATTATTTTTTCAATCAATTTCAATTTCACCTTTTATCGGAATTAGAGTTAGCGGAGCTTAATTCAATAACGTACTTTTCCACAAGATGTTCAACCAAAGATTATACGCCTCCATTTACGGATGAGTTAATTTACACCGCCGCGCCGCTTTCGAAGTGACGACGTGACAAGGCGAAGTCAAAACCACTCGACTCTATTGTGTCTCGAGCGCTGTTTTGTTTAATGCTAATTAACTACGCACATTATCGTAAGTCGATTTCGATTAAATAGTTTATAACGTTGAAGTTAAATTTGTTTTCAATATAAGTTTTTTTTTTTTTTTAGAAATTAGTTGCCGAATACTTTATTTTATACTAGCCGCGACTTAGTCCGTGTTGCCTTTAGAATGAGATCCGAAGATAAACTATGCGAATATGAATCAAACGTCGCGAAGTTATCTCTAACATTTTCGAAGAACTAAAATTTTCTAATGCCTACATAATTATTTTTGGAGCATTTCATCAGATTTTTTCATAAGTTAGTTTTTTTGTGACATGAGTGCAAAATATTGATTTCGTTAATCAAAAGCGAAATTAGGATTCTAATGAGTCGAGTACCCACAAAAATAAGACAATAGGAAAACAATAGAAAGCTGGCGTAAACGCCAGGTAAGTTCTCAAGGGGTTAATGAACCTTCCACGAAGAAAAATTCAAAGGGTAAAAACCATATCGAAATTCGTTAGCGGGTAAACTGAAAGATTGACGCTAAAAGTAATTTTATTTTATTCTACGAATATGACAACTTATCTCTTTTACCATCGATTCCATATTTCGTACGATATAACTCATAGGGCATACTTCATTTCCTAAGTTTATTGTTTAATACTATTGTCTAGCATAATTTCTGACATATGTGTACTAAATGTTCGGATTCAATTATTTAAATTCCGATATATAGTACTATAATATTTTTAATTAAATATTCCAAGGGAAGGTCCTTGGAATATGGGAGATAAATTCCTTCTTTGTCCTGATCCACTGAGACATTTAACTGATTACGTATTATAAACAAGCATGTTGTTACAAATATATATTTGTAATTAACAATTTAACCAGGTACAACTTTTGCATTAAAAATGTAGTGAGTGAATTAGCTGTGACTTCATACGAATCATTTCCATCACAATTAAAAATCGCATAATGGTGGTAAGAATTAAAACAAAATCAAATATGTAAGTGTAATTTGTAAAGTTGAATATTGTACCTACGCAAAACAAAAAGAAGTCTTTATAATATTAATGTGTCGAGTACCCATAAAAATAAGACAATAGGAAATCAATGGAAATCTGGCGTGAACGCCAGGAAAGTGCTCAAGGAGTTAACTGTATTTAATATTTAATTAATTAATTTATTTAACATAACTTAGTTTTGAAGTAAAAACTTCTTTAGGGACTAGGGGTTTAGCTATTTTCGGTAGGGGAATAACATATAGATTCGCGTTACCAACGCTATGACGTCAGCCGTCAATATGCTACAGTATGTCAAGTATAAGATGGTGTTTAAGTGCTGGCGCTCATATATATATATATATATATATATATACGCACCCTATCGTACATTTTGATTATGAATAACCATATGAAAATACATTATTATTGTAGTACGCCAATTAAAGTATAAATCAGATAAATATTATTTGTTAAATATTAGGTTATGTTAAAAATAATGTAAACCAATAAATTGTAAAGTTTTAATTTTACTTACCATAATTGAAATTTTTTTTAAACAGTTTTTCCAAAGTTACCACTTTTCACTTCTGTTGGCAGTTTCTATGGCTATTGGTTTTTTTTTAATACTAACTTTATTAACAACTAGCTGAGTGCCAGCGGCTGTGCTCGCGTTTCATATGTTCTGCAATGCGTTTTAATTTTTTTTATACGGCACTCTAATTATTTTACAAAAAATTTAACAATAAGCAAAGATATGTCTCACAAATTCAAATACCTGCCATAAAACTGTGAATCTAAACGAATTTTATTCATAATTTTAATAATTTAAATTGTTTTACGCAGAACCATAATTATTTTTGAAAAATTAAAGAAAATCAAGTCTAAGTTACGCGGATTGACTTCAGCTATCTGTCAAAAACAAATCCTGGTAAAATCGGTATAGCCGTACCGAAGATTACCCGAAACAAACAGACAGACAAAAATTTTATATATTGTATTTTTGAAATAGGTTTCATATATTGTAAAAAATATATGTATATTTTGACGTTACAAACAGATACTTCAAAGTTTATTATTTATTTATATAGGTTGTTATATATATTATGCCAAGTCTCTAACATTAGTACAAACATAAATATCGCGAACGAAACACAGACACGTTGCCACACAATTTCCTCTTATTTATCGCACTATATCTGGAACACACCCTGAGGTCTCAAACGCGGTATGAGTTGTGCTTTTGTATAAAATCGAGGACAAACTCTCAACGGAATGCGGGCTGTTAAATTTCCTTTGCGATTTCTGTATAAACATCTATTTACATTGTTCTCATGAGTTTTACTCGACAATATAAAACAAAAATAGTTATTAAACAAAAGATAATATGTATTTCTCATAATTTGTCTATAACCGGTTGAAATATTTTAACTCGAAGGTAAAGAGGGGGGATAAAGTAGTGAATTTTATTCTCATCTTTTTATCAATGTGTCCGAGTACCCATATAATAGGAAAGACAATAGGAAAACAATGGAAAAATGGCGTAAACGCCGGGAAGGTGCTCAAGGGGTTATAATGTATCTAATAATATTATTGGACAATTAATTGTACTTATTTCATTGTCGACATTTATTGTTACAGTTTTGATAGGTATTTAGCAAAGTTCTTCTTGTAAGATCACGTGCAATATCTATAAAATAAATAAACAAAATTAAAGTAGACACTATAATGACAAAATAAATATTTTTATTAAATAGATATGAATGTATAACGATACCTGTTTCAAAAATTCGATAATTAAAAATGTTGTCTGTCTGTTAGTTTCGGGTAATCTCCGGAACGGCTGAACCGATTTTGCCGCGATTTGTTTTGGCAGATAGTTAAAGTCACTCCGCGTAACTTAGACTTTAATTTTACTTTAATTTTTCGAAAATAATTAGGGTTTCGCGTTAAACAATTAAAACTCATGAAATTATGAATAAAATCCGATTAAATCCACAGTATTACTGGCAGGTATTCGAATTTGTGAGAAATTCCTTTAAATTTTTTGTAAAAGAATTAGAGTTCGGTATACAAAAATTAAAAACTATATTTGAAAGTGAAAAATAGATGAAACGTAGGCACACAGCTGGTCCATGATAAAAACGATGCAAAATTCTTATGGTAAAAATTTTAATATATTCGTCAATTTAAATTCAATATTTAACATTAAGAGCCGCACGATAATATCTAAAACATTCTTTCTTTGAACTATTCAGATGAAAACTTTAAAATATTTGGTATTAAGAATTTTTTTTCGAACTTAAAAGTTGTTTGATCTGACCTTGACTGCTTCATCGGGCTTTGTGACAAGCGCTTAGCACTTAGCACTTATCTAGAAAATGGTAATTACTACAAAATGATCCACAATCGTACGAACTTCGGCCTCTTCGGCACATAATAAATAGTTTATAATTCTTACATTACATTTACTAAAATAGAACAAACTAGCAACACGTTCCGGGTTCACATCTATACTAATAAATAAAATTGAAGTGTCTGTTTGTAATGTTAATTTTTTTTATTCAATAGAAATGAATGTACAATTATAAAATTTTTGTTTGTCCGTCTGTCTGTTTGTTTATCATTACAATCCCATTGGAAATCTCCGGGACGGCTGGACCGATTATAACTTAGGGTACTTCTAATTTTAGAAAATAATTAGGGTTCCGCGTACAAATAAATAAAAATCATAAAAATTTGAATAACATCCGATTCAATTTACAGTTTTACAGGCAAGTGCTATAATTTATAAGATATATATTTGCTTTATCTTGGTACAAAATTTTTTTTAGGGAAATAATTAGGATTCCGTATAAAAAAATTAAAACGCAGTGAAAAATATATAAAACGCAACCGCGGCCACACAGCTAGTCAGTACATAAAACTCTTCTTTAAAAAATATAGCATCTGTTTATTCACTGATAATGTAACTTTATACAGGTGAAAGAATTTTTAAAATCCTGTATTAAATGAAGATAAATAAAATAAGAAAATTATCATTATTATTTTTTTACATGGAATAGGCTCAGCACTTGGACCACAATCTCACCTGATGTTAAGTGACGATGTGGCCCAGGATTGTAAACACAATAAGCCTAGAGGTTCTGTTTCTCAAGTGATGCTGCCGGCACACACCTATTGGTATTTAGCAACAGGTTTCCAAACTTGAAGGTGGTAGCTACCACTATACTATGGTTTCCTCAGTATGTTTTCCTTCTCCGAAAGATCAGGCCGATTTTAGAGTCGGATAGGTGGGTATCGAACCCGCGTCGATTGACACGGAATCCGGCCGCACTACCCGCTGCGCCATCATCGTTTCATTGGACATATATGTTTATTACTGTTTTATATATATCGGCATGATATCGTACAATGTATACAAAATATTATATTATGCCAGGTTTAAAATAAAACACCCCTCTCCTCGTCTCTACTCTCCTCTCCTCTCTTCTCATCTCCTCTCTACTCTTCTCTCCTCGTATCTCTCATGTACCTCGCTTCATCCCTCTGTAGCCTCAAGTCTTCCTAAACCTACTGAACTAACATAGGTAGTAGTTACACATTTATTTTAGTCGTTTCTGAGTTTATCTATAAAAAACCAAAAATAATAACACCTATTTATAACATATAAGTACCCGTAGATATGGATGAAATATTTCATAAGCCGTAATGATAGAAAGTATGCTTATCGTACATACGTTTTAATTTTGATGTACAACATTTATAAGTAAGGCAAAAGCATTTTTATAAAAATCCACATAAAATGTATTAAAAGGTTCACTGAAGAAATTGCTAGAATGAATAATATAAAGGTAATTTTAAATTAAAAGAAACGTTCCTTTATGGCTGCTAATGGATATTGCTATTACAGATGTTGAAAGTCACTTAGAAAATTACCGGGGAGGAAGGGTTTATTGTTAAGATACCTATTGCTGTGATGATTTCAAAATGTGTACAAGATGTTTTTATATTAAACAATAATTACTTTTGATGTTTACACGATTCACTGTTTTTTTTTTTTAAATTAACAAATTATATCTATTAATAAATAAAAAATATGATTGCTATCTACACTATAGAATTGATTTTCTGTTTGTTATGGATAGACAAAAAAAAAACTACTTATATACCCGTGCGAAGCCGGGCTGGGTCGCTAGTCTTATATAAAGAAAAAAACAAACTTAATAATGAACACATGAATTCGACATTTCTCGAATAAAGTGAAATTCTAAGAAGTTTTTTTTTATGTTTGTGTTTTGGCAATTGTATTTTTTCTGTGTTTTTAATATTTAGTTTTTGATTTTATTTTATTGAGAAATTATTTTTTTCAGTTGAACAGTCGTCGCTTAAAACGAAATCGTTAGATGCTGTAAAAAAGTATAGAGTAAGATTTGTTTTTAAACTATCTTCTCGATTTTGTTTCGCAGGTTCACTTTTACAGTTTACTTGAATTTAAGACCTGATCAATAATGCTTCGTAAGTTAAAATTTGTCGAAGTGTCCATCACTATAAATAGAGGATATATCCTAGCGGCATTTATTCCATACAAACGTAATCCCCTGTTTCCTACCGGGATAATAGCATTAAGGTAAATATTTTTATAAGGAATGATATACATCTACCATCGCCATGAACGTACGTTTTAATTTTTTCCATAAATGAGTTAATGTAGAAACTAGAAGCCTTTGAAAATGAAAAAAAATTACCGATTTTTACCGTCATTTTCAGACGTTCGATAAACAAATTTGGTAGATAACATTTAAAAATGCATAACGTACACGCATATTTATAGTCTTTATTATTATTCTAAAACTGAAAAAAAATCAGTTTAGTTTTGGAGGAGGAAACAGGGTGCTACGGATTGAAGTTTTCGTCTATTTTGCATAGTTAAATCAGCCTCTGCTGCAGTTGTCCCTTTCGTGTTTTAAACAATTTTTTCTTTGGGGCGTAACGTGACTGCAATAGATTTCTGAAATATGTACCTACTTTTACGACTGCATATCCTCCTCTTAAGTACATGAAATATAAAAATCAAGTAGAATATATTTACCCTTTAACAGTATAAAAAAACCTTCACACGTCGGAACGCATATGATACCTCTGATTTTGCAGGCGTCCATAGGTTACGATGACCGCTTACCATCAGGCGGATCGTATGCCCGTTTGTCTCTTTAGTGGTACATAAAAAAGTGCGTTTTTTTCTACATACTATAACGCACTTTTTAATTCATTTAATTTAGTTTTATTTTTATCGTAATAAAAATGAATTACTTATTCAAACTCACATAAAGCGTGACTAGTTTATAAACCACAGGTTTTAAAAGGTTCATTAATTCGGGCATTTGTGATAATAATGATGTTCGAATAAAAAATAAGTTATAACTACGAATTATAGGTATTACTCGTGTGATTGTTAACTAACATGAATAATAAATAATATTGTGTTATAATATAATGTATTGTGGTGCTATAGTGAAAAATATCTGTATACAACATTTGTGCTTATCCCAACGCAATAAGTATTTACGCCAATTTTATTTCGTTTTGGAGTTGGTAACTCATTTTGCATTCGTAATATTTCACTGCAATAGAAGACCGTTACCGTAAAAATTATAATGTTGAAAACAGTAAATTTATTTTTGATGGACGCTCTGGCTATGAAGTTAGTTTTACATGTATTTTATTATATAATAAACGTTAATATAATATGTTAAAAAAAAAGAAATCTTTGTAAGTAAACATTAAACTTAAAAGCACAAAGATATAAGCAGAAACGAATTATTGTAATTTATGCTCTTATGATTTCTACGTTAAGGAATAAAAACACGTAGAAAATATTTTGTGGAGATTACGGTAAATATAATTTTCCTCTTTTACTTAAGCTTAAGTAGATACCATTCTCATACATGAAATGATCTTTTTATAATCAGGTTTTTTACATATTCCAATAAGGTATACTACTGCTTTTGAAAATCTAGATATTAAAGCTACGATGAATTTTAAATCTCTGATAAATAATAGTGTTTTTTGGTATTGAATTATAATGTGACATAAAATACATAAATCATAGTATTTATAGTTGTAAATTGAAATTATTTTTTTTATTGAGACTCTAAACTATAAAGCGCGATATCTATATAAATAAAAACCAACGTATAAGTGTGTTTGTCCGCTATGCACTTTTAAACTAATTATGCGATTATTTTGAAACTTTGATGAGTTGTTTCGCATATACCGTAAATGCTACCATTACAAAAAAATCTTCCGTGGCATCGTAACCAAAGCTGAGAATAACTAGTAAAAAATCAAAATACAGTCTATTTCTTGTACTTGTGCAAATTAACTCAAATATTATTTATTCAGTAATTTTGATATTGACATTACCTATGGGGATTTTGGCTGTATCATGATTTTTGTTTAAATTCCAAACGAGAGCATTGTGCCTTTTTTGTAGTGGGGAATGCCTTTACGCATCCTCCGTGCCATCTATTATGCAGGAGTAAAGTATCCTGGATTTTTTTATTATACGGTATAGGCTTAGTGTCTTGATCACAATCTCATCTCATGTTAAGTGACGATGTGGTCTAGGATGGTAAACATACTAAGCCTAGATACTGGTTCTCAAGTGGTGCTGCCGGAACACACCTATTGGTATTTGGCGACATGTTTTTGAACTTGAGGGTGGTAGAATCCCAGACGGGCATTGATAGAAAAAGCCCTACCACCATGTTATTGGTGCAGGCCAGCGCAAGGGCAATAAAATGGAATGAACCCAGATTTGACCTAATACCCGTTATAAAAATTCCCCGAAATTTGCCCCACGCTAACCGAACGATTAGCAAACCTGTAAAGAAAAAAATGTCCCATACAGAACCTATGCAATTTGCGTGTTGTCTGCAAGTAGATATATGTGTGTATTATGATACGTGTGATGCAGTGCCTTCACGCATTACAAGTGGGACGCTCTGAAGAGTGCGAAGCGGGGATAATAGTGATTATTTGCTTATGAACGCGCTTACCTGAGTAAAATTTGTCATTTAGTGGTTTTTTTGTTTTTATTCATAGCTTACAGTGTTAGAATTTCTATTTAATAATATTGACGGCATTATACGTGATATAGTTTAGTTGTCGCATTCATGTAAAGTGTATTACAAATAATATCATACACTGTTAATTCTGAATTGCCACAAAAACTTCCTGAAAAGTGCTGCAAAACAAAATGGCTACCATTTTCTTAAAACGTCGAAACTCTTTCATTTTCATCTTGGTAGATTTGTGTATGTAATTCATACGTGTCCGTTAACTTAGAACAAGACGAAAATATTACCGATAAAAGTCCTATATTTTCTATTGATTTAGACAATACTAGATAATAAAGTCAGTATCTTGTGAAAGAATAGGTACAGGTAACGAATATGTTTCTAGAAATTGCCGTCGTCATAAATCCAAATTATTACAAACGCGAATGCTCGCAATTTTATTGTGCGTGGGTGCTTGTACGTGACCTTGTTAGAGCATTTCCATTATTTACTATCAAATTCTGATGTGTTACAATTTTATAATGCAATGTAACATCTAGATGGAAACAGCGAATAAAATAAAGAACTCGCTGCCATATATATAATACTTTACTGCAATTATTCTTTTGCGGACTTAAATTGCAATATTGTATAAAAAAACATTATTAGAATATGATGGTGTTTTATATTGCATTCTAAGTTATATATAAATAATCATGCTTTCTGTTATACAGCAGAGACAAGAAAAGTTCATAATTGAATCAATAGAATGACATAGCTAACACCTAGTGAAAGACAAGATTCTACTATCAAGGGTGATGAATCAATGGTTTCAATTATACAACTTCATTAATCACAGATTACTTTTTTACCTCGAATATATAATTTTTATATACTTCATAAATGTGTATCTAGAAAAAGGTTATGAACATTTCATAACATTGTCGATTAACAGGAATAATTTATTAAATAAAATATTACATAAAATTATTTATGTACACAAAATTCTCGTAAAAGTTTATAGTTCATAGTACAATAAGCTTGTAATTGTTTTTAACACAGATAAATTATCTATTGGCATGTAATAAGTCTATGTACGTATAAATATAGGTTGATAAGTTGGTAAAAACTCAAGCGGTATCTCGCAATAAACGAAAATCATAAACAAGAAAATACGTATAATATCATTTACGAATCGGGAGGAAAGAAACTATTAAATAAGTCAGTTTCAGTGTAAGAATTCTAGAGAATGCACGCCACGTTCGTAATAACCTCACAATCTATTTTATAACACTGTAAAAGTTGCAACTGAAAAGTTGCATGAAGGCAGTTAACTAAAAGCTATAACTTTTTAAGCAGATTGAAACTCGTTTAACTTGTTTAAACTATTGAAATATAATGTATTTTTTGCTTGTATTTTATTTAATGTAATAAGTTGCACAACATGCTTAGGTTAGACTTGGCAATATATTATTCATATACATGAAATTATACTTCGTTTAAAATAAACAAAAAATGTTCAATTTTTAATTTCACTTGCTAATAATAATAATATCTACAATATATGTACATTCATGAAACCAATTCATCAGTCCATTTAAGTAAAAGACATGTACCCGTATGTAGAAAAGCCACATCAAAAGATCGTCAACATATCAGAAATATTTTGTTCGAAAATCGCATTAAATCATATTCATAAGATAATATCGCTCTTCCATGTAGATGCAAATGTGTAAGACGTGGCTAACAGCGTTGTGGGTCATTACTCATTCAAAAACACGTTCTAAAAACAAATAGGCGAACGGTGCACTTCGAGCTGCACGCGGAAATGTGTTTTGGAAAAAACCCCGATTTCAATATCTTTCTACTTTTGGATTTGGATTTATCCTCTTCTACGATTAAATAAAAATGTATAAAATAAATGAGAAATGAAAAACCTGTTTTTGAACTTTGCTATCTGATCATGACCCTTTCTAAAAACAAGATGATTCTTTTATGAACTTTGAATTGAAATCCTTAGTACTGGCTTGTAAAAAAGATCTGAATCACGGAAATAGAGTTTTGTTTAACCACGGCCACAATTTAAATTAGAGAGTTTGTACTAACTTTGTCAAAGAGTATAGGTTTGTTTATTTGCTTTTATTTAAAATAAACGAAATACTACTACCAGTAATAGTAACCTAAATTACAAGATATAAGTAAACCAAGCAATATACTTTAACAGACCATTTTCTAGAAATATAGCGATGTGTTTGTAAGTTTTATCATGTCTATTATATTATATTATATTCTGTGATATAAATATCATTAGAAAATATACTAATTACAGGTAATAACGCCATCATCATTTCAGCCGAAAGTTGTCTACTACTCTCCCAAGGAATTTCACAGTCACTGGCCTTACGCTACCCGCATCCAGCAGATTTCTGCAATTTTGATCAGGTCACCGGTCCATCTTGTTGGGGATCTGCTTAAGCTACGACTTGTAATAAGTGGTCGCCATTTGAAAATATATTGGCCCTATCAGGAATCAGTATGAATACGTCCACTGCCACTTAAGCTTAACAATTCTATTGGCAATGTCGGTTGTTTTAGTTCTTATGCGGATCTCCTTATTCCTGATTCGATAACGAAGTAAAGCAGAGTAAAAGCATACCGTATATAACGTAATTGTTTTTAAATTTATAATACAGTAATTACTAGTATAGGTACAGTTATTAAATCCAGTAAACAGAAAGGAAGATGAGAATGAAAATATTGCGTAAAACAATGAAACCGACTATCATACGATTTTTTTTATTCGCAAATCTGCGCACTCCGGAAACCGTGTCCATTGTGTGGTACTTTATCCGTACGCTGTGGTTGCAAACCAGCGAACAATAGGGGGTCAAAGCCATTGTTTGTACAAAGTAGGCGCACTCGCGCCTTTCATACATCGCGTCTGGTTAACACGCTTAGAATTTAATTCAGTGTACTAGACATTTGATATAAAAACTTAATAAAAGTACAGTTAATATAGTTAGTATAATTAATTAGAACTTTATACAATTACTGCACTTAATCTTATGTTAATTAAAGTACAGTCCATGAACAATAATGACCGTCCATAGATTAAAATGGAATACATGAATGAGAATTGGCATAAATTCAAATTTAAACAAATTCTAAAAAACAAACAGACCGCGGGCTTATCTAACCATTCGTCTATCGTGATTATTCGATAAACAAATATTATTAACAGTATCATAAAATGGTTTAACGGAATATTATTGTGTATCAATACAATTACAGGACGATAAGCTGCCGATGGATAAGTGTTAATAGCCGGAGTTGCTATGAATCCAGCTAAACGGATTAAATTGTTAAATGTGAAAATTCGTATTTATTTTTCGTTTTCATAATGAAGAACAATATTAATTTATGTTTTTATTAATTATTTTAAAATAAAACTATATTTTATGAAATTTGTTATCTAGAACCTCTAAGTATTGATTGATAATTAGTGTTTGTAACCTATATTATGACTTTAATTAGAGCCTTATGAGAGTATAATTTGCATAAAGAGATGTGAATAATAATTGTAGTTACTTAAAACAAGTATTTATTGAAAGTTGTATGGTTGATTACTAAAAATAAAAATGTAAAACTATCAACCATTGTTGTATTTTTATCTAACTAACCGATTAGAAAAAAAGTAGTAATGAATATTATTTAACCATTACCTAAATTATAATATCCATTTTTTCGGTTCGTTCGATTTTACATTAAACAATATCTCCAGATCCGTTTGAAAAATATCAGCACAGAATCGTTTTGTAGAAGGAGAGTCATTAGTAGCGCGCGATTCAATTACAAGCAACACCAGTTGCACCAAACTGCTTTGATCAACGCGTGGAATATAAGAGATAGTATAATATAAATAACACAACTACTTACAAATAAGAAGAAAAAAGGTTTCTACCATACCTTTAACCTTATTTGTACTACCTTTCCTACCTTTAAGTTAGATAGTTCGACTCAGACAAAGAGATTGTTATTACGTATATAAATCACTATTAAACTAATTGTTTGTTTTTAACAAGCGATTTTGTAAACCGAAAAATTAATATTAAAAATATTTCGCTACAAAACTTATCTTTATAGTTTATTATTTTACAAAAACAAGCATTTCAGAAACAATTAAAATTAATTCTAATTTTTATTGCATTAGGATCTATTATTATTTTGGTATTGTACTTTTCCTCAACGAGCAGTTCAAAAGGGTTTTGCGAGATTCCTACTTATTAAAACACTAGGATGATCTTAACTATCAGCTTGGTATGAACACTTTGCGATATGGGTTTTGGATAACTTGAACGTGGCCTTCCTCGTTCTTGCTAGTATGCATGGTTCCACTTTACTACATTCAGGAATGCCCAGTGCTTTTCACATTGACCTTGTTAGGAGATGCTAGAAAAAGAAATCAGTTTCTCTCTCCGGTACGTCTTTCGAGAGTAGTACCTACTGGCTATTCATATTCTCATCTGATCTTACATTCGATTATGGATGGATCGCTACGATTAGCTCAAGGCATGGTGATTCCCACTGGGAAATAGATGCCAAGTGTACGTTTCGTATTATGTAGTCCACTCTTCTAGACCCATTTGATACAAGTAATTAACGTAATAGATATAAAATCTGTATCATCCGAAAGGACAGGGTGCCATGCGTATAGGGGGAATTAGGCCTTATGTTCGCTATGATTGCCACGCCAAAACTAAGCAGAACATTTCAATAATTTTACTGAAATATAGAGTATATTACCAATAGGGTGATAATAATCAAACATGGACCCATCTCAGTTTTGGGGAGGAATTTTTGAAAAAAGAATAATATTTTAGAACAAAATTTTCCACCAATTCTGAAAAATAAATGATAGATTGTTATCGACTGCTTTTAAAAACAAAGTTTTAAATGTTGTCCAAGAAAGTTGGATATACCAAATACATTTTAATAAACGTGTAATTTGCAAGTTAACTTTATGCAATCAAAACTTTTCAACACTTCATTACCCAATTTAGTAATTACGAAGTTTGTTTTCGAAAACTCTCTCTTAACATGGGTTGCATAATGCTTTTATCAAACTTTCTAACGTTGTAACTAATGACAATATTTGTTGTTATATGTAAATTTACATTCGATCGCCCGAACACGCAATTAAAGAAATTCTACTATTTGTAGGGCATGCAAGAAGTTGACCATTTGTCCACCGAAAGTTTTGTCAAAGACTCAAACTGCTGGCCACAGTCTCCCAATTATCAAGGTATTACTTTCAATTAGCTGATAGCTTCAGACTTTTTGAGCTCCAACTTACCTTTGATCTCAATTTTGAGTGTTTAATCGAAACACTAGCAATAGTGTAAAAAGAGCGTTGAGGCAGAGTAGCTTCTCTCTTAGTATTTTACATGTTGTTCTTTGGAGAGAGCGTACAGAATCATACAATTTAATACCAAACGCTCTTTTCCACCACAGGATAACTAGACGTTATCAGCCATTGTATGTGGTAAAGTTCCCCCAAGTCTTTTTTTTTACATAGTATAGGCTCAGTGCTTTAACCACAATCTCACTTGATGTTAAGTGATGATGTGGTCCAGTATGGTAAACACTAAGCCTAGGTACTGTTTCTCAAATGATGCTGCTGGTACACACGTATTGGTATTTGGCAACAAGTTTTCAAACTTGAGGGAGGTAGTTTTCCAGGCGGGCATTATTAGCAAATGTCCTACCACCATGCTATGGTCTCCTTCCGATGTATTTCTTCACCCAAAGATCAGGCTGATTTTAGAGTTAGATAGGTGGGTTTGAACCTGACGCGATCTGATCTATTGACGCGAAATCTAATTGCCCAACCAACTAAGCCATCATCGCTTCGAACGTAGCGATACGCTCATTCCTTTATAATGTGAACGACTAATTAATGGAATACACTATTAGCGTCTGTCTTTCCATCAACTTATGAATTGGGAATCTTCAAAAGTGATCTACCGGCTTTACTTTCAGGAAAGATTGGTATAAAGCACGCGCTAGTTCTACTCAATAAACTTTTTTTTTATATTAGCATTATATGTGAGTGCATAAATAGTAAATTAGAAATCATGCGTGGACATAAACCGCAAATCAAATATGCATAATTTTACCCGTTATACCGTTGTATGAGTTTTGAATTAACAAAATGAAATCTACCGCATGATCATATCGTGCCAACTTTGTGGACCGACGTGTATGCATTTCCATTGTTTTTAATTGCAAATCTTAGCGTACTATATGCAATAATTTGATAATCTCAGCGAAGCATCTTTAGCAGAATGAGTAATTATATTATTTACTAGCTGCATGTCCGTAGCTGCGCCAGTGTTTCATATAGTTTTCACTGCGTAATATAGTTTTTTAAACGAAAAAGGGTTTCCAATGTTTTTTTTACAACTAACATTAAGAAAAGATATTTCTTACAAATTCATATACCTGTCAGTAATACTGCATTGCATCGGATTTTTTTCACATTTTCATAAGTTTTAATTTTTTTACGCGGTACGTTAAGTATTTTCGAAAAATTAAAGTAGCCTAAGTTACACGGAGTAGCTTCAATTCTATGACAAAAAAGGTCCCGTCAAAAGTGGTCCAGCTGTTCCGGAGTCAACCCGAAACAAACAGACATAGAGAAAAATGTTTTTTTTTGCTAAGTAATCTAAAACCAAAATAATTCTCAAAAACTTAAATTATATCATAAACAATACTGGAGATAAAAGAAAAACAAATCGCCCCATTAATAATTATCATCACAATGGAGACTTTAAGGCACCAGTTCTTTTTAAATGTCCAAGCGACCCAGTGAGCCATTAAACATTTCCTTATTTACATCACAAATTCCCGCAAATTAAGTTCGTTTAAATGCTATTGTCGCTACAAACGCTTAGCGAAGATTCCTCTTCAGCAAACATTTCATTCCAGTTTCCTTTGTTCTTCCAATATAACTGTAGTAATTAAAGAAATCGTTTTGTACAAAAAGATAAATATTGACAGTTTTTTCGGTTTAAGTCTTTGCTATTTGCAAGTCCAATATTTTTTTTTGTTGTTGTAATGATAGCATTTTTTCAAATATGTTATTGAAATCCATAAAGTTTGTAGTTAAAAAGAAACATGCAATAATAAATTTAGAGTAGGTAATTTGTTTCATTATGTTCAGATTAATGTAATTTTTTTTGGTTTCTTTAAGACCCTATCCTCAGACATGATCCGAGATCTTATTTACATTCTCTTAAAAGTAGCTTTATTAAAATCTCAATCTAAGTTATAGCTATTATAAAATTTGCTTATTCTAGTTTATTAATACAATATTGCAGATATTTATATTACTTAATTAAAATGTTCACATTTTTCATTCACTAATGTCCATTAATATCATCACAATCTATAATATGTATCCAAAAAAGAATTAAAGTCAGAGAGCAAATATAAAGGTCTTTACAAAAATCATCCATGATATTAATAATATTATCTTAATATAAACTTAAAGAACAAGCGTTGTATTTTAAAACGAAGCACGTAGATATGTAGATAAAATAAATTATATCGAAAGAAATGGCTGGCCTGTTAAATGTGAATATAGCACCGATTTATCATTTCCCACTGACTTTTCACCGGGCACGGATCGCTTTTATCTGAACTCTTGCCACGAAACCCGAAGAATTATTCTTTTCTCTGAATTCAACCCGAAATTTGATATACCTGTACCTGATCTTTCAAATAATATTCTGTTTTCTATTATGTTTATTAGATACTTAATATGAAAATTTTATAATACATTTTTATTACCTTCTTGTAAGAAAAATAATATGAAAGTTTTTTTATCACTTTCCTTGGCAGAGATAGGTCTGTAATCTACAATAATATTAAAAAGAGGAAAGATTTATCTTTTTGTATGTAACGAATAAACTCAAAAACTATTGGACCGATTTGGATAAAATTTGGTATACAGATAATTTGTATTCCAGAGAGTGACATAGTTTTTATTTCGAAAATTCCATGGGAACGGGAACTACGCGGGTAAAACTGCGGAGAGCAGCTAGTAAATTATATAATGCCAACAACATGTCTTAAATCATTTATTCTGTACTAGCTCAATAAGCACATAATATAATTGGATACTTACAACGAATTCATGTATTTACTACCCATATTATCTTAAAACAAACAACTCATTTACTAGTCAACTATTATAAAAGTAATTTTTCACACGGTATAGGCAGTACTTTGACATCAAGCTCACCTGATGTTAAGTGACGATGTAATCCTGGATAGTAAATGCTAATATTCTATATACTGGTTCTCAAGTGACGCTGCCAGAACACACCTATTGGTGTTTGACGACAGGTTTCCTAACTTAAGGGCGATAGCTACCCAGACGGGCATTATTTTTAATGTCCTATCACCATGGTATGGTTTCCTTAAGATGTTTTACTTCGCCGAAAGCTCAGGCTGATTTTAGAGTTGGTTAGGTGGGTTTGAACCCGCGTCCATTGACGCGGAATCCGGCCACAATATCCATGTGTCATCGCTTTCAAAAGTAATTTTAGATTGACATAATTTATGTTATCTAAGTACAAATAACAAAACATAATGGGAAAATTTCCCTATGAATCTAAATCATACAGTTACATATTTTCTGCCTTAGTAAGGTAAGCAACCGAACGAAAAAAAAATGCTTCTTTGATGGTCTTTATTTCCTTCAGGTCGAAAGGAACTTTTGGGTTCATTGAACTGTATATTTTTGTTCTAATGATTGAGTAGTTTCTTCATTTTGAAGTGTGCATAGTTTTATGTATATTATAAAGAGTTCATTGTTGACTGAGAACGACCGATTTGACAATTTGTCATAGTTAAACTAAATTGTCAAAATTAATCTTCGACTAATTCAATTTATAAATGTATAATAGGGGAGACCTATGCCCAGCAGAGAAAGTCTTTCGGTGAGCTGAATGAAAACAAAATGTCTGGACATGAAAAGTCGTAAATTAGCGTAATGACAAGTTTTGGTAGAAACCTGTGTCCTGTTGTGAATTGATATGGGTTGAAGATAGTAAATTATAGGCGGTTAAGTTTATTCCCGCATTCACTACGGGTCTTTCTTTCGGCAGTAAGCCAGGACGTGCTCTGATCCCCAAACTGGGGAAGCTCTTGTAGCAACCGCCAGTGCGATACATTGACACTGCACTAGCATCGCCTGTATTGTAATGCACGCACATTCTTGCACACTACACGCAAGTTTATGGGTTCTGTGAGGAATCTTTTTGGTTCTTTTTTTTAATCCACAGCTTAGGTTCATGCCACTTTGGTTTCTTTACTTGGCTACTATTTTGGACCGAGTATCTAAGCGATCTCCTCAAAAATTCGATGAAGCTGTCAAAGAGAATGGTATTTCTGTGCATACTTAAGTCAAAAATCTGTAATAATTTATTGGGAACGGATGTTTTGTTTATGGTTCCAAATTCAACTTTTTGTTTTTTTGTTGTTGTTAGATTGACTCTTTGATTCATTTTGTCATTTTGGCGCGGAGTTTGAGTTGCGTCTGCATTTAGATTAAATACAGTGCTGTTTTAGTTAGATCATATCTAGTGTGTATTGCCAATTTCATAATGGGCAAAACATTGAACAAAGAGTTTGTCTTAAATTTTGTATCACCAATCAAATTTCATCGAAAGCCCTGGCAGGCCATCAACATCGCAAAAGTGAAGACAATAATGACTGTTAATTCCTCATTGAGAGAGATGGCCGCTGAAGTTTTTGTGCCTCACGAGTCGATCGCTTTCATTTTACATAATCACTTGGGTATGAAACATTTTTGCCACTCGACTAGTCCCACCACGATAATGCCTCTTCGTACATGGCATTGTGCGCGAATTTTTTGGCTAATAACTCAACAAATACCATCGAGAAATCACTTTCTCTCCCAACTATGGCTCCAGCCGACTACGTGCTTTTCCCTAGACTCAAATGACTACTTCGTGGCACCCATTTTCATTCGGTAGAAGATATAAAGAAGAATTTGCAATGAAATATAAAGTCAATTCTTGAAAAAGCGTTTAAAATTTTTTTGATGATTATTCGTAAGCGTAAGTGTATCGATTCTAAAGAAACATACTTTGAAGGCGATAAAATAAAAGAGGATAATAGCTAACATTTAGCGTATTATTGATCTTTTCTCGGGTACTTTTTTCACAGAGTAGTACTTTAATTTATAAAATATGCTTCGACCTTTCGTACTTAAAATACAAGCTAAAATATATTAACTTAATATAACTTATAATATTAACTTTTCTGATAATCGTGACATTGAAATCAATCAGTAAATCATATGAATAAAAATTAGACAACAGTAAAAAAACACTAAGTCTCATATATCAATACGCAAAGGACCGTAGACAGAACAGAATCTCAGAGCGTAAAATTCTTTATTTACCTTAAAGTTTACATCTTTAATACCCTAGAAATATTAACACGTTATCCTTAAATTATATAAAAGACAACGTCGGTCTGTCTGTCAGTTGGATTATAGCTCGAGAACCGTTTTACATGATTATTTTTGATCTCTTACGTATTATTTGGGCAGGAATCTTTTATTATTTTGATACATTGTATGTTTATATATTATTAAAGGTAATATTTAAAAATATTAAAACCTTTTTTTTAATTACCACGATAGCGTTTTATACTTGAATTTAATAAAAGGGAGTGTTAATCTATCTCTCTGTTTTTGTGTTATTTGGCTTAATCAATAAACCAATCAGAATTATTATTACTTTAAATCGTACAGTTATAAAGATAAAGGTGAAGGTTCTATTGGAATATTTAAACAGTACCAATGAAAAGTTTCAAGAAACATAATGCAGTGAATATTTATAGGGAAATGAATATAAAATCAAGCTGCAAAACTTACAAGTCTATATTTATCTTGTTATTGTTGATTAAATTTAAAACTATTTACGATACCAAATATAACTTTAATTTCCACCTCTATTACTTTTTACAGTTTAACCCGATTTTTGTATAAGGGTTATTTCCTTATAAAGTTAATATTTCGTTATGTTTCTATGTAGCAAATAAGAATAATGTTATTCTACATGTTTTGGGCACTTGCTGGTGATTGAAAAATAACAGCTGCGGCTATTTATTAAGGTCTGCTATTATATAGAATAAAATTATTAAAATATTTTTACATACCTACCTAAATGTAACCTATATTGCTTACTAGAAGATAAGTTTTTATACAATTTTAAAAATATATATTCTAACCTAAAGTCGTAATATAAATAGGTAATTTAATATACAAATTATACCATAAATATCGACACCAATAGGCAAAGATCTGAAGATGCTAGCAGTGTTGCCATGTTGCATGAAAATACTGATTCCTTGTGCAGAGTGATAAAAAGCTTATTAGGACTCGAGGTTCGACATACTTCATAGTTATTTTGTTAATTTAATTTGTTTATTTGTATCCTTGTAAATACTCACAAAATCGGCAGTAAATTATGATTTAAAAAAAATGTTTAATCTAGATTTTGGAAAGAAAAAAACCCAAGTATTTGTAAAGGTGAGGAACCTTCAACACTATTTCAAAAATAACAGTTACCTATTGAAGGACACTTGACGTGCGAAATGTCCAGAGAGATACAGAGTACTTTAACACGTTTCTGTCGCGTCGACGTCAGAACTTCGAAGAACAAAGCATTCGAGAGTACTTCGGCCGAAATACTGGACACTAGTGTCTCAATAAATCAAGGGTTTAAATCGACCGAAACGTCGAACGTTACCACGTTGACAGCTTTCCAATAAATACATTGTCTATTCAGTTATAATATTATTCAGTGAAATGTAACATGGTTCCTTTGTAACATGACTCGGGGATTGGATGAACTACACGGCTATTGTTATCCATGATGTTAACTGTTGTAGTTTCATGTTGGATGTAATTATATTAAACTAGCCGTGCCCGTGACTCTAACCGGGTGGATTAGCGATTTTTGTTGACCATTTGAGATACATCTAAAAGTAATCATAAATAAGTCTCATCATTAAAAACAAAATTAAAATCTGATCGAAAGTACCTAGGTACTATAATTGTGTCCTACATTCGTTTAAAGGAAAGCCCCAAAGTAGTTTTTTTTTCCAAACATATTTATTTTGTTTTTTTTACAGCTATTTTTAATTATAAGTAGTTATAGGTGTTAGTCATTTTTTGAGAATCCAGTGCAACTTAATTTTTTTGACTGTATTTTTTTTCATTAATAAGTAAGAAATAACAAACAAAGATTCTTGACGACTCTAACTATAAAACTGACTTTAATTGCATCTCTTTTTTCGTCCATTTTCAGATTAGTTTACAATTATTTTTAAATAGGAGACTACTACTTCCATATCGAATTTCATTAAAATGTATCCAATAGTTATTATTTGATGCGTGCATGGACAGATAGACGAAAATTCCAACAATTGTAGGTAAACGTGTTATATCATTGATTTTAAGGTCCCACCGAGCGGTTTTTATCAAACATATTTAATGTACAGTTTTTGGTTCTTTACATTTTTATTAAAAGTATAGATTGGAAGTTAAACGAAGATCTAAAATAACATGTTGTGGCATACTAATTACGCTTCGCTTATAAATATTGTGCCAACGTCGAACTTATCCAGCGCTCTTCCGCCTTCCAATCGCCGAGCTTACGTTCAGTATCCATGGGCAAATAGATAGTCGTCCTTCGTAATAAATCTTTAATAATCATTACATTAAACACGCTTTTAATAATCGTTTGTGTTTTTGTGCGTAATACGCGACTTAATGTGGAGGTGAGAATAACTATCTCCCCTACAATATGTTTCAACTTATTTTTTTTGTCTGTTTTTATTCATTATCTTGAATATATATAGGGTCAAAACTGTATATTAAATAATTTTAGTTATGTTTTGTGTGCTATAGTGTAGTTACTGTGTACAAGTAAAGTGTATTGGAAATAATAATGCGAAACGTTTATTCTGAGTTGCCACAAAAACTCCTTGGAAAATTCTAAGCACCATTCTGCTAGGCCATTAAAACAAAGTAAATTGTTTAGATAAAAAAAATGATTAACATTTTCACATTTTAGAGCTAATAATATTTTTTTATTTGTTATATCTGAGTGTAAAATCTAAATAAGTTATCAGCTATAAATACTTGTTTTTTTTTCTATTTCGTAAATGTTTTAGAAGTTCTTATTAGAGTTCATCGTAGTATATATTTTTGTATTCTATTGTAGAGCAGAAAATATAAATTATCAACCAGCTTCGTGTTATATGGTTCTTTCTGTATGCTATATATTCTGCTGTCATTATCAAAAATATGGGAGGAATACACGCAAACGAAAACACAAAAGAACTCCTTACATATTATTATAGATTAGGAAGAGAAGTACGCTTTGTTATTTATTGGTATACGGAATCTAAAGAAATCTGTAATACTTAGATTAGATATTAATTTGTAAAATGTAATAAAAAATAAACAATTAATGAATTGTAGATATAACAAAAATATAAAAGCCATGTAAACCTCCGGAGTGTTCCTCCATATTGATTCATGAAACATGGACAGGAAACATGAAATATGATAAATGATCAAGACCGAAATTAAGACGAAATAAATATAAATGATTAATATAGCAGTTGAAGTAGATACTTTATTTATTTTACAAAAACGAGCTGTTTGAGCAATTTCTAATAGAGGACCTCACGAATCAATTATAAACAAGTTTCCAGAATGTAGTATCTTAACCTTGCCCTTCCAATATATTCTTGATAACTTACTGTATGCCAGCAAAAATTGATAAATTTGAATTTGTAAACGATCAGCTTAATTTTAATACACAAAGAGTAAACATAGATTAACAGTTCCATGTTTCAGGCTTAGCAAAACTAATAAGAGTTTTCTAGGTAATAGTGTTAGGTTTTACAATAAAATCCCAAAGCACATTACCGATTAACCGGATGGCAAGTTCAAGCACCATTTGAAGCAGGTTTTTATTTGTAAGAGTTATTATAGGGTGGATCGTTATGTGAACGATGGTGATGTCTGGAAGTGGCAGGTTTCTCTGTGCATCTACTAATAAACTTTGTAACTGTTATTTGTAAAGTTCCAAAAAAACATGCTGTAAAAAAAACATCAGATCGAGTTTCTTGCCGGTTCTTCTCAATGTATGCATGGTTTTCCGAACCGGTGGCAGTATTTTGACGTTCATAAACTCCTAATCAACGCCTAAACTGAATAAAGTATTTATGTATTTGAATTTAAACATTTTAATTGTCTATGGATATAAATAGATGAACTGCCGAATGGATAATTGCAAAAATAACTATGCTATTAGAGATACTCAAAATAAACATCAAGATCACAAATATTTTTTTTTAAACTTATAATATAAGCGACCATCATTAAAATATGCGTAACAGCAGTATCGTCGAACAATTTATTGATGTAAAAAAAACTATGCTTCGCGTGATACAGCAACCATTTATAGACCCATAATATAAATTGGTATACTTCCAATGACACAATCACATGCTATACATACCTATACCAAAGAATTTAGATTAATTCAAATTATAAATTGGATTTTACTACGATTCTTACTAATTTATATATTAAATATTTTTTACTGTGTGCCCGCGGCCTCGCCCGGGTTTCATATATTCATCGCTGCGTAATTTAGTTTTTAAATAATCATTGGAAATTAATAATTTGGCGGTCATGTTCAATAAAACTTCATTTATTCACAATTTCAAGAGTTTTAATTTTTTTACATTTTCCTAAATCTTTTTGGTACTAAGAGAAAGCATAGATATTTCTCATACATTCATGCACTTGCCAGTAAAACTGGCATTATTTTAATCACAATTTATTTTGTTTTAATTATTGAAAAATAAAAGTAGCCTAAGTTACGCGGAGTAATTTCAGCTAGCGACCAAAAAAAGTACTGTCAAAGTCAGTTTGGCCGTTCCGAAGATTAGCCGGAACAAACAGACAATCAGACAAAACATTAAAAAAATCCTTTTTTGGTTTAAGTGGCCGTTTATAGATTCATATGTATTGAGTAAAGAGTTGTTATTTATATATTACAAACAGACAGTTCAATTTTAATTATTTGTATATAGATAAACTAGTTGGTTTATCAATATATAAAAGAAAAATAATAATTTATTGATCTACCGTGTTACTATTACGTAAATAAACTGATCTATCATTTATTAAGTAACGAAATAAGCTCAATATTCTATAAGTTTCCCCGAGGGATCCAATCATCGAGGCCGTACAATATAAGTGTAGTATCGTTAATCATAGTGATTCTGGGCGAACATCTCTCACCACCTTCCGTCCGTCTTTTAGTTCATCCAATTTACTTTAACGATACTCAAACAATAGACGCGGTGAGTGAGTAGAAAAAAATACGTAAATAGGTACATGAAAAAAATGTTATTTACTCTTAGCAGAAGGCAGTACAAAAATATTTATTTTTGCTGTTGTATTTGGTATGACAAATGTTTATAAATATTGATAGAAAATTTAATATGATGATTAGTTTTTCGCATCGATTACTAGAACGTACAATTTTTTTAATACCACATAAGTGACAAACAGGCATACGATCCGCCTGATGGTAAGCGGTCACCGTATTCTATTGACGCCTGCAATATCAGAGGTATCAGGTGCGCGATGTTGACTTTTTATAAAAAACTTGCTGACGCCCGTTTTAAAGAACCCCATACCCCCAAAACCCCATACTGTATTCCGCGGGAAACAGAACCGCTGGGAGGTTATTCCACACTCGGGTAGCTCACATGAGGAAACTCCTCTAGAACCGTGCTGTCCGGGACCATGTTGACTTCAAGATGTGAGGGTGAACTCCTTGCCGATAGCGAGCTGAAAGATGGTAGAAATCAGGTGTTGGTAAAACTATGTCGAAAAACTCATCAGAAAACAATCCATTATACAAACGGTAGAAACCACATAATGAGGCAAAATCCTTCCTTATACTTAAAGGACCGCTTGCGAGATTGGAACCGTAAACAATTCTCGCAATATGTCTTTGAATCAGGCGCTTCCGTCTAAAGATGCCAGCTGTACTTCATATGGGGCCGGACTTGAGACTTGTACAACAGCAGTCTTTGCTCCGATGTGAAGTATCGCTTCGCTCTACTTAGCACACCTACCTTTGGACAATACATATGTATTTGAATGAAGCGATCGAAATGAAAGTTAGGAGTGACAGATTATTAACACAGTTGAGCCCTAGGAAACGCCCCGCCTACCTAGAATTCTATCTATAGAATTATCTGCTAACGTTATTTTGCTTCTCTGAAAACAAAGTTTTCAATTTAAGATTTGAATTTACAAAACTGCGGTAATATCCAAGACCACAATAAATTATCATCTTAAGATATGTTGCATGGAAAAACGAAATAAATTAGATACTGTCCAAAATATAGTATCAATATAAAAAGGTGTAAGCGCAAATGACAACAGAGATTAAAAAATGCTTTAAATTAAATGCCTTTCTTACTAGAAAGATGGTTGTTATACAAAATACAGAGGACTTCTCTTATCGTTTACTTGCAAAAATTGACTCAGTTTATATAAATAACTACATCTCGATGCCTAATTTTTCATGAGTTCAACTTAACTAATTGAAAACGAAATAACGAACTGAACGAAAGCAGCTATGACATAATCGCTCCTTACTGTGAATTGTTATATATTTTTACAGTTTTGTTCTCGATGTTGTATTTTTTATTTTATTTTATTGGTGATTTCTTTACACAATTATTATATGCATGACATAACTTATAGCACTATACCTACTATTCATTTTTTTTTTTTGTTATGTAATTTCTCTTTTTTTATGATATTATTTATATAATCAATTGTTTACATGATTCGATGTTTTGAGCTTGTGATATTTGCCTATAATTCAAGTTGTATGTAGCGCGCCTGTAATACTAATATAACTTATAAATTATGTTGATCTTCACTTTGTTGGCACAATAAATATATAAATAAATATATTCAAAATTTTAACATTTTTAGTTTTTTTTATTACTTTAATGTTCAATTATATCATTTTATAATTAAAATATAAAAAGTCCGTGAACTTATATATATATACCTAGAAAGCGAAAGCAGATTTCTGAAATTACATTTTTTGTAACAGTAGAATGTAAAATATAATACAGAATAAAATGTTAAAATTCTATGTAAAAATTATTATTATAATCATAAACTTCTAGACGTCCAAAATTTCTTATTATTTTGAAATATGTCATCAATAATAATAAGCTTTATATAATATAAGGATAAATTGAACCTAATGTTAGATATAAAAAAAAAACAAAATCCTAGAGGTTTTACAATACAAACCACTTATCTAATCTCTTTTGTATGCTCTATTAATTTCATTTTTAGAAAAGATTACTCCCTAAACTAATATCAAAATGTTCGCAAACAACTTCGGCTATCTGTATTCTGATACATCTTTAGCCGTGCTCATCCTAGCTTATTATATTTAAATTACACACTAAGTTATTTATTATTTTAAGAATCATGACGAGACAACTGAAAATGTTAAAATTCCTATTAACATATTTACATTTTCGTATAGTCATCGTTATCATTATCCCAAGATAAGAAGGCTCAAGACGTTTGCTACTTCTTTTACTCTTTGTTAGATAGTTTAGAAACACCCTCGAGTTTATGTATGCCTACAATACTCCTTAACAGTTATTTGTATTAATATTGAGATTAAATCAAATCTTAAGAAGAAAACCTTGAGGGATTTATTCCATGCGAACCTAGTTCCCTGTGCATTAAGGTAAATATCATTGTACCAAATAATATATATCTATCACCACCATGCCCGTACGTTTTGATTTTTTCCATAAATTAGTTATTGTAGAAACTAGAAGCCTTTGAAAATGAAAAAAATCCTCGATTTTACCGTCATTTTCAGACGTTCATCAAACAAATTAGATCGATAAAATTTCAAAAAATTAAAACGTTCAGGCTAAAGTCTATATATGCATAGCCAAAGTTTAAATATTATTTAAAAACTAAAAGAAAATTACAAATCAGTTCAGTTTTAGAGGAGGCAACAGGGTACTGTGAAGTGAAGTTTTTGTCTATTTTGCATACGGTAAATCAGCCCGAGCTGCAGTCCCTTTCGTGTTGTATAATTCTTTCATTTGGGGCGCAACACCATAGCAATAGATTTCTAAAATACCTACTTTTCCGACCACATGTCCTCTTAATGAGCTGTCCAGCCGTCCATCCAATCAACCAAAAGACTGCTGCTGAACATAAGTCTCCCCCAAATATCTCTACGACGACCGGTCTTGTTGGTCCACCTTATGAAGGGCCCTATTCACGCTGCGTCTTAATAAGCGTCTATCATATATTAAATGAAGGTTGACCTTCGAAAATTTTACGCAATTCTTATCCAGAATTGATTTTTCACCACATATACAACTCCCTCCCACCCGTCCTCTCTAAGTAACTATACTATGTTAAGCTTAGATGTGGTAACGGTGGTAGGTATTATGATACTCGTAACAAGAACGAAGTTCCGTGCCTAAGCTAGCAATTTATATCAATAGTCTACAGTCAACAACGTCACATTTACTTTTGGTAAAAAATGTCTATGAATTTGTTTTTCAACTTATATGAAACCTAAAAACCTCTTTGAGTCCTTTGAGATAAAAACTTCGTTTCAAAACATTAACTTTTTTGTAATTGATTCCAACTTTTTATTTAACGATATTATTACAAAACTGATCAATAATCATTCTCCTCCTCATTTACATTGGATGAGACGAGCTATTAATTTTAGATTACTCATAAAATTCATAACATCATAATTAAATCATTTAACAAAGCCTAAATGAATCAGAACGTTTCTTCGTCGTCTACTCTTTTAAAATATACGTGTCACCGTAAAAGTCCTTATATAAAATTCCAGCTTATGTCAGTCTCAGTTAACAGCATGTAGAACAACGTGTGAAGGTAGGCTGGTTAATATTTTATAGTGATTTGTCACGTTCTCCGGGAGCGGGCTAAGCGCACGCCGCAGATGTTCCGGAACGAGTTGCGATGACTGCTAAAGTGTATACTGGTAACGTTCTTAGAGCTAAACTTTGTCTAACACGAACTTCACGCTAACCAATACTTCACACCCGGTAAAGTTTGAGATATCACAACTTTTTGTAATACCACTTTGGGGTCAACTGGTCATTAAGACAGCGAATATGAACCAGAGTTACAGAAACTATAAATAAATTACGTTTCATAATTATTCTTTACTAGCTGTCTCGGCGATTTCTGTACCATCTCAGAATCAAGAAATGTTGTGATATTAGCTAAATAAAATTAAAATTGATAAAATTGTGAAGAAAATCCGATTTCATGGACATTTCTACTTGATAATGTCAAACAATTTGTAAGAAATATTTTTGCTTTCTGTTAGTGCTACAATAATTTTGGGCCTGTAGAAAAAAAATGGAGTCGATTATTTACCAATGACCATATTATTACGGAGTGAATAAAGTTGCGAAATAGGAAAAATTATAAGCGGGCGAAGACCCGTTAACAGCTAGTTATTAACAAAGGTAAATTCAAAGTTAATTTTAGTTGACACAGCATAACTAGTATAGAAGTGATATTTTACAGGTAGTGTGGTCGGATTCTGATTTGATAGATATAGGTTCGATTCCACACAATTTTAAAATTAGAATTTCTATAATCTGACCTATTGGTACAAAACAACGTGATAAAAACCATTACATGTGTGTAATGCATTTTTCTAATGCCCGCCTAGTTAGCTACCATTCTCATGTTTGAAAATCTCTTGTCAAACACCTATAGGTCTGTTCTGCATCACTTGCAAGCCAGTAGCTTCTAAGCTTTTGAGTTTTCCATATTCGACCGCATCATCATTTAACATAAGGTAAAATTATGATCATATATACAATCATAGAGTAATAACGCTACGAATGATAGTTTCTTACAAAAACTCGCTTAATATTGCACACAATAAAAATATGTGTATATTTGTGTAAGCGACACAGAATTATGCAATCATCAAGGCACTTGAAGAAAGGCGAACGTGTCCTTGTAAGGCTAACTTTAAATAACTTCACTTCGCGTGCGAGTACCCCCGGTCTGAGTATTTTAATTCCATGTATACAGTATTAATTTATTCTCGTATTTATTATTACATTTCTGTTATAACAAATTATTAATATAAGTTCATTCGGCGTTAATTATTTATACAGAGATGAAAAGATCATGGATTTGTAATATTCTTGTAAACATTAATTTATTATACGTTACATTGCGACTACTGTAGTGAAATACCTTTCATTAGTGCTAACAAAGCTAATCGGATTATTAGAACGTTCAGTTTCCTTTCTATTAAATGTCCATTGTTTATTGAAATAAATGATATTTTGAGATATATACATACCTAAATAATTGTTTTAAATAGTAAAAAGATCGATTTTTATATAAAGTAAAATTCTAACATTACGTTCCAAAGTTCATAGGTTAAATGATTTTGTTCCAATATATAGTATATACTAGCTGTGCCCGCGGCTTTACCCGCTCGGAATTCAGACAATTTCCAAGTTGCATATGTTCACGGCCTGAATTAAAAATATGCCATTACCAACTTTCATTAAATTTGCTTCAGTAGTTTTTTGCGTGATCGCCTAATAAATTAATAAACAGACCGACAGACAGACAAACTAAAATTGATTATATATGAATTACTTATCATATACGATATTTAACATAATTATAGTTTTAGTTCAACATTCAACACATCACTAATTCAAATTCTAATCTCTTAAATATCAGGAAAAACCCTAGAACCACCTAGAATCATAGAACCACCCTATATCTTCCCGGCGTCCCGGGTGTCGTATAAGGCAACTAAGGTATAAAGCAAGGGATGAAAAGCAGCATCCTGCAGCACAAACACCTACTACAATTGCCAACCCGCCTGCGAAGCGGCGTGATTATGGCAATCCCTCCTTATTTGGGGGAAACCTATGTCCAGCAGTGGATGTTTTTCGGTTGAATGGATGAATGATATAAAAAAAACATTAAGATAAATATTGAGATATTGTAAAAAGATACTAGAAAAAGAAGAAATAAGAGTAGCTATCTACAAATATAGTACAGACACAGAGTCGTAGACGAAAAATAACAATAAATTCCCACGTGAAATTTAAAGCGCAAAAAACTTATCTGCAAGTCACTTGAGAATTCATAAATTCAAACTTCTTCAGTTAAAATTTTTCGGAATAAATTTTTTGTCACAATTTTACTTGCTTCCATTGTCAAATTTTATTTTTAATTTCAAATATAATATTAAGATTGTTGATGGCCGTTAAAGTAACAATTGTTTTATTAACAGCTCTAGTCACCGATTTTACAAAGTATTTACAATATTATGAGAAATGAATATATCAGAGGTAGTTTGAAAGTTGCGTCATAGTTAGAAAAGTTGAAAAGTTTTTTTTTTTATGGTATGGACATGTTATGAGAAGAGGAAGCTTATGTGAGTAAACAAGTAGTGAATATAAATGTGGAAGGATGGAAAAGTAGAGGAAGGGCAAATAAAGTATGGATGGAGTGTGTAAGAAATGATATGAGAGAAAAAGGAGTAAATGAAGAGATGACAGCTGATAGGGATTTATGAAAGCAGAAAACATGCTTCTCCGACCTCAAGTGAATTGACAACAGGGCATAGGAATGATGATCACATAAGTTAAATCCAGAAAAGTATTTGGGTCTAGAGTTTTTTCAATAGAATTTTAGTTATATTCCATACCATGAAAGTTTTACTGGGCCAAGATTCAGCTGGCATCAATCTTTTAGCTCTCTTTAGGTATCTTTAGCTCTTTAAAATATTTTCTTACCAAGGTATTAGATCATGTATAAGCTGAAAAGTTATTTACATATCTTCATATTCAATAAAGACATCACTATCGTTATCGAGTCGTGATCAAAATCCATTTAGCAGCCTTCTGCTAAATTTTTGCCAACTATGGAAGATTTTACTCTCAGATTAGAGTTTCCAAGGGGTTATATGATACTCGTCCGGCGTGAAGTGCCAGTAATAACTACTAAAACCGTACCGTACCGTCTGCGACTTTTCTTAAGGGGCAATACGGGCTGGCAATTACATTCTACCCCGTTGTTCCAGTGGTAATTGTAGAAGGGTCTTCGGAGAGAGTTCCGCGCCCAATAGTCTCACATAAATGGCACCGCTGGAGCCTTCTTCGCTGTCGGCGCGTTCTCTGCGGACCCGCTGCAATAGACTCTGTAATAACTTTATGAAATAAAAATTTGCTTGACATACGGCCGGTTCCAATATGCGATCACAATCTATTTTACCTACCGAAACCCGAAATTTCCATCCTTTTTTTCTCTAAAGTGTAATATCTGTGTCAGTGATTAGTCAAAAAACCTGATATATTTTAAGTTTGATCTCTATCTTAACTTATAAGATTCTATATTGAAACCCGGCTATAATGCTTAAACTTATTGTGAGATAAATCGGAAGTGTTCTTTGAGATCTTATTTCAAAACCTAACATTATTACCTAAAAAACTTTTATTAGACTAAATTAAATCTATCTTAATTTCTTATATAAAATTACGCCGATCTTTACCAGACCAAACTTGTCTAATTTTACGTATGATACATAGTCAAATTTATAGCAACATCTAAAAATATGTTATGTATTCTTTTTTAGGTTAAAATTTATTTTTCACTTTATCAACTTTACCTCTGGCATAAAATATATTATAATTATCAATTAAAAAAAAAAACTTCTCATACGCACAAGTTTAAAACAAGAGAGGGTTTAAATCTAAAAGCAAGGCAGCCAATAACTTACCGAAGTCTAAAATACGACAGTAGAAAATTTATCTTAATCAAAGCGTGATTTACCCAAAAAGATTTTTTCTCTGATTCTGTTTGCCTGTATTTACCAAGACAGATGGAAAGCAATTTGTTTTTAAATACCGTTTTAGAGCGCCTTGGCAGACCCCGCGCGGTCGGATTTACGTCCCCATTGAAAAGGGTGGGAACTTTATACTGACTTTAATCTTCGTTGAAAACGCTTAACCGTAATTTGGTGTTGAATTCGATAGCTAACTGAACTAAAGTATCTCGTTGCATGAATATTTAAAAAAATATCAAATCATTGACCGACATTTCACTAAGGTTAATCGAATAGGTTTTTAAATATAGATCGCGAACTTACAGAGACAGAAAGCAAATATTATTCAGGAATTTCAAAACTGATTCGCTTCAATTGAAAAACCACAAGATAATGGCTGATTTTCAACTTCAGTACGTTTCTTTATGTTTACCCACTTATTATTTATTTAATTGTTTAACGCTCGCGTGCGGCCGTTTGTCATATTTTTTTATTATTTTATCAACTAAAACATCACTGGAAGTTTATCGTTTACGGACTTTTCGTCAATCGGAGGTCATGGTGTCCGCCATAAATCATTTTCAAAACTGTCACTTTGGTAAAGGCAACTTTTTTATATACATAGGAAAAGTACTGCACTTAAAAAACGGCATCATATTTTTAATCCCGGAAGCGTTGGCGAATATCGTAGTTTTACCATTTTATGTTTGCGAAATGATAAAAAATTAGTACCAAATAATAATATTTTCGTTTATCTAAAATACTACCTGGCACCTCCGGCTACGCCTGCGTTTCAAATGCTCTGTCCATATAATATTTCAGTTATACTTGACTGAAAAAACTAAAACTAAAAATAATGAATGAAGAAAAGTGAGCCTTTTGTTTTTTTAGCGAAAACAATGTACATAAGAGAAAAAAAAATGAGAAAGGGTCGTTGGAACCCAAAAAATAGCCAATAAGCATTTACGAAAAATTCCACGTTGAATGTTGTGGTCGAATGGTAGTCCTAGATGGGGCGTCAAGGTATCCCCATTTTCCTTATAGATATAAAATAAGAAAAACAAAGACAATAATTTTTATAGCTTATCCTATCCGAAAATCGAAATTACTATAATACGTTTGTGGAATTGTTTTTTTCATCGTTGTTTTATGAAATCAGTCTGGAACTAGGAGGAGAGCAAACCCACACCGAGCGGCAGTTTCGGGGTTGCCAAACTCATAATATAATATAGTTAAAATTTAAAAAAACTTGCTTCTCAAAATGTACATATATCTACTCTATTTTTTACTGTGTATATAATTTCATGTCACAACAAATGAAAAAGTTATTAGACAAAGACTACAGATTTATAAATTTCTTATTTTCCCGGTCACGAAAGGTTTTTTTGATTGATTGATTCGACCGAAAGAGTCCACTGCTGGACATAGGTCTCCCCCATAAAGGGAGGAAAATTGTTATAATTGCCACACTTGGCAGGAGGGTTGGCGATCGCAGTCAGGTCATTGTGGTATTCAGAGGATGTTGCTGCCCATCCCCTGGTTTATCCCTTAGTCGCCTTTTACGACGCCGACAGGAAGAAATGGGGTGATACTATTCTTAGGATGCATAGTAGTTTGTTTTAAATAGAAGTAAGGCCAACTGACGGCACTAGACGGTTAACATTTTTTTTTTTTTTTTATAATGCACAGCACAGTGACTGTACTGGACCTGATGGTAAGTACAGTACAATCCAAAACAGCGGCGACTGACACTGAACAGAATTCAATGCCAGTCACCGCTGTCATGCTGGCCAGCTTAAGTACCTCTTCACGCCTCTTTTGAAGGACCCAATATCGTATGAAGGAGGGAACACGCTGACAGGAAGACGGTTCCATAACCTCACAGTGCACGCTGACAGGAAGACGGTTCCATAACCTCACAGTGCGCGCTGACAGGAAGACGGTTCCATAACCTCACCACATAGAACAATCCAAAATAAAGATAGCTTATTTACTACCGGACGTCGGTGTTTGCTGGTCGTGGCTTTAGCACGTGATATAGTGGGAACAAAGATACTCGGCAAGACACAAGTATTACTACATAGTACATAATTGTTGTAATCTTAATTTCTTCATTTCAAGATTCGGTATAAACATAATAAAGTTATTATAAGTATTTGTATTTTAAACAATCATTAGTTCCTCACTTTTGAGGTTATGTAACTGCACAGTCACACTCCGTGTTACAACTTTGATTGTCAATATAAGAAAATGTTACAGGATGGATGTTACATTACGTGAACAATAGTAATGTCTGGAAATGACACCCCTCCCTGTGCTTTCGCTAAAACCGTTTATTGTTATTATGTTATAATTTAATTTATATTATATTTTGAACAAAACATTTTACAATAAAACCAGATCGAGTTACTTGCCGGCTCGACTGGGTTGTTTTCCGAACCGGTGGTAGTGTTTTGACGTTCATAAGCGCCTTCCCAGGGCCCAAATTCAATATGGAATTTTTGATTTTGATTTGATTTGATTATTTTTAATTAAAATCAATATTTAATTTCTTTCAATAAATATTGCAGTTAATAATTAGAACATTAATTATAGTTGTTATATGTCTTTAAATAAGTACAGGTAATCAAATTCAAATCTAAAATAATTATTATAGAAACAAAAAAAAATTCGAGGAGTGTATTTATTCGAGGGAAAAATATTTCCATGCCAATTTCTTATAAATTCAATGAAGAAGATCACAAAGCAATTAACGGGGAGAGAATTCATAACTCGACAGTATTATACGCCTGTGAAATAAAATTAATTCAGTGTTTTACAATTTAGTACAATATTGTATTTAATTAATGCACGAAAATAAAACAACAGAAAATTACAGTTAAATTTAATTTCTAATGATAGTTCTGTATTTTTAACGTTTATGTTTGTATGTTTTGGTATTGTATGTTTTTTATCAAATCTGAAAAAAATCTTATCTTAGTTGAAAGATGATGTGTAGTAAAAATCGTAGGTAAAAATTACAATTTATCATGACGCTGTATCTCTGTATTGCATTTTACTGCGTTTTGAGCACACCCACGTCCGACCTATTTATTACCGCGTAGCCAGCTCTGGGGAGACTAAAGTAACCACGGTGAAAAAATGTGAGAGCAAATAAAACTTTTAGTTCAAGGCCGAATGAATGAGAGCAAAATATTTAAAGTTTAACAACACTCTGTTTTTAATACAATGTTGCTATCACATAGCTGTGCATTGTAGTAGTAACTCGAATTTAATCATTATTGTTTACTGGTATAATATAAATGGTTCTTCTGTGGATATTTGTATCGTGAACATAAAAGGAAAGAAATACCAGCATTAATGATCATTCAAAGAAAAAAAGTCTTTTTTCCAAATGCCTTATTTACTGATAATATTTATTGATTGAGATTCTGATTTTCATAGGTACGTAAGCATACAATTAAAACACTCAGAACAGCAGTAGTTCCACGTAATTTACTAATTCTCTTGATTTCCTTATTTAGACGCACGTATTCGTACAGTTTTATACAAAATATAAGTTGAAAAAAGTGACATCTTTTTCTCTAGAGTTGTTGAAATTAACGCATTTCACTGGAAAATGGTGCTTTTAAAACTAGTTTTATCTAGCCTTATATAATGATTATTTAGTATTATAAATAACGTAATTCCTTTTCGTATACCTAGTTTTATTTTCTGTGCAGTAACTCAAATAAAATTCCGGATTCACGATTACTTAAAATAATGCTTGCATTGTTTTTTTTTTATCTAAATATTTTATTTATTAAACAAATTGAATTTAAATAAAGCTTTGTAAAAGGAATTCAAAAGCAGTTTTATCACGTTTCAATGAACTTTATTGAAAAGATTGTGTTCACGCAGATTTTCATTTATCTTTCCGGATCCACTAACCTCATTAAAAACGCTACTGCTACTGTGCCAAATCTTTTCAACGGTAAAACAATAAATCATTAGAAGTTTATTTATTTAGATACCTTTCATTAATTAAATGGATTTAAGTCGTACTATAAACAAGAATTTATTTACAAAATATCTATTACGACTATAATATTTGTAAAAAATTGAAACCTTATTACTTCCGTGGTGGTTAAGCATTTTCTACACTCCCCACCGTAGCTATCACGCATAAGTTTGAAAACCTGTCGCCAAGCATCAGTTTAATAACTCAAATGAAAGAAATAACTGGTCTCATTACTGTTATAGGTCAAAAAAGTTTCACCTATTATAGGTACATTTCGTCTGCATCAATTGAGTCCTAGGCTTAGTAACCATCCTGGACCACAACTTCGCAGTTGACATTGTATTCAAAGCCGTATACCGTGTAAAAAAAAAATCAAAATTATTTATAATCATTTGATATTTAACTGATTTTATCCTTTTGATTATAAAGCTCTTTTGATTTATTACACCAACAAAACCAATTATTTTTTATAATTTTTATTTTTTTACATTTGAGTTATGTTTATATTGATTCGATTTCATCATTCATTTGATGTATCCGTAGACTATACAATTCTTTACAAATATTTTGTTGAGGACAAATGAATATTTCCCCAACTGGGGAGGCTCTTGACGTCGCCGCCAGCGCGATACAGTAACACTGCCCACGCATTGAGCAATTACACGCACAACACTCCATACACACTCATGCATAACATGCAAGGTACATAGGTCCTGTAAGGAACCTTTTTTTTTTATATTAATATAAAAAATGTAGGGATAGCTAGGACACAACTCGCGAGTGAGTCTTGAGTACTCAGGTGACGGCCAAGCCGAGGTTCGTACCACTTTGGTAACCCTTGAGCTAGTCACCTTATTGAGGCTGAGTGCCTTCAGCACTCGCCCCCAAAGTTCGGTGAAGCTGTAAAGGCCCTTCCGGTCAACAGCATTAGCTAGGTCAAAAAAAAAAAAAAAAACGACAAAGTTGTACCGGCAAGATATAGTTTGTAAATACGTGTAATTCCAAGATTAATAAATACAGTCCACATTATATAGAGAAGTTGGGGTTTCATTGGTGAAGAAAGCGTCCCTTTCATATTTTAACAAATGACACAAGAATTTCAAGATAAAAATGTTTAATTTTAACACATTCTTTCAAAACAACGATCGTGTCTCTACATAATTCTGTAATTTACGCCTGTAGATTTCAGACGCACAATTTTGCTTTTGTGAATGTCTTAACGTCGTTACGTGCCGCAAAGGTTCGTCTCTTTATGGACACGAATGTACAAAGGGTTATATATTCGATTACATAACAAATAATTAACTTTAATTTGGCTGTTGTTTTAAGGAAACTTTGTATAAGAGCGTTAAATAAAGTTCTTCCATCGAAAAGGATTTTAGATATAAATTTTCATTGCATTAGAGTCTGAAATCGAATTAGTCGTATCGTTTATAATTTATCATTGTTTTATTAAAACAGGAAATCATGACAATTGTAGTGTGTTTTATTCTGATTAACGAAGACTTTAATAATATTAGTTAGGTTTGAATTACCTGTATACGTTTTTTTTTAAGTCTACGCTTGATTTTTATTTTCATTCATCAAGTAAAGGGTTTGTTGTACCTTTTTAGATAAATTTAAATATAACACAGTGTATTAAATATTTAGAAACGGGTATCTTACTTTTATTATGATCCATTTCAAGTTTTAACATTTCCCTTCTTTTACCGAGGTAGGAATTTCATCCATACGATATTGCGGCTTTGTACAAGTATGAGTCGCTGGCTTTATAGCATCTCTTTTCTGTAGAAATTTTAAGTTGGATTTTCTATAAAACATACTATGTTATTATATAGCATATTTTACATTTTTTTTATTTATTGTATATAATAAACGTTAAATACATTTAATTTTTGATTCATTCATAGTTAAAATGTTAGAAACAAATTTTGTGTGTCATTTTATTAATACACTGTATATATAAGTTTAATTACTTTAAAATACATTTTATCGGTATGTTACTCGAAAGAGTTTTTGGTGTAAAAAGAAGCATTTGCTTGATTAAACATCGTCCGGTCAAATAATCCACTAAAGAGGATTTTCCTGAAAAGAACATTCCTTCTACAAGTGTTGGGCAAATTGTTTGATAATGACTTGACTGAAATCCTTGTGTAAAAAAATATTGGTCTTACTTTTTTACTCATTTTGGGATCACTCCTAATAGTTTTATAAATTATTTATCCTCATTTACCTCATCTAAACATTTACCTCATTTGCTTTCCCGTATAAACTAACATTTATCAAATATCTGTTCTCAAATAACTGTCGTGGCAATCTTCTTACCACCCGAAATCAACAAATGTTCTCCAGATTAAAAAAAAAACCCGTATTGTATCAAAATAAATGTATGAGTTTTTGAGTTATGAAAAATACTATTCATACTAGTTATGTTTAGAGATATAACTAGTAAGTGCAATCATAAATATCATCAAAATCCAAAATATCGATGATACATGCTAAAGCATTTGCATGTAAGTTACAACACATCCCGCAATGCTTTCAACTGCGAACAAAGCCTTGTAACAAACATTCAGGCTCCGAACCGAGACATAAAAGCTGTCAAGCGATTTAGGTATCCGACAGGCGATACTATTCACTTCGTGACAACTCCCGAACCCATGTGTTAGTTACTCACTGCTAGCTATTGTCCTTTCTAAATTATAATTTAGAAGTGAGTGAAATTAGGCATTTGTGTATTAATTATTGATTTGGAATGAATTTCTTTTGTGCAATAAGATAAAATTTCAAGGTTGCGTCATGCGATGTCCGTCAGATATTTTGTTGCAAATGTCATGACTTTAAATATTTAAAGACAGAAATAAGTACGTATTGAAAGAGACTTATTGACTGTAAAAGTATGATTATTTCTCTTTGTGTTATATTCTTACTTGAGGAAGTGTGTCATGCACTGTATTTTAAAAAAGTGCACATATTAATCATTAATTTATTTCGCAGTCTCTGATTTCAATCCCTCACTAATAATTTGTCTTACATCTTTAAAGTAAAGATTTTTATACGCGCGATGTTTTTTTTTTATTATATCTGTTTTCCTGTATTTCCATTTAACTGTTTTCAAATAATTATTATTGGAATTAAAATAAAGATTTTAAGTGCTTTTAAACATACATATATACAATTCTTATATAAAAAATTTTGTTGTATCCTAAATATTAGGGATAAATTAATTTTACTTAGCTGTATTTGAAAGAAATATTCTAGTTTTAGGTTTTATTGCATGGATGTAATATTGTGTTCTTTAAGTAAAATTGTGCCTTTAATTAGTAGTAATGAAAAGGTAAATTTGAATTTACGGCTTGTTTTCCAACTCCAATAAAAACTTATTTAATTATGAGTAAAAGTAGGGCTACGTAACTAATGCCTGTTATTAAAATTATTATTTTTTTTTTTAAAAAAAATCCTTCTTAAAATGTATTTCTCGGGTTTTGCCACAAACAGGGATTTGCGAATCTGTTTGTAATTCAATTAAGAGCATTTGAATAAAAAGATTAGAAAACACGGGACAGAGTCTTTTTATGAAGGGAGTTTTGAGTAAATTTGAAGAAGCCAGTTCAACATTAAATTAATAAAAGCTAGCTGGCAAAATGTAGGTATTTAAAAAAAACACTAGTAGGTAATTAAACTCATGTAAAAATGTATTACATTTTTTTGACCTCTCTATTTATTATCAAATTATAAATGATGTATAGTGTGTTACTGAAACTTTACAACATTTCTATAACATTAGATTTTAAGTAGAAATAAAAAAGTTCAAATTTAATTCAAATGTAAAAATTTATACAGAGAATTTCCATAAATATTAAAATGCACACGGAATTCATAACCCCATTACAGCCAGACCGTGTCCAGTGCTCACCGGGGTAAAATGAATCGTTCATTTCTATATAACACACTGAACACATTTATTGCTTCACATATCATCGGAATTTTTCTTTCGCCTTTGTATTTCTCCTGTATACTAATATTGAAAATTAAGTAAGTCGTAATAATTGCTCCATTTAATATGTTTTAGTTCACAAGAACTGAGCAAAATTAGCAAAAGCTTTTGGTTGCTCAATTTATAAGCGAACAATTCATTTATTTAAAAAAATAATTTTAAATAATTGTAAATATAGGAGTTACTTACGTTTCTTATTAGAAATATTATAAATACTATCAAATCTAAGTAAACGTATAAAGGTTTAATAAATAATTCATCAAAATGTTTCGTTCGTCTGAGTTTAGAACGGACATATTCCAAAGCGGGAGTGATGGATGCGGCCTCACGCAAGTGGGTACGTAAACTACCTACCTATAAACAACATTTTAACCGATTTAGTAACGACCACGGCACCCTTAATTAGTGTGCTTTCAAAGTAAATCTTACCTTATATATTAGTAACAGTAGTTGTATATTAAAACTATCAATTAGTTTTTTTTTTTCAACTGAAATTAACATATTTCTTCTGTTTTTGAATAATGTTACTTACAAAGTAAATATTAATTTAGATTACGTAATGAAAATGAATTTTGTTTTAATAACTTTCTCTTAATAACAATGTTCTTTAGTTACTAGAGAAATTAAGATAATATCTAAGCGTTATTTTTAATTATAGTTATGGATACTTAAGTATTTATAATAATTACTTCTTAAAGAATTTATATTTATTGAAATGATTAAATAGAAATGAAATATCATAGGTAAATATTTTAACTGAAACACGAAAGAATATCAATCACATCTTTATTTACATTCACAATTGATTATTTACATAAATGTTATGTCTATTTACAGTCTGTACATCATTTCGAAGCAATCGTCGGAGTCTTATTCAATATCTGTGTACGTGTAATATACGAGAAACCTACACTAATCGATTCGATGGCTGCGTCGAATTGTTTTAATTTTATTTACAAACTAACTATATGCCCGCGGCTGCGTCCGTGTTTCATATATTTTTTTTTCACCGCATTTTAATTTTTTTATGCGGAATCCTAATTATTTTCCAAAAGCTTTTTGGTACTCATAATAAACAAAGATATTTCTCACAAATTCAAATCTCCAAAAACCTGTCTGTAAAACTGTGCATTCGGATCGGATAATTGGATTTTGTTCACAATTTTTATGAGTTTTAATTTTTTTACGTGGAATCCTAATTATTATCGAAAAACAAATGTAGTTACGCGAAGTAACTTCAGGAACCTTGAAAAAAGTCCCGCTAAATCGTTTCAGCCATTCCGGAGATTAGCCGGAACGAACAGATAGACACACAGACAACAATTTTAAAATATGATTTATTGGTATACACGATACCTGGATATATACATTCAAATGTATGTAGGATTAAATAACTAGAAGCAGTGCCCTAAGTTTTTTTTTAATAAAAATAATGTGGAGTGGGCGAAGGTCTGTAGTTCTGTGTCATGTCGCTGGAGAGTAAAGTGTGTTTTAATAAAGAATGCCAATTGTAACGAATAAAATAAACTTATTAAAGTCAAGTTAACCTTTCATTCGCCAACAGATCCCACATGTATTTAGTAAAATGATGTAATTTTGATATTACACAAACAGACACTTCAATTATATTTATTAGTATAGATTACTAAATAAGGAAACGAATGACAGTTATATGTAGGAGGCAATGAAGGTAGCTTTTGGTGATGGATATCGGACTAAAAGCCGCGGAGCGCGGAGCTCGTTCGTCGGACATAACGCTCGAAGCGACGACTATTCTGCGTCCGTTCGTACTATCGCTTCTCGTTTCTTCAGCCGCCGATACACTGCTTAATTCTGGCGGAGCGCAGTTTTGAGGTTTCTCCTGTTGTAAATAATATTTTTTTTGAACTAAATTAATTTACGTATTTAATATTAAGTAATTTTGGTAGCATTTATACATTTCCGTGATAATTGTTAGTTGTTATGTGCAGTGTGTTGTAAACACGCGGAAGGTTTATTCTGAGGTAGTTAGCGTAAAACTCTCTTGAGCAAAAGTCTCAGGATAGCCGGCAAAATTATATTTATAACTCAAAGATTGTTATTAAAAACAGAAGAACATTGTTTTGTTGTTAGACTTTAATTATTTCATTGGTGATAATCATGCTATTTCTAAATAATAAAAACAAAAATCGATACGAAACACATCAGTATATTCTATGAAAACTACATACATTTACTAGGGGCTTCGTAAGGTTGAGTCTCTCTTGGCATCGCTTTGCTTGATGGGCTAAACACGCAGCGTAGGCGATCGCGTGTGGGATGTAACTTTGTTCCACAACTCCGGCGAACAAAGTGGTTGCCATGGGACCTGAATTAGAAAATTTAACATTCAAGAGTGTCTCATGTTAATTTTAAAATAACTGTCTACTATTAAAAATGTGTTTAGACTGTATTATAATTACATTTGTATAACAATTCAACTAATGATATGCATATGATTTCAACAACAATCCAAAGACCTGTATTTTTGTAATTGTTTAATAAATTTATATGAATTTAAGTGCTGTGTTTTTTTTTTATTATATCTTTTAGTAAGAAATAATTTACAGATAATTTAATTACGTAGTTTCAAAAACAACATACATTATCAGCGACTAACATAGGTTATATTTTTATATATGTACATACATATTTTTAATGAGAGATTTCTATATATTCGTGCAAAGCCGGAACGCGTTGCTAAAATGTTATGTTTAATATACCTAAGGCATAAATTGGAACATCTTCTCCGCCATGCGTTGCCCATTGTCGTGGGACAGCGGCTGCGTGAACAGCATCAGCTGGTGTTACAGAGGACGAGCTGTTTAGAGGGAGAGCTCTCGGCTCCGAATGTCCTGGACCCGTGCCATACAGCAGAGTTGTATAACGTAACCCATCGACATCTGATACCACCGTGTCCGCGCCTTAACAAAGTACAATATGTGATTTCTTTATTAAATATTAATTTCATTATGACGATGGCAGAAATGTTCAATTTTTGAACAAGATTCCAGACGCTTAGGAATTTTGTTGTGGCATGTTTTGTTTGTATTTGCATTGTGTACATATATATTTAATACCATTATAGTGCCATTTACAAAGTCTAGAAATAGCTACAAATCACATAAATAACCCCATAATTACATAGAAAAAGATAAAAATAACATCAAAGTAGATATTAGTATTGGTAGTTACAAATATCTTTCGATTATTTAGTGTGATCTGCTAATAAAATAACGTATCGAGCGAAGAAATTATCATATTTCAGCTGCATGTATTTTCATAACTTTTCCGTTTAAATAAAACACTAAGAATGGCAGTAGTCACACTCGGAGAGAAGCCATTACAAGCTGGCATTAAAAGGCAACGTACGCCTTACGTCATGAACCGGTAACTATGTAATACCGTGTCAATTGCACGCACACACACACACACACACAAAAACGCACCCATATATATATATATATATATATATATTTTTTTTTATTTCTATATTAAACGAGTTTTTGTATGGAACTATCTCTCTTAGCGTTATTATTGAATGAATGAATGAATGAATTCTTTATTGTACCAATAATCTGTACACTGGCGAACTTAACGCCACAAGGCATTTTCTATCAGCTAACCAGCGATAATGGAGAAATAATCTATACTAATATTATAAAGAGGAAAGATTTGTATTTTTGTATGTAACGAATTAACTTAAAAACTACTGGAACGATTTGGATGAAATTTGGTATGGAGGTAGTTTGAAAACCAGGGAGTGACATGAGATAGTTTTTATTCCGAAAATTTCATGGGAATAAGGACTACGCGAGTAAAATCACGGACGGCAGCTAGAGCATTAATAAATGTAGTGCTATTCAAAATAAAGTAGGAATAACTTTATAAATTTAAATATACATATATTTATTAAAGTGTATACGTAGATACATACATATAAATTAAAAATTATAATAATATACCATTTTAATCATTCATAATCTTGTTTAGAAAACCAATAATTGTGCTGTTGCAACTTAAAACTGGAAATGATTTTTCGTTGATTTAAATTTTGATCGATTTGAAGTTGAAAATGCTGTAAGGATTTATATTGACGTGCGCTTATCATTTCAATAAAGTCTATTATAATTAAATACCTACGTTATTGTTTTTTTTTACAGTAATACGTAAAATATTGCATAAAATATCCCGTTTCATGTGTACTGATGGATCGTTTAACTTTTTTTTTTTTTTCTTCTACTTCTAAAACTTGGTAAGAAATTGCCTCTAAAAGCAGAGTTCCTTAAACAAGAAGTAAATGTTTATTGAAAAACTTTTCTTTTAATAATCCAATAAGTGTGAAGTTGATTTAGAATTACATCAACTTTTATATAAATGTCGACGGTTGTTGGAATAACCAAAGTATATCTTCATATTATTATAGGTACAAGGCTTTTTTTTATACAAACTTGTCGGAATTACTGCACGTTATCTCATGTTAAATAAAGTATAAGCAATAAGCAACCAAGCTCCCGGAATGCAGGATAACGACAACCTCCCCAAAAACATTCCAGACGAGGGGAAAGTTTTCAAGCGCATGGACAGAGTCACGCAGATCCCGTAATCTTGTTACACATACGGGCTGACACGGCCGTGGGGGTTTAATGGGTTATCCTTGTGCTTCCAACACGGACGTGTTCCACATACTCCTCTGAATATCGGGAGGGGACGCGTAAATGAATTTCCCCATGAAAAAAAAAATTGAATATAGTCCAATTGAGATTATGACCGTCGATAAATGAGAATCTATTGACAGCCGTCATAATCATGCCGGACAAGCCACGATTAAAGCCACTACGCACCACATTTGCTCAGCACGATCATACAAACATCTTAACGTATCACTATGGCGGGGTTTACACTATGTGCATAGTAGTTGAGCCTTAATTAGGCACAAAAACCAGAAAAAATAAATAAATTATCTAACGCAAAGACAATGACAAGTAAAATTGGATTTATTTTTACTACTACCACCTACCAACCGTAGTATTCATTCCTTCCGTAACTATGTTATTTCCAAATAAATAATCACACTTTCTGAAAAACCTTCGTTAAAATAGTTGGGTATATATTTAAGTAAGACCACGATATGAAACTAATAAAAAGGTTTGCACAAATTCATATAGTTTGTTAGAATTTTTAATGACTCACCCAGCACTGGGTGTCCGCGCGGTGTAGCTTGACCTCCAAAAGTCATAACGTGTCCGTGATCTGCCGTGACCACTATCAGTGTTTCCGCTGGATTCACTTTTTCCAGTGCAGCCAATAAGGCTGTTTCCAACTCTAGAGTCTCATCGAGGGCTCTATACGGATTGTTGTAGTGATGAGCGTGATCAATTCTTCCACCTAATGAGGACAATTAAAGCTGATATATTACGGATGAAATCTTTTTGCATATAAATGATTCTGTTTTACAAGAAAGAAACGATTAACAACAAGAAAAAAAATTGCTGCATACATTTAAAATCAATCAAAATACCTAATTCCAAGATTCTCTTTTGGTATCGCTTTTAAAATATCAGACATTTCATCTTAAACAAATATTACAATTATTTTCATAAAACCTTAACATTATCTACCCCAAGTTAATAAATTAAATAACTGGAATGAAATAACAATTAATTGTACAGCAATTCTAAAGTGTGCAGCAAACCTTCGATTAGTAGAGAAAAAATCCTTTATCGTTTTTGAGTAATATAGACAGCGCAGCGCGAGTCATATCTGCTAAAGAGGGGTCATCGGCTTTCACAGCAGTTCCCGCTGCGGCACCATCTTCTGCATCGGCGACTGTTCCACGTTCAGCGTTAAATTCCATATGGGAATATTCAAAGAGACCTAAAAGTATGTAAGTTCTTAGAAATAAAATCAAAACTACTAATTAAACTAATACTTGTAATTGCATATCCGCCTTTGGTTTTTGGTTGGTAGTAGGACTTGGTTGATTGGATCGTCGTGACCTGCAATGGTGTCATCGTAGCTGACCATCGCCATCAAGATCAGTCAGTGTAAATCCAGCAGTTAGCAGGACGATAGACTAATTGGGTCCCATTAAGACCACCTTACGTTTGTGAAAAACTTGTCACAGTGACACTTTAAGGCGCATTGGATTAAAGAACCAGTATATCTAGATATGCTAACAGGCTTTAGCCGTTGATGTTAGAGATTATGATGGTGAATGTCAATAGATTTAGATCTAGATTATAAATAGATTTAGATCGTTATTGGGCTGCACTTTATTGAACATAAAAGTAATACGGTGGTTTCGAATAAAAAACTAAAAGTAGAATAGAAAAGCTCTTGAAATGAAACGTAACTCTAAAAATAATCCTTATTGTAATGTTTTATATTTGCCTAAAATAATATTTTTATTGATATGAGTATTCATATGACTTAGAATCACAAGCGTAAAGATTTAATTTTAATTAATGGATGTGGTTAACTGTATAATCCTTGTTTTGAAATGCAAATTCTTCTTTATGTTTCACAAGGTCAGATTAAACGGGATTTGAGATAGATAACAAAAAACAAGCAGCGCGGTGTACTTATCATAACGCTGAAGTAAGCAAAAGACCGAGTAGATTTCATAAACACAATATTACCACAGAGTTTCAAGCATTTCCATTTAGTATCAATTTAAGTTAGCAACCACTACAGTTCCTGCCGCGTTATTCTATTACTAAAGCAAGATTGAATAAATCTTTTATAAAATATTTTTTTCTTTAACTGCCGTATCTATCTTTATAAGCCTTTGGTTTACCACAATTATGAATAATAATAATTGGGCAACTTATTTTATTAGTATATAATATGGTATAAATTCGCTGTAGTAGTGTTTTTTCATGTCAAACTCCAAATTACTCAACCGATCTTAATATATTTGTGAACACTGTGTGTAATTTGGCCCTACTTAAAAGATAGAATAGCGACTAATTTTTATACCAATTAAAAAACATCCAATTTTTTTATTGTATATTAAATGTATTTTAGGTTAAAGTCGATACAGTTAAACAATGTCAGGTATGTGAGCTAGTATGTAATATATTATAACTTTATTATTATGTACCATTCGAATGTCCGATGTCAATGGTAAATTCTTCTCATTTGCATTTTGCATGTTAAATGAGAAACCGAATTGCTTAGCAGAATGTGTGGAATGCGCATAACTTCTAACTTGTATGAATTGCGCTGTTCATAGATAACAATGGAGATGTTACTTAATTTTTTATCCAAAAATTTGGAGGACACTTAATATCGGATATTGTTCTTGGGATTAATTTTCATAAAATATAGTAATTTATTTAGATAATATAGAAAAGTAAGCGAGCTTAAGGTTGAAAATTATCGTTTCTCTTGATCTTTATAGTCTCTTGAGGTTCGAGCGGTCGGACCAAGATGCGGATATGATATTATCGTAAAATATTTAACAGATGACATACAATCAACTCAGGGTTCTAGTTTCGTCATCACAATGATATGATATCACAATATTTATTACACTAAGAAAATTATGTTTTTGACTTCATCAATTTTTTTACTTATAATGTAAATTAACATTATGTTACTTTAGAACTAAATCTACGAATAAATGTACTGCTTTTTGTAAAGAATTTTACTTTATTCTATTTAAGAGGATATCCTTGTGGCATTTATTCCATATAAAAGTAATCCACTGTTAAGCATTGATAATATCGTAATTGTAAATATTTTTTATACCAAATAATATATATCCTCCTACGTCATGGCAGTACGTTTTAATTTTTTCCATAAATTAGTTATTGTAGTAACTAGAAGCCTTTGAAAATGAAAAAGTGCTCGATTTTTACCGTCGTTTTCAAACGTTCGTCAAACAAATTTGATGGATAAAATTTAAAAAAGCAATACGAACACGCATAGCAAAAGTCTTTATTATTCTATAACTGAAAGTAAATTAGTTCAGTTCAGTTCGCTTCAGTTTTAGAGGAGCAAACAGGGTACTACGAAGTGACGTTTTTTTGTCTATTTTGCACAGGTAAAATGCGCCCGCGCTGTAGTTGTCCTTTTCGCTTTTGTTGGATCGCAATGCAATAGCAATAGATTTCTGAAATACCTACTTTTCCGACCGCATGTCCTCTTAAGGATGACAATGTTGTTGTAATAGTTTTGTTTTCAATATCATTCGCCAATACATATAGATAAATCAATATATTTGTGTAATGAAATTAGCGAGAATAAATTTAAAATATACGGTCTATAATACTACTAGTAACAATTAAGTAAGAAGTATTCATTCATGGCGTTCATAAAATAAAACACAATTACAAAACTGCATTTTCCGTAATATACCTAATGTATTTAAAAACTTCTATCTATTATTATCAAAATGCAATAAACAGTTAGCTAGTTTATTTATAGTTAGAAATCCGTAGATCGAAGTAAATTTAAACCGCAAGCGATTATGTTGATAATAAATCGTTTTACCAATAACATTTTTCCATAAATACAATTGAATTCATTTTCTCTCGAGACATTATTTTAAACAAAATTTATTACTAAGGGATTATCCGATACCGAGATTTTAAATATGACTGAATTAAATTGGTTCTAGGTTTTAAAATGTATTAAAAATGAGTATGTACTAAATGTTACTATTTATTATGTAGGATTTATTGGTGTTTTTAGAAAAAGCCAACCAATCGTGAGTGTAAAATATAGAAATGTAGAAGATTTCTCTCTTCACCTATTTTAAATGTTCTTTGATTGTTCGTGGTATTTTTTTTCGATTTGTAAATATTTGTATGCTTCTATAATTAGTATTAACGGTTTCTATGATCCTATAATATTTCGAGCGCTTAGTTCCTTTAATATTTTTTTTTTAATTTATATAAATTAAATAAATTTTTGAATATATACCAACTACTCTGTTCGCATTTACCATTTTACCTGTTCCATATATATATATATATATATATATATATATATATAAATCCTGTGTCATGATAATTGGCCGTAATAAGCTCCGCACGTACTCGACCGATTTTTAATGAAATTATTCCACACACTGTTTCACTGTTCACACAATATTTTCACACTGTATGATTTGGCCCAACTTAAAATTATATTTTTGTTGTTGCTAATTAAATGCTTTTATAGGATAAAGTAATCTGAGCAACGCCGGGTGCGTGTTAGTATAAAATGCAGTGGCACTATATCTCATTTTGGTGATATTATATTTTATGTTGGTTTTTATTCAGTAATATCATTAATTTCTATATACTACTTAATTTGTACTAAACTCTGGCCCGAGAATAAATCTATCATTTAAATCTGTCAAGTTTATAAGATTTCAAGTTAACCTTTTAAAGTACAAACTCAGATGTTGCCTTTTATAATTTATATGTAATAATAATCTATAACATAAATGAACAAATAAAATATTAAATTATAAGAAATCAATTGTTAGTATCCTATTTAATACTTTCCGAATCGTTTGATATATGTGCGTCATTTTCATTTAATATCACGTAATTTCTATCTCCGAGTAAACTCCCCTAATGAGAAAAATTATTATTTTCTAGATACATTGTTAGAACAAGTAACTAAACATTATAAATTAAATAAAATAAATTACACAATCATTACTCAAACCTTTTACCATAATATTTTGTATTTTATAATATCCAACATTAGACCAGTAACAATCTGTCAAAAGGAAGCAGGTAAAAGTGACATAGTATATATTGTCATTCTGAATTTAGTGTTACCATGTACGATATGTATTATTTGCCTTGATTTAATTGATTTATTAAAGTTTATTGATTTATTAATTAAAGTTCTTGTACGCAAGAGTGTAAGATCACCACCGATACTCATTAGGAGCGAAGAGATCAGCTCGAAGTCTTCACCACCTCGGTATGACTACATGCAGATCGTCACTTTTGTTTTTATTATTTAATTATTTTTTGTTTTAAATTTGTTTATAACCTATTTTATATGTTTAGTGTTCTAAACTACATACTTACTTGTTACACATACCATTTACACATTCACGCTACACTCAAATTATCAATAATAATCCGCTACTCACTGTTAAAGCTAAGAGAGTATTATTTATTTAAACTCAGTTCATACCAGTATAAGCGGTATCGTATTTTTGTTCTATTTTCGCTTTCAAGATCCATTATTATAAATCGCTGTGTGTGCATTTTCATTAGTATGACATTTTCAGGAAAACTAGATATACCCACGACTATTTTTCAAAACCCTATCAACCAATTTACAATTAAAACTATTTCATTCCTTCTTGTTTCACTGGTGTGTACCAAAATACTTATTTTTATGATCAATGGCAAATGATATAATAAATTTGGACCTTGATACACTGAAAATATTACTAACTCATACTTATCCAATCCTGAAGAATGTATTAAAAACATAGGTGATCCTATCAATAGCTTAAAAACTATATCTTTAAATATTAGGAGTATCTACAAAAATTTTCTTACATTTGAATTATTTTTAACCAGGTTACATTTCGTATGTGACATAATTTTTCTAACCGAATGTTGGCTTCATAAAGATAAAAATCCTCCTAATATGAAAGGCTTCACTCTTCATTCTACAAAAAATTGTAATAACCAAAATGATGGAGTAGTTATTTATGTACGGGATTGTTTAAATCACAGTGTTCTTGAACCAATTTTTAATGGGGGTAATTGTCTAGTTGTTACATTGAAAAATGACACCGCAATTATAGGTATATATAGATCTCCATCCTATTATCATATTGATAGCTTTCTAAATTCACTAGAAATAATTATTAACGATCTCAAACTCTATATAATATAATATAACTCAATATAATTGTAATAGGTGACATTTATATTGATATAGGATCTGACCCATTAAATAAAGACTCAACTAGCTATTTAAACCTAACTTCAGAATTGGGTTTATTTCCAGCTCACACAATTTCTACTCGTGGCAATAGTTGCCTTGATCATATTTTTCTAAAAACATCCCATCGATCTTTTTCTGTTGTAATAGATACCGACATCACAGACCATTTACCTGTTCTTCTTAGTATAAATAACCATACGCCCAAAATAAAACCGCCTAAACTCATTCGTAAGACTGATTGGAAATGTACATTAGATAAAATAAGAGAAATTAATTTCGACTTAGTTATTAATACTGATGATGCTAATATTAACGCTGAAAACTTTGTAAAAACGGTGTCAAGGGTTATAGAAGATCATACTAAACTGTGTAGTGTACCTAAAAAAGATCGGAGAATTGCACCATGGATTACTCCAGGTCTACTACGTTGTCTTAGAAATAGAGATAAACTGCGTAGCAAGTATCTACGAGATACAAATAATTTAGTAACACAAAATCTACTTATTTCAGATACAGAACATATTGTAGAAATCTTATTACTAATATGAAAGCTAATTATGATAAAACAAAGATAGAGTCTAATTCTCATAACCCAAAAACAACCTGGGAATCCATTAAAGATATAATTAACATTTCTAATAAGTCTTCTGTACCCTTGGAATTACTAAATTCTCAACCAAATCCTGTTGACTCTCTTGAAACAATTAATTCATATTTTTCTAATATTGGACGTACCTTAGCTGAAAAGGTTCTGCGTAATAACACCGTATTAGACAACATTATTAACAACACTAACTCCCCATCCAATTCTTTTGTTATCTTTCCTACAGATATGAATGAAATTAAAAGTATCATCAACTCTTTAAAACCTGATTCGGCTGGGATAATATCTCTTCCAAATTTTTGATTAAGGCCTGTAACTCTCTTGCGGGCCCTTTATCCACCTTATTTAACTCCTGTTTTGAACAAGGTAAATTTCCTTCTGTTTTAAAAAATCCATCATTCATCCTATCTATAAAGGTGGAGATAGACATCTTGTTGGTAACTATAGACCTATCTCTATTCTACCAGCTCTTTCAAAAGTATTTGAGAAGTTATTAAATACTAGACTACTTAAATATTTGAATGACCATGATCTTCTTGCAAATGAACAGTATGGTTTTAGAACCGGTAGATCAACGGAAGATGCGGTGGCGGAATTCTGCCGAGAGGTTATTACAGCACTTGATGCGAAACGTAAATGTATTGGAATATTTTTAGATCTAGCAAATGCCTTTCACACAGTGTCGGTGCCCATTCTGATTAAGAAATTAGAATGTATAGGTATTCGTGGCGTAACTCTGCAACTTTTCTCCGATTTTGTGTCGAATCGAACTCAGCGAATTAGGATTGGCGACTACACAAGTTCTGAAGTACTAATTAATTTCGGAGTCCCTCAAGGAAGTGTCCTTGGGCCAACACTCTTTCTCATATATATTAATGAGTTGTGTCGTCGTATGAACTTAGTAGACGCCAAAATCTTTACCTACGCTGATGATACGGCATTAATTTTTCAAGGACACACCTGGACTGACACATATTCGGTAGTTGAGGCTGGATTATCCCAAGTAACCAATAGGTTACAAAATAACTTACTTACTTTGAACATCGAGAAGACTAAATACATAGCCTTTTCACTACGGCATTCATTCCACCTCCTTCGTCATTTATTAAGGTCCATAACTGTGATCTCTTCCATACAGTGCAATGTAATACATGCCCACATATTGAAAAAGTATGTCAACTCAAATATCTGGGCATAACTCTGGATGAACGTATGACATGGTCACCACACATCAATCTTCTCACCTCCAGAGTGAGGAAATTGATATGGGTTTTTAGAAAACTTCGGCGTGTAACAAATCCTGATTTATTAAAACTAATTTATGTTGCCATATGTCAGTCTATAATTACTTATTGTATTTCTGTTTGGGGAGGGGCTCATAAATCACATTTGTTATCTTTAGAAAGAGCTCAGAGATCAGTTTTAAAGGTAATGTATTTTAAACCATTTCGCTACCCAACTCATGAACTTTATTCTTGTGCCAAAGTCCTCAGTGTACGCCAACTTTTTATAACAAATTCAATTATTAGACAACACTCCAGGGTCGTGTTTGATCCGGAACTAATTACACTTAAACGAAGAAATGATTTAGTTTTCAAAATCCAAAAGTTCCGAACAAATTTCATAAATCAGTAATCTCTTTTTCTAGCACCACATTTATATAATAGAATAAATAAAGAATTATATATATACTCACTCAACACGCATATCTTGAAATTAAAACTTAAAAACTGGTTATCTGGTCTTAACTATGAGGATACAGAAGCTTTACTCCACATTATTATATAATATATTATTCTGGTTCTAAATTTAAACGACAAGGTAAAGTTTTTTGTAATTGTAATTTTGTAATTTTGGAATGAAATTCTGATTTCTTACATTCGAATAAAGTAAGCTGTTTTAGTCGTGTCATCTAATTTATTTTACAATAGTTTAAACACACACATACAAATCCAATCACACAACCGATTATACCCACGCTGACTCGCACCTCATACATACACAACACGAGTATATCTTTTATTATAAACCTGTAATGTTATAAAGAAAGGCGCTGGATCCCGGGGCACAAAATATTTTTTTTTCCGGGTCCATTGCACCCTCTGATTTGTATTATACAATTGGAAGCTTAAGCTATCGCAGCATAAATAAACTACCTAGCTACTGGCCACTTTAGTATGTTGGTGGGTCGGATGAACAAGACAATATACAACAGTTGTAAGATAGATTATAGCTAAAAACTTATAAATGGACAATCAAAATCCTCTTTTTTGGATACATATTTTTCTTGGGCTACTTAGTATTGAGACATAGAAGCCGCAATTTCCCCTTCTTTGCGGAAAAATTAATACAATACTTATTTATTTATTGCATTGTGAAATAAATCAATGTTTTTTTTATTTATTTTATAATAAACCGAGGTAACTTTTTCGATATTTATTATTATAAAATTTAGAAAATTTTAATACACAGACAACACTATTTTACGTACGAGTCATGGTGGCATATCGTTGACGAATGGAATTAGGAGAGCTTTATTTGATCTTTTTCTTTCTGAGAATGTACGTATAGGTAAAAAAATATCTGTAGCACTACTTTACATTTATTTTGGCATGTTTTTATGATTAAAATGCATAAAAAGCAAAAATCCAAAATGATTGATAAAATATTTTGACTACGTGACAGCTAGTTATGTCAAAATTCCAAAATGAGACTTCAGAGATAAAATAACTGTGAACGGACTATACCAGAAATAAATAAACCAAAACACGCAGACAAGTAAAATAAAATTGACACGAATGAGTGATCATATAATTCAGTTTCTATAATTGTTGAAATGGAAATAATTCTTCAAATGTAATTTAAAGTTTATATAACGCTACTCGTTATATAACGCGTATTTTTTAAAATTTCCTTTCAAAATAAAGTTCTATCAACGCCCTAGTAACGGAAGTTGAACCGTTTCCACGAAGTTATTTTTTGTTGTCCAAAGTACAACAATCAAGAATCGGTTTCAAATATCAACATTAATGACGAATTCCGCCCAATTTTAATATTAAGACACAATAGGGTATTTTCGTCTCGTGTTTAATTGACGTCAAGCAACGGCAAAAATTAATGGTATATTTAAACACAATACTTTTAGTGAAAAAAATATTTCATTCGGCTAATTAAATAAGATATAAATAAGCGTTCAAAGTATTTGTGACATCATATCGTAGGTCATCTCTCTCTTTATCTATCTTTCTCTTTCTCACTAGCATAAAATAAAACTACTTCCTTATTTATGATCAAATTATTATTTTGGTTTCAGTTATCAACCTCATTGTTTGTCTGTTTTTGATGGCTCAATAAATTATAATCAGTCAACATACCTATTATTAGCAAAATTCAAATAAACACATGTTATGTAATAATCAGTAATAGTTTCTGAAATTCGATTATAATCATTGCGGAAAATTGGGGAGAAACTACTATTCCCATAATATTTTTAATTGAGAAAATTAAAGTTCATCTATAGCTATTAACCAAAAAAGAAGAAAAGAGTTTTAGAAACAGAGAAGAAAATGGTACTGAATTTATTTATAACTAACATAGACGATTAGAAAATGTTACAATTATGGAAGCCGCTTGAAAAAGTAATTATAAATTCAATTCATACGTGTATTATCTCGTTTAAAACCCCTTATTAAACCAATACGTTACTGAATGAGCTTACCTAAAACGTAATCCACCGTTCTGGGATCCAATTTTGCCAGTTGTTCCCTCGAATGGATATACTGAGCTCTCAATCGCCTCCTTTTCTTTTCTCTTGCCCAGTCCTCTGCAAGGTTTCTGCCGTCTAATCTTCTACCTTCGCGGTTCGGATGTTCAGGGTCTTGAGTTATTGTTGGTAAAAAATGTCGACGGCCACCACCCATTATTACCTATTAAATCATCAATGTATTTATATACAGTAGAGTGAATTAAGCCAAAACACAGGGTGTTGTATACAAGCTGAAAACTGTATAAATCTCTGAACACGATTAAAGAGTGTGTTTGAAACACCGAAATTCTTGAAAATTTTGAGCGGTTATGGCGCAGTGGATAGATTTTGCGTCAGTTCACGCGGGTTCAAATCCTCCTATCCAACTCTAAAATTAGCCTGAACATTCGGTGAAGGAAAACATAGTGAGAAAACCATAGCATGGTGGTAGGGCATTTCCTAATAAGGCTCGCCTGGGTAGCTACCACCCTCAGGTTTTAAAATCTATCGCCAAACACCAATAGGTGTGTTCCGGCAGCATAGCTTGAGAACCAGTACCTCTAAGCTTTGTGTGTTTACCATGCTGGATCACATCGTCACTTAACATCAAGTGAGGTTATGGTTCACGCACGGGACCTATATACCTATAAAAAAATGAATTGGAAATTCTTGAACAATAAAACGATGCGAAAATAAAGGTTTAAACAAGTTTTCGGCTTATTAATTCTCATTCGAAGGCGAAGTCTCTATTATAATTGAGCTAATAGTGATTGTGTGTTTTCCCTAAGAGATTAACGTTTAAAGTTTTTATTCTAAAGTTGAATAGGAAACACATTGATTGGTGCTTGGCAACACATTTTTATTTTGAGGGCAAGCTTTAGAAAAAACTATTCCTAAAACATACAAGCTTTTTCACAAACATGTTTCATTTTAAATTACTTTAATACTGGTAATCGTAAACAATGAACATGTTATGAAGTTTACCGCTGAGTTTTAATAGAATAAAATATAAATACTGAGATTTGAACACACTTTTTTATATTTTATTATAATAATGTTACTTAAGCATATAAAATGGCAGCTTTCTAGCTGTAAATAACTTATTAAATTTAACAATTGTAACTAATATAATGTATTGTTAAATGTAGTGTAATCTTTATTGTTAAATAATAATAAACAAGTCTGTCAGTAGACAGCTAATGTTAATAATTCGAAAACTCAAGATAATAAAATGTATACAAACATGGATCTTGTAATATACTTTCTATTAAATTCACTTCTATTAACTTAGCCATTCGTTATTTCGTAAGTTATTTCAATATCAGGTCAATTATTAACTAAACTTTGTTCCTAATTTCCTATATAAAAAATATGAACTTTTTTTGCAATTTCCAAAACTCTTTGGGGACGGTTACCTGGATATCTTACCTACTCCACGATTGAAATAAAGCAGTTTATTCTCTTCAAACTGATTTTATGAGTTATAAAATTTTCACATCCAAATAGCTGTTTCATCGTTTGATTCAATTGAAGCTATTTCATATGCGTGATATTCTTTTTTTTACAGAAATCGTTACTTCTTTTCGTTCTTGAGTGTACGCTCAATACGTTTTAAAGTAAAATTTTAATTCTTATTAAAAGTGAGTAAAGGTCTATATAATAAGATATAACAGAACATCCTTAACCGTATCTACCTTAATTGCCTAGATATAAATTGCAACAAAATAAATCACAATAATGATTAGGTAATAAAATATATTCGTTTCCCTCTAAAGTCACCAATTAGTACATATTACCCTAAATATAACGGGGCTAAATATATATATATATATATATATATATATATATATATATATATATATAATTAATCGTAGAATTGTAGAATGTAGATTATAATTCTGACTTTGAGTAGTAATTAAATCTATCTTTTTAACCTGCCGATTACCCATAAAAATGAGACAATAGGAAAATAATAGAAAGCGGGCGTAAACGCCAGGTTAGTTCTATAGGGGTTAAATTGTTTTTGAACTTACATTTATACTTTTTCCGGGTTCATTTTCTACTAACTGCAAGGCAATATCTTTGCAGTCTTTCCTGACTGTTGGTGGTACTCGGCTATCGTCCTCCCAGTATCTAGATGGAGCGTGCGCGTACAGAGCCGCTGGAGTCGCGTGAGTTATTCTAGCTGTAGTCACTATGCCGCTCGATTTGCCTAAATTTACAAAATCATAATTTATTTTGATCCAATTACCTGGTGAAGGTCATGAGAGTTCGCTGGATGCGGGTGGCGCAAAACCGGTCGTTGTGGAGATATTTGGGGAAGACCTACGTGGACGTAGACCTTGACTTATTTGTATTGAATTAATATAATAATTAAATATTATTATATTTAGCTATTCTATAAAGTAATTATTCATTTTAAACAGATTAAATTATAACTATAAAATGTTGCAATTTTAGTTATCAGATAAACTGGTAAATTAGTGACACAACTAATCAATGCTAGTGTGGTATTTTGTGAATAAAATACGAATTTGAATACGCATCTCTTAATTATTCGTATTTATTCGTGTGTACTATTTTTTAGTCTTATAAAAGATTAGAATGTTTCTATAATATATTTACAATACAACAATGTAAAAAAAAAAAAAAAATCAAATAAAGTGACATTAAATAAATTTAAGCCGTGTGGTGCCAGCCAAGAATATCATCCCATATCTTCACGCGGGTGGTGTAAAGGTGACTAAGGGAAAACCCAGAGAATGGGCAGTAGCAGCCTCTAAGTATCACAAACACCTACTGCGATCACCAACCTGCTTGCCAAGCGTGGCGATTATGGCAAAGCCTCCCTCATTGAGGGAGACTTATGTCCAACAGTGGACGTCTTATGGTTGAATGGAGAGATGGAAATAAATTTATTTTATATGCTGTAAACGATAACTATTATTGTGATTAGTGTTAGTCCTAAAAGTATTAGATATATTGTAATCAGGTTTAAGCACTAAATCTTACTTCATGCAATACTAATAGTAGACAATTTTATTCTCAAAATACAACCAGCAAAATATAAAGGTAGTTTAAACGAGTCTGTGTCAGTAGACAAATCATTTTTAGAAAATTATTAGCATCGTCAACAAAACTTTTTATAATTTATATTATATATAGAGAATATAACAATTTATTTTGTAATTTTTACACTTTTCATATTTAATTATATTTGTTTTACATGTAGCAACTTTTATTTCTTTCCAGTTAAACTTAAATAAAAATATAACTTCGCAAAGGTGTATGTAACGTTGCCGTGAAATCGGGTCACTCAGAGATTACTTGTCACTTTTCAGGTTTCGGACTTAATAGGCGTCATTGATTGAAGCCCTATTCAATAAGTAACAATTTCCCATAATTTGGCGTTTTTTATTTCACAAAAGATTGTAAGACATTTTTTATTTTCATAAGCATCGAAATCAATTTTATATTTAGAACGCTTTTAGGCACAACCAAGTATACATATCTTATGAAGTAAAAACAATTGAAATAAAATTCAAAATAAATAAATAAAGGCCCATGAGGCCTCGTATGCGTTCGAATTTACATACATATCTCTAGTGACAACCATCAAGAAATGATTCGAATTATTTATGTCTCCGTGTATTTTCAGTTAAAGAGAATATACGATAACAAACAGTATTCGTCGAGCAGAACTATTCCATAACAATAATATTTACCTTATAGCATTGTGATATTTGTGAAACGTATTTACGAAGGGCTTGACATATTATCTTTGTCATATTTATCTAGGGTTAGTAAGGTAAACACTTAGGGTAACTTTGTTTAATAAATTTGGTTTTGATGAATAATTTAAATTATACTAGTATTTTAAATTCGACTAAAATAATAAATAACAGTTTTAAGAAAAATAATTAAATATTGGTAAAACCAAAGATCTATGTTAATACTAAAGTTCGTCCATAGCTACTGAACATTAAAAAAAAACAAAGATTGACAAACAGAGGAGAAAAATGTTATGATCTGTTTTCTCTTTGCAGACTATATACTATATATAATAGTTTTTTCTTATAATATTTAAAATAATATTATGGGAATATATTAATACTCGCCTGCATCATGAGCCCAATCTACAAGAGAGGTCACTTTCGCGTTGATCGTTGATGCGCAGTTGTTAAATCTAGCTCCTGCATCTAGACCAAGAGTTTCGTAGCGCGCCTTCACACCGCACAATAGAGCTGTGGCACATGCTGACGACTCTCCCGTTTGTGCATCTAAGTTATAAGTCTGTTTCAAGAAAATAAAGATAATAATCTTGAACCCGACTAAGAAACACTAAAAGTTAAGAAATAAGATATTGTTTCGAGTTTTTGGCGGGATCACAGTCTGTCATGAAGCAATTATTTTTTTTACTTTTTATTTTATTCGTCACAATCAGATGAATAGTATTAGCGCTACGGTGGAACATATATATATATATATATATATATATATATAAACCTATATATAGACTACTAAAATCATAACCCTTCCTTTTGGCTTCGCCGTAGTCAGGTAATAAAATAGTACGTATTCAGGAAATATTTTGTAAACCATTTAAATGTGGTAATTTGACATTGATAACTTTATTTTTTAAAAGTGAGCGTGTCAGGAGTGATCTTTGGCACCCTTTAATTTCCCGGTTTCAATGTGCGATCTCAGTGTAATTTTTACCTACTCAGATCCAATTTTTTTACTTTTTTTTTTTTCTAAACCGTCGGATTATTGTCAGTTGTCAATCAATAAAAACTGATTTATTTTTCATGTGAACTCAATCTAAAAGTTAAGATACGATTATGAAACCGGCCGCAAATCTGTGAAATAGACAATTAGTTAACGATAGAAATCAGAAAATGAGAAAGAAATTAAAAATATGTATGCCCACTTCATAAAATACAGGCGCATGCCTTTTTTTTTTTTTTTTTGACGGGGGAAACGCATTTACGCACTACCCTTACCCATTGCATTAGTGAGACTGAAGTCCCCCAATGCAATGGGTAAGGGGGTGCGGAACAGGCGCATGCCTAGCGCCCTTCAAGCGCACCAAGAGGATAAAATAAGATTCTCAAAAAGTAATATAGCATACTATATATAGGAATATTTTTCTCTCTTTCTCACTCAATACGTACTTCTTCTATCTGTACTTAAATTTTTAAAATCGTGACCATAGAATTATGAATTATCCCAACGACTTTGTTACTCTATGATCGTGACGCTAATTTTGACGTTTATTTTGTGACAATCGATCTTTTCGCTCTCATGTCACGCAAAGAGGTTTCAAACCAATAAATACTTTTGACTTACTACTACTTACATGAGATCAGCAATCCATCAGTGTGTCTATTATTTATGTAATTACCTACTTTATATGATGAAATATAAGGATATTAATATAAGTAGCGTCCTATAAACTGCCTCGGTAGCGCAGTTGTATTACATACGACTGCCGTTCTGAGGTCTCGGGTTCGATCCCCGGGTCGGGTCAAGTGATATTGGGTTTTTTCTACTCAGTATCATCCCGGAGTTTGGAATTTGTGCCCGATATGGCGACAGGCTCGCCCCCTGTCACATCTGGGACGGAACTAAGCTCGGCGAAGTGTGGGTGGTTGTAGTTCGCTACTTCACCTCTGCCTAACCCTTCGAGGATACAGGCGTGAGCATATGTATGTATGTATAAAATAATATCAATATACACTAAAATTGTTTCATAGTAACATTTTCCCCTCATAGTGGATTTATTATAAGTAAAGCCTTACAGGGAAAGTGACCCGGAACAAATAATGTAACAAGATCGAACACTTCTATGGTTTTAATTGAAAAAGTAATAACGAAGCCAGAAAAATGATCGCCCGCAGCAAAGTTTCCTTTCTTTTAACGCACAAAGTGACTTTTAATAATATCGATAATTTTTTAATTTTATATTATCGGTATTGAGAATATTGGACATTTTTTCGTATTACGATACCATAAAAAAAAATCAGTAATAATTATGTCAGTATAACGCCGAGCGTTTTTGGTTCGATAGAAGATATACGAACATCAGTAATACAATCGAATCGAATACAATTACATCGGCGTAACAAATTTATTTTTTTATTTTTATAAACACATCAACCGACCAATCGTCGAAAATAAAGTTAATTAGAATATTTTGTATACGATTACTATAAGTTCGTTATATTGTTTCACGTTTCTTACGGATAGAACATTGATAATGAATCCAAGGCATAATGGAACGTATTCATTTGATATGCATAGTACATTGGGCTGGGTACGTTCTGCGCTGGCCATACATAATATCACCTTTCAACAGCGGTAGTTATATCAATAACGCATGGTATATCTCTAATTAACATTATGCGTAATCACTTGGAGACTTACCTTTGCCAAAGCAACTGAGGGGAATGTATCCCAAACTAAGTCTGTATCTTCACCAGATTGTCCCCGACGTTGGCCACGAAGGATTCTCGCTGCTGTTGCGGTAGTTAAACTCATACCGTCACCTACTACTAGAATTATATTCCTATGGAAATAACAATATATATGTATCATTAATTCATTCTGTACACACAATATCTACTTCTATTATTCTTGAGGGCTCTGACTGGATACTGATATTTTCACAAACACATGTATAACATTGGTGTCCAGAACACAAGACAGTGCAGGTTCTGTGAAATTTCAGAGGAAACACCAATTCACGTCTTGTGTGAATTAGATCCATTAATGCCCATTTGCAAATGAGTTCTGGGTGAGCTCGTGTTGCTTCTAGAGAAGGTACAGATGCTCACTGTCAAAAAAAGAATCAACAATATATTAAGGCTGTAGGTCTAGGCAGTAAGCTTTAGCTGTGTGGTAACTATTTATCTAGATACAGAACTTTACTACCACATAAAGTATAATTACCTACTGAAATATCTTTTGGATTCTCAATTATTGCACTTTGAAATCTGTCATTCAGACATCTCGGCTAATGTTTTATTATTTAATACTTGCTTTATCAGTAATTATATTGCATCTGTACTATAATTATTACTATATTGAAATCTACGTGGTCCAACTGAAAATCAGCGCCAGGGTCATCAGCAATGGGGGCAGCCAGCTTTAACTCCTGAGTTATGCACTGTACTCCTATATATTAACAATTTATCTAAAGTTTTAATATATTGTTTCTGTTTTATTTTGTGTGTGTAACGTGATCCCTAGAATAAAAGTATTTTCTTTCTTTCTTACATTAATATGTCTATTACCCATAAAAATGAGACAATAGGAAAACAATGGAAAGCTGGCGTAAACGCCAGGTAAGTGCCTTTGAGGTTATTAGTTATTACTTAGTTATTGTTATGTGAGTGTAGTAAATTAATTTAAAAATATATCGTAATCTAAATAAAAAAACTTATTAATTCAACTGTCCGAAACGTAAGGAGATTTTATAATTCGACAATTAAAATTCTAATTTCATATTAAATTAATCAATTTTCTTTCTCCTCCATGACTTTATCTCAGACGATGTCTTTGGAATATTAGTGAGGTAGGTAATTTAGAGTTCCAAAAAAAACACACAAATTCTAATTGGAAGATTTAACAAGGGTGTTTGTTACGTTTGTGAAATTCATAATTCATTGCTTGTTACATAGTGATTCTCAGTATATTAGAATAGCAGACCACCCCTTGTAAGCTCGGGTGCGTTGGAATGTTTGTTAATAATTATCTTGTGAATTTAGTAACATCGATGTTTACCTAGCCGAGTAAATTTGGACACTAAATGAAATCTGTAGTGGACTATATAATAATATTTATTTTGATCTCTCTAGTTAGTTATGAAATGTTTTTTATTTCGTTGTAAAAACATACGTTAGTGTAGACATAATATGATCATGTATTTTGTTTTATTAATAAAGTTGTCAAGGTTCTTGAAAATTAAACCAAAAATAGTTAATATTTTTATTATATTAACTGTGGACGCATGAACGTACTGCATAATTACTCTGTTTATTGGTATTAAAACCTATTAACCAAAATATATTTTTCGTATTTAACAATTCATTTAACCTGTGATATTAAATACATATCTTTATATTAAAACTTTGTTTTTTTTTTTACACATAACTCTAGACATCAATTTCGAGGATAAAAATCAATACGTTGATCTTCGAAAAATTTGGTAATCGAAAGAATCGAAATACAATTGATGAGATAAAAACGTCGACCAAAGGACGCCGAAAGATAATCTCGATCAACCTTCATTAAGGGCCAGGGCAGACGCTCCACATAATGTTATAAAATATTATATAATATTTATTTAAATAAATAATAATTAGCTAATAAAACAAATGATGTTATTTGAAATTGTATTCGAGTTTTTAGTACACGAACGGATAAACGAAAACACTTTTAGTTTTATGCTAATGTACTACTACAACATTATTTTAATTCCAAATTACATGAACAGTTTCACATTTCGCTGTAATGCCTGAAATATGGTGTCAGGTGTTGTCTAAACGAGTAATTTTAGACATAAAATGTATCTATTTTAGTACCTAATAAATAGATGGGAAAGTAGCTTTACTCGGCTTTAGTCTTATTAATCTAGGTTAAATATAGCCTTAAGTATAAATACAAAACTCGTGGTTGTGTGCTACTTAGAAACTAGTAAATTATGTGTACATAAATAACCTCAAAGTTAAATCTGCGCTGAAATATATGATGAAGTTGTTACTACATAAGATTTCTGAGATGAATTTATTAACCTAATTATTCTTAGTAGTTTAATAAATAACCTATCAAGATTTATAAATCAATGTTCTCATAAATTGTCTATATCTAACTGTTAATTTTGTCGGGCGAATTTTTAATAACAGTTTAAGAAAATAACAAGACAATATTGAATATAGTGTTTACAAAATTAGCCTTATAATGCAATTTTTTTTTTTTTTAGTATGACAATTTTTTTTTATATTACAAAGTTTCCAGAAGGTGTTCTCGCCTTGTACCACCTGCACTTTATATGCAATGTTGTTGTAGAAAATTGTATAAAATCCATTACCCGGATGGCAGAGCACAAGTGTGCTCGTCTAAAAACGACCACTATAAAATAGTATACCGTTTTTGAGAAATATACATAATAGAGGCACGTTTTTGTTAAGAATAGAAGTAATTGCCTTTAAATGGAAGCAATCATGAAATACTGCATGTCCTCGCGACTTCGTTTGGAATAATAAATATTAAAAAAAAATCATGATAGTTATCATTCATACACAGCATCACGTCTTTCTCTCCTGGGATAGGCAGAGACTAACGATTTTGAAGCGATGTGTTGCCCGATTTCGCGTCGCGGGTTCGATGCCACCTATCCAATTCTAAAAACAGCCTGAGCTTGTGGTGAAGGATAACATCGTGAGGAAACCATAGCATGATGGTAGGGCAACTTCTAATGATGCCCGCCTGGGTAGCTAACACCCTCAAGTTAGAAAACCTGTCGCCAAATACCAATAGGTATGTTCCGACAGCATCACTTGAGAACCAGTACCTCTAGGCTTAGTGTATTTACCATCCTGGACCACATCACTACTTAATATCAGTTGAGATTATGGTCAAAACGTCCTTCCACTAGCTACGATCTTGACAAGCCTCTTTCGCTTCTGCTGCTTTTATGAGCGCTTTAATACATGCTCGTCGATTATGGACACTTTTCATCAGCACTTCATTTCATTCATATGATTCACTACAAGATTATATCTCTAAAATGTTCAACGAGTTATAGGGTAACAAACAGAAAGACGTTGCGTTTTGAATATGAGGAAAAATGACTTACTTGGCTACAGGATTCTTGTCTGCCGCGTACTGCAGACGTTTTTGCAATGTTTCTTGAGCTTGTGCGTACCAATATGCGCGATCTACATCCAATATTATGTGTTAATTAATACTATCAAGTAAGTAATCCTTGCAATTTGGTTTCGCGGAAATGGTTTTACCGATGTGAATGAAATTTTATATTCAGATTAAGTTTTATTTTCCAAGTTTATCTGGAAATGGTTATTTCCATGTACACCTTGAAAAGGGTTACTTCGTGTATCATATAAGCATCAATAATGGTGGGGAAGAGTAGGCTTCACTTATTTTGAAGACCATGCGAAAGGGTGTTTTCTAAAATGTCGAAAATACGTAAAACTTGATTGGACCGTGATCGAAATTTTAAAATTTATTTATTAACTTATTATAAGTTTGAATAGGGTAATGCGTATTATTATAGAATTTCCCAACACTATACTATGATTCTATCTTTACATTTCATCTATAGATAAAGCTCACTATTTAATAAAAACAAAAGGTTTGAAACCTATGTGTATTAATTAACGCGGAATCTGACCATATTACTATCATTGAGCTGTCACTGCTTCAAAACAAAAGTAATACAATTTTCAATATATTGTAAGTATATTATATATACTTATATGTTATAGATAAGTCGTCTATTATCTGGTTAGTTGCCGTTAATGTGAGTCGTGTACTATTGTACCTACGGGTTTTATTAATTGGACAAAATGTTGCTGCCATCGTCTTTTGTCCATTTTTTATTACTTTATTCCTATATATACACTATATAGTATTTGTATGAAATATACAAATTAATTACTGATTATTGAGTGATTATTTCGACGACCCGTCTTGAGAACTTCGCTCGGTAACAATGAGCCGTGGACAATTGTGTTAACATGAATTCGCCGCCGGTCGACGCTTGTCTTTCATGGCGCATGTCCATGCATGGTCCATTGTGTACAGAACTAATGAACTGCAATTTTTAACTTACCATAAGCCTCTTTAGCCTCAGTCTTCTGAGGAGCCGGCGAGAGGACGCTGGTACTGATAGTGGACATCATGATCCCGATGTAAAACCAAGCACTCATGATTCAGAAGCCTCATCGGTACTGTGTAAATATACCCGGTCCTCCAGAACAAAGTATGGCAATCTCAATGAAGAATTTTCGAAAACTTCCCTCGTGTAATTATCCGTTATGTTTCTCTTCATTCCCTGAAAAGATAAGACTGTTTTGATTTCGAAACTTTGGCGTTTGTTTTGCGTGAAAACGTTACCGAGTAATTAAAATAAATAAGTTTGTTTAGAAGGAAGAACTGCTTCGGCTATTTTTATTATTTAAGGTTGTATTTTATATTTATTATTAAAAAGTTGTCAAATAAAGTAGAACTGTAATCATTTTGAATTGCTAAATTTTCTGTATCTATCTTATAACGATGCCAATTTTAAAATGATAGATAAAAATTACAGAAAATAATTATTTATACTAAACGTTATAACCCCATACAAAATTAAAATTGAACAAATAATAACTTTTTAGTTCTTTGAAAACAACAACCAAAATTATTTGGTAACAGTACAAGTGATTGCATAAAATCTAAAGATAATTTATGTTAAAAAGATACATTAATATTATAAAACATTACTTAATTTGTTTTTGAAAGCACTAATCACAAAAAACTCCCGTCGGATTTGAAAGTCTGGATAACTCGTATAAATAACTTGACACTATGACCGTAAATATCGGAGCGGTAACTATCAACCGTTACGAAAAAGCTTAGCCAAGTATGTGAATCAAAAAGATGACAAGAACACCATGTAAATAAAATAGGCCTGCGGATAAAATTACTGATTACAATAACTATAATGTAAATAGAGACTGTACCTTAATTAGAAAAGAAATAAACAATTTAGCAAAAAGAAGCTCTTCAAGCGATGATGGCGCAGTGAGTAATGCGGGCGGATTCCGCGTCAATCAACTCGGGTTCGATCCTACCTATCCAATCTAAAATCGGCCTGAGCTTTCGGTGAAGGAAAACATCATGACGAAACCATAGCATGGCAGTAGAACATTTTCTAAAGATGTCCCCATCTGGGTAGCTATCACTCTCAAGTTCGAAAACCTGTCGCCAAATACCAATATGTGTGTTCTGGCACTATCACTTGACAACCAGTACCCAGGTTTAGTGTGTTTACCATCATGGGCCTCATCTTCAATTCACATCAGGTGAGATTGTAGTCAAAGCACTGAGCCTATATCGTGTCAAAAAAACTTATCTTACTTATTAATAATATATCGTGTAAGATGTAAACATACATTTGATATAAAATGTTTGAATTTGATTTATTTTCTCAACACTTACGATTTTCATGAATCTCTTGAAACAATAATAACTAAGTAGTCTAGGGTAGTGACAACTTCAAACCTTGGAAAAACTGTTTTTGTAACGTTTAAATTTCATAATTTGTTAATAGAAAACATTAACTTAACCTAACATTTAACACATAAAATGTATATAGTTTTTTTTTACATCTACTTGGCGCTCCGCATAATAATTATGGTTATTTTCATTCATAATTAATCAAAACATACGATAGGCTGCGTAAATATAATCTTTATTATTGTTCTCTGAGCGCCAACACTTAAACGCTATCATATACTTGACATATTGTAGCATGTTGACGGCTAACATCATAGAATTGGTAACATGAATCTATAAGTTATGCACCTATCGAGAAATGAAAAAGATAGTACGACAGTAGAAATAAAAAGTTTAACAATTGAATAGCGAGGCTCGTTCATAGTTATCGCGACTATGTTAACTGGACGGTTAAAGCGGAAGTTGTTATATACATTGGTTGCTTTCAAAGTGAAATGATTGAATTAATGTGTGATTTTTGTTTTTTTTACACGTAATAAGCCAGTGCTTTGATCACAATCTCACCTGATGTTAAGTGACGATGTGGTCCAGGATGGTAAACACACTAAGCCTAGAGGTACTGGTTCTCAAGTGATGCTGCCGGAACTCACCTATTGATATTTGGCGACAGGTTTTCACACTTGAGTATGGTAGCTACCCAGGCGGGCATCATTAGAAAATGCCCTATGACCATGCTTATGGTTTCCTCACGATGTTTTCCTTCAACGAAAACTCATGCCGATTTTAGAGTCGGATAGGTGGGGATCGAACTCGCTTGTAACCCACATTTCAAAGTAATCACTCAAATTATTACAGAAACAAAAAAAAATCTTTCACTGATAAATATAATCTTAGGTTATGTTTGTTTGCTGTTTTATTACTGTAAATAATATTTCTGTAATCCACGCGTGTGGCGCCCCATGAGCATTCATAAATAAATAATGGTCGTAATTTATTGGGCTGTGAATAACGTCTATTTTTGATATCGTAAATGAGAATACGTATACGAGCTAAATGAATACACTTTACAAATTTGAGCTTTATTAATAATCCAGACTTCTTTATTTTTATCTATACTAATAAATAAAATTGAAGTGTCTGTTTGTAATATCAAAATTAAATTATTTTATTAAATAGATATGAAAATGTATATACGACACATATATCAAAAATAAAATTTTTAAATTTTTTTATCTGTCTGTTTGTTCCGAGTAATCTCCGGAACGGCTGGACAAATATTTATGGGACTTTTTTTGGTAGATAGCTGAAGTTACTCTGGGTAACTTAGGGCACTTTTAATTTTCAAGAATAATTAGGGTTCCGCATTAAAAAAAATTAAATCTCATAAAATTTTAAATAAAATCAGTAAAAGTTTTACGGGCTTGAATTTATGAGAAATATTTTTTCATTATCTTAGTACTAGAAAAAAATTAGGGTTCTGTATAAAAAAAAATGCAGTGAAGAACATATCAAATGCGGGCGCAGCCGCGGGACACAGCTAGTTGTTATATTAGGAATGGAAATGAATAGGATTAGAAATGAGCACTTTAGATAAAGTTTGAAAGTGGTGCCAGCGACAGAGAAGTTAAGAATCAGTTGCCTGCCCTTATATGAGCATATGATGTGAAGAGAGAAAGAGGGTGTTGCAAGAAAGGGATTGGACACGAATGTGGAGGGTTTTAAGGGAAGGGGAAGACCAAAGCAAAGATCTATGGATTGTGTGAAAAAAAAGGGAGTAACTGTGGAAATGACTTCATTTAAAAATGGAATAACAAAACATATGGTCTAGTTGTCTCATTTAAAAACTATCACTAAGCTAAAATCTTACATTTGTTACACCTCCAGAATGATATGGACACTCCGCTTATAGTATACAGACTGTTCTATGGTAAAGAGAGAGAGCCAAGAGAGGAGATTGTCACTGAAGTGTAGTTTCCGAAACCCAGCGAAACACACTGGTGTTGAGTCCTGCAGTGGTAGAAAGTAGAGGATGGTATCATGTCGAAAAGTTCTTCCAAACACAACCCATTATATATTAACGGTAGAAGATAAGAAGCCGAATTATTTAACTTTTCTATCATTATGAATAAACAAAAGAAGGTCGTACTTCAGGTACACTGAGATGAAAGGAAATTAGACAGGGCGAAGAGCACTCTATTGTTTTTACAAACAAAAGATTATTAATTAATCTCTAATGAATCTATTGAAACGTATCTATAATATATAACGTATAATAAGGTCTACTACTAAAAGGTATTTTAATATCTTAATAAAATTTAGGTTATAAGTTCTTGGGTAAATAAACTTCCATTAGCAGAAGCTTTATAAAACAATTTGATCTAGTATACTGTATTATATTTCAAAGAACACAGATATTCTCTCTTTAGATGTGATTTAGCGCTCCTTTGTTTTTGTGTAAGGATATAAATGAATAAAATCTCCGATATTAGTTGATTGAATTCAATTGATTTTTAAAGAGACATTTTGCCACTCAACAAATTGTAATATATAAATGTATTATGTATCATAAATTTGCTCGAACGTTTTGAACTGAATAATATATCAAGTCACATTAAAAGAGAAGCGAAACTACTCTTCCTCAAACAAAATACCATTTAAAACCAAGAAACCTCTTGAGTATACTAAAACACAGTAAAAGTGAATATGTATAATATGACTAGAGTTATTTTAAGATAAAAGCTAATAGTAAGACAGTTTTAAACTTGTATTCCAGTTTGTTCGTTTGACCGCAATCAGTATCTTCGCGAAGTTCAGAGTCTTGTGAACTTCCCAGTTTTGTCTATTCTTGCTTTACTCGACCCTAACCATTCCAACTTTACCCTGTCTTATCGACGAGTTTATTTTCTCTGAGATAAATTAGATTTCTACTTACCCTTTGGCACTTTTTTAGTAAACCGGAGAATTTTACAATCCTTTAAAATTTGTACAGGATATCGTTATTAATTTTTGATACGCTGAATATTTTCATATATATTTAATTTTGTAAAATTTTAATACAGTTTAATAATAAATATTGGAAGCTCCCTTTATATAGAACATTCAGAAACTACTCTCTATCAAAATTGTATACCTATCATTATTAGCAACAGTTGGGCTTGGTTGGCAAGATCACTAATTGACGTCGCAGCTCAATCACGACTCCGATCTCAAGCGTTTCGAACGTCATTTTGTAAACCTGTCAATAGTAAAAATCGAACTACCCACTACTAGTAAAACAAATTGCAAAAATCGATTTCCATTGTAAGTTACACGTTACAGTACATTTAGATGTAATTTTCAACAAAGCTAACAAAATATTTAATTATTTGAGTAGGTATATTAGGAGTATATATATTTCTATGTTAATTTTATCTTTTTCCCGTTGCTTAATTGTCGAAAATGTAATGCACAAATATATTATACACAAATAATTTCTTCAATTTTGTATTGATTTGGAAAACTTACTTGTGTAAACTCGTTTTTGGAAACAAATCCCAGCATTTTCTATTTAAATACATTTTTTACTACAACCAGACGAAGTCCCATTGGAGCTTAACCATAACTGACTCTAGTGTTCCGAATCTTAATCTTATTGCCGGAAATCGAGATGAGCTACTTACAGATTGAAATTAATAATTTAAATTGCGAAAAGCGAAACTTATTATAAATTACCATTTAAAATTAATCATATTTTATGACAGGTTGTAAATTATATTATTGAATATAATGTACAAGTTATATGGCACTACTGACAAATTATTTATAATCAGTACTAACAAACATCTAAATATAAGGCCAATATTCAACTAAACTGAGCATATGAAATAAGAAGCTAACACTTAATAATATTGTTAGACCGTGATATTAAAAGTATTGCAAAGTAAAAAAACTCATATAAAAAACTACTAAAAAGCGTCTGGCGGTTGACTGGTAAGAATTTGAAGTTAACCCCTTGAGCACTTACCTGGCGTTTACGCCAGCTTTGTTTTCCTATTGTCTTATTTTTATGGGTACTCGACACACTTACACTTACACTTGTCACACAAATATGACACATTTTATTATTGCAAAGATATAATTTAAACATAATTCAATTTAATTAACGTAAATTAATTAATTGCTGAAGTATTTAAATACGGTCAAAACTATAAACTTCTTGGTAAGTTTACAAGAGTCAAGTCTAGAACTAAATTAAGTAAAATATATCACAGACCTCGATCGTGTGGTTCTCGGGAATTCAAGGTGTCTCAAACTTTTCCTCTTCGCGTGAGACGACAGAACGCTCATAGTTTCTAAAATTCAAAGAAGTTGAGACAAATTTAGATATAAGATCTCTTTGAAATTCACGTTAAAATTTGTACAATCGTCTGATTTTTTCATACAGTTTAATAAAGTTACCTATAGTACTAAATAAAATTGAAGTGTCTGTTTGTAATGTTAAAATATTTTTTTTACTAAATAGATATGAATGTATATACGATACCAAAACCAAAAATACCTGCAATTTTAAAAAAAAAAATTGTCTCTCTGTCTATTTGCTCTGGGTAATTCCCGGAACGGCTGGACCGATTTTAAAGGCACTTTTTTTGTTAGATAGCTGAAGTTCATCCGCGTAACTTAGGGTGGGTACTTCTGTTTTTAAGAACATATAAAACGTGGGCGCAGTCGCGGGCACATATCTAGTGTTTTATAAATTTGCCAACGATTATTATTTATTTCGTTGTCAGACTAATTTTAAAAAAGCATTTTAACTAATTTGTACGTATACTAAAAAAATATGTCGCTTTAAAAATAAAAAATAATCCGTCAAATAGATAAATTAAACACATTATTTACCTATATTCATTGGACCAATTTAACAGACTAACGACGTAGAATATTGAAACGATGATAAAATGTTAGTACGCTTGGAATTCATACCGATCGACATTGGTTGGAAAAAGTGATAACGAGTATATTTTTTGAGCAGTAGGAATGAAACATGTTGATAACATAAGCGAACGAAGGTGGAAATTTTGTATTATTCATTTAAAATATTACATACATTCTTAACCTCATAGAGTAATAAAACTAAGAGCGATAGTTTCTTACAAAAACTCGTTTAACGTTGAAGCCAAATAAATGTGTATCTGTGTCTAAGCGACAAGGAATTATGTAATTACCAGCACTTAAGGAAAGACATACGTGGCCTTTTAAGGCCAACTTGGAATGGCTTCACTCCCCTTGCAACTACTACCGTAATGAGTATTTTAATTCTATAGTTTACCTGTTATCGGTGTGCCATGATAGCTGTATTTTTTCAATATAGCTGTCAAGGCTTAGCTTGGCTTTTCCCCAACTGACAATATTTGAAAATTTAAATATGCCTAAAATAAAAAAACAGTTTTTTTTAATTTTCCTGTACTAATTTCAGTAATATATTTTTCATTTTATATAGTTGTGTGCCCGCGGCTCCGCCCGCGTTTCATATGTTCTTTACGTGTGAGTGAAAAACAAATAAATGAAGAAAAATGAGTCTTTCGTTTTTATTAGCGGAAAAAATATACATAAGAGTAAATTTAAAAAACAATGAGAAAGGGTAGATGGAATCCAAAAAATAAATAGCCTATAACTACAAAAAAATTCCTCGTCGAATGGTAATAATCCCATCTGGATATGTTCAGTAGTTTGAGGTGATGGTGCTTCAAAAAAACCCATTTTCTTTATAATTAAAAACACTGATAATGTAAAATTAATACTGTTTACCATAGATAAATAATAACTGTTTACGTTCTATTACTTATGGTTTTCTCGGCAGATGGCGCAATCGTGTCTTTGTTAATCCCTGTTCCATTGTTAATATTTTATAAACGCTTCTCATGAGCAACGTATCCGAAACATAATTTATGATTGACTAAATGGTTACCATGACAACGAACGTTATCATACCTATAATAATTTCTAAGAGTTTTCAACGCCATCTAGCTTAAATTTCGCGAACAATACCGACATACATATGTTATTCATAGCATTTAAATATTGAAATTGAAAAATTAAATAAAGCTCCGTTATTTCAATTTGTCACCGATTTGCCGCCATGAGTCGTACGTAAAATAGTGTTGTCTGCGTATTACATTTTTCTAAATTTTATAGGAATAAATATCGAAAATGTAATCTCGGTTTATTATAAAATAAATAAAAAAGGCCTCAATTTGTATTATCATCTAAGAAATAAATAAATATTATATTATTTTTTCTGCAAAGAAGGAGAAGTTGCAGCTTCTACGTTTTAATAGTAAATACACCAAGTAAATACGTATCTAAAAAAAAAGATTTTGATTAATATGTTATCAAAAATTAAATACATGTACACTATGTTGTTTTTATTGATACACAGCTATAGGTTTTTAGCGAAGCATATATCTTACAACTAATGTATATCCGGCTCATCGACATACCAGTGGCCAGTAGCTACGAAGTTTCTTTTGATGTGAAAACTCATGTGTTCGGTCGGTCTATTTTGAATCTGACACTTTTTCAAATCTCATTCAAATTGTATAAAATATTCAAATTATAAAATATTCAAATATAAAATATTCAAATAAAATAAAATATCAAATCATGGCGAATAATACATATCCAATATGGTAACACAATATTCAGAACGACAACTTAACAGCTAGAGGTAAAATAACTGTAGACAGACTATACTAAATACATCAGAGTATAATTTGCGGTATTTTTCGCATGGTTTTAACTCGACATCTTTGTTCGAATCCAGTCCTTGTAAGGGAATTTAATTTATATTCTGTGGCAAGTATTTGTCACTGTTGAAAAGAGGTTGGAAAAACGACGTTCATAAATAAAATGTTTGTGGCGTATCTCTCTCTCAGTCTTGCGTTAAACTTGAATGGAAAAAACCCACAGATTCGTATATTCTATTTCTTAGATCTAAAGCCCAGAGTCTAATGTTCTTTTAACTTTTTTTAAAATGTATTATGTATATTTAAAAAACCTTCATTAGTTTTATTTCAATAAATTTGGCTATATTCTATACTTAGTTTGATAGTGTATTTATACTTACCTGATGACATAGATTAAGTAAGTAGATTTCAAGAAGAGCTGTGTCTGTATTAAAGATCTATTAAGGGAAGTCACGATGTAGCCAAATAAACAATTGCTATTTACGATATACGACTTATCAAAACGAGTCAATGTGACTCAATTAACATGTAGATCGTGTCCCACGAAATGGCATTTCTTTAAATTTGTTAACTTTTTCAACCAGCTTGTTATAAATCAACAATGTTTTTATACTTTTAATTCGAAATAGTACTGGATTTAGGTTTAGGCGCGTAAGGTATGGGCGGCATCATTTTCGGAATATTAAAATATTAAAGGTGAAAAATTAATGACCTCATTTAATGACATCATTATCCAAAAAGTAAGTTGCAGTAGTTTTTCTATGAGTGTAAAAAAATCATTAAAATATATTAAACAGTTCTAATGCCTAATTAAGATTTTAATGTGTCGATTTGGTGATGATTTTTCAACAGATCAGTAGTAATAGTTGGTGGAAATATCTAGAAGGATGATGTTGAAAGGAGCAAACGGAACTTACCTTTATTAGCTACCTTCGATCTAGCTGGTTCAGATTTAACTTTCCACCTCACTTCACTTTATGGTTTTTCTATATTCTCGTAATTTAGTAATATAATCGGATAATGAATGTGCACTTTTAAATATAATTACAAGAGAGAGTGGCGGCGGTTGCGTGTTGTCGTTCCCTTTTTGAATAGGAAAACGAAGGGATAATGCATACATAGACTAAATAAAGCGGGGGTGTATAGATAATATAGACAATAAATAACTTAGAATAAGAAGAAAATATGTATGATAATAGATAGCGTTAACAATAGTATTTAGTTAAAAATGTAATAACTTAAAAAAATATATCTTTTTGGTAGTACATTTAAATTTTGTCTTTGTAAAAGTAATTTCTTATTAAAAGTTTGCAACTTTATTGTTTTCCATACCAAATGTTATCAATATAATGTAATTGCAAAATTATCTCATCTAATTAAAAAAATTATTAAAATTTCAAAATATTTTTACAAATTATTTATTCAAGTTTTCTATCAATTAAAAAAAAACACTGATATTATAATAAATTAATAAAATTTGTAACATAATAACTTAAATATTTAAATAGAAGATGATTTTTATATAAAGTTTATTTTGACAACCATATCCATATTAAATAAAAGGGTTGCATATTAAACAGCACTAGCGCGACAGCAAGCCTAACTTCACCACTTCTTCAAAATATGTAAAGGTTCTATAAAAATGATTCAATAAATGTGCAAGTTTATTTAAATGACCCAAATAGTATTTACATTACTCATAAAAATTTACAGATTAACTCCTTGAGCACCTTCCCGGCGTTTACGCCAGCTTTCTATTGTTGTCTTATTGTCTTTCTATTGTTTCATTTTTGTGGGTACATTAAAAAGAATTTCACAAGTAATAGATGTGAAACCTTAAAAAAAAGTATAATACATACACGTATACAAAACACCACTATTGTTGTGATACCTTTTCCCAAGTTTTGTACTACGCATGCGAGCATAAACACGTGCTGTCGCTTTTTCGTTTCATCGACTTTTAAATCACCACGATGCTGAAGAAGTTTTCACTTCAAAAAATCAAACTCTTATCTTACTTTAAACATAGAAAAATGATTGTAGCTCAATAAAAAATACATTATCTCTGTTTAAGCCTTAAATCTTGAACTTATAATCTTTATGTATATAAATCTTCTATGCGTGGGCATGTGACTAAGCTCCATCTAAACGTCTGAACCGATTTAAATGAAATTTATGTGTCTGTTCCTGGTGATTCGAGAATGGTTTAGATTCACAATTTGGTCCAATGGATCATGTTTATTTAATTAATTTCTGTGAACGAAGTCGCGGGAACAGCTAGTTCTATATATTATAACTGATCGTTGCCAGGACACTGAATTGCTGGACAAGAGTTAAAAGCTGTTACACAATAGTTCACAAAGACATAACAATGTCCGTCACAAACTGTTAACTAAAGAAACAAGAACAATACCAAATATTCATGAGCTCCTAACTCTCTGTCCCTGTGGACAATTGAATCGTTCCAAACAACTTGTCTTCTGGAAGCCAATCTAGACATCGACCTAGTTTGTCCATAGGATATAATGTTGTTATATTTGATTTGTAATTATTCCTAATATTGGGGTATTAGAATGATTTACCCCAGGTTTGTTTATTGTCAAATTATTAAATATTATTGTAAAGATTCAATCTTATTAGGTATGGTTGTTTTTATTTTGCTAATTACGCTAAAATTTACTATGAAAAGGTGAAACAATTGAAAACATAATTATTAAAGTAATATCAATCAAACACATTATTTACAATGGATTTCTGCAAAAGTTCAAATTTGTAAATATAGTTGTACAAACTCGATCAAAACAAGAAAGCTGAATATAATTTGAAACTGAAATAGGTAAGTAATATTAATAATATATTAACGAAATGGATTTGTTCAAGCATTACGTAAATATGATATGCTTATTTTTGATCATATGAGGGATGGGAGGGAAGACGAATGATGATTACGTAAGCAATGTTTATTTGTTTACTTTTTGTTTTTTGAAATTAAACTTCTTATGGGACGATGTGAATTGGATTTTATGAAACGAAAACGTGTAACGAAAAAGAGGCAACAGTTCCATTATTAACCAATAGACGTCACGAAATAATATGCCTAATAGCTGTAACAGGTTTGTATGTCAGTACAAGGTAAACAAACTAGATGTCACTAAAACGAAAATGACTTTCATTTGTACCGCGTGTGAACTGACACAAATTCAAACATTTATTTTTAATTATGCCAATGCTTAGTTATCGTTGGACTAAGTTTGCATAAGTAATTAATTAACTATATTAACATATCTCTATTAATTAAAATAAAATGCTCATTGCATTTCGTTCAGTTTTAGTTCTACGTAATTTGGTTATGTATGATAACAAACATGCAAAAAATTTAAAGCGCATACGTAACGTCTAATAAAGAATGCCCACATAGCTTTTATTATTAAAACCAACCTCAAACTTTTCATATTTTTCATGAAACGGACCGACACAATCTCACACCCGTCCCCAGTGGAACTGGGGCACCGGCTACGTTATGAGCTTTATGTTGAATGATTTAATACCAGAAATCCCGTTTGTTTTTGTAGCGACTTAGTATGTAAGTGTACAAAAGAATATTTGTATTTTATAAGAAAGCATCAATTATACCACATATTATTATCTCTTTTTCAAGACGAACAATGCAAAATGTAATAAGACCTGCAAATATTTATACCAATAAATGGAATTGAAGTTTCGGTTTGTGATATGAAATTAACAACTTTTTACGTCTATCTTCTCTTCTTTTCATATTACAAACCGAAACTTCAATTCTATTTATTGGTATAAATATTTGCTGGTCTTATTACATTTTGCATGGTTCATCTTGAAAAAGAGATAATAATAAATTAAAATTCTCGTCTCACAGTGTTTGTAACCAAACTCCTCCAAAACGGCTTCACCGATTTTTATGAAATTAATTGTATAGTTGGTAGGTCTGAAATTAGGTCGTAAACTATTTTTATACACGTAAGTGGTAAACGTGGCCCAACCCAAAAAAGTGTTTTTTTAACAATTTTTTTATATTTTTATGATTTGGCATTAAAAAATAGACATAACACTTAACTTCTACCCCTTTACAATCAACCCCCATTTTCTAATACCGACATTTAATAGTTAACAAAATTATCGTACACTCCATTGCACTTACAGATGAATATAGTTTTTTTTTGTTATAATTAGTGATAGCAAATATGGATAACATTTTTTTAATGTTTATAACTTTTAAGAAATATAATTTTAAATATAGTAGTTAAGTTAACAAAGTAAATTAAAATAAAGAAAAAGAAAAATAAATAGTGTTTTGTTCTTTTTTATAAGCCGTCATCGTCCACAGCGCTCCATTTCTCTTTGAGTCATAGACCACGTCTTACCCCACAAACTTACAATAAGTTAACTATTTTTTATAGAACTACGAAAATATTCACTAGAAATAATTTATATGGCAAAATAACGTTTGCCGAGTCAGCTAGTAATATATATGAATGTATATACAGGTACCGTGTATCCTAAAAACATCTGTCTGTCGGTCTGATTTTTCCGACTGATCTCTGAAAAGACTGGACCGATTTTGACTATACTTTTCTTTGATAGATACCTGAAATGACTCCGCGTAACTTTTGATTTTCGAAAATAATTAGAGTTCCGCGTAAAAGAAGTAAAAACGCATGAAATCGTGAACAGAAGCCGATTCAATGTAGAGTTTTACTGGCAGGTGTTTTAATTTGTGAAACATATCGTTGCTTTCTCTTATTACTAAAGATAATTTCTCGAAATTTATTAGGATTCAGTGTAAAAAATTAAAACTCATTAAATTGTAAACAAAATACGATTCAATGGACAGTGCCATCAAAACATTCCAGTGTAGATTTAAAAACTATATACATTGGAATAACATATGAAATGTAGGCGGAGTGCGGGCACACAGCTAGTTGTAATATACATGTTATGAATAATATAAATACATGTTAGTTTTAGCAAAACGATCGTCATTTGTCAACACACTGTCATTAAGCCCAAAATTATTATTCACTATCGGTAAAATTCACCACTAAAAAGAGTCATAGAAAAAGTATTCCTTTAGTTTTCTCTCCTTGAAAACCATCGCTATAATAGAGAAACTTACTCAAACAAATATAATTTGCTTCTTGAACTTAGTATTCAATCCATAACTTGTGATGGTGATGACAGAAATTCTATAAAGAGGTTCGGCTAATACGTTTTTGATGATCGCCAATGATTTCTAAATTTGTCGATTATTTATTTGGAAACTTTACAGATCACTTCAGATTAAGTGCTTTTTTGTATATAAACATAATAAAACTAAATTTTCACGAGTGTTTGTCTCGTTATCTCTAGACAGTTGTCTTTTTGTCTGGATATCAAGGTTAAGTTAGGCTGATCGAATTACGTGAGAAATTTTATAAAAGTAATATCTTGAAAAAAAATGTTACATCTGGAAGGAGTTTTGTGAAACGAATCTGCTTCTGAGTGTTGCGTTTTTGTGATGAACTAACCAAACATATAATAGTGTTCATGACAGTTACAGATATTCTGTATTAAGGTAGGTGTTCACATTTTCGCATCGTAAGTATCGGACGCATCGCATCAAAAGGATTATTGATATACGGAAGCAGTGATAGGATTCCCGACGCCACTTTCATTCGGATTTCCATATTGAGAGGTAGCGTAGTGTACGGGGGAATGTGCAAAGTTTGTTATAATTGCTTGTTAATCATCATCGGTACGCATCGCAAAAGTTGCCCCTCGGAGCGTTAGCATCGGCTCTGCCGAGTAGATTTGTGCGATCCGTGCGATGCGGATTAGAAAACGCACTTGTACGTTCCTATACAAATAATACTAGGATCCGTTTAATTTGATGCGTCCGATACTTACGAAGCGGATATGTGGTCGCCTACATTAAGCCGATCTTTTTGTTGCGTTTGTTTTGAAATATCAAAAATTATTTAAAAATCATATTGGGCGTTGAATAATTGTGCGAAATAGAAAATATGACACGCAAGCGGAGCCCCAGAAACAGCTAGTAAAGAATAGAAAATATTCACAAATACAGATGTTATTTTTAGTCTGTCGTTAGATTTGGTTGATACTGTATTTTGTGAATGCAAGTGTATATTTTCTTGTTACAAAAAGGTAATCAACGTGTCTCATGAAAGCGATGCAAATTAAAAGAGGAATAAAATCTTTTTTTATTCAATAGGCTTGGCGCTTTGATCAAAATTCTTCCAAATGTTAAGTTACGATGTGATTGATGTCTGTAAACACACTAAGCACAGGCTCTCAAGTAATGCTGCCGGAGCACATATATTGAATCTTAGCGGCAGGTTTTCAAACTTGAAGGTAGTGACTGTTTAGGCGTATATGTATAATTAGAAACTGGCCTACCACCATACTATGGTTTAGAATTTGAGAGGTAAGTTCGACCCTAGGTTCATCGACGTGAAATCCAATCCCACTATCAACAGAGCCCCTTTACACAAATAATGAAATAATTATTATATTGTTTAAGGTTTTAATAGCTTTTCCCATATTGGCAATGAATAGAAACTTCGAATTAATTAAATACACAATACATGTACTGTCTGTCTTATTAGTTATCATAATTTCAGGCGTTGAACAGTTATCCTAACTACTATCTCAAATGATAATTAGTGTTAATAATTCGTCTTATTGTTAATAATCCAAGTCACGGGTCTTCCTGACTCGGTTGAACTAATTATGTTAATAGTCTCAGTGGAATTGAAACCGACAATTCGTAATCTATAGTTGACTAGCATTCTAACTGATTTATTCGTCTCCCTCGCGTCTTGCTTCATAAAACAATACCAATTCATTGAGTTCCCTTTAATTATAAATGCCTTTTCTAGTTAGGTAAGTCACTTCTACAATTTAAAAAAAAACTTTGTATGACTTTGGGAAGGTAACTTACTAAAATTTACCTGATGAATGGTAATCTCCTATAGACAGTTATAGATTTTTTTACATTGTGCAGGATTGGTGTTTTGTACAATGTGTTGCTGGCTCTCAAGCGATGTTACCATAAATAGAGAAATCCTTCCATCTGCTACAATCCTGACACGTCTTCCGCTTCTTCTACTTTCATAAACGCTTTCAAACACGCTCTTCGGTTACGTGTACTTTTAACCTGGCCTTAGTTCAAACCCTCTTCGATCTGGTCGAAAAACATACGCCTAGGTCCACCCTAAGCGGTTTGACTAGTCACCCTCGCCTTGTAAATTTGTTTGGTCAATCATGTTCCAACTATCCTGTCCACGTGTCCAAACCAATTAAGCATCCCTTTCTTTCTTTATCACTACATCCTCTACCACACCACAATGTTTCCATATAACAATATTTCTTACTTTGTCCACCGTTTTCACACCAGTGATACTTTTTAGACTTCTACTCTCTACATCATATTACTACCTATTTCAGCTTTATGAGTCATTTTCAACATATACCTGTTAGCTAGATAGTCGCGTATTAGAAAAACCTTAGCATTTTATTATGACTTCATAAAGATATCTTCCTTCAGCTAATCCTTAAACTCATTTTATGATAGGGTGCCAAACTATGTATATTTATGGTGTGTGAAGTTATCATCGTCATTTTGCCTGCATTTTACACTGATAGTACTAATTTAAATCCAACCTAAAATACGTGTACTTACAGCCTCAATTAATTAATTAGAAACAGAGTAATTAAAATACATAACACCATTATTAGGTATTAATATTAACGAGTAAACAAACGGAATACAAGATAATTATCACTACTACACTAAATCACAACCACTGAATTACATACCTGAATAATTTTAAATTAAGCTTCGTATTTGTGGATTAAGATTAAGTTAATACATGTTTATACGACAATATTAAATCGGAATTTCATTCGTTTGAAGTCGTTTCGCTTTGGTTTATTAGAGAGTCTCATTACAAGTCTGTCTTAGAATTATTAGTCCCTTGTGTAAACAAACGTTGTCTAGAAATGAAATTTCTATCTCTAATTTGCTAAACCTTAGTAATTCTACGTCTGAATTACCGTTTCGTCGTTTGTTACGTTGTCTACGCGACACTTTTATTCAATTTTTTTTCATGCTAACATTGGCATTGGAGTTTTCATATTTTGGACAGAGTCCAAGTAATAGTGTCGTTTTCAGCATTTAGAATCGATTACGGCTCTCTGATAGTACGCTCGAAGGCCGCAATCTGTAATTTCTTCTATAAAGTACTCAAGTACTTTAAGTGGTCTCAATTGAGATCATGGCGAAGAAAAATGTCATTATGTACTTAAAGTTTCTTTTTATTACAATTTCTTGAAGAAAACTCATTAACCAAATATTTATAAATGATTTAAAACCACATTTTTAAAGTAATATATAGAATAAAAATATTTTGATTAATTTCTAGTTGGGTTTTTATTTTGAAAAAAATGTTTCACTTTCAACTTATGTTACGTGTCGCTTCAATTAAAATGTAAACGTAAGATCCGCATTACGTAAGAATGCCACATACCAAGCGTATGCTCGAGATTTCTCATTTGTAAACACATATACAAGGTTTCATAACTTGACGCGCCTACTATTGTGTGTGCATACCCCCTCGTATTTGTAGAAGTGCGGCTGAGAACTGTCTTGAGAGTAATCTGAGGTGTAGAGATTATTTCTTAGTAGGTAATTAATCTGAATTATATGCCGATAATGTTTACTATCAATTGACTAGGCACATTGCTCGCAGAACTGATGCCCGATGGGGCCAACGGGTTTTCGAATGGCTGCCGCGTATCGGAAAACGCAGCGTGGATAGGGCCCCCACGAGATGGACCGACGACCTGGTGAAGGTCGCGGAAGTCCACTCGATGGTAGTGACATAAGACCGCTCGTTGTGGAGATCTTTGGGGAAGACATATAACCAGTAGTGGACACCTTTCGGTTGAATGGATGGGATGGAATGTTTGCTATAATATATACTCGAAATAAGAGCTAACGGGACTAAATTTATAGAACAAATTTATGTGGAGTATCAGACTCGATTAGAGAAAACGTTTCAATGGTTATAAAAAATGTGTCCGTCTGTTTGTTAATTTGTTAGCTAAAATTTAGGATAATAATACTTTACAATCTACATGTATTAGAAATCTTAATTCTAAAAAGGCGAATTCGCCAGCTAGCTCTGTATTTCTATTACTGTTCCAGACCGAAATCACTAAATAGATTTTGTTAAAATTTGATAATGAAATAAATTTAATTCAGCGGGAGAATATAGGCTACATATTGTTCGAGATCCTTGCTGGTGAAACCGCAGACACATCTAGGTAATAATATTTAATGTAATCTGGTCAGCCTTTATCATTTATACAAATATAGTTTATAGCAAATACAATTAATAAAGAAATAAAAACAGGATATATTGCAGTAAATTTATTCACATAAATTATTCAATATGAAAATTTAATATATTTCACTCTTTTCATTAAAATAAGAATAAATGATAAAATATCAACTTAACGATCAATCCGTTCATTGCATTAATTGATGAAAAGAGTTACATTTTTTGCGTAAGCCTTGAAACAAATTAGAATTTTTTAAAGTACTCTTCCATTTGTACCTATGTACATATATATACCTAATTATTTTAGATACAATTTGTTTAAATTTATTTGTTTGTATAGGAATAGGTTACAATTTTTATAAAATTAACATACAGCTGTTGAAATATTAAATCTTTTTAGAAAATAGTTTACACGTATATAACATTAAATCCACGATAATGCGGAGATTACAATTTACAAGGGACTTTTTGTAGGCAAATAAAGTTATTAAAATAATAAAAATACGCTTGATTTATCAAGAAGTTTATAGCTTTTAATTATAAGAAACAAGGGGTGTACTTTACACGAATTTACGGTAGCGAAAACGTTCTTATTACGTATTCTTGTCATGTTTGGAATGGCATATTAATTTAACCCACTGTGCGAAGCTCTTTTTTGCGACGAAATCACGACATAAAATTTAATATAAACTTTACAACGGAATCTATACATATAATAAAAATGTAACGGATCGCTGTCTGTACATGGGAGATATATGAGAAAAAATATTATTAGGACCTTTATAAACGCAAATAGGACCCAAAACTATAATTTTTAAAAAATTTTGTCTGTTTGTCTGTGCGTTTGTGCACGCTAATCTCAGAAACGGCTTATCCGATTTAGATGTAGTTTGTCACTAATATATTGTAGTAAGCTTCACTTAACATTTAGTGTTTGTTTCATGTCAATCGGTACATAAATAAAAAAGTTATGTCAATTTAAAGAATCACGTTGAACATTTATTCTATCTAAATTCTTTCTCTGTTCAGATGCATTGTATGAAACTTTACTAAACTCCATAATGGTCTATATAAAAGTATGATTATATAATAATAATAATAATATGATAATAAATAGAAGTTAAAAATGATCAGTTTCGGAAATGTTAGTATTCCAATTTAAGTTGACCTCAGACATATATCATCATTAATATGAAATAGGGTTCAGGTTAGGCTGGTAAATCAGGTTGTTTATATATGTATAGATAAAGCAGGTCGAGAGCCGGGCCGCTTTCGGAGGCGCATGGCGTAACAGTTGCATTCGATAACACTGACTGTTTGCTTATTTTATTTATTTATGTTTTAGGGTTTGTATTTACAAACATATTGTATGTATATAGTATAGGTTAATTAGTTTTCAAATTAGGTAAACACGTCTTATTAGTTAAACTGTAAATACAAGTTTATACAAGTTCTTAAATTTTATGTTTAAAAAACAAATTAGTAATTTGCGATTAATTAATACATAAATGTATCTATTAGACATTTCTTTTATTTTCGATAATTAATAGGTTAGGTTCATACGTCTTAATAGTTATTAAACTGTAATAAAGTTAAACTGTGTAATAATCTGTAAGTATTTAAATTTTTTGTTTATGATAAGTATGTGTTCACTAAATAACGCTGAGTTAGTACTAATTACTACTTCTTATAAGAATGCCTCGAAAAAGATCCAACCTCCCCCGGAGCAGCAGAAATGCAATAAGGATGAGATTAGTTCTCATTAGTTCACTGCATTTCAGTAACGTCAGGCCAGGTTTCATATTACAGAAACTTTAGCTCAGTGAAAATCTCGATTGAGTTCACATCGTTCTCGAATGATGGCTACTTGAGTTAGGATGAACAGGGAACAGCGTGAAGCACGTTTGTCCACTGATCGCAAGGCTCATGCAATATCGCGTGAGTCTGAGACCTTTACTTATGGGGAAACCCAGCTGAGCTCTCAAAAAGCACGAACTTTGCAGTCTAGAAAGCTGGAAAGTAGCTTAGATTGTGAATCTCGATTAACAGCTGATCGAGAAGAACAAAGAAAACTGCAGAACAACGTCAGTCACGACTAAATGCCGATCGACTTCGGCATACACTCAATAAAATGTTATCAAGTTTGATAGAAGACCCAGAAACTGGAGCGGAAATTGATATCCTTCCATGGATTACCAAAGAGAAAACAGGTTATTTGTATTCGTCCAGAATTGATTACTCTGAATTCGCATCTACAGTAGTTATGGTGGTATGTTGTCAGTTTTGTAATGCTCAAAAATGGAGAAAAGAACCAAATGGAATATGCTATTCAGGTGGCAAAGTGCTCATTTAAACTTATCATGAGCCCCTTTATAAAAGTTTTAGTAAATAGTGAGCATCCTCAGTGTAAACATTTTTAGACTATGTCCGTTTATATAATAGTGTATTCCAAATGACATCTTTTGTGGTCAAACATATCACATCCAACTTTTAAGGTGCAGGGTCAATTTATCACTTGATTGGATCTTTGCTTCTCCAAAATGAGCCAAAATTTCTTTAAATTTATGTTGTATCAAATTACATTGAACAGGCCCATATACGACATCATAACTTTCCTCAGCTGAACATCAACTTTATATTTCAACTTGAGAATATGTTACATCAAGTAAATCCGTATGTCAGAAGTTTCAAAGCCGCAATAGATTCCATCCAACAAGGCCAAAATAACAATTATAAAGTTATAAATAAGGCTGATAGACGTCCTGCGGAAGAACATCGAGAAAAGTACACTATCCCCGTTGCAGACGAAGTTGCAGTAATATTAGTCAATTAGGAATGTGATAGACGTGACATCGTGCAGCGCACTCATGATGATCGCTTACAACGTATTTGTGAAACACACCGAGCATATGATGCCCTTTGATATATTTGCATGGTCAGGATGGGTACAATTTCAGACTCTACCAAGTAAATCCAAGCACTAGCATAACAAATAATAATAAAAAATATCAGCCTAACAGTTTTATTGATACCAGATACAAATTAGATGAAATTGTTGTATCTATTGCTACTATATTTTCTCTATAGTAACTTGAGATCGGTAACGGTGTGTATCCGCAGGAACAAGCAAAATTTGTTCTAAACGCAAACCTATGCTGCGAAGTTTCATGAATGCGAGACCTCATATCATCCGTGTATGGAAACGCAACGCAAATACTAACTTGCGAAAATTCAAGACTTTGCGAAAGAGCTATTTTAAGTCCACGAAACGACCAAGCAGCAGCAATAAATGCTGAAATGATGAGCTTTGTTTCGGAGGATAATGTAGAGTATATCTCCATTAACAGAGTTATGAAAGATGAAGAATCTACCAATTACCCAGTAGAATTTTTAGAATCCCTCAGTGCTCCTGGACTACCATCTCATAAAATAAATTTAAGGTCGGCGTACCCATAATGCTGCTAAGAAATTTAACTCCGCAAAAACTTTGCAACAATACTAGAATAAAAGTGAATTTTTCTCTTTTAAATTTCTGATTCTGCGAAACCTGATAGAAGCAGATATTTTAACAGGTGGAAGTGTTTTTATGCCTCGGGTTCCGGGTTCCGGGTTTAAACGAGTTCAGTTTCCAGTGAGCTTATGACCAGTTTTGCGATGACAATTAATAAAGCCTATGATCAGACGCTAAAAGTTGTGGATGTGGATCTAAGTATTAGCTGTTTTTCGCACGGTCAGCTTTATGTGGTTTTTATCACGTGTTAATAATTCTAGCAGCCTGTATGCTTTGTTCCTCGATGGCTATACGATGTAACGACGGTGATTATAATCCAGAATAAACCAAAATCCGAAAAATGCTGCCTAAAGTCACTATTCCACGCAGACGAAGTTGCGGGCACAGCTAGTAATTTAGTATAAAGTTATTAAAGTTACGCCGCACAAGTCGCGGGTTCAGCTAGTATAAAATAAGTACGTAGAACCGGCGAGCTCTCTTACTTTACCCTCGGGCTCATGGAGGAAAGATTTGAGATGGTCTTGCAGTCGTCAGTCGATGCTAACAGATATCGGCATCTCAATAGACAGATTTCCAAGTCTCTTAAACGCGACCTACGACGGTATAATTACAATCGTATACAAGAGGCTATAGAGCAAAACAGAGGCTCCAATGTTTTCGCTAAAGATCTGGCTATTAGGCATAACCGATTGACCAAGCTGAAGGCTTGAACAGTAGAATCGTATCCTCTAGGCCTAAGCTCTTGAGGGAAGTCAAAAAGTTCTACGGACAGCTTTTTAGATCAACATGAAAACCCACTCGAAATCTAGCCCGAGACCCAAGATCTAAATTAACCGACACTTCACCGAAGAATTTCCGGACGTCTGCCTGTATGAAATTCGAATGGCTCTTAAACAGCTCAAGAACAACAAGGCGCCGGGTGATGACGGAATAACAACTGAGCTGCTTAAGGCGGGAGGAAAACCGATCGTTAAGGCCCTTCAGAAGCTCTTTCATTCCGTCATACTCGATGAAAAAACACCACAGGCGTGAAACAAAAGTGTGGTGGTCCTCTTTTTTAAAAAAGGTGATAACACCCGTTTGAAAAATTACAGACCCATATCACTTTTGAGTCATGTCTATAAGTTATTTTTGAGAGTCCTCACGAACCGACTAGCGCACAGGCTTGACGACTTTCAGCCTTTCGAACAAGCCGGCTTCCGAAAAGGCTTTAGCACCGTAGACCATATTCATACGATGCGGCAGGTTATACAGAAGAAGACCGAGGAGTATAACCCTTCCCTTTGTAAACAAAGGGTTTGTAGGCTACGAAAAAGCCGTCGATTCACAAAGTGGATCCGACAACCTGGTGAAGGTCGCGGGAATCCGCTAGATGCGGATGGCGTATAACCGGTCGTCGTGGAGATCTGTGGGGTAGACCTATGTCTAGCAGTGGACGTCTTTTGGTTGAATGGGTGGATGCATAAAATAAGTAATTAATGAAAAAAATTAAGTGGTAACCAAGGAATAATAAAACAAATACTAAATGGCCTTCTTACCCATTTTCATGCAGATTAGGAAGTGTTAAGTGTAGAGTATTGTCCTGTCAGCGGTGTATTATATTTTATTACATCGTGTGTTAACTGTACATTTTGAACCTATCTTAAAAATATTTACAAAACATGAGTTCCCAAACAATTTGTCATGCAAATTATACGTCACATGTTACAAGATTCTTGTATTATTCATACACACGAATGTTATCTTCGCGTGCCTTATTTATCAACATGCAACAACGAAGAGCAAGGAGTCTATTTAATTTGAATCAACGTTATTTTGTACGAGAAAGTTTCTATCGCTCTCATTATAAAATACGCCCACTTCCCATTGTTTTGGTTACGTAATAAGGATGTTTGCGAAATTCCTCTTCGACCAGAGTTTTCAAATTATTCACTTCGGGTATCTCCGAGGTCTTATGATTATTTTACATGGTCATATAATATAATTATTCGCAATGCTTTTGTAATAATCGTACTTTTTTTGTTATTTTCATTAACATTATTATAATAATGAGGTGGTAAAGTTTACATGATTTATTATTAATCAGTTTCGTATTACAATTAAGCTAAAAGAAATTCCGAGCAAACTTAATTATAATATGTACTTATCAAAATTGAAAGCATTTAAAGATTTACCTCTATTTATAAATTAAATGAAAGTGTAGTTAACTACTTGACTGTTGCGAACATAGTTTTCATATCTGGAACGAGTTCATTCGACTGTACTAATTAGTTAATTTGAAAATTTTACCAGAAATATTTCTACTTTCCCATATCTAATCAATTGAACAAGTTCAGGTAATTGACTTTATAAAAGTAGAGTAAATTTTTGTTGAATTAAGCCTTTAAATAAAATTTGATATATGTTTATTTTATTTATTTAATTCTTCAATAAAACTATTACGAAAAATAACCTCTTTATTGTGTGCATACAAAACAACAAAGGTTGTGGTGTGGTTTCAATAAATACGAATACATATGTTGCAAAATATCTTTAAGGTCATAATTGGTATTCAAATTTATTTTAAACTAATAATTACTTAGATGTGCAATAACGTAGCCTGTAGGCTGTTAATGTGCAGAATCTATGTATATTATAAGAAAAAACCAAATCTGTATTTGCAAGATATTTGAAAAGTAATGCTTTGTAATGCTTTGAAATAAATTACAAAAAAAAAAAGTCTATGGCTTTTGTTTGTTAATATCGGTTTATTAATGTATCGAGTACCCATAAAAATAAGACAATAGGAAAACAATGGAAAGCTGGCGTAAACGCCAGGTAAGTGCTCAAAGGGTTAATTTGTTCGCCAAATATTTGTATATACAAAACACATAAAAAGAAGTATATATAATAAGAATCTAAATATATAATCTAATATGCACAGAAGTAATAAAAAAAACTTGATTTATTTACGACGTTTTTTTACCATTTTTTTAATGCCGAGTTTCATGCTTGATATTCCACGCCGAAGGAGTCAAGGAGACAGCCACCAAATCATATCTCTTTCAATTTATATTTCAAAGATATGGATACCCGTAACTTCGTTGGCGTTGTTTTTTATCTTTACAATATATATATATATATATATATATATAATTTGTTAAAAATGAAAGAATTCAAATGAGATGCAGAATTTTCAAATATAAATTTATTATAAATGTCTTAGTTTAAAAATACAAGTTTATGATTTCAGTCATCGAGATCTACAAATTAAAACGTTTGAATTTAAAAGGTCAGTATGAGCCAATGAAAATTCCACAATATTAGAAGCTCAATTTATGAGCCAATCGAAATTCCGTAGCAAAAATAAAAGATTAATACAATAAAGTCACGGAATTAAAGTCAAGATGCTGAAGAAGGAAATACGAACGAATAAATTATATTTTATTTTACTTAAGTAATTCGCCGTTTTTCTTTTCGCTCGACACTTGAAAATTTTTATGAAAATCCCCTGATCCACTGAACGACAAAGTTCGTCTAGAAAAATTATAAACGTAAGTAAATGTTTCTTTGTCGTGTTTACTGAATATTCTTTTTTTTTATATAATAATTCAGGAAGTTGTACAATATATAAATGTTTATTTATGCGTACTATAAAAAGTTGCTTTCCGGTTCTGCGTGTCTGTTTATTTCCTTACTCTGCCTAAACTATGTACTGGATTTTGATGCGGTTTCCAACTTTATTTAAATATTTTGAGGAATAAAAATATTTAATAACAATGTAATATTTCTTGGCCACGGATTATGAAATTAAATATAAAAAAATTACGATTTGTAAAAGACTGTAGGGATTTATATTGGATTATTTTTATTTATACTTTATATATTTTTACGGAATGCTTTATTATATATGTTATTTGTAATACAGTCGTCCAATAAAAACATTTTTCTTTACTTTAGTCATCTCCAATTAATCATTCTAAGTAATAAAAAAAAACATAATATAAAATATAAATAGTAATTGGATTGGTATATAATCTTTTCTTTGTTCATTAAACATTTATAAAGAAAATGTTTTGTGGTGTAATGTGCATTTTGCGTGTATAGATGAGTATTTAAAAGCGCTCATGAAAATAGACGTAATATTTTATGCAAGTGTGTATTTATATAAATCCAGCTGCGCGCCTGCGGCTGCGCCCGCGTTTCTTTTCACTGCGTTTTAATTTTTTTTATACGGGACTCTAATACTTTTTAGTACTAAAATAAAGTAAAAATATTTCTCATAAATTCAAGCAGTTGTCCGTAGAACTGTATAATGAATCGGATTTTATTAAAATTTTTATAAGTTTTTTTTTACGAGAAACCTTAATATTTGCGTGCTCTAAAAAAATTTAAAGTAAGTTACCCAGAGTAACTTCAGCTTTCTACTAAAAAAAAGCCCCGTCAAAATCGGTCCAAGACATTACCCATAACAAACAGACACTTCAATTTTATTTATTAGTGTAGATTTATTTATACACAACCATAGTCTATTTAACAGTAAAGACATAATAATGTTCCAACTTGTAATTTTGGCGTATCCGTACATACCAATTGAACATTCTGTTCCGGGCTACTTTATTTGTTTGCGGTTCTCTGTTCAAAGGAGCACAAGTACACACTAATTGCCAGCTGCCAGCGTTCGTAGCCTATTTTTTTCAACGAGTTTAGCCGAACGGCGCGTCGTCCACTTTAGTTTTATTAACAGTAATTGTGGTCATTACGGTCGTGTACTGTTTTCGGTGACACGGGGTATTCGTGGTTAAAAATAATAGGCAATTCTAATTATGCGAGGTAATCTTGGTTTAAATGCGTGTATAATAAACATAAGCAATTACTTGTATATACCACAAATATTTAGAAGAATAAAAACATTTCTTGTATTTTTTTTAATTTAACCCCTTGAGCACTAACCTGACGTTTACGCCAGCTTTCCATTGTTTTCCTATTGTCTCATTTTTATAGGTAATCGAATTAAAAAAAATCCTACATGTAAAAGACTGTATGAATTTTATATTGGAATATATTTATTTATAAATATACTAAAATAAAAATATGAATATATTTTTTAAACAAATTAAACTACAGCACGGTTTTACTGTTAAAATAAACTCTATGCCTCTAGTTGTAGCTCACAGCTCTTCTATTTTGTTTAATACATACCTTCACACCTCTCTCTCATAAGAGTAGGCAGAGACTACTTTCCTCCAACTGCTACGTGCCTGACACGCTTCTTCTTTTACATCAATGAGCGCTTTTATACACGTTGTTCGGTTACGGGTACTTTTAACTTGGCCTTTGTTTAGAACGTTTTCGTCTTAGATACGTTTGCCTAGGACGACCATTAACGGCTTGCCCATTCGCACTCGCCTTATAAATTTGTTTCGTCAATCTTCTTTCATTTGTCCTCTCCACGTGTCAAAATCAATTTAATCATCCTTTTCTCTATCTTTGTCACTACACACTCTACCAAACCACTTTCTCCTATTATAGTATTTCTAACTTTATTACTCAGTTTCACTCAAGCTTAGACTTCTCATCTGCTTAACATTAATCTTGCTTACATGCTTCTTCTGCCAGTTTTCAGCGCTCACTAACCGAGCTGCCTTCCTGGATGGAAGACAGAGCTCTCTCTGCCTGACCCGGCATTGCAGATAATTCCTGCCATGCCATTTGGTCGAGCTTGCCGTTGGGGCGACACAGAGCTCAAATCCGTTTATGCATGGTTTTAGTAGGTATTATACTCCCTTGGAGGTGTATACTAACGAGCGAGGTGTATACTAACGAGCGAGGTGTATACTAACAAGCGAGGTGTATACTACAAGCGAGGTGTATGACTACAAGCGAGGTGTATTACTACAAGCGAGGTGTATTACTACAAGCGAGGTGTATTACTACAAGCGAGGTGTATTACTACAAGCGAGGTGTATTACTACAAGCGAGGTGTATTACTACAAGCGAGGTGTATTACTACTATTAGGGGTTGGTTTTGTTGAAGAGGTTTGTTATTGGTCGTGTTACGTCTGTGTTAGGGTTGGTCTGTTGGAGGGGTTGTTGTTGGTGGCTGTACGTGTTAGGGGTTGTTTGGCTGACGTTGGGGGAAGGCGGTATGGCGAGTAAGTCTGGGGGTCGTAAATATGGGTTGAGGGCGGATGTGATAGGGGAGTCTGTTGCGTTGGAGGAAGATACGGACTTTACTGAGGTTAATAAGCGGGATTTCCCATGGGAAAAGTTCCAAGGGTTGAAGATAAAGGGAGGGGGAAGTGTGGTGGATGAATTGAGGAGGATGGTTGAAGGGATTCCGGATGTGTCGTGTCTGGACACCGAAGGATTGGTTTGATTCGACGGATGAGATGATACAGTGTTTGGTGGATTTGGAGGGAAAAGTAGGAAATGGAGTAAGTGGGAAATTGAGATCGATGGCGGTGTATTTGTGGAGGTTGACTGCGTTTTGCTGCTGATGTGTCGCAGCATGCTAGGTCGTTGGCTTAGGAGTCGAATTTGCTTGAGGTAGATAAGAAGAAGTATAAAAAGGAGATGGATAGGCTGAAGGCTTCGCTAAGAGTGGAGGAGAAGGAGGCGGAGAATCTTGAGGTTCAGTTGGTAAAGGAGAAGGAAAAGGTGGTGAGTCTTGAGGCTCTGTTATGGATGAAGGGGGCTAAGAAGAAGAAGTGTATGATGGATGTTGCTGTGGGTACCTCACAGAGTGAGGGTGGAAGTTTAGGGTGCGAGGGAGAGCAGCTGAGAGCTGATAGTGCGACGGATATTGTGACGGCGGTTATGGGGAAGTTAGGGGGAGTACTTGAAGGGGTTAGTCGGAAGTTGGAATTGCTGGAAGGGCAGATAGCGGGGGTGGCTAGTCGGCTGCCAGGTGTGGTGGAGGTTGGGAGTGAGGTTGGTGGTTTGACGGATGGGATTAAGAGGAAGAAGAAAGTAGCGCGGAGAAGGGTGGTCCTCCTGTGTCCTCCCCTTTGGGGATGGACTGGGCTCCACTTCCTGGTGGAAAGAATGATGAGGGAAATGAGGTTGTGGTCAGGGGGGGAAACGCCGATGAGGAATGGTCCGTTGTGGAGGGGAATGGGAAAAGGAGGAAGGTGGTGAAGAAGGGTGTAGTTGAGACCCCTTCTGAGCCTCAAGGTGTGAGGTTTTTTTTTTTTTTTTTTTTTTTTTTTTTTTTAATACCCCCCTGACGTGATCAGGGACTTTTTTACTACAATTCTAAAATAAAACAACTTTCCCCCATTCCCTTTTATTACCTTAGATTGGGCGTGTTCTTTTGCCAATTCTTATAGTTCATTTTGATCTTTTGTCATATTTCATATTTTCTTGTTTGGGCTTGTTCTTTTGCCAATACTATTGATTTTGGTTTTGCTCTTTGTCATTCTTTTTCTTTTCTTCAGTCATTATTTATTCCTTACGTCTACTTATACATATTACATTTCACATCTTGTCATTCACTGTGTGACGCTTATCATTAAAATTAAACATAAAAACATTGCCAGAACAGAAAACGGATTTTATGCTCGGTCAGTACCGAAATCGGTTAGGTGCAAAAACTCAGTACTTTTCACGGTCTATGGCTAAAATATACCTACGATTCCGAGACCACATTCCCTAGGGCCACCAGCTTGAGACCACCGTTACTTGTTACGTTTCCCAGCACCCCTTGCTATACGGTCCATGTATTGCAAGAGGGCTGGGCGGTGGTCTTCGTCCAGCAGCATATCCGCCAGAGCGTCCGCTCTCACCCTGGCCCCAGTTCTGCACTCGAGATCGTACCTGGACGAGCCGAACCTAGGACAGTCCTCTAAAAGATGTAGGACTGTCTCGGCGGTATCCGGATCACAGGCGCACGCGGGACTATCTTTGATTTTGAAACGATGCAGGTACGCTGCGAAGCCTCCGTGACCCGTTAAGATCTGCACGTGGGTCGGTGACAAACGGGTCTTCTTCAACACCCTATGGGCCACCTCTACCTCTGGGAAGAAGACCCGCGTCACCGCCCCCGTGTCGGAGGCCTCGTAGCGCACCTGCCATTGCCTAACCGTGTCCCGCCTTATCGCCTGTTTCGCGTAGGATCGCGGATACCGATCGTAGTCTGCCGCGGTCTTTTTTTGTGTGCGGCCCTTTTTGCCAGTTCGTCGGCTCGCTCATTTCCTGAGGTGCCGACGTGTGCTCTCACCCAGTGTAGGCGAACCGAGCGTCCCTCTGCACGCATTTCCCGGAGCATCTGCTGCGCTCCCAGGGCCAGGCGGTGTGGGGGTGCCGGGTTGGCCAGCATCTCCAGCGACGATTTTGAGTCGCTGAAGATGCCGACCTCCCGGTCCCGTGATTTTTCAACCGCCTGAACCGCCCTATAGAGCGCATACAGTTCAGCCTGGAATACCGTGCAGAAGGGCTCTAGGCGAAACGTAGAGTACCTGAACTCTTTGCCCCCCTTCCACCAAGTAAAAGCGGCTCCCACTCCACCGGCGATCTTAGAGCCGTCGGTGAAGATTTGGGAGCCGCCCTGTTCCAGGGGGGCTTCTAGGCTCTCGTACGCTTCGCCCTCGCATAGCGCTGGGTGAGGATACTGGCAAAATGGAACGGGGCCGCTCCAACTCACGGTCGACCACGAAGGTGTGGGGTTGGAAAAGAGGGTGGTGAAGCCAAGGCCGAGGGTCCCATCGCCGCCGCGAACGGCGGCGGTGGTTATTACGCTGCGGCCGGACGCGGTGTCGAGGGGGCTCACGTATGGGCAGGTGTTGGCCGAGGCAAGGGGCAAGGTGGGGTTGGAGGCGATGGGGATCGAGAGCGTTTCCTGTCGCCCCACTGCTGCGGGTTCCAGGATGCTGGAGGTGGCGGGTCCCGATGGGAAGGAGAAGGCGGATGTTCTGGCGGCGAGATTACAGAGGGTTGTTGAGGAGGTGGCAGTGGTCTCCAGGCCAATGATGCGGGCTGGTGTCCGCCTTGTTGGTCTGGAGGACTCGGTGGGGAGAGAGGAGGCTCTAGCCAGGGTTGCGCAGGAGGGGATTTGTGGAGCGGATGAGATAAAGGCGGGTGAGATCCGGGTGTCGGAAAGAGGGGTGAGGAGCTTGTACGTGTCGCTTCCTGTTGAAGCGGCACGTAGGGTGGTGGAAAAGGGGGGGATAAAGATTGGGTGGTGCGTGACCCAGGTGCATGCACTTGAAGTTAAGCCGCTCAGGTGCTATAAGTGCATGGGCCTGGGGCACATGAGGTTTAGGTGTGTGGAGGAGGTGGATAGGGCGGCCCAGTGTTTCCGTTGTGGGGCACTGGGGCACAAGGCTGCGGCCTGTGTGGCGGAACGGCCAAAGTGCGCACGGTGTGCGGACAGAGGCAGGGAAGATGGGCACCATATGGGGGGGGCTTTCTGCCTCCCCTAGGGGTGTTGGTGTTGGTAGGGGATTCCTTGGGGGGGGGGGGGTTGTGGGTATGGTTGATTGAGGGATTAGGGGATGTGGGTCTGTTGAGTGGATTTGTGTATTGTATTGTCTGTCTTCAGGTATCCCTCTCTTAGCTACGCCTTGTTGTTGCGACAAGGCGAGTTCAGGAGAGGGACCTATCTCTCTTTTCTCTTCTTAGCGGAGGCGGGCTCCTTCGTCTTTCCTCTTGGCCCGCCTCCGTTCTGTCCCTTTCTTCCCGTTTCTTTTTATTGGGGCAGGAGTATATCCTGCCTCGGAATGTTGACCGATGGGTCATGCCCCCCTTCGGGGGGGAGGGTGAAGAGGTGGGCTTGAGGAATATCCTCCCCCATCCCCATTGGGCCATTGCACGACGAGGCCCGGTGGGTTCGCTGCAGGAGGCAACGCGGCGACATGCCTTGGCAACCCCGTATTGCCCTCATCCCAAATGCAGCGGACGGCCCCGGGGGGTTTTAGTGGGTATTTCCGAGCGACTCTCGCCCGGGTGAGTCCCACACTGGCACGGAGCTCGTCACTCCGTGCCCCCTTATCTATTGTATTTGGGGGACTTTGATTCTTCAAATACAATAGATAAGGGCAGTGCCTAAATGCATTTCCCCCCGTCAAAAAAAAAAATAAATAAAAAAAAGGTATTATACTCCCAAATTATAGATGGTAGGGGCATGCGTTAATGCATTTTCTACGTAAAAAGGCCGAGCAATCACTACCATACATAAGTGTAGGGACCAGCAAATTTCTATGCATTCTCTTTGGTTAATAACTTCTGTTAATATTCGTACAATTTTTTTAACTAAAACTCAGTAAAATGAATGAACATCATCTGATGTGAAATAAAATACATTCTAACAACGACGACAACCTTCTATATGTGGTAGGATATCTTATAACCTATTCATTATACCAACCTACGTCGACCACGGCTAAAGCCTCCAGGTATTTTTGAATATATGCCTGCTGATTCTCGGATCGCGACTCGTCGAAATGTGAGAAAGTCAGGCACGAAAGTTCTATCACCACGCAAACAACGAAAAACTTAGTCAGAAATAACTTTTAATATTTCGGTTTTACGTTAATTCGAATTATGATCATTATTAATCTATTATTAATCTCTAAGCATTCGATCAACTATATTTTTGGAGATCTGTTAATGAAGTCTATAATTTAAGAGTTTTTATTTGAAGTATGTACATAAAGTTATTATGTCTTGATTGATTTAAGATATATTACAACATTTAAAGAACTTCCAGGAAAAATAATAAAAATACAATTCTCAATCGTATCTTTTTCATACTCAAATTTGTTTATTTTGTTAATGCACAGTAGATTTTTGTTTCATTCATTCATTCATTCATTATGTCCAATATTTGTTACCATAAATAAGAAGAATTCTACATTCATAGATTTTAAAAGTAATTAATTAATGTAATATTCTTAAGAAACTTCAAGGAGAAACGAGTGTACTAGTTGTAATGAAAGATATATTTACATAACGTCTATTTGTAATTCAAAAAGCATAATTTAATTTATACAGCACATGTTGAAATTTGATCTTTCATTTAAAGACTATATACAACTCCTTGCGTTGTATGAACTGCATCTATGTAAATTAAAGACGTAGTTAAGATAGTGACTATAACGTACAATAAAATGCATATTTAGCATTATTGTTTTAAGAATTTTGCATCCAGTTAGTCATCAAAAAGTAATTTATCCAAGTTTAGTAGTACTTTAGAGTTGCATAATTTACTAGTTTTAATTAAAGTTAGTTCCACATTGACTCGGTGAGCGTCAAAGAGAATCTAATCAAAATGTTGTTTGAAACACACACCAGAATGAAATTGATTGTACCGAACTTTCTAGGTAGAACTAGTAAGACCACGATATATTGCTTTTGAAAATTAATTCATATGTTTCCATAAAAATGAGACAATAGGAAGGCTATGGGAAAACAATGGACAGCTGGCGTAAACGCCAGGTTAGTGCTCAAGGGGTTAAATAACAATTTTTGAAGTGAAAATTGCTTTAGTAATCTTGATGAATTCTCAGTACAGGAAATATTTATAGATTCGCATTATCAACGCTACGACGTCAGGCGTCAACATGCTACAGTACGTCAAATATAAGATGGCGTTTAAGTACTGGCGCTAAGAGATAAATAATAAAATGTATACTTAGAGAGCCTATCGTATGTTTTTTGATGGATAAACTATATGAGTTTGTACATAATTATTACTCGGAGCGTCAATAGATGTAATAAATAAATAAATGTTAGGTTATGTTAATATTTTCAATTATTTAAAAAAAACAGTTTTTTTTTTTTTTTTTTTCCAAATTTTCGAGTTTTCACTTCTTTCAGCAGTCATCATGGCTGCCTAGTATATATGTACATCGCAAAATACGACCAAATTAAGATAAATTCCCTATCGCGTAGATACGAAATCTCCCGTTAAACTGATTTTTTCGTCTATGGCCATGAAAGCCCGATCCAGAGTTTATGTGAGCCCATAAAAAGAACTGTTGACTTAGATAATACATTCTCAATAATAATAATAATATAAGTTTTCATATTTCCTAAAACTCTATGTTAAGATCATGGATAATCCATGTAACTTCGCAACGTGTGAATAGAATGCGGAATAATTTAATTAGGAATCAAAACATGTATACATTACATATATGCATTAAGTATCGATTTAAAAAAACAGTATTACTGGCAACACATAATATTTTTGTGATACGAGCCTTTTAAAATAAACGTTCAAATTTTAGAATATTTTATGAATAGTTCATAAATTTAAATTATAAAGACAGTAATAAAAAAGAGCGCGCGTACAAGGAACACGTATCAGAAGTGAATTTTAAATCTGTATGAAAAAAATATGCTAAAAACTAAGGCTATTCCTATTAGATAAGGTTTCAGAGACTGCGAAAGAGATAAAAATAAGTATGAATGTTTATAATGACTGCACTACCGTCCGTCGGGTCATAGTTCTAGTATGAACCATCGTTTCGCAAAATTAAATATATTGTCTGGATATCACTTTATTCTGTTCAAGCTGTCAAGTATTGACTAATCAAATATAAATATAGAGTAATAAATAACACGAATTGAATTAATAATTATTCTGTCACTAAAAAATATGTAGTTATCGTGTACAAAGATATCAGAGGAGACACACAAAAGATTAAAATGTCATCAGTAGTCGAAATTTTAAGTCTTTCAAACACAAAAAGAGTTTAATGTAATGTAAAATTTTTACCCGGCTCGCTCGTTTATCATTCACTTCAAAAGTAATTTATCCGCCGTGATGATGGATGCCAATTTTTATTACGGAATATTTTTTCACAGTTTTATGACCATTTTTCTTTCTATTCACAGATAGAGAGATAAGCTGTTATCGAATAGCGATATCTATTCTACCGTTAATCTTTTATTACAGCATTATTGTAAATATACGTTTTTACAAAGTTTTCATAATTTTTTTTTACAAATCTACTCTCATCATACATATATTTTCAGGATCGACGATTTTGTTTAACTTTAATGATTGCTATTTCATAGTTAAGATTGATTCAACCGAATGACGTCCACTAATGGACGTAAGTCTCCTCTAAAAAAGGGGGAATTACCATAACCGCCACGCTTGGCAGGCTGGTGGGCGATCGCTGTAGGTGTTTGCGGTACTCAGAGAATGTTGCTGCCCATCCCCTGGTTTATTCCTTAGTCGCTTTTTACGACGCCAATGGGAAAATATGGTGTGGTACTATTCTTAGCTTTAATTATTTTATGCTTTTCTGCATAATAATAAACTGTTCGTTAAATATAAAAAACATCGTGGAATAAATAATTTTGCCCAGTACACGTATATGTATTTGTGTTTACTATTTCTCATCTCATTTCTATCTCAGTATACTGGACCACAGTTTCCAAGTTGTCAAAACCTATAACCATAAAATGAAATATTCTTAGGGCCTTCCAATAGATTTTTCTATAATCCTAAATAATCGTTTTTTTAATTGTAACATTACAATAATGAAATACAGAGAATTTCCTTGAATTTTAGTTATTGCCACATGTATCTACAAATATTAATAGATAGATCTAGTTAACTTCAAACTTCATACAAAAAAATATAGCTAAAAACAGTTTTAGAAACCAAATGAAAATATCTCTAGTAAACAAATAACACAAAATTTATCCACAGCCATATATATCCTTACATAAACATATCGACAAACATACATATACACATTACATACACACATGTAAACATAGTCTTATAATTCGTTTTTAAATAGTTATAAATTCATTTTTGACTCTTTATTTTATGTATCGGTTTAGTTTATATGTTTATTTTATACAAGCTGTGAATGTTTAATGTTAATAAATAAATATAAATTTAAATATCTACAAAAATATAAATTCACCAAGAAGACAGTCACCCATTCAAGTGAAATTGGATATTATAAGTAAACCTATAAGAACGACTCTTATATGGCTATCCTTAGCCTTGCGAGCTACTCTCTTCAAAATAAATTACTGTATGCCGATAATTACGTTATTTATTTTGCCCTTAAATATAGTGTCACGTTCACTCTGATCGGGCGGTACGCAGTAACTGGCGACAATACGTCTCCCTTACACATAAAACCGCTGACAAACCATCTCTTTCATGCATACAAAGTCCCTACAAACATTACACATTTATTATTTAATTATATCATATAAGATACGCCTGCTAGCCGTGTTGTGTCGGCTAATAATAGTACCCACCCCATATTTTTCCGTGGGTATCGTTAAACGTGACTAAGGGACTAACCAGGGAATGGTCAGCAGCATCCTCTGAGCGCCATAAATACCTGACAATGATTATGACAATTCCCCCCTTTTTGGGGGAGACCTATATCCAGCATTGGGCGTCTTTAATTGAATCAATCTTTTTCAGAAAAACGACATCATTTTATGAGAAAACTTCATAGAGGTATTATAATTTCATAATTAGTATGACATTTAAATAATCATATTCCGTATAAATATTCTTAACTTAATTTAAAAATTACTCCCGTTTAGGATTTTAAACGAAAGCTCACGGTTTTTATTTTTAAATCCAGTCACTTAATTAGGGAAGCACTGGTGGTAGATCCGAACGGTTAAAAAGGTTCGTTTTTTAGTTAAACTTTTTACTCCCTGACATGGTACGTATTCAATTAGTTAAATTAAGCGAATGCGGAAGGTTTACAGACATTTTTCAAACTAAGTTGGTATTGAAATTTTAAATTTTAGGTAACGTTTACATTGGTACTAATAAGTTTTTAATAGGTATTAATTTCCTGGGAATTTTGAGTTATATTTTAACAGGTATCAATTAACTGAAATCCCTGACAGTGTGAACATACTTAAAATATTATTTTATTTGTTTTCAAAATATTTACTTACGATAAATTATGTATGATAAAAATAACAAAAAAACTCATAAACACTGTTAAAACACATATATCTTATAGAAATTAACAACAAACAAATTAACTTAGATCCTTGTCCGCCAGTAATCCGAATGAAAAGTAATTAACCAAACACGTCCTTTCAAATTTTTAATGTTTTTAAATCTTATAATAACGTGTTTTAAATCTTATAACCTCATGACATTTTCTTTCAACGCCGAATATATGACCGGTTAGTGTTTAAATTTCGAGTAAAGTAAATCTGAATCATCAGCAAGGAACGTTATCCTCTTAATCTACTATAAGCTTTATTTCTTTGTTGATGCTAAGAAATACATTCAGGCTAGGATACTTTTGCCAATAAATGATTAAGAATTTGGGAATATTTGAGGTTACGCCTATGATTATGACGTGATGGTAATGAGTTGAAATTTCAAATTTCCTCTATTACTTTCCTAGTGGATACAAATCATTTCTGATTTGCCACGAAGGAATATATGGATTGTTACTATATCCATCGAAAACTGTGCTCAACGCAACACCCCATTGAGGATAAGCATATTCATAATATTCAGCTGGGTTTATATGTGCTACTTTGTAAATATAGTCCATGTAATACCTTAGATCAGTAAAAACCAAAATTTTCTGTTCATTGTATCTGATTTCGAAGCAGCCAATACCAACCAAATAGAACTCGGAAAAGAAACCACCGCCGTTTTGTAAACCTTTGTGGCCGTGAATGTTTCTCACACAAATAAATTTACCCCACCATTTTGGTAAGACTATTGAGCAATCGATTATGTCCGTTTTCTCAGCTTTACTATACCATATTTTATAATTTTCATAAATGTGCTCTAGATCCCAGTATCCGGAACCTACGTACCATATAACTTTTGTAAGCCTGTAATGTTTAGACGATAAAAATGTTCTATATGCGTAATGATATCTGGTAGGTTGGTAGTTGTATATGTACATTTGGTCCAAACTATGTATTATTGCAATATCATGTCTTGGTACATGAAAACCTCGAGGTCCGTGAGAGTGTTCAGGGTTCATGCTGCGTGGAAAAATTCTTTGGACTCTCCAAACTCGATATCTATAAGGAGTTATGTGGGTACCGGCTCGTCCAAGTGCCCAGATTCTCAAATCACGTTGTCTGTTCATATGGGGTTCTAAAAAATTGGCAGCCGTGATCAAAGTCCTACGGTTTAAAATTAACGCAGTACTGAGCGGTATCAAATCTGAAAATAAATTTTCGGTTTTGATTTACACACGACATACAAAGCTTTAAAATATTCGTATATTTTTGTGGGATCTGTAATCACTGAAAAATGGTATAATGAGTTTTAGAATCAGAAGTAAAATGGAAGCAAAACTAATTTTAGTAAACGATAGTGTTTTGTCACAATGAAATTCAATTCATTATCATATGTTCTCAATACTTGAATATAGATAAAGAGATTATAACAAAGAAGGCAGTAACAAAAAAAAGTCTAAACGCACCAATTGATATGCCAGCGACAACGTTCAAGCATCTTCTGAAAGTAAGTTCTTGCCAGTCCCACCAAGGGAACCAAAATCTTAAATACTCAAACTCGGTTCTTTGCCATCGGAAAAAACTCTGACGAGGCACGCTTTCGTAACTGATGGGTACAGGAGTTGTTGTACCGACGTCCCAATATGTTGATGCTTGTTTTATAACCAACAAAAACAACATAATCTTAAAATACCTGAGGAGCATTGAATGTTGATGAGTTAATAAATGGTGATATTTAAGGATAAAAACAGAATCGAGGGACATGGTAGTGTAACTTCGGCAGTAATTCCTTTGGTATTTCGCATGTAAATTTGTATTAGACCTTTATTGGTATTATTTGCAATAATCAAAAACTGGGCATTTTTAAATACAATGTATCATAAAGGTAAGGTAATCTGAGTGGAAACCGAACATAAATTTATCTTCAGATTTATCATGAATGTGTTAGTTGATAAACTATAACACACTATATTGCTTGTCGGCAATAGTTTGTAAAGTAATCATTCTTATCAATTTGCTGCCTTTGTACTTTTATATTTATTCTCTAGCTGCTACGCTTTTAAATACTATAATAGCAAATAGTAACTATTCGCTTTATAGATTACCTATTGAATTTTTAATAATCTCCTCAATTTGTAAATTACATTATCAATTTGTAAATATAACTTAAAAAAACTATCTAAGCTAACGACGAATGTACAAGTTTAATTTCTACTTACATAATTACAATGCAGAATCAATTTTATGGTTTGAAAGATTGTGACACATTCACCGATCAACATATCTTTATATAATTAACGTTTATTAGTAAACATAAGTGATATATTATGAAAAGAATAAAAAACAATAGTGTTTGTAAAATTAAACTTAATGATGAACAAGCCCCGAGTGGAGAAACATAATTTATTATTTATATTATGCAGAAAACTGACGCAGTCGACTGAACTAATTAAACTGTATTCATTATAGCTGCAGGTGAAACTTTAGAGGTAACATTAAGTCATTAAGGACTTAGTATACAATTTTACACGACCGTGACTTGTTAAATTTGCTTTACACGTTTGTGCTTGTCGCATGAAGATTTTTATCAGAATTGACTATTATTTTGTTTTTTTTTTATATTAAAAGATATTAAAGCGTAATTATTAGAAATAGTTTCTTGTTTCTGTATTGCTGCTTTTGTTAGTTGGAGAAACCCAAGATGGATATCCGTCCACGATAGATGGCAGGGAATGGAGATTATGTAGGATTATACCAGTACTACCCACTAAACTCCAATATGACTCCTCGGTGACCACTGTCAATATCTCATTTTGCAATCATAGATGAGAATCAAAACCACACATGGCAAAGTTATATTACATATTCATTTTTTTAAATAGTAATATTAGTTATTAGTTTTTTACGATGTTTTATTCCTCTTGGCTTAACCTTTCCGGAACTCTAACCGATGATTTTTTCAACTTTATTTCTTTCGTCTCAATTATTAAGAGGTTTTACTTCTCAAGGTGACCCACATGTTAGCATCTCTGAAGAGATTTTCGTCATCTGAACGAAGAAGCATGCATAATGGAATTATCAATTATAGACCGTGGCAGAAAAAACAGGTTGCGTTTCGCATGCCAGATGACGGTGAATGCATTTCAATGGCGGCGGATGGTACAGTGAGGAAGGAAATTTTACTCCCGGATTAGAGATGGTAGGGATATGCCTTTTCCCTCACGCCGGGCGTCCCTCTCATTATAGGCCAATATTATGTTGAATGCCTTTTAACATAAGAAAGTGAAGACTCGATGAAGTAAAAATGAATTTGTAGATTGGATTTGAATTGGATGATTAAAATAAGTGCCTAAAAGTAATAATAGTTTAATAATATTAAACACCTTTACATATAAAATATTAAACGTGAATGAGGCTTGAACCAAATTAGTGATTATATTACCTAACCTTTGAAACAATTTTCATTCTGATGCTAACGTCATAATGGAGGGTTCCGCGTACTATCGTTACAGAAACAATTCTCTGCCATTAAAACCTAAAAATGTATAGCGTGAATTACTCTTTAACTTTTTAATGAATACTATTATTACGTTATTGTTTTGTAATGAAATATTTACGTTTAAACGAAGATGAATTGGAATAAATATTTAACCCCTTGAGCACTAACCTGGCGTTTACGCCAGATTTCCATTGTTTTCCTATTGTCTCATTATTATGGATAATCGGACTTAGTAATTTATTGCATCACCAAATAATAATACTAGGAAACATTTCGAGAAATTTCACTGTAATTTTTACGATGGTAGGTGATCTGGAGAACTCTATCTGGAGGCTCTGGATTCTATTTCCGATTAAGAACAAAAATCTTGGTGTATTATTTTGATTGAAGAAAAAAATTAGTTGTATAACGTAACTGTCTACGTACTAAATAAAGGTTTCGTATCAGTAAATTGCATTCCAACGATAACGACAATATTTCAGATTAGAAATAAAATATAGGAAAACATTTTTTTTTCTCAATCAAATCTGTTTAACTTTTGAGACTACAGGTTCTATTAACTAATTTATAGAGAGATGACAACTCGTATGAAAGAAAAAGTTTCTGAGCTAAAGCCGATTTAACTGATAAATCTTTGTTTTGTATTTTATATTATTACTATGGCAAACACACATATGACCCGCCTGAGAAAATAAGTGATCACTGCAGCCTATGGACGTCTGTGACACCAATGATATCACATGCATATAGTCAATGCTTTAAAGATTGCCATATTTTATTACCCTAAGAAAACTTCTGCAATGAGATTTTGAACATCTGGAACCTGAAACTCTTCTGTAACTGCACTATTCGCAAATATTTAAGCATCAAGATATTCATAAAAATGTACTCGCTGCTGAAAAGTAATCTGATAATAAAAGGTAAGGGTTGAAAAATTTATGTGTAGTACATTGTTAGATACATTTGTTTATTTCACTGACTGAATAAACCGAAAGAAGTCCACTGCTGGACTTAGGTCTCCTCCAAAAAGGGGCGAATTGTCATAATCGCCACGCTTGGCAGGCGGGTTAGCGGTTCTCAGGGGAAGCTGCTGCCCATACCCTCGTTTATCCGTTAGTCACTGGAAGATATGGGATGATACTATTGTTAGCGAACACCATACGGCAACGGCAAAATATTTATTTGCTTTAACAATTACTAGAAAAATAAAAATAAAGAGACTAAAATAAAACAATTAAAAAGGGGTAGTTACACTAAAGAAAAAAGTACCAGACAAATCCAGCGTGGGTGTTTTTTTTTTTTTTTTTTTTGACCTAGCTAATGCTGTTGACCGGAAGGGCCTTTACAGCTTCACCGAACTTTGGGGGCGAGTGCTGAAGGCACTCAGCCGCAAAAAGGTGACTAGCTCAAGGGCTACCAAAGTGGTACGAACCTCGGCTTGGCCGTCACCTGAGTACTCAAGACTCACTCGCGAGTTGTATCCTAGCTATACCTACATTTTTTATATTCATATAAAAAAAAAGGTTCCTTACAGGACCTATGTACCTGCATGGTATGCATGAGTGTGTATGGAGTGTTGTGCGTGTAATTGCTCAATGCGTGGCCAGTGTTACTGTATCGCGCTGGCGGCGACGTCAAGAGCCTCCCCAGTTGGGGAACGAGACACGTCTTGGGTCGCCGCCTGAGGGGGACCCGGAGTGTGTGCGGGAGCAAAGTTAGCCGCCTGTCCCCGGCGGCGGGAACGGCGGTTTCGCGGGCGTGGGCGCTGGCACGCATTTGTACGAGGTAAAGGAGGGAAGATCCTATTACTACGAGTTATGGTATCGTCGCGACACGATAAGATCCTACGCGGCCGACGTATACGACGCGGCTTACGTCCTGGCAAGTACGAGACGGCTCGCAGGATGAGGGGATTCGAGTGTGTCTCTGCGCGTTCGAAGAATGCGCGACACTGGGTTTTAAAAACGGACCTAATGGAGGGCAGGTTGAGGTCCCTATGTAAATCCACAGTTCTCTCGAACCATTGGGCACCTACTGCCTTCCTTACAAAGCGATTCTGAATACTTTGTAAGGCGTGCATACGTGATCAAGTGATGTGACCGAAGACAGGTGCGCAATACGTGATGATGGGTCTGACCACCATCTTGTATAGGGTAATCTTATGGCGGAGGGCCATTTTGCTCTTGTTGTTGTAGAGCGGATCCAGCGTAAGGACAACTAAGAGACTAAACTATTAGGTATAAGTATGAGAGGTCGTAATAGTCGTAAACGCGGACAGAGATTAAGATAAACTAATCGAAAATAACTAAACAGTAATCAGTAATAAAACTTAAGATTTTTATGATGATACCTACTTTGTTGTTTTAAGTTTTATTCTTATTAATATTCAGGAACGCAAGGTTTGGTAGCTAGGCTTTGAGAACCCTTTTACGTAATTCCGTCATTACAAGACTTTGAAGCAATGAGGTATTTTATTGTACAAAAAAAAACTTAAAATGTATAATTATCATAAATTTGAATTCTAATTTTAACAGAAACAAAAAAAAATATATTATTTCAAAGTACATTTTGATTTTTTTTTACACGGAATAGGGTCAGTGCTTTGATTACAATCTCACTTGATGTTAAGTGACGATGTGGTCCAGGATCTTAAACAAACTAAGCCTAGAGGTACTGGTTCTCAAGTGATGATGTCGGAACACACCTATTAGTATTTGACGTGAGGTTTTCAAACTTGAGGGTGGTAGCTACACAGGCGGGCAACAGTAAAAAATGCCCTACCACCATGCTATGGTTTCCTCACGATGTTTTCCATCACTGAAAACTCAGGCCGATTTTTGAGTCGGATAAGTGGGGATTGAACCAGCGTTGATTGACGCAGAATCCGGCCGCACTACCCGCTGCACCTTCATCGATTTACTTAATATAGCAACTTGTATGTTTAGTATTTTTATCTGGTCTACAAATCCGCAAAACAGCATCAGACATAATGGATTTATACGTCAAGACAACACTGATGTTACTGGTATCGTTTGTTATTGGACCTACATTCTTTTGTATTGAAAGTTGTTTACATTTTATGCTTGTTATTTGTTAGTTGACTATATTGTGACGTCACAAACCAAACACCACATTCATTAGCGTATTCACACAAAATCTAAAATGTAAATAATATGTTCCGGCGCTTAATAGATTTTCCGAAGTTGAAAGTCAAATTCCAGTGACTTATTATTAACAAAGGATCTAATTAAGCACATTTCAAAGATAGTGTAAGTACCCTATTAATTCGTAAGTTTGGAGAGTAGGTAAGTTACCCTTTCCTCATTACTTAGGCTAGACGTTGTGCTCGCATTTTAGGTTGCGATAACTTTCCGCCTACTTTTACTCTGGTAAACAGATGTTATGTGCTGAAAAAATCCGGTCGGGATTTATTTCCTTACGGTTAGAATGATCCTCTCACACGCGTATATAAACTATCCATAAATATTTTATTGATTCAAACGCTATTTTACGAAAATACATCGTAAGTAATACGGATAATATTATTTTGCTTGTTGTAATATCAACCATATTATTATTTACTTTTAAAATGCTAGATATATACTATATGTAGATGATGGAATTGCAACTATTATAATAGTAGAATTTAGTTGAATATGTATTCATAAAACTAAGAACAAAATTACATTATGCATTGTTGATAAGAAATATAATATAGACATCTGTTAATGAGAACTGAAGATAACGTTCATTTTGCAACCCCATATAAGCTTTTATGTGTGTAAAGTCCTTTGACATTCATTAAGAAATGTTTAATCAGTTCTACAATGAATTTAATTAATTACATTAATTCGGTACTCACATTTAGGACTGAACTTTTGAACGTAATCTTTAATGATGAGGCAATTATTTCATCGAAGTTCGCGATATCACGTGTGTATGATACCCTGTAATTGTGGTTTGTAGATCGTTACTTTTTACTACACGCGTAATAGTTCCTAATTTCTTTTCTCTGGGCGATTCTATTTCAATTCGTATTAGGGTTACAGAGTGGAATGGTTATTGGTTAAACTGAAGGCTACGTAACTTATTGAACACATAAAAAGGGGAATAAGATAAATGTCTCCAGTAGAACTTTTTGCTAACAAAATTTTGTGATAAGACTCTGCCAACGATTGATAAAAATATAATTTTCATTTTAGCCTTTTATTTAAATACGGACAATTACAAGCTTTGGCATTTATTACCTTTCTAATTAAACTAAAAAAAACGATATAATTAAAACAAAATAACCCTGTAATTAAAGGAACTAATACCGTTATTTTTTTATAAAGCCGAAAAGCAATGAATTGATAACCGATTTACATGACAAAACAAGAATAAATAACATTAAAGCATATAAATTCATTCTGCATGGCAAAAACAATTTCCAACATATTCAGAAATATTTGTAAAATGATATCGTTTTCTAAACGCAATTCCATCATGTATGTAGTATCTACTGTAAATATATACGTGTCAGTGCTCACGAATTTCATTCCTCTCATCCTTAGGAAATATTACCGCTTTTATTTTACTGTGAGGCGAAGGATCTCCGTATAATATGAACCTATGACTTGACGGTCTGATAAAATGTTATTTGTTTCATTCGTATAATCCAGTGTTTAATTAAATTCGTCGCTTAAAGCCAAGTATTATTTAGAAGCGCCTGCCATTCATTTTCTAATTAGTACAGCTAGTAATGGTTTGCTAATTTGCGAGAAACGGGGTTGATATATTTTAGTACATAATATCTTAAAAAGTTGTAGACGTCACCTTATAATGCAATGTTTTATGGTACATTTCAAATTATTATGGTCCTTAAACGTCATGGATTAAATTATTGATATGTTTGTAAATTAACGTTTCGTTTCCTTTGGTCAATTTCCAATTCCGAGTTCTACTTTGTTAACATTTTGGATCTTCGTCTAGTGTACATTTTATTGCTGTAGACTTATTTAGAACTAATCAGTTAAAACCTGGTATTGCCAGCATTAGTTTACTGTATACCTTTTGTACATACATGTATATACATACCTTATGTATATACATATATACTTATGCTTTAAGTTACTACCGATGTGAATATTTTAAGCTACAAAATATTAAAAACGGAAAATAATAAACAAGTACATTTAATTACATATATATTAATGATAATATTCAGTATTAAAATCGTTACAATTTATGATATATAATTTAGTGGATAAGTAATTAAAAACATCTATCGTATAAATCGAATCCTGAAAAAAAACGACTGCAAGTGATTTAATGTTAAATAAATGTGACAATCTATGAACACTCACTGTCATGATGGTGGGCCATCTGTCTCACGGCTAAAGCCTCTAAGTAGATTTACAGTAGATTTAAGCTCACTTAATTAATTATGAAAGATGGTGCATAGCTGCATGAAATATTATAAGCATTTTTTTATGACGCAAGTCATATTAAATCTCCAACATAAAAAAACGTGTGGACCCAGAGTCCGCAGAATACGAATTAATGTTTTTAAATAAAAAAAGTAGATTGACACTAGTTTTAATTTGTATATATTAGCTGATCGCAACGCACCTAACATAGCACTATACTACGTTTTTCACCATTTTGCATATTAGTTGCGATCCAGACAGGCACTAAAGCCCTAATACTCCGTAAAAGTATTAATTCATAAATATGTAAAATACGATAGATCAAGACTTGCTTAGCAACTTGTATTGATCCTTTAAAATTGTAATATAAATTCCATTTTTTTAAATATATAAATATACCACCATTCAATGCATTAGAAGAAACGCAAAAAAAAAAAAATCTAATCTCGGTAATTGTGTCAAGACTTTTCGATAGCCTTTCAATTTCTTAAGGCCCGATTGAGAGTTATGGGTTCCAACGTTTTTTCAAATGAAATTGCACAAAAGCTACTTGAATTTCAATTTCCCTTAAGCTTTCAGTAGCGAAAGCCGTCCTAGTTCCGTCAGCTGCTAGAATATTGAGTTAGTATAGCACTGCTTGGAGCACTTAACTAAATTTTTTTACACTGAATGCTATTTTGATAAGCAAAAATGTAGCTTTTGTAGAAAATACAAAAATTACTCAAAATAGTATCAGCATTATGGAGTAATTGTTATTGTGCTCCATAATCTGTGTGGTTGGAAATATTTCAAAAACAAACAAAAACAAAACTTCACTAAAAAGTAAATAAATAATTAATTTATTAATCTATTTTGTTTACTTGTACATAACCTTTGTTTTAATTTAAAATTCTCGTCATACCAGGATCGTATATTTATGCGTAGACTGGAACCAAAATCCTAGGCTGCGTGGAATGGCTAATCAGTGGTCCGTACTGAGGAATAAAACTTCGTTAAAATTTAGTGAAAAAAGCATCTTACGAATCACTAAGCAATTGAACCTTTTAAAAAAGTGAATTAAGCATTAGAAGGAAAGTTTCTAAAAAAATACCAACGGAGAATATTTCGTTAAAAAGTTACAGCAGGGGCTGAGGTTACACTTGTAGTCAGGTATCTCAGTGGAAGGTCGCTTTCGGGGTCTTTGCGCTGTTAGGAGGTCAAAGATTTATACGTGAGTGATAACCACGGTCCTTCACAATAAGCACCGAGGAGGCAAGTTAATGTTTTAATGGGTACAATCCCGCATAACCCGTATTCTATACTCCGTGTCGGTCGGACACTCACAGTAAGTTTACCCGAAAAGAAAAAAAAATGCTTATAAATTTAAAAATCGTCTATTGTTCTAACTTTTGGGATTTTAAAAATTGTTGATCCAAAGAAATAATTAGAGACATCAGTAACTATGTATGTAAGAAACTAGATGCGCAGATGACTTTATTCACAATTATTATTACTTTTTGATAGAATAGTAATTTAGGAATGTCAGATTTATAATATATTGTTTCAAATGGAACACTCAAGGTAGATTTTAACAATGCAAATGAAGATGCTGCAATGTAGATCAAACTATAATATTCTCCGTAATTTATACAGTATACTGTAGTTTGTAACAATTACAAAATCGAAACACGCGAGTTCACATTTGAAATAGTTGTAAAAGCACTACCCTTATCATGAAACTGGGAAATCTACCACGCTGATTTACGCAAATTACCGAATTCCGGGCCACTTACACAAGAAACAGATATTTTTTTATTTCAATTTTAAGCGAGTGTTTGTTTGAAACTATCGCTCTTAGAATTATAACTCTACTGGCTGCATGCCCGCGGCTGCGTCCGCGTTTCATATTGTCTTCACTGCGTTTTGAATTTTTTTACGCGGAACCCTAATTATTTTCGAAAATTAAAAGCAGCCTATGTTACCCCGGAGTAACTTCAGCTATCTACCAAAAAAAGTCCTGTCAAAATCCGTCCCACAGTTCCGGAGGTAACCAGGAACAAGTAGGGCGACAGACAGACTGACAAAAATTTAAAAGTTGTGTTTTTGGTATAGGTATCGTAGGAATTATATGGATATATAATTCATATCTAATAAGTAAAAAAAATAATTTTGACATTACAAACAGACACTTCGATTTTATTTATTATTATAGATAAGTAATGTGACCATGTAACTCTGAACTTATTGACAACAAACATTATTTCTTTCGAGAATACGAAATAAATTTGTAATTAGTTATTTAAGTAAATATTCAATCATTATTGAGGTTTAAAAGTAACGAAAAATAGCGTACCTTCATGTATTCGTTACTGTAATAATTAGTACTCGTAATTACATATCTGGCTCTACGTTAGCTGATTTTTTTTACCGTATTTTGAACCAGACCTGTCTTTAGAACATTTTTATTGATTTAAAAATTGAAATCTGCCCTCTACAATGCTATGGTTTCCTCACGATATTTTCCTTCGCCGAAAACTCAGGCTGATTTTAGAGTTGGATAAGTGGGCTCGAACGCACGCATCAACGCGCGAATTGAAATTGTTACGTTTGTTAAAGAATCAATCAAGCTAACATCAGTACGAAAATAATGAAAAACTGCGAGTAATGAAATGCATTCCTAAGTAACGTTTCGGTACTCGGTACTAGATGGTGTACCCGTTACTCGGTACCGAATACATACGGTTAGCTGCAGCTCTAAATAATTGAAACCAAAACTTTTTATGTAAAAAGTAGTAAGTTATTAGTTAATGCATTGAACTTCTCATAAGATAGTAAACTTTTATCGGCGTATACGTGGCAGGTGCTATTTTAAGTTAAATCAATTACTAGACCAATTGATAATCACTGTTTAGTACAAACCATTCAAATACATGCAAGTACAAGTTACTGAACGAAATGAACGAACTAAAAAAGTTCTACAATGACGTTTCAAAGAAAAAGACAATCATACTGGAAATAAAACAGTATTGTAAAAAGTTCACGACCTTTACAATAAATGCAACGACTGTAGCGGCGCTTGTAGCTGCAATAACTTAGAAGTCACAAGTCTCGAAATTAACGTCATTAAGTCTCGTGGACTCTGTCTTGCGTCACTCTAACCGATTAATTCTTATGCGCAATTTATTCGTTATTATTGAACTTCGTTTCTTTTTATAACAGTTAAAAGAAGTAATATAGCTGATATTACTTTACTTGAGTGACTTTTAAATAATAATAAAACAAAATAAAGTTGCGAAATACGTAAAGAAGTAAATATTAATTAGTAGGTACTGTGACATAATAAAGGCCAGTTCAGAACCGATTAAGTAGTTTGATTCAAGTCTTTTTTGTACACGGAATAGGTTCAGTGCTCTGACCACAATCAAATCTGATGTTAGGTGATCATGTGGTCCAGGATGTAAACACACTAAGCCTAGAGGTACTGGTTCTCAAGTGATGCTGCCGGAACACACTTATTAGTATTTGGCGATAGGTTTTCAAACTTAAGGGTGTTAACTACCCAGGCGGGCATTATTAGAAATTCCCTACCACCAAGCTGTGGTTTTCTCATGATGTTTTTCTTCAACGAAAGCTCAGGCCGATTTTAGAGTCGGAAAGGTGGGGATCGAACCCGCGTCAATTGACGCGAAATGCGGCCGTACTATCAGCTGCGCCATCATCGCTATCAACTATTTGTCGTGAACCGTTTTATCAATCACATTATTAAAATAAAAAAAAACCGTTTGTTTCAATTTGTTCTAAATTCAGTATTTCGTTAAATTAATTATACATTTTAAAGCAGTTCAAGGATCTGTGATTTTTTGTGAAAATTAGATTCTATTTATATAAATATATTTGGAATTTTATTTTAGTTCGGGCAGAAATTAATACAGTCGTATTAATTTCCTCTCTATATCTTTAGTTCATAGATAGATTCAGTTGATAAAACTATATATATTAGTTTTTGAAGCCAAGGTTATTCGATATATATAGTATTGATGTAAAAATATATTCAGATGTCAGGAAATTAATGATCCACAAACAGTTGTAATCATATCGGCCGGCAAATTACACAAAAACCTATGGTTTACTGACCATTACCGAACCGGGTTTACTGAACATTAGTCACTAATTTCAAAATGCATGTTAATTATTATGGGTTTTATCACATGTCTAGTGGACATGTTTTATACTATACCATAAATGATTAACTAAAAACCTATAAAGTAACACATTCGAATCAAATTATTAATTGAAAGTAAATTCAATTTATAAATAAATACGTTTTAATTTTATAAGATAATTTACATCATCACGGTTAAAGTTTAATTTGCAAGTTGAATAGAGAAAAAAGTAAATGGTTAATACTTTGCAACGGACTGCCCGCAGAGTAGTGCTGGAAGCACGAGTAACTTGGAAGCTTCAAGTCTCGGAATTAACCTCATTAAACTCTTAGTTTGAGTTGTAAGTTACATTTAACAATGAATATTTTCCCTTCACTACAGAACATGGAACGATGATTAATTAAAGACTTTTAGGTACCATTAAAAATATAATATAATATGAAAAAAGAGATTTCTTTGCTCGTTTGTATACATATTACTTTGTTGCTGATTCAAAAACTAATGAACCGATATAAATGATTCTCTTTTTTAATTGTAGATGTATTCTCTGGTCGGGTTTTACTGTATATTATGTTGCATATGATGTTATGTAACATAATGGAGACAGTTGGAGGAAAAGAAGAGTCCCGAGAAGGGACCACGTCTTCTCGAAAACAATAAACATTTGTTTTTTTTTTTTTAATAAATATATATTTGAAAGTCATGGAAATAAAGACTATAATATTATTATTTTATTACATTAATATACGGAAAAAATTTCGAGGATAATAGTAAACGAAATGCACATTAAAATAGTGTGTTACCTCCAGTGCATTAGCTAGACTATTGAATTTTAGAGAGAAAAGATAAATACTTAATAAATAATTATTTATATAAATACTTAATATGTCGATTACCCATAAAAATGAGACAATAGGAAGACAATCGGAAAACAATGGAAAGCTGGCGTAAACGCCAGGTTAGTGCTCAAGGGGTTAACAAATAAATAATTTTTGTTTTAAACTACAAATATAGTATAAAGTACTTATTACAGTTAGATCTACATTTTCATTGTTCAAAATTTATGTTGAATGTTCCATTTGATTTTTTTTTATATATTTCTCTGCAATATATTATAGATCGGATGTTCTTATAATACTAATCGGTAAATATTTGATAATAATTATCAGAAAAAAAATATTTGTAAAATTACATAACGATGAATATGTCTCGACAGAAAATATATTTTTAATATCGTTACCCTTGTATTTTCCGTTTTCCTAAACTGCTACGAATTATAAATATTTAAACGAGTCCTTTTGAAGTCGCTAGCTAAAGATTCTTCTGAAGGTGGAATTATTTTTATTATCCTGCAATTAAATTAAATGGTGTGAATAATTTTATACGAGGAGAAGGCAACATTATTTCGAGCGCTTTTTTTTAGTAAAAGATACAAAACCTCGTTTGCTTTTCGACGATTGCTGACAGATAATGATCTTGTTTAGTATAAAAAAAGAGGTAGGTAGTTGTTTTAATGTGTGCAATAAGTAAAACCTCTATATAATTAGAATAGGAGAGTAAATAATATCATATTTATCATTAAATTGTGTATGAAACAATGTGTAATATTTTATAATTATTATGCAATTATATTGTAAAAAATCTTTTTGATTATTGTAATACATTTTTTATTAAAGATGTATATCGTCTCTATAAAAACAAAGTTTTCAGATGTCTAGTAATTTTTGTCATTTTTTAATCGATTTATTAAATTTTACTAACATATTTTTCAAGTTGGTAACATTGTATATATTATAAATATTCGTGAAACACATTGTTCGTATTTAACGTAACGCTGCAGCAAACAAGTATTCTGTTATAAAAATCGTAACGCAATTTCTTTCCACCTTTCATGACGAGTCTAAAAAGTTTCGATTGAAAAAATTCTTTTAATTATCAGCTTCAACGATCGCTCTATGTTTGAGGTAGACACACAAATTGAACAAAAACTTGATTACAAAATTTTACCCAGCCCTCACATCTTAAAAAGAAAACATTTATTCACATGCTGACCCCAATTTCCAGATTCAAATCAGCAATACCCTTCCCTTGCCCGTGTTCAGATAAATGAAAGGATTTTTGTCTAATTTTATGTTTTTCTTCTTTTTTAGTACTGTACTAGCAACATGTGTTTTTTTCTTGTATTCCAAATTACGTTCACCGTGTTTTTGTTTTTTGAATAATGTTATTTTTTTAAACATTTTGCTGATTAATAGTTTTTATTTCGTTGTTACAGGATTCATAAAATTAAATTTAAAAATATAAATAACCATATTCAGTGAAGGGATCTATCCGGCAGCTAAATTTTGAATGATTAGTCCTTAGAGAGTTTGGCATTGACCCTAAGTTTTCCATGAAATCGGTCGGAAACTACAATATGGTAGTAAAAAAGGGTACATTTTCTAATGTTTTACTGGTCAACAACTATATTTGAGTTAATAAAAAAGCTATGACGGTATAGTGGTCAGTGCGGGCGGATTTCGCGTTAATGGACGCGGTTTCGAGCCCACCTATCCAACTCGAAAATCAGTCTGAGCTTCCGGTGAAGAAAAACACTGAGAAAAACCATAGCATGGTGGTAAAGTATTATCTAATAATACCCGCCTGGGTAGCTACAACGCACAAGTTTGAAAATCTCTCGCCAATCACTAATCAGTGTGTTCCGGCAGAATTAATTGTGAGCAAGTACCTTACACTTAGCGTGTTTACCAACATGGAACACATCGTCACTTACCATCAAGTGAGATTACAGTCAAAATACTCACATTACACAGTATAAAATTATATATGATATGTCTACTACATCTATAGTCTAGTTAATTTGTTAAACTTTCAAGAGTTTGTACGAATTACTCAATTAAAAAGGCAGGCATGGGTGCTGCCGACAAATTCATTACTTTAGAAAGACCGTTTTTTTAATATATTAATTTCGTTATTGAAAATTATAATGTTTGTTTCCACTCATTCAATCATAAGACGTTCACTACTGGACATAGGTATCCACCATTAAGGGGGGATTGCCATAATCGCCACGCTAGGCAGGCGGTTTGGCGATTGCAGTAAGGTGTTTTTGGTATTCAGCGGATGCTGCTCCCTATCCCCTGGTTCATATCCCTTAGTCGCCTTTTACGACACCCACGGGAAGATATGGGGTGATACTATTCTTAGCCGATACCACACATCACACAAAATTATTAATATAACCTAACATGTAATATTTGTCTGGTTTTTACATTTATTAACGCTCCGTGCTATCATTATGTACATTTTTATATGGTTTATTCATAATCAAAACATACGAGAGGCTGCCTAAATGTAACTTATATTATTTATCTCTGAGCGCCACTTAATCTTGAGCCATTGTATACTGGAAATACTGTAGAACGTCGACACCTGACGTCATAGCATTGGTAACGCGAATCTATATGTTTTTTCCCTACCGAGAATCGTTCAACGCCGCTAAGAAGTTTTCACTTTCAAAATCCATAGAGATTCTGTTATAGTCCCAAAATCAGTATATATTTATTTTCAATAGAGTAGGTAGTCATTATTAGAAAAATAAACAATACAAAATAAGCAATTAGAAGGAAAAACAATTTTAGAAGTTCCGACACTCCAGTTGATTGATAAAAGAAAAGTAATCAAATATATCCGCTTTTTTAACTCTATGGACCGTAATAGAGTTTTGTAGATTGTTTTTGTCTGTTCAACGTACTAAAAGTATCTGACAATCAGCTTATAGTTCTTATCTTTACAACGTTCAACTAATTGTGACTTGCCATTTGATCCCATGTTGTATCAAAAACAAAACATTAACAAAAATTCTCGGAAATAACATAATATACGGAAAACTAAGAGAGAAACATTATTTTCCTTCAGCGTTAAATATATATTAGTTAATAAGAAATCACGACCCTTCGTAATAAACAGTAACTAGAACTCTAGTCACGAAATAGTAGTTCCGAACGTAGAAAAAATCGATAACTAATGGCAGGATCCCACGAACCAATTATATTTATTTGTCTCAAGATTGCGGTTGATCGCAATACTTTCTGTTTACGGGTCTACAGCAATTTCTTATATTTTTATATCATCATTTCTAAGTTGACCCCTGAGACCTTAGTCATTATGATCATTCATTATAAAGTATGCGAATTTAAGTTACTTTTACCCAATGTTACTTATTGCTTTGTTCACGTGTGTACTATCATATGACAAATGTAAAAAGGTACGCCTGCTGTAGTTGGACAGAACCCTACACATGTCTCCTTCCTTAACTGAGGCGGCTCTTGACGTTGCCACCAGCGTGAAACAGTGGCACTAACCTTACACTGAGCATCATACGCACAATACTGCATAAACATCCTGCACACTACACGCAGGTACATAGGTCCTGTAAGGAACCTAAATGTAGAGATTAGCTAGGATTAAAATTCTGCGGTTATTTTGACATACAGGTAACGGCCAAGCCGAGGTTCGTAAAACTTTGGTAACCCTTGTGCTAGTTATCTTATGCGGCTGAGTGCCTTCAGCACTCGCCCACTAAGTTCGTTGAAGCTGTAAAGGCCCTCCAGGTCAACAACATTAGCTAGGTTAGAAAAAAATGTTGGGCAGCGTTTTATGCCAAATTTCCTTTTTTTGCTATTCTTCTTAAAATCGCTCAAAACTTAAAGACATGTAAATCATATGCTCTTTAGTATTATTTATAAACACTTGGTGGATAAACATTCGTGGCAATCAAGATCAAAATCTCACGTCTAACTATACTAATAAATAAAATTGAAGCGTCTATTTGTAATGTCAAAATATTTTTTTAGTAAATAGATATGAATGTATACACAATACCTATACCTAATATGCAATTTTTAAAAATGTTGTGTCTGTCTGTTTGTTCCTGGTAATATCCGGAATGGCTGGACGGATTTTGACGGGACTTGTTTTGGTAGATAGTTGAAGTTACTCCAGGTAACTTAGGATACTTTTAATTGTCGATAATAATTAGGGTTCCGTATGAAAAAAAATAAAACTCATAAAAAATTGAATAAAATCAGATTTAATGCACAGTTTTACGGGCAAGTGCTTGAATTTATGAGAAATATATTTCTTTATCTTAGTACTAAATTTTTTATGAAAATAAGTAGGGTTCCGTACATGAAACTTAAACCGCAGTGAAAAACATATAAAACGCAGGTGCAGCCGCGGGTGAACTGCTAGTTAATAATAAATATTGTAACCTCTTGATGTCATCCGGCAAGTTTAAAATACCTAGAAATCATAGTTATTACGGCCACATAACTTTAAAAACACTACTTACTGTCTTACTTATTAAATAGTCTGCCTGATGACATCACGAATAAAAGTTAAAAAAAGGAAATATGAATATAATTCCTTAACTCTATGGATTATGTTATTACGTAATTACTTGTATAGGGAGACTAGATCCTACAGACAAACCAGTAATACCGCTTCGAGGAACTAAGAATTACTTATAAAACATTTTACTGTATGATTACATGAAAAATAATGTAAAAATAATGCGTTTAAATTGTTACACTCCCTTTTTCCGTTTGACATCCGATATATTATTGCACCTCTTTATCATATAGACGATGATTCCGTGTGGTGCCGGCTAAGAATAGTACCTCATATCTTCCCGTGAGTGTCGTAAAAGCCAACTAAGGGATAAATAAACCAGGAGATGGGCAACAGTATCCTTTGAGCACCATTAACACCTATATCAACCCGCCTGCCAAGCGTGGTGATTATGAGAATCCTCCTTTTTTGGGAGAGACCTATGTCCTATGACCTATGTCTTTCGGCTGAATTTATTAATCAATGATATAAAAACGCTTAGTTTAAATTCAATCAATTCATAATGGATAACCTACTTCTTACTCAAAAGTAATGCTATCGAGATTAAAAAACACAAGAATAAATAGAAGATAGTATGAATAGATTTCGTCGCGATTCATAATACAGTAAAATACACCTACAAACACATTATGTAAGCAACGCTAGCTTATCGCATCGCTTACCGAATACAATATAAAAGATCAATAAGGAAAAATAATTTTGAGCCGGCCTTTATTAATCTTCTGTAGCAAAAAGATTAACTACAGGGATTATTTTATATATTTTCAAATTTCCGAGTGTTTTGTGTCTGATTCTCGACGAATAAAAGATTTGGTTGACAAAACAAATCTAGAACAGTTTACTTTACGTGGTTTTGCTCCTCAATGCGAACGTACTTAGTACATTAGTCCCAACGTTGGTCATCTGTGCGAGACATTCGACAAAAAGTGAAGTAAGCGAGCTCTAAAAGTTTTTGCATGGTTGACACTAAAGCGGTGCGTTCGAATTTCGCCCATTAATTTTATCCGGCGAAAATGTTTGACAGACCAGTGACCGTGTCAACGCTAAAAGTACTTGCGGGGTCTGCTCTATTATTTTTTTTCATTCGATGGATCATTTTTGTTTAGATTACGTAAATTTAATATGTAGTGAAAATATTTAGAATAGATATCGTTATCTTTTGTGAGCTTTACCTATACCACGAGAAATATTCGATCGATTCTTTTATAAATTTTATAAGTATTCTATGGGCAGATTTTAATGTAGATGTTATAACTCTAAGTAATAATACATATAATTAGTTATTAGTATAGTAATTGATTCAAAATTATGATATATATAGTAAATATTTTAAAAAAAATTAGACGGCTACAGGGACTGCCGTTTGAAGTGAAAACTTGAAACTTTGTAAAACAGTTTTTTTTTCATGTTCGAGTAATTATGATTAGTAATTTATCATAGGTTATTTGAAATTATTGAAATTAATATTGAATGTATATAATATAAATTATATTGCTTAAATGTTATATGTAAAATGTTACGTCATGTTAATTTACATTTTCATTTTGTTATAGTTTATTTATAATCATAACATACGATAGGCTGCGTGTGTATACATTTTATTATTTCTAAGCGCAAGCAGCACTTAACCCACATCTTATACTTGACATACTGTAGCATGTTGTAGGCTGACGTCATATCATTGGTAACGCGAGTCTATAAGTTTTGCCCCAATCAAGTATCGCTCAATGCCGCTAAAGAAGAAAAATCAGATTTGTGTTTTAAAATATTAGCTTAAAAATTCCGACACTTTTTAACATTGGCAAAGCTTCGTACATTACTTTGTTCATAATTCTATTGTGGGTTGTAAAATTTGGTGTCAGAACAAAAAAAAGAATATATATCATAAGTAAAGAACTACGCCTCTTTATAAGTGATTTATTTTATGTCTATGTTAAAATTTGAAACGTATACTAGAATTCACAATTATGTAAAAAAATATTCATTTAATTTTTATAATGTTAAGTTATTTCAGCTCAATTTTTTTCAATGAATAGTTAGTGAATTATATATTTTAAGGTTAGTTTAGATCATAATTTTAATGTTATGACTAACAAGAGCATTGTTATTATCTTTATCTTTCCCTACGTATATTTCTTTAAGCCTTCCTCAAAATTAAAAAAATAAATTATCCATAATGCGAACATTGTATGTCAGTAAACTGATGTTATATGACTTAATAGCATAGAATCTAAAAAATACTACAGCTAATATGTTGATCCGGGCAAAAATGAATGCAACTTAATTTTTTTGGATACTTGATTTTTATTTTTCGAAATTGTCTCATTTTAGACTAATTATCTTCATTAAATGTTACTCTTGTTTGTTGATCTCTTCCGTATGGTAAGATTTATCTGAGTATCCAAATATATATTCGTTTCTGGATTCACATCTTCGTTTGAATAAAAAAAAAATCCTATCAGCCATTTCTGCATATTGCGATATATATAATAGTCAAATAGAGCCAAATCTGGAGAATAGGCAAACGAGAAACGAGTTGGAGCCATATTTAAATTAATTTTGCAACCAAAACTGCTGATGCAGTGCTGATGACAAAGGACTTTTTTGTGTGCCAACGGTGGACGTTTTTTCCGGCATTTGAGTTACCAATCATTGCAATAACGATGAATAACATGCACCTGTTATAGTTTTATCTTTTTCCATATAATTGATGAAGATTATTCCTTGTATATCTCAAGAGACAGTCGTCATAACCTTCCCGGCTCAAAGATCTGACTTCGCCTTTTTTGGTGTTGATTCTCCCTCCTGTTTAGATTGTTTTTCGCTTTTAAAGGCGTTGTGACGAATCCATGGTTCATCTACAGTGACGAAATATCGATTTAAGCTCTGCCTATTCCTTAGGAAGAGCTGTAATCCTTTCATGCAACATACACAACATTTCGTTTTTGGTCAATCGTGAGCCATCGCGGCATTCATTTTGCAGGTGGCTTCTTCATGTCCATAGAATAGGGCGTTCAGAACGTTCAACGTTGTTTCTGTCCATATGACCACTTCGAAAATTTTAAAACCACTTATAAACTTTTCAAATCGAAGGTGCACGTTCACCTTAATGTTCATAAAATTTCTCTTTAGTCTCACAGGCATTTTTCCATCCATAATGCAATGTTTAATCAATCCATGAAAAATGTTTCCGTTCTTTTAGTGAGAATTAGTTGATTTTCGCGGTTTAAACGAATACGAAACAAATAAAAATACATCGATCTGACTGAAACTTGGTATATTTTCTTTCGACAGATGCTACTAACTAGACATAACCTTTATACTTCTAATAATGCCATGTCTCTGATTTTACATGGACTTTTCAAACGACCGTTTCAATTTTCAGTAACAATTAATTATCAGTATATAGTAGGTACCTTTAAATAAATGTGTCAAACAATTATGGCTACATATGTGACCAAAAAATGTAAGTACAAGTTAGCAGAATAATAATTAAAATATTTAAAAAAATTTATATAATATAAACCGAGATAAACTGATTATTGAAATCATGGATTCATCTAAAATTAATTATCTCTCATATATAGCAGCATGATAATAATGCAAGGAAATTTGTATATCTACCACTAAACAGCGGATATAGCATTTCTAGATACAAATAATCTAGATACAAATAATAAACCAGCGAATTATTATAACATATAATTTTATACGCACACCCTTCACAACTCAACGATATGATTTCCGTAACTGAGATATAAATTAAAGGTTTAATTCAAACATTCAAAATAATTGATTTACAAAAAAGTGCCCACTTTTTTAGTGCGTTACAACATATATTTTTAAAATGAAGTAACCGAGTAAAGTTCAATTTTAAGAATAAAATACAATTGTAAATTTTGTTGTTCCATAACCAATCTCAATAAAATAGAAGAACCTTAAATGATAAAACTAAATTTAATTTTATGTTTGTTATTTTACCAAAACTACTTCATACTATAGTATTAGCCATTATAATGGCTTATGTATCTATGCTATTTAAACTTACCCAGTTAAATCAAGTATTAAAATTTAGTGTTAAACACTCTCTAAGATTTAGAAGCACTCTAAAAAAGTAGTTTTATACTCTTAACCCAACACACTAACACAACTTCACTTGGAAGTAAGTTATTTGTTTGAACAAAAATATTATTCGTTTTTTTCCTTTCCTTACAAGTGTATTTTTAACGATTCACTTCGATTTATAATAGATAAAGTTATAATAAAACGACGGTTGTAGTAACCAGGGTACTGTCACGCACGGAATTGTTTGGTCAGGACCGCTTTCAAGCGGCTTTCAGAATAAACTGCTATGTCTGAAGAAGTTGTCGCAACAGCGCATGCGTAATGTCAACGGTGACATACTCGCAAAAGAGCAGTAATTTTAGAAAAGTTTACGACTAACACAATCGTCACTGCAGACCAAAATGCGTAACTGTAACTTTGATGTTAGTGCCCAAAAGTTCTTTGTGAACATGGTATGGATTGTGTTGCTTCGTTGTCGTGTTTCCTATTTTATTACTCAATGTTATTTTTATACAACTTAACGATTTAACAATAATCTCACTTTTTTTTAAATACTGTATAGCCTCAGAGTGATGTAACCACAATTAAGTGACGATGTGGTTTAGGATGGTAAACACCGGAAAACGCCTATTGGAATTTGGCGACAGATTTTCTAACTTAAGGGTAACAGTTACTCAGGCAGGCATTATTTTAAAATGCCCTCACGATATTTTCCTTCACCGAAAGCTCAAGTTGATTTTGGAGTTGGATAGATGGATTTGAATCCGCGTCCATTGACGTGAATTCCGACCGCACTACCAACTAAGACATCGTTGCTTTTGTACAGGAATGTATTAAAAAATAGCCAACCACCATACTTTGACTTCATAGCGATATATACTTTCACTGATATCTCAAGCCTCTTATGATATATAACAAGTCGGTTAGAACCTACGTACGGCAACGCGATATCCGATCACACACACTACGTAAATAAAGCTATAATTATTCTCATAGAAATTTAATAATGAATTGGGTAAATCGTTTCTCGAACTTGCACTTATGTTAATCGGAGAACTATATATAAATTTTATTTAGGGGCTATAAAATAAATAACATATCCATTATAAATTAATGATGCTAAAATTAAGACCTTTCGTACCTATATCATCTTTGATTATATACATATAGCATTTTTGCATCCTCATTATAATTGGATTTGCCAATATACTATGGAATATTTCCAATATTCATTATTTACCAATTTGAATTAAATGACAGTTATATTAAAAAACGGTAACTAGAGTTTAAGTTATGCGCGTTGATTAGCGAAAAATTTTCAATTTGGTTACATAAATATACAGAGTGATTCTTTTCGAACTATGATTATATGATGATGATTATATTATGATTATGATGATTCTTTTTAGCCCCTTGAGCACTAACCTGGCGTTTACGCTAGCTTGCCATTGTTTTCCTATTGTCTTCCTACTGTCTCCTTTTTATGGGTAATCGACATAATAGTATATAATCAAACATTTTTTTTCTTGCGTATTACCATTCTATTTTGTAGCAAAAATGATACTGCTAAATGAGTTTTTACAACAATTAAGTATCGAAAATTAAAAACAAATTTCAAACTTTACTTGTCACGTAGTAAATTCATTCAAACTATATAATACTAATATAAAATACAAAAAAAATTGCAATCTCTTTTAAGTTTAATTATATACATTATTATTAATTAGTTTGAATTACTTATTGCGACAAAAAATCCTAAAAAAGGTTTAGGGATATTTTACATACAATTACAACAACATATTGTAACTTTCAAGATTATATTTATATCATAATTTTACAAGTAGATTGCTAATTTACGAATGAGACCAAATAGTATCTATAGAAACATAAAAATCACATCTAGATAGATCTATTAACTAACTAGATAAAGTTTATGGATGTCCCTGCAGAAAAGCAATGAAAAGTTATATAACTTTAGTTCATATGCACTAAGTTGGTTTGACGAAAAACTATCTTGCATCTATACATCTTTTAGTAGTTCAGTAACTGCAAATCAATTTAGTAAAAGTTACTTAAACGATTTAGTAAAGTAAATAAATGGCGACCGGTATTACCATATAACGGTCATTATTACATATTCTAAATTATGTATGTACCTATCCATAATAAACAAAATATCAGTTATTAAAACGGTATAAGATAATGGAGTAGTTTAAATAATACGACATAATGACCACCTTGAGCACTTACCTGGCGTATACGCCAGCTTTCCATTTTTTTTCCTATTGTCTTATTTTTATGGGTACTCGACACAATAAGGTAAATATAGAAAGGAATATTGTTTTTTAAACAAAAAAAAACACAATCGAATTAACAGAAAAACCATACCTTGATATACAAACAGATATCAGTAGTTCAAAACAAACGATTCAAAAAATAAATGTAATGAATCTAATAACGAACATTATTCATCTTTTACAATAACAATGCAAATACGTCTGTTATCCAAATTCGTCCAAATGCCTACTAATTATTATTTTTATGAATAAAATCTGGATTCATACTTTAATTTCCGCTACGACGATTGTTGGCAGCTATTTTGCTGAAAGGAAATTTAAATTGCTTTTTGTCATGAATCCGCATGTTTGCGTTATCATTGCTATCGCGATCTTTTAGGTTCGACGGCGTACGAAATACTGAATTATAATGAAAAAGCTTTCAATGTCTACTGGTTATCTTGGTTTTAAATAAATTCAACAAATAAAACATGATTGATAACGTACCCATTATCCCGCGTAAGTTTAAAGCAATAGTAAACGTATTTTCAAGCAATTTAGCATACATACATACATACATAAGCACACGCCTGCTATCCCCGAAGGGTTAGGCAGAGGTGAAATAGCGAACTACACCATCCACATTTCGCCGAGCTTAGTTCCGTCCCAGATGTGACAGGGGGCGAGCCTGTCGCCATGTAGGGCACAAATTCCAAACTCCCGGATGATACTGGGTAGAAAAACCCAATACCACTTGACCCGACCCGGGGATCGAACCCGAGACCTCAAAAACAGCAATATTTTTAATACTTTAAATATAACATAAACTTTTATAAAATAGTAAGTCAAGGAGCCTAGACTTAATTTCCTAGACCTGTTTTAAGCATTTATACAAAACTATAAGATCTGACAGACGTTGTCCTAACCTAAAAATTGAAAAGAAGCCAATTGTAACGCCATTTACCGAGTTTAAATGTGATATTTTCAATATAAAACGTCATAAACGATATATATATATATATATATATATATTTAGAAAAGTTGCTCTCAAGAAGAAATAAAATAAATTTCATCTACACCCACATATCCAAAGGCACAAATAAAAAATAAAATAATACTATTTAAACAGTACTAAATTTACTTGTGGCTCTAACATTGTTTTTATAAAAATAAGTTTATAAATTATTATATTGTAATAAAAATATATATTTTTAATATTATAGCAATGAATTTTGTTTTAAATAATTAAAAAGACACACATTAAAACACACTAAAAATGTAGATTCAATACAAAAGAATTACGGATACGTAAAAATAATATTTTTTATCATAGCAATTCTTGGCACAAAAGTTTCAATGACTAACCCATACAATTACTAAGTAATCACCCTCCAATCCCAATGATAATAGCATAACATTTCTTTTTTACCGAGTCATCTTCTTAAATTCCTCTTATCCAGATAAATTCCCATTTTATGCTACGGATTCTTTACGTCGTATTTTGTTTGTCATTTCCTATAATTCCCAGACTAACGTTCCTTTAATGTATAGTCATTCCTCACTGAAATTCAATTAATTAACAGATAAACCGTACCGAACTACAATGGGAGAGGGAAATAAACATTAGCATTCAAATAGGTTAACATTTACTATAGATAATTTTTTGTTTTATTTCTTATTGTTAAAGACGTTTTTTTTTGTCAGTACAAGTAGGCTTTGACGTGTTAATTATTTAATATGTACACAGAAAATAAATTTACAAAAATATAGTAACAAGAATTACTAATGAACCAATTAATTATTCTAACGATATATAAATTTGTTTGTCTCTTGAAAAATGCCACTCAGAATAATAAAGATATTTCACATTAATTAATAGAAGACAACCGTTATAATAGTTTCTGCTTATTTAAATTAATTAGAACATTTACGTATATTTATTTTTTAATAAATTCAGTGTTTCCAATTGGTATTTACAATATTGCATAATATTATACAAAATAACAGGTTATTATTACAACAATCGTTTTTAATCATTCTGTATAATTTAATGTAACAAAAAAGCTGAATAAAATACGCTTAATACACTGACAAATTAATCAATTTATACCAGCTTAGTATATAAAAAACATTGAAAAAAATTACTTATCTATTTATAACAAAAGCTAGATAAGTGTATTATGTATCCCAACCAACCACTCACTGGGTACTCTTAGAACTCATCGAATATGCTTTAGAACTTCCAAAATGTTTGCCAATCATATTAATTGTGTGATCTTTAATCCGGATTTAAGTTTAATCGGTCTGAAACTGATGGGAGCTGTTCCCAAACTTTCAACAAGCACTCGACGTGACTCGTAAACTCATTTTATAGTTCTACATTCTACAAAAGTATATCAACGGTGAAATAAACTCATTTTGAGTATCCCCCTAATCTTTTTGAGCTTGAAAACTTGATGAAGCGATTAAATACCTACGTCGAAAGATCAATGAAGGTAATTTTAATTAGTAAATAAAGGAATTATTAAAAAATATAGATTACACATTACATAATCTTATTTTAACAATAGAATAGCTGTGTATATGTAGCTTGCAACAGCCTCCATACATTATTTATTGCCTTGATAATCTTCGGTATCATTCGCGATTGAGCAGCGCAATCTCTCAGATAAGGTTACATCGTAAAGGTCAACAATATATGCTTTTATATTTTATCTTATTGTAAAGCCTCATGAAAAACTCCTTTATGTAATATTTATTTATTTATACACCTCTACATGTTTCATCTATATTTACGTTACAAAAGAGAGCTGTTCGAGCTATATACAATATGGGACCTCGCGAATCTCTAAAGAACAAGTTTCAAGAATATGATATCTTAACTTTGCCCTCCCAATACAACTTCGATAACTTAATGCTTATTCGTAAAAATTTAGACAAGCTAGATCTAGTGAATGATCGTCATAATTTTAATATTAGAAGTAAAGACAAGTTGGCTGTCCCACGCTTTAGGTTAAGTAAGTCTAATAAAAAAACTTTATAGGTAAAATAGTATTCGGTTTTACAATAAGATCCCAAGTAACATTACCGATTTACCTGACAATAAGTTTAAGTATTATGTCAAGCAAGTTTTAATCTCAAAAGGTTATTACAGGGTGGATCATTACGTGAACGATAGTGATGTCTGAAGTACGGAATTAACCCACATCTCTGTGCTTCCGCTAACATTATTAAGACTATGATTTGTATAGTTATTTATATGACAAAAAAAAGATATATATTAGATTTGTAAAAAAAAAGAACCAGATCGAGTTTCTTGTCGGCTCTTCTCGACTGGGTTGTTTCCCGAACCGGTGGTAGTGTTTTAGACGTTCATAAGCGCCTTCTTAGGTCCTAAATTGAATAAATAAATTTTGATTTTGATTTTTTTATTTTTAATAACACATACACATATATATCTATACTAATAAATAAAATTAAAGTGTCTGATTGTAATGTCAAAAGATTTTTATTTACTAAATAGTTATGAGTATACGATACCTATACCAAAAACATACACAACATATTCTAGGTAGGTATTTGTGTATTTTGCGCACCATTTTTCATTCTTTTTTTTTATTTTATATGCTTTTGTATAACCTTTAGTCTTCTCATCTATACTAATAAATAAAGTTGAAGTATCTGGTTGTAATGTCAAAATTGATTTTTTTACTAAATAGATATGAAGGTGTATACGGTACCTATACCAATTCTACAAAGTTTTTTTTTTTTCTGTTTGTTCCTAACAGTATCGTATATTATTTCCGGTAATTAAATCATTTTATTATTATTAGTAGTTACAATTTAACAATCATAATTATATTGACGTTTGACTTGTCTCACAACAAGGTAGACCGGCGATTTGGCGAAGGCCGCAAGAAATCGCTGGATGTGGGTGGCGCATGACCGGTCATAGTGGATTTCCGGAAGGCTATGCCTAGTAGTGGATGTCTATCTAGTGAAATAATGATACTTAAATAAATGAAGAAATAATACATTTATTCACTAACTAGCTGTTTGCCCGCGGCTGCACGCGCATTTCATATATCTTCACTGCGTTTTAATTGTTTTTATACTGAACCTTAATATTTTTTTAGTACTTTAGTTTATTTTTTTAGTAAAAATATTTCTTATAAATTCAACTACTTGCCCGTAAAACTGTTCATTGAATCAGATTTTATTTAATGCTTTAGGAGTTTTATTTTTTTTACACGAAACTCTAATTATTTTCGAAACTTAACAGTACCCTAAGTTTCCCGGAGTAACGTAACGTATCAAAAAAAGTCCCGTAAAAATCGGTCCAGCCATTCCGGAGATTACCTAGAACAAAGAGACAGACAGACAAACATTTTTTTTTTTTTTTTTAGTTTTTGTGTAGGTATACATTTATATCTATTTAGCAAACAAAAAATGTTTTGATATTACAAACAGACGCTTCACTTGTATTTATTAGTATATATAGATATAATAATTATTGAAAAATTAAAGTTCATAGCTACTAAATGAGGACGTTGGGTGATAAACAGACAAATTTCTACTCATAATTAATTTTAATAACTAAAATTAACTCATACTTAACTAGCTGTTCCTAAGGCTCCTTTCGCGTATAATATTAACTAATAAAATTATGATTTTTTAAATAATTAATGGAAAATAATGGACCGTATTTTTTGTCCAGATGCTAAATTATTTTTTGTATAAACAATAAGTAAAGATATTTCTCAGAAATTCAAAGACTACCCTTGCCAGTCCGTCAACTGTTTATTGAAGCGGGTTTCATCACATTTTAGGGAGTTTTAATTTTTTTACGCGGTAACCTAATTATATTGCTTAAATTATTTTGATACCAACATAACGAAAAGATATTACTGGCAAATTAAACCTTGTAAAAAATTTAAAAATTGTGTTTTAGTCTAATTACCGTACATAGATTTATACGTTTTTAATAAAAAATAATAAGATGTTATTTTTATGTTACGAACAGACAATTTTATCAATTTGTATAAACAATAAAATAATGATATTAGCTTACTCCTTATAAAGAACAGTATGACCTTATTTAATAGTATATGAGAAGGTAAAGCGTTTTTAAAGCGTTTTAAAATGGATAGGTTAATTTTCAGTTTACATTCTTCTACGACAAAACTTTGAAATGCGTAACTTTGAAAGTGTGGTAAATATATAATATGATTTATAATATACCAACCCAGGAACCAACACATTATGCGAATATTAAACACCTCGATTGAATGAATAAGCATCTCTGACGTTCAGCAAATCCACGATATCATTACTAATAATATATCGAACTTAAGCGTATCATCGAATAGAAGAAAACTCTAGAAAACATTAATCTTCCCGAATCGAAGGTTTGAATATGTCGTTATTAGGGCTGGATGCCAGCCAAGGCCGTTACCACCGATTTATTTCGACCTAATCTTGGCTGTATTCAAGATCTATTAGAAATGTATCGTACGGATCAGTTTCAAAAGCGTATGTTCGAATATTTTATATTCGTCCTAATATTTTACTACGTAGTCTTAATTCAAAAATTAATAACTTGTCTATTAATATTTATCTATGTATTATCAAAGATTATATCAACTCGGTTTATTATAAAAAAAAAAAATAATAAAAAAAACCCTGATTTGTATCACAATTCAATAAATAAATATCATGTTAATTTTCAGAGAAGTTGCAGCTTCTATGTCTCAATACTAAATACTCCAAAAATACGTATCCAAAAAGAGGATTTTGATTGAAATATGTGCAATCGAAAATAAAGTACGTGTATACTATGCTATACAGCTATAGGTTTTTTAGCGAAACATATGCCTTACAAGTAATGTATACACGGATCATCGACATACCAAAGTGGCCAGTAGCTACGGAGTTTCTTTTGGCTTGATAACTCATGTTTTCGGTCGGTCTATTTTGAAACTGACACGTTTTTCAAACCTCTTTCAAGTTGAGTATTTAATCGAATCATGGTTCAATAGTAAAAACAATGCGAAACGAATCCCCACTCTGCGACCAAGGAGGTGTAAAATTGTGAGGGTTTAGTCGTTAATATGTCGATTACTCATAAAAATGAGACAATAGGAAAACAATGGAAAGCAGGCGTAAACGCCAGGTTAGTGCTTAAGGGGGGGTTAAGAATCCTACACAGCCCAATTTTCGCTGCTCAGTGGAGCTTTGGTATCTCATGTAAAATCTAAAAACCCTCCACGTAAGAAAAAAAAATGTGAAAAATACAAAATTGTAGGTAAATTAAGCTGATAAATAAATAGTATCTACACGTAAACATAAGACGTCTATTATTCACTTCATTAAGAATATAACATAACGTATTTACCACTAAAACGCTTCATTATAAATAACATTACATTAGTAAATATAATTAATTACGTATGTTTATGCGTAATGATATAATCAGCGCATGTCGCTTGTAAGTTTGATGTTTTTTACCTTATCATATGAGTGCAGTCAATTGACACTAAAGTAAATATTTGTTTTTCAGTAACTCTTTATTTTCATCGTGACGTTTTTAATAACAAAGTACAGTTTAGTGCTAAGTTTCTATTTAACAGCTATAAGCATGTATAAGTTAGTTATGTTTATAATTTCGTGCGACTAATTATGATTACAGAAATATTTACTTCACTTACCACTATAATATTCATTTGAGCACAAACTATTTGAAGCACAAAATGAAAGATATTGCTATAACATTTAACATAATAAACATTATGCTACGGATAACATTGTATTTATTTATTTATTTATATATCTTTTTAGGTAAATTGTTAGATTATCCTGAGTTTCGTCTAAACTCTAAAGTATCTATTGCCGTGGTTTTATTTTAAACACCTCGATTGAATGAATAAGCATCTCTGACGTTCAGCAAATCCACGATATCATTACTAATAATATATCGAACTTAAGCGTATCATCGAATAGAAGAAAACTCTAGAAAACATTAATCTTCCCGAATCGAAGGTTTGAATATGTCGTTATTAGGGCTGGATGCCAGCCAAGGCCGTTACCACCGATTTATTTCGACCTAATCTTGGCTGTATTCAAGATCTATTAGAAATGTATCGTACGGATCAGTTTCAAAAGCGTATGTTCGAATATTTTATATTCGTCCTAATATTTTACTACGTAGTCTTAATTCAAAAATTAATAACTTGTCTATTAATATTTATCTATGTATTATCAAAGATTATATCAACTCGGTTTATTATAAAAAAAATAATAAAAAAAAAACCCTGATTTGTATCACAATTCAATAAATAAATATCATGTTAATTTTCAGAGAAGTTGCAGCTTCTATGTCTCAATACTAAATACTCCAAAAATACGTATCCAAAAAGAGGATTTTGATTGAAATATGTGCAATCGAAAATAAAGTACGTGTATACTATGCTATACAGCTATAGGTTTTTAGCGAAACATATGCCTTACAAGTAATGTATACACGGATCATCGACATACCAAAGTGGCCAGTAGCTACGGAGTTTCTTTTGGCTTGATAACTCATGTTTTCGGTCGGTCTATTTTGAAACTGACACGTTTTTCAAACCTCTTTCAAGTTGAGTATTTAATCGAATCATGGCAAATAATACATACCAAACATGGCAGTATAGTCATTGATATTATAAAAGCTAACGACGTCGATCTGGTTTGTTTCTTCGTTTGACTTATAAATAGAGAATATAAATAAATCGATTTACGTAATCTGTTTTTAAAAAACAGATAGATGCGCTTGCAGTTTTTTTATAATAAAACAACTACTATAATTATATTTTTATACTGTACATACTCAAAACTTTAACAACAATATCAGCTGATGTTAAGTGGCGATATAATCCACAAGATGGTGAACACACTAAGCATAGAATTCTCAAATGATACTACCGAAATATACATTGAGAATGGAAATTAGCGAGGGGATATTAAAAATTGCAAATTATGGTTTCATTAGCACATATTACTTCGCCAAAAGTTCACACTTATAAAGCATACTATCCCATTCGAACATTTCTATCTCTGAACTTAGTGTGTTACTGTTTTAGGTCATCTAGTCACCTAACATCAAACGCCTAAATAGTGTTAATACTTCTTGCTTTATGCGATTATCTATATTAACACTCTGCTTTTTACAATATTTAAGGCTATTTGGTGATTAATTATGGAGTTTTGTAAGACTTATATATTTATTTACATGTTTAGTACATATAACTAGTATTGTACTGCTATTATGAATACATTCATGAGTTATACAAACACAAATATTTACTCACATTTAAAAATTCTTGATCCCATCGCATCGAATAAGCGTTAAAAGAACATCGTACATAAAACGAATTACAAAATTTTAAATAACTTTCAAGAAATTACGGCATGTTTTGAAATATCGCTTCACGATACATAAGCAAAGCCGGAATCTAAAAACTACAATAGCCAATAAAGGTTTATAAAAGTCTTGTTACGTCCACTATTCCGTCCACAAAACAAAATTTCACCCTCTATCATACACTTAATAAATTCTTGTTTCCCTTAGCTTCGTTCGTAGTATAACAGAAAAAAAGTAACCAGTATTTTTCCTTACCCTAAAATGATATAAAAGGTAACGTGTATCTCTTTTTGTATGTCCATTAGTTGGCTTATAACTTGTCACTTATGTGTGAATCCTACTAACATGGTTTTTTTTAAATTATAAACGTCTGTACACAGAATATGTATTACTTGTATGTTTTTCATATAAGCTAATAAATGATACAAGCTATAAGGACTTACAACTTTGACCATCGTTTTAAATTTTTGAACTAGATGTTCAAACTCCAAGTCCAGGTTTATTTACCCTTTTCGGAAATCTGCCTGACCTTTAAATAGATTTTCTTCGTCTCCAATTTTTAACGAGGATTTATTTCTTTCTACTTACTAATGGGGGTTTTTCCTAAAAGAGCGCCACTAGTGGTACACCATAAGATGGTTCCTGACATTGCACACATATAATTAATTCTAACCTGAACCACAGAAAATTTAACAGTTTTATTGCATGATTGTTGATGCATTATGGCAATGAATAGAAATCTTAATAATAAAAATTGTTAAGAAAAAAGAGCCGCAAGTACAGGCGTTCTTTAGAAAAAAATACAATGTATTAAATATACTTTCGAGGTTAGGTAGTTTTGCAAATGCTAATATCATCCTGTAAGTGTCACTTGAGTGGGCCAATTGCTCTTATGTAGGCGCGAAAATAATAGCAAAGCCAGCAGACGACATAAAATCGCTTTCACGCTGATCTATAGGCTCTCATTTACTTTACTAGATTTTGCTATGTTCTTAAAATATAGCCTGAATAATTTTTGAAGCGATGATGGCGCAGTGGCGGATTTGCGTCAATGGACATTGGTTCGAACCCATTTATTCAACTCTAAAACTTAGCCTGAGCTTACGGTGAAGATAAACATAGTGAGCAAACCATAGCATCGTATGTAGGGAATTTTCTAATAATGCCTGCCTGTGCAGCTTCCGGCAGCATCACTTGAGAACCAGTACCTCTAGGCTCAGTGTTTTTACCACCACATCGTCACTTAACATCAGGTGAGATAGTGGTTAAAGCACTAAGCCAATACCTTGTAAAAGAAACTTCAACAAACAGCTATCAAACTATGGTGACTAGCGTTCTGAAAGTACTAATCAAGTAAATGTAAATAATTAAAATATCTTACAGTGCAGTCAGTATTTAAATGTATAGAGTAATATGAAATAATGTTTAGTAAGAAATAAATAATTATTAATTAAAATTGTACAAGAATTAATTAAGAAACAAAGATAACTTTAAGGCATTGAATAACAGGACAACGATAGTAAGAAATTGTAAATCGATGAAATGACGTTCTATTCTGTAAGAGGTGAAAGAAAAAATAAATGAAATGAAAACAGTAGAACACACGTAAATGAACAATAATAAAACACACTTTTATAATCGTAAAATGTATTTATTTCATTCTTACAAACTACTGCAAAATAGGCAAAAACATATATTATATTTCTAATATTAATTTAAATTTAAGTAGCCAGTAATATTTCTACAATTTCTTTAAGTACAACAATTTAAATATAACAATTGGTTGTCAATTATTAGTAATTTGTTATGAATTTCATTGTCAGATACTTTGATAGCTTCTATCATAAAGTTAACTAATATTTATTCTACTCCGCTTTTTAATTTCGCGTCACACTTTCGTAATATATTTTTTTAATGACTGTAGGTAGTATTTTAAAATGTTAGACTTTATGCTTTAGATTTGTCCGTATCCAATCTAATTCTTACATTGTAATGCACTAAACACTGTCATCGTTTTAGAAAAAAATAGGACAAAATTATTCATAAACTTAATTATATACGAGTACGACAAGAATCATACAGCAGCTCCAAACAACAACTTTCCACCACCTAGGGGCATAAGTATGCGGTGTGCGTTCCCATTTTTTTTTATACGGTATAGGCTCAGTGCTTTGACCACAATCTCACCTGACGTTAAGTGACGATGTGGAACACGATAGGAAACACAAGAACATGAGGGTAATAGCTACCCAGAGGGACATTGTTAGACAATGCCCTAACACCATGCTATGGTTTCCTCATGATATTTTCCTTCGCCGAAAGCTCAGGCTGATTTTAGAGATGGATAGGCGGGTTTAAACGCGTCCATTGAGGCGGAATCCGGTCGCACTACCCACTGCGCCATCATCGCTTGTTTAGTGGAGTTGTTTGATACCACATACACCTACCCCATTCTACATGAGCTTTATCATTTAGTGAAGGAAGATTTCGTGATAAAACTACAGCATTTTGTCAGGGCATATTATAATACCTGCCTGGTAAGCTACCGCGACCGACATTGCCCGGTGAATTGCCAAGCTGAAGTGACAATGGGCTGGCCACATTGCTCGTGGAACCGATGTCCGATGGGGTCAACTGGTTCTCAAACGGCTGCCATGTACTGGAGGACGCAGCGTGGGTAGGCTCCCCATAAGGTAGACCGACGACCTGGTGAAGGTCGCGGAAGTACACTGGAAGCGGATGACGCAAGACCGGTCGTCGTGGAGATCTTTGGGGGAGACTTATGTCCACCAGTGGACGTCTTTCGGTTGAATGGATGGATGGAAGCTACCGCGCTCAAACTTAAATTTCTTTTGTCAAGCATTCGATAGATAAAACCTTTACATTAAAGTGTCCATCATTTTAGATCGCATCTTTACTTAGCATTAGGTGACATGTGATGAAAGCGCTGAGCCTATAACAGTATTAAGAATAATTAACATTATTTTAAATAATATTGATTTATGGATGCTGCTATAGACTAATAATAACATAAGCTCACGCCTGTTATTACCGAAGGGTTAGGTTAGGCAGAGGTGAAAATGCGAACTAGGTATACCACCCCACATTTCGCCAAACTTAGTTCCGACCCAGATGTGACTGGGGACGAGCCTGTCGCCATATCGGGCACAAATTCCAGTCTCCTAGATGATACTGAGCAGAAAAACCCAATACCACTTGACCCGATCCGGGGATCGAACCCAAGACCTAAGAACGATAGTCGTACCGTAATATAACTGCGCCACAGACTAATAAGTAAATTAATTTTAAGTTATAATATACTGTAATAACACAATATTCAAGACTATCCATACCAGTGGCACACCCTTCCATTTAAGAAATTCTTAGAATTCACAGCGTGATTTTTCCTTTTGTAATAGTTTACTAGTAGACCCTGCTGAAAATATTTTTTTGTTGAGTAGATTCACAACTATCTAGATAACTGTTTTTTTTTTTTTTCGTTGGTAGATAGCTGAAGTTACTCCGCGTAAATTAGGTTTATTTTATTTTACGATAATAATTATGGTACCGCATAAAAAAACTCATAGAGTTTGAAATCAAACCCTATTAATGGCAAGTATTTAAATTTATGAGAAATATTTTTACTTTATCATAATACTAAAAAAAAGAAAATAATTAAAAAGCAGTAAAAATTTTTTAATAACGGTAAAGAATAAATGAAATTTTGGCGCGGCCGCGGGCACACGCCTAGATAATAATAAAAACTTGTATCATTTTTGATAAGTCTCTCACTCACTCCCCTCAACTGTAGCACTTCTCTCTTGTCCTCAGGTCACTTTCTCTCTGTTTCTCTCGCTATTCCTTACCGTAAACCAACAAGAATACGTCTGTTACCTGTCTGTCTGTTTATGATGTAAAATAAGAATTAGGATTCAGAGATTATAGAATTATAACATTATTACCAAAGAGACGTTTCCTTTAAAAATTTGTAAAGGTAACATCGATTGTTTTGAGTTTATTAAGGGTCAGAAATTCGATATGATCACTAAAAAAACTGTATTTATGACTTAATGTAAACTTAGAGTGCAAATAAATCATTCCGTATGTTATCGAATTCAATTATTCACAGGTAAAATTCGAAACGGTAAATTGCCAACATTTAGAGATGAGACTCTTGTCAGTTACCAACAAGCCTAAAGTGGGAATCCAGTTAACCGCTAATAGCAGTTTCCCCTTTTGGAACCGCAGTCGAGGCTCGATTTACACCGTTTCGTACTTGTAAACCCTTCGAGTTAGACTTACGCCGTAAATAAGACAATATTGTAAGTAACATAGTAAGTATTGCAATTTATTTGAAACTTTGTGATTTGCTAACAGAAGTTCGGTATCCAGTTTCTCGTACTGTAATTATGTTATTATTGAATTCGGTAAGGAAATTTGTCAAATGATAAGAAACAATTCGTAAAAAAAAATATGTCGATTTATATTATATATACTAATAAATAAAATTGAAGTGTCTGTTTGTAAATAAAATATTTTTACTAAATAGATATTAATGTATATTAATATATATACGATAACTAAACCAAACTTACAGTTTTTTTAAATTTTTGTCTGTCTGTCTGTTTATCTGTCGGCTAATCTCTAGAATGGCTGAACGAATTTTGACAGGACTTTTTTGGTAGATAGCTGAAATTACTCCGCGTAACTTTTAATTTTCGAAAATAATTAGGATTCCGCGTAAAAACAAACTCATAAGATAATTTGAATAAAATCCGATTCAATGCACATTTTACGGGCAAGTGCTTGAATTTATGAGAAATATAGATAAAGTAAAAATATAATATAATAGCGCTCAAAAATTTTTAGGAAAATAATTAGGTTTCCGTATAAAAAATTAAAACGCCATGAAGAATATATAAAACGCTGGCGCAGCCGCAGGCGCACAGCTAGTATATTTTAAATCACAATCAAACACTACTATATTATTTAATATACTAATATACAATAATAATGAATGAATAACAATTTTATTATTTTACGTAAGCTTTTGAAATTATCGAAATTATATGAAGATAAAAATTACAGATAATTTAAGAACGCTATTGAATTCAGAATTATTCATGTAAAATGTTATTTGCACATTAAAATAGCTACAATTTGCTATCGGGTAATATTTAATTAAATACATTTGTAATAATTTAACAGTTTCCTATTTCGAGAAACGTAATTAGTGACGCGCAACTTAACCTCAAATTTATTTGCGGACAAGCGAAAATGTTTACGTTATTCGAGACCAGAGCGAGGCAGTTCATGGATGCTCATTAAAAAATGTCGGCACAGCATATTATTAACTATGTTGTTCGTGCCGAAATAAATAGGACAATCAAGTCGAGTTTGTACAAAATCAGCTAAAAAAATAAATAAAAAAATACGACCACTGAATTATGATAAAAGCAAAAAAGTTACATCACTTTGCATCAATATTTTACAAAATAAGTTACAATTCTTTAACAAGGGTTACTACTACTTTAATATTCCCTATTACCTGGTACCAGTTTGATATTCCACAAAAACTGTGTCTTAACTTTTTTTTGTAACTATACGATCTTACTTATTACTATACTTCAAAGTAACCCACATTGCCCGAACCGGTGCCCGATGTGGCCAACGGGTTCTTGAATGGCTACCACGTACCGGAAGATGTAGCGTGGGTAGGCCCCCACAAGTTGCACCGACGACCTGGAGAAGGTCGTGGGAATCCGCTGGATGCGGGAGGCGCAAAACCGGTCGTCGTAGATATCTTTGGACGAAACCTATGTCCTGGAGTGGACGTCTTTCGGTTGCATGGATGGATACGACCTTAATCTGATTTGAATTAAAGTACAATCCAATAATTATGGCGATTGCCAATATATGAGAATCTAAGGTCAGTCGCCATTACCATCCCGACCTACATCTGCCACGGCTGAAGTTACCACATGCATTTCATAATATATATACAGCTTTCACATTTTTTAAATATATTTCATCCGAGCTATTCTGTAAAACTCACTTTTAAACTCACGTCGGAATCCGCAGTGAAATCTTTACTTCGTATTCTGAACTCGAGTGAATTCTACACTAGCGCCGCGGAGTGAGAACGGAAGTGAGATGAACTATTTTCAGGTGAAAACTGAGGTGAAAACGTACTATTTGACATTAAACGGTATTCTGAAAACAAAATTTCGAAGCTCACTTCGAAATCGTCTTCGATTTTTACTGTCAAACCAAAAGTTTGTTTGTAGTAAGTGAAAACTTTGGTGAAAACATAAAATAATAATTTTGTGTTCTTTACTTGAATCTAATAAGATAAATCTAAGAGTAACATATCCAAAAGTAAGTATGAATATCAAAATACGTCGCTGAAAACATATATGACAAGGATTTTTTACTTTTATGTATGTATATTTTGCAGATGTCTCGATCATTTCTATTGATAAACATACTTAAAGAGGCTAACAAATTAGATATGAATGATAGGCGACAGCAAGCCCGTATTTTAAGTAACATCCCATTGATTAGTCGTGGCGACGACTTTGTTAACCTTTATAGGCTGTCAGAAGAACCAGTTAGAAGAAGAATTCCATCATTTGTTACCCGCAACTAAACAAAAGGAAGAGGGCTCACAAATAGATCTAAGGGACAACAGGGCGAAATTCTAGATCTAATTTAGTTAATAGTTTATAGTAAAATAGAATAATATAGTATATAGTATCTGAAGTAAGAATAAAATACCAATTAATTTCAATTTTTTTTTTTTATTATTTCTATTACAGCTTGGAGTCCCTCTACCAATGCTATGTTTGATTGTATAATCAAGCGATTTTGATTAGTGTTGCTCTCCAGTACTGTTACGAGTCAATTTTCTAAAGCCAGTCAACTTTCTTCTAACTTTAAAAATCTTTCAGTAACACTGTTGAAGTGTAAGCATCTCTGTGATGGAGTCGATTGCCTCATCATACGAACTCTTCGACGTCTAGGGCCTATGAATAGAAAATATACTTTTAAACAATTGAATATATTTCAAAGCAGACAAATATTTGGCACAAACATGTTCAAGTATACCCCACATGCAAATAAATATATTTGCCTTACAAATATAAGAGTATAATTACTTGATAATTCATTAGTGTTATCTTGAACAGAGGGTTCATTTCTTTCAATCATATGTGTGGATTGCTAATATGGCTGGTGTTGCAGTTAGAAAGTGATCCGTGCTTGTACTTGCATTAGAATATTCATTTAATATTGAAGGGCTACTATTTAAGCTTGCTGTAGGTTCCTTTATAAAATATACAATAAAATTATAAATTTACAATGTGTCTTTTATTTTAATAATCTCAGTCTATCAATATCCTGAACCAAATAAATGATTATTTTTAAGAAAAGGCACAAGACTTAATTTTTTGTATTAATTTTCACCACTATGCTTTCCCTTGATGACACCCAATGGGATTATTATTTGATTCAGTTAATATACATGCATTCTAAAAACTAAAAATTAATATTTTCATAAATTACCCCTTTTGAAAGATTTAAGTAGTTATTTAAATCTAATATTAAAAAGCAAACTAACACAAAAACTGGCAGCTTAGATGTATATCACCGGTGGCAAACTTCTCACCACCCATTAATGCCAGAATGCGCTCTTCAATTGCATTCAATTCAGGCCCATCCTGGATTCCACCACCCATCTGACACCTATCAGCAGCCCTTGCTTTTTTTTTTACTGCACTTTTTTATCAGCCCAATACTAAGAATAGCAAACAAGCAGTTAATAAGCATAAAAAATTCACCCCACACCATATACTCAACTATGTTATTAAGTGGTTTTATAGATAAAAAAAAGGTCACCTTCATCCATTTTTGAGTGGTTTTATGTGTGCCTCCACCAATGCTATTTAATTTTAAAGTTATTGTATCCCATTCTCTACGAGATTGGACTTTCGCATTTTGATTTTTATTAATCCTTTAGCGAGATATGGCTTTTGCGCTAAATGATCCAACAAAGCCTCGATTTGAGCAGATGAAGAATGGGGTGTATGTCTGTAACAAGTAATTTGTATTACAATTTTTACAGATAGAGCTATATACATGTAACAAATTTAATAATATACTTACTCCATATTCGATTCAAACTATTATAATATACAGGCAAAACTCTTACTTCACTCGACAATAGAAATGTTGACAAAAAACTTTAAAAATTACCACTGTTTACCACTACAAATTTGACAACACTGGATGAGATTTTTTAATAAAGTGGCGCAATGGAAATCGGCATTCAGCCAAAATTAATTCTTAAATTTGAAGAAACGCTTAGTTAAAAATTATTTTATTGTGAATACCGTTGAACGCATTACAAAAAACATAGCATATGACTAAATTAATTTAATTTTCATTTATTTTGTGAGAAAAATGCAATCGTAAATATTTATCGAAAATCGTAACTTACCGAATCACACTTATACATCATCACACGAGTTTTCGATACTCACTTCACTTCACCTGACCATGAACTTTTTACAGAATACAAAAACTTTGATAGTTAAAGTGAGTATCGAAGTGAAGGTGAATTCGAAATCGAGATTCGAGTTCGTATTCGTGTTTTTACAGAATAGCCTAGCAGTAAGATGTATTCTTATCTATGTAATATATATCACGGAATGATGTTTAACTCCTTGAACACTTACCTGGTGTTTTACGCCAGCTTTCCATTGTTTTCCTATTGTCTTATTTTTATGGGTACTCGACACAATAAAAAATGTTAACGTGTTACTATACTATACGTTTTATTTACACGTACATCTTTATATTTACATGTATAAATGCTTCTGTGTTCTAGGGCCGGATAAATAATATAAACAAATCATAATGGTACCTAATTATTCTGACATAAGATTATAAAATAATATGAATTACTCTTCCTATTACTTCTGTTTTTTCTTATTCTTAAAATCAAAATATATTAAGCGAATGTGAACCACTTCTACTAATAAGTAATCTTCTCAAAACTAGGGTACCAGAGGATTTCGTAAATGAATCTATTAACCAAGAAACAGTTAATGAGTATCCCAAAATCTAAAAAACAATCAGTAAACGTGATGTTTAAAAAAAACTACACATACATAAACTCTTCTTAAGGAACTTCTTCTCTATTCTAATGAAGGGTTTGTAAATCAGAATGTAATTGTTACTTGTTTTTTTTTTTAAGTTGCTATTTCAAGACAATCTTTTAATGAAATTAGTCGATATAAAAATTAAAACTCCAATTAAAGTTGCATTAGATTTTATTAAAATAAGTAAACTAAGCTTCAATATAGTCGCAATGGTATTATTTATGTATACTATGATATAATCATGTTAAAATATAAGAAACGTTTGCGCTTCATTACTGTTTATATCTACTTTGACATTTATAATTAAACAAAAATACAAGTGCAATGTCTAACAAAGAAACGCAATCTATTTCTCGCCTTCTATTTCTATTGGTTTTCGATGCTTGTAGTCTTATAACTCGTATGTTCGGAAACAATGCCTAAGACAATATCGAAGGCGTGATGCGGTATAGCTGTGTATCCAAATATAGGTTTTACGTGTTCATTTCATTCCTTAGAGTCCTTATCCACGTAGTTGATTGTCTATTATGGCCTATTTTAAAAAATATAATGGAAAACATGTACAGTATTGACATCAGTACTGACCCCCTTATCATGTTTATTACCAAGCTTCAAAGTTTGCATTTCATGTGGGACTAGAACGTTTTTTATTATTGTGCTCAAAATAAATTAATATATCTATGTAAAGTAATAAATAAAATTGGAGTGTCTGTTTGTGATGTCAAAATTAGTTTTTACTAAATAGCTATATATAAATACTAAATAGAATGTACGAAACGATACCTATACCAAAAATACAATTTTTAAAATTTTTGTCTATCTGTCTATTTGTTCCAGGTAGTCTCCAGATCGGCTGGATGGATTTTGAAGGGACTTTTTTTGGTAGATAGACGAAGTTACTCCGGGTAACTTTAATTTTCGAAAATAATTAGGGGTCCGCGTAAAAAAATAAAACTCATAAAAAATTGAATAGATTCCGATTAATGCACGATTTTATGGGCAAGTGCTTGAATTTATGAGAATTTTTTTTTACTTATTCTTAGTAAAATAATAATTAGGGTTCCGTATAAAAAAAATAAAACGAAGTGAAGAGTATATGAAACGCGGGCGCAGCCGAATGCACACAGCTAGTTTTTTATATGATTTTGTTATTATTTACATATGAAGTATGTACTCTGGTGAAAAGTTGCATCAAGCGATATCGCGTGATCAACAATGAATGTGTTTATTAAATCCAAATTACTCGATAGGTATATTTTTGCAATCATACTTGCTAAGGTTTCGAGTGTATGTGGATCAAGTTTGATTTTACCTCATTTACATAACATTTTGTGATACAATGCGATTGGAAGATTGTCTCAACCAGTTGCAAAAATACCAGATTTTTTTTACTAAAAAAAATCAAAAAATTTCATCTCCTGGAAATTGACAAAAGCATAAACGTATATATTAAAAATAAATGAATGATATCCTATCTTTTTTATCGTTCAATTAAAATGAAGTGATTCTTTGTGAATATTTTAGTGAGGTAGTTTTATTGCCTGTCGAATATTCCAACGGAAAGGTGCGAGTATATTATGAAACTCATATGAGACGGTATTGTGGATAAGATTTACCTATATGAGGTTTTGCAATGTGGTTTTTTTATTGTAGGATTTTATATAAACTAGTCTTCGCCTAAAGGACGAAATTATATTAGTCACTAACATTGTCTTTGCCGGCGGCTTTGCCAGCGTTTTATATATTCTTCCCTGAGTATTTTTTTTGAAAATTAATTGAATTAATTGGTAGTTAATATTTTGATGGTGCTGTTCATTTAATCGTACTTTCTTCACAATTTCATGACTTTTAATTTTTTTTACACGGAATTCTAATAAAACAAAAATGTTTGTCATAAATTCAAGCACTTGCCAATAAAACTGACCATTAATTGATTTTTTTCACAGATTTTTTTATACTAAGTCCTAATATTAAGCTATTAAGAAAAAGCAAAGATAATTGTCAAAAATTTAACGTTTTATAACTATATAACTATAACTAATAATATATTTTTCTCTTTATTATCTTAAAATTGTATCGGTTTCCGTACGTAATTATGTAATTACTAGCTGTACTCGCGACTCCGTCCGTGTAAGATTGCATGTTTGTAAAACGAGTCTCAAATAAAATTTAGGCACATCATTGGCAGCGTCGGTATTAAAATAACAACTAATTAACCGACTTCAAAAAGGAAGAGGTTATCAATTCGTCTGTATGTTTGTTACGTGATTTCTCCGTCATTCGTGGACCGATTTGCAAATATTTTTTGTAATCGAAGAAGTACACTTCCGAGGAGTTCCCATTTCCACGAAATCGCGATCTGATCAGTGGGATTCAAGGAAATTGACAAAAACCCTCGCATATTATAGACTCACATGTTTCATATATTCGTTTCCAAAACTATGAAGTAGGCTTCACAGCTATACCTAAAAGTATATAGTTAAACTAAAAAGTAGAAAAAAAGCTTTTCTAATATTAAAAAAAAGCCGATTTCAAAAGAATAATCAATAACATGCACTAACATCTCAATAATTACTTTAGGTTTTGTTTGTAATTAAAAAAACTTTTTTTTTCAAAGTCTTACTGTAAATACACACATATTACACATATTGAATTATTGGGAAACAGATAACAGACGGCCATACAAAACTTACAAAGGTCATTTTATATTTTAATAGTCCTCTGGAATATTTCTACTTTTTTTTAGTTGATATTATATTTCTTCTTGTAACATATTTTAAACATTTATTAATTATTTAAAATAACCGAGCCGATGTCTGTTAGTAAGGTAATTGAACATTTTTGTTGTATGAATTTTTACCTAGGTGTTTTTTCTAAAAAAAACCATTTAAATACCTACACTTTCTCCGTTTTCTCCAAAGTTTCGTGACATTACAACTGATTTAAACCCCACAAAAATGTATTATGTTTTCATCCACTTTGGGGTGAGTTTTTTTTAATTTAATGTGCCAATCTAAGTATAGGCTAGTAAATCAAAACAAATTTTGTTAAAATGTGATTTTTGCGCGATGCGTGAACAATATTTTTACACTAATTTATTTAAAGTTAAAAATAATGTTTTTTTTTTTACCGTTTTATAATACTAGCAGTATAGATAACAACAATAATTGAATTGAAATATTTGGAACACGAAAATTTTAACAAAGCCAGAGATATTTCAGTTTGCCCCCAGGTTATTTCACTGTACTAGTACATATTTTTCGTTAACAGCAAAAAAGTAAACAAAATGCCTATGATCCAAACAGTTTTATCATACTAGAAATGGAAAATAGAGTGTTGGATTTAGGCAACATACCTCAAATTTCCGGTTTTCGCTGTGTATAATATATCCATAGAGTTAAGAGTGATAGTTTCATACAAAAACTCCTTAACGTTGAAGATAAAAAAATTTATATGTGCTCACTTCGCGTCTGATTACTGACGTTCTGAGTGTTTTGATTCTATGAATATATTATTATAATGTCTTATTCGGTTCATTTGCATTGAATGCTCAGGAATAACAACTCATTTATTGAACCTTGCCGATTTCAAACAAAGCTGCAAACTTTTAAAACTATTTATGCATATCTGACAAGGTTAATTAAAACACGTGACACATACTAATTGATAACGATAATTTTACTATTATTACATTCATTGATATAATGAATCTTTAGTCGCAATTATGTGACAATAAGTTGAATTATTAAAAAAAAAACTGATAAATGCTCTACAAAGTTTGGAATGCAATAATACATGTTTTTTATGGCGACGATAACCCTTTCACCTCATGTCGGCCGTCATCCTGTTTGCTACGTTTTAGTATAAAAAAATAAAAACACACCATTTTATTTAAATTATCTTTCTTTAAAATTGATTTTTTTTCATATATTTTATTCTTTTTTCTATGTATTCACAGTATTTTTTTTTAATAAACATGCTTTTATTTGCTACGCTTGATGTATGTAAAAGGATTCTTTGATCGTTAATATTACCTATTTCCAAACATCAGAGGAAATCAAATTTAGCTCACTTATTACGGATCTATAACAATATCAAATACCAAAGCAAGTACAGAATTTAAGTTATATCTAATTAAACATATAGCATCAAGTTTGTCCATACCCGTAAATCCATACATACATATACTGACAAACATACGGATACACACAACTTACACACAAGTACTTACATTTTGACATGCACATGCGCACATGTAAACATTGTCTTATGTTTATTTTAAAGAAAAAAAATAGTTTTTGGCTCTTTAATTAATATAATGTATCAATGGGATTACGCTTCTGCCTTGGAAGATGGGGCGGCCCTTGGTATGGGATGCTACTTGCGTCGATACTTTGGCACCGTCACATCTTCCAGTTACCTCTTTAAAGGCAGGCGCAGCAGCTACATCAGCGGAGGATCTCAAGCGGCGCAAATATGCTGCCCTTGGTGAGAGTTACATATTTGTCCCGTTTGGGGTCGAAACTCTGGGTCCGTGGGGCCCGAGTGCTCATAGCCTTTTTAAGGATCTCGCGGGTCGTCTAGTCGACACGTCTCGCGACCAGAGGGCTGGCCAATATTTGGCACATCGAATTAGCATTGCCATCCAACGTGGCAATATGGCCAGTCTCCTGGGAACCTTCCCGTCTGGCGGCGAGCTGGACGGCATTCATTATTTATAGTATTTTATTTTATTTTAATTTTAAATTTTTTGTGTATAAATTTATGTACTTTTTGAATAAAGAAAGTTATATGTAAATGTAAATATTTAGGTTTTTAGGTAAATATTTAGTTTGACAAACTGATCTATCTGGATTTTACATTTTCTATATACATAGGTTAACGTTTTAGCATTTTTTTGTACCAAAAGAGACCATGTATCAATGTAGTTTATATATGTTAATAACTTTATCTCATTAACATGACCGGGAAAAGTTTTTTAAACTATACTATTTTATTTTAATATAACAAATTTCAAAAACATAAAAGCTTTTTTTACAAATAACTCGAGTGGCCTGTCTGTTACACATGCCGACAACGATATTGTTACTCTTCTAGTAAATTGAACATGTTTCGCGCTTTTTTTCCCCAACTCGTTTGCATTTAAAACGTGGTGGTACAGCAACATTGTATCGTGTCTCAATCATAATATATTATGGGTTTATAATTTTTTGTTTGTTATATTTGTTTGTTTGTTTGTTATATATCAACTTGAAAATTACTAAATCGTTTTCAAAAATTCTTTGTCCTGTAGAAATCTACATTATCAGTGAGTAACATAGGCTATATATTAGAGATTTCTATATACTCGTGCAAAACTCTAGTATAAAAATAAAAAGTAAAAGTTTGGGAAAATTACTGTTTTATTTCATAACTGAAATTACAGGTACCCACTGAAATAATGACGCTTTCGCAATAAAAAGACGTGTAGTACTTTAAACTCAAATTATAATCTAAACGCAACTACGTTCTACCCGTGACTGTATCCAGAGAAAAATCATGTTAAGTTAATCATAGAATATGCCATCTCAAAATTTTCTCTATGATTTTTAATTTATTTTTCTGAGTCTCTTAAGATTCAGTCTACAAACGCCATGACAATTGTATTTTTTTCTTTTGGGATTGATTACAAAATATAGATTTATTCTATTTACACAAAGGCAAAGAACCTTCCTTGAAAAAATACCTAACTGAGGTTGCAAACCTCATCAAAATTCGTTGCATGTTTTAGAAGGAGTTAAATTATAAACTGATAGATGCCGAGAATGACTTTGTTTTATACTAGCTAAAGATTTACATGAATAACTGTATCTGGATTTAATATAAAAGAATTGTACAAAAATATATCTTATAATAAGAAATATCTAAATATGTATAGCGTTTTAACTTTTATGTATCATTGAATGAGAAATACTTACAGTTATGTTTGCTAAGGAAAACCAATTAATTAACTTAATTACGGTCTACTGGATATACTACAAACGCCATGACAATTGTATTTTTTTCTTTTGGGATTGATTACAAAATATAGATTTATTCTATTTACACAAAGGCAAAGAACCTTCCTTGAAAAAATACCTAACTGAGGTTGCAAACCTCATCAAAATTCGTTGCATGTTTTAGAAGGAGTTAAATTATAAACTGATAGATGCCGAGAATGACTTTGTTTTATACTAGCTAAAGATTTACATGAATAACTGTATCTGGATTTAATATAAAAGAATTGTACAAAAATATATCTTATAATAAGAAATATCTAAATATGTATAGCGTTTTAACTTTTATGTATCATTGAATGAGAAATACTTACAGTTATGTTTGCTAAGGAAAACCAATTAATTAACTTAATTACGGTCTACTGGATATAACGGGAAGTAAAAGGTATCATGGGAAGTATTAAACGTATTACTCCCGAAATCGGTTCACAAGCGGCGTTTAATAAATATGTAAATTCACTTGTAACAGGGGACTGTGACATTGTGCCGATATTTGTAAATATAATATTTTTAAGACATCGTATTAGTCTTTTTTAAATTTAATCTCGGCAAATTTACTGCACGGCACGTGATGTTAAATAAAGCACATTTCTGCAACAATGACGCCCACCTATTAGTTGAAAATGTAACATTTGGCAATATCTAAATAAAATATACATAATTCTGTAATATTGGCGATAGTATTACGATTTCAAATGAAATATTTAAATTACTAGAGATTCTTAATTACATGAAGATCAAATTAATGCTTTTATCAGCAAGCGATCCCAGTGAAACTTTAAACTAACATTAAATAATACAACACTTCGTGAATTATTTTATTGTGAACAAGCGTTTATATAGGCCATAAATAAGCAAGGAGAATTAATTTCAAGTAAAATATTATCTGTCTCGTTCTTTTTAGATTGGCATATATAAAATCTAATAACATCTCTAGCCGGTTACCAAATGGCATTAACAGAACGACTTGACAACATATGTGCATGGTAATGAATAATCTTTGCTGTCCACGTATTGTAATACATAATACATACCATCGTCTGCACTCAACTAAACCAATTTAACAATATTACATTATGGTAAAACTCTCTGTGAGGTTAAAACATTTGCTTAAAAATGGTCAATGGACTACTAATAATAAGTTGCTTGTTAATCTAAGCGATAGAATTGAAGAATTTTATGCTCGAGTCATAAGTTTGGAAATATTGACCTTTTCATCTATATTACAAAACATAGCTTCTTTGATACTATTACTATGCAACAAATTATAATGTATCAAGCTATTAGTAGTAAATCAACACCAGTGTTGGCAATAGTTTCTAATAGTCAAAGAGTAAGCAACTACTTAATTGGTGACAGAGTTTCAACTTGAGCTGTTATTCATCCATCCATCGATTCAACCGAAAGACGTCCACTGCTGGACATAGGTCACTCCCGAAGATTTCCACGACGACCGGTCTTGCGCCACCCGCATCCAGCGGATTCCCGCGAACTACACCAGGTCGTCGGTCCACCTTGTGGAGGGCCTACCCACGCTACGTCTTCCGGTGCGTGTTACCCGTTCGACAACCCGCTGGCTCTATCGGTCATCGGTTCTGCGATGCGATCTGCCCATTGCCACTTCAGTTTATCAATTCTTCGGGCAAAGTTGATTACATTCCTAATTCGGTCACGCAGTGAAGCTTCAAGCATAGCCCTCTCCATTACTCTTTGAGCAAGTTTGAGTTTCCTTATTAGGCCCATTGTAAGCGACCACGTCTCAGTACCGTATGTCGTCACTGGCAACACACACTGGTTGAAGACTTTCGTCTTGAGACACTGGGGTATAACTGCTGTTAGCATGTCGAATGATAAAATGGTAGAACGCTAAATGCGTTTGCTTGGATTGTGAAAGATTGTGAAACCACTGGCATTGGTTTTTCTGCCGCAGAGTAGTTGTATTCCGAAGATATATTCGACATGATACCAACTACTATATGGTTTATACTTTCTAACTTTGCACGGCTCTCCATCGTCAGGGCGTTTATCCTCATATCTTGGACTCTAAATGACCGCGGGCAATTTGGTTTTAAAGGAATAATTCCTGCTGCGAACTAACGAATTATCCACTGCGGTTTTACCAAGAAAATGCAGTATAGAGATCATCAAAAGAGAGGTTAAAGAATTTTTAAAGAGTCGTCAATTCGAATTTTATTATGCCACTGGTATCGCATGCGTTCGTAGGCTACGGTGACCGCTTGTCATGTGGCGAGTTGTATGTATGTTTGCCACCTTTTTTATATATAAAAATTTGTGCAAGCACTACTGTGTTGTAGTTTGAAGGTTGTAATTAGCAATACCCGCCGGCACACGAGGTGTTCCAAGTTAGTCCTCACAATCAGCTATTTTTGATTTGGCATTTTTGTGTTTGACAAGATCACTGTAGGCTCCTAAAACTGAGGACTATGTGCTTGTTTGATATCTAAATATCTTTAAAAATATTTATGCTTATACTTATAAATATTTTACAAAAAAAGATTAAATATGTTAACGAGGATTGTATTGATATCAGAATTCAAAGAATAAATTGATAATGTACGAACAAGGAGAGAAAACAGTTGGTAGAACACATAAAAGATCACTGTCATAGTGTAATTCAACCATATGTTATAATAATAATAATAATGACATAACATACAATTATTATTTACGTCATATAATATAGAATGCACATCTGTTTAGCTATTTAGTTCTCTGGTACGCAGATATTTGTCATGAACCGTGTTTTAAAATACATTTCGTTTGATATCAATTTATGTTTTTTTTAATAATTTCTACTTAACTAACACGTGTTGTTGTTAGTTACTTTGTTTTGCACAACTAAATACCTGATGTAAATTACAAATGTCTACGCATCATATTATAGGGATATACATAATTATTCGATTTCCATTAATTCTTATTAATATGGTGTTGATTACATTCCATTGTCGACAAAATTCATACAATACTACATTTCTAAAGAGTTTATACATTATTAGCTTATATAAATTGAAAATATTCCGAATTATTATCGCTATTTGATAAACAAACAAGTTTAATATAATATGCTGGCTATTAGAGATAGTAAAGAACACTGGCGTTCTTAATAACTCTCAAATGCATTGAAGATAATCTCTGACCTATGTCATCGAAATAATTAACCTTCCTATAGTCGGGCCTGTTTGTATGTCAATATGTAAATATGCTTTGTGATAAAGTTTAAACATTTGTGTTTGCGTACAATCTATATATTATATAAAACAAAGTCGAGTTAGCTACTAGACTTATAATTCGATAACGGCTGGATCGATTTGTATTATGTCTGATTCGTTCACGAGAGCGTTGTTAGTCCGGTGGACTAATCCGCGTATCTCATAGACGGTACGTCTGAAAGGTCGGGGGTTCCAACCCAGGGTTGGATACCATTTTTTTACACGCGGTTGAATGCTTCGCGATCCCGTGTTGCTCCACCAAGGTGGCGGGAGGAACCGGGGGGTTTAGTGGGTAGTGGTCAACGGCGCTTCTCGCCGCTAATCTCACACTAATCCTGTGTGACAGCCTCTCACAGTCTGAGAGACTATGTGAGAGACTGTCACACATCATCGGTCGTTCCAGTCTTTCCTGTTCGGGTACGTCCCTTTCGGGTCTGGCTGGACAGCAAGTGCGTAAATGCATTCCCCACGAAAAAAAAAAAAAAAAAAAAAAAATGGTCCGGTATCCATCCGTATTAGTAAAGTAAACATTAAAAATAAATAATCACAAAAAAAAAGATTAATATTATCTCTTTGATTGATTCTGAGGTGGTAGGAAGTTACATATAGAAATAAAATTATTTTCAAATAGTTCTAAGTTGATATTATTATCATCGATTCTTTTTTGGTTTAGTATCCTTATATCAATACAATTTATGAATTTTTAAATAATGAAATATGTAACCTTAATTTTTAGTAATGCTGCAGCTTATGAAAACGATTACAATTGAATCAGCTACTCCTAAGCAGTATGTATGTTGGTTTATCTTACTTCCAAGAAAGTATTGAAAGTCTTTGCATCGGGTGAACTATACCATCATATAAAATAATGTTAATTTAAATCAAATTATAAGATTTTACAAATTTAACCGCCTAAGCATATTTTATTAATAGGAGAAATAATTTTTTGTGAGAAACTTGTGGGTAGGTATTGTTAAATTTTACTTGTTAATTAACACATTATTATTACTAGCTGTGCTCCAGCGTTGCGACCACGTTTTATATATTCTTAACAGCGTTTATTTTTTTATACGGAACCCTAATTATTTACCTAAAAAAATTAGTATACAGAGAAAGTGAACATATTTCTCATAAATTCAAGCACACGCCCGTAAAACTGTGCATTGAACTTTTATTAAATTTTTTATGAGTTTTTTTTTTACGCGAAACCCTAATTATTTTCCAAAATTACCCTGAGTCACTCCGAGTAACTTCAGCCATCTACCGAAAAAAGTCTCGTCAAAATCCATCCAGCCGTTCCGGGTACTACCCGGAACAAACAGACAGGCAGACAAAAATTAAAAAAAAAAATATTTTTAGTATAGGCGTAGACATTCATATGTATTTAGTAAAAATAATAATTTTGACATTACAAACAGACGCTTTAATTTTTTAGTAGGTATAGATAATTTTCAAAATGAATACGGATCCACTGGATACAAGATGGTTATTGAATTATAACTGTGTTATATTTATACATAATATGCTGTCAGAATACTTATATAAACATTCATTATTATCGGAGGAGATTAGTTCCTCGTTTAATTTTGTAAGTGTCTATCGTGCAATATGAATCCTGTAAAGATTATATTTTTTCTTACGTTTATTAAGAGCATTTTTTGTGACGGTACGTAATTTAAGATTGTTTTTTACATGAGGTTTTTATTAAAGAAATCTTTAACAGTATGTTTACAAAAAATACATTAAAATGTAATGTATATGATTAATTACATGGCGTGAATTATCGATAGAAAAGATAGAAATTTAAATAATGCGGTGGGTAAATTTGGAACCGGAGTCGGTATATAAGATTTAGATACTATAGAGCGATTGTAATGGTATTGCCATCTACTGCTTTTGAAAGGAAAATTAAACCTACAATATTAATGACAGATACTGAAAGAATATAAATATCTTGCCGTTACATCATCATGAATCTGAAAAATTATTTACCAGTTTTAACACAGTTATTTACAGTTTAATTTTATGATGGTTGGCATCTCATTCATGATCGATAATGCATAATTCTGCAAAGTAATATTACAAACATTGCGCGATTTCCCTTCATATTAGACGGAATGCAAGCACGACATGCATATTATTCGAAATCTTCGTGCCGAGTTAAAGCTCAATAAATGACAAGAAACTGAATTAATTTCTTCTAAAATATTACCAGTAATAACTTATCTTGCTATTATATATCGCGCACAGTAGCGTATGTGTGTGTTAAATTGATATAAGAAGTTACGTAATTATGTTTTAATCTTGTAGTAGAAATAACTAGTAATTTAAATTTATACTATACTCCCTCCTCACGCGTGATAATGATATAAAAGCAGATGAGATTGACAGTTAAAAAAAAAGTAATTTTTTGTAACTTGCATAGTTACAAATAATTTGACAGTACTGTACCCATATTTGTTCTGTGTGTCTCAAATGAAAATAATGTAATAATAATTTTTTTCAGGGTCATTGTTGGTACCATGCGACATGACAGATTTGGATTGTTTGGGTCAGTCGACGAAGGTATTTCTTGAGAAAACAAGTAAAGGCATCAAACAGTATAATATCCGCCCCATAGACCCTTGGTTCATATCATCCTTAGACGTCCTGGCTGACGAGGATATGCGTTTGTTGTTTCACTTTAATAATGTGTCCGTGACCGGATTGAAGAACCAAAAAATCTTTGATTTTCGGTTTGTATAATATTAATAATACCAATTAATAATAATATCATAATAAATATTATACAATAATATTTTAATATGTCGATTATCCATAAAAATGAAACAATAGGCAAACTATGGAAAAGTGGCGTAAACGCCAGGTTAATGCTCCAGGGGTTAAAATAATTACTAGCATCGTTACTCATTCATTGTGGTATTTATTCTTAATACTCAATTTTCCAAGTTTTTATTTATTTTATATTACAATAATCATAATTAGTATTATAATACTCGCCTAAATTATATATACCTACCTACTCAGCGTGCCAACAAAAAAAATGTCACCAAAAAAAAAAACATGAATGAGCTAGGTACATAAAATAAATGAGCTTTTGAGCATACTATGTAGCATTTAAGGGTTAAATACCTTTTAATCTTTTTATTTTTCATAGCAGTTGAACGTAAATATAAATGTCAAGTCATGCGCGATTTGCTCAGCTAATACATCACAAAATGTTCTTTCTCTTTCATATGTTTTAATCGGGCGTATAATAATTATATGGTTGATATTACTCTATGATTACTATATGAATTCCGGTCGGTTAAAATTACTTTTAGCGTTTTATAGAATCTGTAACAAAATCAACCTATTTTATTACCTAACGAGTTGAGTTGAAAAATCGCGACCTATTTCCAAAGTTACGTCTTAAAGACAAGTACTATAGTTCAATTTCAATAGAATCTCGTAAAACAGCGGAATCAATGACGGTAGCTTGAACTTTGATCTCGAATATCTTTCGAACTGATAAGTTAAACGAAAAATCATAAGAGAGCCTGTTTGATATTAAAATGAAGAGCTTGGCAGGATTCTGTATCGATTTGGAATCGATTTAGGACTATCGCGATTTTGTTTTTCTAATTATCCAAAATAAGGACTACCCTATTAATCATATTATTTACAATGGATGTCAGCATACCACCTACCCAATTCTATAAATGAGCCTGAGTTTTCGGTGATGGGATCAACGAGGGGGAATCACAGCATGGTGGTAGGGCTTTTCTAGTAATACCGCTAATCAGCAGCTGTTACAGCAGCATCACTAACCAATATATCTAGGCTTAGGCTTACCATTCTGGCCAACATTCTTACTTTACATACATACATAATGTCACGCCTTTGGAGGTAGGCAGATATTTCGTCCTTCCACCTGGTACGATGTTGACACCTATTCCGCTCTTCTTCTACTGTCATAAGCGCTTCCATATATCCTCGACGGTTATGGGTACACTTTACACCTGGCCTTTATTTAAGACGTGTTCGATATGGTCACAATACGTTCGCCTAGATCGACCCTCACCGACGTGCCCAGTCACTCTCGTCTTGTAAATTCGTTTCGTTAATCTTCTGTCGTCCATTCTTTCTAAGTGCCTGAACCAAAAAGGAATCCTTTTTCTTGGTCTCTACATCCTCTACCACACCACAGCCTTCTCTTTTCATGCCATGCTATTCTTGACTTGTCAATCATCTTCACTCCAGCTATACTTCTCAGACTTCTCAGCTTAACTTTACAGTCAAAGTCAAAGTGCTGAGCCTATATTTTATTAAGAAAATGTCACCAGAGTAACGCTTTCATCAATTAAAATAATGCCTATAAGAAATTGATTTTTTTTTGTAAAGTCATCTTATGCATTAAATGCAGATAGTATAATTTATAGGATACACTTTTACTGAATTTAAATTAATGAGCCACATCTTGTTTAATTATATTCATAGTAAACAAAGTACATTCAGGTTATCTCGGCCATTGACCTCTTAAATTTAATCTATCATTATTAATTACATAAACATATAATCTATCATAGCTAGTATTGGAATTATTCCAATACTGTCGCCATTAATAAATTGGTATTAAAATGTTTTTTTATTGCATGAATTTGTTTTGTTTTTACACGATATAGGCTGTGCTTAGACCACAATCTCATCTGATGTTAAGTGACTATGTGGTCCAGCATGGTAAACACACTAACCCTAGAGGTACTAGTTCCCAAGTGATGCTTCCGGAACACACCTTTGCTATTTGGCGACATGTTATCAACTTGAGGCTGGTATATGGCCAGGCGGGCATTATTGGAAAATACCCTACCACCATGCTATGGTTTCCTCAAGATTTCTCCTTCACCGAAATCTCAGGCTGATTTTAGAGTCAGATAGGTGGGTTTAAACCCGTGTCCATTGACGCGAAATCCGACCGCACTACCAACTAAACCATCCTCGTTTAGGATATTGCAAAGGCAAAATATCTCAAAAAGTTTTACCTTCCTATGGAAAATGTATAGGAAATTAGTGATTTATTTACCTTGAAATGCTACCTAAAACTACTTGAATTCAATTTCGTAAAGTCGAGAGAGTTCCATAGATTCAGTATAATCTATACCTGTACTAATATTATAAAGAGGAAAGATTTGTATGTTTGTATGTAACGAATAAACTTAACAATTACGGGACCGATTTGGATGAAATTTGGTATGGAGATAGTTTGAAATCCAGGGAGTGACATAGGATAGTTCCAAAAATTTCAAAAATCCTGCAAGAAAGGGAATTACGTGAGTAAATACGCGGAGAGCAGCTAGTACATTATAAATTACATGATCGTTAAAATAATAAAAACTCTTTTAGCGTGAACATAGAAACTATTAAAATGTATAAATAAAAAGTATACTCTTTATTAACAGAATATCTATAATAATAAATAAAATTGAAGTGTCTGTTTGTAATATCAAAATAACATATTTTTTTATTAAATATATATGAATGTATAAACGATACCTACACCAAAATGACAACCTTTAAAATTGGCTGCGCCAATTTTGACGGCACTTTATTCATTAGATAGCTGAAGTTACTCTGCGTAATTTAGGGTACTTTTTATTTTCGAAAATGATTAGGGATACGCGTAAAACAATTTCAATTAATAAGAGTTGAATAAAATCCGATTCAATGCACAGTATTACGGATAAGTGTTTGAATTTATAAGAAATATTACTACTTTTTCAAAGTACTAAAAAATATAGGAAAATAATCAGGTTCCGTATAAAGAAATAAAACGCAGTAAAGCACATATGATACGCAGGTGCAGCCGCGTGCACACAGCTAGTACATTAATAAAATGAGTAAGAGAGCTACAGTTTTTTTTTACAACAACGTGTAAAGAATCCAGCTGTCCTTGTATGAAATACAATGACCTGCAGTAATTTAAAAAATTGGAAAGGAACCTTGATCGCTACATGATTTATAGAAAACAAGTTTGATACATATATACCCTTGCCTCATTAGCGTTTTTACTATAAACAGTGAAAAAACAAAACCAATTTTCATTATGCGGATAAATAATTCAATTTAGAGAACAGAGGTTTATGGTATCTATAAATGAAACATTTTTATCTTTTATATATTATTTAATAGCGCCTCTGTTTGTATGTTAAAATTTGTAACCAACTTCATTACATCTCTAAAGTCATGAATGTTTTCAATAAATGCATGTTTTACTATTATTGTAATCATAAATTTCCATATACTGCCTAAGGTAACAAAATGGTTACTTAAACATGGCTAGATGATATTCATTCACATTTATTCAATCATAAGACGTCCACTGCTGGACATATCTGTGATTTATATCTCTTAGTCTCTTTTTACGACACCCACGAGAAGATATGGGGTGGTACTGTTCTTACCCGGCAACACGCGGCAGATGATATATTTATCATTTATAAAAAAAATGCATTTAAATGGGTTTACTGGTAACAGAGTCATATCGCATGACATACCGGAATAGAGAAAGATACAGAGCATTTTTAGATATGTAAATAAAGATAGCAAATAGTCACCCTAATATTAAATGGACATTGTCAGCTAATACTATGTTTCTATCGTTCGGAACTGATTTAGAGCATCTGGTATTATATTGTGTGTTTTCAAATTATTTCGAATCGGGGAAAAGATTCTCTGGAACAGAGATATATGGGTTCATTGAAATGTTTGTAAATATATGAGCTAATTTACCCAAGGTATTTTGTACAAGCGAAACAACAGTGATGAGGAAAATAAGAATGCAATTTATTGTTAAATAAAAATTACCCATTTAATTTTTTAAATGATACTAATATTAAACGACTGAGAATACCTTAAATATTCACTAATAATAAAAAGTAAGTACAAAATGGAACAATAATAAATTACTATACTTTTTATATTTACAGTATTGACACAAAGACCAAATCAGTTGTATTGAAGACAAAGGCTGACCTAAATATTGTAGGAAACATTGTTATAGAATTAGGCGAGAAATCAAAATTGTTCTCCGGAACTTACACAGCACAAGCAAGTAAGTAGCTTATTTACATAACATTATTTGGTCTAACAACGCTCATTGTAATAAGGTACTTAATGAAATATTTCTATATTAATAAAACCTAATGAAGCGTATTTTATATGGCATGTAGCTTATATTTAAAATCCGGACAACTATAATATTCGATATCATGATATTATCTCCGACAATGAAAGGTTTTTCAAATGTGTCCTTCACCCCATCTTAAAATAAAATCGATCTTTGCTTTTAAATTTAAATGTAAGTATCATTTCAAAGTTTGTTGACTTTGTGATCAGAGTTGCAAATATATCTCTTTCAACGAAAAGTAAATCCAATTTCAAATCTTCTGCTAGTATTTTTTGAGTCCCGGTTGATTCGAGCGGCTTATTGATGTTTATATTATTTCAGCTAGCGTAGGAGCTGCAAAATATGGATATGATTTAAAGATGGACTCCACCGGTGTACTGCATTTTGAAGTTGGCCCAGAGATAATAAACTGTGAAAATATTAACGATATTAAAGTACAACTAGATTCAGAATTAGAGAATGCTTTACGAAGAGGTATAAACATGGTTATGATAACTATTAAGACCTATGTTTCGTAATTCTTATTTTAAACATTCTAATAAAAAATTAAATTATAATGTATTAATGAGTTAAAACTAACGACTTACCTTTACAGATCCAGACGCAAAAGCTAATAAGCCCGCTTTTGAAGCGAAGCAAGCGTTTATTCGACAATACTCAATTTGCAAAATAGTCGAACTTTGTTATGTCGATATCGTTCACAATATAAGAGCGGCAGCCAAAGTGTTACCAGCTTCCGCCTTCTTCAGGGATGTCATGAAAAATGTCGCTGTTTAATCCTATTAATATCATATTGCCTTTATTATTTTTATTGTACTTAAAGAGATATATGCATATGTGTTTATTATGTTTAATTTCTATATTAAGTGTAAAGTATTCATAATCAAATGAAATATCACAACAAATCATAATAAATATTTTTAACACATCATTTTTTTTTTCATAAAAATTAAATTTATAAAAACTTTTACTCGGTATATACCCTAAGAAAGCATTTACGAATGTTTAAATACTATCACCTCGACACTAGTTCGGAAAACGTTCTAGCCGCCAAAAAATAGGCAAGAAACTCGTTTGACTTTAGGTATATTTTTCATGCATGTACTTTAACTTAAATTTAACTATTAATTTTAATAATTTTAACTGTACAAACTGTTCATTATAATATATAAATTAAATATACAATAGTACCGGATTGCTTAAATCTTTAATAACGCTCAAAAGACTAATGTATCAGTAATAGATAATTTTACAAAACTAGATAGCAACTTACAAGTATTCAAACCTTCCGTATGATTTTTATTTCTTTAGCAAAGTATTTTTACGTTACTTATAAAAGTTATTTCACTGCCTGTTATTAATAGGTACTTATAGTTATTTTATTATTATATTTCTTCAGGAAGATATATAAAAACAATATTCGATTTAAAAATTCAATTCCAATCCAATCGAAAATGACTGCTACAGAACTTTGTCTTTCCTTTTTTATTTTATCTACGTTTTAGACATTCGAAAAACGAAATTAAACTTTTCTCCTCGAAGAAAGACAATAAATGCAGAATATATATAAATAATTCGAAAGATAAAATATTGCTTTGATTTTACATTCCAAAGTGGTTCGGTCAAGGGCCTGTCTAAATAAAATGTACTCATGCAAAATGCAAACTAAATTTAACTTATCAGACATTTTTGCGATAATACTTTGGAATATTAAAACGGATGATACCATGAGAGCAGTGGTTATGTAGTAATAATAATATATCATCCGTTTTAATATTCCAAAGTATTATCGCAAAAATGTCTGATAAGTTAAATTTAGTTATATATAATATAATATATATATATATATAACAAGGGTTGGCGTGGAGTGCATTTACAATAATGAAAAGTTAGTAAATATCAGGACGCCAGTTCTATGTTGTGTAGGTGTAAAGTACTTACCTCCAGTGATTGATTAGCTATCCACTAAGCCTCCCCAGCCAGTTTCCACAGCTATTTGTACCGCCAAGACATATAGTTTGCAGTCCGGTAACGAACTGGACTCAGCAGTGACAAATGTATTGTTAAAACCTACAGTTTTTTTATTTATTTATTTATTTATTTTAAACTTTTAAGAAAACTTTCAGCTAATATAAATTATAAAATTGTACACAATAAAAACAGAAGGCCATTTACAAGTTTCCACATATATATATAACAGAAAAATAGAAAGAAACTAACAGCAGTCAAAAGCACAAAGGGTTTAAGTAAAGAAAGAGGAACTTAAAATATTTTTCAGTTTCTTAGGACTACTATTGAAGAAATCTAAGTCTACTTCATTGAGCACTTTATTTGTGCTATCGGTCACTCTAATGAAATATGAGTTTTGCCTGTACATATGTAGCTCTAACTAAATAATTGTAAATTTTATTCAAATATATGATGGTAAATTTACAAGCGTGCAGGCGTCTTAATAAACTATTTTTAAGTTTACTGTATAATTGGATTTTAGATAATATTACCCAAAAGATATGATAAGCAGCGAGTGATATAATAACTGGTATATTTAAGGTGAAGCAGTTGGCCACAGTGGTGCGTGGGTCGAGCAGTGCTATACTGTAATAGCGATAGAGGTGGAACCAGACCTCTCCCTGGCGAGCGTGGTAAGAGCCATCCTTGGCAGCGACAGGGGGTGGAGTACTGTGACCTCCTTCTGCAAGCAAGTTATCCTGCAGAAGGAGGCCGCAGAGAGGGAACGGGAAGAGGATATTTTCACGGATCCTCTTCGCCGCAGGAGGGTCAGGGGCAGGCGGCGCGGTTCGCCCGTGCTCTCTCACTTCCCTAAGCTAACCACCGGTTCTGCATGTTCCTCTCCTTCGGAGGTCTTATCGCTAGACAAGATCCAAAGGAGGAGAGGGGGTGGACCTGGCTTGCGGCTGAGAAATGGGCAGGGTAGCTGATTTAGCCCCTGTTTCCAGTAGGGTAGACCAGGGAAGTGGTCCTTTTCGGGCTTGCTGCCAGGCGACGTGGATTGAGCTCGACCAATCCTGTGTCGCCCCAGGAAGGCGGCGATAGGTAAAATGAGTTTTTAGTGGGCATTCCCGGTGCTTCACGCGGGACGTGTCCCGCATACCACCCTGGAATCTCTAATGCGGAAGTTTAACTTCTGGATTAGAGATGGCAGAGTGTATGCGCAAAGGCATTTCCCACTATAAAAAAAAAGTTTCGATTCAAATTATATATTTCATTGATTTCCCTTTTATGATTATTGTAAACTCTTTTTAAAATAGAATCTTGAAATATGTTTTAGCCTCTGTGTTGAAAATAGCATTAAAAGGTTGATATTAAAATATTGCTCTACCTTGCCGAACAGACTAGTTATAAATACACTAAACACGTAAGATGATAATGCAAATGAATTTGCATATGATGAAGCGATGTTGGCGCAGTGGGTAGTGCGTCCGGATCCGCGTCAATCGACACGGGTTTGATCCCACCTATCCCACTCTAAAAATCGACCTGAGCTGTCGGTGAACGAAAACATCGTGAGGAAACCATAGCGTCATAGTATGGCATCTAATGATTCTCGCCTGGGTAGATATCACCCTTAAGTTTGATAACCTATCACCAAGTATCAATAGGTGTTTTCCGGCAGCATCACTTGAGTACCAGTACCTAGATTTAATGCGTTTAGCATCCTGGACCACATCGTCACTTAACATGAGGTGAGATTGTGGTCAGAGCACTGAGCCTATATTGTATTAAAAAAAAGGAAAAAAATATATATTCTAGCAAGTCACACACCACTGTATAGAAATAAGTATTCAGCTTCTTAAAATGTTAACCTAAGATAGGAATGTAATAAAACTTGGCATTTCAATAATGATAAACTCTGGTCTAAAATTTGGCTAACCTTCAATAAATATAAAGATTTTTCTATCTCTGACTTTTTCAGAAACATTGCATCAACTGTGATATAGTAGAAGATTTTTTTATAGAATTTCAAATCTTGAATAAAAAAAATTCCAGTATAAGGTTATAATGAAACACCTTACAATATAGTTAAAGTGGCCAAGGGTATAAAAAATTAAATAAGTCGGCTGATTTTTAAATCTGTATTATTTTGTTATCAACAAGGTCGTAGCTACCGCCGTATCATTAATAGGTATGGGGTTCCGACTTATGTAAGCAAAATATGTGAAATGTTATCCTCAACCTTTACCCTCCACGCGCTCTACGCCACAATTGTGGCGCTAGAAGTGCTCCTCGACAAACTTTCATACAGGGCAGTCAAGCTACGTCATTGATGCCCAATATCAGATTTGTAATTATTCTTATTTTTTAAGTAACATATGTACTGGAGCTAGAACAGATCACGACCACATATCGTATACATTCTGTTAGAGTAACCGCTTCAGTTTATCACGTCTCAGGATAAGCCAGTCTTTAAAAAAATAAAAATAGAGCGTAAATTCACTGTGGTATTTCCAGGCTGCTGTAACAACGATGTTCGACGATCGACACTAACCTTTTCGCGGTCTCAGATACTTTTTACTCGTCTTTTAACATACCAAAGAGTGAAGTTCATAAATATTATTTTAAAGTTCAAAAATTACCGAAAAGTTTCAACTTAAGGAGCAAAGTCTTTGATATATGTGTTCAAACTGAACTGAAGCAATTATTCCTTACATATAAATGAATACAGTAACTCACAAGCTATTTTCCGTATGAGAACTTAATTTCATGTGAAATATTTCTCTTTATAAAGTACTTAAGAAACAAAAAAAAAAGAAAGAAAACAAAAGAATCTTTTCGCTGAAACTCTTTTAAAAATATTGTTACATACCTGAACAAAGAATGATGAACCTTTTTTAGTATTTATTTAACCCGATAAAGAGACGTTTTCGTTTCCGTTCGCTTTACTGTTTATTCCGGTTAGATTTGTATATATGTATCTTCTGGTTCGTGATTAAGTACAAGTGATTGTAAATCTCTTAGAAATGTCAATGATAATTCTAATATTTTCAAATGCTTGCTTTATATTTCCCATCAAAATAAATTCAACTCCTTATCCTTATAATTATAAATCATGTCTATGTATTAATTTCCTTATAACTCGGAGAACCATTGAAGCGGTATTTATATTATTTTTTAAACCAAAGATTACTTGTTCTGTGAACAGGTTTTAGTATGTCTATTTTATTACATTACGTAATATCATAGATAAAATAGTATAATATACAAACAATCCTTGGCATGTAATTCCTTGTAATACCAAAGACTAGAAAATATAATAATTTATGAATGGTAACACTATGAACCATTGAATAATGAAATGAAACAAAAATAGATAAATAATTGTGAAGAATAGAAATTATTTTTTCTTATCAAAATATCATGTACAATATCACGATATTATCTGTATAATTTATACTTTAATAATAAATAGTTTTGAGGTGTTTGTTTGTTCAAAAACTAACAACTTTTTACTAAATACATAAACGATACCTATACAAAAAACATAGATTTTTGAATTTTTTATCTGTTTGCTCCGGCTAATCTCCGGTACTTTTTCTGGTCATTTTTCGAAAATAATTAGAGATCCGCGTAAAAAATTAAAACACATGAAATTGGCAATAAAATCAGATTCAATGCAAAGTTTTACTGGCGGAGTTCGTATTCGTGAGAAATATCTTTGCTTTATGTTAGTGTAAAACAAAAAAATTGCGGTTTCGTTTAAACAATCTAAAATCCTAGTAATTGTAAAAAAAACATTCGTATCAGTTTTTACTGCCAAATGCTTGATGTGTTTGGGCAAGTGCTTAGCTGTTTTAAATATAGTTACCTAATTCAATTTTATGTAATAATACAGTTATTTCAATGATCATGTATAAACAGTCAGAATTATATAAATAATTCTCATTTCCATAACCATTATTCACAACACACGAAACCAACGTCCGCAGCCGTTAATTCGCGGAATCTGGTTTGTAGTTTTTGATTTTAAAAAAAAATTCACAGTGTATATATTATTTCTTGACCCGACCGGTCCATTCTCACACTTATTAGTGCATGCAGAATGGTCCCAAGCATAAGTTCGGTGTTCAGTGCATTAATCGTATTTCTGTTTTGTGTTTATTGTGACGGACAAAGCCTTATATCTCCAAAATATGAAACCAGTGAGTGATACTTTTAGATATATATTATTTTATTTTATTATCTAAATTATACTAACTATATAATATAACTATATAACTTAGGTAAATTAAAATTGTAAATCATAAATCAAACCTATATCAAGGACAGAGTCAAATATCTATTAATTTAACAATGGACTTAGTAATTAGTGAGCTGATCTACACTAATAATTAAAATTTAAGTGTCTGTTTTTAATTTCAAAATATGAATATATATGAATGTATATACGACACCCATACCTAAAACACAATTTTAAAAATTTTTGTTTGCCTGTTTGTTCCGTGTAATCTCCGGAAAAACTGGACCGATTTTGACGGGACTTTTTGGTAGATAATTACTCCGAGTCAGTTAGGATACTATTGTTTTTCGAGAATAGGGTTCCGCGTTAAAAGATTAAAACTCATAAAAAATTGAATAAAATCCGAATCAAGGCACAGTTTTCTGGCAAATGTTTGAATTTATGATAAAAAAAAAAATTACTTTATACCTACTAAAAAAGTTTTAGGAAAATAATTAGGGTTTCGTATAAATATTTAAAACTGAGTGAATAATATATGAAACGCGGGCACACAGCTAGTTAACTAATATTTGTGTTATTGAATCGAGATATCGCGCCTCTGCGTAACTTTATCTGCAGCCAGAATATTTTTAAAAAGACACGTTTGGCACCGGAGTGCGCTAATCCCTACCCTTACATATGGTAGTGAGTGCTGGGTATAGCAGAGGGAGCATGAGAGCAAGATTAATTTAGTAGAGATGAGAATTCTAAGAAGCATAGCTGGTATGAGAATGATAGATAAAATAAGGAATAGTGTGATAAGGGAACGTTGTGGTGTGTTAAAGGATGTAGTCTTAAAGATAGAGAAAGGGGTGCTTAATTGGTATGGGCACGTAGAGAGGATCGATGAAAAAATATTGTCGAAACAAATTTACAAGGCGAGTGGTCAACAAGAAAGGTCAGGTCAAAAGTACCCGTAACCGAATAGTATGTGTGACGAGTGAAAAACTTGTGCAGAATCGTAACAGGTGGAAGGATGTAGTATTAAGCCTCTGCCTACCCTTATGACAGAGAGGCATTAGGTTATGTATGTGTGTTATTATTACCTACGGTTATCACTGTGCTATTTGGGTTTGGTTTAGAAATTGCTTCCGCGAACCTTAGGTAGGTGAGAACATCTGTAATCATATCCATAAGTAAAAAACCATAAAATAATTTATAACCCACTTCTAGAAGAAATTAATTGCTATAATTTGATAATCATTATTGATCTATTGCTTTATTTTCAACAGCACCCGCTTTACCTTTCCCGCGATGTAAAGCGTATGATATAGAATGTCTTCGACGTGGAATCAGGACATTTCTAATTTTCATGGATTCCGGAAAATTCGGCATGAAAGCCATAGATCCAACGATTTTAAACAGCGTCTCCATATCATTGCCCGAGCATCAGATGTCCTTTCTGCTGAGAAACGTCAACGTTACTGGCGCTAGATGGTCGAAACTTCTAGATAGAAGGTATCTTCTCGTATTTTATTGCTGAAGGCGTAGGTAACGTAAAATAATGCATGTAGAAAGTAACGTAAAAACGTAAGTACTTTAAACTTAACTTCAAAAAATAATCTGCAGCCAATACTTCGTTACAGGTATTAAAAAACTGACGAAATTTCATCCAAATCGGAAAGGGGTTCGGCGAGTGTAACCATTCCTTATACATTCTTGTATTCGTTTTTGATAGATAATATTATTGTAATTTTTTTTATTCTGCATAGGCCTCAGTGCTTTGACCACAATCTCACTTAATGTGGTCCAGGATGGTAAACACACTAAGCCTAGTAGTACTGGTTCTCAAGTGATGCTGCCGAAACACACCTATTTGTAGTTGGCGACAGGTTTGAAACTTGAGAGAGGTGGTGACATTATTAGAAAATACCCTACAGCCATTCTATAGTTTCCGCACAATGTTTTCCTTCATCGAAAGCGGAGGCTGATTTTTAAAGTCGGATAGTTCGACTCAAACCCGCTTCCATTGACGCGGAAATCGGCTGCACTAGTAACTGCGCCATCATCGCTTTAAGAAATTATATGCCCCACCCCATGCATTGACATAATTTTTTTTTTTCAAAACAAAGTAATTAAAATTAAATAGGTCAACGTTGCTTACGTTATCAATCACTATTAAAACTCTATGTACCCCATACTATCAAAAATAAAGAAATTCTTGAATAGCCCCAATTTTGCAAACTAGAAACCCAAATAAAAGGCTTTAAATAAAGTATACTGCTGCTACAAATCAATGATTTTATAATGGATGTCATTCGGGGGTGTAACTCAGTGGTAGAGTGTCTGCTTCGCATGCTGAAAGTCCTGGGTTCAAATCCCAGCACCTCCAAAAATTCTGTTTTTTTTTTAACTACATTACTTTTTTATTTTCTTCTTGAATTCATACAGTAATAAAAACAAATAAATGTGTTAAATATTATTACTTTAAAAAAATCTTCTTTGTTTCATACTTCCATAAGAAATATTATGTAAATGTGCTAAAAATACATTTGTGACAGGTTTAACGTAGAAGGCGGGAAAAATGTAGCTGTATTCAGTAGCGATTTACATGTCACCCGGAGAAATGAGAATGACCACAATTGATAGAATCGATCCATACGTCGCTTACCTGACCATGGATATCCGTGAGTAAATTATTCTATTTCTGTGAAATGTTATTAATGTTTTAAACATTTATGAATTATTGAATGCGTACTTACTTTATACAGTACCAATATGATAAAATTAATTTGTAATAAATTCGAAGGAGTTTACAATTAAATATAACCAAAGTGTTTTTAATTACCTATAAAATTCTAGTGACTTTTATTATGGATGTTTAAATTTTAGGTATAAATACCTAGATGAATAATGTATTATAAAAATATATATTAAATGATATACCTTTTAATTGAGATGGTTTAATATTAACGACATTCGTGAACGAATTTGCAATAATAAAAATTATTAAAATAAGTTAAAATTAGAACTTCCAAAATTGCCAGTTAGAAAGAATCAAATTAGATATTAAAAACTTTTCATTAGATCTTAATTGCTTCTTTATTTTAAATTTTTCATTATTGACCATAATATTTGCTTATGTGAAAATCATTTCTATTTTAGAAACTACAATATAATAATAAAATTTGTTACAAATAACGTCCAGACACACCTTTTATATAAAGTAATGATTTCTCACAATACATATTCAGGTAGTGTAAAATATAAAAATAGTTTTAAACTAGTTTTAACGCTGTGCACTTAACATGTGTATTTTGAAAGTGTCTTATTGTCTTAATAACATATGTAAGTGCAGTAAAGTAGTCCTAAAATGTGTTCATCTTATTGATAAAGATACCTTCACACGCCCGTAAAGTTTCATTTGGTTCTTATAGGTCATTTAGTAATTAACCAAAAAGTATTGAAAAGCTTATGAACCTTCAAGTACAATCAAGTAGTTACATATTTTTTCTGATATGGAGCCGTTTATGATTTCCTTATTTTTGGTGACAGGAGGAACGGGGGTCTGAATGTTGTTTCCATAAGGAATATTTATTTATTAATCTACATTTTTTGTTACAAAATTACGCCAATCTTTACATAATCGTAGAGGGCGGGGGTAGCTTTGCTCAGTGTTGGCACCTCCTATACATTCGAGTTGCTAGACTCAATATTAAAAGTGTGGGGTAATCTGTTTCTGCGCCTTATTATTGTGTAAGCGTATTTGTTTTTCTCATATATCTCTTGCTTTTTTATAATTCTGTCTCGAGTTAACAAAAATTGTATCTATTACTGGCTCTAAAACTGTTTTTACTTCTACTCTAAAAGTCGTCAGATATACCTAAACATTAGTCATGTCATTTCTAGCGACAACGTCGGTAAAGGGGCAACTTTAATTTTTCTTAGTATTGTTGACAACGCGAAGAGAGCGAACAATAATGATCAAAATTTTCCTTACAGAATACTTGAACGTAAAGTTACTATTTTATAAAATAAATAAGTTAATTTTGCTGTCAATATAGGTAACAATTTAAAATTTAAAAATAGTTATTCAATTTAGACACTGAAGAGGCGCTTATGCGCGTCAAAATACTACCACCGGTTCGGAAAACAACCCGGTCATCGAGAAGAATCGATAAGAAACTCGATCTGATTTTTTTTGCATGTTTTTTTTAACTTTAAAACGAATAGTTACAAAATATATAAGTAGATAGATGGACTGAGAAAGCTGTCGCTTCCAGATATCACCGTCGTTTACATAATGCTCCGCCCTATAAATATAACCTTTGCAAATTAAAACTTGCTTGGAAATGGTCCCTGAACTTATTGTCCGTTAAATCAGTAATGTGCTTTGGGATTTTATTATAAAACCTAACACTATTTATTACTTAGGAAACTATTTACAACTGTTAAACTAAGTATTACCTAGCGAGAAAGTTTTGCTAAATCTGAAACATGGAGCTGTTAATTTAAGTTTATTCCTTCTATTAAAATTATGATGGTCATATAAGGTGAACATAACTTATATTTATGGTATACATTTTAATTTCAGAGGGCGTGGAAAGCAACATAACCTATAATTGGGCCGGAAAACGAGGTATCGACAACGACGACTATATTATTATAGGTCCCGAGAGAATAGTGGCAAGAAATACACGGATTCCTACATTTTTCCTAGAACCCAGTGCGTAATTTTTTTTTTTGCATAATTCACTTACTTAAATGTTTTAAAAGTTCAAATAGCCAAGCAATAGTTCAATAAATGGTTTTCAAATAAATTTATATTGAGAATTTTTAACGTTTTGATTATGTTTGAAGATATCTTCAATTACTTAATTCAAGTTAATAAATAAATACTAAACTTTGATAGTAGGTAGTTACGTATATAATCTTACGTACCTAATCTCTGAACTTACGAGCTCTGGGTAGAGAAAATGCTACATTTTTTCTGTCTTTATAAAACCAGTGTATGAATAATAATTGTTGGTTTAGAGGAAATGGAAAAGCCAGTCTTTTTTAACACGATGACAATCACGTTTTAGTATATCGTAATTAAATCTGGAGGTACTTAGAAAAAGTACAAATATCTAAAACCTGTATTAAAATTAAAATTTGAAACCATGCCGGAATTTTGATAATAGATATAACATTTTACACTACTTCGGTTTCTGTAATATGTTCTTGCATATGAGCCGTACGGTACCGGGTAAGAATAGTATAACCTCATATCTTTCCGTGGGTATTTTTTTTATTTCGAACCTAGCTAACGCTGTTGACCGGAAGGGCCTTAACAGCTTCACCGTGACTTTGGGGGCGAGTGCTGAAGGCAGTCAGCCGCAGTTTCCGTGGGTATCATAAGACGCTACTAATGGATATGAAACTGGATGGACAGCAGCATTTTCTGAGTCTGCCTGCCAAGGGTGGCGACCAGGATGACGTTAATGATCTCGGAATAACCATACGGAGTTCTTTGAAGGTCATTTAGGTGTACACCCCGACACGGCGTACTCAACCAAAGATGTAAAGACTATGTACGAGGACATTTCACAAGCCATACAAGCCCACTATACCATTGTAGTGGAAGACTTCAACGCAAAACTTGGGAAGCGAAATGACATTACATATTACGAAGTATTGAAAAGTTTGTTAGGTATACATACTTCACTAATGCAATAGGTAAGGGTAGTGCGTAAATGCATTTCCCTCCGTCAAAAAAAAAGGTATACATACTTATCGGTGTCCCATTTGTGTACAATGCATTTACCTCTAGGCTTAGTGTGTTTACCATCCTGGACCACATCGTCACTTAACATCAGGTGAGATTGTGGTCAAAGCACTGAGCCTATACCGTGTAAAAAAAACCTACTTACGCTGCGAATGTGATGAATATGTTATCCCTTTAATACATAAATACTTTTTAACATTTTCTTAATAATCCTGTGAAATAGTGTGCAAGGCCGTAACACAGCATTGTCGGGTAATTTCTTACCTTAAAATACCAATGAGCAATATTGAGATAAGTAGGTACAATACATAATGCGGCGTAAATTTCAAATTAACCACATATTTTATACAACAACGAGAGGCATTCTGAGATACGTTTGAACTTTTTGCACATATGGGGACCATAGGATGTAGCGCTACTTCATGCAAGTCCACATTTTTAACTTTGACTGCAATACTCAATACTCTTAGCCCTCAGGGACTATCAATAAGTTATGAAAGAAATGTAGCCATGGTACTACTGGCCGGATAAGAAAAGAACTAAGACAGTTGTAGTAACGTCCTTTGCATCAAGGTCAAGTACATAGAACAAAGTCTATCAGATAAAGTAATATTCTTATTTCCGATCTGTCAGTAATCACTGCTCCCTTACCTTAAATCCAAGTATAATTTCGGCCCTAGTATAATGTCGTGACTCGTAACCCAAGGCAAAAAAGGATTGAGGTCGATGGTTTTGTTATTGTAACCTAGCAGTTTATAAGAAAAACTCATACAACCAAATAAAGTTTCAGCACACTATATTTGTCCTATAAAATTCTGGTTTTGTAGAATAGCCGACATACATTACATGCTAGATAGCATATTAGGTGAATGAAAAAAACGAATCTAATTTAGTAAAAAAAAACAGACACTTCAATTTTATATATTAACGACAACAAAAAAAATTTTTTTTTTGGACTATTGTACATGACGCCATGGTTCTGTTGTCTTCCATTATACATATTTGTTCGAAACGGTCTACGCTTCACTTTACAACACTGCATACACACTCCTGCACATAACACGCAGGTCGTGTAAGGAACCTTTTTTTAGTCTATTGATAAATAAAAAATGTAGGATTTAGCTAGGATTAAAAATCCGCGGGAGTTTTCAAACTCAGCGACCAAGACGAGGTTTCGAACTCTTGTTCTAGTTACTTTTTGCGCCGAGTCCCCTCTGCACTCGCTCCCAAAGTTACGATGAAGCTGTTATGGCCCTTCGGGTCAACAGCATTAGCTAGGTTTGAAAAAAATAAGCTTCATTTTATTAATTAGTATAGACTTCCCTAAGTAAAACATTGTAGGTAGACACTCCTTTATTTTAAAAATTTAAGATATTATCTCATGTTGATGTTTCGTTTAAATTCAGATTCAATTAGAAAATTGTAGATTGTTGGTTAAAGAATTACAAATTATCACAAAAGTCATATTTTCTATGTCATTTCTCAAACCAGAGAATAGAACTAAATTTAACATGACTAATTTCGGTACTGTCGACTTAAGAGGACATGGAGGAAAAGTAAGTATTTCAAAAATCTATTGCTTTTGTTCCCCAAATAATTATAAAACACGAAAGGGACAACTGCGGCTCAGGCTGATTTTACCTATGCAAAATAGACGTCACTTCGTAGTACTCCTACAAAACTGAACAGATGTTTAATTTTCTTTTACTTTTAGAATAATAAAGACTGGCTATGCCTGTACGTTTTGCTTTTTTAAATTTTATCTATTAAATTTGTTTGACGAACGTCTGAAAAAGGCGGCAAAAACGAGCGTATTTTTCTACAATAACTAATTTATGGAATAAATCAAAACGTACGACCATGGCAGTGGTGAATATATATTATTTCGTATAAAATTATTCACCATAATGCTATTATCCAGGGAGGAAACAGGGGACTACGTTTGTATGGAATAAATGCCGCTACCATATCCTCTTAATATATGACCTATCTAAAAGCCATTTTAATGTAATCAGTTAGTATTATTTCTCGAGCTTTAGTGAAGCAGACACAAGTAGTTGCATAATATCGAAAAGTTTGTAATAATATTTGGTTCTTCTATGATGCTTATATGCTACACATATGCTCACTATGTAGGTAAAAAGGTCAATTAAAATGAATTCACTGATAAAAAAAGTAATGGTATCTTTAGATTGAGTTAGATTTGTCTTCATTGTAAATTCACACGAATTACAATTAAATGGGACTAAAATATCAACAAAAAATATACATGTTTAAAAGTAATCCAAATTATCCACTTTGTTGAAATATTAATAAAAAGTTTTGCAACTAAAAATACTTAACTAGTATTTATTGTTACAGATACTGAGGATGCCTACATAATTGGAGAAACATTGCAAATGAAGCAATCGATTCTTGATCACTTTTCAAACGAAATTACAATAGCTTTGATGCACACCGTTGTAGATAATTTTCGATTGTTTTGTAGTAAAGTTGCTGTAAAGCATTATTATGAATATTACTGAACTAAACATTTTATTTAATAGAATAAGCCCTTTAAATAAATGATATGCAAATAATACACCTATTTATTCTGTGGTATACAGACAACTAGTGTTTTCCCAGTGGCTGGAATACGAAAATAATAGTTGCTGAAAATTTAAGGAATAAAACTGTCCAATATTGTTATTGATCACATTGATTGACAGTAAAGCACATCAGTAGCTTCTAAACAAAAAATAATAAAGTAAGTTGGTTAGTCTCTGTTAAAAAATAATGGAATTGTAAAGACAGAGCTTGGCACGTAGTAATAAATAAAATTATATTGTTAAGATAATTAATTAAAAATTACAAGCACTAATACAATTTAAGTTTGAAAATGAACAACTTAATTTTTTTTTATAATAGAAAAAATATAGATATTTAACAATAAATCCTGAAATTTTTATTGGTCCATCTCAAATGGTTGACTTGGAATCTATTTCTTCATGATGAGTACTCGCAATTTTTATTTTTTAAACTGGTTTAGGGAGTAATAGGAGTTAGTGACTGCTTCATAAAAAACACATGAACCTAGTCTGGTATCAAGTAGAAAATGAGGGTCCACTTGATGTCAGCTCACTCATGGCCTGACATTCTTTCTCACTGGCAAGCATCGCAGCAATGATGCTTGGCAGTGACAGGTTGCTGCCCATAATCGACCTGTCGAACATCCATCCATGCAGGGCATTCCTCAACAACATGCTGAGCCATGTCTTTGCTTGCTCTACATTCCAGACATGCAGCAGTTGGGTCCATGGGATGGGTTGAAACCATCTTTTCAGGACTGAATAAATCCCATCAGTGGTGTACTTACCATACCGTCTATTCACCAGGGCTACTTCCCAACATCCCATCACCTGCTTCCTGTATTTTTACTTAATTAGAGCAATCTCCAGTAGCGTAGGCAACTTCCTTTTCTTGTGCTATCTTTGGTATCCCTATGCTGTGGTAGACGGAGGTAAGTGCCTCTGCCTCTAGCTCTCACAGGGGAGAGATAGCGAGGACGCATGCGGCGCCACCGGACACCATTCGGTAACAACGGGCTAATCTCAGCATGACAACTTTCTGCAATGTTGTACTGATGTGATCTTACCTATATAAAACTAGATTGAATTTCTAGATTAAATTTTATTTCTCTACATAACTATTTGAAAAGATACATTAATTTATGTCTATAAGTGTTAAAAATGTTAAACTATAAATTAAAATGACAGCTCTATTTTATATAATTCCATTAATTAGAATACTGTAAGAAAATAAATAGACAGTTAAGTTTTAGCTTTTTGATTCCAACAATATACCAGGTGACACCAATGAATAAAAACATGTACTGTTTGAAATTTTCAACAATGTTTATTTATTTATAACAATAATTTGTTTCTGAATATAATGTTGGTATTTTCTACAATAAAGTTGTTAAGATAATTAAGAACATTTATACATTCACATGCAAATAGTAAAATGACAACACAGAATTATTTAGCACTAAATCAAATTAATCTGTAATTAAAAAAATAGTGTTTCAAATTATAAATTTATGTAAAATTATTAACATAGTCATTATTATAAATTTACAAATTTGTTCAAAATGCATCACCCAAAGATTCTTCAACAAATTTCTTATAAATTGCCATAAATTTAGCAATAAATGCTTCGAGATGAAATATTGGTTTATTACCTAATCTCATCCTGTGTTCATATCGAGCAGCGTGACTCGCAACTTGGCATTTCATAGCCATATCACAGTTCCTCACTAATTCTTTTAATAGCCCTGCAAATATCATGTCAGGAGGTATACCATGTATTATTAACTCATACAATTTTTGTCGTACCTCACTTAGTTTCTTCGGTGATTGCTCTGATAAGATCATAGAAGCTGTCTCTCTAATAAATATTTGCCAGTCAGGTTCAGGAATTTTCTGATCTACAGTAAAAGGGTATTGTTGAACTTTACAAGCTTCACACATTAGTAATGCTCGTCGTAAATTACGATCTGCACAGTTAGAGATACGTATAGCTAATTCCAGAGGTAGATTTAAACATTCTTTCTTTGAAACCAGTTGAAGCACTATTGCAATTTCTTTCTCTGTAGGGGCGGGCACTCTTATAATTAAACATCGGGACCTGATTGCCGGAATAACTCTTGAAATTGAATTAGCAATGAGTATAAGACGACAGGTGGCTACATATTTTTCCATAGTTCGCCGCAGAGCATGCTGAGCATCTTTTGTTAGGTCGTCCACCTCATTTAATATAACTACTTTAAATTCTTTTTGTCCAGATGAATCAATCTGATGAGTCTGAGCAACGTTTTTCACAAGATCCATGATCACAACTCTATCGTGTATGCCTACATCAGTCGGATTAACCTCGATATGATAATTGCTACTTACTGTCATAATTTCTATTTTTTTATTTGAAGGTGTAGTAAAATGCATAGTTTCCTGTCTTAATCTATCCACACCAGACCCATATAGTTCCCTTAATAAACACATAACGCGAGTTTTTTCTTTCCCGCACCAGAAGGACCGTAGATAAGCAGATGGGGGGAAAATCACTCTGTTGTACCAAATTCTTTAAACGTGCGGCTTGATCCTTGTGGTAATCCAATTTCATTAGATCTTTAGGCCTATGTTTATCAACCCAAAGACTCATTTTAACAATCTCTGTTGTTGGACAATGTTATTGATAAAAGAATCTGAAGTTATATATATTTTGACATTTAAAAGCGCGCGAATTTTTGATCATTTTTTTTAGAGCTGGAGCAAACCGTATTATTCGGTTCCGAGTAACGGGTAGGCCATATAGTACTCATTATCGAAACTTTACTGACGAATAACGCATTTAATTATACGCGTTTTTCGTATTAATGTTATTTGATGGATTCTTTATAAAAATAAATACAACTGTTTCAGTTCGCGCATGTACCATTGATGCGTGAATTGAGTATTTGCATGAAAACAATAAAACTCTAAAAATAAATTAACATAACTCTTTGATATATTACACAAAGGTTTGAGAATGAAATTTTAAATAATTAAATTGAAAAAGTATAAGTTGTCTAATTACTAGTCTGGTTCAAAATGCGGTTGGATTAAAAAATGTACGTTACATAGCTAGCTATTTAACAAACATAGTAATGAACAAGAATTAGTACGCGACGGCAGCGCCATACCCAGAGATAAATAATAAAACGGAACAGATTATACTTTGTTATTTATCTCTGGACTATACTTTTTATTTAAAGTATTTCTGTTCTTAGTTCTCAGAAACATCTTTACTTAATGTTAGTACCAAAAAATTTATGAGAAATATTTTTTTATTTTTACTAAAAAAAATCGGGGTTCCTCATAAAAACATTTTAATGCAGTGAAGAATATATGATGCACAGGTACAGTCGCAACACAACAACAACACAGGCACACAGCTAGTCGTAAATAATTTTATGGTTTTTATAGAACCAGAAAAAAATTAAACATTGATTTCTTAGATTATTTCAGTGCTATATATCGATTATAAAAATAGATTTTTTGGTCTCAAATTTCGATTTTTCAGCTAATATCAATAAATATGGTGCTGCTTAGTGTGTCAGCTCTTCCCCCCGTTCTTCAACCTTAATGTTATATACCTCGCCCATGAGTAACAGTACATTACTAGTCGTAGGCTGTGGATACAATTTAGGCAATACAGAGTATTGTATAAATAGAGATAAAGCTCACCAAATTCGTCTCACTTGTGTCTGTTACAAGCAACTTTCAATATTATACATGCCTATATATAGATAGTACATGTAAATATTTTTGGCCTATATGGAAATTCACTAATTTAGAATTCATATAAAATAATTAGAAATCAAGAGATTGTAATTACTGAATTCCTAATCATGTAACATTTACTACATTATTATAGTATTTATATATAGATGAGATGAGATGAGAAAACAGCCAATTGTATTTGTATAATTATTTATCATGATAACACACCTGTACTTATCTAACAAAACTGACAAAAATAATACTTAATTTAATTATACACTTTTTCTTTTATGGAATTGGCTTAGTGCTTTGACCTCAATCATACCTAATGTTAAGTGACGATGTGGTCAAGTGACGCTGCCGGAACACACCTATTGGTATTTGGTGACAGGTTTTCAAACTTGAGGGTGGAAGCTACCCAGGCGTGCATTATTTAAAAATGCCCTACCACTATGCTATGGTTCCCTCCCGATGTTTTCCTCCATCGAAAGTTTAGTCTGATTTTAGAGTTGGATACGTAGACTCCGTTTTTTTGTACTACTTATTACAAATAGACAAAAAAATTAATAATTGTATTTTAGTAATAGGTAATGCACATACTTTCATAACTATTTCGTAAATAGATTTAATTTTGACATTACAAACAGACACTATTTATTAGTATCGGTATTATCGGTACAAAAATACGAAAAGTGCGAGTAACGAAATGCATTCGTGAGTAACGTTTCGGTACATGGCGTACCGCCCTTACTAAGTCACGAATACATACGCTTTGCCACAGCTCTAACTAATACTGAAATAGGACAGTTCTCTGTATTTAAATTGTTAAGAAAATGAAAATTTATTGTATTGTTTTTGTAATATACTTTGTTTATTTTCACTCTGTGTGGTGCGAAGAATTCAATTTATTCGGAGATGCGGGTCTGGCTTACGCTATTGAAGTGAACCTAGGGCACCCTCACCAAAAGGTAAACATCAAATTTAACAATAAATAGAATCATCATTATTATTGACTTTTTCTTTAACCGCTAGATTTCCGTAATAATAATTAATACATTTATGAAATAATTAATACTAAACATCTTTGTCTATAGTTGAATTTACTAGTAGATACTGGAAGTACAACGTTAGCGATAGCTTCTTCTCCAAGACAGGATAGCAACAAATATTTTCATGCAGATAATTCAAGCAGCATTTATGACAGTGGAAAAGAGGTAGGTGATTCAAATGTCACTAAAAACTAAATAATTAATTTTCAAGTCGAGAATAATCATAGTTCAGTCAATTCATTTTAATAAAATTTACTGATTTTGTAGTTTATAATACGACACTTTTTTTGGAATTTGTTATTCTGTTAAAAAAATTTAATTTGTTTCCCTATCTCAGATTTCATGCTTTTGTGTGTAGAGTTATTTTAATTTTTAATAGTATCAATTTAATAATACTTAGGTATTGGTACACTCATCAAGCAAATAAGTCTTACTCATCAGAATTATTTGGCCAGTATGAAAAGTAATGCAACCTTATTTATTTCACAGGTGCATGCAACCTATTTTGAAGGCAAGTGGGTTGGTCGACTTGCATCAGATTATATACAATTCCCTTCATTACGTTCAGTACCTGAAGTAAGATCAGATATTGCACTTATCACAAAAAGCCACAAGTTTTTTATGAATGGATCAGGGTGGCAAGTATGTTTTTTTTAGTACTTTATTAACTGCTTAGTGTAAGAGGGTTGTTACTTATATTTTTGACATATAGTTACATCAATATTAGTACATAAAGTCATAATTGTTTTATTGTTCTGGGCAACTTTTAAACCCAATGGACCGAAATTTCAATGTCTTCATACAATTTTTTATTTTTTATTATTATTTTAGATTACGCAAACAATCCTGAGTAAGACAGCTATTATTTAGTAAAGTGTAAAATAAAATGTAGTTAATATATTGTCAAAATCTAAAATTTTTAAATATATAGAAATAAATTCTTATAAAAAAATTATTCATTGCTTTATAGTAGTATGTCTTAGTATAGAAGTATACTTTTTTACATGTATAAATTGTTTCAAATTAAAAGTGTCTTTGAATTATTTAAATAATTATATTCAAATAGTGTTATTGTTAGTCTATTGAAAAATAAATGTTTTTATTAATAGTTAATTCAAAAGGAATTAGAATTGCTAAGATTTTGTGATTGCAAAATACATTTGATATTTTAACTACACTGTGATTTTGATGTTTCACTTACAACATTTCAGGGTCTTTTAGGACTTGCTTATCTTCCAGTTGGTGCTTGGGGTGATGATGTAGTGGTTGAATCTTGGCTTGACTCTCTAGACAGGGCTACCAACAAGCTAATGTCATTTCAGCTAAAGCTATGTGCCACACAGGGTCTCACAAATGCAACACATTATGGAAGTTTCTGTGTTCTTGGTATGTGGCTAATTGTTATATGTATATATAATTGTTATAACTATTATATATGTTTGTTATATATTTATTATATATTATTATTTTTATATTTATTATTTAGTATATATAATATTGTTATATATTTGTTATATTATATATATTTATTATATAATTGTTATAACTAGCTACTCTTCACGGTTTTACCCACATAGTTCCCCTTCCTATACAAAAATACAAATCTTTCCACTTTATAATATTTTATTTGGTTAGGATAGCAGTTTGAACTGAGCAGATAAGGAACACTTTATATAGCTTAATTTGTAGATTCTCATTCTAATCAGTTTAACCCTGAAATGCATGTTGATGTTTCGTTTTACCAATTTTTGAAGTTATACTTCTTTAGGCGCGTTATGAAAAAATGATGAGAGTGAAATTTTAAGATGCGCGCGCATCTGTGAGACGAAATTAACAGTATGAAGTTGTCTGCTTAACCGCTCATTAAGTCTCGAAAAAAAAGCTACCAACAAAATAGAAATTGAACCTCGATATTAGTCGCGCATGTTGGTACGCTCGTCACATCTGATCATTGTTTTCATATTTATAATATTTATCAACATGCTTCTAGTTTATACATTCACAACACGTGTTTTAGTTTCATACAAGTGCGAATTATATATGTGCTAATAAATTATATTCAGTAGTGATTTAAATTGAATATTTTGATTGATATCACTTACTATTTGTGAATATTAGTGAAAAAAATTGTGCTTATATACTTTTTCAAATGCTCCAATATAATTGAGGTTAACTATCCGTATGTATTATTTATTGATATAAATTAAAATACTTTTATTTAATATACTTAACACTAAATATTATTAAATTATTAATGTTAAATACTTATTATTGGTTATTTAATATTTACAAAATAAAGAAATAAATTTAATAAAAAGTTTGTGATAAAAATTAAAATTGAACATCAAATTATAATAGTAATTTTTAATATTTGCTATTAAATTGAATACATAATAAATATTTATAAAAATAACTAAATAAATTTAATGATTTTTTTTTTTTGATAAAAATGAAAAGTGAATATTAAATTAAGAAATCAATAAAAAAAAATATTTAAAAAATGACCAACCTTAAATTCAATTTTTTTTCTATTATTACGTCAAAGAAATATAACTTCTTACGTGCGTACATAAGTACACACACACTTTTTTTTCTATTTTGCCTTTAATCCTTAGCAATTGTTTTTTGTTAGTAGGTACAATTTCATTTAAACGGCATTAATAATTAATAATTACCATTACTTATATATAAAAAGAAACATATTTTAAAAAAGTCCATAAACTACACCAATTCCTGGTTTATTTATGAGAAATTGAAATTCATACTTTTAAAGGTCAAAAGGCTTAGTCTTCGAAGAAGTGGTTAAATGCTAAATGTATATATAAAAATTAACTCATTTAAATTAATGAATGTATGTAAGTTTGGTTCAGTAAGAATTACTTGCTTTGCGTGAGACTCGGCTAAAAACAATGTAACACATAAAATAGATCATAATATAAAAAAATATAAATACTTTTAATTAATGTATTTGTAAAATTGTTGACACTATGACTTATTATTTTCAAACTATAATGCGTGTAAGGTTTTTAAAATGTAACAAGTAATGCATTTTATTATCAAGTGTAATTGCAGACATCTATTTAACTACCTATGTTTACCAATAGTACACATTCTTTGAATTTTCTTTTATTTGTTATGATGAAGTTATTTTGATGCAAAGATTGTTTCGAGTTCACTAAGGATTAGTAATATTATAACTGATGAATTGTGGACAAAATTTAGAATACCTAATAGGTTAAAAATTACAGAAACACTAAAAATTCAAACTCTGCCAGATTGCGGTTCCGAATAGATAGGTTGTATATTGCTAGATGCAGGACGTTGTTATAGCAACTCATCCTTGTATGTACAAACCGTACACAATTTTTTTGTAAAACACTATAGAAATTGCCGAAAAATATTTTAAATGTATGAATTTACGTTCTTGAAACAAATTTTTTCTACTTTTATAGATAAATTCTTTGCATATCAGATAATATACATCTTATGTAGTTACAACAACAAAAAAGATGTGGTGTCGTGGGACACCAGGTGGGAACGAAGTTCCTTCGGCTAATGTAGAATCGACACAATTTGCAAAAAAAATTGTGCTCAATTTTATGTAGGTTTCTTGATTTTTCTCTTAAATTTTGATGATTAGTTTTTATTTAAGTACAGGAAAGTATTTAGGAAATTCAGTATTTTAGGAAATAATAAATTACGTAAAAAAATCGTAATTCAAATTATCAATTAAAATAACAAGATATGTCTCTTTATTTTTGTTACACAACATAAAATTACATAGAAATAGAAATAATTACAAAAAAAGTTTTTATTATTATTATTATTATAAGTAATTCCTATTAATCAGTCTCGTCATTAAATTCTATTGCTGAAAGAAGGAGAAAGAGAAAGGTATTATACACTACTCGCTTGTGTATACGACTGTCGCGCCTGTGCACGTCTCATTTAACGGTTTTATTCCACGGACAAAATCCCTAACTCCTCCAAGCCTGCCGTAAGGAATTTCGTTCCAAAAATTTCTAACATATTTTATTAATGACAGTAGAATTCGTTATTGTTAATAGCTTAAAGAAAACATTGATATACTATTTAAGTAAATGTAAAATGAATATATAAATGTTGGAAATAAATTGTATATCAATGAAAACCTTGACAAACAGAGCAGAAAGAGGTACTGAACTGTTTTGTCTTTACCTATTATAATTTATGTGACGAATATTATAGGCAACTTTTAAGATCACGTATATCTAAAACGAATTAAATTAATGCATTTTGTTTTTGTAGATGATCAAAAGTTAAACGAGAACCACAATAAGATATTTCGAACACAAATACTAAGAAAACGTTGGTACGAAGTAGGCGTCATATCTGTTAAGGTGATGACGTCACCAAACATTACCGCTGACCGAGTATCAACAACAAGCAATGAAATTTATCACAATGTAAACAAGGAAATGTGTCAGATTCTGAACAAAGAGAAAAGTATAGTTGACAGCGGCACCACTAACATTAGATTACCTGACGTTTATTTTAGACAAGTAAGTTTGCATATTACGGTATAAAGTAAAAATAACTTTATTCCCGCAGAAATTCTTTGCGAGTGTCAAACCTAAAATGGGTACTCTATAAACTAATAAATAAAAAATAAAAAAAAAATACAAATCTGCTACTAATGTATGAATTAATCAAAATATTTGTTTCATTTTACAGATAGTTAACGAGTTAAGAAGTGCATCTCAATCGTCTAATATCTTGATATTAGATGATTTTTGGTTCCGTGGGGAGGTATGTTACCGGTATCATTTCATACCTTATCTGTTCACCTTCCGCATAGTTTGCAAATTGTATATTGAATATAGCTGTGCCCTTGTCTTCGTTCGCATAAAAAAAAATTAAAGAAACATTATCCATTGTACCTAATTGTGAACAAAAAATTGCGTGAGTTTAGTCACATACACACGCACAGAAGATTTATATATGAAACACATATTTCTATTTCCTCAACAGATTTAAACAGTAATTGTCATAATTAAATTTAATAAAATATAACAATCTGGATACAGTTATTAAAGTGACTTGAAGTTAACTATTTAAATTTAAACTATTAGTAGTAAATATTATATGGAAGTTTATGACAGGATATTACTTGCTGTCACACAAAAACTATAACAATCCACCTTAGAACTTAAGTAAATTGAAACTATTTACACAATTGATATATTCATAGAGCGTAAAATAAACAACAGAAACAATTTATTTCGATTTGTTAAATGCAAGGGCATTTTTTTAATGTACCATCGCTAATGTAGTCTATTTTTGTATTGTTTTCTCTGCTCGATATTAAATCTATTGTTACATTGTCAGGTATGTATGTTACATCATACAACTTGAGGGTGGTACAAGCTATAGTGATTTTTGAAGATCGACGTGTAGTTAATTGTATTCGTCGCCATTATTAATGGGCCATTGCACGGACGAGGCCCGGTGGGTCTGCCGCAGGGGGCGGCGCGGTGCTTGTGAGAGCCATCCCGTATCGCCCCCATTCTAAATGCGGCGGTCGGCCCCGGGGGGTTTAGTGGGTATTTCCGGACGCTTCACGTCCGGGCGAGTCCCACACTGGCATGGAGTCGTCCCTCCGTGCCCCCTTACCTATTGTATTGGGGGACTCCGGTCTCTCTAATGCAATAGGTAAGGGTAGTGCGTAAATGCATTCCCCTCGTCAAAAAAAAAAGCTGTCATTCTAATCGAGATATATTTTATTATTGTAAAGAATATTTTTTTAAATAATTTTATATTATCTCTTCTCTTCAGCTATCTTTTCGCGTCGTATTGATAACATTAAACAATCATAAATGACTTTTTGGTAAAGTAAACCAGAATTGTAGAACTCTAGTTTTGAGGTTAGGAGCATAATAAAATTTTATTTATTTTTTAGTATATACCAAACCTATACATATATAAAATATATATAAATACATAAACGAAATTTCAGGCTGCCTGTTGGCCAGAGCCTCAGGAATGGCCTTTACCCTGGTTGGGTATCGACCTTCTCAATTACGAATCGGAAGATCAATACTTTACATTGGAATTATCACCTCAGGTAGGTCTGACCAGTTGATTGTGACTGTTTCTATAATGATTACTGGTTATGCAGTTTGTTTGATTGTTTAAGTATTGGTTAATAGGATATATGTTAAGTAAGATATGTTAAGAACAATGACTGTTAGAGAAAATTCGTTTAATTCTGTTAATATAATCATCTTAGACAGATTTGAATCTATGACTCTTATAGGTGGGAACAACTAATTTTTGTTTTATAATTTATAATGTATTTTATGTTAATTAAATAAGTGTAAAATAACATGTGTACCTACTTGAAAAGTTTCATAAAATCACAAGTTTTTTAAATTGATAACTCAATGACAGCTACTGCTAGATAATCATTATAGTAAATCGGTCAACAGAAAAAAAAAGTGTGTGTGTACTTATGTACGCACGTAAGAAGTTATATTTCTTTGACGTAATAATAGAAAAAAAATTGAATTTAAGGTTGGTCATTTTTTAAATATTTCTATTGATTTCTTAATTTAATATTCACTTTTCATTTTTATCAAAAAAAATTTCATTAAATTTATTTAGTTTATTTTTATAAATATTTATTATTTATTCAATTTAATAGCAAATATTAAAAATTAATATTATAATTTGATGTTCAATTTTAATTTTTATCACAAACTTTTTATTAAACTTATTTCTTTATTTTATAAATATTAAATAATCAATAATAAGTATTTAACATTAATAATTTAATAATATTTAGTGTTAATTATATTAAATAAAAGTATTTTAATTTATATCAATAAATAAATAATACATACGGATAGTTAACCTCAATTATATTGGAGCACTTGAAAAAGTATATAAGCACAATTTTTTTCACTAATATTCACAAATAGTAAGTGATATCAATCAAAATATTCAATTTAAATCACTACTGAATATAATTTATTAGCACATATATAATTCGCACTTGTATGAAACTAAAACACGTGTTGTGAATGTATAAACTAGAAACATGTTGATAAATATTATAAATATGAAATCAGTGATCAGAGGTGACGAGCGTACCAACATGCGCGACTAATATCGAGGTTCAATTTCTATTTTGTTGGTAGCTTTTTTTTCGAGACTTAATGAGCGGTTAAGCAGACAGCTTCATACTGTTAATTTTGTGTCACAGATGCGCGCGCACTTCATACTGTTAATTTTGTGTTACAGATTCGCGCGCATCTTAAAATTTCACTCTCATCATTTTTTCATAACGCGCCTAAAGAAGTATAACTTCAAAAAGAGAAATATCTTGATCTGTTTTAGCTTTGCGTATTTATATATAAGTTAGTTCTGACTCGATTATACGCATAAGCGAGTAGATACGCTTTTGGGGCATATATATTTCTAAATTTATCGGCATTTTAAATCTCTCTCTTTTATTTAAATTCACTTTACCACTGATTTAATTATTACCGTTTAATGTTATTTTAGTTAATCAGATTTTTATCATGTCATAAATGACGCCCTAAACCAAGTTTTATTCGTTGTTTATACTATATGAAATAAAGAGGTAAAATTGATATTTTACTTTTTACGCATAACCTCAAAAACTACTTAACCGATTTTAAAAAAGGTACAAACAAAATAAATCTACATTGTCAACTATATTACATTTTTTTCATTCGTGTTTTTTATATACCCGTGCGATGACGAGCCGGGTCGTTAGTGGTAAATATAATAACAGAAAATCGTTACAAAAATATAAAGATTTGGCCGCTAATCTCTATTAACTTGAGAGGTCGGAATAAGTGGTTTTTAAGTTATTTTTAGTTTTAAAAATAATTTTGACAAAATTCTAACGTTCTGTAGAATTACATGCGAGTAGTGACCGCACACAATAGTAGCGGAGAAACGGGAATAGTGTCTGAGTTTTGCTATAAACTCGGCTTGGAAGCGGGGGGCGAGGAGACCGTCCTGGGTTATACAGCTATGGAAGGATTACAGGTGATAATTTTATTTTCAACATTTATTTCCATAATAACGTTATTCGTACCTTATTACGATCATTTGGATATAAAAATAATTAATAATATAAATTTATACTACAGTAATACCCCGCTTAACGCGAGTGATACGTTCCGAAAAAAATCGCGTTAACAGAAATTCGCGTATATCGAGGTTAATGATTAAACATAGTCAAAATTTAATACAAAAAAAATACAAATCATTTTAATCAATCACTTTAATTCTAAGAACACTTTATGCAATACATACTCTTATATTTTACGGAAAAATACATCTATTGTCTTTACATTATGTTTATACTCTTTCGCGTAATGCGAGGCATTTGAGCGCGAAATTTGAAATTCGCGTTATAGTGAAACCGCGCGTAACGGGGTCGCGCTAAGCGGGGTATTACTGTATTTCCCATCACCTCAATTTTTTTCGCCCATCTATCGCATGTCGCATTACAACCATCCGTGTAGTAGGGATAAAGTGAAAGATGCCCGGCAGTACAGCCAAGACCAATTTGTCGGCACTCATGGCTTGTCTCAATTGTGTAACATTTATAATCACACTCATTCGTGCAAGTTCTTCGCGGTATTTGTGTGTTTTGAAATATATTATGGTAATTCAAATAAGTAAACTAGTGTTTACTAGAACAGTTTCCAATGCATCGTGGTTTCATAAAACCGCACAATGTTGTTTTTTTTATTATCTAAAAAGATTTAAAAGTAATTAACCCCCTGATCACTAACCTGGCGTTTACGCCAGCTGTCCATTGTTTTCCTATTGTCTCATTTTTATGGGTAATCGACATATTAAATCTATATCTCTCATTAATATTTCATCCTTGTACCAATATGTGAAATGAAATCGTGTGAATTTTACATAAAAGCAACTATGGGGAGTGGTCTTTGCACCTTTGCTAATTTTTGATCACATGGTACCCGAGGAGTTTCCGAATGTTGATTACATAAGCAATGTTAATTATGCTTACGATAACATAGGTAAGGGCTGACAATGGGGAAGAGGAGTCAAAATATAGTATTTAACTTTAACGAGAGAAATTAAACTTCGTCTGGGAATATAAATAATTAAAACGATTAATATTTACTCAGTTTCATTGTGTAATCGCCGTCGCCGGTGATAGGTAATATGAGTAACTTTCCAGAAGCTTTGTATTCACCCTTCAGATTCACATCGACGTGAAATAATAAATTTATTTATTTACGTATTTATAATGTTTCTTATCAGGTATTATTTAACAGAACGACAGGTTGGATCGGCTGGCAATCGTCAGATTGCGGTCCCGATACAAAAATTACCGGTCCTTATAACGTGACCGCGTCACTTATTATCACGTGTCAACTTGTCAAAACACTAACTGATAGTACCGTGTCTATTAAAGCGGCACAATGGGCTCTATGCGCTATATCCATTATAGCCGGGGGTGTATTGATTTATTTATTGATACCATGTATAAAGACGTTTCTTATAAGACGTTTATCGAATTCGACGCAGATTTCATTGTCGCAGGCGGCATTAGTTGAACGTGAATCGAACTAACTTTTTTTAATTTTTTGACAAATATATTTACGACAATAGTAGGGATATATATATAAATAAGCACAAATTATTGCACTCAATATAATGACTCTTAATCGTTTTTTATTGCCTTTGGGTAACTGTAAACTGTTTGTTAATTGATTTCGTTTTCGGTAATGTTTATGACTAAACTTATTTTTGAATTTTACCTTGTAGTTCGTTTCGTATTATCCCAAAATATTTAGAAGCTGTGATTTTATATTATTATGAGTTTACACTTTTCTTTAAAGATCTGTAATGGGTTATTATTAGATATTAATAGTATAGTCAATTAGAAATTAGCGTTGTGTGTTTTTAAGATTTCTAGAAAGTTCTTAGATGTTAAGCATTAGTATTTATAACTTTTCAAATTGGTATTTTTTTCCCGCCTAATTTTGTAGGTATTATCTATGTGACAATATTATAATTAATGTGATTTTTTTTTTTTTTTTTAAATATATTTTCGGATCCTTTTATTTCGTAATTAATGTGCGGATGGCTTCTAGTTTTTTTTACTACTTTAGTAAATTTCCCAGTCAAAATATCAATTTGAAAAGTTTTCAACGAGATTATTATTAATGAATCGGTGTTTTTTTTTATAATATTAATACAATACCAAAATTTCAAATTTTATTATGTGATAGTATTTCGTATTAGGGCATTATGAAATCTGCGATATAAATTAAGTGTGGTTACTCTTAAAGAGTGGTATTTTATTTTTTAACAAGTCTGAATAGATAGCTAGTTTGTTAAGTAGAATAAAAATTTCACAGGTTATTTGTACCTTTGAAAAATTTTAAATAACACTGTACAATGCACTTTTACGGAAAAAAATATATATATTTTATTATATTGTTTAACATAAGATGGACATGTGAAAATTTTTCTCAAGGTTTATATTTATTATAATATTTATTAACATAATATACTAGGAGCGGGTGATGTTTTTGTATCGTATTAAATGAAAACTATATGTAAAGATCACCCCATAGAGAAGGTCACCTTGGCCTGACCTGGCCACCGCCTAGAGTCTTCGCAATGCGATGGAAGGTCTAGGTCTCCACCCCTTCCCCACTTGGTTTGGCAAAACGGCAGAGTCCAGACCCTGCCGAAACCATGCACCCCCAGCCATTATTGTCCTAATAGGTCTGTACAGCAGACTACCCATTTTATGATGAGTGTCACCTTCCGCCTCAGCCCTACAATCAACGGTCTTATGCCTCTGCCTACACCTAAAACACTGGTCTCCCCGTTTTTCTTTTGGTACTTGTACCGGAACTTCGGAGCCAAAAATTTTAATATTTCTACGAGTTTTGCCATAAACTGATTTTGAAGGTGATCTATTAATTGTATAGGTAGCTGTGGCTAGCGCCTCTCTCCAAAATTCGTTTAACAAATGAGAATCAAATAACATGCACTGAGCTCTTTTCACTAGTGTACTGTTCATCTTTTATGCAAGACTGTTCTGCTGGGGTGGGTATAGGTACTAGTTTGGTGCACAATGCTGTTTCTAATTTAAAAAAAAAAAACTATCAAATTCTTTGTTACAGTATTTTTTTCCAATATCAGAACTAACAATTATTATTTTTCCACTAAGTTCATTCTCAATTTTTCATTTAAAATCTTTGAATGCTTCAAGTATGTTAAAGATACTTCGTTATATTCAATAATTCAATGACAATGTATATATATATGACAACTCTTGTTTTTAGATTATCTATAAAACATTCAAATATAAGAAAATAATATTTTAGAACAGCCAGCCGTAAATTGCAATATAAACGAAGGTTTGAACACGCCCCCTCAATTTACAGCTGCTTTAACCCTAAGCCATTACAAAAATCATTATGTTTGACAATAGGTAAAGCCTTAGTAAAACCATCAGCAAGCGTCAAACTTGTACACACATACTTTTGACCGCTTTGTTGTTAATTAGTTCTCTGGTGAAATGAAATTTAATATCTATATGTATACTACGATTGTGGTAAACGGTATTACCTGCGAGATATATCGCTCCCAGATTGTCAGCATGGACAGTAGTTTTAGACATTGTAAATTCGCTTAACTCTTTTAATAAACTACCTAAAATAAAGCTTCTTTCATAGCTTCAGACATACTGACATATTCGGCTTCTGTAGAGGAAGTAGCGACAGTTCTTTGCTTTTGAGATCTCCAAGAGATTGCAGCCCCACCCAAAAGAAAAACATATCCCGAATACGATTGTCGATCTACCAAACAATTGCCCCAATCACCATTTAGAGTAACCTATCAATGGTTTACCATTCTGTTTTGCCTGTAATTGGCTTGTAAATTAGAAAAATGAATGTTAAATTTATCTCGATCATTACATAAATGTGAAGTACAACCACTAAGATCCAGTAATTTTTGAAAATATCTATATTGTTTACACAATTAAATAAAATATCAAAAGAACTGTCCTCAGTTTCTAGTTCCGTCACAAATTGAGATGTAACACGTCCTTTATTTTGTTTCATTGTACATTCCGAAGCCTTATATACCAAAACATGACATTTGTAACATCTATATTTATGAACCTTCTGTTCATTTGCTACCAATTTATCTTGGTTGATTTTTAACTTGTTTTTTACAAAAAGACGTTTAACGTACATGACATCATCTGCATGGTTTTCACCATCATTGTCTTTCATTGATAATGTTGTTCTAAAATCTTTATTTTTAATGTTTCTATACCAGATAATTCATCACGACTCTCCTTTGCACATCTGAAGTTTTCATAGCTACTTGATAGGTTACACAACAACAAAATTGACAACATATCTTGTATTATGACACACATGTCATTTAAAATATTAGCCGCTTCAAAGAAAATGTCCAAATGACCTTTTACATCATTTTCTTTCATTAGTCGTTTAAGTAAACTCGCTTTTATTACCGGTCCTTTAGAAGCATATACCTTTTCAAGTTTCACCCAAATATCTCGTGATGTAGCACACCCTCGTATGTTCATCAGCTCCTTTGGTTGTATAGACATAATCAGATCAGCCTTAGCCTTGTCATCACAATCTGACCATTTCTCTGCCGTCTCCTTATCGATCGGCTTTGTTATAGAGCCATTCACGTACTTTCAATATTCGTTTTTTATCAATAGGGCTTGCACTTGAATTTTCCACATCTCATAATTGTTGTCATTTAACAATTAAATCTTTATATTACCCATTACTTATTATAAAAAAAAGGATAATCTGGGCCCATAGCCTGTTAAAGAGACAACGGTATATTCAATAATATATATACATATATATATCACAACTCTTGTTTTTAGATTATCTATAAAACATTTAAATATATGAACATAATATTGTATAATAGCCAGCCGTAAATTGCAATATAAACAAAGGTTTTAACAAAGTACACTTAATTTGTCTTTCAAAAGATGACCATGTACTTTTTTAGTGAAATCATCAACAAAAGTTACTCTGTAAGTTTGCTCTGTTTACTTTGGAGACAGGTGCTGCATGTAATTGGTTCTTTATTTTGCCTAGAAAACAAGTTGACTCCCTGTACACACTCCTGTAACTTATCAAAATCTCAAAAATTTAAGTGTCCCATTCGCCTGTGCCACAGAACAACATCACTTAAGTTATTTGAGCATCTTAATTTTGATACACCTCTCTTTGAATGTTTAACTGATTATATTTATCTTGATTATAAATATCACAACATTTGCCTCTAAAGTTTATTTTACAATCTTTTTCCACCATAGTGCTTACTGCTAATAGAATGCTGCTAACTATATTGGCAGTAACTTTAGGTATGTATAAAACTTCCTTTAATCCATCATTTATTAATAAATTAACATTTTCCATGTTTTCCATATATAGCCGTGTCTTACTGGCAACAGTTATTGTGGATATAAGTCGAATTGTAATATCGTACAACCAGTCACATCTATTAATCATGTGCATTGAGGCACATGAGTCCACATTCCAAAGGTCCCGTATTCATTGTCTGTTATAATGCTGAAGATGCTGGAATAAAACTTTAATTTTTTATTTTATTTTATTCTGTACTTATATTGTAAGTATATTAATAAACTTTAGTTTATTCTGTATTCTTATATGGAATACGGCAATTTTTGGCAAAATGCCTATAATTGTTCCAGTTGAAACAACAGGGTCATTTATGATTTTGAACTTTAGCTGTATTTTGATTCCTGTGAATAGCTGATTTCCTAGTAAAGGATGCTGTACTTTCTGAGCATTGAACTCTGTAGGAGTTTTGTTTTAATTGAATCTGCACTGATCTTGATCTCTGAGCTCTGCAAGCCTATCGTCATTGGCTTATAAGTTTCAGGTAATCCGGCCAACATCAGTGTACCAACCATTCATCATCAATGTCAAATTTGATATTACTAAGCTTGTGCCCGATCGACTTAATCTTATTCACATACTCTTCTACATTTCGTGAGATGTCAAGTGTAGTTGTGATCAGGGTTCTAGCCCTGCTAGCAGAAGAATAAGTTTAGATTTTGCCTTTATTTCTTTCTTTTCATCTTTATTAATTCCGTCATCACAACTTAATAGTTCTTCAAGCTTTCTGCTTTCTGCGAATTTCCAACTGGCGTAATTGTCTCTTCGAACGAGTCTGTATAAAACGAATTATGACTAGTGTTATTGGAGATCTTCGTTTAATATGATTTTTTTTCGGTGATATATTACGAATACTAAGCACGCCACCCTAGTAAGGTTATGGGGTAACCTCAAAATGTATGACACAACAAATACGTCGACCCGTTTTTTAGAGTTCTTGCTGATCTTCACTTTCATCAACCACGCTCTGCTACCGTGATGATATTTCTTTGATTTATAATGAAAATAAATTGTATAGAACACAATAAATGCATAAAACTTATTTTGTTATAATATTATTTATTACCAGAACAGAGAGAAAAAGTTGCTAACATAACACTCTAAATTACAAACAGAAAATAAAAATATGAATATTAAGGTTGCCTTCTCAAATTCCTACATTTTTCACTACAAGATTTAGCGAAATTATATAAATATATATAGTTACATATCACCCACTCCTAATATTTAAAACACACATTTATAAAATAAGAAACACTTTTAAGCAATTTAATTATTAACACAATTATATTTTTTATTACTACACAAATCGTTTTGATTCCACCTTTTAGTTTAAATTATATCTTATATATATAAAATGTGTCATTGTGTTTATAAATCTCAATTTTTTGTTTTTATTTTAAAATTAATTAACATTGTAGAATTATTAAAAAGGTTTAACACCTGCTAATACCACAAATAGTAACTCTATAATTAACCAGAGCACCTAAGTAGTGCATAATAGGGTATTTTAATTTATTAAAAATGAATAATATAATTAAATCTAATAAACAATCCGAAAAAAATATTTCATGCAAGTAAAAGCATTTAAAAATTTTTAATGGAGATTTAGAGGGGATGCTCTATCCCTTACTTGTTACTTGTTGGTGGGCTCCTGTTTCCGCACTTAGACACATTGGCGGTCCATTGTGCGTGCAGGATCAGCCAGCTACTCGAGCCAGCCCAGCTCCTTCCAGAAGCGCAGAAGCCTCCTGGGGCGATCACAGGCTTCCTGGAGCGACCTCATCTGCTTGAGGGTGTTTACCCGTTGGTTGACTACTCCCGTGCATTCCAGGATCACGTGGGTAGTAGTCTCTTCTTTTTCCAGACATCCCCTACTCATGGGTCTATCTGTCAGAATTATTGTAAATAAATGTTTACTAAGTGAGCAATGTCCCGTCAGCACACCCACCACTAGACGAAGATCAATGCGAGATAAGCTGAGCAGTCTCGGGGCCAAGCTCCGTGATATTACCGGAACAGCTTGTTTAGACTGTCTACAGCCAGGAGTGTTAGCCCATCACTGTGAGTGCTGTGGGTGCTCTATCCCTTTCTCGTTAAACAAATATTAGTACAGAGCTTGTACGAAACTCCTAAAGTGAGACGTATTTTAGTTTGGAACTATCTCTGTCACACTATAATAAAATTGAAATGCACAGACGTTCCGGAATTTGATCAGATTTTAATGATTTATTGAAATCATTAAATTATATAAATCATAAAAATATGGTTATTGAACCAGCATCTGTTTTTTGATGACGCAATATTTAGTAATTATTAAACCTCCATATTATGCGTTTTACAGGCAAAATGATGTATTACAATTTTTTTATCATCACATAATGTTATTATGGTTATTTTGTTCAGGTTTTTGGAAATAAATCATCTTTTTTTGATAATTTAAGTGAAATGGCACATGGAGAAAGATGTATGATTAATTTAATATGGTTTTTTATTTATTTATGGGCTAATTTTTTTATTTAACCCAGCTATTTCATTAACAATTAGCTTGTCATAAATATTAATCAAATACATATTATTATTAGGCAGGGAAAATATTTTATTTATTAAGTTCGTATTATGTACTTATTTATGATATTAAATTTTAATGAACGTACGTGTCTATGTAATTTAAGTTAAATTATTTTGATAATATTCTCTGGTCAATTGTGAATTTATTTTCGTATTATTAGTTTTTTTAAATAATCAGATTAAATTATATAAACAAGAGGCTGTAAAAATAAACATCACAGTTTGGAAATGTTGTTTTAACTATATTTACTTACCTTACTTATTGAAAATAAAATTGAGGTGTCCGTTTGTAATATAAAATAGCGGTTTTTTTGCTTTTTTTTTTGTTAATATGACTGTATGTATATACGATACATATACCAAAAACACGATTTCAAATTGTTGTGTCTGGCTGTCTGTTATAATCTCTGAAACGGCTGTACTTTTAGACTTTGAAGTAACTCTGTAATTTAAGGTTACTTTTATTTTTAGAATATTTATTAGGGTTCTTTACGTAAAAAAATAAAAGCTCATCAATTCAATAGACAGTTTTACGCGGGCGGAACCGCGGGTACACGGTTAGTTATTATATAAAACGAAGGACTCTCAAGTAACATGGGTAAACCGCACCTTCCTATGCCCGCGACTGAACCTCGCAATGGCTTATTATGTGTTTGCAAGTAACTATTTATTAATAAAATGATATAAAAAAATTAAAACATCCAGTTGCATCAAATTACCTGATTTTATACATGTGTTAACTTGTTTTTTTTTTATCACAACTTATTAAAATCAAACCTATTTTCCAATGGCGTAAATATACCATCTGAGGCCCGTGACAAATTCGTTGGATGGGACCCCAGTGGGAATTGTCACGTTATAATTTGATTTTAATAAATCACTAAAGCGTTTAAATATTTCGTTTATTTAGTCGTCGTGTCTAATTGTATTCATAATTTTGTTAAAAATGTTAGGATACATCTGAGCTCGCGGGCCTGGGCTCGTGGTATTTTGCTACGCTACTGGTTTATTTTTTAATTTTATAATATAAAAACTAAATTTATTCATACATTTAATAAAAGGAATATGATGTATACTCAATTACTTTATAATTTGCGATACTTTACTATGTATTTCAATGATATCCAATTTGTAATAATTATTAACTGTAACACAAACGACCAATCAAGGCAAAAGGGTGTAATGTAATTACATAAATGAGAATATATTTATAATAAATAAATGATTGTCCATACGTATATATTTTGTTTTTTTTTCTTCTTTCCAGGTAAATTCATCTAAGAAATAATTATCCCGACAATGCTGTTAATTGATAAATAAATAGTTGATAATTAACCGTGATGTAGATTATTTATTAATTAATACAATCTATTATATTAAACTAGAAGTAAAGATTTATTTGAATTATGAAAACTTCCTTAGCTTGTTCTCTTTTAAGAGAATTAAATTGAAGGCTATTTTTACGCAAAAATAAAATCGTTTTCGTTAAACACAAACTTCAATTAAAAACTACCTAACTCGATTAGCAATTATAGAATAAAGCGTTATTATATTTTGTAGGTATATAAGAAGATGCTTGATATTTGACAGTTAAGTGATCGTTAATAACAAAACTCAAAGTTGACCGAAGGGCAATGGAGAGGGTTATGCTTGGAGTTTCACTGCGTAACCGAATCCGTCTTAGGAATTTTCAAATGGGGAGGGGTTTGCAGGAATTACGTAGTAAGCAACAAAGGCTGAGAGGTATCTATGCTTTGTATATTTTAAAATAATGTAGGGACGGAGACGTCTGAATGTAGTTTACCTTAGCAATGTTTTGCTGACAAGTAGGAGGGGGGTTAAAAATGTCTAAAACTCTGCTAACGTGGGAAGTAATGCTTTCAAAAATGTAATATATAGTATGTAGGTAGATACGTTTAATTCATACCATAATATATTATATTTTTACTACTAATTTATAAAACTGCGTTTCTGTATAAATTTATAACTAGGTATTGGAGTCCTATAGTAGATCCTAAGCAATTTCCTATCCAGTAGACGGATTAATTTCCTCTAAATTAATAACTTGGACGTCGGGAGATTACGATGAAAATTATTTCCGAATGCTTAATACATATATCTTAATTAGTCTGTGAATTTAAATGCAAATGGTTACTTATATGTATCTCTACATATATATTAGTTAATTCAATGTTACAAATATGACTTACCCAAATTAATATAGTATATAGTTACGTATGTATTTTGTGTATTTACCTTTTTTACACAGTGTAACTAATCCTACTTGATATTATTATAAATTACCATACGGCTCAAGACGGCAAGCACCCTAAACCTACAAGTACTGTACAAGTAAGTATCAATGCTACCGGAATATACATAAATATTTGTTTTTGGCGACAGATTTCCAAACTTCAAGGTGTCAGCTAACCAGACTGGCGTTTGAAAATGCCCTCCTACTATAGCGTAGGTAGGCCCCCCCACAAGGTCGATCGACAACCTAGTGAAGGTCGCGGGAGTCCCCTAGATGTCTTTAACGCAAGACCGATCGTTGTGGAGACCTATGTCCAGAAGTGAACGTTTTTTTGGTTGAATGGATGGATGGAATGGGATTGATTTGCGCCTCCTTCCTTTTGGCTCCTCATTCGACCCCTACAGGGGTATGTAATGTGAGAATCTATATTTTATGAAAATATAATCTATCCATGCCTATTAAGGAAATTGTGGAAGTATTCTCAGGAATGGGAACCGGCATTTTTTCTACGATTTGGTTATGCAAAATTACCTAAAGTTTATTTCTATTATATATTTTTTTAATTTGTTATTATTATAGCGTTATTGCCCACATTGCTTACTTAATTTATGGTCATTATGGCCTTAAGCCATAATGTCCTATCATGTTTAAATTTTGACGATTATTCAAGATTATCAAAGAAAAAAGCTTATTACAGTTAATTACCTTAAATTTCTATTAAGTTCTTAAACGGAATAACCCCCACATCTCTGTGCTTCCACTAACATTATTAAGACTACGATTTGTATAGTTTTTTATATGACAAAAAAAAATGACATATATTTATAAAAAAAAAAAGAACCAGATCGAGTTTCTTGCCGGCTCTTCTCGACTGGGTTGTTTTTCCGAACCGGTGGTAGTGTTTTAAACGTTCATAAGCGCCTTCTTAGGGCCTAAATTGAATAAATAAATTTTGATTTTGATTTTAATTTTGAATGCAACAAGTAACAAGAATTGTTTGATCTCGTAAATTGTGTATTTAATTTACAAAAAGGTTTGAAGTGTGCCATATTACTCTATCTTACCCTGTATACTTATAACATTATTCTGAAAATAAGCCCATATAATCTATGTAAGTGTATTCAATACACCTTACTTTAATCCTTATTAATATTTATAATATCAGTTATAATTAAAATCCGTAAGACGACTGAACAGAAAATTCGAAAGAACTTTTCGATTAAATAATTCAGTTCGTACAACGTTTTGTAGTAATTTACATAGAAACGAGATCACACAGAAGTCGCGAGTCGAAACTGAAATTAAATTGGAATTACTTATTGAGGATTCGAAAGAATCGCGGCTAATGCTGTTACGGAGCAAAATTTCATTTTCTACATAATTTACATTTACATGTATAAAATTCCGATATTCATGAATGTAACCATTCAATTGCTTTATAGTTATTGATTAACTCTTATAGGAAGCTGTTCAATTACCCTTTGGGTAAGTAAAATTTGTGCCTTTTAAACACCCCCAACCCCCTACCTAACATAACTTTGAAGAAAACAAACTAAAAGTAATAGATAAATATTGCTTATATAAACACCATTGAGAAAAGGGCCTTTACAGCTTCACCGTGACTTTGGAGGCGAGTGCTGAAGGCACTCAGCCGTAAAAAGGTAACTACCACAAGGGTGACCAAATTGGTACAAACTTCGGCTTGGCCGCTACGTTTTTTATTTTACATGGAATAGGCTCAGTGCTTTGACCACAATCTCAACTGATATTAAGTGACGATGTGGGCCAGGATGTTAAACGCACTAAGCCTAGAGGTACCGGTTCTCATGTAGTGCTGCCGGAACACACCTATAGGTATTTGGTGACAGGTTTTCAAACTTGAGGGTGGTAGTTACTCAGGCGGGCATAATTAGAAAATGCCCTACAACCATGCTATGGTTTTTCACAATATTTTACTTCACCGAAAGCTCAGGCCGATTTTAAAGTCGGATAGGTGGTTATCGAACCCACGTCGATTGTCCCGGAATCCGGTCACACAACCCGCTGCGCCATCATCGCTTGAACTGAGTGTGAGACCCGCTTCCCATGGCACTAAAAATACGCAAAGCGCAGACTCGCATTTATACTTTCGTAATATTTGTATGCCCCTTAATACTAATTAATTGAATATAAGAATCACTATTATCTGTGATATGTAATCCAGATTATTGTTTTATCAGAAATCTTTATATTTTCTTTATTTATTATATTATTTATCTTTTATCTATTATGTGTATGTAATTAATTCTAAAGTTACCTGTGTCATGACGATTATTAATGGCGGGCTTAGGGAACAGCAAAAACTTTGAACAGCGACCCATCAAAACATAACACGTAAAAAACGGTTCCTAGTAATTATAAAAAAGCTTGAAAAAAAAAACTGATTTCGATTTTTTAAATTAATTATTTTATTTATTTTTATTGATTAGGCTCGTCAATAACTAATAATAAAGAATATCATTTGATAGAGTCTAAGGAAAAAATGCGTTGAATTGTTTATCTTTTTAATTATATAAAAAGGGTACTTAAATCATATTAATTTGTTTTATTATTTATATATCTAGTAGCGGATGCCCGTGACTTTATCCACGTGGTTTTAAATATGAGATCGTCTTTAGTAGATAAAATATTTTTTAAATGTCAAATTCGAGATTTATAACAGCTAAAATACATTATGTCTTATAAAATGTGTAAAAAAAAATGAGAGGTACCTACTGTATACAGATAATGCAGATTTATTAAATAGCGAGCGCTCGCAACTTCGCGATTTGTCTTAATTGAATGTGGGATGTCCTGATTTTCTTTTGTTTTTCATTGCGTACTAGTTACCGAACGACGCGTGCTTCCCGTATACCATATTTCATTAATTTGTTTGAATTGAAAACTTCTTTAGCGGTGTTGAACAATTCTCGGCCTACCGAGAAAAGCCTTATAGAATCGCATTAGTAATGGAATGTGACATTAGCTGTCAACCTGCTGTCAACTATATGGAAAGTTTTATTATTTATCTCTTGTGGAAAGGAATGTCAAGTATGATGGCAGCTTCCTAAGCTTTTGCGTTGCCACTTCTAAAATATTTTCCCTTGAATGCCCGATAAAAATGTTCGAGTCAAAACGATCACTACTAATATAATCCCGTCGATTGTCCAAACAATAAAAATATAGCCTTTTTAAAAGTTTTCACTTCTGTTGACTGTCCACATAGCTACCTACTTTTTTTTTATAATTAAAAAAAAATGATATTGGTAATTTTAAGTCATTATAATTAATAAAATCTTCATTAATGTAATGTATATGTTACGTATGTTTTTTTAAAATTTTAGTACTAGTATGGGTAACAGAATATTTAGATTCACAAATAACATTCTTGTTTTCTTGTAATTGTGCCCGCTTTACTATTTTTTAATGTTCTTGCTCGAGTAAATAAATTTATTTAGTAGTTTTATACAGTGGTAATTATAAAAATAGTATCCAATCTGGGTGTAAAATTACCATTATTGGTTTAAAGATACTAATTACCTCAAGATCTTTTGTAAAGCACATGTATACTAATAAACAAAATTATAGTGTCTGTTTGTAATGTAATGTTTTTTTTACTAAATAGATATGAATGTATACACGATACCTCTACCAAAAATGCAATTTTTTTTCTGTCTGTTTGTTCCGGGTAATCTCCGGAACGGCTGGACGGATTTTTGACGAGACTTTTTTGATAGGTAGCTCAAGTTACTCTGGGTAACTTAGGGTACCTACTTTTAATTTTCGAAATTAATTACAGTTCCGCATAAAAAAAAAATTTAAACTCATAAAAAATGTAATAAAGTCTAATTCAATGCATAGTTTTACGGGCTAGTGCTTGAAATTATGAGATATATTTTTACTTTATATTAGTACTAAAAAAAATTAGGGTTCCGTATAATTTTTTATAAATGCAGTGAAGAATATATGTAACGCGGGCGCAGCCGCGGTAACACAGCTAGTTTCTAATAAAAAAGTAGGTAATTACTGAACTTCGGTCTCACTAATGCGATAGGTAAAGGTAGTGCGTAAATGCATTCCCCTCGTCAAAAAAAATAGAAAAAAAGGTAATTACTGAACACATAGTAATCTATGTCCAATATCTACGTCATAACTTTTTTAACAATACTTTGTTAATTAATGTATTTTTAAATGTCAAAAAAGCAACATAATTCATTGTGAATTTATATTATGTCTAGTAAGTCCTAATTTAGCAGCCATGTGTTAATTAAAATGATGAAAGGTTTATTTATTTCTATAATAAAGACCATGTTTATAGATAATACAAGCTGTGCCTGCAGTTCCACTCGCATATAATAATTTAATTTTAGTTGTATTAATTGTAGATATACCTACATAATAAATAATAACTGCTCTCCGTGATTTTATCCGCGTAGTTCCCGTTTTCGTGGGATTTTCAAAATAAAAACTATCCTATGTCACTCCCTGGATTTCAAACTATCTCCATTACAAAATTTCATCCAAATCGGTCCAGTAGTTTTTAAATTTATGCGTTACATACAAAAATACAAATCTTTTCTCTTTATAATATTAGTGTAGATTCATTTGTTTAAAGTAAAACATTACCTAAAATAGGTAATTTGTTTCTAGAGTTATTTCATTGCTATCTTTATTTTTTTTTATATATTACTTATGGTTTTTTTATGGGAAAAGCCACCTTTTTTTTTGACGAGGGGAATGCATTTACGCATTACCCTTACCTATTGCATTAGTGAGACTGAAGTCCTCCAATGCAATAGGTAAGGGGGCGCGGAGGGACGTCTCCGTGCCAGTGTGGAACTCGCCCGGACGTGAAGCGTCCGGAAATACCCACTAAACTCCCCGGGGCCGTCCGCCGCATTTGGGATGGGGACGACACGGGATGGCTTTTAAAAAAATATTGAAATATCTAATTATTTATTTTATCCTCACATTTTAAATAAATGTGATACAGTCTAATTTCTAGGTGAACGTTACCATATATCTATACAAATAATAAATTTGTGAATTTCACATGTCTGTACATTTCCGATTTTTGTGAAAAGAATTATTGCAAGGGTCTAAAAATACGTAATTAAACACATTTCTTTTAGAAATGTTTATCTGACTGTTTGTCTGTTTGTCATGCATCAATTAAAAAGTACTAAGTATATTTTTAAAAAGATAATTATAAAGTATATTCCGGAGTAGCAACAAAACTTTATTTCATTAAAATCGGTCTACTCTATCAAAAGTTATAATAATTTAAATGTCACGTGGCGACTTAGGTATAAAATATGAGTTTGTAAGTAAATGTCTTTTAGTCTTATTCGAGAACAAAAAAATTTTGGATTGATCTAAATTGAACAAAATGACATAATATAAAATTTATATATAGTATATAAATAATTAATCTCTAAGACATAGTAAATGAGAAAATAATATTTTGATATTTTTATATAATATCTAGGAATTCTAGGTGTTGTATTAAGGTGTCATTTTATGAAAGTGGTGAACTGACTTTCAATTATGATATAAATATGCAAAAATACGGCGTGGAACAATATTATTTCGTTCTAACTTAATTGGACAGTTCAAGTTTTGTTTATTTTTGATGACATCGAGGACGAAGTGTTATGAATGGTGATTACGTAAACAAATTATATATGTATTTTTGACAATTATTCATTGATGGCTATCTTTTAATTATTTGGTCTGTTCTGGAAGATTACAAGACATAGATAATCTATACATATAACAAAAGACTAACGCGACAAAATCTACATATTGGAGATTTTTATAGGGGGATATAGGTTATCTATTAGAATATAAATGTCTGAATTTCACGCGAGCGAAGTCGCGGGCACAGCCAGTATATACTAAAAGTTAAATAAAGATTTTTTTTTAATCTGTACATTGGTTGTTGAGTTATAGTCGCACAGACCGACAGAGGGCCTTCGTATTTCATAATATGCAACAAAAAGGATACAATTATATAAGGTATGTTAAATTATTAGAAGCATCAAGTTTAAATAATAAATCATACATAACCTATGTATGTATCTGCAAAAACATGTTTGTTTTAAAAAACCAAATCCTTTTTATTGCTAGTAAAAAAGTCAGGGTCACTCGCACACCTCAGGCAACAACTTAAAGATGGTATATCTTATTATTGTTAATTAATTTCGGTAGTTTCGTTATTGTTTTAAAAACTTTATTCATTACAGTTTGCCTGCTGGTACACATATAATTGAAGGGAGCATAGATGTAAAGTGTAGATGAGTGAAAAAAATATTGATGGCAATACCAAATAACAAGATTACGCGGCAAGCAGTGTAACTGCCCGGGGTTTTGCTCTTCAGGGAGATATTATTTTTTTGTATGCAGAACAACTCACCAAAGTTTTATAATCGAATGAATAATTTAGGAATACATAGAGGGGCATACATATAACGTTGATTATTATTTATATGGATTAGTCATCTATTGGTTAATTTTCATTATACAATATTAAAAAATATAAAAAAATTCATACTAGCTGTGTGCTCGCGGCTGCGTTCGCGTTTCATATATTATTCACTGCATTTAATTTTTTTTTATACGGAACCCTATTGTGTTTAGTACTAAGATAAAGTAAAAATATTTCTCATAAATTCAAGCACTTGCCTCTAAAATGTGCATTGAATCGGATTTGATAAAAAAATTATGAGTTTTTGTTTTTTTATTCACAACCCTAATTATTATGAAAAATTTAAAATATCTCTCTATTTAGTAAAAAAACATTTTGATATTACAAACAGACGCTTCAATTTTATTTATTTGTATAGATTTTGAATTTCTCTTCAAGCATCATCAATAAAAATAAGCTAAATTCACATTAATTCCACCAAGGACAAACGTCTAACAAAGAGTTTTTTTTACATAGAGAAATGCGTCTACGCATGCTCTCTTATACGGGGGTAGGGAAGGAAATGTGGGACTAACATCGTCCTGTAACTAACATCGTATCGTCCTGTGTCTCGTAATAGTTAAGAGGATATTCTAGCGGTATTTATTCCATATAAACGTAGTCCCTGTTTCCTCTCTGGACAGTAACATTATAATAAATCTTTTTATACCAAATAATGTATATCCACTACTGCCATGCCCTTACGTATTGATTTTTTTTCCATAAATTACTTATTGTAGAAACTAGAAGCCTTTGAAAATGAACAAAATGCTCTTTTATTACCGACATTTTCAGACGTTTGTCAAACAAATTTGATGGATAAAATTTAAAAAAGTACAGGTACACAACCAAAGTGTTTATTATTCTAAATCTGAAAGAAAATTAAAAATCGGTTTAGTTTTGGAGGAAGAAACCGGGTACTACAAAGTGATGTTTTCGTCTATTTTGCATAGGTAAAACCAGCCCGAGCTGCAGTGGTCCCTTTCGTATTTTATAATATCTGAAATAGCTACTTTGCCACCGCATATCCTCTTAAGGCTCATGCCTTCTTCGAGTATATTATAGGTACAATACTTAAAAGGTATTTCATACCATTTTTATATTTAATGTAACACCTGCATAAATAAATTAAAACTCCAATTTGTATACTTAAAAATATACCTTTTATGTAGAGAGATAATATTATTTTAATATATCAAGATAATTAACGTTTTCATGCGAGGCACGTCTTCGAGTAACGTTAAACTTCCATAATATATGTATTTGAAATAATTATGTTAAAACATTCGGCCTCGAAAATGTAAATAAGTTGTAAAGGAAAATATCGTTTAAGACGAATTTTTTTTTTTCAAGATATATTTATCTATACTAATGAATAAAATTGAAGTGTGTGTGTGTAATATCGAAATAGATTTTGTTTTTACTGAATACCATCCATCCGATCCATCCAACCGTTAAGGGTGGAATTGCCATAATCGACAGGCTTTGCAGGCGGGTTGGCGATCGCGGTAGGTGTTTGTGGTCCTCAGAGGATGCTGCTGCACATACCCTGGTGTATCCCTTAGTTGCCTACTACGACACCCACAGGGTGGTACTATTCTTGAGACGGCACCACACGGAAACTGAATACATATGAATGTATATACGAAACCTATACCAAAAATACATTTTTAAAAGTTTTTGCCTGTCTGTCGTTTGTCTTCATATATTCTTTACTGCGTTTTAATTTTTTTTTATACAGAACCCTAGTTTTTTCCCCCCAATTTTTTTTTAGTAGGTACTGAGATAAATTAAAAATATTTATTATACTATACATTGTAAAACTGTACGTTGAAACGGATTTTATTCAATTTTTTGTGAGATATTTTACTCGGAACCCTAATTAGATTTGAAAATGAAAGGTTCCCTAAAAAAAATCCTGTCAAAATCGGTCCAGCCGTTCCGGAGATTACCCGGAACAAACGAACTGAGAAAATTTTAAAATTGTTTTTTTCCGCATTATAGATGTCATATATAAATTCAAATCTATTTAGTACAAAAAAAATTTTGATAATACAAACAGACACTTCAATTTTATTTATTAATATAGATAATAGTTTGTCAATTGAGCTGCTAACTAATATAAATTAAAAGATTGCACGTTGTAAAAAAACTTTAAACGTGGAACGCATAGCAATATCTATATGCACTGCACGTGTAAAACTAATTCACTTTCCATGACTGTCGGTCATTTTATTCGACAACTCACCGTCTGTTAGATATATTTTCCTTTAAAGTGTTATATCCTAATTAAACATTTGTCTAAGTAATAATCAATATCTTGTAATAGAGTCGCCAAAAAAATATATTTTTATGGCTTCCATCCATCTATTCAACCGGAAGACGTCCACCGCTGGACATAAGTCTCCCCAAAGATCTCCACAACGACCCGGTCTTACGCTACCCGCATTCAGCGAGTTCCCGCGATCGTCACCAGGTCGTCGATCCATCTTGTGGGGGGCCTACCCACGATACGCTTTTCCGGCGCGTGGTAGCCATTCGAGAACCTGTTGACCCCATCGAGCATCAGTTCTGCGAGCAATGTGCCCAGCCCACTGCCACTTAAGTTTAGCAGTTCTTCGGGTAATGTCGATTACTTTCTTTCTTCTGTGGATCTCCTCATTCCTAATTCGATCACACAGTGAAACTCCAAGCATAGTCCTCTCCATTGCACTTTGCGCAACTCAGAGCTTTCTTATTAGGCCCATTGTGAGCGACCACGACTCAGTGCCATATGTCATCACTGATAACACACACTAGTCGAAGACTTTCGTCTTGAGACTCTGCCGTATTTTCATGGCTTACTGATGGCAAAATAACTCACTAGATAATTTTAATTGTTCAAAAATCTTAGATAAAACTTTTATCGCTATCTATTATGGTTGACTCACAATATCACAGTTTCTCTCTCTGGACCCAATTGCTAAGTAAACGTAGACGAAGCAGCAAGCAGAAGCTAGTCTAAATATAAAATCTCGTTCAACGTTTCTGAGAAACAATATAAAATGTGAATTGTTGGTTAAATAGTACCTACATGTTTATTACAAAACATTAACATGTAATTCACGTTTTTCCATTGGTTTTAAAATAAAACGTTTTGCGCTGATTGTCCTTGGAATCGCTATGCTAAAAAAGTTGCTGACATTTTAAAATAAAATCTGTTGCACGAATTTAATTTTTTTTTTTGTCATAATTAAGAAGCTAACTAACTGTTTGATTTCCAGGTCGATCTTATCGATTTCATTTCCGTGTCAAATGAATATTTATGAAGTTCGTGTCAAATTCTTCTGTTGGGGAAGTGCGTATTTTTTTATTATAAAAAACCAGAAAAAGACTGGATTCAAACTAACTAGGTATATGAATAAAAAAATATGGAACACAGAATACAAAACAATTAGTTTTAGTCACAATTAATTTATCAAATGAAAAAGTATTACAAAATTATTTAATTCGTAAGATTACTAATCTATAGTATTAAATAAAATTGAAGTGTCTATTTGTAATGTCATAACAATTTTTTTATTAAATATATATGAATGGTATACGACACCTATACAACACATAACATTTTTAAAATGTTTATCTGTCTGTCTGTTTGTTCCGGGTAATCTCCGGAACGGCTGAATCGATTTTGACGGGACTTTTTTGTAGATAGCTGAAGTTACGCAAAGTAACTTAAGATACTTCTGATTTTCGAAAATAATTAATGTTCCGTAAAAAAAATTCAAATCATACAAAAATGATTAAAATCCGATATTGAATCGAATCGCACAGTTTTATGGGCGAGTGTTTGAATCTATGAGAAAATATTTTTACTTTAACTTAGTGCTAAAAAATTTGGGAAAATAGTTAGGGTTCCGTATAAAAAAATTAAAACGCAGTGAAGATAATATCAAACGCGGGCGCAACCGCGGCACACTGCTAGTTATTAAATAAAATAACATAAATACAGGGTTTTTTTTAATACAATCTTTATATACATATACATCCTGGAGATATTTGTATAATTAAAAATTTAATACGCAAATGTAGTAAAGTTACTGTGATATGAATAGGTACAATAAATTACATTTAGTCAAAGTCATTGAAAAGTACGATAAAGGCATATAGGCCTACTCGAATAAATAATTCGTTGTTTTAATTTGAGGGTACTTTAGTAGTAGTTTATAGTTGGTCTATTGCTAGAAGTGGTACGCAAAAAAACTACTCTCAAATGTGTATGTATAAAATATTTATTTATGTAAAAAAACATATAAATAAAACAAATAATTGTGTTTAAAAGTTACCTTGATTTTGAACGTCCGGATCTTTTGAAGGACATAGTTTAGTTTAAATAATTAGCAGTGGATCTTTGGTGTGTGTGATTGATAGTTTGTTAAAATACATACGTAACCTTGACATCAGGCAATGTTAGTAGGCAGTTTATATATATAACAGTGTGCGACCCGTTTAAACTAGTGACCACATTGACCGAGCTTTCGGTTCGAACGGACATCGAGTTTAACTAGCGAGAAAACGAAAATTCAAAATGAGTTTGTTTTGGACAACATTCTTAATATCACAACTGACTTTCGCCCTATGTAAACGTAAGTTTTTTTTTCTTTAATATTTGAATAACGTTAATATTTTAAATATACAGAGTAATAGGAATATTAAATATCAACTCGTGAATATTTTATTAAACAAAAAAAAAACCAAACAAACAAGCAAGCTACATTTGCATTGCTAACAAAAAGTATATAGCTTTTAGTGAGTTGTAATTATGCGTTTATAGACTCAGATTGATCGTAATTATATTTATAAACTAGCTGAGTCTCCGCGGCTGCGCCCGCGTTTCTTATCTATTTTCACTGCGTAATTTATTTTTTTGTTTTCAAATAATGTGTCGAGTCGACCCATAAAAATAAGACAGAAAAATAATTAAAAGCTGGCGTAAACGCCAGGTAAGGGGATAAGGGGTAACCACAAGGGGCTAATATAACGAATTACTTATTCGAGTAGGTATATATATATGACTTTATCGTATTGTTCAATGGCTTAAACTATATGTAATTTATTGTACCTATTCAAATCACAGTAACTAATATACATTTGCGTATAAGATTTTTAACTATACAAATATGTCCAAGATCTATATGTATATACAGTTTTATATAAAAAAAACCCCTGTATTTAATTTGTTTTGTTTAATAACTAGCCGTGGTTGCGCCCGCGTTTGATGTGTCCTTCACTGCGTTTTAATTTTTTTATACGCTACCCTAATTATTTTCCTATTTTTTTTTGTAGTAATAAGTTAAAGTAAAAATATTTTCTCATACATTCAAACACTTGCCCGTAAAAACTGTGCATTGAATCGTATTTGAGTAATTTTTTTTGAGTTTTAATTTTTTTACGCGCTGCCATAATTACTTTCGAAAAGCTAAAGTACCATAAGAAACATGGAGTAAATTCAGCTATCTACCAAAAAAAGTCCCGTGAAAATCGGTTCAGCAGTTGCGGAGATTACGCGAAACTAACAGATTAACTGTAAAAATTTTAAAAATGTATTTTTGGTAAAGGATCGTATATACATTCATATCTATTTAATAAAAAATATTATTTTGACATTATAAACAGACACTTCAATTTTATTTATTAGTATAGATAATTAGTTCTATACATTATTCTTTTTAGCCCCTTGAGCACTAACCTGGCGTTTACGCCAGCTTTCCATTGTTTTCCCATTGTCTTTTTTTTTTGGTAATTTTAAATATTTTTGGTAAATTTCATTTTTATTGGTATCGACATATTAATATAAGAAAAACAAAACTTGACCATCACGGAATGTATATTTGAAATGTCAGACCTAATTTTTTTTCGAGTATCGTGTCAATAGTGAAATATGATAATTTTATGAAATTATATAAAACAAGTGATTCTAATAATAAAAACACGAATTGAAAATAAATTTTCTTAGGTAATTACTATTTCAAATTACTTACGGAGGATCAAAGAACACTTGATAGGTAATTAGAGCTAGGCAGATGAATTATTACATTAGGCAAAAACTAGGAATTGATTATAGTAATTAGATATACATCTAGGAGTTGTAGTTGCACGTAAATATAAGTATCTAATTTTGAATTAAATAATGATACATTTTTAATTAGTCTACCTTAATTGGCCATATTGGAATTACTTGTATTTGGTTGTAAATTAAAACAAGCATCAATTAAATTATTACTATTGTGTTCACGATTAAAAATACCTACCAAGTTTTTATATAAATCTTGTTTAGATAGAATTAAAATTTTCGCATTAAAAATACGAAAATAATGAGAACTTATAATCTTTATTTAGTCTTACAAATCTGTTTTTCTTCGCTTCATACATAAGCACACGCAGATTCTAAGTACTTGGTTCCTAGCATATTTTATTTCTTGTTTATCCGTACTGAACATCAAAGTAGGTCCCTCTGGAATGTGTATCCAATTTGAATTGTTTATTATCACAAATCCATCCAGCCTTTTAACCGAAAGACGTCCACTGCTCGACATAGGTCTCTTCCAAAAATCTGCACGACGACCAGTCTTGCGCCACCCATATTCAGCGGACTCCCGCAACTATCGGTTCTACGAGCAATGTGCCCAACCTATTGCCGCTTCAGTTTATGCTACTCTTCTGGCAATTGTGGTTACTTTGGTATTTTTGCGGATCTCCTCATATCTGATTATTTATTGTACCTTTGAAATATTCGTTTTAATTCGAAAACTGGATGTTATAATCGCTCCTGTACATATTTTATTTATTAAAAAAATTTCTTTTAAAAAGAATTATCGAAAAATATGAATTAAAAATAAGTATATGTGTTGAAGTTTACTGCTTACTTATAAAACTTTATTATCACATAAAAATATACGTTTATTACACCCCTGGAAAGTAAAATATTTATACAGCGTAATTTACAGGTGTGAAGGCAATATATTTATTGTTTTCAACGTGAGAAATACAAACCACGCACACTTTTACACGATAACTGCGTAATTAACTAAGTATCATTGTTAGATATCAATGGTAATTAATGAAGTAAATCATGACATTGATTGACAGTTTGCTTAATCTGGTAACTATGAAAACGTGCTCATTGCATTTGTACAATTATTTGTAATCATACAGTAACAAAAACGCCGCGGTCACTAGAGATTGCAAAATCAATGCAAAGTATGGGAACCGTGTTTGTCGTTTTCGCGGGTAAGGAAGACAGGCGGCTAGCAGGCGGAATTCGTAAAGTGATGTGCGACTATAATTTTTGTTATATAAAATAAATATTATTCAATACATACACATCGATAGATACACCTCTAGATTTTAGCGGTTTGCTCATATAGTGGTTTTTGCAACATTTCACTGTATAACTGACTATTGTTATTACGTGAAATGTTATTTTTTCAGAGAAGCTAAACTGGTAAAACGACCGAACCGACTGAGGGCGTCCGGGAAGCATCCATATAAAATCCATGTATGAGCGGTATGGCACCCGCGGCCGCTATGATAGTTCTATTGATAATGCATAATTCTATTTGTAATAAACTTACATTTATTTTACAGCAGGTTAAATAACTAGCGATCTGTTCCGCCTTCGCACGGATATGTAGAAATCTGTTTTTTTTTTAAATATAGCTGATTGTGTAGATTTCTACGGGTGAAGGAATTTTTAAAATTGGTTATCCATAAGAAACCAAAAATCAACTTTACCTTTTTAGATAATAGCATAGATAAACTAACACTAGTCTTTGATAATATTATAGATGTAGAAGTGATCAACATAACAAGTCTTTACTCATCTGCATTAATAAATAAAATTGAAGTCTCATCATCATCATCATCTCCCTATCCTTTTCCCATTTTTATTTGGGGTCGGCGCAACATGTCTTCCTCTTCCATTCCTCTCTCTTTGTTGTCATCTCCGCATTCACTCCTTTTCTAAACATATCATCTTTCACACAGTCCATCCATCTTTTCTTTGGTCTTCCCCTTCCCATGTAACCGTCCACATTCATATCCAATACCTCCCTTACAACACTCTCCTTCTCCCTGCGCATCACATGTCCATACCAGGATAAACGACCGCCTCTTAACTTGTCTGTTATTGGCGCCACTTTCAAACTTCCTCTAATATATTCATTCCTAATCCTGTCCATTCTAAGTGTATGTTTGTAATTTTAATTTTTTTAATACTAAATACATATGAATGTATGTACGATATTATGCAAAAAATATACAATTTTTGCCTGTTTGTTTTTGGTTTTTGGTAGATAGCTGAATTTACTCCACGTAACTTAGGGTACTTTTCTTTTTTAATTTTTGATTTTCTATAATAATTAGGCTTCCTCGTATAAAAATTAAAAGCCATAAAAAATGAATAAAAACCGATTGAATGCACAGCTTTACGGGCAAGTATTTGAATTTAAGATAAATATTTTTACTATATATTAAGAAACTGTTAATAAAGTTAACGTTATGGAAAATAAACATTTAAAAAATTAAACGCAGTGAACAACATATGAAGCGCGGACGTAGCCGCGGGCACACGGCTAGTTTATATATACAATCGTACAATATTTTGTTATAACTGTATGCTTATATTTTCAGTACCACAAGTGCAGAAATGCAGTATATCAGATAACGGATGTATCAAAACTTCTGCACAGAAAATAGTGCCATTGTTAGCTGCAGGCATTTCGGATCCTGATATTCCACCGCTTGATGTAATGCATGTTGACAGGATTAAAGTGGATCTAGCCGGATTAAAACTAAATATGAGAGATAACGAAATAAAAGGGTTGAAGGGTTCAGTTATTGACACTTTGAGGTGGGTACGTTACGTTAGTGGAAACGTTAAGATAAATCGTATGGATGCGTAGAAATTTATGCACGACTATAAATGATTTTTTTAAGCCGTGTGATGCTAGCTGAGGAATAGTATCACCCATAACTTCTCGTGGGTGTCGTAGAAAGCGACTAAGGGATACACCAGGAGATGGGCACCAGTATCCTCTGAGGACCACAAGCACCTACTGCGATCGCCAACCCGCCTGCCAAGCGTGGCGATAATGGCAATTCCCCCCTTGTCTTTGGGGAGACCAAGTCCAGCAGTGGACGCCTTTACGATTGGATGGATGGATAAATGATTTTATGTACATTATACATACTATAAATTACAAACACTCGCTGCATCCGCGTTTCATATATTCTTCACTTCGTTTGAATTTTTTTATCCGGAACCCTAATTATTTTCGAAAATCAAAAGCACCCTTTTATTTTCTTTTTTTTTGACGGGGGGAAATGCATTTACGCACTACCCTTGTCTATTGTATTTGAGGGATCAGAGTCCTCCAATACAATAGATAAGGGGGCACGGAGTGACGAGCTTCGTGCCAGTGTGGGACTCACCCGGGCGTGAAGCGCCCGGAAATACCCACTAAAACCCCCCGGGGCCGTCCGCTGCATATGGGATGGGGGCGACACGGGGTGGCTTTCGCAAGCACCGCGTCGCCCCCTGCAGCGAACCCACCGGGCCTCGTCGTGCAATGGCCCAAAAAATCAAATCAAAAAATCAAAAGCACCCTAAGTTACGCGGAGTAACTTCAGCTACTTGCCGAAAAAGTACCGTCAAAATTAGTCCAGCTGTACCGGAGATTACCTGGAACAAACAATCAGACAGGCAAAAATTAAAAATAAATGAGTTTTGGCAAAGATATATTGTTTATACATTCATATGTATTTATTAAAAAAATGTTATTCTTCATCAATTACATTTATTAGTATAATTTTAATTAAAAAAAAATTAAACCACAATTGCTGCAAAATCATAAAATCCTTAAGAAGACTAGTTGTAGAGTTGACCAAAGTAAATGAATTTAAAGGTACAAGGCAGGCTTTAGATCAAATTTGTGTACTGGTGGCCACCTTTCCGAGTAAATCTCTAAGTTTAGTTCGGTCGTGCGGTCCCTTGATAGTAGAAGAAATAGTGGTTAAATTTATTTACAAAAGAAATTTTTGCATTATACCTTTGATATAAAAATACAAGTTATAAATTTATTTACAGTATCGATATGGTGAAAAAGGAAATAAATTTATTATTTCACGTCGATGTGAATCTGAAGGGTAAATACAAAGCTTCTGGAAAGTTACTCATATTACCTATCACCGGCGACGGCGATTATACAATGAAATTGAGTAAATATTAATCGTTTTAATTATTTATATTCCCAGACAGAGTTTAATTTTTCTCGTTAAAGTTAAATACTATATTTTAACTCTTCTTGTCCATTGTCAGCTCTTACCTATGTTATCGTAAGCATAATTAACATTGCTTACGTAATCAACATTCGGAAACTCCTCGGGTACCATGTGATCAAAAATTAGCAAAGGTGCAAAGATCGCCACTCACCATAGTTGCTTTTATGTAATATTCATACGATTTCATTTCACATATTGGTACAAGGATGAAATATTAATGAGAGATATAAATTTAATATGTCAATTACCCATAAAAATGAGACAATAGGAAAACAATGGAAAGCTGACGTAAACGCCAGGTTAGTGCTCAAGAGGTTAAATAAATTGTGCTTCCAAAATATTCTTCTTTCGTGGTTTTAGGTCGAACTTCATATACTATAACAGCTATTTATGATCGCATTCTCATTCCATTATATTTTTTTTTATAATGCACAGCACAGTGACTGCACACTAGACCTGATGGTAAGTACAGTACAATCCAAAACAGCGGTGACTGACACTGAACAGAATTCACTGCCAGTCACCGCTGTCATGCTGGCCTGCTTAAAAGAAGACCACGTTGCCAGACCCTGTCAAAAGCTTTGGCTATATCTAAACCAATAGCCAGAGCCTCGCCATGGTTGTCAATTGCTTCCCCCCAGCGGTGCAGTATATACGCTAGAAGATCCCCCGTTGAACGATTCGGTCGAAAGCCGTATTGACGATCATGGATAAGGGGGTGATCTTCTATGTGGCTTCCATAACTTTACACAACACTGAGGTTACAGCGATCGGGCAGTAGTTAATGGGGTTAGAACGATGTCCTTTTTTAGGAATCGGTTGCACGTTGGCCTCTCTCTAAACGCGGGGCACGTCACCAGAGATGTAGGATTGATAGTAAAGGTGTGTCAATACCGGGCACAACTCGGCTGCACACTTTTTAAGCACAACTGGTGGGATACCGTCCGGCCCACTGGCCTTCCGAACATCGAGCGACAACAACTCACGGCGCACGTCTCTTTGCCTGATGCGGACTTCAGGCATCAAGGCACCGCTGTTGGGTGTTGTGGGCGGTTGCGCGTTACTGTCGTCGAGTCGGGAATTATCCGCGAAGATGTTGGCTAACAAAGTGGCTTTCTCCTGCGGTTCGTGGGCCAGTGATCCGTCTGGATATCGTAGCGGGGGCCAAGACGTATGGCAGAAATGTGCTTGGACGGCCTTTACCAGGCCCCAGTAGGCACGACTATTAGTTGGCGGACAAATTTCTGGCCAATCCGTGCAACGCGCTGCGCATCTGCTCTTATAATTATTAAAAACGGAAAAGGTTACGACACCTGTTGCACAGAAACTAAGACTCGTTTTTTTTTAGTCCATAAATAATCATATTTTTAGTAATATTTAAGTATCTATGAGTTCATTCCATTCGTTTTTTTCTAATAAGCGTGCTTGATTGTAATGTATTTTTTACATTTCATATAGAAAATATCGAATAATTTGCCATAAAACGTTATATGCCTAATGAAGAATCTAATATTACAGACAATGTCCAAATTAAAGTAACATATTCCTTCGATATCCTAAAAGACGAAAATGGGAAAGACGTTATCGATCTGAAAGGTCAAAAATTCAGTTACGATGTGAAGGATAATGCGCATTACTACTTGAGTAATCTATTTAACGGGAATAAAGAACTGAGTAAGTAAAAAATAAAAATTTCACCGTACTTTTGCCTGTTGAGTTCTGCCATACACATAGTTGGGTTATTCCACCTCAAATATACCAATAGTTGGAATCGACCCCTTTCGATTTGAACGAATTTTGGTCAGAAGCTTTTTTTATTACATAACGAAGTTTTGCCGAAGGAAAAGAAATAAAGTTTTTTTTTTTCAAAAGTTATGCACAATTCAAAATTGCGACATTTTACACGTTTTTCATTTTTTTTTTTATATTTCGAAAACTACTTTTTTTTACAGAAATAGATCATTTTTCAATTCAATCATCATTCAATTTTGGCTCATTTTTTTTTTTTGGACTTTTCTTAAACTGTCCTGAAATTTATGAAAATGTTTAATATATTGGACTATTCTTAAAATATCCTAAAATTCTTGGAACTGTGTTATATTTTTTTTTTTCAAATCATAAAATGTTGAATTTTTAAAAATCGTATTTCATAGCTCCAAGTATTCTTTTTAAAATGAACTGTAATCCATTACTGTAACTATAATACTTTTGAGATATTGTAATTTTTTTAAGTTTTTGCGTTCCATATTTAAATGCAGTTAATTTAAACGGGTTTTCATTCGTTACCTTTGCTTTTTTCTATCCCGACGTTTCGGCTGGGTTTCACCAACCGTGGCTGACTGGCGGTGCGCGGCGTCGCCTGCTGCGTTGAGGGGTATTTTGATGAACTACCCCCGTTTGGTCTTTATATTTATTATAGTCACAACACACAACACTAACAGTGTCCATCGGCGATGCCTGTGACGATAAATCGCGAATCTTAAGATTTTCTAGCACCGGATGGTGAAACCCAGCCGAAACGTCGGTATAGAAAAAAACAAAGGTAACTCGTGAAATACCCGTTTAAATTAACTGCATTTTGAGATATTAAAAAAATAAGATTGAAAAACGTGAAAAGTATCGAAATTTTTAATTTTTCATCTTTTGAAAAAAAACTTTATTTTTTTATACCTATACTGACCAAATTTTATTCAAATCAAAAGGGGTCGACTCCAACTATTGGTCGATTTGAGGTGGAATGACACAGTGGTAAATCCACTTCGATAAGTTGTTATTTATGATGATTTATTTGTATTCGCTGTTTTGCCGAGAGTAATTGGTTTTTGAATTCGACTGTACTTATAATTGGTTGCAATGTATTTATATTGGAATAATTTATTTGTATAACTTGTTATTACAAGTAAATTATCGTATATATATTTAGCATAAATTAAGATTAGACAATAATTATTAGTAAGACGTTAAGAGAATATGCGGGCAAAGTTTTTCCACCCAAACGTATTCCACTGTATCCTCACTCGATAATGACATTATAGTAAATACTTTTATACAATATAATATATACACCACTGCCACGCCCCTACATTTGACGATTAAAACAAAAAAAAAAAGCAATACTTAGTGACACAGTCAAAGTCTTTCTTATTTTAATTATTAGAATCGGTCCAATTTTGAAGGAGGAAACAGGGCATTACGAAGTGATGATTTCGTCAGTATTGCATAGTCATAATTAACACGAGCTGCAGTTTTACCCTTTTCGTGCTTTATAACGTTTTTATTGGGGACATCTTTTTCAATGCATTTCTGAAATATTTCAAGAATAATTACTGTACAAAAAACTTTACTAGTACGAACTGTATCACAGTCCCCAGGCTCTTTAAAATTAGTACCTGTTACCAAATAGTTGAACTAATGTTACTGAAGTAATAATAGATTAACTTAAAATCAAGTAAATGTAATGAGTAGGATGACGTGTATGCAAATTTAGTTTTCGTTTTTTAATTTACTAAGTAGAGGTAGAAGTTTAAAAATTATTTAATTCGTTATTTCGTCATCGGATATGCAGGTAGATCTTTTTTATGAATGTAAACTGCAAACTTCATGTTATCGAGGTTTCTGAGAATCATTACCAATTGTACAATCAAAACCAAGAATTAAACACGTAAAAAGATTATTCAGTGATATAATTCGACATGCGATAGCAGGGATACAACTTTAGATTTAAATGAAGACAAATTTATAAATTGTGTAAAGTAACTCGAGGATGTGACTAAGTTGTTATTTAGTAAGATATCTTCTGTAATGAAAGCGCAACTTTTTCCTACGATTATATGATAAAATAATACTCTGCAAATTCAAATTTAATTAGGAATCAGCAGTTGGTAGTGCAGTCGGATTCCGCCTCAACGGACGCGGGTTCGAGCCCGCCTATTCAACTCTAAAAATCAGCATGAGTTTTCGGTGAAGGAAAACATCGTATACCATAGCCTGGTGGTAGGGCATTCTCTAATAATGCCCGTCTGGGTAACTACTACCCTCAAGTTTGAAAACCTGTCGCTAAGTTCCAAGAGGCGTGTTTCGGCAACATCACTTGAGAACCAGTATCTAGAGGTTAGTGTGTTTATCATCCTGGAGCGCTTCGTCGCTTAAGATCAAGTGAGATTGTGGTCTTTAACTGAGCCTATATAATATTAAAAAATAATAATTTATAATACTTTATGAACGTGAAAAAGTATTCTTTATGATCGAACCATTTGCTCTTGTTAGGAATATGTTAGCATTATGAGGCTGAGGCTACTTAAGAAATATTAGCTGTTAATGATAGTGTCCATATATTATTGCATTGTCAATTAAACACAGCTGTCGGTTATTAATCGCTTTACTGATTTTATAGTGTATTAGGGTGTGTTTACACTAAGCGTACGTTGTGTAATTAAAGTGAAACTTCTTTGCGTACGCTGAGAGCAAAATTTCAAGGTCGTGTCACGAGATAAGCTTCAGAGTATAAGTGTCAGAATACGCTTCAAGATTTAAAATAATAAAGGATTGATAGAAGTGAGTGGTGAGCAATAGATAGGCAAAAACAATACCCTCTTCTATTTTAAGTACATGTCCTTAAACGACGCAACTAGTCATCGATCGCAGCACGCACCACATGTAGTGGGAGCAAAGAGATGCTCGGAGAGACTCCAAATTCTGATGAGGTTTAGTGCAGACTTTCTCCTCTAAATACTGCCATATCTTGTAGTCCATTGGGTTTAAATCTGGACTAGAAGACGGCCAGTCTATATTCCTGATGAAGTCAATTCAAAGGGCGGTCAGTCAATTTTACGTGCTTCATACCGTATGAGCTGGCGCAGAATTCTGCTAGAATATTCAGTGTCTGTTTGAAATATTATTTGGGAACGAGGATCCGCTATGTTATGACGGTATTTTGGTATACAATAGCACTGGCTTTCATATCTTTTTCATAGAAAAACCTCTTCAGTTAAGCCTGAAAATAATATGGTTGTTACAGAACTTATGACTTATAGGTATAATATAAATTAGTTATGATTAAGTTTACTATAATTTTATGGTCACCTACGACCATGTTGATGGATAAGATGCAGGTATATGCTGACCATTAAGTAACAAAGTCGTTGTGGTCACATTCTTAATTCTATGATGCTTTGTCAGCATGAACAATTGAACAATTGAATTAAATTGAACAATGCTGCTTGTACTAAATAAAAAAAATAGATGATTACTTTTTTTTATCAAATTTGTTACTAATTAACAAGAAACTAAAAGCAATTTGATTCGTAGTATAATTTTAGCATAAGAAAGTAAAATAGATCTAGTCTAAAATATAATTGTATTTTCATTGGTTATATTTAAATTTAGAATTTTATTTATTTTCAATGAATATACGTATATGTATATATATAGTAAATATGTTTTATTTATCACAGGTGATGCAATGCTAACTTTCATGAACCAGAATTGGAAATTAATAACGGAAGAATTTGGTCGACCGGTTTTCGAAGAACCGATGCAAAATATATTCAATTCTATAAAATCATTCATGAGAGCGCAACCTTTGGAAGATTTTATTGTTAGTTAACCGTTAACCAAATATTGAGATTAAGCTGTAAGTTTTTAACATAAAATGTATTTCTTAGAAGGTCGCCAAATTTTTGTATATCAATGATAATTTTTGAAAATAAATGCTAATTAGGAACATGTTTTGTAACATACTATATTGTCTTATTATTTTATTTAACTAGCTGTATACTCGCGGCTGTTCCAGCGTTTCATATATTCTTCACAAGACATTTTTTTATACGGAACCCTAATTTTTTTGTACTACGATAAAGTAAAAATATTTCTCATAAATCAAGCACTTGCCCGTAAAACTAGGCATTGAATCGGCTTTTATTCATTTATTTATGAGTTTTAAGTTTTTTTTACGCGGCACCCTAATTATTTTCTAAAATTAAAAGTACCCTAAGTTACGTGGAGTTTACCTGAGCTGAGTTCTGAGTAGAAAACAGACTTAGGCAACCTAGAGGACTCCATACGTATTAGGAGTCCACACCAGCGCATCTGCACCTTCATCAGCAAGCTATCCATACCCGAAATTTTAGTACGTTGGAGAACCTCCGAGTTGGGAACAGGATCCTGCCATCTCAACCGAAGAATGGGCCGAAGACACGTCAAGTGAAAGGAATCTAAGCGTCTGATAAAAATCTGTATAGACACCAAGTCTCCGAGGCTTACAGAAGCATGGGTAAAACAATTTCTTTGTATACGGCGAGTTTCGTTTGCAGCGTGATGTCGTGAGCTTTCCAAACTCGGTGCTCGAGACGTCCGAAGGTTGCGACGGCTTTAGCAAACTGCAAAGAGATTTCTGATTCAAGACAATTATTGCTTCGGACCACTCTCCCCAAGTAACGGAAGGTACCTACTTCGTCTAGAGGTTTTCCCTTGAGGTAGATAGTAGTCACATTTGCAGATTTTCCTCGTGAAGCTTGTTTCATAATCTGGGTTTTAGGACCTAGGATTCATCTAAATTGTCAAGATTACTTTGCAAGCTCTCCAGATTATCGGCCACAAAGCAAACTGTCATCAGCATAAAGTACTTATGTTACTGAAACCTCGTGAACTTTACGTTTTGCATAAAAACGAGCAGGAATCCAATACACTTCTGTCCATTCTGACATCTAGTGTGATTTGACCACTGCATTTCATCAAAGCGTCATTCATTACTGCAGCAAAATAAATAGCAAAAAGGGTTGGAGCCATAACACAGCCCTGCTTGACACCGTTAGTTACTGAAAACTCGTCGGTAAGTTTATTCTCATGGCGTACACGAGCATGCATGCCGTCATGGAATTCCCTTGAATGAATAATCTTTGGCAGACACCCAATCCTCTCAAGAACCATCCATTGAGCAAGTCTTGGTACGCGGTCACAAGTCTTTTCCACATCCACAAAACACAGGTAGAGATCTCGATGCTGTTCTAGACTCATTTCTTGAAGCTGTTTGATTATAAAAATGGCATCTACTGTGCCTCTACTTGCTCGAAATCTATATTGGCTTTCAGGAAGGAGGTTTTCTGCTAGTCTATTAAAGCGTCTGTTGATCATATGTGCTAACACTTTGCCAGCTACAGAAAGAAGGAAAATACATGTAAAAGAGCTACAGTCAGAGAGTTCATCACCTGTATAGAGTTTGCATATCGAGGCATCCTTCCAATCTTGCGGAATAGTTTCCGTATTCCATATATCGAGAATTAGGTCAAACAGTCTAGATTTGATGTTTAACTGTATTTGAATACTTATGAGGGAAGATGGTCTACACACTACATAAATACTAACTACATCATAGTTTAGGAGATTTTAAATGTTGATGGTTAAATAAAGCCTATACAAATGAATGAAATTGAAGTATCTGTTTGTACTGTCAAAATAATATCCTTTTGCTAAATAAATATGAATGATTATATGCGGTATTTATACCAAAAACATATTTTTGTGTATTTCTCTCTTTGTTTCGGTTAATCTCCGAAACGGTTGAACTGGTTTTTAGAAGACTTTTTCTAGCAAATAGCCGAAGTTATTAGGAGAAACATGTATTTTAGGAAAATATTTAGGGAATGATGATGAAGCGGAGCCACGGGAATATCTAGTTGTAAATAAAAAAGTTACATTGCAATTAGCAATGCAAAATGGTTTCTACCTAGTAAACTAGTTCTACGCATTTATTCTATGCAATAAACACATTATTATTCTTATATTTTACAAAAAAGTAACTTCACGGCATATCCGTTAGTTGGTTCGTAACTCAAGAACCACTGAATTGGTTTTTTTTTTTTTTTTTTTTTTTTACTTTTTAACTAGCTGCGTGCCCGTAAAACTGAGCATTAAATAGGATTTTATTCACAACTAGCTGTGCCCCCATCTTCGCTCGCGTGGAATTGAGATAATTACATTCTAATAGACAGCCTATATTTTCCCTCTAGATGCAATCCATCTCATTACCAATGTATTCATATATATATACTCTATCCGTCCCGTCCCGTCCAGGCCTTTACCCGCGGAGTAGGTCATGAGAAATGTGTTCTGTTGGCGACTCTGATCCCCTTCATGGTAATTTTTCTGAAATACCTCCAATGTAAAGATTGCGTCCTTCTAGCCTTTTATTATAAATATAGCTTTCATGAGGTTTTATTTTTTTACGCGGAACCTTAATTATTTCCGAAAACCAAAAGTGCGCTAAGTTACGTGGAGTAATTTCAACTGTCTATAAAAAAAAATCCGTTAAAATCGGTCCAGCCGTTCCGGAGATTACACGAAACAAACACACATACAGACAATATAACATTTCATTTATATCTAACCTAACAATTGAATGCATGTGAACATTGTTTGGCTATCTCACACTAGATGTCACTGTTCCAAAGTTAATGAACCCTCTTTTCTAATATAGAAGTTCAACTCATCTACTATAATCTCACATGATTTAAAGCGAAGATATGGTCCAGGATGGTAAACTTCTCAGAAGATATCGGCTCTCAAAAGATGCTGCCCTAGTTAACTTATTGGTTTTAACCGTAAAGTCTTTGAAACATAAAAGTGGTAACTATCCAGGCGGACTACAATGCGATGGTATCCTCACGATGTTTTCCTTCACCAAAAACTCAGTCATTATAAAGTTGGACAGGTGGGTGAACTATTACCGGGCCATTGCACTGACGGGCCGGGTGGGTTCGCTGCAGGGGGCGACGCGGTGCTTGCGAAAGCCAGCCCGTGTCGCCCCCATCCCAAATGCAGCGGACGGCCCCGGGGGGTTTTAGTGGGTATTTCCGGGCGACTCTCGCCCGGGCGAGTCCCACACTGGCACGGAGCTCGTCACTCCGTGCCCCCTTATATATTGTATTTGGAGGACTTTGATCCTCCAAATACAATAGATAAGGGTAGTGCGTAAATGCATTTCCCCCCGTCAAAACAAAAAAAAAAAAAAAAAAGGTGGGTGAACTATTATCGATTCGTTAGGTACGGCAGCCCATGGCGGGACACCACATGGGGGGGCCTTACTGTCGACCACCGGTTAAGAGGGTGTTTAGGGATGGTGCGGGGGTGGCAGGAGTCAAGGGTTGAGGAGGAGGGGGGGGGGGGGTAGTAGTTGCAGGAGGGGTATCTGCAGGAGGGGTTAGTGCTCTCTCTTTTCTTCTGGGTATCCCTTCTCTGGCTATGCCTTGTTTTGTAGCAGGGTGAGTTCAGGGGAGGGACCCGTTTTTTTTTTTTTTTTTTTTTTTTTTCTCTTCCACAGCGGAGGCGGGTTCCTTCATTTGTTGCTTTGCCCGCCTCCGTTCTGTCCGTCTTCTTTCCCTTTTCATAGGGGGGCAGGAAGTACATCCTCCCCCCGGGTTTGTTGACCAACTGGGGCAGAAGTTCATTCTCCCCCCCCATCCCCGCTAGGCCATTGCACTGACGGGCCTGGTGGGTCTTCCGCAGGGGGCGACGCGGCGACATGCCTAGCAACCCCGTATCGCCCCCACCCCAAATGCGACGGACGGCCCCGGGGGGTTTTAGTGGGTATTTCCGGGCGCTTCTCGCCCGGGTTTGAGTCCCACACTGGTGCGGAGCTCGTCACTCCGTGCCCCTCTGCCTGTTGTATTGGAGGGACAGTCGGTCCCACTAATACAACAGGTAGGGTGAGTGCGTAAATGCATTTCCCCCCGTCAAAAAAAAAAAAAAAAAAAAAAAGGTACGGCAGCCCATTCCCGTATCGCCCCCATCCCAAATGCGGCGGACGGCCCCGGGGGGTTTAGTGGGTATTTCCGGACGATTCACGTCCGGGCGAGTCCTACACTGGCACGGAGTCGTCCCATTTTGTTTTTTTTTACGGGGGAAATGCATTTTCGCACTACCCTTATCTATTGTATTAGTGAGACCGAAGTCCCCCAATACAATAGGTAAGGGGGCACGGAGGGATGAACTCCGTGCCAGTGTGGGACTCACCCGGGCGTGAAGCGCCCGGAAATATCCACTAAAACCCCCCGGGGCCGTCCGCCGCATTTGGGATGGGGGCGACACGGGATAGCTTTCGCAAGCACCGCGTCGCCTCCTGCAGCGAACCCACCAGGCCTCGTACGGAGTCGTCCCTCCGTGCCCCCCTACCTATTGCATTGGGGGAACCCGGTCTCACTTATGCAATATGTAAGGGTAGTGCGTAAATGCATTTCCCTCGTCAAAAAAAAAAGCTACGGCAGCCCATAAAATACAAATAAACAACCTTTGATTATTAAATAAATTGCATAGAAATTATTTAATGCAAGCGGACCCGTTAGTACATCTTGTTAAATTATATTACATCATTGTTTGTGTACTTGGTCTCACTCCGGGTTGACAACATTCAACTACAACATGCTTAATGTATGTGTAATTGTTTTATCCTTGTTTTATATAACAATCTAGTTTACCTAGTAACATACATAAATGTAATATAAGAATGCCAACTTCAACATTTTATATTTAGTTCTTGACTTGTTTTATATAGATTTTATACAAGTGTAATTGTTATTATTATTTTTTACACGATGTAGGCTCAGTGCTTTGTCCAAAATCTCACCTGATGTTAAGAGACGATGTGGTCCAGAATGGTAAAAAACACTATGCCTAGAGATACTGGTTCGCAAGTGATGCTGCCCGAACACACCTATTGGTATTGGCGGCATGATTTCAAACTTGAGAGTGATAGCTACCCAGGCGGGGATTATTTTAAAATGTCTTTCCATTAAGCTATGGTTTCCTCACGATGTTTTCTTTCACCGAAAGCTCAGGCTGATTTTATAGTTGGATAGGTGGGCTTGAACCGGTATCCATTGACGTGGAACCCGTCCGCACAGTCCAGTGCGCCATCATCGTTTACAAACATCATATATTATATTCATAAAAGAAATATTATGTTTTTTGGAGTGAAAGTTCTTTAGCGGCTTCGAGCAATTCTCGGTAGGGGAAAAACTTATAGATTCGCCTTAACAATGCATTGACGTCAGCAGTCAACATGCTACAGTATGTCAAGTATAAGATGGCGTTAAGTGCTGGCGCTCAGAGATAAATAATGAAATTTATCTTACGCAACCTTTCGTATGTTTTGGTTATGAATAAACTCTATGAAAATGTGCATAATTATCGCTCGGAGTACCAATAGATGTAAAATTCAGGCAAATTGTATTTGTTAAATATTAGGTTATGTTAGTAATTTCAATTAGCAAATTACGTAATTAAAACATTACAAAGCAAGTTAATCGTTATTTTATATATAGTGCTTCATATATAAATCAACATATTATATAAAATGAGTTTTAAAATTACAGCAATTCACAATAATTTGTATTCATTTTAAAAAAAAATGTACGATGTCCTTACAAGGTTACGTTATGTTGCACACATGTAAGAGACAGGTCAATTCGATAGACGAAGTCGATTGAATAAAACAATATTTCAGTACTAGTTTACAGTTTGTGTTTACATACAGCACATAGCAAAACGGTGTGTCGGCTCTTGAACTACGTTCGTCAGTCTATTGCAACTCTAGTTGCCATTTTCAAATTTCGTGCTACAGTCCTGTTATTTTGTACAAATACAAGTGACTATTTTGTATGTCGAAAAATACTTTTTACTTTTCAAGAAAAAATCCATGAACTCGGTTTTTTTCCACTGGCAACACTGACCGCATCGGCCTGGCCTTTTTCTTAAATATGGCGGTTTCATTAATTCCGTTACGTTCTTTAGTTAATATTTTATTGCTAAAATGCCAAAATAGTTCAGAAAAACTGTTCTAAACAGTGAAACTCACGGAATGTTTTTGGTTCGTTTACGTGAATATTTCGAACGCGAACATCAGTATGACGGAACATTGTTACCGTTGTCACAAGCATGAGACCGAGTTGCTGACGCGCTTGGTATTAAAGTTATTTTGACAACTATCAGCAAAAAAAAAAAAATTGGAGATTTGTCAATGCTGGAAAACCTGTCGCCAAATACTAATAGGTGTGTACTGGCAACATCACTTGAGAACCAGAACTCTGGACGATATAGTCACTTACAGGTGAGATTTTGGTTAAAGCACTGAACCTATACTGTGTAAAAAAACAATCTCAGTTGATGTTCAATATTGGCAGGTTTCTTTACTGAATCTTAAAAATTGAGATCAAACCAAAACCTATCGGTTTTTTATAACTAATCACTGACATTGGTTTGACAGTTTGAGAAAAAAAACGTTTGAAATTTCGGATTTCAGTAGATGCGGGTAGGGTTTACAGGGGAAGGGAAAGATCTTAGAAAAAATGGATGGATTGTTTGAAAGATTATATGTTTAGAAAGAGAATGGGGAGATGATTGCAAATAGAGAGGAATGGAAGAGGAAGATATATTGCACCGACCCCAAATGAAAATGGAATAAGAATAAGGGAGATGATGAGTAGGTAAAACAGATCGAGATCGCATAATGAAACCGAACGTAATCTGCATTTGCGTTTGCTACATTTTTACAAGTAAAGTTTCATACCTTACTGTCTGTACTGCCTTAGTGTTAATCGTATTATAACTATTCAAATTAAAATAAATATTCCAATTAAAATATGTTCATGTCTGTTTGCATGCCTCACGTGTTTTATTACTTTGAATATATCTAAGCTTTTAAATATATTAAAGGCGACAATTATTTTGATATGTATAATATTAATAATCCTTAAATATGACAATAATTACAGTTCTGTAATTAATCATTATGGTAATAATTATAAAGGACGCAGGTTTGAACCATTGACGGTCCGAGAGGTGCCCCAAAACCGTTCACGTCGAATTGACAAATTAAGAAAATTTACGAAAGCTTTGAAAATAAATGATTAATTGTTTGCTTAAAACGTCCAAACAATTAAGGCAATAATATGTAGATATTCGAGCCAATTTTTAAAAAATGGATTAGTTTACGATGATTCTTTCCCCTCCATCCCAAATATGACCATCCCCAAAGTCTTTGTGACTGCGTCTGGTTCAAACCCACTTATTCAAATCTATAACAAGCGTGAGCTTGCGGTGAAGAAAACCATCGTGAGGAAACCATAGCATGGTAGTCGGCCAAATCAGTTGCTAAATACTAATAGGTGTGTTCGGGCACCTTTAGTGTTTATATCGTCATGGACCACATCGTCACTTAACGTCACGTGAGATTGTGGTCAAATCACAAAGCAGTATAAAAATATCGTGTTTTTTTTTTACATACGAATAATGTTTAACATTTTTCTTTATATCTAGCATGTTATTATTATCTAATTACTTTAATGATGGGAATGACTCTTAACGCATTAGGTCAATTTTTAAATTGTTATGCATAATAATGATACATAATATATGTCCGCATAATATAATTTATCATGGTCACGCTCAGACACTATGACTTAGCAAGTTGCCTATATTAAGGCAGACATTTGCACTTCCTCGACAGTCTACTGTGAACTTTTGTTTAGATTAGACTAATTAGATATTATAATTATAAAAATGGCATTTAAAAAAATTTCGTATTTTACTTCACTTCTTCTTCTAGTTGATTGTGTTAGATCATCTGGTGAGTTTATTCTGGTACTTTATATATTACTAGTGTTGGCCGATGATTTTAATTCGTTTATAATCATTATTGTAAATTAAAATAGAAAAGATTCAAAATAGTTTTTTTTTTTTTTTTTTCATAAACACTAATAAACATCGTCAATAAAGTAAAGAAAATAGATGTTGATAAAATTGTTTTTAGTTATTTTATTTTTGCCTATATTATAAATTATAAATGGATAAAATGACCTATGACAAAAAATTTACGCTCTGTAAGTAACGCATTTTTAATTTTATTAATGTTTTTTTTTAAGAATGTCTCCTTACATCAACAGCATTGTATGCGTATGTATGTGTGTTTAAAAAAATCATAGATTATTCAAGCAGGTTTTACATTAAATATTATGTTGAGCATATAAATTTATAAGGATAATAATCAACGAAGTCATGTGTCAAAAAATACTCCCGACATGTTTTTTATAAACTCTTTGTCATGAACAATGTTATGTTTAATAAGTGTATAATTGTAAATAATACAATAATTTACGTGTAATTGAAGCTACTGTCATGTTTTTTTTTTTTTTCAAATACACACATTTCTATATCTAACTAATGTCGTATTTTTTTTTTTGTAAAGAACTACAATAGCATGGATATTTATAACTCGCGTGGAATATATTACAGTGTATTAATCATCATTTAATTTAATTAAACTTCAACCAAGTTGAAATTACCTTAACTTAGGCTGGACTGCACTTATTCAGTCCTATGTGAAAATTAACTTCAAACAAGACTACATTCCAATTAAAGTTGAGGTGCTATTCATAAAGAACCATTTACCTCCAGAAATTAAAGCAAGCGCTCTTGCTTTGAATTGTGACGACTAGTATCTAGATTGATTTCTGCAGTAGGATGCTTAACCAACTCACAAAGTAGAGTTTTTGAGCCCGATTAAGTTGAGATCATCATGTATATGGTGGAAATCTCGCTATAGTGATAAGTTTAGAGGGGTGGTAGGACAAGTGGATACGCTTTAAATACTGTATAGACTCAGTGTTTTGACCACAATCTCACCTGATGTTAAGTGACGATGTAGTTTAGGATTATAGACAGAGGTACCGGTTCTCAAGTTTTGCAACCGGAACACACCTATTGGTATTTGGCGACAGGTTTCCAAAATTGAGAGAGATAGTTACCCAGGCGGGCACTTTTAGAAATTGCCCTACCACCATGCGTGGTTTCCTCACGATGTATTTCTTCACCGAAAGTTCAGGCTGATTTTAGAATTGGGTGAGTGGACTCGAACCTGTGTCCAATGACACGGAATCCTCACTACCACCTGCGCCATCACCGTACACTTGTGAAAAACCTTAGCGCCACGTTAAGGTCCGTCGCGTTCCGGGCTTAGAAAGTGTATATTAAATCCCACCTGGAAATTTTAACCGTGGGAGATGTAAGCCGTCATGATTAGGACTATCAATAATATAAATAGATTCATATCTATTAGCTGGAAAAAATTCCATTACAATACAGTTATATCGAATGTATTAATAAAGTATTTATTTCAACATTTTTCAGTCTTACCAGTGGAAAAATGTCACCTCGAAGATTCCTCATGCATGACTTCTGCTTTTCAAAAAGCTGCGCCAGTTTATTTCAATGGATTACCAGAGATGGGGATTGAGGTACACGATCCTTTGGCTATGAGCGATGTGGAATTCGATCTGTCTGGACTTCAATTTACTTTAAAGGGCGGAAAGCTTACGGGAATGAAGAATGCTATCATAGACGACGTAAAGTATGCACTGTTTCTATTAATAGTATGAGTAAATATAATGATATAATCATATTATTTCTTCTAAAATTAAAAATATTCATCGCTAATTGTTGACAAATATTTTATAATAGTTAAAATTAACTTGTTAGGAAGGCCAAGTAAAGCATTTTCTAATAATGTCCGCCTGGGTAGCTACCACTCTTTACCTTTAGGCTTATTATAGTGTGCTTACCACCCTGGACCATATCGTTGTTTAACGTCAGGTGAGATTGTGGTCAAAGCATTAAGCCTATATAGTGTAAAAAAAATATGTTTTTTTCCTTTAAAGGATTTGGTCACGATGTAACCATGTCACCCTTATCGGTAAACATACAAAATATATTTTGCAGAATAATATATACCTACAATATAATTAATATCCTCTTTACACATAAATTAACTACTTTGTAAAGCATTCTTTTCATTCAAATTAAGTTGTTAATATATCATGCAATGCTTAAATTAAGTTCACGTCGATGGAGCAATCATAATAAGATTTAACTAATTTGATACGTTTTTTACTAGTTCATTGACTAGTCACTATTGAATTTATTCCATCTTATTGCAGTGGTTTATATTAATGTTATCTAATGAAATAATAGAAATACAATTGATGAGTAGATACCCCTTAAATAGTAGTATAGTTATTTACATAGAGCTTTTTTTTTTTTTTATTTTAGATGGGATTTAAAACAGAAAAACTTCAAGGTATCATTCCATCTTGATTGCATTGTGACAGGACATTATACAGCAGCAGGTAAAGTTCTTGTCTTACCCATAACCGGAGATGGAAATATGGAGTTGAAAGCGAGTAAGTTTTTTTATATATATTTACTTATAATATTATGTACTATAAATAAACGTATACTTTAAATATATATTTATATTATTCCATTTCAGAAAACATGGAAATTAAATTAGTAGTACCTTACGAAATAAAGAAAGGAAATGATAATAAGGATCACGTTGCACCTAAAAAGCTCGATTTTGAGTTTATAGTGAAGGACAATACACATTTCGATTTCACAGGTCTATTTGGCGGAAAAAAAGAACTCAGTAAGTAATTTGTAACTTTATAAAAATTATGAAATTACTGCAAACGAAATTTGCTTACAACTATTTCTTTTATGACATATAGGGATTTCATTAGTTAACCTAAAAATATTGACAAATACACTATGCTGAACTATGATGAAAATAATTTAATAAATTAAGAAACAGCATTTATGTAGTATGTGTTTATTTATTCAGCACAAAAAGTACATTAATTATATAAAATAGATTATAATTAATTAACAAAAATCTAAATAAAAGTACCTAATTATTAGGTACCTCTTTAAACGGCGACAGGCTCGCACCCTGTCACATCTGGGACGGAACCTAAGCTTGGCGAAATGTGGGTGTAGTTCGCTATTTCACCTCTGCCTAACCCTTCGGGGATAACTGCCGTGAGCTTATATTATGTCATAAATAATGAATGCCGTCCAGCGCACCACCAGACGGAAAGGTTCTCAAAAGGCTGGCAACATTGCCACGTTGCATGGCAATACTTATTCGCTGTGTCGAATGTAAATAAATAAATAAAGATAAAAAAAAAAAATAAAATGATATAATCTTAATATTTAATTAAGATTATATGATTTTACACGAAGGCAGTCTCAATTAAATGAGATTAATTTAATCTCTTCCAGTTTCAATCATACTTTTACGTTTACCACCCAGCAATTTCAACTACTTGCAAGCTTTTAATATACCTAATTTTCAACAGATTCAGGCTTAACGTCTGTTAAGAATTTATAACATTTTTAAACGCAATTTACTTCAACAAAGGGCTTCCATTTATTTGTTTCATCATAATAGCCGTATGTAAAAACATTTTGATATTACTAGGATGACCAATTAATTCTTTTGTATTTGCTTGTTTATACAGGTGATGCGATGCATAAATTTCTGAATGAAAATTGGCAAGAGGTTTCAACAGAATTCGGTAGGCCGCTGGTCGAAGCCGCTGTCAAGAAGATCTTTAAGAATCTTGTAACATTCTTTAAAAAGAACGCTATTGAAGATATAGCCCAAATTTAATGTAATTGAAGATTACCCATGATTTTAAACATGATTTGGAGAATTAATATTGTTTCTTGTAAATAGATACATTATCTTATACTGATATTATTCGCTGATATTGAGATCAGTTACAAAATTTCATTCTTATTTATTATCAAATTACATTTGAATGTGTCGCTATTGTCATATATTTATTAAAATTTATCTTAAATAAAATCGAATCGTTTTAATTTCCTTACTAATAAATCGGAAGTGAATTAAAATTTACAAACTAATTTGGAATACGTAATCAATAGAATTGTTAAACAGTATCTTTGCATAACTCGTTTCAGAATTCTTGAATTATTACTACAATTTTAAACCTATAATGCATTACTTCGAAAAGATTCCGTATTAAACTGGTTATAAAGACATAAGTCTATCCAGACATCAAAATAATTAGAGCAGTTGTTCTCTCACCACTCATGTTAAAATGTCAAATCTCAATAGACCCTTTGTCATGCCATCACAATTCAATTGTTGAAGAATCGATTTTAACAAGCCCTTAGGTTTATTTCTCTCTATTAAGTTGCTGTATAAAATTCTGAACCTTTTACGAATAAAACGCTTTATAGTCGTCGAAGTTCTTGTTAACGATGGATGCCTTTGTAGCGAGTAACAACGCATATATTATAGTCATTACATAAAACAAATCAGTATTATAAATACGAATTAATAGGTATTATTAAAGTGTAAAAATATTATTGTTCCGCATATTTACTAACTTTACTAAAATAAAAAGCAGATAATTAATTCCTTTTTTTTACTCTTGACATTAAAATCTTTAGTATACGGAAGTTTTACAAGTTTGAGATTATTAACATCTTGAGATATATCTACTTATACAGAAAGATACATATATTTCCGTATAAATTTATTCACATTTATTCACTATATTATAATGCTTCAATATTCAGTGGCTTATATAAAGTATTTATTATTATAATAATTTTTCATATTTCATACATTCAATTTAAGCGGTGATAGCGCAGCGGGTAGTGCGGTCGGATTCCGCGTCAATCGACGCGGGTTTAATCTCCACCTATCCGACTCTAAAATCGGCCTGAGCTTACGATGAAGGAAAGCGTCGTGAGTGAACCATATCATGGTGATAGGGCATTTTCTAATGATGCCCGCCTGGGTATCTACCACCCTCAAGTTTTAAAACCCGTCGCCAAATACCCATAGATGTGTTACGGCAGCATCACTTGAGAACCAGTACCTTTAGATTTAGTGTGTTTACCATCCTGAGCCACATCGTCACTTAATGTCAGGTGAGATTTTGATCAAAAAACTGAGCCTATTCCGTATAAAAAAAAATGATCAATGCAGCTACGTTGCTTCCAGTGTTAGGGCCTGGGCCACGCTCGCCAGTCTGTCTTTCGGGGGTAGATCAAGATGGCCAATGTTTTATGTGCGGGAAGTAGGGCCATACGGCCATTGGACATTGATTGTAGGGCTGAGGCGGGAGGTCTACAAGGGCGCGAGGGCTATGTGCAGACGGCGTCTCAGTTTGGACATTGCAACGGCGGGTGTCCTAACTGTCGCAATAACAAATCAAAAGTGGCCCTGATCTTCCATTTCACTGTGAAGGCTGTCTGGGAGGTGACCTGGTCAGGTCGGAGTGACCTCCTCCGTAGGGACGGGACAGGACGGTACGAGGCATAGAGATAAGAATATATCGGAAGAGAAAGGTTGCATCTAGAAGAATCAGAAATATATGCTGTCTATTAGAGTATAATTGACTGAATTTCACGCGAGCAAAGTCGCGTTCATCTAGTCTTAAATAAATGAATCATGTAAATCAACTTACTTGTTCATGGTGTATAAGCATTTTAATAGTTAGAAATGTCACTATTTATAAAATGTCTCCAGAAATTGATCAGTTAAACTTCAATGCTTTATACAAAAAAATGGAGATGACATTTAACAATAACATTGACAATCAGTAAAACAATTTAATTTTTGAGAAGAATTGTCATATATGAAATCATTCGTAGCTTATATTTATTAAAAAAAACGAATATCAGTAAATGTTTTATCATTGTGAGTATGTAAGTCCAATTCTATACATAATGTCACTGAACCCAAACTCATCTATTTTGTATTGGTCAGCAATATTGTGCATATCATAACTTTTAATTGTAAAGAGTTGTCACATGTTACATATACCACCTAATACCAACCAAATATTAACTCTCTATTCTAATTCATGTTTTCTCATTGGATAGAAAAAATCCTACAAACAAACGAAAACCTGCTGCCTCGTACAAAAGCTTCTGCTTTTAATATCCACTCTGTAAATGATTATCTCACTAGATGAAAACCCGGCTTCGCTCGGGTGAAATGTGACTCATAATACACAATATTTTACAAAATATAGGCAGATAGGAACTGTAACTTCACTGATACGTGTGAATCGGCCTTAACGAATTCAAGATGGCATCCGAGTGCCCAATATGGCGATTGCCGTTTGCACTGTTAGAATTTAATAAAATACTCGACAATCCGAACTTTGCGGATGTATGTTGTCCACTCGAAATCATTACTTTCTATGTTTTATTATTCAGGTAAGGTCGAGTCTACCGTATTCCTTGACCGAATTATTATATTAATAGATTATGGATTTCATTATTTTAGAGTTAATCTCACCGTGATTGTTTTAAATATTAACTAAGCCGTTTTCTATAACCTTAAATTAAAATAAAAACCTGAAATTATTATCCAATAACTGTCGCAAAGTAGGATAACCAAAAGCATAATGTGCCAACTCACTGTCAATTTGTTGAACAATTCATTGGAGTTTAGAAGTTTCTCAGGCAATAAGACGATCTTAACGTCACTGTCCCCTAGCCCGTATAGGGTTGATTGACGTTGATTAATACGCTAACTTGAAGCTATTGGTAATTAGATAGGATAAGGTCTTATCAAATTGTAATACATATATCGGATCTGAAGTCCTCAATGAAAGATCAAAATTTGCACGGACACGTTATATAATTATTCTATTATTACCTATATTATCATTATTCTATATAACGTGATGTACGTTTAAAAATGTTTATACCATTACATTTACGTAAATTTGTTTATGTAATTTTTTTTTATTGAAACATTTTTATATTTTATAAACTCAATATTGTCTTTAACTAGCTGGTACAGAATATTTATCCAAAAAACTTCGAAATAATTAAATTTATTAGTAATTGTTCTACGTATTAATATTTTAATTTGTAATATTTTTATACTTGATTTTTTGTAACTTATTATTAACGTTATTTATGTACTCATCAAGGGACCATCCCTTGGAACGAATTGTCGACAAAAATAAATACTACAAAAATAACATAAAAGCCGTCATCAAATATTCATCGAATTTCATACTCGAGTAATCCTCTTGAGCGTATATACTTGTTAAATAATTTGTTATTCATACACTTCGTTTAACTAATATTTTTTTTAGCAGTGGACTACAAATGTCTTGGAAGTATTTGAAAAAATTAAAGATCCGTTTTATTGGATTCAGATCGCATAAATAATCGATATCATCAGATAATAATATATATCCTACATATGCTGACACTGTTGATAGTGAACGATACTGTTGATACATAAGAAAGTAAATTATAAAAATGTTCAATATTTGAATACGTGTGGATGAAAGTTAAAAGGAACCAATTGAAACTTTAACTCTTGAAACGGTATTAAAACTGCTGGAGGTGTAGTAGTTTTTTTTTACTTAGTTAGATTTGGCTTAGATACCGAACTTCGATGTGAAGTGAAGAATGGGTTATATCTTATAGGGTTAAATAGGTTACTATTTATTTACTGCTACTGACTAAATTCCTCTAGTGTAACTTCGCTCAACTATTTAGCTAGAAATTAGACTCATCGCATTGATTCTGCTCCCCGACAGGTGCGAGGCTTTTTTTGAGGGACTCCTTCTGCAGTCTTCGGGGTTGGATGTATAGGATCTCTCGGAGAGATCGATGGTGGAGGCGTTTCGAACATTAATGTACCTCAACCCACCTCTATATTAATTACAAGACCGATGGATTTGCCCGTACGTAGCCATTATTATGATATTCAAACGTACCTCTCGGCTTATACGACACAGGTAGTAAAATGGCCACTTCCCGAGATTACTTCTCTCAAAGGTCAAGGTGAAAACAACAGTAGTAGTTTAACAATTCAATTAATTTTTAATTATATTACAAAATATATGAGTAACATTTGAAACATTACTATTGCTACAAAAATGAAATTGGATAATATAAAACTAGACGATGTATACGGGTATATGAGTATTTATCTGCGAATAGCCAGTTTATAACTATACGGCGAAAGTTACTATTTTATAACGCAAAATAGGACTAGACGAAAATTAATTTATCAACGTTAACATTCAGTAGAAGCTGTGATGAAATTAAATGAACCATTTACTAAATGCTTCAGATGCACATTTATAATAAATATTACATTTTTTAAAATAAAAAATATTGGCTACAACAATTACTGATATTTATTTATTCTTAACAGGCATGCGCATTCCAATTAATATTTAGCGAGAATTACAATTTATGGTTAAACTATAACCTAATTCAAAAAGTAGGTAGTCCAGTCTTAAGATCAGTTAATAATTATTTGCTAGTTCCCTAAACTGGATTACGGCGTTTCGCCGTGTTTGTGTTCACATACTTAGAGAAATTGTGCATACATACGTACTATTAATACGAAAAAGAGAATGAATAAGTTTATGCAGTTATTCAATTAGTAGGAAAGAATTCAGTACATTTATCTAACAACATACACATGATAATAAGTAAGTTGGTAGTTTAAATTGTTTCTAAGACTCTAATGCAATGTAAAATTAACGATGAGGAGTAAAGTTTTGAAAGTTCAAAAGACTCTCTTCATTTTAAAGATAAATACAACGACTCTGAATTAAATACCAATATTCTTGATTGGACCTCATAATTTGATCGTCGAGTTACTAGGTACTGTGATTCGGTTGTTTCGTTCGAGAATTTCTATTTAATTAATCTGTCTGCCAATAAATAAACTTTAACGTATTTATGAATTCAACGGTACGTTAAATATTTAGAATTCTTTATATACTTAAGCATCAATAAAAAAGATTAATTTATTATCCGTCTAAATTTTATTATTTCTTCAAAAAAAAACAACTGCTTCATTCAAATTAAAATCTACGGTTCTAGTGATGTTCAAATCTTGTCTAATTCATCTTTTAGCAGTCTCGTTTCATATTGGATGATGATTATTTCATTATTTAGATTTAGCTATTTGACCATAATATCACCCGATGTTAAGGTACACGGGCTAAGTCTAGAGGTATTGGCTATCAAGTATATTGCCGTAACAAGTTGGTAGTGCAGTCGGATTTCGCGTCAATGGACGCCGGGTTCGAGCCGACCTAGCTCACTCAAAAATTAGCCTGAGCTTTCGGGACAGGAAAACATCTTGAGAGGCAACCATAGCATGGTGGTAGGCCATCCTCTTTAATGTTCGCCTGGACAGCTACCATCACCAAGTTTGAAAACCTGTTGCCAAATACCAATAGGTGTGTTCCAGCAGGATCACATCATCATTTGAGATTGTAGTCAAAGCATTGAATTTATACAATGTAAAAATAATCCAGCACTATTTCCTAAAATAGAAAAGCGATATTTCTGTGTTGAATATAAGTTTTAGGTATATATGTACATCTACATATAATTTGTGTATAGTTCAATGAGACACTCAAATGACTCCCCTTACGCAATCTTACTAAAGGCATAAGGGAAGTTCATTTGCGTAAATCAGTTATCAAATGATATCTCATGAGATATCATGATTGCATCTGAATATTCAACATGTGTATTTAAATATTATAAAAATTATCTTTGTTATATTATAGTTACGGTAATTTTTATTTAATTAACGCCTACATAATAATGCTAATGACTAGTTGTGTGGCCGCGCGCGGTTCATATATTCTTCACTGCGTGATATAGTTTTTTAGATAATCATTTGATGGCGCTGTCCATTGATTCATATTTTGTTTAAAATGTCATAAGTTTTTTTTTTTTTTTTTATACGGGCTACTAATTATTTTTTACTCTAATATTTTTTTGTTGTATCAAAAGTAAGCAAATATATTTCTCACACATTCAAGCACTTGCCAGTAAAGCTCGAAATTGAATCGTCTTATTTTACAATTTCTTGGGTTATAATTGAGTTTTAATTTTTTTACGCGGAACCCTAATTATTCTCGAGAAATAAAAGTAGCCTAAGTTACGATTGTCCCATCAAAATTGTACCAGCCTTTTCGAAGATTAACTGGAACAAACAGACAGAGAGAAAGACAACATTTTAAAAAATTGTATTTCTGGTATAGGTATTTGCATATATATATATTTAGAAAAAAGTGTTATTTTGATATTACAAAGAGACATTTTAATTTTGTTAATTTATATAGATTGCTATCACTCGATTAACTCATAACATAAACTTTCATAACAAATAGGAGCTGAAATCCGTGAAATTAATATCCGACAGGAATATGGACAGTTTCATTTTAAACTCTTTTCAACTTCGGCTATTATTCACGGAGTTATCATGTTTCGAACTCCACTTCATGTTTGTCAAAAGCCCATACGAAAAGTTCAACACGTATTATAAAATAATAGGGGGAAATATTTTATCTACGTTAAAAATAATTGTACCGTTTTCTTTTTGATAAAAACATGAATTTATAAAAATAAAACTTTCTCTTCATAATATCATCTAGTTATACTGATAAATGAAATTGAAGTGTCGGTTTGTAATGACAAAATATTTTTCTTTACATATAAATGAATATATGATACCTATACCAAAAATACAATTTTAAAAATGTTGTCTGCCTCTCTGTTTGTTTGTTCCGGGTAATCTAACATATGAAACGCGGGTGCAGCCGCGGACACACAGCTAGTTCTAAAAGAACACTATCTACAATTTAGATTAATTTTAAAACGTGTGCGATTTTAAATAAACGCAATAGATTATTCATAGTACAAACGCTTTCCAGAGACTCATAAGATCCCGAAGCGAATTTAATTATTTGCCACGGATGCTAGTCTAGGGATGCCTTTGGCTTCTAAAGAGATTACTTTCTGTTAACATACCAAGTCGGATGAAGATTTTAGTATTTAGTCAGACTTAAATCGATGTTCGTTATATAACTTACCTGGAATAAATGGGTAATCATATTATTTAGTAAATATTTATTGCGGACTAATTCATCTGTGTCCTGATAATTTTGTAATGGAAACGTATCTCTGTATATTTGTTTTTTCAGTCATTTCCCTTGTAACTCGAGAAAAACAACAGATGAATATGATTCCTTTTATAAATTATGGCGAGATTTTATATATAATATATCTGTTATATTATGTAACCTTTGGAAAAGATATGTGAATAATTATAAATAAAGTCAAGAAAAAAATTTCTTTCAGCAATATGGTCCCCATGGTCAAGATATATGTATCTTGACTTTGTATGCAAAGTCTACACATAAAAAAGAAAATTTGGTACTTCTGAGGCATCATCACCTCAAAACTACTGGACATATCGGAATGGGACTAGTACCATTCGACTCGGATTTTCGTAGGTAATTATACGCTATTTTTTAAATCCATCAACCCTATTTGTTTTTTTTTTTCATTTACTCTGATGTACATTTTTCTGCTAATAAAAAACAAAAGACTCTCACTTTTCTTCATCCATTTGTTTTTTTTTAAGGTTAGGAATGAAATGGTTTAAACAGAGAACATATGAAACGCGGGCGGATCCGCGGACACACAGCTAGTAATAGCTAATAAATGTATAATATTCTGAGTTTGAATGCTGTCCCTGCTAAACTACTAAACCGATTCAAGTGCAATATTAGAATAATATAGAAGTAAATCGGTGGAAGGATCTCGGCTAAATTCTAATACATTTTTTATAGAAATTATGCAATAACGGATAAATTACAGTTCAAAAAAGAAGTCCAATACAGTCGACAATTCATACAGATAAGACACGTTGTTCCCGAAACATCAAAAGCATATTCAAGTTGCGGCCGCCGGTTACGTCTTATTTATAAAAGTGAAAAAAGGGTCTTAATTTACATTAAGCTCTTTTGAAAAAGAAATAACGAATTGAAATGAGAACTATTGTTTTACACTTCGGAAGACTCCGTAAACATTAACTAAGCATTTTAAATATTGTTTTTAATATAAAAGTTGTAATGGGCATTGTCCAATTGATTACACTTCGTTTTTATTAGTTTTTTTTAGACAGTATTAAGTATTTTAAGACATAGATGTGAAGGTTATGTTTTTTCATAGTTCATTTCTTATTTTTTTATTTAAAAATAAAGAAGCATGGTTTTATTATGACGACGTGAGTGCTGGCATTATTACTTCACAGCCTTGTTTTCGTTAAAAAAAAGTATTACTTTATGGCACATTTTTATACAATGAAATAGATATAATGATGTAAGATTTTGGCGGGATCTCAGTCTCTCATGTAGCAGTTATTTTCTTTAATTCATTAAACTCGTATATTTCTCTATATCATGTAATCTTGGTGGCGTTTTGTGTGATATAGTTTGGTTATTTTGTTCAAGTTTAGTTTATTATAGACGATAACGCGTAGCATATATTCTGAGATGCCAACAAAACTCCATAGAAAGTTCGAGCAGGATGGGTTACCGTTTTGCTGGATCTTGGTTACGCTGACACAAGATTGAAAATATATCTTACCTACATGACTCTGATACAATTTTTTTGTACACAAATTGCTATTATCTAAGAAGAAGATACATCAGCTGTTTACATATCTACATAAAATATTCATAAAACATAACCTTACTTTGTCTACCCAATGCTTATTTTATTTTGATTAAAATATTCTGCGTTTTCTTGAGGAAGCCATTTCTCACGCAAATCATATTTAGAATCATTAAGACAATTAGGAACACAACGAGTCGTAGATGAAATAATGCTTATTTTGTCAAAAATACGCTTCATGTATGTTCTTTCAAATTTCAGTCGCTAGTTTTATTCGGGTCTATGGTATTTCATTTGTGTAGAAGCCTATATTGACAATTGCAAAATGATGCTGATAACTGACGGTTTATGAATCACGTTTTTTTTAGTTTTGGTATGAAAAGGCAAAGCGTTTAGTTCCATGGATGATGTCATATGAAGGTCAAACAAAGGTCACTAGATTTTCTTCAATAATATCTTTAGTTATTCATTCGTTTAAATTCAGTATATGATAAAGTTAATGTAGAATGCGCTTCCTCGAAATGGTTTTCGAATATGTTAAAAGAAAATTTGGCGAATGCCCATTGATTCAGTTAAAGCTAAATGTATGAAATTCGATTTAAGCGCAAATTTTTATATTAAAATCTTAAGTAAAATAACATTACTTACATAAACCATTCAAGTTTCCACTAAAATTATAATTACTGAAAGTAAATATAACAATATTAATAGCTTCATCATGACAACCTATAACATTATGGCAAACACTAGTAGTTTAAAATGTACTCAGCAATTTTTAAAAGGAACCGATGGAACGTGCAAGTATATCAATCTTATTAAAAATCTTATTATACATATCGCATGAACTAACTAAATATGTGTTCAAAACATGCCTCTTTCGAGTAACAGGGATTTTAAAAAGTAAGTGGTTTCCGGCATTAAGTCGAGGAACCCTAAAATTAATTTATTTTACAAGACACGGAGGGTCAAAGTAATTTCTAAGAAGTTCAAATAAATATATTTGATCTCTCACTGTGATTAACCTCGGCTTGGCCGCTACCTGAGTGTGAAAACTCCAGCGGAATTTTTATCCTAGCTAATCCCTACATTTTTTATTTAACATTAAAAAAAGTTCCTTATAGGACCTATGCACTTGCGTGTTATGTGCAGGAGTGTATGCAGTGTATGCATGTATGCAGTGTTGTGCGGCTAGTTACCTTTTACGGCTGAGTGCCTTATGCACTCGCCCTCAAAGTTCGGTGAAGCTGTAAAGGCCCTTCCGGTAAACAGCATTAGCTAGGTTAAACAAAAAAAACCTGTGATTAACTAATATAATACTTTAAGTTATCGTACACCTGCAAGATGATGTCTAGAGAATATATATTTAAACTAGCTGCGTGCCCGCAGCTGTGTCCGCTTTTCATATATTCTTCGGTGCATTTTAGTTTTGTTATACGGAACCCTAATTTTTTTTTTTAGTACTAAGATAAAGGAAAATATTTGTCATAAATTCAAGCACTTGCCCGTAAAACTGTGCAGTGAATTGGATTTTATTTTATTTTTACGCGGAACCCTAGTTATTTTCGAAAATTAAAAGTACCCCAAGTTACCCGGAGTAACTACGCCTATCTACGAAAAAAAGTTGCGTCAAAACCCGTTGAGCCGTTCCGGAGTTTCTCCGGAACAAATAGAAAGACAGACAAAAATAATAAAAGAAAAATTGTTGGTATAGGTATCGTATATACATTCATAACTATTTAGTAAAAAAAAATTAACATTACAAACAGACACTTCCTTTTTTTTATTGGTATAGATTAAAACAGTGCCTCAACAGTTAGGATATTAATTAAAAAACAAACAGAGAAACATTTCCTTTTACAACATTGCGTGTAAGCATGTATGTAAATGGTATGTTAACGCCATCTATTATCGTATATATTCTCTTCTTACTCTAAATTATTTATTCTCTATATTGTCTACACGCCCCTGCTCTATTTAGTCTATGTATTCATTATCCCTTCCTCTTCCTATTCAAAAACGGAACGCCAACACGCAACCGTCGCCGCTGTCTCTCGTATGTTTAAAAGTGCACATTAGTTATCAAATTATACAGAACATTCATAAAGTGAAGTGAGGTGGAAAATAATATCTGAACCAGCTTAATCGAAGGCTAATAATAAAGGTAAGTTCCGTTTGCTCCTTTCAACATCATCCTTTTAGATATTTCCACCCCATGGGGAGTTATTGTTAAGTGATTAAATGTATTTGTATGTTCAGAATTCATTTAATATCTACCTAGCTCTAGTCGTGTATTTTTGTTTTAAACTAGAATCTTTGTCAATTGTTTTTCTCAACATCCACTTTTTTTTATCAATTCATTTATTTCATAATAAACAAAACTAAACAAATAAATTTATTCTTTTCACAAAATTTACCAATATTTTCGGGGAATTTATTAGTCATATCACGAACATTTAAGGAAAATCATTACCAAACCAGTCCAGCCGTTCTTGAATAGTAAAATATTTAATTTTGCATAGATTACCAAGTTATCTTCTTCTTAGTTAATGGCAATCTGTGTGTACACACAATTTGTGCCAATGTCATGTGGGTAAGATTTTCAATTTTGTATCAGCGTTACCAAGCTCCAACAAAACGGTGGCCCATCCTGCTCGAACTTTCCATGGAGCTTTGTCGGCACCTCAGAATGTATGCTACACGTTGTCTTCTATAACAAACTTAACTTGAACACAATAACTAAACTATTTCACACAAAACGCCACCAAGATTACATGATATAGCGTCAAGTACACAAGTTTAATGAATTAAGGAAACAATTGCTACATGTCAGACTGAGATCCCGCCAAAAACTCGATTACCAAGTTGAAGTGACGACGTGCTCTAAGATGGTATACTCGATACTTGAGACGTATTGGCACTCTAGTAATGCTGCCGGAACATACCTATAAATGTTTGTCTAGAGTCTAACTCTAGGAGTTAGTTAGAGCTAAGTTGATGGTTGTAGATAGCCAGTTGGGCATAAGAAGAAGCTCTCACACTATGCTACATCTTCATTACTATGTTTTTTTATACATCTAAAGTTCAGGCGTGTTATACAATAGAATAGATGATTTCGAATCTACAACCAATGACTTGGTATCCAACCACATTATCACTAAGCCACTCAACGTATAGTATATATAGTTTTATTTATGTAACGTATAAAGATATTATACGTATATATATATGACTCAAATATTAAGTAACACAAATCACTTAAGAAGTAAACACCTATTGGACGATACTGCGTTTTTAAAACAAATAATGGCATCTGATAATAATTCAGGGAATTTTTTGTTTCAAAGTCAAATTGTTGACCTCAATATTGAGGACAAGGGAACGATCTCAATAGATCTATTGTGTTTCGCAAGAGCCATACAGTTTCACTGTCTTGTCTAGAAATAAACTTAAGGCTATATTTTCATTTAATTTCTTTATTTCTCTATGACTAAAACATACTACGAAACATCTTAGATTTTGTTTAATTTTAGTTAACACACAAACTGACGTACTTCTATATCATGTAGTATTATATCTTACAGAACAAAATGTCTGGCGTATTGGTATATAGGTAACATTTCAGATAAAATATATATATATATATATATATATATATATGAAACGTGATTCGTAATCAGCTTAGCGCAAGCAAGCACTGTTGGACTTATCTTCACGCCGGAGGTTGGAGTCCGTAGGGAACCGCAGATTTTCAGTTTCTACTTCGTTCAGTCTTGGTTGAAACTCCGCGTCGTCTGGTCGTGTGCGTCGCGAACCTTCATAATCACTCCTGTTCGAAACTCGAAAGCTTATTTCAGAATTTACAAACTTTCATTTCTATTTCGTTTATGTCGAAGATAATTTAAATATTATTCATCATTAGAGATTTCTGTTTTTTTTTTAATTTTCAAAAACACTTCAAGCTACTACGTTCGAATGTTTCAGTGTAGTGTTGGTGGTGTCAACGTTATGAGTGTTGACGTGATTGGCACATGAGAATGGTAAGTGGAGGGGTCAGGTTAAAAATTGAATTATTTTCTAATTTAATAATAATATATCATATTAAAAAATGAATAAGTATGACATGAACTGTAAAAATTCAATGAAAATTACGTCTTCTTGAAGGGGAGATAAAGAAATAAAACAGTCGTATTATTGTTCCATTTCGAGTGTTTTCAGAAGAGCTTATATCTCTTGTTGAGTGAATAATCAATGAAAAGTTAACAAAGTCGCAAAATTTCAGAGGGAATATTTAAACGTTATTTTTTAACATTAATAACAAAGAAATTAAGTGCAGTGTCTAATTTAATTTACCACAATTGGATTAAGCGTTAGGCGTGGGATTCAATTATCTAATTAAAAGCTAATGTTACGTGTAAAATTGTGAAACCTTATTAAAGTTGTCAGTTTAAAACGATTTTGAACCTTGACGATGGTAGTTTGGTTAAAGCAATTTAATTTTAATGGTTGCATTTCTTTTTTAATATGTTGATTACCCGTAAAAATAAGACAATGGGAAGACAATAGGAAAATAATGGAAAGCTGGCGTAAACGCCAGGTTAGTGCTCAAGGAGTTAATAACAAAAATTTTAAAATTATATTTTAATAAACTTTAATGAATAAATAGTAATCGAAATTGAAATTAGACATCCAATGCCTATATAGTATTGTTGAGTTTAACGATTAAAAACTGCATTACAAATTTTAAAAAATGCACTAAATATTAAAAAAAAATGGAAATTCAAAAAGGTATGGATTTTTGTTTTCTACAAATTTAAAAGCTGTCTTCTACGAAAAAAAGGATATCTATTGCCACGAAATACGTCAAAACGTTGAAAAATTTGATATCTAAAAGGTACAGCTTAATAAATAAAAATAACCTCAAGAGATATGTAGCAGATAAAAATTTCTTTTGAACTGACTAACGCCATTGTTGACCCAAAGATTAGACCAACCGAAGTTTGGTACAATTGCATCCCTAAGTGCATTCAGTCCATAAATGATAATTACCATGTAATCCGTGGAATTCATCTTAAGCTGCAATCTGTATCATAGATTTATAAAAAAGGCCTTTGCAGAATACATGTACACCTTGGCTAATTTAGAAGTTTTGTTAAAATGGACAACAGAACCATAGCGCGATGTAGAATCGTTCAAAGAAAATACATTTTTTTTTTGTCGTTAATGTATAAAATTGAAGTGTCTTTTTGTAATATCAAAATATTTTTTTTACTAAATATGTACATATTAATGTATATACGAAACCTAAGCCAAATTTTTTTTTTTAAATTTTCTCTTTCTTTTTATTTGTCTGGTCGGCTGAACCTATTTCGACAGGACTATTTCTTTTGGTAGATAGCTGAAGTTACTCCGCATAACTTAAGGTTTTGTTTTTCGAAAATAATTAGTGTTTCGCGTAAAAAAATTAAAGCTCATGAAATGCCGAATAAAATCCGATTCAATGCACAGTTTTACAGGCAATTGCTTGAATTTATGAGAAATATGTTTACATTATATTACTACTAAAAAAATTTAGGAAAATAATTCGGGTTCCGTATAAAAAAATTAAACGCATTAAAAAATATATGAAACACGGGCGCAGCACACAACTACTACTTAATATAAATAAACAAAGGTCGATTTGTATTTAGAAGATAATCTTCTGAAATATCGATTCGATTCTAAAAACTCTTTGATTCTGCTTGATCTGAAAGTTTATCTTATTAAGGTTAAGATCTATCGACATCATTTTTCTATGCCCGTGATAATTCCTAGATACTTATAAAGTTGTTGGATTCTGGAATGCCATAAACCGAACTGAAACAACTCAGTACGACGAATTTTCATCATATGGACAGTAGTCATAGTACAGTCGGCAACTATCTTGTTTTACCATTCTCCTTGTTTACGAAGCGATAATGGCGCAGTAGTCAGTGTGGGCGAATTCCTCGACAATGGACGCGGGTTCGAACCCACCTATCCAATTCTAAAATCAGCCTGAGCTTTCGGCGAAGGAAAACATCGTGAGGAAACCATAGCATGGTGGTAGGGCATTTTCTAATAATGCCCACCTGGGTAGCTACCGCCCTTGAGGTCGTTTGAAAACCTGTCGCACTGAAATGTGTTCTGTAGTAGCGCCCCGCACAGTATTTTTTCTAAAATATCTTCAATGTACAGATTTCGTTAGCCTTTTATTATAAGTATAGATTATACAAAAAAGTAAATAGATTGAAATAAAATTCATTATAATGAATAATATGCAATATTTGAATACACTCTTAATATAATGAAAATTATAGGTAGTAGGTATCCCGTTACGTAGTGTAACACATTTATTTTTTTACTTTGTCATGACTGTGTAATTGATTTAAGTTTACTTACCTCTTGGCACTCTAGCTGAAAGGTTTCGCCGTAAACTGATTTTCCCAAATAATATAGAACGAAGTAAATTCGTTGAAGGCGATAGCTGCGTTTCTCTAAAAGCTTATTTTTATGGTCTCTCCGTTGTCCCTTCGGGAGAGTATTGTAGTTTTTACATCGAATGTTTCAAGCGATTTTTGTCGTTTTATAGGTATTTTTTTTTAAGAATTTTTGACACCATTTTTCACGGTTGGGTTAAACGTGGCTTTAGGCTAAACCTCCCCATACCATACCCAAAAATATTTATATGTTTATTAGTTCAAAGTTGATTGTTTGATTGATTCAATGAAAAGACGTCTGCTGCTGGGCATAGGTCTCCCTAAAAAGTAAGGAATTGCCATCATCGCCACGCTTGGCAGGTGGGTTAACGAACGCAGTAGGTGTTTGCGGTACTCAGAGGACGATGCTGCCCATTCCTTAATTTATCCCTTAGTCACCTTTTACTACACCCACAGAAATATATGAGGTGGTACTATTCTTAGCCGGCACCAAACTGTAAAATGTAGTTTAAAGTATTTTAAAAAGATTCATAATTTTATCTTTAAATACAGGTAATTAATGTAATTATAAAAAATTTAGCATCGTGATAAAATTGTTTAGACATAATTAAATTTGAAGAAACGGAAAATAGACGTGATATCTAGTGCACCCTCCCTCCCTTAGTGATTTTCCCAGATTTTCTTCAAACCCCCTCTGCCTTACGTGATTAATAGACGATACCATAGAAGGAATTCAACCCTCTGTTACATCCAACGGCTCAAACGATAACCAGAAGATTGGGGTGGAATAATTTAGATAGCAATATAATTTAGTGTGATATAAGTCATGGTTATTAGGAATGTTACGCTGGTGTTAATAGTTTTTTGTTGCCAAAAGTCTGTTGAATTGTAAGCCTTAAATAATCAAAAATAGAGCTTCCTCTAAGTTGCTACCCAAGTAAAATACTTTCATTAATTTTAATTCCTAAAAATTGATTACTATCTAGAGTTCTCATTTTAAAAATCAAATAAGGTTTAAATCACAGTTTTTCAACCTTATTTTGCTCACCGCGCTCTTAGAGAATATGTTTTTTCTAGAGCCCCATCTTATTTTTTTGACTTTTTAGATTATCTTTGTAATCTGGCTAGGCTCCCTCTGAGGTGACTCAATACCTTCTTATTTTCTCTGGGTCTTCTACTTCCACAAATTTACCACAATGAGAACCTAGACATGAAGTTTAAGAGGATATCCTAGCGGCATTTATTCCATACAAACGTAGTCCCCTGTTTCTTCCCTGGATAATAGTATTATGGTCAATATTGTAGTACCAAATAATATATATCTACCACCGCCATTTTCGTAGTTTTTGTTTTTTTTTTTAATTTGGAACCTTAGAAAATGAAAAAAAATGCTCGACATTTACCGTCATTTTCAGACTTTCTTCAAACAGATTCGATGAATAAAATAAAAAATAGCAGAGGCATAGCCAAAGTCTTTATTATTCTAAAACTGAAAGACAATTAAAATCGGTTCAGTTTCGGAGGAGGAAACAGAGGTACTACGAAGTGATGTTTTCGTCTATTTCGAATAGGTAAGACCAGCTCGAGCTGCAGTTGTCCCTTTCGTGTTTTATAATCCTCTCTTTTGAGCGCAAGGCGACAGCAATAGATTTCTGATATACCTACTTTTTCGACCGCATGCCCTCTTAAGGAATACCGCCACATTCGTCTGCAATTTGATAACACATTCCATAATGGACTAGTGAATAAATTATTTTTATGGTAAATGTTAAAGGTAATGTAATTAACACAATAAACTTCTCGATTAATAAAACATTAAAACACAGTTGATTAAACGGTATAAAAGTTTTATTTAAATAAAAAAAACAACAGCATAGTAATAATAATAATACACGCTTCACGGAGTTGAAACAATAAATACATACCTCAATTAAAATTCGTGCCGGCGAGAATTTTCGTTGGGAGCATCGTAATTTGAAGCTCACGGTGCACAGAAGAAAAATGAAAAACAGGGAAAATGTTGTTGCAAGCCTGCGGTTCTTTACGTAGAATAATTACAATCTTATAATTAATTTATAATTATAGTTTTCTTTACAGTGTAGACTATAGATAATAAACGTTTTCTCTTTGATACGTCCGTCTTAATAACTTTTCTAGGTTCTAACACCGACTTTGTCTGCAGTGCAAAAGTGTTAAATTTTATTTGTCAGCTTAAACAAATAATTACAAGTCGTACCAATTTTTTTAATAAATTTATCTTGAAAGTTCACCGCCTAGTGGTCGAAATTCGACCATAATCAATATTATAAATTTGAGTAAAAACAAAATTGGTTTTCAATTTTTTTTTATTATTACATCAAAGCTCGTTAATTAATATATATAAATTATAACCAATGAATGTATCTTTTCTTTTATGTACTTCTAAACTAATCATCCGATGATATGTTCCTGGCCCTAAAAAATTTTTCCGCGGCATTGCATCTGCTTGCAAACACAGCTTGTAGTAAATTAACAGAATTAAATCGGTTGACAAGTATAGGAGAATAATTTGTCTTCTCAAACCCTTTTATATGTAGATTACCTATACTTTTATGATTATGACTATAATAAATTAGAACCCAGGGTCAAACATGATACTAGTACATATAAATGTATATTTTTTTTAAATGTAACCTTACTGTTATTGGACGATAAAGTTAGAATGGGGACATTTCAAGTGAATATTCCGATAACAGTTTGGGTACAGTTTCTGTCATATTTTGTGTGATTATTAATTAATTTGCAAAATATTTACTTTTAAATAAAAACAAAGATAACTGTTAACTATAACGAAAAGTAAGGATCTCTAAAATAATATACAAATAGGCGTAGTAACAAATCACGGCTGGTGGGTGCGTAAACATCCACATTGTGAAGGATCATGGATAAATATACTCGGCTTCGTATATATCAACTACTGTCAGGATTAACTGGGGTATGAAGTAATTGTCATAATAATTTATTACGTATGATAAAGTGTAGTTCGAGTGTACTTTATCTGTATTTGTTGAAGTTTTCTCCTAACTAGGCAAACATTTAGGTCAATATTATTTCAATTGGAAGTAATAAATAATTATAATTCAACTACGGAAGGAAAGAAAAAATTGAAATATCAAACACTTTCTGTTAATTTATAGATGTACTTAACATTGTAAAGAATCACAAAAAAACACAGAAAAAAATAATGAAGAAGTATTTTGATTTTTTTAATTTTAAAAGAAAATTAAATTCTTTTAAATTAATTATAAATATGATATCTGTGCTTCTCAAAGTTGATCTACCAAGCTAGTTCTTTAGTAAATCGTTATTCCAAACTTTACGAGTATGTCGAAGTTTAGAGACGATTTAAAATTTATGACACAAGTATGTAGACGGTAGAGTATTACGGTATATATTTTATTACAATCATCTCATATAAATATTTAGTGGTTGACTTTTTATTGCTATTTTAATGGTGATACAAAGTTTATTCAATAAGTGATTCATCTGATATATTATCGCATTACAAATCATAATTTAATTGTGAACAAATGAAAAATCCATTTGATTTATTTTAATCACCATTTAAATTTTATAACAAAAGTACCAAAAAATGGTCTCATTATTTACAATTTTTACCGATAACAAAACAAAGCTTGTGCACTGTTTAAATCTATACTTATAATAAAAGGCTAACGAGTAAAAATACTATGCGATGCTTCAGAATCCACTACAGTACTACGGTAGTTACAAAAAAATGTCTGTCTGTTTATTAATTTCTTTGACAATTAAAAAAACTACTGAATCGAATTCGATGAAATTCAATAATGACATATTTTGAACCCGGGGCAGAACATAGGATGGAAGTTGTCTGAATTCCAAGAGGGCGAAGCCGCGGGTTTAGTAAGTATTTTAATTAAAACATTTCATCATAAAGATTTCGTGGAAAATCACTAAAAAGGTTGTTTCATTGATAAAATTATTTCGTAAAACAGTACACAGTTAAGTAATGAACATCTAACAAAGGTTAAGAACTCATGGTTCATTCATAAAACAAACAAATGTATTAAGGTTTCTGCTCCCGGCATTCGAAATGAACCTCGATATAGACCCAGATGGAATGCTACATTTATTTCGTAGACGTTCGTTTAATTCCTAATGTGATAAAGGCTTCGTTCGTGGTGGATGACTACTTAGAAATACTATATCTACTCATTCTGGGGGCACGGGAGTGCCCCCGCCAAGTCGAGCAAAAGCAAAAAAAAAAATCGGCTCGGCCGTACCATACTTTTCTCGAAGCAGTTCACGCCATTTTCGACCGCCTATAACTTCGTTGTGGGATAAAACGGTATATTTAAAATTTAATTTCATTTGAACCAGAAGTTTAGTTATTATAACTAGTCAGAATTTCTTAATTTTGTCACTCACTGACTGACTGACCGATCATCAAAACTCTAAGGTACTTCTAGCTGACAGAATCTTTCTGTAACTATTTTATTTAAAACGTATTTAAAACTATTTTTAAATATTGACATGGTCACTACAAGATGTTGTTAGGTTAGCTAATTACGTAATAACTTAAGACACAAGGTCCCTTAAGTAGGGACTTATTAAAGTAACCGACTTGGTATTACATGGATCTCAAAACTTTTTACGGTAGAAGAACTGAGTTCCGAGACTTGGTTTTTTTTACAAGTTTTGTTTATAATGGCATATATATTTTCGCAATTTTATGAACACTAAAGATGATCGTGGTTTAAATAATCTCATTGAGGTAAAAAGAGAACAAAATATCTTGCAAGTTGTTTTATTCAGTCTACGACTAAGAAAATAATTTCATAATAATAACCTATTCACTATTAAAAAAAAAAAAAAAAAACAGTAATATTTCAAAGTCATATTAATTTTCATGAAAAATCTATTATCGCATGATATTTATCATTAACGGTTATAAAACTGTTATAAAACTAACAACTTAAAGTAATACAAGAAAACTATATTTGTAGGCTCAATCTCACTGCTTGATAAATTAATTTTCACGTCACGTTCTTGCTTTGTTTTCCTCTTCGCCTAGTCTCAATCAGTGTCCTTCCCTTGATACAGTCCATATACCGACCATGATTTGTTACAGAGATTTAGTTGATATTTCTGTACTAACATTATTTTATTGTTATTTCAGTATGTTAGAATTTTTAGCTTTATGTATAACTTCGATGGCAAGTTATACATACAAAGACTTCGTCTACGTTTCTTATTTGATTAAATGTGGGTTGTCCTGATTTTATTTTGTATTTACCAAATGATTAAAGTGCATCAAATTTTATTTATTTTGATCAAGTCCTTTTTGAATAAATCCAGACATACACCCTTTTACATGAATATATAGGCAAAAATGACAATTTTAGAATTATTTTTATTCATTATAATATTGAATCAAATATAAGAAATATGACAAACCGAATTCGAGTCAAAAACTTCATCAAATGTGTTCGAAACGAAACCTATCCGACCCACCTATCTGGATCTATAATCTGAGCTTTCGCCGGAGAAAATGAACGTAATAGTACCATTATACGATGGTAGAGCATTTTTTAATGCCAATTCAAAATTCAAAAATACCTTTTACCTTCAGTTCATTGTTTTTCCTACATTTGCCTATGCTATGACACATAATGCTGTCTGATACTTTTATAGAAACTTCAAATAAAGATAACAGTCCGTTCACTATTAAAAGCCTTCGTTCAGGAGTTGGTAGCTCTGATTAGTCGGGTTGCATGTTTTCCCATTTAGTGTCTCTCAAAAATTAGGGTAGACGGAGATGGTTGAACAAATTATGATAAAAGATTAATTATGGGTGACTAAAATTAGTCATTACATTTTAGTGAATTATAATTTGATATTCGAATATTGAAGCGAAACACAAATAGCAATATACTATTGACGGACATTCTACACAGCGCTAAACTAAGGAAAGCTCGTAAGGCTTATTTTACATATGAAAAAACATTAAATAAATATCTCCAAATCATGTATACATTTATAGTACAGTTTCAAGTGTATAGCAATTACTCACGTAACTTTAATATTTTATAACCTCTGAAGAGCAAACATGAACATTTTCGTTAATATTGCGTTAGTGTTCGTCAAAGAAAATCTCATTTTGTAGAAAGAACGTTAACGGAAATGTTCGTGCTCGCTCCTCTCAACATCTTTAGTATAGATTAATTATTATGCGTGAAAATTTTACCTTGACTATTAAATAGGGTAAATTTCATTCGAACACATTAGGTGAACTGCCATAATAAAGTAATGCAACACATAAAAAAAAACATCTGTTCAAAAATACTTTATTTTTACGGTAAAAAAACCTTACAATCTAAATTCATTACTGTCACTAGTCAAGTTCAAACATGTTACCTATCATTTTTTTTTAACACTTATGTCTTCAAAGTACAATATCTTGTCTCTACATTAATAACAAGTAATTTATTTAGGATCAGTACTTCCTTCTCGAGATTTCTGGAAGTTATCCAATTTTACAGTCTTACTTTTACAGTCTCTTGGTGCGTATTTTCCCTAGGGTTCTAATTTTTTTGGGACATATCTGCACCAACGACCGCTAACTTTATGATTTTGCTAGCGGTTTTATCAGACAAATTTGCCACATACAAAATAAATTTAGAAAGAAACATTAGCAGCTAACAATAATAACATAATGTAATGATGGGAAAGATAGCGAGAAGTCGCATATTAATTTGAAATATAGTAAGTATTGTCGGGTGTAACGCAATCATCTCTAAAGTTTCTTTTCTCCTCCCACCCTTACTGCTTTTTCTTACTACTTTCTGACTAGATAGTAATTATCGTACTTATATACATAATACAAAGTATATACTAAGAAAATAAAACATTTGTCAAATTATACGGAGTTTAAACATAAACGTATGGTGCCCCGATTTTACTAACCTTTCATGCCAACGCACAAGACCATACTCGATTTAATGGAATAATTGGAGATTTGTTTGTATTTTCCTTTTAGCAAAAAGCACGAACCTTCAATACAATTTCGCTTTCATTATTTTTAAACGTCTGTGGCATGATTAACGCACTAAAAACCCTAATTGTACTTTAAATTTTACAGCGCTTAGATTTGACAGAATCGATTGACTTTCCGATAACGGTCTGTAGTGTCAACATATAGGAAAGGGAGCCAAAGCCTAAATGAATCAGAATAGCCTTAGTCCATCAATCTTAAAAAGATGTAAATCTATCACGAAGATTCTGGTTCAGGTGTCTATAAAACCACATTGTGGGCAACCTTAGTGATTATTTCATATCTTTCTCCACATTCTTGGTTGGATCTACATATCTTTCCTTAAGCCAACGTTCCCGCATCTTCTAAATTATGCCATTATGTGTATTAGCGCTAGGCCCTTTAAATCTTACAGTTGATATGGAATAACATGTTAATCTTCCAATGGCTTCTCCGCTTTGTCTATAAGGAGCAGAGCAGAGACAGTTTTAGAGGATGTAACCTACACGTAAACACATTTGTGGAGCTTTTGGTTTAATACTTTTTTTTTTATAAATTTTTGTTACTACAATACTTTACTTTTGAGATAATTGAATTTTTGTAATAAATGCGATTAATAATCCAAAAGTTCTCTCTTGACCTGTAAGTTGGTGATAGTTTGCATATCTGTGTCTAATTATCATTTCCATTTTTTAAGAAGAAATATATGAATCTTAAAAGTCTGAAGGACTGGTAATCCATAGTCTTTCTTATGGCTCTCTATGTTATATTTAGTTAAATTATCTCTATAGATGTTATGTGCATTTAAAGAGACTTTGGCTTCATTAAAAATGTATATAACTAATAATATTAAGAAAGATAATATCTATTTTGTTATTCTTACTTTAACTTAGTAGACATTCCGTAAATAATTAAAAAAACTACCTCACATTATGCGTTGTATTTAAAACGAAAATAATTATGCTCTTTGTGTTTACGTATATATTTTATTAATAGTCGCAAAGTCAGATAAGTATACGTATGTTCCCTTAATAATTCTCGAATGATCGAATCGATTTCAATAAAATATGTCAAGGAAATGAACGTACGATATCTGTTTTGTCTGGATCGAGTTACATCAACGTTACATGGTATAATATTCTATGTAAAAAATAAACTCTGGAATGAAAGACAACAAACAAATTAGTTCATAAAACAATAAATAAATAAATACTTTTTTATACGAGTACGGTAAAACTCTATCTGATGTTAATCAAAGTACACAGTTCAAGAACGATGGCGACTGTCAATATATGAGAGTTTATCGACAGGGACCGTCCACAGCCAAACTACATTTACCACGTCTGTAGGTAGTTCTGGGTATGCATTTATTGAATCGGGAACGCGAGGACCTTAACTTGTCACTGTGATGGTTTTAATATGCGATCTCAATAATTTTTTATCTACTGAAATCGTTATTTCAAATATTTACCCCCTATAGTGTCAGTGATCAGTCAGAAACCCCGATTTATTTTTGGTATCATCTAAATCTAAAAGTTTTTAATATAATTTTTTTTTGTAATATTTATTATATTATTATTATTATTTGTATTTCATCATTATATAATATTTATTTATGTAATTCATAAAAAAAAACCCGAAAGTTTTCAATTAGTTTCTATTTATGTCAACTGTCAATTTTATATTATATCTTAAGCGTGCGCTCTGGATGTAACAGGTTTTTAACGGCTTTATTGAGGAACCCGTTTAAGAAAGAACATTTAAAATTTGAAAATTTTGAACGTTGTTTTTTTTTTATATATGTATTTTATGTAAAGAGAACCTTCGGTTTTGTAAATATATTATACTTTTTCATTTTGTTTTATTATTTATTTATTAATGTAAATTATCTCAATTATCCTCGCGACAAGTTAAGATTCGATATTAAAAGATTCACTATTTCTTCATTATTTACTGCTGGTTTTTGCATTTCAAGTTCCACTGTTTTATTTGACATTCAAAGATAAATTATTCGTATCACCGTAGAGGTAACATTAAATAGGGTTTTGTGAATAATCACAAAGTTTATTAATCATGTCTTTCCTCGAGAGAATATTTAAGACGCTTTGCAAAATATGTCACCGATGTAACCACAATTTAAAGCCAGCTGAAACCTCGCCGTGCCACTAGAATGTGTCACTTCTGTCTATTTTTAGCTACGCTTCTGAAGTTGCCCCTACCTTACCGATGTTAGTTTAGGCATCTCTTCACATTTCTTGAGAACGTTTAGATTGGATGACCGCGCTTTCTACTTTGTCAGATATTTTTGGGTTCGCTCTTTATATTTGTAGGTATATCACACGGAATGTAATGATATTTCATTTGTTTATCGAAATAAACATTTTAAAAGTTTAGTATCTGAGATAATATTATTGTATGAATCTTAACGATGTATATTACTATAAATTGTTTTATTTTCCATTAATTAAAAATGTATGTTGTATAATATCATTTTGGTATTAATAAATAATTTATTCCTTCTTCGTTAGTTATGAAAACTGTTGGTTTATATCATAGGTTCGCAACGTTGTCTCCACTCTCCCTTGTAGTACACTCAGAGAAAATTATGGGGCATTGCAATAGCGCAGAGAGGGCGTGGACAGATTAAAAATATAATCTAAAAAATTAAGATGGGACCTCTAGATATTCTCAAAGGGGGCAGTAAGCAAAATAAGGCTGAGAAACTATTTGTATTAGGATTTATGAAGTAATTTATCAACTCTCAATTGAAAATAAAGCTGCTATAAATATACTTCAAGTATAAACTCGTACATAATAATCCTATTAAACCATGCGCTATATACACAGATAGCAGATACACCTAACAGCTCTTAATTAAGCCACTCAGTAGAATCAGTCTTGATATATTACACTAATTATGTAATAATCCGATGTTTGCTTATCCATCTTAGAGAGAAGGTATAAATCAAGGGAATTTTGTAGGATAAAATTACTTGTTTAAACAGTTAGGTAATTTTGTCATAAATATTGACAAATGATTTTTTGTTAATTTTTTTATCGTTTCGACATTCTCTTACAAAATAAAACTTCGATATTTTTTTTTAGTCCCCTTACATCTCAGACACAATCCGAGTTTTGTTTTTGTGGCTTTATTGTTTTCATCATAATCTATTTTACAATCTTATTGTATTTCTTATCTATGTGTTCTTATCCTATTGCTTTGTGGTTATGACGAATCTTTATATTTACTTAATTCCTATTTCTAATTTACAGTCATTAGCATTTGACATACTCAACATATAATACACCTTCATTATTCATTATATATTCACTTCGATATTTGGAAGATTTACTATAAGTGTTCAGTTCTGTTTTTTTTTGTTGGTATTGTCTTATTCGTTGAGTTCAGTTAATCTCTATATTTTTTTTTATAGATGCTCGGTAAAGTGACTGTAAAGTACCTGATGGTAAGTGCTGTACAGTCCAAAAATATCGGCAACCGTCGCTGGCAGATACCACCGGCGGTCGTCGTCGTTATATCGGCCTGATAAGGTGCCTCTTCACGCCTCTTTTGAAGGAGGGAACACGCTAGCAGGGAGTTTATTCCACATTTGTACTGTGCGGCAAATACAGGAAACTGTCAAGTTCATCAGACAGCAATAAGAAACTAATTGTTACGACACAAACACTTCTTCTGAATATTCTGTATTACCTCTTGAACAATCAATAAATCAGTTTACTCTAAGCTGATACGTCTAATATATGACATACAATTAAATATCATCCACAGATTAACAAAGATTTTTTTGATAAAAAATGAATTATGTCTTTTTGATATTTTAAATACTTTGTGTAATATTTTCGGTTATAATGTTTATTTTATCTATGGAAAAGTAAACGCTAATATTTTATAAGAGAAGAAAGATAATTAATAACGTAAATTAAACCATCACAAAGAAAAAAATTTCGACACACAATACCGCGAGATATTTATTTATTCCATATCTTTGGGTTAAAATTATGTATAAGTGAATGTATGATAGACGATATGATTGAATTTATTATTAGAAAATTTACGATTGATGTAGGTTGGTAAACTGAAAATTAGTATAAGAGTAATTTATTCTCTGAACGGTAATTATCGAGAATTGAAACACTGTTGTTTATGTAGGTACGTTAGTGGATTTCAATTCAATTAAAATAATGGATGTTTTAAATGTTTTCAAATTCAGAATATTATTTAATGTGGTATTTTTACATTTAAACCAATTCCTATAGTTTATTTTGAAATAACTGAAATAGCTGTTTGAAAACAATGATATAAATGAAACTTTTCCTTTGTTTCGCTGTCTAGACAATTCAATATGGACTGTGACAACTGACTTTCGACAATAAAACCCTTTGAATAATAAAACGTTCGCATTATGGGAATAATATTTTTTTTATTATGTAATTATTCAAATAATGAATACATTCATGTGTTATTTAAAATCAAAAACTTTATTTTTCCGTTTCATATTTTTCTAGTGTTTATACGAATTTATCTGCACTTATTCAATTATTTGACGCATAAATTAATAGGTAAACTTTAATAATAGCATGTATCATCTTCGTCTAATAACGACCTGGTGAAGGTCGCGGGATTCCGCTGGATGCGCGTGGCGCAAGACCGGTCATCGTGGAGATCTTTGGGGGAGACCTATGCCCAGCAGTGGACGTCTTTCGGTAGAATGGATATAACGTTTTCTTTAGTACATTGATTACGATAACAATCACTGATTAAAAATTTGAAAAAAATATATTATTGTAACCTTAGTACATTGTGTATGAAATCTATAAATAGTTAATTACTTATATTCAAACAAACTCAAATTTTATGCGTGTCTATGTTTAATTATAATAACTTTCATTTTTCCTTTTTAGCATTTATTTCTAAATTGCAAAATTGTAAATAATCTAGAAAAAATTTGATTACAATGAATTCCCCAACAAGCTTTATAAATTCACGCATAATTCATTATCAACTTCACATAACTTTATCCAAACTATTCGTTGTTCGTAAAATTTAACACGAACGCTTTTAAAATGACCCAAATTTAACCAACCGACAATTAATAGAGTGGCTTCATCTAAACAATTTAAATATGAATAAAGTAAATCGATGGAAGCCGGTAAGGGTCTGCTTGTGATTTTAGTCGTTTACTATGGAACGTTGACCTAATGGTTCGCCTTTTCCTAATGGAGCGAGAGTATTTCGCATAATATACGATCCTTTAAGGATAAGATAGATGACATAGAATTGCGTCGTCTGGGGGCAAACGTGGGGTTCGTTATTAATGTAAAAGGTCGAAGAAATCTTTGAAAAATTTTAGTCCTTTTAGTTGTACTACGTAAATTCTTACGAATATCCAAGTTAAGCTAAATAAATATGTTATTATTCTTGGAAATTAGTATCTGTTTTTATAAGTGTTTACATTTTTAACTGTTAAGCTTCTCTTGTAATTTGGTATTTTAAAAGTAAATAAAAAATATATTATAACATTAATCACTGCGTAATATCGTTTTTAAATTATCATTAGAAAATAATGTTTTGATGGTGTCTGCCCATTGAAAGGTATTTGTGTTGAATTTCATGAGTTTTAAATTTTATTACAAGGAACCCTAATTATTTTCCTGAAATTATTTGTGGTACTAATAGAAATCAAAAATATTTTCCACAAATTCAAACAACTGCTATTAAAACTGTGCATTAAACTGGATTTGTGTTGTGTGTTTGTATTGTGTTTTTGGTGTAAATACATATTTTTGGTATATACATTCCTATAAATTTCGTTCCTTTTTTATATTACCAACAGACTCTTCAATTTTATTTATTAGTATAGCTTATTTTAGAATTTTAAATTAATAAGTGAAATCAAAATCTACAATTACATTAAAGCTTAAAGTGAAAATATTGACATAGACATCCGATCAATTCTTTCACAAAAATATATTTAAAGTTTTAAATATATTCTGGTAAAAATAGTGATAGCATTAGCGGAATAATTGAAATAATGGCGAGAATTCCTTAAGAATTGTCGAGACCTTTACGTGCCACACTCTGAACATCTATTCATTGTACCTACGTAACTTTGAATGCCTTAATTATTAGTATTCAGTGAGATAAAAGTAAACGTGATAATAAACGTTTTATAATTTAATTTTAACTGAACTTGGACAAAGGAGATAAACAAGTGACGATAGGAAATGAAACCAATTAATAATGTTCATATATTTTTGTATTTTTAGTAATAGGCTAAGCGGTTTGAACAGTCAATTTCGCGTAAATGGACACGGGTTCAAACCAACCTATCCACCTCTAAAATCAGCCTGAGCTTCCGGTGAAGGAAACATCGTGAGGAAACCATAGCATAGTGGGTAGGACATTTGCTAATAATGCTCGGCTGGGGTAGCTACCACCCTCAAGTTAGAACACCTATCACCAAATAGCAATAGGTGTGTTCAGGTAGCAGCGCTTGAGAACCAATATTTCTATGCTTAGTGTGATAACTATAATGGACTAGGTGAGATTGTGGTCCCGGTGGGTTCGCCGCAGGAGGCGACGCGGTGCTTGCGAAAGCCACCCCGTGTCACCCCCATCCCAAATGCGGCGGACGGCCCCGGGGGGTTTTAGTGGGTATTTCCGGGCGTTTCACGCCCGAGTGAGTCCCACACTGGCACGGAGTCGTCCCTCCGTGCCCCCTTACCTATTGCATTGGGGGTCTCCGGTCTCACTAGTGCAATAGGTAAGGGTAGTGCGTAAATGGATATCCTCCGTCAAAAAACAAAAAAAAAAGGTGAGATTGTGGTCAAGCACTGAGCCTATACCGTGTAAAAAAAAACAACAATCCCACTTAAACTACTTAGCCTTAGAGGTACTGACTCTCAAGTGATGCTGTCAGGACATACCTCTATAGGTCTATATGCCAAGCGTCTATATGCTTGGCGACAAATTTTTAAACTCATGAACGGTACTTGATAAGCGGGCGTATCATCACTATGTTTTCCTTCCAAGAAAACTCAGGATAATTAAAGTATAGGATAGGTGGATTCGAATCTACATCCATCAACGCGGAATCCGACCACAATACCAATAAATAAGTAATAGAGAATAAGTTAAATAAATTTTTATACAGGACTTCTGATTACTTTAAATCAATCCTAAGTATAATAGAGTATTATTATAGACGTGTTTTCTAGAATAATTGTCTAAACATAAACGTTAATAAAACATAAAAAGAACATTTTTAAATCAGACGAATTTTCATTTGTCCAAAAAAGTATTTTAAAACACTCAGTAGTATTCTGATCTAGGCTGGCCTAGTGACTTTGTATGTTTGTATGTAATTAATGATCCGATCCTAAAAATAACTATTCACTATTCATTTATTTATTTATTGCGACAGTTTTATTACGCTATCTTTTACGCTACATTAAAATCGAATGGTTAATTCACGAGTTTTTGCTAAAATTGAATATAATTACACTGTTTATTTAATTCACTAATTATATATAGACTAGCTCTGTGTTCGTGGCTGCGTGCGCGTATCATATTTTTTTTACTGCGTTTTAATTTTTTAATACGCAACCCTAATTATTTTCCTAAAAAAATGTTAGTACTAAGATAAAGTAAAATTTTTTCTCGTAATGTAAAACTGTCCATTGAATTGGATTTTTTATTCAAATTTTTATGAGTTTTATTTTTTTATGTGGAACAATAATTATTTTCGAAAATTAAAAGTTACCCGGAGAACTTCAGCTATCTATCAAAAAAAGTCCCGTCAAAATCGGTCCAGCCTTTCCGCAGATTACCCATTACAAACAGACAGATAGAAAGATCAAAATTTTAAATATTGTATTGTTGGTATAGGTATCGTATATACATTCATATCTATTTAGTAAAAAAAAAATGTTGACATTACAAACAGACCCTTCAAGTTTATTTATTAGTATAGATAAAAAATATTCCCCGATAACTTAATTAATCTTAGTCTGAAAGGTGATGTCTTGATAAAGTTTCAGGTCTGCGTAGGTAGTAAGGGGTTAGCTTTGGGGAAGTTGTTTGTTAAGGTTTAGTCAGAGGCAGGTACTTATCAGTATATCCATCTAATAAATACATATACGGAAAAGGGTATCTATTTATTACTAACATGAATATGCCAGTCTCTAGTATAAACTCTGATTGTAGATAATAATTCTACATCATAGATGTAATTAATTGTTATCTCAGTTGATAAAAATGATATAATATCTGTCTAATAAGTCTTAATAGACATATTATATCATTGTCCTAAAGGAGAGATTATAAAATCATTGAATGAGAAGGTACAAAGAATAATCAATAATTCTCTATTAGTTTCAGAAGAAATCTACTACGAAAATGCGCTTGTAGAATACAAAATAATATAATATCAGTTATTAGTTAATGTTTTTTATGTAAATAATTTATATTATAATTTACTATTACATTTTGTATTCAACAAGTGCATTTTCTTAGTAGAATTCTTCTCGAATTAATAGAGAATTATTTAAATATACAACATTACAAAATAGTTGTTGTACTGCTAAAAATGAACTAGTACGCCATCTTTTAACGACTGCGTTCACTAATATTCTCGCAAATGTTCTATAGACTATCTTACCTTTGGTGAATCATTCGGTTGCTGGGGTGAGAATGTCAGGAATCACTGTCATTCTTGCCGAGTGATTTTCTCGTGCCTGGCAACCCGCGCCGCTCGTAGTTAATTTGGACGCTTGGTTCAAATATATACGGGCAACCGCTCCGCAGCGCAAGCTGCTTATTTTTATAATAAATTCTCAATATCGCCGCATCACGTCTTTCACCGCTTCCACGCCACTACGCAAGCTTCAGGATCCTCGGGGTTGGATGTGCACGAGAGATTGCTCGGTATGTGGGCATATTTCTTATATTTTCACCCTGAGCGACCCAGTGTGTCACCAGACCCTCGACCAGAATAGGAAGACCCAGACCAGACCCAGGCCAGAATAGGAAATTTGAAGGCCGGCCAGCCCGCATTTGGTATTTTCTACCAACCTTAATACATTAAAATTTGTCAAAATAATATGTGCGAATTTATAAAAAAGAATTATGTAAATTGTCTTCGCTATTTTTGAGTTATTAACCATTATGATAACTTACACATTCTAATTATAGAAATAAGGTTTAGGATGTTAAGTGACGATATGATCAAGGTTGGTAAAGCCTAGAACCTACTCTCGATTGATGCTGTCAGAACACCCCAGTTCAAATTCAAATTTGAGGGTGGTAGGTACCCAAGTTGAAGCAGTGATGGCTTAGTTGTTAGTGCGGTCGGAATTCGCGTCAATAGACGCGGGCTTAAACCCACTTATACAACTCTAAAATCAGCCTAAGCTTTCGGTGAAGGAGAATATCGTGAGGAAAACATAGCATGGTGGTAGTACATTTTCTAATAATACCCGCCTGGGTAGCTACCACCATCAAGTTCGAAAACCTGTCGCCAAATACCAATAAGTGTGTTCCGGCAGCATCACTTCAGAACCAGTACCTAGGGTTAGTGTGTTTACCATCCTGAACCGCATCGTCACGTAATATCAGGTGAGATTATGGTCAAAGGACTGAGCCTATAACTTTGAAAAAAAAGACGGGAATAATTAGAAAATACCTTACCTTCATGCTATGACTACTTCACGGTCATTTCCTTCACCGAAAGCTCAGACTGATTTTAGAGTTGGACAGGTGGGCTCATTGACATCCATTGACGTGGATCATCATCGCTTCAAGTAGGCACAATTATTATCACATTATTGTCGTTACAATTACATCTACGAATTGATATTAATGCATCCATTTCATAATAATGTTTTCTATTTGTATTTGAGAGATATTCAAAATATTTATAAACTAAAAAATAATTGCTATTCGAATAAATAGAATCCAGTAATGTAAATTGTAAATATGAGAAAAATAAATCACTGCTCATGATGTAACAGAATTCTGACTGCATTAACTCTTGTAAAAATGTATGTATAGTTTCATTGCATGTAACAGAAATGAAAAGACAGTTAGCAACTGCTTTTACTCGTAATGAATGCCCATTCAGAAGGGTGAAAAGTGAAAGAAATTAGGTTATGTTTGTTTGTAAATACCTTTAATGAGTCACTCTGGAATGTTTAACAGGCAATTTGATTTAAGCGCTACAAGGACAATAAGAATATAATATAAAAATTAAATTATTCGTACCTTTTCTCATATAAGAGACTTACAAATTTTTTAGATACCAGTGGTTAAAGATAGGACATACCATATTTTAACATCATTACTCTATGATACTTAATAAATAATGGCTTTTATTGTCTAATGTGAATACGGACTTATAAATTGGCACTGGACACATTGTAATTATTTTCGCATTTTTTTTTCTACAATGTTATTCGACATACAATTTGAGCATAGTTTTAATTATCATTTTTTGAATGCTTACAGCCGATTGATAGGTCTTCGTCATGTCAATGTCAGACTGAAATCTGAAAAGCTTCATAAACGTTTATTCGGATGAGTCTAGCATAGCAAACTTTATTTTATAATCGGAAGTCCGATTTATAGATATTTCATAATACTCAATTTTTTTTAAATAAGTATTCATAAATAGCCTAAATTCTACTCAATAAAAGTATCTCGAGAATCTCGTGAATCAATAATTATGATTAGGAGCTAAAAGTTGCCATCAAAATGAGTTATTACATTTCTAATAAATTCACTTCATTCATATTCAAATACTGTTGTTCATTTATTTCGGAGTCAAGAAATTAATTCAAAGTTATCAAAGACAAAGGGTTTCGAGTAATTGTCTTTGTACGTTCATCAGTTATTCACGCTAAAGTCGATGTGATATTTAACAAAAAGTAAAACAAAACATAATTGCATTGTCAATTAAGAATATCTTTTATAACAGTATTTATTGTACGTATCTTTGGTTTAGTTTTATGATTGAGAGAAGTTATCAGTTCGATTCAATGGTTCTCATCAACTAGCTTTGGGGTTAGCGCTTAAGGCGCTCACTCGGGAGAGCTGCACTTAGCGCAAGGGCAGTATAGTGGTACGGGCCTCGACTTGGCCTATTAACTGAAATTTAAATTTCACGAAAATTGCCATAGCTAAACTTACGGTGGTTAAGGGAATAATCTGATTTCAAGGTTCTTAACAGTACCTACGTACCTGCGTGTGGTGTCCAGGTGTCTTCTTATGAGAAGAGTGTCTTATAAGAACTCCGAACTGGAGTCACTAAAACTCTCCCGGTTTTTTTCGACATGAATTTTGTGCTATAATTTACAGACGTATTCGCTTTCTTACAGGAAATTTCAGTATGCAGGCTACGTTAAGCCTCATTCTAAGGGTGAAACAGTCCAGAGCAACTTACTCCCTTAATGTTAATTCCATTTTTAATGAGGTGGAATGCTTAGAGTTCCATCGAAGCTAATAATGTTATTAATGGTACAATTTGCACATGATTGTCAGCATAAAGTTCGGCGTGTCTTATAAAATTAACAAGAGCATTAGAAAACTAGGAGTCTGCACTCTGAGTCTTTCTTTTTGTTAATCTTAGATAAAGTTGTAATAATACTATATCTATGTTTACAAAATTCATTATTTAGATATTTTTGTATGTGGCATTTCTAACGATGATAGTTCTACACGAATCACACTGTTCATAAATGCTAAGTGATCCAGTCGGTATTTATTTAGTCTGTTATTAAAATCATGAGTAATTTTTTTATGCAGAGGCCTTACTTATTGTACAACATAAATAACAAGATAAAGGCTGATGCAAAAGTGTAGGCTTAATTATTCCACACTGAAAGCATGTTTGAATATACTCGCATATCATATGAATTCCTGAGATGACCTACGTGATACATATTCATGGTGTCAATTGTATGCTCATGAATACAAATATAATAAGGGAATACTCAATACTGTTTTGTATTTCAGATAATATACAGTTCTGAAAAACAATGTTTCTAAAATTCAGTAAGTTTGAAGATATATTATATTCTTGACTTCCAAAACTATTTTTAGTACCGAAGTATTTTTACTTTAATTTAGTACAGTAAAAATATGAACAATTATATTAATAGGATTTTGGAATAAAATTTTAGTTGTGGTAATGTGGTGTCTTTTATATATATATATAAAAGTAAAATAGAAGTGTCTCTTTGTAATATCAAAATAACAACGTTTTACTAAATACATATGACTGCATATACGGTACCTATATTTACAAACTAAAATTGTGTGTCTGTCTGTAAGGGGTTTCTTTTTGGAAGATAGCTTAAGTTACTCCGTGTACGTTACTTTTATTTTTCGAAAATAATTATAGTTCCGCTTAAAAAAATTAAAACTCACGAAATTGTAAAAAGGCCAATGCAATTTTTAATGGCAGGTGGTTTGAATTTGTAAGAAATATCTGTACTTTCTATTAGTAGCAAAAGTAATGTCAGTAAAACCATTAGGGGTACGTCTAAAAAATGAAAACCTTTGAAATTGTGAACAAAATATGATTGAATGGAGAGTTTTACGCGGGTGGAGCCGCGGGCACCCGTCTATTTGATAGTATAATTCTAGAAAAGCGTAAAAATATATCTTATTCTTACGATAGAATAATTTAGTTTACAAATATTACCAATCACATCTATCTTTATATTATAGTATGTAAATAATATACTTATTATGCCCATAATTTTATTTTCAAATTTACTTTCTGTACAATTTTCCCGATTCATTAAAAAATCTTCTTTTTCTAAATCCCTTTGACTATCCGTGTGAACGAAAAAGTTTCGTGTAATATGATATTTGATTTTTATAAAGATAAAAAACAAACTTCGTGTACTTAAAAATTTTCCAACGGAAACTTTTTGAATTTGTCGATGCGATAAAATTTGTTGGTTATTTACCACCGACTAAGTTGCCGTGACAAGATAAGAATATTGAACTTCAAATATTTATTTAAAAAAAAAGAATTCACGGTATTACCATATTTTATTATTTAAATGAAATAATAACATAATAACGTAAGGTAAATTTATGCAAGCTTTTCTGGCTGTATTTTTTTATCGACCAGTGACCGATCATACGTTTCAGTTAACGTAAATTTAGTTTCAATAGTAATTTAAATAAAGCACTAGCTGGTGCCCGCGGCTCCGCCCGCGTTATATATGTTCTTTAGGTGTGAGTGAAAAAGTGCATATAACAGTAGGAACATACAGACAGATGACAAAAATTTTAATAACTGTATTTTTGGTATAAGCATCGTATTGAAATTGTTATTTTGACATTACAAACCGACACTTCAATTTTATCAGCATAGATTAAACACATAATTTTTAATTAATTTGGATATTTTGTTTTATTTATTTATTTATTTATTTATTTCTAGGAAACCCAACAGCATACATAATTATATAGAATAACACACATTGTTTAGTAATTGAAGCCAAGACAGGGTTCCACCATTACTTCATAGTGGTATATAATTATAATATTAATACAAGTTAAAGAAAAAAGGCACTATTGTCTGACGCTGGAGCTGTGACGCTTGTATGTGTTGTGTGTGTGAGTGTCGTGTGTTTGAATGTCTAAGCGAGTGATTGAGTGTGGAGACTTATCTTATGGTATATGACATATGTTAATAATTAATTTATATATTTTCGCGATTTAATTTTATTATTTCGTTTTTAAATGACTGTTTTGTGTGTCGAAATATATCTATGGAATCATATTGTTTATTATATGAACGAGTAATACGACATAGAACCGAATTCTGAGCATAGTTAGTCTTAGCGTATGGGACGACTAGCAAAGGTGTCTTGCGTGTACAATATGTTGGTACTCGCAGTGAAATTGAACTTAGAAGGTCGGCACAGTCCACGTAACCTGATAATATAGTATGCAAAAACATCATATTATGTTGACGTCGCCGAATTTCTAAAGAATCTAGTTTGAAGTAGCTGCATAAATCGCTGTAGTTTGTGAATTGTTTGAAATCTTTATAGCATAAAAATTTAGGAATTTTTTTTGAATAGCTTCTATTTTATCAATATACACATTATACTGTGGCGACCATACAACCGACGAATATTCTAAAATACTTCTTACATATGCGTAGTATAACATTTTAATACACTCTATGCTTTTGAATGGCTCACATATACGTTTTAAAAAGCCCAATTGTTTGTATGCCTTGCTGACTATTGTATCTATATGATCATTCATCGTTAGTTTATGGTCTAGTATAACGCCCAAGTCTCTGACCTTAGTAACTTTTTTAATTGGTGTATTATTTATAAGATATTGGAAGTTAATAATTTTAGTTTTACGTAAAAAGGTAATATGTACACATTTATTAGTATTAACAGTTATTTTATTTTTGTTGTAATAATTTTCAAGCGCATTAATATCACTTTGAATGTGTATACAGTCAATATCTGAGTTGACTTTTAAGTAAATCTTTTTGTCGTCAGCAAACATTATAAAGTTAGAGTATCTAAAACAACATCCTATGTCAAAAAGGTAAGCGTTATAAAGTAGTGGGCCCAGTATGGATCCTTGCGGGACTCCAGAAGGTATTTTTATAAAGTCACTGCGAGAGCCTCCTACTGAAACTGCTTGCATCCTATTCGTGATATATGATTGAAACCACCTATATAGGTTACCGCGTATACCAAGAAACTGTAACTTTTGGAGCAATATGATATGATCCACACGATCAAACGCTTTTTCAAAATCAGTATAAATAACATCAACCTGCTGCTTATTGTCCATACTAGTTAGTATATAGTCCGTAAAAATAGAAAGGTTAGTAGCTGTGGAACGCCTTTTCATAAAACCGTGCTGCTGGCTTGGTATGGACCTAAAGATAAGCGGACTGACCTGCGTGTAAATCAATTTTTCAAATACCTTGCCTAAGGTATTTAAAATAGATATAGGTCGATAATTTTGGATCTCAGATTTAGTTCCGCTTTTATGTGTCGGTATAATAAAGGCCTCCTTCCACTTTTTAGGAAAGCAACAATACTTATTAAGCGAAAGATTAAATAAATCTGTTATTGGCTTAGTTAAATTTTTAGCACAGTTTTTGAAAAAAAAGTGGAGGTATTTTATCTGTACCAGGTCCTTTTTGTTGATTCTAAGGGATTTAAGAATAGTAAGTACAGATTTTTCTTCGATTACCAAATTATGTATATCATCTGAGTTTCCTGCAATTGTAGAAAATTCATAATTCACCGGTGAAGAGTTATTTTTTGTAAAAACACTTTCAAAAAAAGTGCTAAAGCCATTACAAATCTCTATCTCAGAAGTATATTCTTTTTCACCTAATGTTAACCTGCTAGGATATGCTGAAGTATTTGACCGTAACATTTTAACGTACGACCATAACTGCTTGGGGTCCGATCGAATCATTTGCTGTATATGATACAAATAATGGTCATAGCACTGTTTTTGGATTAACTTTTGGCGAGCACGTAACAAAGTAAATTCATCATAGTCACGAGGATTTTTATATTTTTTCCATTTCTTATGTATTTTTAATTTATCTCTAATTATATGTTTTAAAGACTTAGAATACCATACAGGAAAACTTACGTTATTTGGCTTTTAAATACTTATAAATACTTATTATAACAAAAAAAAATATATATACCCAGAAAATACACTGATACAAAAAGTCTCATCAGGTTAATTAACAGCCACAGTACGTATCATGTGCTCAAATCGATACTGTAAACTTTCAGGTCAACCTTCACGCTACGATGGTTCAAATATAGGTGTAATTAATTTATCCGTAAAACTACTGAAGGTAAAAGAGGAATACTTTTGGTTGTATAATAAGTTTCAATATTAGCAGGATACGCGATCGGCGACAAATTTGAAAATATATTGCTAGCGCGTTGCACCCTAATAACAAAAGGGACAACTGCAACTCGGACTGATTTTACCGTATGCAAAATAGATGAAAACATCACTTCGTAGTACACTGTTTCCTCCTCCAAAACTAAAGCGATTTTTGATTTTCATTCAGTTATAGAATAAAAAGACTAAGCTTTGCTTTATCCATCAAATTTGTTTGACGAACGTCTGAAAATGACGGTAAAAATCGAGCATTTTTTCATTTTCAAAGGCTCCTACTTTCTACAATAACTAATTTATGGAAAAAAAAAAAAAAACCAAAACGTACGGGCATGGTGGTGGTAGATATATAATATTTTGTATGAAAAATGTTTATAATAATACTATTATCCAAGGAGGAACCAGGGGATTAATTTTGTATGGAATAAACGCCGATCGGATATGCTCTTAATGTCAATTTTTTTTAGATTATTAACGAATAAAAAATCCCTCATTGTGCGGATCATGAACAATTCCAAATCACAAAGGAGCTATTCGAGTAAACGTGAGGACAATCGACTGAGCCATGCCATTAGTCGTACGAATCGACATCAACCAGCTTTCCACTTACTATAGTATTGAAATGACTATACACAGAGTAATATTATAATAGTAATTTACAATACCGTTCAATCATACGTTGTTTTTTTTTCTTTGTAAACTGATTCACTCACTGAATAATCCTATATGAAATCACTCTATCGAATAATATTTTTGTTTTATATACATGTTTCTTTTATTCATCTTGATAGAAACGAAACGCTGTTTGAGCATTGGACTTTTTTTTGTCACGGAATGAAATTTCCTGAAGTTTCACCTATTTCGAGGTAAACATAAATCGTGACTGGGTTTTGATATTTCGGGCAGAAAAAAATTACAATTTCAAAGCAGTAAATCGAATCTCAAATATTACGTCTGTATTCCAAGGTAAACGGTGTGGTAATCTTAAGATTTATTTAGATAATTACATATAGACATTTTATTTCACTTACGTAATAAAGAATATTTACTATTAATTTTTGTACTATAAAAAAGAATAAGTATTTGAATTACTAACGACTGTTTTAAAATCCTTATTTTACCTTTTATTCATAGCATTTGATTTTTATAACCCACTTTAAAAATAAATCCATGACAATTAGGTACGTTCAAAAAGACGTATTACAATGTTTTTATACAGGCAACATCAATACATTATATAATACGTTTATCTAACTCGATTCCTAGAGCTGTTTATTATCCAACTTGATTTACTTGAAGAAAGCTGATAATTTAGATAAATACACGTTAATGTTTGTTCTAGCTACTTGAGAACTAAATATGAACCGAGCGTTGACTTAATAAATATCGTAGAACAAGTTTTATTTACTTCATATAAGATAAAGTGAGTAACGTAACGCAATTATTTCAGAAAATAAAACGATTTCTCGCCCCCTACAACAACAATTTCTTTGCCGACACGTAGGAAACTTTTTCTCTTTATAGCAGCAACCTACACAAACTTTGAATGTGAATACAAGTAAACACGAGTTTTTCGAAATTGAGTAAACACTCGCAAGGTGTTTTTGTATTTTTACACAGTATTTATGCACATACAAATCCCTTTGTCGTGATGTACAATAAAGAACTAGCTTGTGTATACAAGTTGTATTGATGGATTTTTTTATATTATACCCACGCCGTATGTTGCCGGCTAAAAATAGTACCACCTTATATCTCCCCGTGAATGTCGTAAAAGGTGATTAAGGATGGGCAACAGCATCCTCTGAGCACCACAAAGATGTAATGCGATCACCAACCCGCCTACAAAGCGTGGCGATTATCACAATCCCTCTCTTACTGGGGGAGACCTATCACCAACAGTGGACGTCTATCGATTGGCTGATAATATTACACTCGTATTTATAATTGGGTGTGATAAATTTATTCAATTTTCTGATTAGATTCTGAATGACTTAGTTGTTATTAATACGTATTTGATTTATTGCTACTGTCTTGCTGGATGTCGTTTTCAAAAGAACATCGCCATGAATAGTTTTATTGTATTATTGATACGCCACGCTATATTATAATAGCACAAAATCAGTGTAAGTTAACAAATTACATTAACTAAATTTCTACTTATACTTCAATAGCGCCAGATAAATTGTTCGTTTCCATCGCACGTTTGAATTCAGTTCAATTTAGCTTAAGAATATGTCATTTAGTTCCATTACTCAGTTTACCTCTTACATAAAACCTCTGTACAAACAATTGTGGAAATGTGTGATTCGTAATTAGATTTGTATGGGGATCCTCGTTATTTGTAAAGAATACCTTATCCTGGCCTTTTTCTTGATAGATAATTATCAAGTTATCTATCAAATTATTTAGGTATTATTCAAAGTTGCAGTTTTTCAAATGACGTATTTTTGTATGTACGATTGTAATATGTTTCTTTATCAGTAGAGTATTTATTAAAGTAATAGTCTTCGTCGTATGTTACCTTTATAATGGTTTGTTTTCTCCATTTTTGTACCTACATTCATATCACTCGAAATTCTTGGCTTTTCCCTGAGCGATCAACTAAAACCAATTATGCCCGTCATTTCTTGAAGATAAGATGTACACATTCATATAACATTATACAAGCAAATTGGAGACATTTTTTATAGTAGTGTAACATTTAAGAGAAAGATCCTTCCTTTAATATTGTGAAATAAATACGTCACAAACACACGTACATACACTAACTTACAAATGCTCACACGATCCAAATATTCATTACTTCTCCATTAATTACATTTTATATAATTTTATTTTACGTTTCTGTTTTATAGTATAACTAGTTGTGCCCGTGACTTCGTTCGCGTTTCATATATAAAAATTAAATTAGACCAAATTATGGATCTAAACCATTGTAGAATCCTCAGGAATAGACATAAAAAAAATTATTAAAATCAGTTCAGCCATTCAGGAGCAGTTTAGTTACATACACACGCACAGAAGATTTATATATATCAAGATTTTATTTTTATAGTTAATATAAACAATAAACAATTGTGTTATATTAAAGTAATTTTTTTTTAGGCATTTCGTTTTGGTTTCGTTTGGTTTTGTAGGATCTTTTTGGCAGAAAGTGTCTGTACCTCCTCCGCGAGCAACGCGTGCTTACCTCGAACTCGGTTGCCTATGGGTATTAATGGATCACATTTACATAAGATGTGCTTTGGTATTTTGTCTGCATATTTACAGCACCTGCACTCTCTTGTATTCTTAGCACCAATGTTGGACATATGTTTGCACGAACAACATTGCCAAATTAGTGCTTTGACTTTTATTTACACTGAATAGGCTCAGTGCTGTGACCACAATCTCACCTGATGTTAAATGTCGAAGTGGTCCAGGATGGTAAACACATTAAGCCTAGAGGTACTGGAGGTCAAGTGATGCTGCCAGAACACACCTATTGATATTTGGCAACAGGTTTTCAAACTTGAAGGTGGTAGCTACCCAGGCAGGCATGATTAGAAAATGCCCTTCCACCATGCTATGGTTTCCTCACGACGATTTCCGTCACCGAATTACTAATACTCGCACCTGATTCCCATTGAGCATCAGGGTTTCTTCAGCTCTGTGATGGGTGTATGCCCTGATGAGCTCTTTGGAATGAACTTCTGCGGGCAGTTTCTTCCAGAATTATATAATTTTTTAAGTTTTCGCGTTCCATATTTAAATTCAGTTAATTTTAACGGGTTAGTGTTGTGTGTTGTGACTATAATAAATATAAAGACCAAACGGGGGTAGTTCATCAAAATACCCCTCAACGCTGCAGGCGAAGCCGCGCACCGCCAGTCAGCCCGTGACCACGGTTGGTGAAACCCAGCCGAAACGTCGGGATAGAAAAAAGCAAAGGTAACGCGTTAAAACCCGTTAAAATTAACAGAATTATATAGTCTCATTGTTCCCTTATGGTCAATCGAAACAGTTTTTTTGGAGTACGACAAAATGGCTCAGGCTCAATTTGTGTTTCCGTAGCTCTTGCAAGCTCATCTGAAGTTTCTTTGCCGGGAACTCCTGCATACCATGCGTCTCAAAATTAGTTATTCTTACCCAGGCTGTTTAGCATTGTCATATAATTGACAACTAGTTTGGACTCAATTACATCCGAACCCATAGCCAAAATAGCGGCTTGACTATCTGAATGTATATGTATTGTATAGTTCATGTAGGCTTTCTGCAGATTTATACAAGTACATTCTATAATGTAGTATACCGCTGTTAGTTATTTTACAAAACATAGGTCGCACTCCATGTATTCCAGAGCCTACGTTATGTCTTATTTTGAACTCGTCAATTAACTATAATAAAGCCCTCTCTCCACGTTATCTCACTGTTTAACCAAGAGTGCCGTGAAATGATTTCGACAACATAACATTTTTGAAAGTTCACTTTAGGTATGTTTTAAAAGTAATTTGGGGTTCATCTTTGGTTAATCCAATATTTAAAAATATATTTAAACGAATATGTAATTACGAGCTGTTGATTTCTATTATAAATAAATAAAGAGAAAGATGCTTTCAGCAACTAGAAAATATATATATTGCAGAGGGAGTGGAAAGTAAGTCGCTGTATATGATGAACGTTTATGAATAAATTTACGTCAAAACATGTGGGTGAAATGCGAACCACTTAAGTGGGAGCCACTACTACGGTGTCGATAGTGTACATTATCACTTTAGTAAAAGCGGATGACGATGCGCCGTCAATTCATGGCGAGCACGCGCCATTAGTCGCTTGTCTCTGTGAAGCTCACGCTCTCCAATGCTTCCTTTGTGACGTTGAGAGACAAACGATGCGATTTCCAGCCGGAAATGAATACCGCCTTCATGTACCCATGAGTTTAAATGTATAAAAATTATAATTTTTTATAACTATATCTAGCGCCGACATATAAATATAAATTTATATATACAAATTAAATTGTTATATTTATTTTAACGCTTTGGCATAGCGGCACTATTATTAAAGGATTTAAGCCTTAAAAACGTTTGTTGAATATCTATTAATTATTTATGTTATTAGATTTGCTGGTGTTTTGGAGATAAAACATATGTTTCGTAGATTCAAATTTTAAAAAAATCTTACGAGGAAAATAATTTAAAGATATATTAATGTTAAACGATACTACAAACAGTATTTCTATGTTGTCACAAATTATTCATTTTTGGAATTTACATTCATTGTTTTGTTCCGTTCACATTAATGTAAGTACGTTACTTTACTGTCATTTAACTTCACTATAACAGTACTTACGAATGAAATGGCACATTATTCCTTTCCCTCCGGTGGCTGCATAATTCGTAAATAAATAAAGGAAGGTATTATATTAATTAAAGCAAAGAATTATATTTTTTATTGTCATGAAAAAAGAAGTGTGCGAACGTAACAATGGTTCCTACGTGACGTTTTATTGCCAAATAGAACGCGTTTAATGTATTTAACATTTATAAAAACATTAAAAGTAATAAAATAAAACAAACAATACTCATCTTTATACGTTAAGTTATGTTAAAACTTTGTAAACTAATATCACATAAGCTAATATGACCTTTATTCAAGCATTCTGACGCTCTAGCTATGTACGTACGAGTATGTGGTTTAAGTAAATACGTAATTTGATTTAAGCAGATGTTACCGCGCTTTAATGTTATTTCTCTGTTATTAAATTGAGTTTCTAATTTTACTGTATCCGTTAGTTGTATACTTACCACAGATACAAGATTTATATTTATAAAAAAATTAATAATTTTGCATTTTCTTAATTTTTAATCAAGTTTTTTATAATATGTAGCTAACGCTGTTGACCGAAAGGGTTTTTTAAAGCTTCACCGTGACTTTAGCGGTGAGTGCTGATGCTACTCAGCTGCAAGAAGGTAACTACCACAAGGGTTACCAAGCGGTACGAACATCAGCTTGGCCGTTATCTGAGTATATTCTGCGGAATTTTGGACCTTTTTTTTTTTTTTTTTTGTTTTTTTTTTTGACGGGGGGAAATGCATTTACGCACTACCCTTATCTATTGTATTTAAGGGATCGACGTCCCCCAATACAATAGATAAGGGGGCACGGAGTGACGAGCTCCGTGCCAGTGTGGGACTCACCCGGGCGAGAGTCGCCCGGAAATACCCACTAAAACCCCCCGGGGCCGTCCGATGCAGCGGAATTTTGGACCTAGCTAAGTCCTACATTTTTTATTATAGGACCTATGTACCTACATGGTCAGGTCCCCGTAGTCTTGTATGGATTAGAATGATGGGCTAGAAAGGTAACAGAAGAAAGAAGACTGCATTTTGCTGAGACGCAAAAATTAAGATGTGGGATAACAAGAATGAACAAGATTAGGAAAATATTAAAGGAAATTTGAAAGTGGCGCCAGTAACAGAAAAATTAAGTAGCAGTCGTCTGTCCTGGTATGGGCATGTGGTGCCCAGGGAGGAAGAGGATGTTGTGAGTAAGGTATTGGATATGAATTTGAACGGTTATAGGAGAAAGGGAAGACCAAACAAAAGATGGATCGACTGTGTGAAAGATGATATGTTTAGGAAGGGAGTTAATGCGGAGATGACTCCAAATAGAAGAGGAAGACATGTTGCGCCGACCCCGAATGAAATAAGGGATGAAATTTTTTTGTAACATGAATATTTTAAGTACATTTAAGCTGCTATGTAATAATGGTTTTAACTTCATGTAATTCTATTAAGACGTATAAAATTTTCTATGTAACCAAACATTTTTTTTCTAGCTACTCACATTAATCTTTATTCAAAGAAAACAATCGAACGAGAAGATTCTTATTTGAAATAACAAGTACAATACGAAGGTTCTCACGGTTCCATGAATTCCATTCTCAGCACATCATTTTTCTTAGAATAACAATCTATTCTGAATAAATGGCCGTAAAAATGTAAGCATCTTTTTATATATATGTATGTGATCTAGACCTTATTAAATGCTGTATACTACGTCTTTAAATGTTTACAATGTTGGCGGTAAACTAATTCTTGTACCGACGCTTTGAAAATGCGCTGATAGATAAAGTTTTCTGTTTGGTTCTGCAAACATTTCCATTTATTGCTTCGTGATAAACGGTCGAGGACGGACTTTGTACGAAATAGTGCCGCGAATATAGTCCATTAAAATAATATTTGAAGCTTATCGCGATAAAACGTGTATTAAACTACTAAAGTTTTTTTTTCACTGTATAGGCTTAGTACTTTGGGCACAATCTTACCTGATGTTAAGAGGACATGCGATCGGAAAAGTAGGTATTTCAGAAATCTATTGTTATCGCGTTGCGCGTGATTTTTAACTATGCAAAATAGACGAAAACATATTTTCGTAGTACCCTGTTTCCTCCTCCAAAACTGAAATGGTTTTAATTTTCTTTCAGTTTTAGAATAAAAGGCCTTGGCTATGCCTGTACCTTTTGTTTTTGTTTTTAATTTTATCCATCAACTTTGTTTGACGAACGTCTGAAAATGATGGTAAAAATCGAGCATTTTTTCACTTTCAAAAGCGCCTAGTTTCTACAGTAAGTAATTTATGGAAAAAATCAAAAAGTACGGGCATGGCGGTGCAGGAAATATATATAGTCAATTTGATTTTCATCAAAGCTATCCTAAGCATATAAAAAATTGTTGTTTACCAGTTTTAACCCTTAACTTAAAAAATATATATGTATATATATATTTTTTGTTTAAGTCTTTATATTAATAAGTGTAATATTTAAGATATGTAAATTTAAATAACATAGATAAAAAGATCGACATTTTGTTTCAAAAATATTGTAGTAACACAAAAGTGACAAAAGATTTTTAATCAGCAAACTTACGTTTTATACGCTGCTTCTATACAAAGGACAGAATAATTTTCCTTTCACGTAACCTCACGACACAGTTTGTTCGCTCGCTCGTTCTACGTACGATCTTGGCTTTCCAGCCAAGTTCGTGCCTTAGCCAAATGTTGTAGCATAATCCTAACCTATTTTGTTGATTCCAGAAAATACTTATTCCGTTTTCGTTTTTTACACAGATTTAATTACTCTATATGTTTAGATGTATTTGTTACGTATACTTAATTATGATTATTAAACGTAATTTTTTACACTCAACATGATAAAAAGAATAAAGATTCTTGACACAAGAATGTACCTTCCAATGTAATGCTATCAGATAGCCTCCTCTATTCCTTCTACTAGCTTCGCAAAACTTTTTCTAGTATCAAAATTCAATTTCCGTTGTTATATCACTTCGAGATTCTATTGATTTTTCTAATAATTAAATCTTCACCAAAAGACTTATTCTACGTAGTTTAAGCACGACTTAATAAATAAGTACCATATTTTACTAAAATCAAATCTATTGGATGATTTTGGGGTTATTGAGGTGAAGTTACTTTATTTGTCTTATTATTTTGAATCTATTTTATTTGTGTACAATAACAAAATTGAGCAATGTATAATGACACCAGACCTATTTACTATAGGACAAAGCAACGCAAGTTTATGAATCGATATCAAAAGTTCTTATTGCATAATCCAAGTTTCAGACCTAACTCCTCCCAATATATAGTGATAGTATTACTTGTAGCGAATCACTATAATAGGTTTTATCATCATTTTTTCCTTCCAATCAGGTGCTCTATCAGATTGGTCTTAGGATTGATTGATTGATGCATCCGAAAGACGTCCACTGCTGGATATAGGTATCCGCCAAAAAAGGGAAGAATTGCCATAATCGCGATGCGTGAAACGCGGGTTTAGGATCGCAGTCTGGTGTTTGTGGTACTCAGAGGATGCTGCTGCTTATTCCTTGGTTTATCCGTTAGTCCCCTTATACAACATCCACGGGAAGATATTGGTAATTCTATTTTTAGCCGGAACTACAAGGCATCTTAGGACACATCCTATGTTTTGAGTACGTTATAAATAGAGAGCCTGATATGATTAAATCCTTTAAGTGCTAATTTTTCGAATATCTGCGAAAGAACTAAATAAATTTGCCAAAACATTCTGTTTGTTAATAAGAAAAACAAAAAAAAAAAAATCGCCAAAAATAAAATATCTGTAGATGAGACCAGGAAACGGTTCAATGGATCGTGACCGTAGACTATAACTTTCGCAGCAGGCAGGCGTTTCGGCAAAGATAAAATATTCCAACTAAATCGGAATAAGGCTTCCGGAAACGGCATCCGAGTGACGCATCAGTAGGCTCCTTAATCAAATTTCATATTTCATTGACTTGCTACTCGAAAAATAAAGACAGTGTGAAATTGATATTTATATCCTTAAATGCTGGCATATTTTTTCACGTAATATTTGATGTATCATGTTCTTAATTGAATGAAATTGTTAACTAGTCAGTTAACTAAACATTATCTTTGTTAACTCAGAAACACAATATCGAATCGTCGTACTATTGAATTTACTAGTAAATCCTAGAATAACATCAAATTGCATCAGATACCCATTAATTAATTTGTCATTTCGGTATAATAAATTATGTAGTATTTTAATAAAACGAAAAATTAGCTTTAAATTATTTTAAACATTAACGTGTAATTTCAACCTAAGAAAATTTAATATACAAATAATATATCTACGTATGCTGCAGTGCTGTCCGCATTGCATTACCTATTATGTTACTAAAGTGGACAAGCATAATAAGCGAGAGACTATTTGTAAAGAGCACTCATTGCTTATCCAATTAACATCTATTTAAAGTGCTAATAGTAAATTTATGCAGTCTCTTAACACAATGATTACTATTGTTGTAAGTAAATTAGTATAAAAACATCTTTACAGATTACGTCACAGGAGAAGATAAGTTTACGTTTACTTTTAGCTTTTTAAACTAAAATTCTTATGAAATTTGAAACGGCATAGATAAGTAGAACGGTCAAGTGAATTCTGCTCCGGTTTGTCTAACCCTGAATATTTTCGAAAAAAAATAAAGTAGCCTAAATTACGCGGAGTAACTTCAGATATCTAACAAAAAAAGTGCCGTCAAAATCAGTACAGCCGTTCCGACGATTAGCCATTGCAAATAGGCAGACAGACAGGCAGATAAAATTAAAAAAAAAATGGTATTTTTAATATAGGTATCGTATATACATTCATATGTATTTAGTAAAAAAAACAGATTTTTTATATGTTAACAACATAACATTGATTTTCTTTGAACGATTCTACATCACACAATGGTTCTGTTGTCTTCCTATATACATATAATATAATTATGTTTCGAAACAGTCTACGCTTTAATTTTATTTATTAGTATAGAATAGATTATATATTTATATTACATTTAGTATATTGTTGAGAATTAGATTTACTTTCTTTCATTCACTTTGTAATTAAGCTACTTTTTTTTTATTTTATTTTGTTTTAATCTGACGTATTTACGAATCAATTTCAATTGTCAAGCCTTTGATAAAATCATTGCAAAGTTTAAAAAATATGGCCTTTTCGTCTATTTTTCCATTAAAAACATCCTCATCTTCAATAAATATGAACTACCTCGCAACAGAACTTGAATGAAAATATCTAATTTTTGTTGCTAAATTGAACTAGACATTAGTTTCAAAAACTTGTGGATTATACAAATTTAGATTTAAAAAAGTATTCGACATAGAGAAGTTTGTAAATTCACTGAATTATCGAAATTTCACTTTGGGATGAGCAAGAAAAACAACAAATTTAAACTCAAACAAAACAAATTGAGAACAAAAATCAGATTTACCTACTCGTTTACTCCCCGAAATTCGTTTCGAAAGCGAGAGATTTTACGATTGCGAGTGTAAAACGTGTCTAATGAAAAATGTTACTGGAGTTTATAACCATGACAACGTAATATTGCCGACGGAACTGAGTATATATACACACACAATGGAAACGTTGAAATGGCACAGTGCCAGTTTCACGTGACGTCATACGTAGGAAAAGTAGTTATTATTATATAAATCCGAATGGTTTGTATAAGCTTCATGTCTTTATAAGCTTTATTTATTACATATCACAGAACTCTCTGTAGTGGTATCTCTACTTAAATATCCATCTTAGGGTAAAGTTATTGGAACGACATATTACTAGCCATTGATGTAACCATATTTACGCATTATTAGAACGAAATCTGTTTGGTTAGCGGAGTTACTATATGAAGTTAAATACGATATACCTGTGTTCCTCTAAGTGGTCTATTATAAATCTTCTCGATGATGTTATTTTATTGCATATAGGATTCGTGCTTTGAACACAATCTCACCTGATGTTAAGTGAGGATATGGTCCAGGATGGCAAACACGCCAAGAATAGAGATACTGATTCTCAAGTGATATTGTCGGAACATACGTATTGGTATTTAGCGACGGGTTATAAAACTTGAGGGTTGTAGCTGGCAGGCGAGCATTTTTAGAGAATTCTCTACCTCCATGCTATGGTTTCTTCACGATGCTTTCCTTCACTGGAAGCTCAGGCTGATTTTAGGGTTGAATAGAAGGGCTCGAAGGACCGTTGACGTGGAATCCGACCGCACTACCAACTGCGTCGTCATCGCTTCAATTATGCGTCATCATTAACTTAAATAAAAATAAATTCCGTTGATAACATGTTAATTTTATAGGTAGTAACTAATATTAGGACAGAAACTGACTTAAGCAAAATACTTGTCAAGTTGCGAACAATCATAAAAACAATTTTTTTTCTTTAATTATAGTTTACAGTGTAACATTGAAGTTTTCAAGTCTCATAAAATCCCTTAAGATTTATCTGTCCCTTGTGGACTTGGATCTAATAACTAAAATGGGATTTTTACGTTACTCCCTCTTTCGCTTCTAAATGTATGTAATTTATTACGTTTAAATTGAACGTGACTATTTTCATTGCTAATACAGATATTCATATAAAATGAGTATCATTAAATAAATATTTTTAATTATATGGTACTTACGTTTCATAGTACCATACAAATCTCAATTTGTAATTATTATGCAATTCATTTGATTTTCTAACTAAAATTATTCAATTAAAAATTTTGATATTTTACTGGTCTACTGCTGGAAATAGGTCTCCCCAAAAAGGGGGTAATTACCATAATCGCCACGCATGGCAGGCGCGTTGGTGATCGTAGTAGGTGCTTGTGAAACTTAGAGAAAGGTGCCCATCCCTTAGTCGCCTTTTACGACACCTACGGGAAGATATGGGGTGGCACTATTCTTTGCCGGCACCACTCGACTGTATGAAATATAATGTTTGTATCTTTCAAATATCTATACTGAAATAGGCAGTCCTTTGACTATAATCTCATCTGATATTAAATAGCGCTGTGGTCCAGGACAGTGAACACACTAAGCCTAGAGGTATTGGTTCTCAAGTAATTTGTACTATTTGCTAGGCGACAGATTTTGTAACTTAAGTGTGGTATGAAGCCAGCCAGAAAAGCTCAATTTTCTAAATGGATTTGAAACTACGTTCATCGACACGTCATTTGACGACACTACTGCTTATCCATCATCGCTTTATTGTTTAAACATTACATATAATGATTATCTAAATGTTAATTATCTTTTAGAGATTATGCATACAAAAATACTAACAGTAATAATGTTATATACGAGTAAGAACAAAATAAATATTTAATAGTAATTTTTTAAATTAATTTTGCTTAAAGCGCAATTCAAATATCAAGACTTCGGTGTCGTAGTTAGTGCATCGCCGACGCGTTGTCGCCAAATGTGACATTAAACACGGTCCACTGATTTTGAACGGTGTGATTTAAAGACATTTTATTATCTGTGTAATTTATTTCTTGTTCTTTTATTTTATTTACTGCAAACATTAGATTTACTTTATTTCTGAAATCAAATACGTTTGTTTGTACAAAATTATGTTTATTTATTTATTTTTATGCAATATAAATCCTTTGTATTATTATTATATTTAGTATTTCTTTGTAGATTTTCATTAAATCATAAATTATATTCTTAAATTTGATGTTTCAGAGTTGTCGGGCGAACCGTGAATGCAAACAATTTTTTTTAATTTTTATGATTCTAAATTATACATTGTTTTTATTATAGTGACTTTATAGATAATATTAAGATATTCACTAATATTTACAAGAACATAATAAACGGCGAGGGAATCGTAGTTTTCAAACTTTGCTTTCAACAATAAAGCTGTAAGTACACACACTAATCTCTGTTGAGTATTTAAAACTTTAGTATACATCATAACTTAATATGAAATAGCAAAAAAAAATGGAAATAATTTTTCAAAAGCGTTCATTTATTCCGAATTGTGTTTTATAATATAACACAGCTGTTACTTAGCAAAAGAATTAGATCGCACTTTATTTAAGACGAGATAAAAAGTCGGGGTAAGAGTAACTCTGAAAGGAATCAAAATAAGAAATTATGTTAATATTATGCATAATTTTTTATGTGGTTCGTAGCTTCCGGTAACAAAGTTCTCAAGTTTTTCTGAGAACATTATATTTCATTTTTTTTATAACGTACGTACTCGATTTATTGTTTTAACGTTACTTATTTATAACAAATAGCGGTTATTTAATCTGTTATAAGCTTAGCACATAGTAGAATTTTTAATAGTTAAAAATTGTGCTGCTTGCCTTACTTCAGCAGCTAAGGGGAAGCAGCAGCCTTAGCATTTGTTTTTTTTTTTTTCAATTTAGATTTTAATAACCGCTTACTAAATTGTTATAATTATCCTCTTGTTTTTTTTATTTATCTTGTCGTACATTAAGGTGGGCCGGCACCAAAATGTTTTCTTTTTTCAGTCCTTCTGTTACCTATTATCTCAACACCCACCTTTTTATGCACATATATATCAGTTTCTTCACACAATCCATCCATACATTTCCCCTCCTTACCTCTACCTCTATATCCACTCACCTTCATACTTAAAACTCATCTATTTACGTGACTTCTCTTATCTTTCCTCATAACAAATCCACACCACATAAACCTATTACTCATTAACTTCTCTATCACTGGTGTTAATTTCAAGCATCCTCTGATATATTAATTTCTTATCTAATCCATTCTGGTTATGTCATACATCCATCATTGGATTCACATTTCTACTATACACACGCTTTTTTATCTGTCTCTTTAATAGTCTGACACTCAAATCCATATAACACGGAAGGGTCTTAAAAAAGTCATACAGAATGCATAGAATCAATTTTATATATTTTGTTGTAAATAAAATCACTAAATATTCATTACCCTCACGTTTCCTTGTAATAATTAAAGTAATTAAATATTAAATAAATAATATTCAGCGAGTAAAAACAGAAGCATACGCAAGCCGGACGTTTATTTTAATAAAGGATTAATGAGGTATATTTTCGTGCAAATGCAAACATAACGGTTAGTATAGTTCCATGAATATGTAATAAACTACAAATGTAATTATCATAGTTAATTAGGTCTATGATTTCATAACAATATTATTATATGTATTTCGTACTATTACAAATATCTATGCGACCTGGTTTGGCAACAGATCCCGACTGTATTACGATCACTGTACACTTGTAAACATCTTGTCATAGTGACACGTATTAAAAATACTCACACTATTTATTAAGTCCAACGTATACACTTTATTATATTGGGATACCAGGAACGTTCACTTTAACGAATAGAATTCAAGTTTGTCCGCGTGTCGGCTCTATCGAAGCTTATATAGTACTTCCATGCAATCTGACGTTTGATGGGTAAACGAACCCCCACGGGAAGTACACCTTTGGTACTGCTGGAAGTAGATAGACAATATCGAAACTATGGCGACAATAATGTTAACACACGTTAAATCACGTGTTGTCCGGGATCAAAAGGTGTATATCTTAACCTACCTAGAGGCTTTAGCCGTATTAAATGTATGATGATAGTGATTCTTGATATAATTCGTTTTGTTGCCTGTACACACATTCGGTGACGGCCCAAAACGTGCTTCAATCCCCACCTGTAGAGGCTCTTGCAGCCACCGCTACAGTGCCACTGCATGCACTCTAACATTCTACGCATCACACTGCACACACACTCCTGCATAAGGAATTAGTTATCTTTATTTGCAGTTATACAGATACACCAATATACTGAATCACATGCCGTGCTCTTAAGTGTATTAAAGTAATATTCATATCTCCTATTTACAATCTACCATCACTATGATATTAACAGACGTTAGTTATTATCTATATAGAAATACAGTTCGTTGTAATGTTCACTTCTTATTATTCGAACTATTCTGACTAATAATATTTTCTGTTAATGAAATTAGTACTGGCAGTAATGGCTGCCGAAGTGCCGATAGAAATGAAAACTTTTTAATGTTTAAATATCATAATTTGTTCATTGAAATTATTAAAATAATCTAACATATAACCTATAAAATTTGTCTGGTTTTTACATCTATTAGCGCTCCGAGAAATACTTATTTACATTATCGTATAGTTAGTTTATTCATAATCAAAATATACGATAGGATATACAAGTATAAATTTAAGTATTTATCTCTTACACTTGACATACTGTAACATGTTGACGGCAGAATTCTTAGGATTGGTAACGCGAATCTATAACTTATTCGCCTATGGAGCATCGCTCAACGCCGCTACTGTTTTCAGTTAAAAAAAATTATTTAATGTGAGACGATGTACAGTCATTTTACCGAGCTGGGATAAATATATATTGAAGCTGATTAATTAGTGATTTGTTTTTTGTACCTACTATTTATACTCGAAACCAATTTCTAAGCGCCCAAAAGATATGAATACGAATTGACACAAAATTCAAATTACAGTGTTACGAGTAAATATTTGGTTTGTATGCATTAGGGAATTAGGTTACATTAACATAAATTATGTATTCACAGCCCCTACTCGACCGTGAAACAAATAATGTGTTAAAGGTTTTATTTTCGACCAGCTGTGTGCCCGCGGCTGCGCCCGCGATTCACATATTCTTCACTGCGTTTAATTTTTTTACAAGAACCTGTATTCTTTTCGAAAATTACCCTATCAGCTATCTACCAAAAAACGTCCCCTCAAAATCGGTCCAGCCGTGACGGAGACTACCTGAAACAAGAATTGAAAAAATTGTATTTTTGGTATAGGTTTACACAGTCGTATGTGTGTATTTATAAAAAAGTGTTTTTTCAACATTACAAACAGATACTTCTATTTTATTTATGACTAGAGGAATATATTATTTTGTTAAAGAAATTAAAGTAATCAATAACTTAATACTTAATTTTTTTAAACAAAGTCATTGGTTTTTTCTTGACGGTATTGTTGACATACTTGTTACTTGTTGGTGGGCTCCTGTTTCCGCTCTTAGACACATTGGCGGTCCATTGTGCGTGCAGGATCAGCCAGCTACTCGAGCCAGCCCAGCTCCTTCCAGAAGCGCAGAAGCCTCCTGGGGCGATCACAGGCTTCCTGGAGCGACCTCATTTGCTTGAGGGTTTTTGCCCGTTGGTTGACTACTCCCATGCATTCCAGGATTGTTGACATTGTTGACATTTTTGTAAGCGATGATGCCTTAGTATATACTTAGTATAGGCATATTTTCGGATGTCGCGTCGACGAACGTATATCCGACATTTTGAATCCACCTATTCCATTCATTATGAGCTCGAGGTTTATTGAAAGAGACCATTATAATGTAACGATAGCGTGATAGTAGTGCATTTGGTAATGATTAACTGTTTAGCTACAAGTATCAAGGAAGTCACCAACCACATGTATGTGTATTTCGGTAACAACAAGAGGCAGTTGCTCTAAGGCTTACAGTATTAATTATAATACTATCTTAAGCTTTTTCTTCAAACACTAATGAAAACTCCTATATAGGGAACATAATGTGTTATTACATATGGTCCAGTGACCATTTGAAGCTATTTGCGACTTATTTCGTAATAGATTTTTTTTTAGTTTGAAACTACGTACCTCATTCAATGCATACCTTTTAAAGGTATTGTGATATAACACAAAATTCTATTTTCATCGTAATATACAGTGTCTGAAGACATCATTTTGGCTATTATCAATAATACATTAGTTACTAATTCCGCTTAAAACTTAAAATCACGGTTAATATCGATTTCACAAAACAAACAAATACCTATAGTTTTATCACTATATAACCACGGTCTAAATCATGACGTACAGTTTCTTTGATAGAGGTTGCAGGGAAGAACAACATTCGCGTGTCAGTGGCTTTCTGTAATTTCGGACTGACTTTAATGGTTCCTTAACGTTTTAGGTCGAGTTTTAAAGCTTCTACATAATATGCCGCCATTTATCTACTACTTTTATCTGAGCATTTCATTGTCTCATCTAGTGAATGTTTAGATAATATTAATTCTTTGGGTAATGATATAATACAAGAGCGATGGCCGCGGGAAAATATTTGCCACCGAGAGTTACCAATGTGTATGGAGACAGAACTCTCAAAAAGCGAATTCCATATATATTGTATAAATTACCCGCAGACATTAGAGAAGAAAAGAACAAGGTTAAGTTTAAAATTAAGTTGAAAAATTATTCTATAGATATTTTACCATATTTATAGTATTGTTTGAGATAATGGTACTCTAAAAAGCATATAATTATGTAAGATATTGTAATACCTGCCGTCAAACTGAATGTTCAGTTTTGTGGGTCAGTAACCTAAGTACATTATAAGATGTAAAGAAGACAATAAATAAATCTACACTAATAAATAAAATTGAAGTGTCTGCTTGTAATGTCAATTTTATTTTTTGCTAAACATAATTGAATGTATATATGATACCAATAACAAAAATACAATTTTTGTCTTTCTGACTGTCTGTTTGTGATAGGTAATCTCCAAAACGGCTCTACGGATTTTGACGGAACTTTTTTTGGTTAATAGCTGAAATTACTTCGGGTACATTAGAGTTCTTTTAATTTTCAAAAATAATAAGGGTTCCGCGTAAGGAAATTAAAACTCGTAAAAAATTGAATAAAATCCAATTCAAGGCACCGTTATGTGCAAGTGCTTGAATTTATGAGAAATATTCTTACTTTATCTTAGTACTAAAAAAAATTAGGGTTCCGTATAAAACATTTAATTGCAGTGAAGAAATGCGGGCGTAGCCGCGGGGACATAGCTAGTAAATAGAATACAAATTTCTATGTTATATGGGTATCTATTAACATTTTCATATGTTTAAAATTTATAGCTGGCTTGAGAATTATAGATAAAGTAAGGAATAGTGTGACAAGGGAACGTTGTGTGGTGGTAGAGGATGTGGTGACAAAGATAGAGAGAGGAATGCTTAATTGCTTTGAACATATGGAGACGATGGATGAAAGAAGATTGATGCAATAAATTTACGAGGCGGGGGTGACTGGATAAACTTGTTGGGATCGAGGACGGTATGGATAAAGGTTAGCTCAAAAGTAACCGTAACCGAAGATAATCTGTAAAAGCACTTGAGAAAGTAGAAGTGTATCAGAATCGTAGCAGGTGGAAGTATGTACTCTCTGCTTACTCTAATAGGAAACACATGTGAAGTTATGTATGTTCTCGTGTGTATGTATAATATCTGATCTGATATTAAATTGTAGAGAGCCTTGCATCAGGCTTTTATTAAAGTGATTCCTCAGATGTACTTGTGAAGTGCTTATTCGTTCTGCAATCTTAAAGTCTACAATTTTACACGATACAACTTTGATAATAGCTTAAGACACAAGGTGTTCTTCAAGATATATCCCTAGAACGTTCATACATTTATGATTCAATTGTACATTAAACGAATGTATAATGAAGCAAATAGATCGTCGTTTAAAGTTAAAGAAACAATTAATTTGTGAGAGAAAAAATATAACTCTCGCAGAGACAACTTTCGAGATATTTCGATGAAGAAGAAATGTCTAGAAAACCTTTTTTAAACCGTGTCTTTGTCACGCACGCTTCCGCTCACATGATAAATATACTTTATCTATTTAAACCTTTTCTAAAATAAAGAAAAAGTAAAGCGAAGATTTTCCGCTCACTTCGAAGCTAAAGTTCTTCCACGATCCTCGTAGAATCATGATCTTTTACAAATTGCTTACCCCCGGGTGTTTGACCTCAATTATGAAACGGTACAAACTTTAGCGATGAGCTGTGTTAAGATTTTGAAGACCCTGTTGCCAATTATATTATTTCTATGATTTCCAAACAATTCACGAAATGTTACGCGCGGTTATAACTTAAGCTTTTAAGGGGGAAATGGTAATTTATCACGGTAATCCTTATGGCGAAGAAAATAAAATTGATTCATTATCCCGGGATTAAGATCATAGCCCATTTTAAGCTCTCATTGCGATGCAACTAGAATATTATATGAATTTGGCTTACTTTTTGATCACAGGATACATTTATATTACTCCTAATGGAATAATAACAATAATTTCATATATTTAAAACAAATTTACGTTCTTCAATAAATATTTCATATTAAAATTATTAAGTACTGTTGTTGGTTTGCTTTTTATTTACGGGAATAAATATTTATGAGAGATTAAACTGAAGGTTGTCGACTATTGTGTATTTTCCTTCTGATCTAAATATTTATTTTGTTTTAATGTAATTAATTTAAACTTATCACCACTGATTATTATTTCCTCTAACAAGTATAAATTGTTTGTTTCAGGTATTAACTACTCAAAAAATCAAGAAATGACTCAATATAATAGTAATATTATTTTGAATTTTGTTCCATAAAATGCCTCCGAGAAGTAATCACTGTGAAGTTTACATTTAATTGAATTTAAAATAATATAAATATTATTCTTAAATTGCCTACATAAAGTGTCAAGACTGCGTACAGAATATGATCTAAATGTATTATACAAAAGAGTTGCGCGCTGCCATTTGCATGCGCCGACTATGTTCGACTCGACAAAAGGCGCATTGCTTGTAGCGCCGTCTCTGTCTAACAGTTCGTGTTGGATGAACGGCAAAGGTTGGCCGTCATCCTTACCAGCTCCTGGGGATATCGTGAAGGCTTTCTTCATATTTGCACTATCTATGGCTATTGTTTTTGGCAATCTTGTCTTGATCTGCGTTTTAAATAACAGAAGATACGTTAAATATATAGATAATCAGGTAAATAACAATTTTTACATCTTTCTATAATTAGATTATTACTTAAAATTACATGGATACTCAAAAATATCTATTCCGTGATGTATTTTATGATACAGCCAAATATGTAAATTAAACTAAAAATCAAATAAAATTCAGTAAAACAAATGGATAATTTGTTATGGTGTAGTAATAAATTGAACTCGAGGTACTTTTTGTTCCGTACAAAAGTTTATTTAAGTGTGTACTGTAACAAATTCGTACGTTAAAAGTTAAAAATTTTCGATCATTTTTTATTACTGCATATTTATAGTTGTATAAAAAATATTAACAAGAATATGAGTGAAACTTGAAATAAATGAATTTCATAAATTAAATAATATTTTTATTTACAGCCAAGATATTTGTTGACGTCACTGGCCCTTAACGATTTATTTACCGGTATCTTGATAGCACCAGTGGCTCTACTGCCGGCTCTTTACAAGTGTTGGCCCTATGGAGAGATTTTCTGTCAGATACAGGTAAAATAACTGCTTTCTTTGTTATATTAGTAACCTTTCATATAAGTGTTTCGTGTTATTTAAGGGTCAATTTAAGGAGCACCCCCTTTTTGACTATTTTCTTGTTAGGTAAACTTTACCAAAAATAATATTTATTTATAGTCACATTATTTTACTATTGTACTAGCTGTGTGCCCACAGTTGCGCCCGCGTTTAATATATTCTAATGTCTTAATTTCTTTATATGGAACCCTAAAAAAATACGCGGAGTAACATTATCTATCTACCAAAAGAAAATAGTAGATTTTTTGTAAAGATATCGTGAATGAATTTATATGTATTAAGTACACAAATTTTGTTATGATCTTTCACAAACAGACACTTTTATTTATTAGGATAGATTTAATAAAATCAGTAGTAAAGCTTTAATAGTTTTCGTAATTACTTTTAAGTTAATGTTTTACCAAAAACTCATCATATGACTTATGTGTAGATGAGGATGATAAGTATGGGATTGATTTTCATGTGTGGATGCTGTAACAAACCAACATGTTCGTAATTTATTGTTTTGAAACTAGAACGTGGCACATAATAAAACAATAAAAATATTTCAACCACCATTCAATTGTTTCATCACTATGATTTTCTTTTAGCAAAAGATTACTTCAATTGGAAAACATCGCTACTCTACCATCGCATAGTTTTATCAGAAGAAAAGGAATTGGTAAAATTTTATTATTATCAAATAAATTAATTTATGGGATCGTCAATTTCAATATTTTTTTTCTATGCATCGTTTACTTTAAACCCCGTATTAATTGTTTTCTGTAATCATTATAAGTACCACTGTTATAAATCTTGGTCTAGATAAAATCATGACCAATATTAATTATATATCAATTATAGGAATAAAAATACAATTTTGAGATATCCTACATAATTATTAATAAACAAATTATATTTTTATAAATTATATAACGATACAATGATGAGTAATACTCACTTATTAATTTTCCATCAAAATTTCAAGAGAGTTCTTTAATCCAGTTAAGGTGGCAAGTCGATTTAAAACTTTATTTAAAGACGAAGAGAAAATGAGTAAAGTTACTAGTAGAGAAAAGTTTTCAATTGGCGAGATAAAGTTCAAAGGTAATCGGGATATAATATAAATAAAAATAAATAGCGAAAGAGACACTTAATCTTACTTATATGAAATTATAGTTTTGGCTTTTTATCTATAATAATAAATAGAATTGATCTGTTTGTAATGTCAAAATAACAATTGTTTACTAAATAGATATATGAATATATAACGATACCTACACCAAAAATTCAGTTTTTTAAATTTTAGTCTGTGAGTCCGTTTGTTTATTCCGAATAATCTCCGGAACGGCTGAACCGAATTAGACGGGACTTTTTTTTATTAGATTTCTGAAGTTATTCCGCGTTAGTACTTAGAGTACTTTTGTTTTTCGAAAATAATTAGGGTTCCTCGTAAACAAATGTAAACTCATGAAAATTCGAATAAAATCCGGTTCAACGCACAGTTTCAGTGGCAGGTATATGAATTTGTGAGAAATAGTTTTACTTTATCTTAGTATCGAAATATAACTAGAGTTAATGAAAAAAAATTAAAACGCCGTGAAGAACATATAAAACGCGGGGTACACAGCTAGTTATGAGAATTAATTAACCTCTATATTATTAATGTGTCCGAGTAACCATAAAAATAAGATAATAGGAAAACATTGGAAAGCTGGCGTAAACGTCAGGTCACTTACCTCAAGGGATTAAAGATAAATAAAAATATTTTATAATCTTTAACCAAATTTGTTGGTGGTATTAAAGATTCTCTTCAAATGAATATTGTAGTTGTATAGGGGATAATATAAAATATAGTTATTTTTGGCAATGCTAATACACATGGTTACATTAATATCATACGATTTAACAAACGATCAAGTGTATTTTAATTTTTTTTTAATGATTACGTAAGTAACGATTAGGATAGTCAAATTATAGCTTTATAGAATTTCAATAAATAATTTACTAAGATTGAAATGAATTCACTTGTAGGAATATTTATTTTATTTTGTATTTATTTATTTATATCTCTTTATTTGAGAAATCAACAGCTCTTAATTACGTATTCACTTAAATAATTATTCACATATTGGATTAGTCAATTTCCAAATTTCGTTTAAAAGATAAATAGCAAAACATGAACGAAAACCTATAATAAAATAATTGTTTTCAATATGACCTTACTATATGAATTAAATACTATAAAACAGAACTATATCGGAAAACTACATGCGATTACATTAAAATAAAAGAAAATACTTAAATTGAAATAATAAATGGAAAAATAATAAAAATATTCGCATCAAAACTAATTTTAAAAAAGTAGTTTACGTAATTGTTGTGTGGTGTGCACGTATCTGTCTGTTTATATATGAGTATATGTTGGTATGTACGATTTATGCGTGTGTGTGTGTGTGTGTGCCAGAGAACGTGTGTTTGTGATGTAATATACACTAATAACGGAAGATTGAATCTTTCTCTTAAACGCTACATTTCTTTTAAAAAAATGCCGGCATTAGCTGCTTTATATTATATTGCTATATTGTGAACGAAAATATTGTTAGATGCTTCCTTGGTAATAAACTTCATTACTCTAAGATGTTATATCATTTATAAACAAAGGGTATATATAATCGTGTTTCAATTTAGATTAAATTCGAATGATGACCTTTTTAAACTGTGCACTGCACGTTCTAACACTGTTATCAGGTACTACTTACTCTACCTTATACAAAAAATGGATTAGCTTTTGACGTTTCATTGAAGCGACGCCTCGTGAACAATAAAACCGCTATAACTTCCACACTGGAAGCACATAATGCGGTATCGGCTAATGGTTTTTAGTGACCGAGCACAAAATCTGTTGAACTTCAGCTTTGCGACTTACGCGGGTGATCCGCTGACTCGTAATTCCTTTACGAAATGTCTCTTTGTTGTAATTTGTAGATCAAGGGCGTTTAGACTGTTCCCCATAATGTTTCCTTGTTTCAGCTAACGGGAGTTGTTACCCGAAGATTTATTAGGCACTATTAAAAGGGAGATTTTGTTACAGGCTCTTCTTAGGGGTGCTGTGAGTCAACAGAGTGCTATAATCTTAGTCTGCATGGCAATCGATAGGTATCTGTATTTGTTACATCCAAACACGTATCATAAGCATTCCAGTAAGAAGGTAAGATTCATTAATACATTTATCTTTTTGTCTTTAATAAATTGTATATATGTAATATTGTATATGCTTCTTGTTTACGCACATAAACACAAAAATATGTTCAATAAACAATTTAGTATTTTCTGTTTTTGAAGTAACAACTTCTTTAACCTTGTTGTGATTTGAAACTCGATGAAACCGAAAAGTGATATTAAAAAGAGACGGACACGTTTATATTATGAGATTTTACGTTGGAACTACACACACGGCAAAATCAATACAAAACCTATTATTTACTAATAGTAGTGAAATAGAAGAGGAAAACCTTTTGCACTTTATTTACACATACAAAAATTTCCAATCCAACAGATCCGAGGTTTTCACCAAAGAAGGCTTTATATTTAGCATCCTTTTCTTTTTGGGAATGTCTACTTTGAAAGGCTTTGAAAGTGTTGAGTAGGAAAAGATAATGTAACCGAAGATTATGTTTCGAACCTATATTGTTTAAATATTAATATGTAAATCTTTATGTTGATGTGCCAAATAAATAAATAAAAAATGTCTTCTTACGTTTGAGATAATAATATGAAGTTTGGAATAAAATAAGGTTTTTGTAAAACCATTTCAATAGATAGCTTCCAACAAATCCAACAGATACCTAGAAATAATTATATTAAATACTATTAGAAAAAAGGTAACATAGATTTTATATATTGCCACCAAATCGGAAACCTAAGTACGATGATTGGTGACTTCAGTAGAGCCTCCGAACGAGTTGGTCTTAAAATGAACATGGCCAAGATGAAAGTTATGTCTAATATACATTTTGTGCCATCTCCTATAAAAATTGGTGACTACGCTCGAAGTTGTTGACAGTTATGTATACCTGGGACAAACCATTCAGTTAGGTAGATCCAACTTCGAGAAAGAGGTTAATCGTTGAATCCAACTCGGCTGGGCCGTGTTCGGGAAGCTACGCAGTCTTCTCGTCCGAAATACCGCAGTGTCTCAAGACGAAAAGTCTTCGGAGAAAGTCTTCAACCAATGTGTGTTGCCAGGGATATCATACGGCTCTGGGACGTGGTCGCTCAAAAAAACTCAAAGTTGCTTAAAGGGCTATGTTTGTAGTTTTACGTTGTGATCGAACCAAGAATAAGGAGATCCGCAGAAAAACCAAAGTAACCGACATTGCCCGGAGAATTGCTAAACTTAAGTGGTGGTGCGCAGGGCACATTGCTCGCAAAACCGATGCCCGATGGGGCCAATGGGTTCTCAAATGGCTACCACGCACCGGAAGACATAGCGCTGATAGGTCCCCCACAAGGTGGACCAACGACCTGGTGAAGGTAGCGGGAATCCGCTGGATGCGGGTGGCGCAAGACCGGTCGTCGTGGAGATCTTCGGGGGAGACTTATGTCCAGCAGTGGACGTCTTTCGGTTGAATGGATGGATAGATGGAAAACCATAAGTTTATTAAAAAAACTACGTTCGTAATTATGTCAGACCAAATTACGAAGACACTAAGACGAAAATGTTTTAAGATAAAGAATGTCCTAGCTTTTTTTTAAAAATAGCATTCGTTAAAAATAGGAGGTAAAAAGGAAGTAATTATTTGTTGTGGTTTTTTGGCGGGATCTCAGTCTGTCTTGTAGCAGTTATTGACTTTAATCCATCAACTTCCGTATTTGATCCTATATTGGGTAATTTTGATAGCGTTTTATTTGATAAAGTTTGGTTATTCTGCACCTATGAAGCCTATTGGAAATAATTACGCGAAATGTTTATTCTAAGTTCCACAAAAACTTGATTGAACAGAATTGATTTTTCATCATTTTAATTTCATAATATATAAATCTCCTTCCCACCCGTCTGTCTAAGTACCTAATCGTTGCTATAGTAACGCGCTTACTCGTTGTCATGACAACAGTTGCGTGGAAGCGTTATTCTTTACATTTTATATACACAGATAAGACGTTTGCCGGGTTCAGTTATTTGATTATAGATACAGTAAATAGTCTTATTTACTGTATCTAAACTTTACCCATATTTATTTTGTTTCAGGGTTGCGTTTTAGTCATAAGCATAACTTGGATACTATCAGTGTCACTGTTTGCAATCATGGTGCTGCCGCGATCCGGATACTACTTCAACTCAACGGGATTAATGGCATGCGATGTGTTTCACAGCAGAGTCGCTTTTAGGTTTTTATTAGTATTATACTGTATCATATTATAAAAATTAAAAGTCTATATAATATGCAATCAATCTATTAGCTGATTTGTTTGTTAATTCATTACCTTATACAATTTTGTATGGCGTAATAGAAGATTAAATTACATTACACTACACGTGCAGATTTAAAAGTAATTATAATGTATAGCTTTTATGAATCTACTGTGTGCCCGCGGTATCGCTTGCGTATAATAACAGACAGAAAATTAGACGTCTTTTTATATAATGTGAGGATGAGTATGAAAGAAACGAACACGATAATTATGATTTTTGTGAAGTTCTTTTTATTGTCCAAATTACAATTTCGGTATACTTACATGTATTATTTAACGTAACGATGTACTAGATATACTTCTAACTTGATCACATAATATATAAAAAAATCAGGTACATGAGTTCGGTGATTCTCGAGTTATAAGCCAGTTGGATGGAGAGATAAATGTTAGTTTTTATTCAATGTAAGGATACCTAAATAGGTAAAAATAAAACAATTCAGTACATTTTCGCCTCTCTGTGTCAACTTATCTTCTTTTTCTCTGTTTAAATTATTGACCAGCTTAAATATTATCAAAAGATAAAACTGGAAACAGTTCTTCAAATTTTGAGTAATATTCGTGATCAAATTTCAACTACTGCTTGAATAATTATAGTAATAATAATAGCCTTATTTATTTCATGCAAAAAAAAACATAATTAAATATTATAACACAAAACTAAAATATTACTTTTGACCCCCTTCGGGTAAAGGCCTCCTCCAAGGTGTACCATGTTTCTTTACCTTTGGCGGTGTTTAGCCAATCTGGGCCGGAATTTTTTACTATTTCATTGGCCCATCTAGCATGCGGGCGGCTTCTCGCTCTCTTTCCTCGCGGCTCTGACCACCACTCTACCGATCTATGAGTCCATCTGTTGTCATTGTATCTAGCCACGTGACCTGCCCATTTCCATTTTCTTTGTAGCGCGAAAGTTAATGCGTCTATTACTTTTGGTTTCTTGCGGATATCCGTATTTCTCACCTTGTCTTTAAGTTTTAAACACATGGTGCTTCTTTCCATACGTCTTTGGGTGGTCTGGATTTTGTTTCGATTCTTTGTATCAAACGTCTATGTTTGACAACCATAGGTTAAGCATGGTAGTATACTGCTTGAATACAAGACAAAAATCACGACGACAAATGTTACAATTGTTATGTATATTAGTTTAAAGTAAATAAAATATTCTACTAAAAATTCTGTACTTAATAACGAAATGACGAAAATTTATTAAATAGATAAATTAATTCCAGAATCTTATCGTGCTGTGCCTATTATTTTCCTACGACTATGGCACTCATGTATTGCTATGGTTCTGGATTTCATGTTAGTAAAACAAGGAATAAATTTGATCCCGAACCGATTCGACCAAACGGTGTTCCTTTACCCTGTCCGAAAAACTCGCACGGGGATCATGAGGTTGTGGTAAGTGCAAATAAGTTTCTATTTTGAATATTTCGAATTAAACTTACTATATACGATTACACTTATATATTTTAATTTAACGTATTTGTCAGTTTAATGATTATTACTTTTTTCTATTTGTTTCCGATTTCGGGTAAGGAGAGATTAATTTGAAATTGTTTTTATGGATGTAAATTTTCAAAATAATATAATTAAATGCACGGCGTTTTTATTAATTACCGTTTAAATATTCATGGCTGTTAGATCAAGTTTGTTTTTAACATTGAAGTTACTGAAAAATAAAATAGGTACAAATTATAGTCTCAAATATAAATTTAATTATTAATGTAAATTACATGCTCCTTATGGAATTAATTGATTTAATCGAAAAAGTCCACTGCTGGGTTATAGGTTGCCCCTAAAAAGAGAGGAATAGCAATAATCGCCACGGTTGTCAGGCGGGATGGCGATCGCGGTAGGTGTTTGTGGTTCTCAGACTGCTGCTGCCCATCCCCTTAGTCACCTTTTATGACACTTAGCCGGCACCATACGACTTCTTATAAAATATTTATCTTATCATTCGAACTAATAGAAATGAAAAATTATGTTTTTTGTAAGTGACTTACACTCGTACATATTTATTTAAAAAGAACTGAATAATATAATATTAAAGAATGTAACGTGATATGTAGGTAAGTGATTTAGGACGCCATAAAAGGAGAAAATTCATTATTCGTATATGTAATATTTTTCGATGAGAAAATCATGAATAAAATCTCGCTTGCGAAGTAATTGTATCAGTATACAAAATAAGCCGTCTCTTTTTCAATTTTCCTTTCTTTTCGGTACTTTTTATTGATATCATCCATTCCTAAGTCTGCTTTATTACAATTAACTGTGTACTTTACTCAAATTTATTCAAATTAATTTTTTTTAGCTGTTTTGAGTTAGATAATGCCAGCATATGTACATTATACAGAAAAATGTGTATAAAGTAAAAATTTAAGTAATTTTGCCGTAACTTATATTACTTATAAATATATTTACATATATTTGACTTAATGTACTGTAAATACTGTCAAGATTTATTCAAGAATTCTTATTTAATCCATATACATTGTGATACAAATAATGTACATATAGTTTTTTTACACGTTATTGGCTCAGTAATTTGACTACAATCTCAGCTGATGTTACGTGACGATGTGGTCCAGAATGGTAAACACACTAAACCTAGGTACTGGTACTCAATTATATTCTGCCCCCCCCCCCCGTTATATCCTGCCCCCCCTGGAATGTTGACCGATGGGTCATGCGTCCCTTCGGGGGGGCGGGCGAAGAGGTGGGGTGGAGAAGTATTCTCCCCCATCTCCATTGGGCCATTGCACGGACGAGGCCCGGTGGGTTCGCCGCAGGGGGCGACGCGGTGGCATGCAGTGCAATCCCGTATCGCCCCCATCCCAAATGCGGCGGACGGCCCCGGGGGGTTTTAGTGGGTATTTCCGGGCGACTCTCGCCCGGGTGAGTGCCACACTGGCACGGAGTTCGTCCCTCCGTGTCCCTTACCCATTGCATTGGTGGACTTCGGTCTCACTAATGCAATGGGTAAGGGTAGTGCGTAAATGCATTTCCCCCCGACAAAAAAAAAGGTACTGGTACTCAAGTGATGCTGCCAGAACACACCTATTGGTATTTGGCGACAGGTTTTCAAACTTAAGCTGTTCAGGTGGCCATTATTAGAAAATGCCCTACCACTATGCTATGGTTTACTCACGACGTTTTCCTTCACCGAAAGCTGAGGCCGATTTTAGAGTTGGATAGTTGGAATCGAAACCGCGTCGATTGCCGCGAAATCCGGCCGCACTAACAACTGCGCCATCGTCGCTTCATTTATATCTAATGACATGTAGAAAAAATGCATTTAATTATGGCATATCATAGAAAATGTTGTATATAATTAACCAAACAATTAACAGATACAAGCACCCGTAAGACCTCACAGCGTTAGTACGTCCAGAACGATGGCAGCCATGTCACTAGGTTTCATAGTTATGGTTACTCCTGCTACCATACAAGAAGTAGTTGCAGCGTGCACCGGATGCAAGGTACTCTATACTACTAAACTGCAGTCATTCATTTCATAAAATATGCGATCTAAGATGTCTTCCTATATTGAAAATACGCATTCTAAAAATAGTTTAAATAAAATTAAGAGTAAAACACAACAGAACTACTAAATCATATACGGTTATTGATCAACAAAACAATTACAATTCGATAAGTAGCTGATTTATTGTTTATTCTAGATACCACCTTCGCTGGATTTTATTGTGACTTGGCTAGCGTTGAGCAACAGCTTCTGGAATCCATTCTTATATTGGCTTCTGAATAGTCATTTTAGAAGGATAAGCAACGACTTGGTCCAATATTATGTAAGTCTTTCGTCTTGTCAATCGAATTTATGTGCAGCTAACTCTACTTGCGTAATATATTTTTGATTATAATTGTAAAGGAGAACAAATCTTCTTTTATTCACACGGTACCTATAGTACAGTGCTTTGACCACAATCTCAACTGATGTTAAGTGACGATGTAGTTTAGGATGGTTTACAAAATAACCCTATGTATTGGTTCTCAAGTGATGCTGCCGGAACACACCTAATGGTATTTGGCGACAGGTTTTCAAACTTGAGGGTGGTAGACACCCAGACGGGTATTATCAGTAAATGCCCTACCACTATGCTATGGTTTCCTTACGATGTTTTCCTTCAATGAAAGTTCAGGCCGATTTTAGAATTGGATAGGTGGGGATCGAACCCGCGTTGATTGACGCGGAATTCGGTCGCGCTACTTTCTGCGCCATCAGCGCTTGTAAAAATACATGGGACACAAGAAACAAAAAGTGAAGAAAAATAAAAAAACAACAAAAGTTACCCTTACTAATATTTTGATTCTCTACCTAAGTTGCTTACAGTAATTCTTCCGCCGCCATTTCAGTTCACAAAATTTTGTTACACATCTGACGTTATTTTCTACATATGTCACAAAAATTGCGTGTAACGGGAAAAAAGTACTTAAATTAGCCATTTGTGACAGCGGAACTGTCTATCTTGCGCAAAGATTAATGATTTACATTTCCGCGTAGTATAAAAGCAGTCAATACAACTTTAATGTACAGATAGATTTATGAATTATCACAGAATTATTTTAGACCTTTTTTTAATACACGCAGTAACTTACTACGTATTGTTGTTTCATATATAGAAAATTGTTTAAACAATACATTGTGAAGTAATTGCGCGGTCAACATTTTTTATTCAATCATATTTAAGTATCATAATTCCTTTTATTCGTTATTAACCAAAATCTGAGCGGAGAAAAACATGCGAACTAAAAAAAAATAAGTAGAAAGTTCTCAAATTGTAAGTAAAAAAGTGGCATACAGATGGAGATATAAATGTAAAAACATTTGTAGTAGGTTCTAGAAACTGTTATGAAGTTGCAGGGTTTTAAGAAGAATGGCTTCTTTTATTTTTCACCTTCTTAGGAGTGTGCAAAGAAATGTGCACAATTAAATTAAAGTCGTAAAATTCGCAGGTTTGTTGCCGCCGGACTAAATCATTTCCGCGTGATTATGAGAAAACAACCGGATGTTGTGGTTCATCAGTCACATCTGAGGGTTTACACTCGAAAGGGGAATTCGAAGGGCTCGGTGAAAAATATTGGGGTGAAATCTTAGAACGAACTGTCTCATCGTCTTCCCTACATGCTATTCAAAAGGCATGCCATAGAGAACATCCACTCAGATGTACAGGATCGTTTAAAGGTTACACGAGTAGTTCGTGTAAGCATGACCCGCGTTTTTTTGACAATTATAATCCTATCGAATATAGACAAGTCGATAGATCACCATTTCAAATAGAGTCATGTTCGCGACACTGTCGATTAAAGAATTCAGATATTTGTCTATTCAAGCCCAGCCCGAGCTTAGAGTGCGGACGATCCCGTTCAAACTTAAGTTTAGATGAAAGTAACTTTAACAAGGTGTGCAATGGCCGACACCCGGATTTGTGAGAGTTCCGAAATTGTCCGGTCTTCGGGCACAGAAGTAATAGCATAGGGGTATACCCGGGCGTGGAGCATTTTAATTCAAATATCAAGTGGAAATTTGAAGACACTTCAGGCGCGGATGATGAATTGCAAACCTTAGAGCATAACCTTGATAGAATACGTAGTCTGAGTCATGAGAGAAACTTCAACGCGTACGGTCTGAAAGAAAATGATAACTTGTTGGAAGTTGAATTGAATGGTATCGTAGATGACGATTCCGATGAGAATAAAGACTTCAATGGATGTGTTCGTGACAGTTGCGAGGACAAAAGTGACTACGGTGTAATGCATAAATTCTCTCGTAACTCTTCGCTGTCTAATAGAGAGCTTGACGTTATAAAAGAGAGTTCTAGAAGTTCGAGTGACACAGAGGTGACTCTAACGCGATGACTCCCGAGAGTGACTTTCGATAAAGCTGTGAATATTGTTCATTTGGAAATATCTCCAGAACGTGGACATCCGTGTAGTGAAAAATGTAAGTTGTCGTTTAAACCTTAGTCGTCTGATAGAGTAAATTTGGATTATTGTAATTTGTAGTTATAAGTAAATGTGGACCAGTAGATTCAGGTCTAATTCTCTGTTTTAATTGTAATTGTGAGTGGAAACACAGTAAATAATTATTTGAATTGTGTTTTTGACATCTAACTTCTTTTCTGTATCTTGTAATAATATATGCGTGTATTTATAGTTCATGATAATTTATTGTAATTTATAAATATGTATCTTAAAACGTCGGTTCCGATTGATGATAATATTTTATATTTTTTTGTAATAATCGTACGAAACATCACGTGTTTAATATCTGTAAATATCGGTGTGTCAAACTTTTATAAACATCTACTTAGTTTAAATATTTCACATGGTCTTATTGTCGAAATATGAATTCTGTATTTATGTGAGTACGTAATACGTGTACCTAGAATACTATTTTTAAAAATAAAAACATACATATATAATACCGTTCATGAATAATTTTTTATTCCGTGTGTAAATAATAAGACTGTATGATGGGAAATGTTAATGACATTCAGAATCGCACAACACAATTTTTCTTCTATATAATATGAATACTGATATACTTAAATGGTAGTGACATAATTTAATAAATTGTACCTTATAAGTAAAACAGGAAAGAGAAATGAATAAATTGTTTGGATAGTTTGTTGTTTTATTTATTGTATGAGTTAATACGTACTTATCCTAAAGTTTGCCTTCTTGTACACCACAATAATATATTTTTAGAATGATATACAAAAAACTAGACTAATAAATAAAAGTGAAGTCTCTATTATTTGCAATATCAAAATAACAGTTTTTTTACTAAATACATATGAATGTACATACATATACCAAAAATACAATTTTTAAAGTTTTTATCTGTCTGTCTGCTTGTTCCGGATAATCTCCGGAACGGCGGGGCGGATTTCGACGGGTTTTTTTTCGTAGACAACAGAAGTAACTCAGCGTAACTAAGGATACTTTTGATTTTTGAAAATAATTAAGGTTTCATTAAAAAAATTAAAACGTAGCAATAAATATTTGAAACGTGTGCGCAGACGCGTTCACACAGCTAGTAAATAATATAATTTAAAAGATTCAGAAGATAAATAGAAGTATAATTTAGATTGTAAAAATGCCGCCACAGGCAAAACTACTCTTACAATATGAGATATCTAGTTTATAGTATCTTTTATTGTCAATCCGTCCGGTTTTATAGCATGAAGCGTAGTGCAAACCCGTACTAAACGATTTGATGTTTTGGTTTACCGTTTGAAATAAACCACAGATTATACAATTGTAAATAATAAGTTATTAGAATTAGCGGTATTTATCATTATTACAACAAAAAAGTAATTTTTTATTTTGTTTATATTTATTAAAAGACGTATTTTAATCCTTTTCATATTACTACGAATGACATGACATTAAAGATTAAAGATTATTAAAGATTAAAGACATTAAAAATTAAAGATGCAAATAAATAACATAATTATTTAGTAATCGATAGCAAGACCATAATTTTAAATAATTTGTAAATTTACCATATGAAATATAGGCTATCAATGATTAAAATCGTCGCATACAAATATTTTAGTTGTAGTGAAGATTGGGCCATTTAATTATTCTATAGTGAAGTTATACAAACCTAATTAAGGAAACTGTGAATTTTATTTAAAACAACAAATGGTGATAAAGGAATAACACTATGTTTTATATTATTTTTGTTAAGAAAACCCAGAGGTTTTATTATTCGTAAGTATCAAAGATCTTAGAAGAAAATTTGAATAAGACAGTGCTCTTCAAGTTTTGCTTAACGAGAATTGTTTAAAATATCTAGAATACGTACAAGGCATATTAAGAATCGTTTAAATTCAGTCCGTGTTGTTGGTCTTACGTAATACCTAAAAACCTGTGCCTCTTTATAGTATTTTATAACACTTTAATGGACATTATACATCTTTACCATATAATTTGTTCATAGTGGCTATTAGTCGGCTATATTCTTAATTAGGTGTATTTAATTCTACAATGAGCCTAAGCTAAGTTTTAGTCTAAGAAAACATTGTAACGAAAATCATGATTTTTCTAATGCCATCAACGCCCTCAAGTTAGAAAATCTGCCACCAAATTCCTATAGTATTCAGGCAACGCCACTTGAGAGTTAGTATTTAAAAGTTTAGTGCATTTACTATCTTGGTCGCTTATCATCAGGCGAGATAACAATTATCAAATATAAGGATTGCAATATCTATTTGGGATTAGTATTAGCTGTATTTTATAGCTGTGGATTAACTGCGAGATACGGAAATCATACATTTATCAAATGGAAATATATGAAGCTTTTAATGAAGAAGTTTCTAATGAATGGCTGAGTATCTACAAACTTTAATTCTTCACGTTTTTCGTATTATTTCTACTTAATTATTTTAGGTGACAGTTAATATATCTAATTAAAATATAATAGCTGCAGGCTTAACTTAATCTTAACTTATCTTAAATTAACTTGATCTTTGTGCGAAACGATTTACTGTTCTTGTAGTCAGCTTTTGTTCGAAATGGAATAGTGTAAGTACTATAAACGTAATAACAATTATACAGACCTACTAAAAATAAGTAATGAAGTCACACATTTCTCCTTATAAAAATATAAAATATGGCAATAAATTAATGTCTAAAAAATATACCTTAGAAATAAATATGTCCTTAGTTTACTTTCACACGGGAAGAAAATAATTTGTCATAATTTACCAAACATTTTATGTTTTTTTTTACCGTAACCTTATGTAGTAAGGAAATCATAATAAATGGTGTCGCTACGGGAATAATCTTTAGTCGTAAATTATTTTGAACGTATTTTATTGTCAGCGTTATATTTTATTTTCTAGAAATTTAAGACTATATAGAAAAACATAGTTTATACGATGTTCGTTGTTATTGTTTTTAAAATAGATTGAAAAATGTCACATTATGACTTTTGTGAATATCAATCAATATTCATATAGGAAACAATCGTAATAAATCCACTTTTTTAAATAGTACATAAAATGTAAAAATTTGTATAGAAATAAAAATAACGCATCAAAATAATTACACATTACAATTTAACGTTTCATTTCATATTTACACAAAATGTATAAATTGGGTAAAATGGTCTTTACTAAACCAGAGTCTGATTTATTCCCATTTTGTTTTAAATTTTTTACATACTATACTTATCTATACTAAATAAAATTGAAGTGTCTGTTTGTAATGTCAAACTAACAAGTTTTTACTAAATACATATGGATGTGGTATATATGACACCCATGCCCAAAATACAATTTTTAAAATTTTTGTGCCTCTTTGTTTCGGGTAATCTCCGGAACGGCGGGACTGATTTTGACGGGTTTTTTTTTTTCGTAGATAGCTGAAGTTACTCCGCATAACTTGGGTTACTTTGATTTTCGAAAATAATTAGGGTACCGCGTTAAACAATTTAAAACAATAAAAATTGAATAAAGTCCGATTCAATGCACAGTTTTATGGGCACTTGTCCGTATTTGAATTTATAAGAAATATTTTTACTTTACCTCAGTACTATCACTTCACTTCACTTCCAGCATTTCGTTATTGTGTAATAAATTGAAAAGAATATTCATACTCTTGGAATAATCTCTTTGATCATACAATTTTATATAAATACCTACACATTCAATAATCTCTCCTATTTACGCATAATGTTATATTGTAGTGGTTATTGTAAGTAATAAATTCACACCACAATACATTTATACGTACCTACATATATAAAATTTGTCGTATATGTTTATGAATGTCGAGCGTGTCCCGGACACTTCCTTTGTGAATGGTTTTTACGTGGTTTGTGTGTTTACGAGAAATAATACAAATAATAACTGCTGGATGTGTCGTAACATTTTCCGAGGTAGGTACTAAATAAAATTAATAATCCCAGACATTCAATTATCTGTTCTTCGAGATAAAATGTTTATTTCATTTTACATGAGTTTAGTAACAATATAAATTATGTTAATCATATTACGAAGTAATTCATTTATTATTGGTATCTGCTATTCATACATACATAACGTCACGCCTCTTTTCCGTAAGGGTAGTCAGAGATCGTATCCTGCCACTTGCTACGATCCTAACACACTTCTTTCACTTCTGTTACTTTTATAAGCACCTTCACAAATGCTCTTCGATTACGGGTACTTTTGATCTGGTCTTTCTTCAGAACATTCTCGTCCTGGTTGAGATACTTGGTCCCTTACCGGCTTGCCAAGTCACACTCACCTTGTAAACTTTTACGTCAATCTCCTTTCATCCATCCTCTCTACATAACCAAACCAATTAAGCATCCCTTTCTCTATCTTTGTCACTACATCCTCTACCCCATCACGACGCGCTATACTGTTTATGATAACTTCTTATTAAAAAACAAAATATAACATAAGCTCACGCCTGTTATCCCCGAAGGGTTAGGCAGAGGTGAAATAGCGAACTATACCACCCGCATTTCACCGAGTTCAGTCCGTCCCAGCTGTAACAGGGGGCGAGACTGTTGCATATCGGGCACAAATTCTTGACTCCAGGACGATACTGAGTAGAAAACTCCAATGACAGTTGACCCGACCCGGGGATCGAACCCGAGACCTCAGAACGACAGTCGTACCGTAATACAACTACGCCGCTGAGACAGTCTGTATTAAAAAAAAACAGCATTTAACTGTAAATATTTTTTGCTGACATAATTTATAAAAGACGTATTTAGTATTTCGAAGGAAATAGGGATATTTGTGAAATAAAATACCTCTAAAAATAATGTGTTTTCGAATTGAAATTTAGTGGAGATACCTGCTACATATTTTATGAAGCACTTAGTATAGAAAGTAAACATCGTAAATTAAGAATGCACTTTCATGTAATTTTTACTTATTCTCTTCAGTTCAACGAACAATCGTTCATATTATTTCATTTTAAACCACAATCTCCAGATACATATTTATTAAAATAAAAGAGTACATTAAGTATATATACATTATATTTAAATTATACAAAACTAAATAATAGTACCTAATTATTACTATTACCTAAAAGAACTATAAATAATGAATGCCGTCCAGCTCGTCGCCGGACGGGAAGGTGCTCAGAAGGCTGGCCGCCACATAAATAAGTGTTTATAATCGAACAATTTTATATTGTTTATTTTTGATCCCAACGATTACTATGTCCACCGTGTTTATTTTATTATTATGACTTGAAGGGCGTTGAAGGCTTCACTGATCTTTTATCGACGCTAAAAGTTAATTGATGATACTATCAATGATCGTCATAATTTTAATATTAGTATTAAAGACAAGTTGGCCGTCCCACGCTTTAGGTTAAGTAAGTCTAATAAAAGCTTCATAGGTAATAGTATTAGGTTTTACAATAAGATCCCAAGTAACGTTACCGATTTACCAGACAATAAGTTCAAGTATTATGTCAAGCAAGTTTTAATTTCAAAAGGTTATTACAGGGTGGATCATTACGTGAACGATAGTGATTTTTGGAATTAACCCAAATCTCTGTGCTTCCGCTAACATTGGTTAAGACTATGATTTGTATAGTTATTTATATTACAAAAATGATCTATATTTTTATTATAAAAAAAAGAACAAGATCAAGTTTCTTGCCGGCTCTTCTCGACTGGGTCGTTTTCCGAACCGGTGGTAATGTTTTAGACGTTCTTAAGCGCCTTCTTAGGGTCTAAATTGAATAAAGTTTTTTTTTTATTTTGATTTTGCATGAGCGCTTTCGTCTGGGGGTGTGGGCGCTAGAATAAAAGCAAAAAAGTGGTACAAACATCGCTTTTGGATTGCTACCTCAGGGCGGAATTTGCTCCACGCTATACCTACGATGATTGAGGGAAAACACGAATTTCAAGGTCCCTTACAGTAACTAGTGCATCTCGTTGCTTTCAATACAAAAGGTTCTCCAGTTGGTTCAAGATTTGGTCGCTGCCTGACGGAGCTCCAGGGGTTTTACTAATTTTAGTTGCATACAATCCATCCATATATTCCCTTGCTCCCGCACACACTCCGGGTCCCCCTCAGGCGGCGACCCAAGACGTGTCTCGTTCCCCAACTGTGGAGCCTCTTGACGTCGCCGCCAGCGCGATACAGTGACACTGCCCGTGCAAGCATTACACGCACAACACTGCATACACACTCCTGCACATAACACGCAGGTACATAGTTCCTGTATGGAACCTTTTTTTTATGTTAAATAAAAAATTTAGGGATTAGCTAAGATAAAAAATCCGCGGGAGTTTTCACACTCAGGTAGCGGCCAAGCCGAAGTTCAAACGCTTGTGCTAGTTACCTTTTGCGGCTGAGTACCTAGCACTCGCCCTCAAAGATCGGTGAAGCTGTAAATGCCCTTCTTGTCAACAGCATTAGCTAGGTTAGAAAAAAAAACCATATATTCAACCATAAGACGTCCACTACTGGACATAGTTCTCCTTCAAAAAGGGGGGATTTTCATAATCACTACACTTGGTAGGCGGGTTAGCGATTGCAGTCAGGTATTTATGGTACTCAGAGAATGGTGCTGCCCATATCCTGATTTAAATCAGTTAGTCTCCTTTTACGACACCCACAGGAAGATATGGGGGGGGGGGTGGTACTAGTCTTAGCCGGCACCACGCGGCTTTCTTCCACATAATGTATTATAATAATCATACTGTATTAATAATTTTACCTTAATTTATTTTTTAAAATAGCACTACTTTTTTAATGTATTATTTCTGCATTGTCGCTGGTAGAAAATGTGTAATTAAGTTCGCCTTGTTAAAATAAAGAATTCATTCATTCATTCAAAATCTTACAAGTACTCTAAAAAATATAATAATTAAGTAACATTATGTTAATGGTGTAAAATGTGAATGAAAAAAAAAAGCACAAATATCAATCATGAAGTTACACTTTGAATTCAATTTATTTCAGCAACTTATTGCTTGTATGTTAAAGTGGAAAACTCTCGAGTCTTGGACGAGTCGAGGTTTTATCGTACTTTTTGTGTTTATTCGCTAAAACCTAGCTTGAAAGCTTGTTGAAGAGAGGATAATATTTCACTACGGTTCAACTATAAGTTACAGGAAGTTTCCTAACGTCTCTATTGAATGGAACATTTAATCAAGAGTTTTATAGAGATTGATTAGCTCAGTAATGTACTTATGTGTAAGAACTTTCATGTTATGCTCATAGATTTTGAGACGTAAAAGCAATGTAAGTAGTACACGAAAATTATGTAATATATTATTCCTTTTAAAATATAGTTGAGAATATATGTATTTGCTTCAGTAATAACTTCTAAAATGTCAATAATTTTTAATACAACATATGGAACAATTTCATACATTTCAAATTGACGGATACATTGGAGACGATTTTTCATTGTCTAATATACTAATAACTAAAATTGAAGTGCCTATTTATAACGTGAAAATATTTATTTTCACTAAATGCATATGAATCTATATACTATACCTATGCCATAGTTAAATTTTTTGTACAAAAGTATTTTCAGGAATATAATTAGGGTTTCGTATAAAAAAATTAAAATTCAATGAAAATTATATGAAACGCGGGCTCAGCTGCGGGTACACGGCTAGTATGCTATAAAAGGTAACGTTTCGCTGTCTTTATGTCTATTAGAACTGGAAAATTATTAGAGGTTTTAATTTAATTTAAGATTATCATATCACTTTTTTTTATTCATCCATTCAACCGAAATACGTAATAGGTCTCCCCAAAAAAATCCACAATGGTCGGGTTCACAACAACCCGCATCCAGCGGATTCCCGTGATCTTCATTAGGTCTTCGGTTGACCTGGTGGAGGGTCTACACACGCTGCATCTTCTGGCACACGGCAGACATATGAGTCCATAGGGCATTGATTCTACGAGCAATATGCCCAACCCATTACCACATAAGTTTGCCAATTTCGGTTACTTTGGTTCTTCAGCGGATCTACTCATTTTTGATTTGAACACGCTGTAAAGTCTCCGAGCATTGGCTTCTTCATTGCTTTTTGGGATTTCTAACTACGACCATTGTAATCATGAATCACAACACACAACTGGCAACACAAATTGCTCAAAGACTTTTTTGAGACACGGTATTTAGGACGCGAAGAATCTGGTTAGCTTTCTGAACTCTTTTTTATATTTAAATTATATTTACGCCGTTGTCAAAATAATAAAAGTTATTGTTATGAATACAATGTAACTTCGCTTTCACACTTAATCAGTGGTCCCCAAAGTTGACTAGACCACGACCCTTCTAACAAAAACTTTCAAATTCGGGACTCACCTCTTGGTTGTCTAAACGATTATATAAAAAGATAACAATGTTTTTTTGTTTGTAGGTAATGGATAAACTGAAAAACTACTTAACCATAATCATATTCTTACCCTCATCCTACTTTAAGTAGGGTTGGTACAATATGTTCCCTTCTTCCACTCTTCTTTATCAATTGACATCTCAACACTCACGTTTTTTACCGATTATTCATACATTTCTTCATATTTCAAATTGAGAGAGTTGGTTTTTGTTTTTTTTACGATCAGCTGCCTTCCTAACCTTTCCTGGGATTTCTTAACTTGTGTCTAAATGACTATTGATAATACCTATTTCAGCTTCAAGGGATTCCATTATTGTTTTAAAAACAATGTAAATATTATATTATTCACCAGAACTTTAAAAGAAGTTAAATATAGATTAAATATAAACTCCTTAAGTGATTATAAAAAATCAACTTATAGAAAGCTATATTGTATTGACATAAGCTAATATTTTTTTTATTTAGAGATCTTTCCGTAAATTACAATAATGTAACTCAACTTATCATAAATTTGCTTATAAAAGTCATTAATCTTTTTAACTACCCGTGTGAAGGGTGGGTCGCTAGTCATAAATTCTATACTTAAATTAAAGACTGTTCATTGTTCAAATAGGTACAAGTTCGTTTGGTTGCAATCGAAAATTTTAATACTTAATGCGAAACGTTTGTCGTCCCACTTTTTTTTTTTTTTTTTATCGGGGGAAATGCATTTACGCATTTTTTACGTGTTACCCGCTCTGGGTTCGAACCTCCGACCTCTCAGTCGTACCGTCCATGAGACACGCGGATAAGTCCACCGGGCCAACCACGCTCTCCCACTTTTTTGCACCTGCCGAATAGACACTCGCTAAGCATCGTTTAAGTGTTACGTAAGGATCAATTAAGGTAAGGGATCTACGATTTCCTTATTTTTGATGACGTGGAGGACGGGGGTGTCTGAATGGTGATTATGTTTATTTTCTTCAAATTTATGCCAATCCTTATGTAATTATGGAGATTCAAGGGGAGGGGTAAGAGTTATGTATAATATTATAATTTTGCTTAACTACATGGCCCTCAATCCACCAGTGAGACACAAATATTTCAGGGAATGGTGTACAAAGTATTGAACTTCAAAATTTAACAAGATAATATCTATACAATTAAGATTAAACGGTTTATTGTGCTGTAAATATAAACGTAAAAATCTCGAAATTGATAGAAAGTGCCTACTAGTTTTATTGTAGCAATGTTGTTTCAATGCGGAGTTTATATGATAACCACTGAGAGATCGTAAACTGATATGATAATAGTTAGGTACTTGGACAATTTTGCAAGATGTGGTTTTATATAGTATTTCTAGTTTACCTATATGATTTTTATAACCTGAATTCGTATTATTTAGTATTTATATCACATACTTTAGTATTTGAACTTATTTGATAGATACGCATAGAAAATATTACAACGAATAGTCTTATTGCTAATAGAATATTTCGACGCAAGATTTCAAGACGTAAGACGATAGATTAGATGCACGAGATAATTTTATATGAAAAATCTGAGAAAGTATAGAATTTAAATAAAAATCTGTTTGTTATTTTATTATTATAAATATCGATGATGGTGCAGTGGACAACGCGCTCGCATTCCGCGTCAATGGACGCGGGTTCGAGCCTATCTATCCAACTCTAAAATCAGCCTGAGCTTTTGGTGAAGAAAAACATCGTGAAGAAACCAAAGCATGGTGGTAGGGTATTTTATAATAATGCCCGCCTGGGTAGCTACCACCCTCTTGTTTGTAAACCTGTCGCCGAATACCAATAGGTGTGTTCCGGCAGCATCACTTGTGAACCAGTATCCTGGGCTTAGTGTATTTACCATCCTGAACCACATCGTCATTTAACATCAGGTGAGATTGTGGTCAAAGCACTGAATAAAAAGATCTTAAGGTAAAGCGGTGCAGGGTGCATTAATTTTATCGTGCTTGATTTATTGAATAATTTACCAAATATTATTTATTCTCTATCTAATATGATCTCTTGTGATGGAGAAATGGAATATGGTCCCCAAAAATTTAATTTCTACATTTTGTTAAGGCTAAAATATATTATTACCGTTTTTTTTTTCTAATTTACCTTTGACTCATTACTTATTTGTATTTTTTTATGCTAAGGGATCGCAGTAGACAGAGAATTAATAATATTTCGTAAGTTATTCAATAACAAGATAAATAATAATTTCTTAAAAAACAAAAAAAACTTATATTAAATGAATGGGAAAGTATTGACATTTAGGCACGCTTAAACAATTTTAGCGATTTTTTTTAAAATGTTTTTAGACTAATAAAGTAACTACTTGAACGATACCCAAGTCAAAAAAGCGAACTTAGTATATAACACCCTAAGGTAAATGTATATTACTTGTATATACGTAATACTTTAGCAGACAGGTGGGACAGTCCCATACTGGGACATTGGGTACGCCTACATGCTACTGTGGCGTTATAAACATAATTATTTGATGGAAATGTAGATGTAATTACTAACACTAGTTTCTAAGTTCTATGTACACTAACCAAATGGACTTTTGTCTGAAATAAATATATATTATTATTATTATTATATTCCATTGACTAGATACTCTTCAGAATGGATAATAAATTAGATAAAATTGAATCCTGAATTTATGCAGATATTTTTAAATCTCATCTATTTATTAAACTGGTATTAAAGAAAACATTTTGCCAGATTCCAGGAGGTAAATTCACCTCACGAAATAACGCGATTGACGCAAATTGACGTATATCACTATTATGAAAACAGCTTCACCTCGTTATCTCATGTGTAACATTTTTGCTCTGGATTTAAACTGATGTTTCGCGTTTTATCGCTTTGAAATATTTTATTTTCATACAGTAAAAAAAACAAAATAATAGTTCTTTTAAACAAATAAATAACCATATCGCCTATAATTATTATTTTACACTACTGTCCATTTTATTATGTTGAAATAGAAATTCACAACATTATCTTTTAATAAATCGATGTTTTACGACAATAATAATTTAAAAAGAAAAGAAGAAATTGTGTTTATTTACCAAAATACGTTAAACATTTTAGAACCTGTACAGATTTGTTTGGAAAATTTAGCGATTTAACTTAGAATTTTTATGACTATTTTAAATTCTTGCTATAAAAAAAAAAAAAATACTACACACGTACTTTAAATATTTTAGTTATAGAAATATATGGTATAGAAAAATTAAAAGGATAGCATTACATAATAATTGACACTATACATTTTCAAAAAAGATTTATTCAGTTCTTTTAGAAACAGCTGTCGGGTAAACATGACTTTTTTTAAGGTATCGACAGACAGCGGGTGAGTCAGGACCCCAGCGGGCTTTAAGTATAGAAGAGATCGCTGGCGTCCGGACCCGCCTGCTGTGTGGCAAAACCATTATATAGCTCTGATGTTCGGTGCCTATGCAACTGATTTAGAGGTTAATTACAGATATTTTTGCAGTAATTAAATTTATAGCGAAATATATACAATGGTAACTAACGATCCTAAATTACACGTGGTACTGAAACATAACAGTAATTTGCATGTCTTAAACAACATTGCCCTACAAGTCACCCGGACACCGTTAGTCAAGTCTACAGTCACGAGACATGGCGAAAGGCCAAGACAATAACATTTTAGCACGACACTTGGCTACAATGGCACAGTTTGTTACTCACGGAATTCATGATTGTTAAAGCTAATTTTCTTTAAATATATTATGTTTATATTATTTAAAAAATACGTTAGAACATAATAATGTACTAAAAACTAAATTAAAAAAAAAACACTAGGCAGCCATGGGGACTGCCTACAGAAGTGGAAACTGAAAACTTCGGAAAAAATATTATGTTAATGTTTAACAGTATGAATAATTAAAATTTTATAATTTGTTAATTTAAATTATTAACATAACCTAATATTTAACAAATAACATCTGTTTGGTTTTAACATTAATTGTCGCTTCTAACAATAATAATTTTGTACATTTTCATTTAATTTATTCGTAATCAAAACATACGATAGATTGCGTAAGTATTAATTTTATTATATATCTCTGAGTGGCAGCACTTAAACGCCATCTAATACTTGAAATACATGCATATTGACGGCTGACGTCATAGCATTGGTAACGCGAATATATTAAGTTTTTCCCCTACTGAGTATCACTCAACTCCTCTAAAGTTTTCAATTCAATACAAGGCATTTATCAGATTTAAAAAAAAAAAATCGTGGATTTGTCCAAATTCCAAAGGTACCAATTTTCAGATCAATAGGTCAACAGGAAGTAGGTAAACGGTAATATTACGATTACTAGATTAGAACCACAATAAACAAATAGGACAAGCTGTGGAATAACATATTATAATCTAGGGAAATTGATATCACCCTCCAAACTCCTGCTATCTTGTGAGCTGTAATTAATATTAATATAATATTACTACTGCTAATATGTGTTGCATTTTTGTACATTACAATGGTGGATTTCAATACTTCATTTCAAAGTGAACATAAGCTGTGCTCGTCGATAAAAAATTGAAAATTCTTAACACAAATCCTAGCTTAGTTTATCATGGCAATAATCAAATTCATATCCTATATTAGTTTTAAAGTAACAACTATTTTAAGTACCATCAAAATACTTATTAAACGCATGGAAAAATTAATTACGTGAAGAATTTTTTGGCAATCGTTCATTTTTGGTGAAAGAAAACGTCAGAATGTACAATATTCTCACACTAATTTCTAGTGCTTCTAGGTTACATCATACAAGTTTTTGTGTTACATTATATTTAGGTACTTAAAAAATGAGAGTTTGTATTAAATGGTTAGCTTATACATTATTAAAAAAGGATTTGGTCATATATACCGAGTTATAAAATAATTTTAGTATCTAATACGGAGTACAGGTTTGGTTGAACTTATTAGTTTAAATAAGCTGATTGGAAGGTGCTAGATAAATTTACAAAATTTAAATATGGATATCTTAAACAGCGCTGTCGATGTAGTTTAGAGTGACAGAAAATGGCTAGCATCCAAGATAATAATATTTCAGTACGCTGTTATATGTCGTCCATGAATCTGAACTTCATAGGGTGAACACAAATGAGTTACAGGATAAAAACTCATAATTATGATCGCGGTTGCGCCCGCGAATATATGTATCTATTCTTCACAGCGTTTTTAAATAATCATTGGGAAATAATGTTATAATGGTGCTGTCTATTGAATCGTATTGTTTCAAAATTTCATGAGTTTTAGTTTTTTTACGCGGACCGCCAATTATTTTTGCTAAGTTACACGGAGTTACTTCAGCTATCTGCCAGAAAAAGTCTCATTAAAATCGGTTCTACCATTCCATTCCAGCATCATCAAAATATTATTTTGAAGATTATTTATAAACTAAATTACGCAGTGAAGAATATATGAAACGGGGGCGGAGCCGCAGACACATAGCTAGTAATTAATTCGCATAATAACGATATGATTCAATACAATAAAGAAATTGGGAAATTAATTTCGTTTACCTAATCGCACGATTTTGTTTGTAATCACATAAAATGTTATTCAAACAGACACTTGAATTTTATTTAAAACTAGCTGTGCCCGCAACTTCGTCTGCGTGGAATAATGACTTTTGGCAGCATTTTTAGGATGAATCTTTTGGTTTATTTTGGATTATAATCATCGTCGTTACAACGTATTGCCATCGGGGATCAAAGCATATAGGCTGCTAGGATTATTAACACGTGACAGAGTCACATAAAGCTGACCGTGCGAAAAACAGTTAATACTTAGATCCACATCCACAACTTTTAGCGCCTGACCTTGAGCTTTATTAATTTTCATCGCGAAACATAAGCTCACTGGACACTAGACTCGTTTAAAACTAAACGGAAAATTGTTTGGAATGAGAGGAACCCAAGGAATAAAAACACTATCACCTATTCCGCACCCTGTTAAAATCTCTGCTTCTATTAGCTTTTTTTTTGAATCAGAAATTTAAGACCGCCAAAACTTTACAACCATAACAGATTAAATGTGACCAACTGAGTGACCAACACACCGTTACCGATCTCAAGTAACAATAGAGAAAATATAGTAGCAATAGATACAACAATTTCGTCTAATTTGTATCTGGTATGAATGGTCTGGACTGTAGGGCTGATATTTTCAATTATATTTTGTTATGCTAGTACTTGGATTAACTTGGTAGAATCTGAAATTGTACCCATCTGACCATGGAAATATATCAAAGGATACTGCAGGGCATCATATACTCGGTGTGATATGATAAACTTGGCCCTGCACCTTAAAAATTGGCATAAAAGAACCTTCTGTGATATGTTTGGCCTCAAAAGATGTCATTTGGAAATTCTATTATATAAACGGATATTTTCTAAAAAATGTTTACACTGAGGACGCTCATGGTAAGTTTCAATAAGCACTATTCCACCTGAATAGTATATTCCATTTGGTTCTTTTCTCCATTTTAGAGCATTACAAAAGTGACAACATACCAACTTACCATACCTACTATAGATGCGAATTCAGAGTTAGTAGCGAATAAATTATTTTCCTCACTCTGACGGGTTAGCTCATATTTTTCTCTAGCTGCTTGTAATATTTGTCGATATTCATTTTCACTTTCAAGAATTCTGGCATTGTTGTGTCGGTCTCGATCAGCTGTTAATCGAGATTCACGATCTAAACTACATTCCAGCTCTCTAGACTGCAAAGTTCGTGCTTTTTGAGAGCTCAGGTGAGTTTCCCTATCAGTAAAGGTCTCAGATTCACGCGATAGTGCATGAGCCTTGCGATCGGTGGACAAACGTGCCTCACGCTGTTCCCTGTTCTTCCTAATTCGAGTGGCCATCATTCGAGAACGATGTGAACTCAATCGAGATTTTCGCTGAGCCGAAGTTTCTGTAACATGAAACCTGTCCTGACGTTCCTGAGATGCAATGAGTCTCGCATCACGATCTTCTTGAGATTCCTGTGATCGAACTAATCTCATCCTTTTAGCATTTCTGCTGCACTGGGAGAGGTTGGATCTTTTATGAGGCATTCTTACAATAAGTAGAAATTAGTACTAACTCAGCGTTATTTAGTAAACACGTACTTATTTCAAACAACTAAATTATAAATACTTACAGAGTTTAACTTTATTACAGTTTAATACCTACTAAGACGTGTTAACCTACCTATTAATTATCGAAAAGATATCTAATACGTCTAATAGATACATTTATGTATTAATTATTCATAAATTACTAAATTGTTTTTTAAACATAAAAATTAGAAACTTGTATTAACTTATATTTACAGTTTAATTAATAAGACGTGTTTACCTATCTTGAAAACATATTAACCTATTGTAGTATGTATTTACAAACCCTAAAATATAGATAAATGAAATATGCAAACAGTCAGTTACGCCATGCGCCTCCAAAAGCGGCCCGACTCTCGGGGCGCTTTTATATATATACATACATAAACAACCCAATATCCAGCCTAAACTGAACCCTATGTCATATGTTTGATGATATAAATCTGAGGTCAACTTAAATTGGGATTTTAATTTCCGAATCTGATCATTTTTAACTTCTATTTATTTTCATATTATTATTATTATATAATCATACTTTTATATAGACCATTATTATGAATTTTAGTAAAGTTTCAGTCAATGCATCTGAACAGAGAAGAAAGAATTTAAATAGAATAAATGTTCGACGTGATTCTTTAAATTGGCATAACTTTTTTATTTATGTACCGATTGACATGAAACAGACACTAAATGTTAAGTGAAGCTTACTACAGTATATTAGTGAAAACTACATATAAATGGGATAAGCCGTTTCTGAGATTAGCGTGCACAAACGCACAGACAAACAGACAAAAAATTTAAAAATTATTGTTTTGCTTTTATAAAGGTCCTAATAATATTTTTTCTCATATATCTTCCATGTACAGACAGCGACCCGTTACATTTTTATTATATGTATAGATTTGTTGAAATAATCTGCATGATTACGTCACGTGAGTGCAGAGTTGAACATTCATTATTTTTCTTCTAAAAGGCACCACCACCACTTATAAAATACTATTATACTATTACTGCGACTTCATACCCATGAAATAAATTGACTTGAGGTTTTTCCGGCGAAATAAACATTTTAGTTTTAGTGATTGTGCTGGAAAATACAATTGTTATATAGCCATACTACCCACAGCCCACCCTAGTCGAGCCTTATGAGTGTCAAGTTCCACTGACATCGTACAACAAAATTATTTATGTACAGAGGCCTTTTCACAATTTACCAAAAAGGGTCACGTCCAACATGTAGGTGTGAATTTACAAAGTAAAATTATATTAGTTTCTGAATGTGTTAATTATTAAAGCATTTAACTCTGTGTCTCATGAATATTGTTTCTTCTTCTTAGATAATGGCAATCTGTGTACACACAATTTATGCCAGTGTCATGTATGTAAAATATATTTTCAATCTTGTATCAGCGTTACCAAGCTCCAGCAAAACGATGACTTATCCTGCTCGAACTATCTGTGGACCTTTTTCAACACATCATAATAAATGTTACACATTATTTTCTACAAAAAACTTAACATCAATACAATAAACAAACTATGCCACACAAAACGCCGCCATGATTTACAGTAAAATATACAAGTTTAATGAATTAAAAGCAAATAATTGTTACATGACAGTCTGAGATCCCGGCAAAAACCCAAATATTGTTTTTATACAGCACTGTTTTTTTTTTACTGTCAAAATGTAAAGAGGTTCTTCGAAAAAAGGAATTAAGTATGTTTCAGCAAAAACAATAGCGTAATACTTAAGCCTAAATTTAGCCTCTTAATATATCTTTGACAATTTAATTTATTTTCGCAAAAATTTTAACAAGCTTGATATTCCAAACGAATTGGCGTCTACATAAATGTAGGCATATAAGGCGTTTCTTGCAGTCTGGTATAATATTTTATTTTTCATCCCTTACTGAGTTATTAGTGAAGATATCAATTTTTATTAAAATTCCTCGTCTTGTCTATTAAAATATTCTAGATTATATAGGTACTAAAAATATGTGTTCGACTCTTACATTTTTTTCCGAAATAATTGAAGTATTTTTTGATATTGTTTTAACACTAAATAATTACTGACGTTAAAAAAAAACATTAAAAGATGGGGAGTTTGGAAGCTTCTACTACTATAACTATTTTAATACCTATATATGACACATTTTGTGGATAAGTAATCTTATTTAAAGATCCGTTTAACTAAATTTAAGTTATAAATAAAATTTATATCTTTTTGTTAAATTATTTTCTGTTAATTCAATTTAATACGATTGATTTTTTTTTTGTAGGTGAATAAAGATGCATCAAAAAATGCGTGTACGAGACAACCCTGTTATAAGTTCGTGTCTAAATGTCTTCTTAATGTAGAACACGAGTCACACCTCGAACGTGGAACTTTAAAATTGACTTGTGTGAGCTTTTGTGTCGCTTCAAAGATTATATCTCAAAGTTCGTATACATCTCAATGTTTTTTTAACATAAAAGTAATACTGTGAAAAGATTTGTCAGTCAGTGAATTGAAATTAGAACAGACTTGTTTAGAATACTCACGTAGCTCGTACCTTATTATCAACATAGATAAATTATATAATAGTCCTTGGTATCAAGTATATTTTATTGAATACATTTAAGTTATAATATTACTTCAATTTTATTGTATGTTATCTGTATTTATTATATAATAAGGTCGTTATGGCCCATTAGGCAAACTCTCGTTTCTTAAAAAACTGCTGAACCAACTTGAATGTTCTTTTAAATAAATTACTATTATTAGTTTGACATCTTCATTATTTAGTTTCTCATTAACATTATTGTATTGTAGTTTTATATATATAAAATTTAAATTTCCTCTATAGATGACATGCATGTCGTGGTCAATTTTGTTAGCTTTAAATAACGCACTTACTGTTAATTGTTTTATTGTAACACGGCGCAAAATGTTGATACTGTATTTATAGGGAGGATTATATTTCACAAACAGCGGTGTCCACTGACGTATCGAGAAATAATCCATCACCAGTCGCTGCTGTCGATCGGATTTGTTGAACCTCTCAGCACCCAGATAATTAATACAGTACATATCCAGATATATTGGGGTTGATTCCAGAATTTGATAAGCGAAAGCGAGTGTTGGGTTTAACATATTGTGCATGATATTCGCAACCCTGTCAGATATGGAAATTATATCACTCCTCTTGGTATGGAAGTATACAACAGCAGATTACGATACGCTTTTGTGGTTGTTTACACGTAGCGTGTGATGGTTGCGATGCTCCTAAACAGTCTGAGGGAATCCTTAAATCTGGTTGTAGCATACCCACGACCGAAATAGCAGTATTGGCTTTCTGATACCCGGGGAGACTCTAACGAGGCTTTATCATGCTTTGACAATGAGTTCAGATCTAGCTAACCGCAGTAAAGATGTAATGCTACGTGCATCCCTGATCAGACTGGTCGTTGAACTTCCACACGGTAGAGATGATTATGATGAAATAAACGCGCACATACATAAGATGATGATTTTGGTTGGTCGGTGGTTGTGTGACACGGTTGACAGATCGAACAGATCTTCAGTTTGGACTGACATTGACGTGCACGATAACCTACAATTTAGCATCTCAATACTGCTAATTTGCTGCTATCCAAACGTCAATGCCTACGATGCGTTCAAGTTATGATAATAATACATACCTCCTCACATCCAAATTCGATTTAAATTTTATACTTACCATATTTTTTATTAAATTAGTTAAACGTAGAGGATAATTATTAACACTAAAACTTTAATTTTCACGTGTGAGCAGTGACACTATTTTAAACACTTGTACAGTAATTAAAATGAACAAAGTTTAAACGTTAGAAGCATCCTTGTTCCCGTGTTAGTTCAGTGTTTCTGGTTGTTAGTTGACACAGTATCCAGAGGAACGTGTTGTTTGCGATCAGATACTAGGTACCGAAGTTGTATTAACTACGTATTAGTTCTAGTATAGGGTTGAGGTGCTTCTTGTCTATTATTAATAGGGACGCGCTATCAAAAAATTAAAATTTACAATGTTTGTATCTGCATATTTTAAAGAAAAGAGAATTTGTTTTGAATATTAATGATTTAATTTGGAGTCGTTCCTGACAATTTTAACTTTTTTTATGTAAGTGAGCAGATGTTAAAAAATGATGTAATCTAAAGCAGTTTTAGATAATAACTCTTGATCATTCTATTCGCTTTTTATTCGCTATTTTCTATTTGAGGTTAAACCTGCTGATACTTTTACACTACTCTTCGTGATTCTGGCATTAAAATTGTTGTTATCATATCCGTATCCAAATAGTAGGTAGGCGGCCACTTCCTTTTTTGCGTTCTTTTATAGATAAGATCAGTCTTCACTTCAGCGTATATGCCATAATTCTTATCATTTTTTCGAACTATATAAATACTGTTGATATGAAGGGCATGGACAGCTTCACTGAACTCTTAGGACGAGCGCCTAGGTTATTCAGTTGAAAAAGGTCCTAGGGTGCCAAAGTAGAACGAACTTCGACTTGGACTACTTTGTTGATTATGGCTTATTTATAATATGCATCCATATGCATAGGGTATATATTGTTATATGCAAACCCCATTGGCTGTGTCTGAATAATAGAGTCATTGATATCAATATAAATACAGTTACAAAATAATTTTCAACGATCCCAACGAGATTGCTTGGCTCAAGAAGTAGGTACATAGAAAGATTCAAACGATCCAACTATTACAGTTAAAATGTTCCCTTCACCTTTCCTGAAGGCAATATTGAAGATATCGCTTTGTCAGTATTATGGCCACCCGGTGTTGGTAGAGCCGACACAGTCATTTTAACTAAAGGTGTGTGTCCTTTACAATCTTATTAAACGAAATTTATTAGAATAGTTACTAAAAGAAGGAAAAATGGCGCTAAGATTTCTAACGACGCAAGAGTTTCCGGTGTATAAAATTCTTTGAAAACTTTCAAATTCGATTATGTTATATCTCATTAAAAAATAAAATAATTATCTCTTTTATACTACAATTTCACTACTATATCCAGAAATTATTGATAGATTTTTTTAAATACCTTCTGTAACAGGCGTACTTTACTTCAAATTTAAAACATTCAGCTTAACAATGTTATTTTATATGGTAGTAAAAAGGCGCCAAAGAACAATTTTTAACACGGTATAGGCTCAGTGTTCTAATCACAATCTCAACTGATGTGACGATGTGGTTTATGATGGTAAACACACTTAGCCTAGAGGTACTGGTTCTCAAGTTATGAGTTCTCCATTGGTATTTAACGGCAGGTTTTCAAAATTGAGGGTAGTAGGTACCCAGACAGACATTATTAGAAAATGGTCTACCACTATGCTATGGTTTCCTCACGATGTTTTCCTTTACCAAAAGCTCAGGTTGATTTTAGAGTTGGATAGGAGGGATCTGTTATGGGGTCCCTTTCAAGAGGCTTTTTTTAAAAAGGTTCTTTAGATTTACAAAAGAATGTTTATTAATAAACACAATTAAACTTAAATTAAAGGGTGATAATGCTTACTAAGCAAAGGGGCTGACGCGGAGCGGTAGCGCTGTCACCCTCTTTTAGGTACACTGGAGAATCCTAACAGATCGAACCCGCGTCCATTGACGTGGAATCCGGCCGCAATATCCACTGAGCTATTATCGCTTTAAAAATGAAGCTTTATGTGTGTAAAATGACTACGAAATACTTACGTATATGATTAAAATGTAAACACTATGATAACATCATATAAAACATTTATTGTTGCAATAAGAACTTAAAGAAATAGGTACGGAAGTAAATATCATGTCTTAAAAATTGTCGTAAATATTCTACTCGCTATTAGAGAATTGACATTTATTTTGTAGGTAACTCTGGTGTGTAACTCTTTCAATCCACTGTTTAGCGGAAGGTTTCAATTTGCGATCCCAATAAATTTTTCGACATTTCAATCTTTTTTCTCTCTAAAGTGTCAGATAGACTTTTAAGATTCTATATTGAAACCCGGCATAAGTGTACCGGAGATAAAACCAGTCAGTTTTGTTTGAATTTGAACATCGAAGCGAAAAGTAATAGTAAAACCATAAGAAATCAACGATTGCTGCGAGTAAAAAGTGATTGTGTTGTGTGATTAGATTGGTTATAAGTATACCGTGTGTAGTGAAATTGAAGTGAAATTTTTTTATAGTGTAACGTCACATTCTAGTTATCCACGGACGTAACATTATTACAGATATTGAAGTTAAGGAAGAATGAAGAATAATGGGTTTTCCTAATTATTCAGTAATTTGACAAGATATGTTCGGGTAAGCCGTATATTATGCGAGATCGCCCAGCGACATTTGGACGGTTAAAGTTATAAGGGGTTACACAGTGTACCTTAAGATTAAGTGTAATATGCAAATCATCTACAGGGTTGTCACGATCTGCGGTGATTCTTACAAATCTTTAATATCTACGCTTATGGGTAATTTCGTACTTATGGGTATTGATGAGTTAAGTTTAGCGAAAAAACAATATAAAACAAAACAAAATCACACTCGTTTGTAATATTTCGTGTTTTTTATTTCCGTTCTCCCTAGAAACAATATTACTAATTTGTCTGTTTCTAGCAACAGTCTAATCATCAATTCCTTTATTATCTTTTTATAATATAAAAATAATCTTCTCCCACACGAGTATTTTTTAGTAAAACAATATTATTTAAAGTAAAATTTAACATCAAAAATAGGAAAAATGTCACGAGGCACGAGGAGCGGGTTTTAATTTAAGCCGGTGTTGATTGGCGGTTAAATACATGTTCTTTATTCATTTAAATTCCCGATATCATGTTCCATCACAGTGATTCTCGAATAAATTGTTTGTTTATTGAATTGTTCATTTGATTGCATCTACAGATAGTACTTAAAGTTTATTGAAAAGTCATTTGTGGTATGAATTATTGTATTTAAAAATTAGTGAACTAACTGTGTAAGCAAGAATTTATAAAAACGTTTAAATATGAGTTTTTAGCATTGAGAATTCACAAGGCTTTGTCACGGCCAACCAGTTTTAAGTTCGATCGTGTATGAAATACTGTTCGGATTTCTGGGATGGATCCGCCAAATACCTTCTTGATGCCCCGGACAGGTTGCTAAGACGTGCTGTCCGACGTTACTAAATTTATCGACCCGCTTCAGCTTTGTAGGGGCATTGCCATTTGGAATCGTCATATCTTTGCTGTACCGTAAAGCTGTGGAACAGTCTTCTGGTCGTTGCGTTTCCCCTTTCTGTAATATCACGTCCTTCTAACGTAGCTTGAAGAGATATCTATGCAGGCTGGCATGTCAGAGATAACCGATCTCTTGACAGTTACCATTATTTTTAGACTGCACTGTACTTACCATGAGGCACAGTTCCGTCATTTTGTCGTGCTACTGTAAAAACCCTTAACATTTGAATCCAATGGAACTGTCATACTTGTAAATTAGGGATTGATTTGGGTAATATTTTTTTGTAACGTCTTATTGCTCTACGTCACAAGAGAGTTAATCCGAGCGTACCTCTAGATTCAGCTGTGCGTTGAGCTGTCGTCAGGGAAAAATTTTGTTTTTTGTATATATTTTTTTCGTTAATACGTTTTATTTCCAATGGTGTATTATACTAAGAATTGTGGTAAATCTTCTTTTAATCATAAAGATAAAATATAAAAGTACAATCACGACATTTTATTTGTAATGTAGAAAAATCTTGCATAAAATACTTACACTCGCTGGGTAGCGAAGGGTACAGATTCTTACTGTTAACTGTACATCACTGTAAAACTTCACGGTGTTCCTACGTTCGCCTTTTTGACCAGGGAATATGAACTACGTTTGTGTTAACTCTACTCTTCGGAAATCATGATTTCAAACATCTCAAGGTAACTCAACCACCTAAAAAATAAAATATATAACAATATAAATGACATTCTTGTATGAATTAAAAATTTAGCTTTACCTACCATAATTAAGGCTTAGTAAACATATTTTAAATTATATTTCTTTTCTTATCAGTAAGTCAGTGATTTCATTTTAGGTTATTTGTATTTCAGAGCGGTATTTATTTATTAGGCACGTTTTAAATATATCCATAAAATGCATCTATACTGCATACTGCTATAGGTACACTGTGAAAAGTAACAGCTCCTATGCATAATGAGAACTCTCCCCGACACATCAAAGTCCGTATAACTAATTAATTGAAGCATCTCTTTGTCGAAAGTAATAGAAAATGAAGGGCCCCAAAGAAGCTACATTACATAAAAATGAGCTTATATAGTTTAAATGCAGTGTATTTAACGGATTTGGGAAACGGTTTTTATGCATACATTGACGTCAAAGATATTTCTCAAAAATTCAAAAACTTGGCATTAGAAATGACCATTGAAGCAGATTCTTTACAATTATTTTATGAGTTTAATTATTTTACGCGTAACCCTAATTATTTTCCAAGAAAAGTAGGCATTTTACGCCCTTTACCTTTAGTTATCTGCCAGAAAAAATCTCGTTGAAATCGATCCAGCCATTCCGTAGATAAGTCGGAACAAACAGACAGAAAACGTCAATTTTATTAATTTGTATAGATATCCTTGCTACAATGTTTATCTACGATATACTCCGAAATTACTCATGAGATTATGAAAGTTAATAAAAAACATTACAACGTATGTGACTTCGACCAACTTCAATAGGATAGTTTTTATAACGATCAATGACTTCGTTATATTGTGATAATTTTATATAGGATAAAGTAACTCGGGTAACCCCTGGTAGGGTAGCTAGTCTATATATAAATAGGCAAAGTCAAAAGAGTTCAGCGCCTTTTTCTACACTTTTTGCTAACCGATTTTTAAATTTTCTTGATATAAGCTATTAACGAACTTAAGGAAATTTTTGTGGTACTTTTTAATTTTTTCTTAATTATACTAGAATTATGTGGAGCCATAAAAACTCATTGGTTAATTCTAAGAAGAAGGCTACTATTTTGTTAGCGTGGCTAACAAAATAATAATAAAGCTTTGATATAATTCCAGAAAAATTCCATACATAAGACACTGGCAGAATTGTGTAAAAAGCCAAAATTAAGAAGACGATGAGCTTTGGTGTTGCCAATTAACAATTTTGGAAACAGTTTCTCTCAAATTTTAAGAATTCTGAGAGGTTATCGAATCTTAAAAATTAAGATAGAGATCAAACTTAAAATATATCTGGTTTTCTTATTGATCACTGAAACTTTAGAGAGAAAAAAACTTTTTTGATTAAAAACATAACCGACTTCAAAAGAATAAACCACATAAAATCCACTAAAAAGTCAATAAATAGTTACTTTATTAATCTGCTTAGTTAATTTTGAAATATGTGCCAGTTTACGGATAACAAAGCGGTGTAAATGTTTTATTAATTGTCCTTTAAAATCACTCTAGTCCTTTATCTAGCTTATGTATAATTTTGATACAGTTTAGGAAGTTATTTCCATTTGTAAATGAATGCATTGGTACTCTAGTTGGCATCCATTCCAAAATGAACGAAGGAGGTTAATAATAAAGTAATTACCTATTGACTTTTTAGTGCATTTTATACAGTTTATTCTTTTGAAGTTGGTTTTGTTTTTAATAAAAACAAATGTACTTTTTAGTTACTGTACTTGTAGGTATAGCCGTAAAGCCTACTTCATAGCTTTAGAAAGGAATATATGAAGCACGTGTAAGTTTCTATAGTATTCCAAGGTTTTTTCTCAATTTGCCTGAGTTCCACTGATCAGATCCTGATTTAGAAATGGGACCACCACTGAAGTGTATTCCTTCGATTAAAAAATGCAAATCAATCCACAAATGACGGAGAAATCGCGTAACAAACCTAAAAAAAAAACCATACAGAGGAATTGATAACCTCCTCCTTTTTGAAGTCGGTTAAAAAGGAAATTTTGGAAACACAGATTAAGGTCGCAATATTAAATAATAAATGATTTTACTGTGTCAGCTACAGAAAAACTTCAATTGCCAGTAAGTTGGCGTAATACCAGAAATTTAAATTAATTTTGAGTCTAATACCTAAACGTTAATTAAAGAACCCTGTTAAAAATACATTCTTTGACTTTTTTTTTTACTTACTTTTCTATCACAGAAATAAATAATTCGAAACATATTTACTAATACGATGTTACATTATTATTCAGAATAAATAAAATTAACGTATATTCAAATAGGTTATCTAAAGATTTTCACTCACATTACTGAATAATACTATTCTTTAGTATTCCATGAACGTACAGCAATGTAGAGGACGATTCCCTACAAGGGTTGCCACAGGAAATACATCGGGTATTGAAATATATTTACTTGATATTTAACTCACTAATTATATTTTATTTATCATTTACTGATTAACACTATTTTCTTTGCTACACGTTTGATGTGCAAATACATCAATTCATTACAATTTCTCTTGTACTTTAGTTTAATTTTTCAAGTCAAAACTTCTTTAGTGGCGTTGAGCGATTCACGATAGGAGAAAAAATTATTGATTCACGTTACCAATGGTATGAGGTCAGCCGTCAACATCCTACAATATGTCAAGTATAATATAGCGTTTTAGTGCTGTCACTCAGAGATAAATAATAAAATGTATAGTTACGCAACCTATCGTATGTTTTGATTATGAATAAACGATATAAAATGTATTACTATTGCTCGGAGTGCCAATAAATGTAAAAATCAGACAAATGTTAAATGTTAGGTTGCCAATGTTGATTAGTTCAATTTTTTTAATAAATAATTGACTAGTACTAAGAAAACTTTGTTACAATTGACAACGTTATATAACACCAACCGTATATTAAACTACACAAATAAGGAAATTTTTAAATCTAGAAAATTCAATCTGCGGTAACCCTAAAAAGCTGTGAATATTTTCTTGAATATCGTAAACGTATACCTACATTTCCAACGAGCCTTGTAGCATGAAAGTGTGAATGGGGTTATCATTATGATTCCTGTTGGTTTCAAAACCATGTACGAAATAAAGACCGAATATGTAGTACGGATCCAACTCATGTTCGTTGTAGTTACATTATCTGGTCAGCTACGATCCTTAAGTTCAAACTCGTTGTTAACTTATTCTGATTTATTCTAGCAATTTTCTGACGAGAATTAGTGTATGTATAATGTGTTTATATTAAGCGTGATTATGATCAAAGACTTAGAATTTTTTTTTAGTAAACCAAAGCCATAATTAGATTAAAGACGCTGGAATTCCAAGATCGGCAGCAGTTTTTGAAGCAGCTTAATTTTAATCCTAGCCAAAGAGAGGGTTATGACAATGAATAAAATAACAATTACTAAGTATTATAAAAATATTAAAATATATATAAAAAACCCATATCTAGATTAATATTATTTAAGCTTAAAAATATTATAAACATTTGAACGCACTCATTTATGAAATTGTTTGACAATTTCTTTTTGGGGTTTACCTCCACGCTGCGATAATAAGGCGCAGAAAAGAAACAATAAACTTTAAACAAATGAGATCTGAGTCACTATGTATATAAAACGAGAACAACAGGTACAGTACACTATGTGTCTGGTACAGGTTGATTTTGACAGGTTGATTACATATGATTTAAATTTAGCTCGAGTGAAACTACAGGCCAAAACTATTACAGAAGGTAACGACAATTCGATATTAATTCATTCACAACTATTATTCTAAAACTAATTTATTGTGATACTTACGAATCACGCATCGATATTAATTTTCCAGTTCATCTACCCTTCAATCGTATCGCTCCGCATCGTAAATTGAAGCTGACATGTCATTACAACAAAAACTCGAACTTAATTCGTTTTTTTATTAGTTTTGTTATATTTATAAGCAAGATTATTATGACTAACTATCGTAATTAGATATATCCCTCTTATACTTAGAAATATTTTGGTCATACGAAATGTGATGATATTCTTAACAATTGTGATCGTTTTACAATTAAAATCAAATATGCAATTAAGTAGTGTAAAATACAAACTGAATATTCGTTTTGGTAAATTAGTTTGAAAGATGCTCTAAAGACATCGTATAATGTACATGTGCAATAATTTATAATTGACGTTACTTAAATTTACCTCCAGTAAATTTACCTCTAATTTTTAGTTTTCATGTGTATTTATATCTGTACTTTAGTTTTTGTGCATTTTAAATGCGTACCATTTGATAACCATGAAGACTATCTGAATATAGTTTTCATAGATCTAGGTTACACAATATTAGAAATGTTTTATAAAAACTAAAGACTAATATCTGACAATACGGGGAACAAATTCTAAATTCTCCGTTTAAAGTTTATCAGTAGAATTTAAACAGCGTTCTTAAAAAGGACAATGTTTTGGTAAAAAGTGTCCTTTAAAATTAAAACTAGTACCAATCTAACGCTTTGACCGAATGAACTGAAATTTACTTGGGATGGCAATGGCAATGGTAAATTACGTCCTCCTAATTATAATATACCGGATTCTCAAAGTTTACAGTTTATTTTTAATAGTACGAAATAAAAAGACGTCATGGAAAAATGGTATTGTTGACGAAAATTGTTTATATATAAAAAAACCACTTTACTTAATATTTCAGTTTGACTTAACAGTTTAAAAATAGAACCCGGATAAATCTGGAATTTAAAAAAAACCGTGTACTCATTTAACAGTATGGAGGATTGTAAAATATATACAGTTGTTACATTACTCGACGTAGGGGACGAGAGGCCTGCGGTCGGATCACTGTCAAGTGACATTCCCAACGCTACTCTAAACGCTATATCTACATCGCACCGTTTGATAATTGTTTTCATTTGTTTATTTGATACAATAACACTTTACCTATGTATTGCGAGAGTATACAAAAATCATATTTAAAATTGGCATAATTCCAAGCACAATAAAATTTAAAAAAAAATGGCTGCAGCAGACAGTAAAGACTACAGGGTAAGCAAATCGATATAGTATATACTGCTTTTTAACCGATGCATAGAGGTCATTTTCCGATAACACTTTCGTTCATGAAATGTTCGACTCTCTTATAACTTAAGACTAAAAAAACATTTGACATGCATTAAATTAGGTTTTAATTAACCCGTTTACGCCAGCTTTCCATTGTTTTTCTATTGTCTTATTATTACGGGTACTCGACACATTAATTAGGTTAGGTAATTAGGAACTGCTTCGGTGGCGCAGTTGTATTGCGGTGCGACTGCCGTTCTGAGGTCTCGGGTTCGATCCCCGGGTCGGGTCAAGTGGTATTGGGTTTTTCTACTCAGTATCATCCCGGAGTTTGAAATTTGTACCCGATATAGCGACAGGCTCGCCCCCTGTCACATCTGGGACGGAACTAAGCTCGGCGAAATATGGGTGGTGTAATTCGAAATTTCACCTCTGCCTAACCCTTCGGGGATAACAGGTGTGAGCTTATGTTATGTTATGTTATGTAAATTAGGTATCTGGGATGCATTCGGAAGACAGAGCGACAGAACGCTTTTATATTTATACTAACTGTGTGCCCGCGGCGACGCCCGCGTTTCATGTGTTCTTCACTGCGTTTTGAATATTTTTATACGGAACCTTAATTGTTTTCCTTAAATTGTTTCGGTACTAAGATAAAGTAAATATATTTTTCAAAAATTCAAACACTTGGTAGTGAAACTGTGTGTTGAAACGAATTTTATTCCAAATTTCACATGTTTTATTTTAATACTAATGAAACGATTTTCTTTTATACAATTTCTTATGTATTATTTTTTTACGCGAAGTCCTAATTGTTTTCGAAAAACAAAAGTACCCTAAGTTACGCGGCGTAACTTCAGCTATGTAACAAAAAAGTTCCATCCAAATCGGTTCAGCTATACCGGAGATTACCCGGAACAAACAGACAAACAGAGTTATAAATTGTATTTTTAGTATAGGTATCGTATATACATTCATATGTATTTAGTTTAAATATGTTATTTTGACATTACAAACGGGCACTTCAATTTTATTTATTAGTATAGATTACCAATTTAAAAGCTCATGTGTGTGAAATATACGTGGTGGTGGTTACGTCAGATACGTAGTCTGAAGCAAAAGTAATGTGGTCATGTTATTGTCACGCTTCCTGGCATTCCGGTCGAACTAACGAATCAACACGATCTTTATTTCATTGGCTTAATTGGATATTCGTTGATTTAATCAATTTTTTCATACAAAAGATTATTGTAAGAACTTCTCCAATTTAAATTTTAAACTACACATTATCTCTTCTATTTTATTTATCGTTGTTATAAATGTATACATTACCATAATTTTGATTTTAATAATTACTGGATTCAAAGTCAAACTGAATAACATGCAAGGCAGTTAGGCAATTTATAAACGTCATGGCTACCACAAGTTTATGAGAAAAAATACTTGTCGATGAGCCTGTTTCTAATATTATCCAATATCTATACTAATAAATAAAATTGTGTTTGTATGTAATATCAAAATAACAACTTTTTACTAAATACATATGTATAGTATACGGTACCTATAACAAAAACATAACTGCCTGTCTGTTTGCTCCTAATAATCTCCGTGATATCTTCATCAATTTTAACGGGACTTAATTTGGTGAATAGTTAAAGTTACTCCGCGTAACTTAGGCTACTTTAATTTTTCAATAATAATTAGGGTTTCGTGTAAAAAAATTCAAACTCGTCAAACTTTGAATAAAATCGAACTCAATGCATATTATCTGTTATCTAATTTATCTCTATGTATGCTTTCTGTTAGTAACAAAAATAATTTCAGGAAAATTATTATAGGGTTCCGCATAAAAGATAAAACACAAGAAATTGCAAAAGAAACGATTCAACGGTCTGTGTTACTGCCAAATGCTTGAATTATTGTGAAATATTATATCTTTGCTGTCTCTTAGTACCAAAAAAATTTAGCTAAACAATCAGGGTTCTGTGTAAAGTCGGCGGAGCCACGGGCACAGAGCTTAGTATATAATATATGCCACTAAGTGAATAGAAATTTATCTCAGTAGTTTTCGGTATATCTGAGAGGCTAATATTTAAATTTTATTCAATCGTGGATCCTTTGAATCGTCTCTCGGGAACGGATTCAGTAGAGACGAGTCTTAAAATGCTTATTCGAACACATACATAGGTGTTACAGTCCGACCTTATTTTGTGAATGCAGTCCGAAAAGATTTCATAGATAGTCAAATATACACACTTTGAAGTAAAAGTACATCTATACCAATAAATAACATTGAGGTGTCTGTTTGTAATATCGAAATAACAACTTTTATATATGAATGTAGTATACAAAAGACAAAATTTTAAAAATTTTTGTTTGTCTGTCTTTTTGTTCGGGATAATCTCCAGAATGGCTGGACCGATTTTGACGTGACACTTTTTGGCAGATAGCTGAAGTTATTTCGCGCAACTTAGGCTACTTTTATATTTCGAAAATAATTAGGGCTCCGTGTAAAAAAAATTAAAACAAAAGAAATTGTAAAAAAAAAACAATTCAATTTAATAAAAACGATTCAATGGTAAGCACCATCAAAACATTATTTTCCACTGATTATTTAAAAACTATATTACACAGTAAAGAATATTTAAAACACGTGCGGACCCGCGGGCACATACCTAGTTTAAAAATAAAATATAAATTAAATAAACTGTTTGGAATAAATATTTTTATGATCGTAAAGTAATTCTAGATGATCCTATAGTGAACTCTAATAAAAATTACTAGAAAAACAGACAGTAAGGTACAATAGTACTATTATTTTGGTTAAGAGAGTATATATATAAAATATGTTAAAGTTGCAAACAACGAAACCAAAATACAAACCAACAGCAAATACGAAAGTGAAATAAAAATTTATTAAGTATTTATAATATTTCAGTTAACATATATGATTATTATGTTAAACGGAAGCCATGCGGTAAAGTGTTACTTTAGACGAAACAGTTTTAGTATTACAGTACCTATCATTAGAAATTTCAAATTTTATCCTGTATTTTCGCTTGACCTCTCCTTAACAGACTACTGTTTATTCCGTGATTTGCCAAAAAGTTTTCACGACAAAACAGAAATACTTTTCAGAATGCTACAAGATGTCTTTTATATTTCACATTTACCAAATATAGATGTGTAAAAAAAGCAAAACTTTATCGCAAAGGCTTAAATGATTTTCTAAATAGACAGTTGAATAGTGTAGACGCCGAAGATAAATAATTTGATAAAATAAATACATAATTAATAGTATAAAAATTGATTTGATTTTTCACTTCCAATAATCACTAATAACAATAATTACACTTTTTTGGTTAGGTAAACAAACTGTTTGTTATTGTTGTTTCACGCTTAAAAGCAAGTGCTTACTATCGGAAGCTTTTTAGTCTGCAAATAGGTCATAAGAGTGTGTTTACACTGTCGAAGTGAATCACAGAGGCAACTGTGGGACGTTGACGGATGATGTTTGAGGACATACTACACGAAATCCGTAGACAAAGTATTAAATGTCCAACATGAAGTTTGATGTAAGTGTGTGTTAGATTCTGCAATCATATTTCCTGCAGCTTTCACTTCACTATCGTTATCAGTTTTATGAGAGCTATATGTGTCTACTCACTCTTTCATCACAGCAACCAACAAAGTTCGGTTTCATCTATGAAATGTACTGTATTTTTTATAGAAATTGGCGGCTTTATATTCCAAATGTAGCATATATTTTTTAGAAAAGTTGGTTAATTTGACGGTGTATGGATAATTTCGTCTGCATTGTTGTAGAATCTACAATCAGGTAATATCCATTAATTGTTTTGACAATTGCATCCAGTATAAGTGAATTTATTCTTAATGTCTATTGGTTGTTTTGGCATTTAGTGATTAGAGATTAGTGAATATTGACTGGTATTTCCAAAACCCACTTACGAGTTGTACCAAAAGACATCCACTGTTGGGCTAAGTATCTTCTAAAGATCTTCACAACAAACTGTCTTGTGCCACCCACATGCAACGGATTCCCGCGACCTTCACCAGGTTGTCGATCCACCTTGTGAGGGCCTACCCACGCTGCGTTTTCCATTAGAGGACTTGTTGACCTCATCGGGTACAGTTCTGCGAACAATATGCCTAGCCAATTGCCACTTAAGTTTAGTAATTCTTCGGGCAATGTCGGTTAATTTGGTTTTTCTGCGGATCTCCTCATACTCCAATACTCAAACTCCAAGTATAGCTATCTCCATTGCCCCTTAGCAACGTGGAACTTTCTTATTAGGCCCATTGTGAGCGACTATATTTCAGTGCTGTACGTCATCACACACATCCAGAGTCTGTCGTTTTGAGTTGATAATATAATCTATACTATCCAGTAAGTGGTCGTCATAATTTTAATATTAGCAATAAAGACAAGTTGGCCGTCCCACGCTTTAGGCTAAGTAAGTGTAATAAAAGCTTTATAGGGAATAGTATTCGGTTTTACACTAAGATCACAAGTAACATTACCGATTTACCTGACAATAAGTTCAAGTATTATGTCAAGCAAGTCTTAGTCTCAAAAGGTTATTACAGGGTAGATCATTACGTGAACGATAGTGATGTTTGGAATTAACCCACATCTCTGTGCTTCCACTAACAATAGTTAAGACTATGATTTGTATAGTTTTTTTTATGAAAAAAAAATGATATATATTATATTTATTTAAAAAAAGAACCAGATCGAGTTTCTTGCCGGCTCTTCTCGACTGGGTTGTTTTCCGAACCGGTGGCAGTGTTTTAGACGTTCATAAGCGCCTTCTTAGGGCCTAAATTAAATAAAGATTTTTTTGATTTTGATTTTGAAATAAAATTGTAGTGTCTGTTTGTAATGTGAAATATTGTGTATAACAAATGTATATACGATACCTATATAAAAATAGATAACAAGATAGATAGCTGAAGCTGTTCCGCGTAACTTTAATATATCCAAAATTATTAGGGTTCCGCGTAAATAAAACAAAACTCATGAAATTGTGAATAAAATCTGATTCAATTGTCAGTTTTACGAGTATATGTTTGAATTATGAGAAATATTTTTACATTATCTTAGTACGAAACTTTTTAGGACAAAAATTAGTATTTCGTAAAAAAAAATTAAAATGCAGTGAGTAATATATGAAACGCGTGCGCAGCCGCGAGCAAACAGCTAGTCATTAATAAAATCAATGAAACATAAAATAACCACGGTTCATTAACATTCCATGTATTCGCATTCAAACTAATTCTTGGCAAAATTTCGACTTCTATGTAAATGACAAAGATAATGATGATATTATTAATGATGATAGAACGAGATTTGAGATGAACAAAATTATATCTATTTTAATTATCTACAAAGGCTTCATCTCACTGAGTTAAATATGATAATGCCAATAGAAGACTACAAAAAAGGCGATAAAAATAAACTTGATTTAAAGGATTGGATGAAGATTAATATTAAATTACTTAACGTTTCCTTATCAATAAAATGTATAAATTAAATTACATTTAGAAGGGTTAATACGTAAATACGTGTTCAAATGTAATAGATAATTTTTAGCTGGTAGAAACAATCTAAAAGAAAGTAGGTTGAAATATTAAAATATTTCTTCTGGTTGGTTGTTGTATTTTCTAGTATTAATATTTAATAATATAACCAGATTCAGATGAAATCATTCAGACTTACGTGTTACTTAAGGTGATCAGATATGATCGCGTTCAAACGTTTGCTTGCAATAAATTTACTCATTAAATTGCGAATGAAATCCAATTCAATGGACAGTTACATTGACAGGTTTTTTTTGAATTTGTGAGAAATATCTTTGAAGTTTGATTGAAATGAATGAAGAGAATTATTAAAATAGAGTGAATGAAGATGGCAAAATGAACATAAGATTGGAAAGGAAGTTAACTATAGATGAAGTCAAGATGGTTTTAAGTGTCACAGTTTTAAGAATTAAAAAGCGTTAGGACCAGATGGAATACCAGTGGAAGTATGGAAGACATTAAAATTGGATGGATGGTTGCGGCTGACGATATTATTCCATAAATTGTTGCAAGAACTATACCCGAAGAATGGTGTATGAGCTCCCTCTGCCTATTTTAAAAACAAGGAGAATGTTCAGGAATGCAATAATTATCGGGGCATAAAGTTAATGCCACATAGTATGAAAGAATGGGAGAAAATAATTGAGCGACGTCTACGAGAAGAGAGTGATATTTCACGAAACCACATGGAATTTTTGCCTGATCACTGGACAACGTGTGGTGTTTTTGCGATTCGCCAAGTATGCGAAAAATATACATGCACTATATTAGGTTGGATATATTGGAAGAGGCACCCAGGTGCATGATGTTTGCCGATGATATCATTCTGGTCGATGAGAGTGGCCAAGAAATGAAAAACAGACTGAATGAATGGCGGCAAAGACTGGAGAATGTAGGCCTAAAAGTTAAATAAGGCAAAAAACCAACTTAGGTTGGATGAAATGGTGGCAGGTCTCTGGTGCGATTTGTGACTCCTATATACCCCTTAAATTGAAGTGTGCGATATATAAATCCATCATAAGATATGTCTTTTTATGGATCAGAATGCTGGGCTACTAAGAATGTGGATGAGAAACGGTTGCAAGTAGCTGAGATGTGAATGTTGAGATGAATGTGTCGTGTCACAAAAATGGATAAAATAAGGTATGAATATATTAGAGGAAGTTTGAAAGTTGGGCCCGTGGTTGAAAAGTTGAAAGGTTCTCGTTTGTCGTGGTATGGACATGTTATGAGAAGAGAGGAAGCGCGTGTGTGTAAAATAGTGAAATGAATATGAATGTGGAAGGATGGAAAAGTAGAGGAAGGCCAAAGACAGTGTGACTGGAGTGTGTAAGAAATGATATGAAAGAAAAAGGAGTAAATGAAGAAATGACGGTTGATAGGGACTTAAAAAAGGACAACACATACTGAGCCGACCCCAAGTGAATTAGGAACAGGGCATGACAATTATGGTATATGCTTTATATAGTAAGTAACAAAATTATTTTAGGATTTTTATTAGGGTAGCGCGTAAAGAAATTAAAACAGGAAATTTTAAACAAAATCCAATTCAATTGGCGGCATCACCAAAACACTACTTTCCAATTATTATTTAAAAATATATATTACGGTGTGAAGAGTATATATAACACAGGCGGAGCCGCGGAAGTGCTAGTATTTTTGAAAAGAAATAGCACGATATATTTGTTACTTATCACCATCACCGAGGCACCGTCAAAGCTGTGAAGCTCAAGTAAACGTCTTTTAGCTTTACAGAACCGAGAACAACATTATATATTTGTAAAGTTTGTTGATACCATGAATGCTGCGCTGCGTACGGGTAAATTTTAGTTAGAATTTCAAAAGTTGTTTTCTATTGCATCGTATAAATTTGTTTAAAATGTATTCAAAAAGTTTGACTGTCTCGCGAAGCCCGGCAGAGGTGAACGTATCGTCACGATATTTTATTCGGTTTTAACTGCCAAGGCACGCCAATAGGTGTTTTAAAAAATATATATATATATTTAAGTAATGTTATTTCCGGCTTCATTTAAATACATTTATATTTATAAATAAAACAAACTAGTAACGTATAATAAATAAGTAAGCTTGCATAAATAAATACTTTAGAAAAAAATATCAGACTAGTTAAACAAATTAAGTTTACTTTATAATATGTTTAAATAAAATTCATATATGTATGTCTGAATATATTACGTACATGTTTGTATACATAATTCCAATGCTTAAAAATAAAATATTCCTTCATATTACTAACTAGCTGCGCCCGCGACTTCGCTCGCGTGGAATTTAGGAGTCTCGTCCTTTCCCGTCTTTCGTACCAAAATTCACCGAAATCGGGTCAGTAATTTTTGCGTCAATCCGAACAAACAGACAAAATGTGTCCTGTAATAGATTCTAAATCCGTACATAGTTTTTTGCTCAAACATCATCAATGTACATAAAAAATCTCCAATCTGTAAATTTCGTCCCGTTAATCTTTTTTTTTATATGTATAGGTTATCTATGTATGTCTTGTAATCTTCTAGAATAGTACAAATTATCAAAAAATAGTATAGGCACCATCTATGAATAATCATCAGAAATACATATATTCAAAATCTATAACAGGTCACATTTTGTCTGTTTGTTCGAAATCACACAAAAACTACTGACCCGATTACGGTGAATTTTGGTATGAAAGACGGGACGGGGGAGAATGTAGGTTGTCTATTAGAATATAAATGTCTGAATTTCACGCGAGCGAAGTCGCGGACACAGATATTAATAAAGAATGATGAGTATATTAGTGCTTCGGCTTTCTTTGATTGCAATGTTTTAAATGTTTAAAAGTATCTTATAAAATGATACAATAACACACATCTAACAAATAATAATAAATTATTAATACATTAGAAGTTCGGCTTCCTTTGGTGACGCACATCGTAAAAAGTAATATTTTTTAAACATAGATCTAATAGTTCATCTATATGCATAAATAAAATTGAGGTATATGTTTGTAATGTCGAAATTATGTTTTTTTTTTTTCTAATTACAAATATACATTCATATCGATATCTATGCCAAAAATACAATTCAAATAGTAATTTATTTTTGTAACTGGAAGCTTTTACAATATTAGTCTTTCTATTTATAAATAAAAAATTAATAACTATTTGCTAAACATAAACGCGTTAATTTATAAAGATAAAAAAAAAAAAAAAACGTAAACTTCGAGTGCTTTCAATGTAGTTATGCACGCGGGACCTTCCTCTATAATGCTTCGATTATATTTAATAGCGGTTTACTCCAGGTTGACCATTTTTATTTCAGCAAATCTACTAAAGAATCTCCAAAAACTACTAAAATCTACTAACACATTTTACTAATCTACTAAGTTTCTACTTATCAGACAGACAGTGTTTAAACTATACTAATAAATAAAATTAAAGTGTCGGTTTGTAATGTCAAAATAACAATCTTTTACTAAATACATATGAATGTACCTATGTACCATACTTACTCATACCATAAATACAATTATAAAAAATTTTGGCTGTCTGTTCCGGGTAATCTCCGGAATGGATGGACTGATTTTGATTTTGTTACATTGCTGAAGTTACTCCGCGGAACTTATGGTACTTTTGATTTTGAAAATAATTAGGGTTCCGTGAAAAAGGAAATTAAAACTCATGAAATTGTATGAATAAAATCCGATTCAATGCACATTTTTACTGACAGGTATTTGAATTTTTCAGAATTATATTTGCATAATGTTAGTAGCAAAAGAAATTGTTGGAAAACAATTAGAGTTCCGGATAAAAAAATAAACGAGAGCACACAGCAAGTTTTAAACAAAAGTTTATAATTTATTCATTGTATTGCATTAAACTTTATTTAATTAAAACGTGTCCATAAAATAAATGCACTGTTAGTACTTGATGCAAACCGTGTTATTATATGAACAAAACAAATCATTTTTATAACTTAGCTTTTTTATTTTTATTATACTTTAATGTATTTCTATACATTTGCTTTGTTTATTAGATACCAGGAGTCGACAACAATAATAATTATCTACAATATTAATTTTAAGACTTTGCCTTCAAAATTTGATACCCGCTACGAGTTAATTAATGAGGTTTTGGTTGAAACCATTAATATCTGGATTCTTATAAAGCAAGCAAACCGCCACAGTATGTCGCACTGGCGTTACTTAAACGCTTATCAGTGGTGATAATATAATAGAAAACATGACCTAAACGACTGAAATGATGATGAAATGAAATGAAATGATGGTTCAGCGGTATTGTGGTTGGATTCCTCTTCGTCGGGCGTAGGTTTTAATCCATCTATGTGTGATACATTTTTGGCCACCGTTCGTTGAGTAATTAGGTAGTAAGATGTGTTTATCAAGAGTACTTGAAGTTATGTACTTGAAGTACAAGAGACTGAAATGCATGTCTATTCCAATTAAACAGAAATATCAATAAGGACATTTGAAGTTCTAAGAGTTTTTTTTGTGCATTGCAACGGTCGTACAATCGTTGATAATTAATGAAATATCTTAATTTATCTTGCCATAAATCTACATAAACTTGAGCCTCTTTTTGCGCTTTTAACATCATAATTATTATAAAAATGTTGACTATTCTATTCTATTATCAGCTCGAACTTGAAAGGAAAACATTGTGATGAAATCATAGCACGGTTTTAGGGCATTTTATAATATCCGCTTTGCTAATTAAAACCCTCAAGTTCCAGTAGCATCAATTGACAGCCAGTAATATCTCCATATTTAGTGTGTTTACCTTATTGGACCGCATTATTAGTTAATATCAATTGAGATTGTGATCAAAGCACTGAACCTATACAGTATTTAAAAAACTAGGCAGCATGGAGACTGCCGACAGAAGTGATCTCGAAACTTTTGAAAAACTGTTGTTCTTATGTTTAATTTGATAATTTGTTGAAATTATTAACATAACCTAACATATAACATTTGTCTGGTTTTTTTTTAATACGATGTATGCTCCGTGCTTAGACCACAATCTCACCTGAAGTTAAGTGACGATGTGGTCCAGGATTGTAAACACACTAAACCTTGGCATTGGTTCTATTGCCGCTCCGAGCAATAAATATGTATATTTTTAAATAGTTTATTCATTATCAAAACATAAGATAGGCTGCGTAAGTATAAAATTCATTATTTATCTCTGTTAAACGCCATTTTGTACTTGACATATTGTAGCATGTTGATTTGAAATATTGAGACATATTGAGCCAGCCGCATTGGTAACGCGAATATGTAAGTTTTTCCCATAACGAGAATCGCTCAACACCACTAAAAAAGTTTTCACTTGAAAATAAAAACAAAAACCTTTTTATAGGTTACCGGGAACATGAAACCAGTGACTTTAATAACATTGATAACAGGGAAGACTATATGTGATTTTTTTACTCTATTACACTTTTACCGAAATCGAATATTGCTTAAACTTTAAATTTTATATCGGTCTAACAGCTTTAAAAGGCAGTTTCTTAGCGTCAGTGCGTAATACATCTAATGGCAGTGCTCGGTAATGTCCATATCATCGGTCAATGTCAACCAACCCCGGCTTTTTGTAACACTTATATGAGAAACTCTCTCTTGTTCTGTATTCATTTTATTGTACTGTTTTGGCTTTTATATAAACTAATTAAGATCGAAGCATATTGTAAAATAAAGGATAATCTTTTTGAATAAACGTTTACACTAACTGTGAATTTTATTTGAACTTTCAATGGATTAAGTTTCTTGTTGGTGTTCATATTGATATTTGGTGATATTAGATCCGATGTTAATAAGATTATATTTTATGATCAATCAATTTTCTTTATCAGATTTTACACGTGAAAGCATTCTGGTCCATATTTTTAATTGAATTTCGTACATCGAATTAGTTAAATATATTATAAGAACTAAAAATCTTAGAGATATGATCATGTCTAAAAAGAAAGGAAATTTTTGACAAACATATAATTTGTCCAGCAGTGGGAACAATAATGCATTTACGCATCATTATATGATATGTTTTTACTAGCTAAGAACTTAGTATATTCACATTTTTGGTGGAATAATTACTAACTTTCATTAACTCCGTAATACGTCAGAAATCAGTCACAGAACTTTTAATAGAGCATTTCAAATTAATGCGGACACGAGTATAAGCCAAATTTAATTACCAACCAACAAAGTTTCTTAAGCCGATCCACACGATTATAGGATCACGCAATTTCGACTGAAAATTTTTAAACAAAAATTTAAAATTTAACATAGGTATAATTATTAAAATTCCTTATATTACTAATTATATGAATACTTGTTTTAAGTATGAATAAGAAATTAAGTATAGCATAGAATCAGTAACGAGATAGATTCTGATCATAATAAAAAATATTCTATGTTTAATTCGATCAATTTTATCAATGCAATCAATTTTATATTTCATAATTAACGTGTTGTTGAATTTGTAGGTTATAATTTCAAAACAAACTCCATGACGCATTTATTAAATTAGCACGAAACAGTTGTAGTTTAATTTATATAACTAACAAAACGCGTAACTAGAGGATATTAGAAATTGATTTACTAAACTAATCGGCCTAATATTGCGGCCGGATTCCGCGTCAATGGGTGCGGGTTCCAACCCCACCTATGCAACTCTAAAATCAGCCTAAGTTTTTCGGTGAAGGGAAACATCGTGAGGAAACCAATGCATGGTGGTAAGGCGTTTTCCAATGATGTCCGCCTGGACCTGACCACCCTCAAGTTTAAAAACCTGTATACCAAATACCAAAAGGTGTGTTCCGGCAGCATCACTTATGAACTAGTACCTAGGCTTAGTGTGTTTACCATCCTGGACCACATCGTCACTTAACATCAGGTGAGATTGTGGTCAAAGTGTCAAAGGTCAAAGCTTATACAGTGTAAAAAAATCTTCGTATGAGTTCTAGCTGCTCTTATTAAAAGTAAAAATAAATTTGAAATAAACATGCTTACGTGCATAAAGCTATTCTTATCTGTATTTTCTACCAATTACTATATGTATGCTAATCAAATAAACCGTCGCAACAACTTTTAAAAATCAGAGCTTTTGGTGTCAAACACAATATCACATAATAAGAGTTTACAAAATAGTGTTGTGTGATGTAATGTACTATTTACATTAAAAAAAAGAAACAAAAAAGGTTTAAATGAAACCAGTTTCCAATCAAAGTCATTACATACTGGCATGTTACTTTAACGTTTTTATTTCATTATATCTATCAATGTTTTAATAAATAAAATGGTACGTTAATTACTGTTGGAAACCAGTTAAATGTATATAGTAACTTTTAATTTATAAATTCATTATTATCTATACAAAGAGTAAAATTGTAGATCAGTTTGTACTTTTATTGAATTAAAAACTTCTTTGAGCAATTATCGGTACGGGGAAAAACTTATAGATTCGCTTTACTAATGGAATGTGACATTAGCTGTCAACCTGCTGTCAACGACATGGAAAGTTTTATCATTATTTTTTTTTCTTTTCTTGGCATTGCAGAAGCATTTGCCAGAGTTTTTATTGTTTATCTCTGATGGAGAGGAATGTTAAGTATGATAGCAGATTCCTATGCTTTTGTGTTGCCACATCTAAAATATAATTTAAACAACAACCAAAAACAGTATTTTTCAAAGTTTTCACTTCTGTCGGCAGTCTCCCCATGGTTGCTTAATTTTTTTTAGAAATCATATGACCGACTAGTTACTGCGATTACCCGGAACAAACAGACATACAGGAAAAAAGTTCAAAAATTTTATTTTTAGTAAAAAAAAATTTTTTGTCATTCCAAACAGACACTTCAATTTCATTTAATAATAAAGATGTACGTTTTAATCGTTACTCATCTCGAGTCTGATTTTTTTTTTTGTCTATGTGTATGTTTTTATTTAACTCCAGAACTACTTTACCAATTTTGATGACACTTTATAAATAAATAAAATACATAGATAAAGTCACGGGCGACCTCTAGTTTGAAATAATTTCTAAATGTCTCAAAATGGTTATCGCCTAGATTGCTGCTATTGCTTATCAATGACAATAACAGCATAATTCGTTTTAAATATCGAATCGATAAAGTAAAAATATTTTACATAAATTCAAGCTCTTGTTCGTAAAACTGTGCATTGAATCGGATTTTATTCAGATCATATCGGATATTAATATATGTTTTAATTTTTTTTACCCTAATTATTTTCTAAAATTAAAAGTATCCTAAGTTACGAGGAGTAACTTAAGCTATCTACCAATGAAAGTCCTGTCAAAATCCGTCCAGCCGTTCCAGAGTTTAGCCGGAATAAACAGACAACCAAACATTTTAAAAATGGTATTTTTGGTATTGTATAGTATATATTCATAATTGTCTATTTTAGTAAAATTTTGGCATTACAGACAGACACTTCAATTTTATTTATTAGTATAGATTTACTATATACACATGACGTGTAACAAAACATAGTTTCTTTATTATGTTCAGAATTATGTCAGATTGAACGAAATTAATTATCTTGTTTACGACCCTGATATTATTATTATAATATATATAGAACCTTCCTTGTCACTTATGTGTCTGTGATTGGAAAGTTACAGTAATTAAAAGTAATAAAGATAAGTCTAAGTAAAGGTTACCTGTTACTTGAGAGAATTACTTTTAGCAAACGAAATCGAATGTTTAATGTAATCCGTTTAATCAATTACTTCAACAAATTCTTAAAAATTAGCATTTTATACGCACACGTTTAGATTGTTATATTTAAAAACTATTCGACCATGATCAACATGATATACTAATAAAAATATTAGCAGAAACTGTGGTTGTCATTTCGTTCATAACTCATTGCTGATATGGTAGAAAACATATTTGCGTTTTCCGTTTCAGCTAGTATATGGTCTTGTATATGGCAACAGATGAATCGAACCCACCTACGGAAATTCTTCAGAGATTAAACCTTGAACGCATATCTTTCGTTTTGTGTTTTTGTATTATAGTATATTTAAGTTCATCATGGTGGCATACAAAAGTGATAGTTCCATACAAAAACTCGCAAAAACATTGAAGCCAAAAAACATATGTATGAGTTACACGGAACACGTAATCACCGGCGCATAACGAAGGGCACACGTGGCCTGTTAAGACAATCTTGAAATGGCCTTACTCCGCGTGTGACGACTCCTGTTCTGAGTGTATCAGACATATCATGGTGGAAATATGTAGAAGGAATTGAAATTGAAGGAATAACGGAATCTACCGATATACGCAGGTGTAGATAATACTAGTTTAGCATATAAGTTTTCCACCACAAATCACTTTAAATGACTATTTAATTAATAATCATGAATTGACCATTTTGGTCTTTGTGAAAGGATTGCGTGATGACGTTTTTTTTTGTGAATAGAAAAAGGAATGGGATAATGTAATACATAGACTAAATAGAGTGGGAGAGAAGGGGGGTTTAGATTACGTAGATTAGGGTAAGAATTTATGCATATTAAAGAAAAATATATACATGACAATAGATGGCGATAACGTGTTCAATAATAGACTATAGTAACACCTAATACGTAGTGACGATGCGGTCCAAGATGGTAAAATGCTAATGAAAGTAGTTATACTGTTGGAAAACAGCTAATATATATTTAGATATAGCTAGTAATAGATATTTAGCAACGGATCTTCAAAATTGAGGATCAGAGCTTGCCAGTTGGAGATGAAAATATGTCCTTCCTTTTTTTATGGTTCGGAGATTCCTGATAAATACTTTTTTGTCCGAGGTGCAGAAGGATTCTGTGAGACTGTTACTCACTATAACCCAGTGTTCGTACCATATGGGACGATACGGTAAATGTGTTTGGGATACACGGCTTCTCTACCAAGCTCCTTGCACTTGAAGGAAACAGTCCTGTTATAAATCGTAACCGTCTACCAGACCGCCGAAACTCTCCTTAGAAAAAATGCGTCACACGCATGGTGCCACAAACTACTTTTAAGAGGACATGCGGTTAGAAAAGCAGTTATTTTAGAAATCTATTGCTATCGAATTGCACCCCAAACAAAGCGTATGGGACAACTGCAGTGTGGGCTGATTTAACTACGCAAAATAGACGAAAAAATAACTTCGTAGTATCATGTTTCCTTCTCCAAAACTGAACCGACTTTCAATTTTGCTTTCAGTTTTAGAATAATAAAAACTTTTGCTATACCTGTACGTTTTGCTTATTTATTTTATCTATCAAATTTCTTTGACGAACATCAATAAAAAAAAACGAGTTTTTTTTCATTTTCAAAGGCTTCTAGTTTCAACAATTTATGGGAAAAACCAAAACGTACGGGCATGACATTGGTGAATATATATTATTTGGTATAAAAATATTTACCATAATGCTATTATCCAGGGAGGAAACAGGGGGACTAAGCTTGTATGGAATAAAGGCCGGTAGGATAAATTTAAGTTAGGTAATAACTAAAAAAAATAGATCTATATAGGATCACAATACATATAGTACAACGGCTATTAAGTAATTTACATTGAGTAATTTCATGTTGCCAATATAATAATCAATATGCACTATTGCATAAATAGACAGTAGTTAGTTATTTGCAATTCAAAATATGTAGAACAACTTAAACAAAAAATAATTGCTTATAGAATTGTTATGTACAAAAAATAATTGATTATAGACGTAAAAAGTTATATATATGCAGATTATTCATGAAATTTCAACTAATAACCGGCATTGGTTGCGATCAATATTAATTATTTTAAATTAATTTCCGCCTAGATATTCTAAATAGACCTAAGCAAGCTTACAAATCATTGCCAGAATAAATTATCTCTTTAATGATATCGCAAAAATAATATCAACGTAACATTGTCGTTTGGTAAACTGGAGAAATCAATATCAAAAAAATATGTCGTAATAATGACAATTCTTCGGGCATAGAACTCATACGCATAAGTAAACATATAATCAAGTTATCGCTGACATCAATTAGAACAATATAATTAATACAACAGTTGGGCTGTTAATGCAATGCCCTGATAGCTGAAGTCACATTGCTAAGCGCTGTCCATTACGGAGAGCGACAAATGGCTCTCTGTCACATTCGTTCACTAATTACTTCCGGCGCTATCTCGAATCTGCGTAAAAACATCTTAATACAAATGGAAAAATTATTGTTCCACTACATGATAAATTAATATATGTAATATAATATTATTCTATTCAACTTCTGTGTTCCTCATTATATGGCATCTTGAATTATTTGTAAAATTTAGCTTTTGTAAGCAACGTATTAAGCATTTAATCGTATATAGATTCCTGCAAACATAATTCTGAGTTTATTTTATACTAGCCGTGTGTCCGTGGCTGCGCCGGCCTTTTAAATATTCTCCAATGCGTTTTAATTCATTATAAGGAAACATAATTATTTGCCTAAAATTATTTTGGTAATAAGATTGTGTAAAATATTTCTCATAAATACACTTAAATACCCGTAAAACTGACCATTGAATCGGATATTATTCACAATTTCATGAGATTTATTTTATTTACGCGGAATCCTAATTATTTTCAAAAATCAAAAGTACCCTAATCTAACCCTTAGTCTACTAAAAAAAGTTCCATCAAAATCGGTTTAGCCGTTCCGGAGATCACCCGGAACAAACAGACAACTCACAAAAAATTTAACAATTATATTTTTGGATAGGTATTGTGTATATATATACATAAAATATATATACATTCATATGTGTATATATTTTTAATAAAAAAATGGTATTTTGACATTACAAGTATACTTCAATTTTATTTATTACTATAGAGTTAGTAAATAAAGGATTAATTTTTAAAACCAATGGTTTAGATTTTCTTGGTTCCAGTAAAGAGAAAAGGACTATCAGATCATAATTACTTCAACATATGTATTTATGTAATGTATTTCTTAGGAATTTAAAACGCAAATGTAGTAAAAAAATCATCTCTGTAAATTCAGACAATTATTTGGTAAGAGAAACGGAAATAATTATAAAGAGATGCTTGAGAGATGTTAAAAATGTTTCGTTGGTTGGGGCACATGGACAGAGCGGACGACATATAATCGACGAAACAAATCTTTAAGAGGTAGGCGAGACGATAAGGGACGACTAAGCCAAACGTATCTCGAACATATTGAGAACGTCATAAAAAAGACCAGGTCAAAAGTAACCCTAACCGATGAGCATAGCTACGTAAAAGTGCTCACGAAAGTAGACGAAGCGAAAGGAGTATATCAGGATGGTAATTAGTGGAAAGAGGGAGCTCTGCTTACTCGAATGGTAGATAGACGTGATGTTATGTATGTACATACGAATTTAATGAAAGCTAAAAAGAACCGTTTATATTTAAGAATAATAGTAATAGATCATACTACTATAGTCTATGCACAGTATTCTTATACGCTGTACCTATCAATACCTGTTTTTAATAAAAATAACACCTAATTGTATCGATATAAATTTACTTTGAAAAATAATAAAACAACCTAATTATCTTTTAGCTCAAATTGTGAGTTACACTAAATCCAACTGATAAGAAAAATATATCCATATAAATTATAATTAAGTGTATTAAAGATATGTTAATTAAGTGACTCCGTGTCTAACCCTCATCAATTAGTGACGCTTCACAGCACACAAATGAGCCAATTTTCTAAAGAGTTCGGTATAATAAAAAGGTTAAATTTCCCTTACGCGAATTACATCACTCCCTAATGTTCCATCTTTTGTGTGGTTATTGCAAGTCTTTTTGAGAGGAAAAAAATCCATGATTTAATTGCACTATTAAATTATAATTTCTATTTGAACTCACTTCACATCCTCTCCATATTTATTTTTATAAATATATAAGTAATAATTTTTAAAATAAATATCGACTTATTATCTCACCTAATCGAATCACTTTAAATGTAAATCCAGATTAACCGGTAGCATAGGTGTGGTCCAAAATTACTTTAAAAAAATATTCACGTCTTAAAAGCTCATAATTTATACTATTTTTTTGGGGAGAATTAATATATTTTAATGAACTTTATAAAAGTATAAGATTAATTTCTAGACACCGAAATAGATCTTTCTATAAAATAAAAAAAACAAGGATACGATAAAATAATATGTTTAGACATAAATAATTTTTTTCTTAGGAATATTAAACATGTTACGTTAAATAAATTATTTAAGTGTTGATTAAAACGAATGAATATTAATTAAAACATTTATGACCACATATTTAAATCTGAATTTTATCTAATGTAATAAACGATGATGACATGATAGATAAAATATATTTTAATTTAAATCTATACTAAAAAAATCAAATTGAAGTGTTTGTTTGTAACATTAATATACCTTTTTATTAAATACGTATTAATCTTTATACGGTACCTACACGAAAACGCAATTTTTATGGTTTCTTTTAGTACCAAAAATAGTTTTAAGACAGTTAATAGGGTTCCACATAAAAAAAATAACATAACATAAGCTCACGCCTGTCATCCCCGAAGGGTTAGGCAGAGGTGATATAGCGAAACTACACCACCACCCACATTTCGCCGAGCTTAGTTCCTTCCCAGATGTGACAGGGGGCGAGCCTGTCGCCATATCGGGCACAAATTCCAAACTCCGGAATGATACTGAGTAGAAAAACCCAATACCACTTGACCCGACCCGGGGATCGAACCCGAGACCTCAGAACGGCAGTCGCACCGTAATACAACTGCGCCACCGAGGCAGTTTTATAAAAAATAAAACCCATGCAATTCTAAAAAACAAATTCAAGGTTTTATGGAAACTTTTTGAAATTGTGAGAAGTAGCTTTGCCTTTTCTTAGTACTAAAAAAAAATAGGGTTCCTTGTAAAGCGGGCAGAGCCGCGGGCACAAAGCTAGCTTATCATGTGATCGTTAGCAAACTCGTAACATGACACTGGGCCAAGCAATTGTTTAGCGATGTTTTGTTTATCATCGAATTTTTCATTGAAATATTTCCCAACGGCGACACGACAGTTGACAAATGACGATGTTACACAGATGACGCGGTAGGTACAGACGACGTAAAAAAGGTTTTGTGTACATACATATACTCGCGATCTGTTTTATTTGGGTCAGCCTGTCGTTTCAATTTTTATGTATCTCACACGTTTTGCACAGCTATCCTATAGGATAGAATATAACCATATTTACAATATACAAACCATTTAATTTTCTATTTAAGACCTAATTCCATAGATTCGTTAATGTTTCTGATTTGTTTGACTAAGATTACAGAGGTTCACAAAGCAGATTCTAATTTTACAAGGATCTAACAAATTCATATGAGCTTTGATGTTCGCTCAAGACCTGAACTGAATATGGTTGAATTTATTTTTACTTTGATATAGATGTTTTAATTTGCGCCAATGACGCAGAGATCGAGAAAAGAATATATTGGTAGAAATAGATTGCATCTAGAAGAAGATTATAGGATGTCTATTACAGTATTATAATATTATATATATTATATGAATTCTACGCTAGCGAAGTCGTGGGCACATCTGGTTCTTCAATCGTTCTTAAAAAGTTGCGATTTTTCATCAATTTTATAAAATTTATTCAAATCTAAAAATAGAAGTCCAAGAACAAGTGGGTCTAAAGAAAAATAAAATATTACATCTACCCAAATTTATAGACACACACGCCCGCTCATAAACCGACGTATACAGAAACATGTAAAGACAATAGAAGTTTGGAAGAAGCGCAAGTAACAGAGAAGTTAAGGATCAGTCGTCTGTTCTGGTATGGGCATGTGATGCGCAGTGAGGAAGAGGATGTTGTAAAAAATCTATTGGATATCAATGTGTACGGTTATAGGGAAAGGAAAAACCAAAAAAAGATGGATGGATTGTGTCAAAAATGTATATTTAGAAAGAGTGAATGTGGAGATGACTAGACTACAGATAGAGAGGAATTGAGGAAAACAACATGTTGCGCCAACCCCAAATCAAAATGGGATAGGGGTAAGGAGATGATGACATGTAAATACAATATTCTAAAATGTATAAATTCATTTATGTCTCTGTCATAATTCGTCGATTTAGTTTATATTTTACTAACTGTGCTCGCGGCTTTGCCCGCGTGGAATTCAGACCATTTGCATAATATTCTCCCTATGGGTCTAATCTATCTCATTACAAAATCTTATCAAAATCTATTCAGTTATTTACGATACCTACCGTCTGATAGTCGGGCCTAATTTATACTCGCAGGGCTAAAACTTCATGGTTCTAACTTAAATAGAACGAATATGCCACATAAACTTGCAACCCCCCTAATTTACCCTCTTAGGGTTACCATTTAAAAAACGGCAATATACGTACTTATTTATTACTAATCAGATTCATATATGTAAGTACATAAAAGTATATATATTAAATTTCACGTTTCTTACTTCAAAATTGTCAAACATGCCATTCAAACTTGAACCCTTAATTCACCCACTTAGGGGTAACATTTCTAAAAACGGCGATATACGTTTCATTTATATCTAATCCATCCCATAAAAATTATTTCAGGAAAATTATTAAGGTTTCGCATAAAAAAATAAAACACAAAGTATTTGGAAAAAAGTCGATCCCATAGTCAGTATTCCGGACAAGTGCTTGAATTATGAGAAATGTTTTTACTTTATCTTAAAACTAAACAAAAAATTAAGAAAATAATTAGTGTTCTGTATAAAACTATTAAAACGCAGTGAAAAATATATAAATCGCAGGCGCAGTCGCGGTAACACAGCTAGTAGTTACTACTTGTAAATGTAATTTAAATAAAATATTCAAATACAGAGTTATTTATGACATAGAGATATGCAAAAACACTGCAATAAAACCATTATTTTTTCTCGAACCTACATCTATAAAAATATCTAGTAAGCAATTACCTTTTTACTAATAGTCACATTTACTCATATTCTTTGTAAGTTACTCCCCGAACAATTTATAGGTCCCCGAGTCCCAATAAAGGGAAATGCTTTACCTAACCTCTTTTTTACCTCAACATTTATAGTCTGTAGGCGTCGAATGCCTACCCATGGAGTTTTATTACGTACTATGTTTTTAGAAATTTCAAATATGAATATCGTTTTAGTTGTATTATAAATTGGTGAAATTATAAGTTTGAAACCTATGGCTGTAATTACTTAAACTGATATTGCGGTCAATTTTAGAGAGATTAATCGTATCTCTGTTGTCTGGTGTATCTGCTTGAATTTATGAGAAATATTTTTACTTTATCTTAATCTTAATAAAACTGTTAGGGTTCCGTATAAAAAAATAACAACACAGTGAAGCATAAAAACGCGTGCGCAGCCGCGGGCACAAAGCTAGGTGACTAATAAATTTGCAACTTTTTTGTGGCTTATCAAAGATATAGAATAGAAGAGATATATAGAAAAATAGTATGTAATAAGAAGGTAGGAAACAATATTTTAGCATTTTCGAATCAGTCTTATCCATTTTGAGTTAAACTAAATACACGAATACGTTTTTTTTAACATGTGTTTACTTACATAGTTATATAAAAGAGTTGATTAGGCAGTTACAATTAATGAAACTGTTTGAACAGCGAGAGAAGTTCGTACTATTGTGGTACCCTTGCACTGTTTACTTTTTAGCTGAGTGCCCTCTGCGCTAGATGTACTCCTCGGTGAAGCTGTCAAGACACTTCAGGCGAGCAACTTTAATTAGGTCCAAAATAAATTGTCAATTTGTTGCAAACTTTGCCGTACTACATTTTTTTCTAATACAATTTTCTTTACCAGTGATAACTGTTGAACATTTAAATATTTTATTTCTTCATGTCAAATTAGAACCAATCTCACACATTCTTAACGTTTTAAAGTTTAACGTTTTACACAATAATTCGTATTATGTATGTGTCTATTTACCTATCATCAACTCTCCCTATGACATGACACAGACATTGGTAAGTTTAGGCACACTGATGGTGTGGTACTTAATCCTTGTAAATTTTACATCATAACAAGAATAAAATATCTTATAATTTTATACAAATATATTATTAAAATGTCAAACTCGAGAAAATGCTTTAAAATTAACACACCATTGTCAGTGGATTGTTTTATGTTGTAATTTCTTGCTGAGATATTTTGCGTTGAAGTTTTCATGTTGTGTTATAATTTACGTTTTTTTTCGCTAGAAAATATAAATGTTATAAATGAATATAATTCCTTTAATAATTTTACAAATACTCAACAAAAACATCATTTATGTAAATTTAATATATTGGTTAGTTTAAGAGTTAAGAAAGAGTTAAGAAACGTAAATTTTATCGTAAACTGCTGATGTTAGATTCAATTTATTTGCTAATAAAAAGGATATTATAGTACAGTTAATAGTAAAAAAATATTTATTTTTACTTGCTCGTAAAACCGTGCATGGACTCGGATTTTATTCTATTTTTTTACGAGTTTTAGTTTTTTTTACGCGGACCACTAGTTGTTTTCGAAAATTAAAGGTACCCTAAGTTATCCGGAGTAACTTCAGTTATCTACTAAAAAAAGTCCCGTCAAAACCATCCTGCCGTTCCGGAGATTGCCCAGAAGAAAATTGTATTTTTGGTATATGTATCGTTTATACATTCATATCTATTTAGTAAAAAAAAATATGTTGACTTTACAAACAGACACTTCAGTATTATTTTTAGTATACATATTTCAGATATTTTATTCAATAATTTATGAATGGAAAAATTACACTGCACCAAAAATAAATTACGGCAATTACTAAGTTCAGTAGATTAACCGCAAACCGTCCTATAACTATTAGATAATTCCACATTGCTTCGTGAACAACTTTCAATTCGCTTGCCGCCTACGACTGCATACTAAAAATTAAAAAGTGTCGCCGTAATTCGAAAACATAATATGGAATAATTACTTCTTTACAACTCCTACACATTTGGATAGCGACCGCCGCATACATAATTAATACCTCTCTAACAATGTTTCGACTTTCGATATCCAACCTACTTTTTTATATTATATTACTAGTATGTTTCGTCGTAAAAATAATAAAATAATTCAGGCGTTATGATGCAACAATCACTGTGGTTTGTTTAACGTACTGTATCTATACGAATAAATAAAATTCATGTGTCTGTTTGTAATGTAGAAAAACAATGTTTGTTACTAAATCCATATGTCTGTCTGTTTGTTCCGGGTATTCTCCGGAACGCCTGGACCGATTTTGACGGGTACTCCTTTTGGTAGATAGCTGAAGTAACTCCGCGTAACTAGGGTTACCTTTGATTTTCGAAAATAATCACGGTTCCGCGGAAAAAAATTGAAACTCAGCAAAAATGTAATAAAATCCGATTCATTGTACAGTTTTACGGGCAAATGTTTGAATTTATCAGAAATACTTTTACTTTATCTTTGTAGCAATAAAAAAAATTAGGAAAATAATTAAGGTCCCTTAAAAAAAATTAACCCAGTGAAAAACATATGTAACGCGGGCACAGCCGCTGGCACACAGTTAATAGTACCATAAGAGTCGAGGTGATGTAATCATGTTTCTGAACTTAAAATCTTTTCTTTTTTTTTCAGATCTTGTTGAAAAGCAAAATAGCTAAGACTTTATTTAACAGTACATTGTTTCATTTGTTATGTTACCTACTACATGAAAATTTTATGTTCAAAGGTTTTATTTTATTTAAATATATCACAAAAGGAGAGATTTGCCATAGTCGCCACGGTTGGCAGGCGGGTTGGCGATCGCAGTAGATGTTCGTGGTACTCAAAGAATGCTGCAGTCCATCCCCCGGTTTATCTCTTAGTCACCTTTTACGACACCCACAGGAAGATATGGAGTGGTACTATTCTTAGCCGGCACCACACAGCACTACACTGTGATATAAAGTAATTACAGAAGTGATTTCCTTCCTTTTATCTACTTTAAGCAACTTACTCGCACGTCCTATAGAAATTGTTTATCACCAGAAAATATTACGTAAACTCGTGTTCTGACTCGTTAAGTTTATATGACTTTTTTATTAAAAAACTAGCTCCGCCCGAGTTTCTTACGTTTTTTCATTGCGTAATATAGTTTCTAAAGTGTTTATACAGAACCCTAATTATTTCCCAAAAGAATTTTCTTTGCTATTAACATTAAGCAAAGATATTATCACATATTCCAGTAAAACATTATTGAATATAGTATAATAATGTAGAATATGTGCGTTGAATCGGATTTTATTCGAAATTTCATGAGTATTAATTTGTTATATGCAGAAACCTAATTATTTTCAAAAAAAAAACAAAAGTGGCGTGTGTTACGCGGCGTAACTTTAGCTATCTGTAAAAAAAATCTCGTCAAAATCGGTCCAGCCGTTCCGGAGATTACCCTGAACAAATAGTTAGACAGACAGAAGGATAGATAAAAAAATTAAAAATTGTGTTTTTGGTATAGGTACCGTATACACATTCATATGTATTTAGTAAAAAATTGTTATTCTGACATTACAAACAGACACTTCAATTTAGTTTATTAGTATAGATGACTAGCGAAATAATGTGAAGCATAAAGAATCATATAGGAAAAGGATAAGATTTTTTTTTTATAACGTTATTAGTAAAATACATCGAAATAAGCAATGTGTTTTGCTTAAGAAAATAAAGACTGTTACAAAATTCTATCTACATTATATATAGATAATGTTAATTGTGTAATTAATGTGTAATTATCGTGCCTGTGATTGAAGTAAAAGTACAGTATTCAAATTCAAGGCCAAGTCAAGATCGAAAAAATAGTTACTTCACATATACATTTTAACTAGCTGTGTGCCCCCGGCTTCGCCCAGGTTTTATATGTCATATATCAGTCTATAATTACTTATTGCATTTCGGTTTGGGGAGGGGCCCATAAATCATATTTATTAATAGAAAGAGCTCAGAGATCTGTTTTGAAGGTATAATGTAATTTAAACCATTTCGCTACTTGTGCCAAACTTCTTAGACGTACTTACGTCAAGTTTTTATAGCTAATTCAATTATTGACCCCTTGAGCACCAACCTGGCGTTTACGCCAGCTTTCCATTGTTTTCCTATTGTCTTCCTATTGTCTCATTTTTATGGGTAATCGACATATTAAACAACATTCCAAGGTCGTGTATGATCCGAAACTAGTTACAGTCAAACGAAAAAATGATTTAGTATTCAAAATCCAAAAGTTCCGAACAAATTTCATAAATCAGAAATTTATTTTCTAGCACCACATTTATATAACTTATTTATTTATTTATTATTTATATATACTCCCTCGACAAGCATATCCTGAAATTAAAACTAAAAAAATGGATCATTGAATGTTAGATATATAGATTAGATGTTAGATACAGAAGCTTTACTCCACGTTAAATTTCTACCGGGTAATGTTTTTGTAATTTTGAAATGACATTCTGGTTGAATTCGAATAGTAAGATGGTTTAGTCGTGACATCTAATTTATAATCTCTCGAGTCTTTATAAATAGCTTAAAGACATATAAATCCTACATGAGTTTATTAATATTATAAATCTGTACTGTTATAAAAGAAAGGACTGGATCCCGGACGGCATATTTCTTTTTCGGGTCCATTGCACCCTCTGTTTTGCTGTACTGTATATGTTTATGAATAAAGAATTATTATTATGTACTTCACTGCGTAATATAGTTTTCAAATAATCGTTAGAAAATAATGTTTTGATCGTGTTCGTCCAATGAATCGTATTTTGTTTACAATTTCATGAGTTTATTTATTTTTTACACGGACCCTTAATTATTTTCCTAAAAGTTTTTTGGTACTAAGAGAAAGAACAGATGTTACTCAAAAATTAAAGCATTTGCCACTAAAACTGAGCACTGAATCCTAATTTTTCACTTTTCCTGAAATTATTTATTTTACCAACAGAAAGGAAAGACACTTCTCACAAATTCAAACACCTGCCAGAAAAATTGTGCATTGAATCGGTCTTATTCGAAATTTCATTAGGCTTAATTTTTGTACGCGGAACCATAATAATTATCGAAAAATAAAAGTACCCTTAAAAGTTAAGCGAGTAACTTGACCTATTTACCAAAAAAAAGTCCCGTCCAGCCGTTCTGGAGATTAGCCGGAACAAACAAACAGAAAGACAGGCAAAAGATTTAAAAAAATTATGTTTACACATTCATATGTATTGAGTAAAAATATGTTATTTTCACAAACGGACAATTCAATTTTATTCATTAATATAGATGACTGTCATTTAAACTTCTATGTAAAATACCGGTTAAATATGCATATTTGTAATGTTAACGTCATTTATATAAAACGAAAAGATCATATAAAAACTAAATCACATTCAAGATACGAGTTATACAAAACGAACAAAGGCCAGACACACGCAATAAAATTAAACTTGATATAAAAAAAATACTTGAACCATTTTTAGGGTTCGCCGAGAAACTCTTGTAACAATAATGCAAATATTATAATATCTTTAGACATTGGAGGTATATGCATGGAGAAATTCCAAATAGAATTTCTTTGTTTTCTCCTAAAAGAAATGAAACGTTTATAATTTAATATAATGATATTTCGAAATGTATAAATACGATATATTGTATAACACAAGTTGTGGGGTAACGGTTAAGAAAAGTATTATAACATCCCATATCTTCCCGCGGATGCTTTTTTTTTTTTTTTTTTTTTTTTTATTATTTAAATTAAACTATCTACAGACTCTGGGTCCGCACCTTGTTTTAGATTGGAGATTTAAATCGACTTGCGTCGGAAAAAATTGCCTATAATTGCAATTCAAGCAGCTATGCAGTTAGTAATCTTCTTTCGCATATGTGAGCTTAAATCTACTTCTTTTAAATTTTTTATATCTATATATTAAATTATTTTGTAATCCCGCGGATGTTGTACAAGGCGACTAAGGGATAAACCAGGGGATGGGCAGCAGCATGCTCTGAGAACCAAAAACACCTGACTGCGATCGCTAACCCGTCTGCCAATCGTGGCGATTATGGCAATTCCCCTTTTTTGTGGAGACCTATGTCCACCAGTGGACGACTTTCGTTTGAATCAATTAATCAATATAATACAGAACGAAGTTATTTTTACTTCTGATTTATTTCATTGAACAAGAAATACGTTTTTGTAAATGGACATTGTTAAAATTGTTGCGAACAAAATATTTTTTTTCCTGATTTAAACTTTTATTATAAATATAAAGGGCACTTGACTGTTGGCTAAAAGTTAAGTGTCTGCTTGTTATAACTTCGTTGTGTAAGTACTAAGTTTTGAGTGTGAATTGCGAACCTGATTCGTATTATACGTTTGTAATAAAAGCCAACACGTTACTGGATTACGAATTTTACGATTCGGAATGAATATGTTTCATAATCTACATTAATATATCGATTACCCGTAAAAATGAGACAAAAGTAAGACAATAGATTATAGATGAAAATAAGATTTTTTTAATTCTATAAACCTATAAAATTTTAAGTCATGAAGTCATACCGTCTTACCGTTTGTTGATAATTTTCTTTTGTTTTATAGATAATTTCACAAGTTTACTACACGAAAAACTCCATATAATTATTAAGAAGTATGGATACAGCATTAATTCGTTGTAAACCCCCTATGTTTCTATTTAAATTACAGTGACAGCGAATCCCTTTAAAGCGAAAATATATCGATATGTATATACTAATAAATAAAATTGAAGTGTCTGTATATAATGTCAAGATTATTATTTTTAATAAATAGATATGGATACACGATACCAATACCAAAAATGCAATTTTTAAAATTGTTGTCTGTCTGTTTGTTTCGAGTAATCCCCGGGACGGCTTTTTACCGATTTTGACGGGACTTTTTTTGGTACATAGCTGAAGTTACTCCGGGTAACTTAGGGTAGTTTTAATTTTTGAAAATAATTAGGGTTCCGCGTAAAATAAAAATCATAAAAAAAAATTATTAAATCCGGTTCAATGTACAGTTTTACGATGAATGAAGATGCATTTATGAGAAATATATTTACTTCATCTTGGTACTAAATTTTTTTAAGAAAATAATTAGTGTTCTGTATATAAAAATTAAAACGCAACGAAGAACATATAAAACGCGGGCGCAGCTGCGGGCGCACAGCTAGTAATAAAATATAAATAAATGAAAGATAAAACAATTGCAAAGTGTAAACATAAAGTAAAAATTAACACAAATCTTTACTAACAAAAAATAACGAAATTCAAATTCAAATAGTGCTAAAGATAAATAAATGCCTAGATAAGTGATTCAAAAAATTTAATTCGCTATTTTTATAAATATTTTAGTGTTATGTAATGAATTATCTTCGTTTTGTTCCAAACGCCAACCTTCTGTTCATAATTAAGGTACCTAATTGAATTAACAGTGCAATGGAAAGTCCATTATACCTATGAATTAATAACGCGTGCGAAATGTTACTTTGATTTTTCTTATAGTCCTAGTAAAAAAAAAACGAAAAATGTTTTTTAGACAAAAATGTAATTAGAATTTATTTAAGTTACTATAAATGAAATTACTAAACTGACTTAACCTACCACTCAGTAACGGAAGTCCAATTCTTCCATTATCGATATCTCAATGTCTCATTTCATACAAGAACTGAAAGTTCTCGAAATTAATGATAAACTTTTAGTTCGGTGTTTGTTTTATTACCTAGTTATGTAATAGTTTGAAAAAACTATTGAACTCCATTTGCAGAACTTCCTTACAATATTGGTTAATATGAATTTTAAAGAATTTTTGTAGTAAGTTATTTTTTTATTAAATACTAGCTGCGAGCACGTGGCTACGCCCGCGTTTTAAATCAAAATTGGTCCAGCCTTTCCGTAGATTACCCGGAACAAATAGACAGACAAAAATTTTAAAAATTGTTTTTTTTTTTTTTTGTACAGTTATCGTTTAAACATTCATATCTATTTAATAAAAAAAAAATTGACATGACAAACAGACACTTCAATTTTATTTATTAGTTTAGATTTAGATGTTCTATTATACAGAAAAAAATGTGCGCAAATCTAGAAATCAAGTTTGGCTCTCTGTCAGATGCTCTATGTTTAACTTAGCCGATTTGGGTATCTAGTCGTTTATTTTTTTACAAATGTAGACATATTATAAAAGTTCAATTACAAATAGTAGAAGTAGAGTAGAAAACTCTCGTTTATTAATAGGTTGAATCAGCTAAACTTCCGACAAAAGTCAAATACTCGGTGAATTCTAAAAGTGTGGTTTTGAACTAGCAAATGCTGATTCCGAACTATTTCCACTCTTTGAATTTCGTTATTCCAATTGCAGTAAGCTTTTTAATCTCGAGAACCTTTTTCATATGTTTTTTTAAGTCAATTACTTCTCAGAATATATTTTTATTTTATATTCTAAAGTACATATTTGTATAGTACATAGTAATTCGAATATTTAAAAATAAACATCGTTTGACGGGTTTTAAGAGAAACTTTTTAAAAGTCACATCACATTATATTAATGCCTACTCTAAATCAGTGTAATATTATTTTCAATTTTGTCGTCAAGGTATGTATAGTAATTATATTATACAGCATAATATTAGTATATCAATTTTTTAATGCATTTATGTGGAAACGTTTGCCAAAAGTAAATCGAGAAAAAAATAACTACTGGTATTTAACAGTAAGGAAAATTCAAATTGTAATAATTTGAATCGGTTCATCCCCAGGGTATAGCTATCATTCTCATGATGCTTCGGCATATAATGCATTGGTAAGAGAGGTGCATTAGTGCCATGATGGCGCAGTGGGTAGTGCGGCCGGATTCCGTATCAATCGGTTCGATCTGGCCTATCCAACTCTAAAATCAGTTTGAACTTTTTAGTGAAAGAAAAAATCCTGAGGAGACGGTGGCATGGTGTTAGGACATTTTCTAATAATGTCCGCTTGGGTAGCTACCACCTAAAAACCTAAAACCTAAAAACCTGTCGCCAAATACCAATAGGTGTTTTTCGGCAACATCACTTGAGAACCAGTACCTCTAGGCATAGTTTGTTTACCATCCTGGACCACATCATCACTTAAAATCAGGTGAGATTGTGGTCAAAGCACTAAGCCTATGTCGTGTAAAAAATATTACTTCATTAGCCATTCCGCGATGGGGCAACCCTGAATCATTTAACGCTACGGATTGAGCTAAATGAGCTAGGTACTTTTAAAGGCATTCTATATGTATCATGAGGAAACTATAGGTACTGAATTATTGGGCCAAAATCAATAAAAGTCTGTAATATAACTCTTATAATGTACATTAAAAAAAATTAGTCGAATAAATTACATATTGCCACTAAAACTTAAAGCACAGGTTCAAATGTACTCAAACTGAATTTAATGATGTTTTATCCCAATTTACTCGTAATATTTTTAGTTAAGACAAATATAACCGTTATAAATAAATAACTTTTACAGCATCATCCATCCATTCATTCAACAGAAAGTCGTCCACCGCTGGACATAGGTCGTCCTCAAAGATCTCCACGACGATCGGTTTTGCGCCACCCGCATAAAGCGGACTCCCGCGACCTTCACCAAGTCGTCGGTCCACCTTGTGGGGGGCCTACCCACGTTACGTCTTTCGGTGCGTGGTAGCCATTCGAGAACCCGTTGGCCCCATCGGGTATCGGTTCTGCGAGCAATGTGCCCAGCCCACTGCCACTTAAGTTCAGCAATTTTTCGGACAATGTCGGTTACTTAGGTTCTTCTGCGGATCTCCTCATAGATAAAAAACATAACAAATACATAAATAGATACCGTATCTATGGCTTTAAATCGATTATTGGATTAGATTTTAGATTTATATAGAGTTATTTAGATATCGATTGTAGTTTAAATAAACAAATAATTTTTTTTACTTACTTGGCTACGATTAGGTATGGAAGTTTAAAGTCATCTGGTTGTAATTCCATTACCACCATAAATTATTAATTTGTTAAACCTACATGGCTAAAAACAAATAATGATACCCTTCTTAACAAGAGATTTATAATCAATAATATAAAATAATTCATATTAAATTTTAAAACGACTTGGTTATATAGCCCAAGATAGTACTATGTTATCCAACATGAATAAAAATATTGGTAAAGAGATGTGTGGGGTACTACAGCGAAATGGCGTACTCATCGCCTCCAAGATTGCAAATTCTACCCTAGATTTTATCTCCAGAGTTCACTTATATTGGCAAATCCAATCTTGAATAGAAAATCAGCCTCGCACATTTACTTTTAAAAGCCTACCAAGATTCGAGCATTTGTCAATTCTTAATTTTTTATGTCTGTATATTTTGTACATTTATTTTCATAAAACCGACTTATGACTTAAAATTAAAATATGAGATTACCTAAATTAAATTAAAAAAAAAGGAAACTAGGCAACCATGGGTACTCCCGACAGAAGTGAAAACTTTAAAAGACGGTTTTTTTTTTTTGTTGTTTAAATGATCTTAGTAGTAATCGTTTCGACTCGAACATTTTTTTCGGGGATTTAGGGGAAAATATTTTTTAGATGTAGCAATACAGAGCTTAGCAATCTGCCATCATACATAACATTCCTTACCACCAAAAATAAATAATAAAACTCTGGCAAATGCTTCTGCGACGCCAAGAAAAAAAAACTTTCCATGGAAAAAACCATGTCGTTGACAGCAGGTTGACAGCTAATGTCACATTACATTAGATACGCGAATCTTTTTCCCCTACCGAGAATTGTTCAATGCTTCTAAAGAAGTTTTCACTTCAAAAATATATATAATACCAGATATATACAATTTAAATGAAAACAAACACAATTAATAATTAAAAAAGTAATTTGTAAGGGATCTGATATAAATTTAATTAGCATGTATTTTATAAAGTTAAAATATTTTTTACCATTTTTGTTAATACGCTTTTTACCATGTAATATTTTAATTCGTTCATAATATTATTCTATGCTATTCTATCGGAATTATCAATTCGGAGCTCGTAGCAAGATTAAACCTAAAGTACAAAAAATCATTTCCCTTCTGCAGTGGAAACGATATTGTATCTAGTAAACAATTTACTTACATTTTTTGCGTAAACAAACCACAGCATCTACAATTTAAGGGGCTACTTCAAACACAAGTACTTGGAAACACTCTCGATTTGTGCCGACATTCCCAGCGGAACCTTTATTACGATTCTAACATAACAATATACATATTATAAAACTTTTTTTTTTTATTACGACTAACTCACAAACATAAAGCGTGTGGAACTTCAAAATTCAATTCTCTGTAAAACACTATTACAGCGTCAGTCTCACGGATAACGTATTCGCCAGAGTCCCTGACTCCTGGTCGGGTACTCGACTGACAATTTTATCTTAATAAAATAGACAAGCGAAAAACAGCCTTAAATCTAGCGCGTCACAGGTTGAGTAAGATGTAAATCATAGTTTGCTGGTTTGTGTGTGTCACGGTACCGCAGTTCGTGTTTTGTTCTTGAAAAGTCGCTTTGTTATTTTTTCTATTTCCTATACCGTGTCAGACTTGCGGATGTGTTACTTAGGTATTTTACAAACGACTTCTTTTAGATTTATATAAATATATATTTCTTTAACCTCGATTTTTTTGAAATTGTTGTTAGTTTTAATATCAAGGATGTTGTTCCTTTTAGTATACTTGCAAATAAAACTACATTTAACACAAACTGTAAAAATATAATATCTAGACGTTGTGTTTTTTTTTTGTATCATGTAAGAATAATAAATATATTATTTAACGTAACTAAAACCTGACCAAATAATATATCTACAATTTAAAAACAAGAATCATGCAAATTGATTCAGTAGTTCTCAAGTTATAACCCAACTAACAGACAGACACATAGGCAGAGAGATAGACGTTATGTTTTATATAAGGATATTGTAAATTTGCGCTGTGAGTTTTTTTATTATAAATAAATAAATTAACACTTAATGTGTAATAACTTAAGTATGTACTTTGTACCTTTATAACTAAGTGCATTGGGTTAATGATAATAAGAGATATAGATGGGTAATTTATAACTAAAGTTGTTTTCAATGTTTATTCGTCTGTGCATAGTGAGCCGAAGTTAATGCTCCGTGATCTTTCCTATCCGGGGTCGTGATAATAAGCCGGAATATCTTGACACATAAAAATACATATTTAGTATTAGCTGTGTGCCCGTGTCTCCACCCGCGGTTTATTTCTTCTTCACTGCGTAGTATATTTTTTTTTTAAATTATTGAAAAATAGTGTATTGATTGGGCTGTCCAAGGAATCGTATTGATTTCTCAATTTCACGAATTTAAATTTTTTTACGCGTATCCCTAATTATTTTCGAAAAATAAAAGTAGGTTACGCAAAGGAACTTCAGCTATCTACAATAAAAGTCCCGTCAAAATCGGTCTAGCCGTTCCGGAGATTAGCCGTAACAAACAAACAGATAGATTTTATAATTTGTATTTTTGGGATAGGTACCGTATATATATTCATATGTATTTAGAAAATATTTGTTATTTTTATATTACAAACAGTTATTTTTTTTATTAGTATAGATAAAGTTACGATATAACCTTTGGTATAACGTATTACTTCACAATATATGAAGACATTTAAAAGAAGCGGTATCCGCATTGTGTTTATTTTCGTATTTATAATAAGAGTGAATATTTTTAACAATTTTAGCATATTACTGTAAATTAAATTTATAAGAGATCTAAAATACAGTCATTTCAACCGTAAATAAAAAGTAGAAAACCCAATTTTTGCATATTTACATAAGTAAGATTTATATATAATAGGGTGGGTCAAAAAAATCGAATAATTTATTTTTGACTTTATACTCTATTTTTCAAAATAGGTTCGTAGACACCTAAAAAGAATTCTCTCCAAATATGAGCTCTTAATTATAACGGGAAGGTCCTCCGCTTTGCGGGTTTCTATTTTTTTCGAATAATCAGATAAAAAAAATTATATCTCGCTTCCAAGTGCTTGGAAAAATATTCCGTGGCAAAGACTTTGTAAGAAATTGAATGCTCGACAAAAAAGGTCTCTTATGATTTTTTCAAAAACCCAACCGATTAAAAGATATTCATAGTTGAAGTTTGGCTATTTTAAGGAAAATATTCGTTTTTATTACGAATTTTATTAGTCGATGAAAAAAAAATTATTTCGAATCGCGGAACTGATGATTTTGTAGGAAATTTACTGCTCTACAAAAATGGTCTCTTATGATTAAATGAAGCCGTTACGAGATATCCAACGTCAAACATTAACGAATATCAATATTTCCAGTTTATGATCAATAATTCGATAAATTTCAATTTAAATTATTAGTTTCAGGAAAATTTACATAAATTTAAATTTCTATCATAAAAGTGACTCCTTCAGGAGTTATTTGTTCAAAAAATCATTAAGAAGTTTTTGTTCTAATGATATTTTTTGTAAGCTTTATTTGTAATAATTTGAAATGTCATTTGCATTGGCATTTCATATTATTACGGTTGTTTAGTATGTATTTTCAAATTTTATTCTACCAATTATACATATTATTTTTTGTGAGAGTGGCTTTTTGTTCTGAATTACATTACTTCTTCTGTTGGTACTCTAAAGCTAACGCCACCTATGTTTTTTTTTCTTAACTATCTTCGTTGTCTACTCGTTTATCACTTACATTTTCAGTGCTCCAAAAACTGATCATTTTGTATACATGATAAAAACAATTTTTTTCGAAATAAGTCATTTTCTCATCATATAAATTTATTTATTATCAATAATTCTACAATGAATAACGAAATACATTTTTATCGGTATACCTGTGCAAAAAGTCACTGAACGTAAGTTACCAAAAGTGAAAGAGTGTTTTTCTATCAACTTAAAGTTTTAAAGTTTTCAATCAAACAAAGTGCCGAAAATTCAGCTGACAAGGTTATTGAATTATGGAAAACAAATCAGATCCCTACGAGTGGAGCTCCTAATTTAGTCAAAAAATTATCCGTTTTCATCGTGAGCGGTTGAAATTACAAAAAGATTTTAATAAGAAAAGTAATAAGGTAAAGGAAAAGGAGTTGCAGACTGATCTTGAACAATTATTCGACATTGTAAGTAAAAATTCCTTAAAAGGGGTGGATGATAACATTAGGAAGTTGTATTTGGATCAAAAATTCTGTACCCACATAGAAATTCTTTCGAATATTGTACCTGCGTCAAACTCAACTACAGATATGATGGAAATAGATGAAAGCAGTAAGTATCTGACATATATAATTGTTATAAATTTAGGTAGGAGTGTAAAATTTCCTTTATATTTATTACAAACAATGAAGTATATATCATTTTTCTACTTTACTTGCATTATAAATATCAGTATTCCTACAGATGACATTTGACTCGACAGTTTCTGGTACTCATGTTTAATTGCTTCTCATCATAATGAATAAGTGCTGGAAATTGATGTCTGTTTAATTTAAAAATAAACTCTTACTACAGACTTGAATCAACCGTCTACCAGTCATGGGATTGTTTTAAGTGGATAATCAGAATCATTCTCGACGCATACATTAAGTGGAACTACAAATTCTGGATCTGATTTGGAGTATGAACCCCCAATTCCGACAAAACGAGCAAAAATATAAAAAACTTACATACTGGTTGTTTTTCACTTTAAATTAAACTAATCATTGGCTATATATCGAAAAAAATTCTCTAATTTCTTGTTTTAATACAATCAAACAAGCTCAAGACTGAAAACAATATTAAAAAAATTGTTTATAACATTTCTTTATCCATCGAAACTCAAATGTATGTAAATTTTCCTGAAACTAATAATTTAAATTGAAATTTATCGAATTATTGATCAAAAACAGGAAATATTGATATTCGTTAATGTTTGACGATGGATATCTCGTAACGGCTTCACTTAATCGAAACCATCGAGACCATTTTTGTAGAACAGTAAATTTCTTACAAAATCATCAGTTTCGCGATTCGAAATATTTTTTTTTTATCGACTTATAAAATTCATAATAAAAACGAATGTTTTCCTTAAAATAGCCAAACTTCAACTATGAATATCTTTTAATCGGTTGGGTTTTTGAAAAAAATCATAAGAGACCTTTTTTGTAGAGCATTCAATTTCTTACAAAGTTTTTTTGCCACGGAATATTTTTCCAAGCAGTTGAAAGCAAGATATAATTTTTTTTATTTGATTATTCGAAAAAAATAGAAACCCGCAAAGCGGAGGACCTTCCCGTTGTAATTAAGAGCTTATACTTGGAGAGAATTCTTTTTAGGTGTATACGAACCTATTTTTCAGAGTATAAAGTCAAAAATAAATTATTCGATTTTTTTTGACCCACCCTAATATATAATATGGCACTATTATAGTTCGATGCGAACTTTACGTCGAAAGTTAATCCCAACAGTGGCAACACGCACTAAAATTACTCGAAAAGAATTTAATCCAGTTTGTTTTTTTTTTTTTTACTTTATTAAATTAATTAATAATATTATGCAAACTTTTTATTATATGATACATATCATATAAATGTTAGTTTGTAGAAAATTTGTTTGAAATTTAAATCGAAAAACATGATAATTTTATTGGCGAATTAAAGGAAAATGCAATGCATTGATTGATTGGTTAATTTTTATTTTTTTTCACGCGCATCTTTAATTATTTTCTTCTCTATATTAACTTTTCTAACTGTAGAAGGTAAATTTTTCATTGAGCATTCAAAAAAAATGAATAAAATCAATAAAAATACAATAATAAAATATTAACTGTAGACAGTAATGCGAACATGTATACAAGATACGTGAGGGTAAGAGAGTGTATGCTCCCCTGCCGCGTCCTACTTCGTCCCACAGATACATAAAAGTGTGTTCTACGCATCGTCTCGCACGATGTTCCGAACCGCCATAAGGTTTTAATCAAACATATATTATACTATTTCCGTAATGCGGTCATTCATATTGACAAATAAGAGATCCAAGTCGCATCATGCACAACCGGATTATATTATTGTTTTAATACTTGCGAGGCGGTGACAATGACATTTAAAAAACGGAATATTAGCAAGAATATAAAACATAATTTATTTATATTTGTGTTTTATTGTGTATTGTTTACTTAATAGTTCTCGCTTGGTTTTCAGACAAAATGTAAATTACTGTTACATATACATAATTATAAAAACATGGATCAGTAGTTAAAATTTGGTGGTGATTTTTAAATTGAAAGAAAAAAAAAGACAAAGTTTTATATTTTCTTATAAAATGATCGTTCAAGTATTAAGAATGCAGATTTTTTTAACTCCATATCAGCAATAGTAAGGAAAACTTTTACCAGTCCACCCTAATAAAGTAAGTGTGTTAGTATATTTTTTCAAAATCTGCTTGAGTTTACAAGAAAATATTGCTTATCATCCTTCAGACCCCTTCATAAAAGACCCCAGTTCATCAAAAATTAGCAAAGCATAGAATATGTAGAAGTTGTTATAGAAACAATAAAATTACATTTGTTATTAACGGAGCATAATTTTGGTTCATATACAGTAAATTGACATCAAAAACTCATTAATCGAGTAAATGCTCTTGCAGTTCCTAAGAGGTTCATATTTTATTGGTGCAAGGTTTAATACTCAAGCAGCGTTCGATCTTCATTACCAAAGACGGTCGAACTTAATTGCCAATACGGCGGTAAAGTGCCTCTATTTAGTCGCGGTGTACTTATTAGAATGGATATACGGGGTTCATACAAAATTATATACATCTCTATGATTCATGTGCACATAGGGATAGCTCCCCGTAAATTGGAATATAGTTTATAAACAATGGTAGAATAATTTTATCATTTCTTGGCTACAATATTAATATGATGATTTATTTAATTCAACTAAGAAGAACTTTACAAAAATATAATGAATTAATGAAACAATTCATTCATTCATTAATAATTATTAAATTACATAATTTACTACTTAATTAAAATACTCAAAATATTAAAGTTTATCTTTCAAACTAACGTCTTGATTACGAAAGAGTGAAATTTCAAGTTGTATTTTTTTCAAATGTTCATTTTTTCTTTTCGAAGATTTTACAAGAGATCTATAATTATAGATAGCTATCATCATAATATTACATACTTAAATCATAGTCATACACTGGGTAGTAATATAGGTTAATTACGCAATTTGCACTCAAATATTACAAATTAATTCATGGAAATCAATTCCAAATTTTAGCAACACTCCAACCGTTAAAACCATATTTTTCATCTCTATTTTTCACTCAACAATTTTTCATTTTCCGCCACCTGACGCTTTTAACACGAGAGGCCAGTCAGAATGCGCATGTCGATTTTGCATCATGCTTCAGTAATCTATACTAAAAAATTTAAATTAAATTGTCTGTTTGTAATGTCAATTTTTTTTACTAAATAGATTATAATCTATATACGATACCTGGACAAAAAATGCAATTTTTAAAATTTTTGTCTGTCTGTCTGATTGTTCCGGGTAATCTCCGGAACTGAAATCCGTCGATTTTGACAAGACTTTTTTGGTAGATGGCTGACGTTACTCCAGATAACTTAGGGTATTTATATTTTCGAAAATAATTAGGGTTCCTCATAAAACATTAAAACTCATAAAAAATTTCATAAAATCCGATTCAATGCACAGCTTTACGGGCAAGTGCTTAGATTTATGATAATTTATTTTAATTTATCTTTGTACTAAAAAAAAGAAGATTCCGTATAATAAAATTGCAGTGAAGAATATATGAAACGCGGGCGCAGCCACGGGAACACAGCTAGTAAGAAATAAAACTCCAGCTTTCTATCAGACACTGTAACGTGAATAAGCATATAATCTCCGTGTCTTGTTATAGTATGTTATTAAATAAATATATAATAAAATTACTGGTGTAAAACCGTTAAAGTGAATGTTTATTTGTTGATAGTATAATGAAGTTTATAAACACTTTATCAGGATTTAAATTTGTTTTTCAATGCTATATAGGTTTCATATTTGACAATATCTGATGTGAATTGACAATTTGACCTAAGATAACGTGCTAAGCCTGGGGACCTAATGAACTTTGCATCAAGTGATGTTACTGGAACACATCTATATAAACCTAGCCCCTAAACGAGTGAAGGTTTATAAAATAGGTGTAATAGAATTTATTCTAGAATACTATGGATAATTCCACGAGATTTACGTTTAGCGTAGGAGACTATGTCCGTACCAGTTTGGTGCCCTTACTCTAGCAACCACTTTTCCCGGTTAAATGCCCTATGCACTCGTCCTAAAAGTTCGATGAAGCTGTAAGGTACTTACGGGTAGTAGCATTGGATCAATTCGATTATTTTATATAGAATAAAATAGGTTCGTCGACGCGCTATCCAGCTACTGAGCCCCAAATGAATTAAGTAGGTATTTGTTTATTTGTCATTTTTTATACATTCTGAAAAAAAAAAGAAACACATGAAATCAGCGTGTCACTAGAACGATAATTTCTTACTTAGAAAATGATAATCAATAGACATACTTTCTTTAACGTAATTAAGTACCAATTCGATTGGTTTACGATTTGAACTTATTCTATGTATTTATTATGTAACTTTGTCTTAGAAATTAATATTTCTTTTCATAAAGGCATGTCAGTGCTGTGTGGCGCTGGCTTAAGAATAGTATTACTCGATATCGTTCCCGTGGGTGTCGAAGGCGACTTAGGGATAAAACAGGGGATGGGCAGCAGCATTCTCTGAGCACCACATACATCTACTGCGATCGCCAACCCGCTTTCCAAGCGTGGCGATTATGGCAATTCCCCCCTTTATCTTTGGGAGAGACCTATGTCCAGCAGTGGACGTCTTTACGGTTGAATGGATCTCAGTATATGTGAAAACCGTTTACTCGTTATATTAATGATATGTAGTATTCCTAAGTAACATACAATTATACATCATTATTAAGTCAGCACGCCGCGCAAATCTAGCTAAAGTTTCGAATTTGTATGAGATATTTTATTCTTGACTAAAAATTAACTGTCCAGGTGAACATTCAGGTCCAACGGTTATTGCCAGCCTCTTAATATATCTAGAGATATTTTATAAGCAAATCTTATTCAATTATTAGCACGAATTGAAATAACCTATCTTAGCATGCTGCTAGTTGCAAAACATCGTTACAAGTTAACCTCAAACTATCAATTATTTGTTACAAATTTACCTGGATATAGGTTACAAGTTTGAAATTAAATGCAATTTATCTGTTCATTTTCAATTCTGAACACAATTTTTAATTTAAATCGTGACTAGTAGTAAAAGCGTCTACAACTCGCAATCTTTTTTACACCGCACTGCAAAGACATTAAGAATCTTTACGACGGAACGAATAAGCCCGCTCTTTTCTAGCCTCAGGTACGACTTTGTCATGGAAATAGACCTCTAAAAGTTCAAGAGAAGGATATGCTAAGCTCTACAGCGTCCTGCCGTTATGAAACAGTCTTAGAAGGGCAAATTGTTTTTACGCCTTCAGGCGATTTCATCCGTCTATTGCAAAATGGTGGTTGAGTACGTGAAGCGGTGGCTGTGACTCGCAAGCATGCAATTTATAGCTGTTATGTTCAAGTTTGAAAATAAGGCGACGGTAAAATTACTGGTATTAAAATTTATGCTTTACCTTTAAAATTAGTTTTTTGCAAAGTTTCATTTTTTATTAATAAGGTCTTAATATATTTTGTATTTCTTGTATATTAATTATCCTTTGTCATAATATTAGTAGTCATGGTTATCCAATTTAATATAACACTTCAAATCTATCGACGCGAGCGACGTAAATCTTTAGACGTCATAGCTGTCGATATAGTTGAAAAAAAAATGTATGTATATATGTATATTTATATTATATTATATTTATTTATTTTATAATTTACCAGCTGTGTGCCCGTGGCTGCACCCGCGTTTGTTATTTTCTTCACTGCGTTTTAATTTTTTTTATAGGGATCCGTAATTATTTTCCTAAAAACTCTTTAGTATTAAGATGAAATAAATATATATTTCTCATAAATTCAAGCCCATAAAACTGTGCATTGAATCGGTTTTTATTGAATTTTTATGAGTTTTAATTTTTTATGCGGACCCCAATTTATCTTCCAAAATTAAAAGTAACCTAAGTTACCAGGAGTAACTTCAGCTATCTGCCAAAAAAATCCCGTCGAAATCCGTCCAGCTATTCCGAAGATTACCTAGAACAAGCAAGCAGATAAAGAGACAGACAGATGTACTGGTTCTCAAGTGATGCTGCCGGAACACATCTATTGGGATTTGGCGACAGGTTTTCAAACTTGAGGGTGGTATCTACCCACGCAGTTATTATTAGATAATGCCCTACCACCATGCTGTGGTTTCCTCACGATGTCCTTCCTTTCTTCCTTCACCGAAAGTTTAGGCTGATTTTTAGAGTTGAATGGGTGGGCTCGAACCCGCGTACATTGACTCGGAATCCGGCCGCACTATCCACTGCAACATCATCGCTTACAGGACAGTAATGATATTTATCAGTGCATTTGCAAAGGATTATCTTCAAATCACTTTTTAGAAAATACGTTACACATACATATATAAAAAAAATATTTTTATGGTTTGTATTAGATTACACACAAAGTGACGATAAGATTTCTTTAAAAAAAACCCGCGACTCATGATAGAATCTTTACGGATGACTGCACGAATTTAACCAAAGGAATTTTATTTCAATAGGACAGAGGATAAAAAATTAGATGGTCCTTGAGAACATCGAGGTCATATTTCTGTGTAGGGCCTCTACAGCTGAAACGGTTGCGTCTAAGGCCCAGCTTTCGTCGTCGTAGCTTGTAATTTGAAAAACCTAACCACTTATAATAATGAGATAATGTAGGTCGATGCCCAATTAGTTTTTCATACAGTATTAAAATTATCAAACACTTTATTGAATATTCTGTCTTAATTAGTATTTTTGGATTGCAGAGAGTGCTTATGATATTACAATGACAAATTGAGAGTCGCAAACAGGGTATGGAATATGAAACATATGCATGTTTAGTTAAATATCGAAGCTGCTAATATTATTTACCAATACTTATAAATATAATTGAAGCGTCTGTTTATCAAAATGCATGTATGAATGTCAAAACAACAATTTTTTACTAACTACATATGAATGTATTTACGAAATCTATGCCAAAAATACAATGTTTAAGATGTTTGTGTGTCTGTTTGTTCCGGTTAATCTCCGGAACGGCTGGACCGCTTATGACGGGACTTTTTTGGTAGATAGTTGAAATTATTACACGTAATTTAGGCTACTTTAATTTTTCAAAATTTATTAGGATATCGGGTAAAAAAAATTAAAACTTATAAAAAATAAATAAAATCCAATTCAATTCAGCGTTTTACGGGCAAGTGTTTGAATTTATGAGAAATGCTTTTACTTTATCTTAGTACTAAATAATTTTTAGGAAAATAATTAGGGTTCCGTATGAAAAAAATTAAAACGCAGTTATATGAAGCGCGGTCGCAGCCACGGGCACTCAGCTAGTATTCTAGAATAATAGCCGTTTCGTTAACATGTAATTCCACTACAAAGAGTAATTATAATACAATTTGTTCGGAAGTCTAAGAAGTATAGCTGGCATGAGAATGATAGATAAAGTAAGGAATAGTATGATATTTTCTAGTGTGAGTTTTTGTATGAAACTATCGCTCGTAGTATTGATACTCTATGTTTCAACATTAATATTAAAATTATTTATGTTATTACATCGTCTAGTGAATCAAAATTTAAAATAGCTTAAACAATCATCACAGCAATTAGACATACTGTGAAAAAAAAATGAAACCAACCGCGACATCCTAAGAGAATCAAAAATAAAAAATTAACTAATCTTAAGAAAAATACAAATTAATTGATGACGCTTGGAGGGCAAAACGATACTAACAACTTTTTTGTTCGCAATTTAATAACGCTCGAATCTTTCTATATGTACCAGTTCCCACTGGTACTTGTGTACCGTGTGTTGATAATGAATACGACGATCAACTTGGTCAGCTTTAATGCTCTGAATGCCACTACTAATATGGCTTGTAAAGTTTTGAATGGATTATGGTATGGGAATACAAGACTATTGTATTTTAATATGCCACATCCGGTATGTATTATTCGAAAGATAAAAACAGATACTCACAAATTAAAAAAAAAAATACAAAGCATGAAGAGTTTATTGAAAAGTGTGCGTCAGAAATAAGCATTAATAGTATTATAATAATCTAATTTTGTTCGATACGTGTAGACATATTATGTTATTTACAATTTAAGATTATTTACAAAAGACTTTTACTCGCATAAAGTGAATACATGTTGCGATGACTGCGTCAAAGTATCTCAAATGAGATTGCTTTATTTAAGACAGAAATCTGGTCTTAATGTTACCTTTTCAACCTATTGTGTGAGCGTTGAAGGCTCAATTCATGCTGACTTTAAAGGCTTTTAACAGACCGAAGAAACTAGAAGCTTTTAGATGGGAGGAAGTGAGATGGAATTGTTGCATGTTATGGCATAGAAGCGGTGCCTTGACGAGATATAGAGAGATATTTAAGTGGTATATATTTAAGTACAAATTAATATATACAGCAATGATGGTTATTTTTGTATTGTGGTCGGATTCCACGTTAATAGGCGTGGATTCGAACCCATCTATCAAACTCCGATGAGCCTGAAAATTTCGGTGAAGGAGAACATCGCAAGGAAAGAAGCAAGTTGAAGCATGAAGCGTGATGGAAAGGAATTTTTTAATAATTGCTACATTCAGATTTGAAAACCAGTTATCACCAATCACCGGCCACCAATAGGTGTGTTCCGATAGCATTACCAGAGAGCCAGCACACCTAGGCTTAGTGTGTTTATCTAAAAAACCACATGATTACTTAACTTTGGGTGAGATTGTAATCAAATCCTACACAGTATTCAAAAAATGTACACACAAGCAATCTAGAACAATACTTTTAGTAATGTGATATATAGTTACAATCCAATTTATTGGTATAACAATTAACAACATTACATTTGGAGCGTCAGTAACTGTGATTTCTCAAATAATTTTAATACATTAAGTACGTAAAACACAATTTTTAAGGAAAAAAAAAACAAATATTAAAACCCACACGAATTAATTTTGCAATTTCCTTATCATGGCGTACACTCGTAAAGTGTAATTGTTAAATGTAACATTTTAAAACGACTTGGGACAAATAGCATTATGGGTCCCGTTCTTGGTAATCGCATCTGTTTCCCCGGTAAGACGGGCGCATTGTTCCACCTTTATCTCGGATAAATTACGTTTGGACACAGATATCCGTTCGCCTTCTTTATTTCACTATCTTCCTACTGTAATTGTAAAGTTTTATTTTTGAATTTCCATATTACGGTGGTCCTTTGTAATCTATGTAGATTTATAAAAAAAAGTTACTATTTTATAATATAATTATTTCGAAATAACTATTGAACTCTAGGCCACATTGCTCGTAGAACCGATGCCGGATGAAGCTAACGGGTTCTCGAATGGCTGACACGTACTGGAAGAAGTAGCGTGGGTCGGCCCCCCACAAGGTGGACCGACGACCTGGTGAAGTTCGCGGGAGTCCGCTGGATGCGGGCGGCGCAAGACCGATCGTCGTGGAGATCTTTGAGGGAGACCTATGTCCAGCAGTGGACGGCTTTCGGTTGAATGGATGGATGGAACTATTGAACTGTGGAGATGAGAAGTCTGAGAAGTATAACTTAGAAGTTATGATGATTAAGAAAATCACTAATATTATGATAAAAGAACACTGTGATGTGGTAGCGGATGTAGTAACCAAGATGAAGGATGGAGTGATCAAGATGGAGAGTGGAATGCTTAGTTGGTTCTGGTACGTGTAGAGTAGAGGATGGATGACAGAAAATTGACAAAACAAAAGACGAGGGTGACTGGACACGTTGATAAAGGTCAAACTAGAAACTATCTTGAACAAATCGAATACATCTTAAATAAAGGCCAGATGAAAAGTATTCATAACCGACGAGTATGTATGAAAGCGCTCATAAAAGTAGAAGAAGCAAAAGACCTGTGTCAAGATCTTAGCAAGTGGAAGGATGTAGTCTCTGGCTACACCCACTGGAGAAATGCCTGATGTTATTATATAAATTACATGTAAATAATAGCATCGGGATATACTAACCAAAACTTTACTTTCAACTTGAATAAAACGAAAACAAATTTTATTTCGTCTAATTAGGTAATTGTGTGAATATTATTATTTTTCTTGAATCATAATTATTAATGCTTACGTATATATATGTTGATCATAATTGACTTTTAATAAGTTTTGGAAATATATTGTTTTATTTTGTTCCAGTCTGTTATTTTTTTATATACCAGAAAGGTCGTGAAAATGTAGACTGTTTTACCGATGGTAAGTGATCACCGTAGCCTATATATATACCTGATTTACTATTGTATTCTATTTTTAGATTCTGCGATAAAGAAAATTAAAATAAGACAATTTTATTACCTTCGTATTTCAAATCGGTTTCGGTTAGAATACTGCCGCAATGGTAGGTCAACTTTTACAGAGTGAAACCCGATATATTATAAAGTCAGCAATTAGTGAATAAATACAGATCCAGAAGCCTTTGATTTCAAACCGGTGGGGGTTTAATTAAAACCGTAATGTAGGAAACAAATGGAAATTATATTTTTATAGCTGTTTTTTTACTCTGCACGAAAATCTATTAAATGGTCGGTACATTCGATGACCGCAAATATGCACTTATTATATTAATTTTGTACTGTTGAGTCGTTCAATGTTATAAAAAAAATTATTGTTATTTTTGACCCCAACTCATCTCTTATCAGATATCTTATACCAATAAATAAAATTAAAGTATCTATTTGTAACTTCAAATTACTTTTTTTTTACTAAATAGATGTGAATGTATATACTATACCTATACCAAAAATACAATTTTTTTTAAATGTTTGTCTGTCTGTCTGTTTATTTCGTTTAATCTCCGGAACGGCTGGAGCGATGTTGACGGGACTTTTTTTGTCGAATAGCTGAAGTTACTCCGCGTAACTTACATTTTGTTTTTGAAAAATTAGGATTCCGCGTAACTAACTTAAAACTCATAAAAAAATATTTAAAATCCGATACAATGCACAGTTTTACGGGTAAGTTTTAGAATTTATGAGAAATATCTTTGGTTATTCTTAGCAGCAAATAAAAAAATTGGAAATTAATTAGGGTTCTGTATAAAAAATATAAAAACTATATTACGTAATGAAAAATATATTAAACGCGGTCGCAGCCATGGGCACACAGCTAGTAGTGTAAGTAAAGGTCTTAGCCCGCGCTCGTGATTACGTAAAACGAAGATTAATAATAATTATTTTTGCTTACGTAATTACCATTCAGACCCCCTCCCCCCAAACTCCATCCCCATGTCACCAAAAATAAGTAAATCATTGATCCCCTTCGTAATACTATGACGTCAGCCGTCAACATGAGCTACAGTATGTTAAGTATGAGATGGCATTTAATATGTCGATTACCCATAAAAATGAGACAATAGGAAAACAATGGAAAGCTGGCGTAAACGCCAGGTTAATGTTCAAGGGGTTAAATGCTGGCGTTCAGAGATAAATAATAAAATGAATACTTACGTAGCCTATCGCATGTTTTTTGAATATGAATAAACTGCATGAAATATATATAAATAATTATTGCTCGGATCGCTGATAGTTGTAAAGACCTGACAAATGTTATATGTTCAATATTAGGTTATGTTAATAATTTCAATTAACAAATTATGCAATTTAAACATTAAAAAAAAAACAGCTTTTAAAAATTTTCTATTTGTCACTTTTGTCGGCAATCCTCATGGCTGCCTTTTTTTTAACGTGGGCAAATGCATTTCCTCTTCTTCTTACCAACTTAAGCGACGAGTAAATTCGCCCTATCTTATACCTACTAAAACTCCACGGAATCATTTGTACATGCTCCGCGTCGCCCCGGTTGGAAAACTCTACCGCCATGCCATGGTTTCGCCACGATGTTTTTCTTCATCAAAAGCTCAAGCTACTATTGGATAGGTTGGTTCGAACTTAGGTCCACTGACGCGGAATCCGACCACACGATCAGCTGAGCCATCATAGCTTCAAAATTAATTTAGTCGCTGTTGTACCTATTAATAACCGATGGTAAATCGCTAATCGTGTGATATTTCACAAAACAAATACAATTTATCAGTAGCTACGGAACTTTGTTCACACAAATTGCATTGTTTTATTGCTATTGGTTCTCTCTCTGACCGCCAACGGCGTTCAATCAATCACAAAAAAGTGGCAGTTTTTTTTTTGTTATTTTAGCTACTATTTCAGCTACAATATATTAACGGGACATATATAATTTATATTATATGTTAAATGCACTTACCTCGATTATTAGTTTTACTTCACTGTATTTATTGTTTGCTGGGATATTTTTAAAATGTTATGTGTGTTTGTTTTTATTACCTTTAAAAAGAAAATTATTTTAACACTACTTTAAAGTATTTATTTTCTATATTAATTCTATATCTAGTTAATTATATCAATGTTTATTAATATTTATCTTACAATGTATAATTTCAAATGAAATATGAAAAAAAATTATACCTACATATTTAATATAAAAGTAAAAAGTAAAAATAAAATGACACTCGACGTTAATCAACAATTAAGATGCAAAATTCTATTAACAGCGAATGGTCACTATTTTTATCACTTATATATAATCAAGTATTTAGGTATATAAGAGATTAAGAGCAACTCTACTACTTAAAAGTGGTTTGAAAAATTGGAAAGGCACCTCCTTTCTTTCTAATTACCCAAACTGTTTGCAAAGAAAACACAGTGGATTCTCAGTCCATTAAATCTTTTGTTAATAAGAATCATCGTTCTGTGCCTAATTATTTAAACGGCCTTAAGGCGCCTACATAAAATTACTCGTAATTATACAACGAAAGCTAATTGTCCGTGAGATATGACGTCGTTGTAGGCGGGTATATAATTATAGAATCATTATACAATAGCTGTATGCTTGCAGCTGCGCCCGCTTTTCATATATTATTTGCAGGGTTTTATTTATATATACACAACTCTAATAATTTTTCTACAAAAAATTTTTTGTACTTAGATAAGGTAAAATATTATTCATAAATTTTCATCCCATAACACTTACCCGTAAAACTGCACATTGAATCAGACATTATTGAAATTTTTATGAGTATTTTTTTCTAAAATTTAAAGTACCCTAAGTTACCCAGACTATCTTCAGCTATCTACTAACAAAGTCCCGTGAAAATCGGTCCACCCGTCTCGGAGATTGCTTGATACAAACAGACAGACAAATAAAAAAATGGGCGCGTGTACTTATGTACGCACGTGAGAAGTTATACTTCTTTGGCATCATTAAAAAATAGTTGTTAATTGCATGCAAATAATTAATTACAATAAAATAATAATTTAGTGTTAATTATATTAAATAAAAGTATTTTAATTTATATCAGTAAATAATACATACGGATAGTTAACCTCAATTATATTGGAGCACTTGAAAAAGTATATAAGCACAATTTTTTTCACTAATATTCACAAATAGTAAGTGATATCAATCAAAATATTCAATTTAAATCACTACTGAATATAATTTATTAGCACATATATAATTCGCACTTGTATGAAACTAAAACACGTGTTGTGAATGTATAAACTAGAAACATGTTGATAAATATTATAAATATGAAAACAGTGATCAGAGGTGACGAGCGTACCAACATGCGCGACTAATATCGAGGTTCAATTTCTATTTTGTTGGTAGCTTTTTTTCGGGACTTAATGAGCGGTTAAGCAGACAACTTCATACTGTTAATTTTGTGTCACAGATGCGCGCGCATCTTAAAATTTCACTCTCATCATTTTTTCATAACGCGCCTAAAGAAGTATAACTTCAAAAAAATATGTATTGGATGGTAGATTACAAACAGACACTTCAATTTTATTTATTAGTATAGATTGTAAAGTTTGCACAATTGTAAGAAAAGTTGAAAGGGAATCGTTTTTCGTGGTATAGACATGTTATGAAATAAGAGGAAGCACGTGTGTATAAAACAGTAATGCATATGAATGTAGAAGGTTAGAAAAGTAGAAGAAGGACAAACAAAGTGTGGATCGAGTGTGTGAGAAATGATATGAAAGAAAGAGGAGTAAAGCAAAGAAAGAGATGCCGGCTAAAAGGGATGTATGGAAGAGGAAAACATACTGCGCCAACCCCAAGTGACTTAGGAACAAGTCATGAGAATAACGATGATGAGTAAATTATATTATTAATTATAATTTAATAACTATTAAATAATTTTTTTACTAATATACACAATTTTTGAATAAAATTTTATCAGTCTAACCCTATTTTGTGTTAACGCCAAATAGCATTTTTTCATAAATAATTATTTTATTCGATTTCTACAAATGATTTCAATTATATTTATAGCCTATCGTTACCTCCTTCTAAATGAAATTAAATTTATACTAAATTTCCGAATGTAATAATTCCTTTTATCATCTCTGTTATTAAGATTTTATACTACACTTCCTTGTTTTTTTTGTATTAACCATACATTTCTCAAGTGCATATCACATATAACGTAACATAAGCTCACGCCTGTTATTCCCGAAGGGTTAGGCAGAGGTGATGCAGCGAACTACTATACCCACATTTCGCCGAGCTTAGTTCCGTCCCAGATGTGACAGGGGGCGAGCCTGTCGCCATATCGGGCACAAATTCCAAACTCCGGGATGATACTGAGTAGAAAAACCCAATACCACTTGGCCCGACCCGGGGATCGAACCCGAGACCTCAGAACGACAGTCGCACCGTAATATAACTGCGCCACCAAGGCAGTTTATTTCAGTTATCAGTTAGTATTCAGTTTATTTCATGTGCATATCAACCGCGAAAATATTAACAATGAATTAATTATTAACAAAGGTTTACTTTTGTGAACAAAAGTTTTAATATAAAAAACATATTTTTTTAATAATATTGAGAGGTAAAGTTAAATTGAATTGTCAGCTATTGTGGTCTTCTGTAGAAATATCGAATACTTCTATAGTAGTATTGATATCGAATCTTAAAAGTTAAGATTGAGATAAAACAAAACAAAACGGGTTTCGCCTGTCACTGACACTGATAAGTGATAATGGCGCTGTGGATAGTGCGGCCGGATTCTGCGTCAATGGACGCGGGTTCGAACCCACATTTCCAACTCTAAAATCAGCCGGATCTTTCGGTGACGGAAAACATCGTGAGGAAACCATAGAATGGTGGTAGTGCATTTTCTAACAATGCTCGCCTGGGTAACTGCTGCCCTCAAGTTCGAAAACTTGGCGTAATGCTTTGACCATCCTGGACCACATCTTCGCTTAACATCAGGTGAGATTGTGGTCAAAGCACTGAGCCTAAAAAAAATTGGAATCGAGCGTATTGTAACTGTAATTATGCTATACAGTTATGTTTTTTTTTTTTTTCACTCAAAGATCTTGAAGTGATTTTTGATCCAAAAATATAGAAATCATCTCTGATTTATTATATTAGTTAATTGCAATAAAACGTACATAGTTATACCTAATAATTAATAATTAGCCTTTCTATAACATCATACTTACATATATACAATTCTTAATAATGATGTTAATTTTCTATATGCAAGTATATTTAGTTAAGATTCATTTCACAAATATATTTACAAAGTACTTACTGTATACTAAAAAATACATGGTATTTTTGAGTTTAATTAGATATAAGCAAATAATTGTAACATATTTTACAAACAAACAACCTAATCATAGATTGTGTTAAGAGTTTTACTATATTATTTATTCTATTGCGCATGTGTCATTTTAATTTAAAATATGTTATTGACATTTTGGTTCGAATAGCATTTATTTTTAGAAATATGTTATCTTTTAACACCGATTAAATGAATACTTACTACTAAAGTGTTTTATATTTAATAAAAATGAACCGTGACCCGAATTTTGTCTGTAAAGAACAATGAAATTCCAGTGGCAATCATCAATTCTAGTTTGTAAATATATAAATACGACTGACGTGTAGAAGACATGTTTGTGAAATTTATGACGCAAATGTCAAGTTTTAGACCATTCCTTTGAGTACTGTAAAAATATTAGGATATCATTTTTTAAAACTTATTTGCTTATTAAATAAAGGGCATAACGATATTTTTCTAATCTTCTAATCTTTTGCATCTATCATTTAAAAGTTAATTGTACAAAATAGAAGTGAGAAAAACGATATATATACTAGCTTTGCCCGCGATTTTTTCTCGCGTGGAATTTAGCCGTCCCATCCGTCTCCATCTCGTAGCCCTTCCCGTCTCCCGTCCCGTCTCCCATCCAGTCTCCCGTTCCGTCCCCCGTCCCGTCCCCGGTCCCGTCTCCCGTCCCGTCTCCCGTCCCGTCTCCCGTCACGTCTCCCGTCCCGTCTCCCGTCCCATTTCCCGTCCCGTCTCCCGTCCCGTCTCCCGTCCCGTCTCTCGTCCCGTCTCCCGTCCCGTCTCCCGTCCCGTCTCCCATCCCGTCTCCCGTCCCGTCTCCCGTCCCGTCTCCCATTCCGTCTCTCGTCCCTTATCCAGTCCCGTCTCCCGTCTCGTCTCCCGTCCCGTCTCCCGTCCCGTCTCCCGTCCCGTCTCCCGTCTCGTCTCCCGTCCCGTCTACCGTCACGTCTCCCGTCCCGTCTCCCGTCCCATCTCCCGTTCCGTCTCCCGTCCCGTCTCCCGTCCCGTCTCCCGTCCCGTCTCCCGTCCCGTCTCCCGTCCCGTCCCGTCAAACAGACACAAATAATTATTAACTATCAAATTATCTATGTCCTTGTAATGTTTCAGAACATTCCAAGTAGGTAATTAAAAAATAAGTGTAGTGTCACCTATGAGTAATCGGCAGAAATACATATATATATGTGTTTACGTAATCACTATTCATAACACTTCGTCCCCCTTATCATCAAAAATAAACAAAACATGAACCGTCCATTTATAGTTAGAATGAAATAATTTTATGTTCCGTGCCATATCTATACCTATTGATATCATAATTAAAAGTCAGTTCAGTACTCGTACTTTCATAAAATTACCCCTTAATACAACGTCTAGAATTCCTAGATATTATATCAAAATATTGATATCTCATTTACTATGTCTTAGATATTCATTATTTATACACTATAAAGATATTTTATGTTATGTCGTTTTGTTCAATTTCTATCAATCTATTAATATCAATTCATTAGAATATCAATTTATGGTGGCGAATGTTGAACTATCGGTGACGGTTGATTGTTGACCATTTAGTGGATGTGACCATAACCCGCTTAAATGATAATGGTGACCGTTGATATATTTATATCCGATGATGCTGGTGAGTGTCGGAACTGATAGGCGCTTAAACAGTTCCACGCATAAGACGATATGGATCGATTGACTATCACTGTTATCCCATATATATTGGTTAGACAGCATTAGTTAGTAGCCTCTGGATGCTGTCCTTTGCACGTACATATAAACCTCAAAACAGCTGAAGAAAATAGGCTGCATGTTGCCTGATTGTAATGCGGGCGACGCTACGGGCACAGCTAGTAAAATAATAAATAACTATTTTGGTTTCACTCGATCTCCATTTATTTGATTCATTGCGTAGTCTGGAAACAGTCATAAAAAACCCGCGTAACTGCATTTTTTACTACTTTATACAGATACACTAATTATGAAAAAATGATTTAAGCTGAAGTAAATTCTAAAATGACATTACTAATTGATAAACTCGTATTTACGTACAAACCATGGAAGACACGCATCTAAGTTTTGAGTTCTGTAGATTTACCACTGTAAACTGATTACAAAAGGTTCAAAGTCATTATTATCAAAGACGTCAACTATAATTTCACTAAAAATAAAATAAATAATAAAATTTGTTTAACCTTTACCCTCGCTGAATTTATTCCTTATTTTTACCACTTGACCTGTTTTTATTAAGCGTAGATATAACAACTAATTATTTGGGTTCCAATGAAAAAGTTCATAAAAAATACTACACTCAATTTAGGCTTATGAAACACAAAAATAATTTTCGAAGCGATCGAAAACCCTTTCATATCAATAAGGGGTTAAAAACAAGAATAAAAAGAATCACCACTACTAGTTTTTGAGAATTTTCATATAACATACTCGTATTTTATGCTTTTGGGGTTTTGCCTGCCTGTTCGTCCATTTGTCTCTCTGTTTACGCATCATGCAAAAACCCCACAACAACGCTGTAGTAATCTATACAGTTATAATCATTGTTAGGGGAATTATTCGAATACCGAGTTCACCCCTGGACGGAATATAATAAGAGGTCAGGCTCTGTATGGCATGGTGTTTGCCTGCCATGTACTATTGGTGTATATCATGGGTATTAGTGAATATGCTTGGCGCTTCACGCCCGGCGAGTCCTACATACCCCTCTTGTCATCTCTAATCCGGGGTTTTAGTTTCCCGGATTCAAGAGGATACAAAGAGGTTCACTTTATAAAAGTAAACTATATACTTTAATGAATTATGGTCGATTTTCAATCATAGGCCATTAGTATGAAGTTTCAGTAGATAATGATGATTTAGTGCTATTCATTTTAATACGTTGGAAATAATTAGTTGTTTTCTTGTTTAAATCTCTAATAATGATTATGATCTAATTTCGATCACCGGTCGAACACTAGTACAACAAATTATATAAATTATGAGTTATTGATAAGTAATTACTGAGATATTGGGTTATTACGATTTTTTTTAATATATCCATCTTTTGTTGTTTTGTTTCTATGACAGTGGTAATATTAAGAATTAGTATTATTTTTAAAATAAGCTCCATCGTGGCACTTTTATATACAGATGCCACACAATATCAATGCAGTATAGGTCAGTGTAACACAAGCAAATGCGCGGTACGATTTTTGTTTGATCGTTTTAGTTCTGTAAATTTTTTTGTTTTTATTATTGAACAGCTTGATTATTGATTTAGATGAATTAAAATATATAGTGGTAGTATGATTTAACTCAAACCATATCAAAGTTGACGGCTTTTGATCAATATAAATAACAAAACAAAGCATAAACCATTACGATAACTTGAACAAAAACGCATCGAAGTATGCTTTATTTTATTGAAGGTACACATAAATAAATCTAAGCTGAATTATCTGTATTTATTTATTAAGTGACAGTAAGTTATTAAAGCAGTTGAAATGGGACGTCAAAATCAGTGATATTAAAGTTACACATTCTAAGTTAGTTACACTAATACTTGATTTTACAATGTATACATCCTAGCAAAACTGAGAGAAATCCTATGTCTCAATACTTATATATAGGAAGTATGTAATGAAATTCTGTGTTATAATTGCAAATGCTTGTCGCATAATTTTAAATCTAGGAAGTCTGTTAAACGATAATTTAACCGTATAATTAAGTTATAGAAATACTGTTTATGAGTTTTTGTTGGAACAGCATCGGTATTTTAGACTGTAGTTCTTAACATCTGTTAATGACATTATGTAGATACGCAATTTGAATATTTATAAATGGAAATATAAATAGGTTTGATTTTAAACAAAGACGATTTCAACGGTTTTGTAGCCTAATTCTTTATGGACGATAACACTAATTGTCTATATATCGTACATCGTAAAATTTTAGGTGCAAAGACTGGAAACTTTTCATCACTTACCTTAATAGTTCAACCGTTTTTACTTCGCTCAACTCATTTTTTTTTTGTTTTTTTTTATTTTTTGAAAGTTAGATAATTCTTTACACACGACAAATTTTAATTTCTTGTACTTGCGAATAGGAATCTCAAAAGTTAATCAGTTCCGTTATCTAGGACAACAGAGACATCATAGATTTTGACGTATATTAAAACTTCAGTACCTATATAATGTAAGCATATTATCAAAACAACTAGACATTTGTTTTGAAAATAACGTATGTTTTACGGGTCAACTTTTTGTTTAAAATAAGTAGGTAATAGAGTTGTTTTATACAAGAATGGTTTTGAGTGATTAGTTTCAAATAACGGTTTTTTTAGCAGAAGTAATTTGATAATATTCTTCTATTGCAGTGGATAACTTGCAAAAATGCTTTATAAAGGACAAAAAATGCTTGAAAACGAGTTTCAAGGATGTCATTAAAGACATAAGTGAATTAGGAATTCCAGTTTTAAGAATCGCGTCTATCGATCCACTTTTATTTATATATGTAGTTATTTAAATATATCCATTTATGTATTCGGATTAATTGAATTAAAATTGTTAAAAGGAAGAGATTTCGGAATTAAAGGCTGTGCTGTTGATAAATTTGCGTAAGCGAAATATTATTTTTGTTTGTAACAATGTATGGGTCCTCAAATAACTTATTTAGTAGAAAACGAAACATGCATTAATAAATAAGTAGATTATTTTTACAGCAAAATTAATGCAGTTTTGTAATTTAAGTCCATCCATTCAACCAGACGTCCTGCTGCTGACTGCTGGGCACAGGTCTTCCCTCAAAATTCCCACAATAACCGGTTTTGCGCCACCCGTATCCAGCGGATCCCCATAGCCTTGGCAAGGTCGTCGGTTGACCTTGTGGGGGGGGGGGGCATACCCACGCTGGGCCATCCGGTACGCGTCAGCCATTCGAGAATCCGTTGGCTTCAACAGGCATTGGTTATACGAGCAATTTGCCCATTTGCCTCTTCTTGCCTTCTGGGTAAACTTGAGTGGCAAAAGGCTGGGCACATTACCCACAGGACCGATGCCCGACGGGGCCTACGAACTTTCGGATGGCTGCCGTATACCGGAAGACGCAGTATGGTTAGGCCCCCTACAAGGTGGACCGAGGACCTGGTGAAGGTCACGCGAATCCCATGAATGCAAGTGGTGCAAGACCGGGCATTCCCATGATTTTTGGGAGATACCTATGTCTAGCATTGGACGTCTTTCGGTTGATGGATGGGTGGACCCTACACGGGACAAGATAAATTCATCGACTTAAGTCTCAACAAAATTTACGTTTTTAAAATATTATATTTAGCACACATCATTATATATTTAATTATATCGTAGGTACCCATAATTGAGTTTATTTCGCGAAAGAAAAATATCTTAATTTCATTCTTATATTCAGTATTCACAAACAAAAACTATTGCTTTTAATTTTTTTTTTTTTTTATTAAACTATTTAACTTTATTAGGTACGTAGTAATATTCCCCCCATCCCTACTGGGCCATTGCACGGACGAGGCCCAGTGGGTTCGCCGCAGGGGGCGTCGCGGTGCTTGCGAAAGCCATCCCGTATCGCCCCCATCCCAAATGCGGCGGACGGCCCCGGGGGGTTTTAGTGGGTATTTCCGGGCGACTCTCGCCCGGGTGAGTCCCACACTGGCACGGAGACGTCCCTCCGTGCCCCCTTATCCATTGAATTGGGGGACTTCGGTCTCACTAATGCAATGGGTAAGGGTAGTGCGTAAATGCATTTCCCCCTGTCAAAAAAAAAGACTAGTTTTGATTCATAAAATATTGCGCCAAAGTTTTAAATCAAAATATTGCAATAATATAAGGAAGATACGTTTTTTAGTCGTGTTTTTTATAAATATGTAAATTACTCTGTCTCTTAGCACAGAGTTATATTTTTTCCTTATAACATTTTCCTTAATAGATGCCGCTAAATTTACTACAAAACAGTTACCATATCTTCCTTTCATATTTGGGCTATTTATTAGTAACTTATCGAGAATTAAATTGTGTAATCCATACAGACTCGGCAAATTTGAATACATATGATACGTTTTGGCTATTGCTGCTGTTAATATTGTATGTTGCTTGTAAGAAAGAAATAAATAAATAATGATGCAAAACTTCGACATTCTATTATATTGTACGTTGGTTTGTAAAGTGAATTCAAATTTCTTTCGGAGCTTACATAGAAAAAGAAAGAGGAACACTCTGAGTAAGATGTGATTTAATAACAGTGGAAGGTGATTATTAAGGATCTGCATCAAATACTATATTGAAAGATTTATTAGGAGGCGAATCTATTGATGTAAGGGAAAGATCGAGATCGGTATGTAACTTAATGTGAAACAATGTGTTTTTATTTACATTACAGAAAATATAGTTTAGAGTCTACACTAAACTTTAGACTTTTCTTTCTACGCGCAGAAACCTGACGGTGAAATTCACTTGAAATGCGATTTCGATACGATAAATACGATATTATGGGTAGGGTTAAACTATTTGCCGATGGCTTGTATGTCGGCCAAAAATAATCTAGTGAGTTTGTATAATTAAATAACTGTAAACTAACCTAAACTGTAAACGAAAATACTAAATTAGGCATTAAAAGAAACTCGTCTACATCGTCTTCGATATTGTTAAATCTTTGATATTAAAACTAATTAATAACTTTTATATTAATTTAGCTTTCATCTGTCATTGCACCTTAGTTCCTTGCATATTTTTTTATTTTTCATTTTTTCTATTTTTGTAATGTACTGAAAAACTAAATATTATGCTCGCATAAATTATTTTTGCCTATATAAATAATGCCGTACCCACCTAAAATGTGTTTTTATTAAGCTAAGCACATTGTATATCTGGTTGGTGATTGAATAAAGAAATAAGTTAATTAATTATATTATATTCACTATTGCTGACTAAATATGTTGAAAACTATTGACCCAGTACAATATCATTATTCGCTGTTCAGGTTAAGCCATTACAAAACCATTTAATGACAATTCGAAAGTGGTCATGACTAGATTTGGGAAAACTGTCATCGAGAAAACGCTAAAAATCATTTTTTTTTTATATTTCATATCTTTCTAAATTCTATGATTTTATACCCGTAAAATATTATGTAACTGATGACTTATCGTCATATGCTAAACCTTAATAAATGTTAACAAAAGGTGAATGCTAATATATATTTTCAATGTCACGTTTGTTTGTTTTTGTTTTTGTTGTTGTAAATATATGCACAATAGCTTTGAAGTTGGACTTGTTTCACAAAAAAACCGGTAATGATCAAGATTAAGTGTAAGAAAAAAAAATAAATCCTTTTACAATCCAAGAACAGTGATGATCTTCGACAGATGACGTCTTCGTGTTGATTCAACCAACGATTAAACCAACTTACCTTTATGTTTTTGGATATATAAAAGTATAATTACATACATTTGTACATTGTACATTTGCATACATTTACCTATATCTATCCTAATACTATAAAGAGAAAAGGTTTGTATTTTTGTATCTAACGAATAAACTTAAAATCTACGGGACCGATTTGGATGAAAATTTATTACGGAAATAGTTTGGAATCTATGATTGTTTATTTTTTATTCCGAAAATACCACAGGAACGGGAACCATGCGGGTAAAACCGCGGAGAGCAGCTAGTCTGTATGCTGAAAATTAAAACAAAGCAATAGTAATTATGGTCATTAATTTTCTGTATCTTACACACAGAACGATGCAAGAATTTGATGCCTTGCGATTTTTATTTTCATTTAGTCGTAGTGTATATAAGAATATTATAACTACAATTTTATTACAAGAGATTTTTCTGTTGTACTTTTTGTAAGTAGTTAAACAGGTGAAATATAGGTATTTATTATTGTAGCTTCTGGTTTAGGGAACTGGTTCTTCTTATTCATACAACTGCATAGACGAGATTGTTTTATGAACGTCATATAAAAGCTTGACATAAATTTTAATTCTTACATTTGTAAAATCCTCATTGAAGTAAACATGGCAGCCAAGAATTTAGTGGTCCTCTTAATTGTGAGCGCAGTTTTAGTTTGTTGCAAATCTGCATTTGGTAAGTTAGCAATGTTATTGTTATTAAATTTTTTAAACATTGTTAATTTGTTTTTACATACAATCTAATTATTTTTTAAACTTAAGTTTTATACATTTGATCAAATAAAACTAAACATATTTTTAACATAAATTGAGAGCATTAATGAAAGTATTATGTATTATTTTTCCCAAATAATAAATATATGAATATTATAATTTTGTATTATTCTAATTCTAGTTGACACTTTATCGAAATGCAGCAAATCTGACAATACATGTCAAAAAAAATCTGATACAGAAAGTTTTACGGGAAGCTGGAAGCGTAGGAATCCCAGAATATAATATTAATCGAATAGACCCTTTGAACGTAAAGGAATTGCATATTTCCGTATTAGACGCGGTAGACCTTACAATAAATGATGGTACAGTAAAAGGAATAAAAAATTGCGAAATTTTGAAATTTATGTGAGTACTTTGGTTTGCGGGAGCTTGTAAAATACTAAAACACATACCGTGGATGGTATTACTGGTCCACTGTGAAAATAATGTTTAATTATCAAGTCTAATCAATATTGGACAGACAGAGATTGATCGCCCAGCAAGTTTAACACATTAACAAAAAATTGGTATTAACTTAGCGGTGATGGTATATACGTACTCCTGAAGGAGATAAGTTCGAGTCCCACAATTAAGTTAAGCTGTCGGTATTAAGGTATTTGCTGATAGTCAAATGTTCATCTACCAGATGCTGCAGATGGTAAATCAGTTCCTTTTCTAGACTGACTATATCATCATTTTAGTGGAATGGTATAACTATTATATAAACAGTTAAACTTTCTTTTTTTCAAGCCTAGTCCTAATGAATAATAGACTAGCCTGTAATATAGACGGTGTTATTTTCTTCACTATTAATTCTCATTAAATATAAAAACCGTTATTATTTACGCCATGACAAATGCAAGTTAGAATGCTATAATTTAGAATCGATTTCAACGAAAATTTATAGGTTATCAGACGTTTAACTCATAGCGCCGCGGTTGCCACTGTTTGGTAATTTCAAATGATGTAAATTTGATAATATATTATACAAATGTATTTTTAGTACTAATTTTGAAACTGGTCACGCTTCTGTCGAGATGTTGTGTGATATTTCAATTAAGGGAAAATATAAAGCATCCACATTTAGTCCTCTTGTGAAATCATTGTTGGGTGTGGATTCGGTGCACGGTGAAGGAAATGGAAAAGTTAAAATAGGTATGGTATTTCTATAAATTATTACTTCATTTTTGTTAGAGATTTGATAACAAATTATACCTAATGCTTATCTTTAATTACTACAAAAGGCACAAACTAACACTTAAGGGTAATATCCCTAACGAGGATTAGGATAGGTTCACGAAACAGAGGTGAGAGTAGTGCAACTTTGTCGTGAGGTTATTAATAATTTCGAAAAAATCCGATCGCAAGATCTAAATTCGAAACACCTTATTGTTAAAACTCTTCCGGAGCCTTCCTATACCTACATATATAACAATGATGGTCAATTGCACTGTGCGGTATACAATAGAGTTTTTAAAACTAAATTTAACTTTGCCAGCCATCTACGAGCTGTAACTAACTTTTGCTGTTGATATTAAAGAGGAAGATGAACACTGAATTGATTAACATTGTTTTTAAATTGCAATCGTATTCTCAGCCCAGGAATACATTTGAATACATTGTGCTATAAAAATGTAAAATAATACCTAATGAATGAAATCGACGTTATTTTGCAATCATTACCTAAATCATAGAATATTCAAATAGGTAAAAATGTAAATTATTTCTTGAAAACGTAGATAATTTGCAATGAGAAAATTAAAATGACATTCCTTCTCTCTTTACTTTGTAAGTTAATCTCTTCTTCTCTGTTCATCTCAACAGATTAATAATTCTTTTTTTTTCTTTTTAGAAAAATTAAAGCTTTTTCTTTGAGTTCACGTTCGATGTCGTAAAACGTGACAATGATTCATTTATTAGTTGCAAATTTGACAAATCAAAATATACTTACGACATACTGGGTAAAGTACATTTTAATGCTGATAAGTTGTACGTGGGAAAAGAGGAAATGAGTAAGTAAATTTTTGTATAAATAGAAAAAAACTCATCGCCTAACTTGTAATTAAAAAAAAGAAAATTTATTTTTATGCATTTTTTAAATCACAAAACCGACTTCCAAAGAATATACTATAAAAATGCACTGCAAAGTAATTAAATAATTACGTTATTAATCTACTTATGCTAACTTCGATATATCCTTTGTTTTAATACCATTAGTAATAATTTAGTAAAAGGCTTCTACTCCTCTTCGTTACAATGTTGTGCCTTCCATGATCAGATCAACAAAATAAGTTGTTGACTACAATACGCAAATACTTGGATAAGCGTGGAAAGAAATATATACACAATGTGTATAAGTATCTATAGAATTCGAGGGTTGCTCTTGATTTCCTTGAGATCCACTGATCAGATCCAGACTTGGTGACAATTGGACCAACCCCAGTCGTTACTACTTCGAATAAAACAAAATTAGAAATCGGTCCACATTTACGGAGAAATCTTGTAACAAATATAAAAAAAACATACAATAGAAATGAGAATCTCCTCCTTTTTGAAGTCTGTTAAAAAAAAGATGGTTTGATTGATCATGGTTTACAAACTACGTGATAATTAAGTGATGAATAACTGAGTGACACTTATATTGAAATTAATACTATATCGTCTATCTAACTATCCGCAATATACGTTGGCATAAACTTAAATAAACAAAAATACAATGCACGTTTCTGACCTTAAAATCAGGCCATGTAACCTTATAAGATAATTATAGAAATGCTAAAACAAAACGATTCTCGTATCGAATAAATGTTTGCATTTTATTAATGTCAGTTAACAAAAAAGAATAAAAACATATTTCTGCAGTATTTGTGTAAGAATTATTAACCTAGACATTTTTGAAATGACCGTGACTCAATAATAGAGTGTCGGGAATCGCAACAACTGATCATGACGATAATAAAACCTGGTAGTAGGGGTTACCCTACTTCTAAGCTAAAGGTGCGTTGCTTAATCTACTTACCATCCTGTTACTTATCTTACTTATTATGTAAAAAGGCAAAATTGTTTTTTCATTTATTATGGAGAATCACATAAAACTATTTAACTAATTTGAAAAATTCATTTTCACTTGTAAAAATCTTTGTATCCTAGATTATATTTTTAATTAGATAATTTGTTGTTTAGGGTCGGAACAATATGTCTTCTTCTTCAATACATCTCTATCATCCAACATACATATATTCATTCAACCTTTTTGGCTTCATATCTTCCATCATTCACTCCATCCATCTTTTCTTTGGACGTTCTCTCCCTTTCCATCCCTCTTCTTTTATAGTCATCACTTTCTCGTCACAAGTGTTTCGCCTCTTCTTAATACATGTCCATACCAAGACAAACGATTCCCTTTCATCTTTTCTATCATTAAAGCCACTTTTAAACTTCCTCTAACCAACTCATTCTTGATCCTATCCATTCTGTAGCTTAATATCCAACAATTGGTTACAAATTAAGACAATAAAACAATGCATATGTCTGGACTGTTTGCCCTTGTTTGTCGATTCAAGTGTTTTTCCTATTTTATTTAATTCGACGCAATATATCTCCTTAATAATGACGGCATATTATTTTTAATTGTGCAAGCGTAGTAGCATATATATGCAACAATATAAATTTTTATAATACCTGTTCTGTTTTACCTTCGAATTATCGTTATAAGTGTGATAGTGGACTGCCTAGAAGCATTTTGACATTAACTAGGTACCTTTAATTAATACATTTTATTTTTATTGACAGTAGATAGACCTTATTCATTTTTTTTAATTTGAATATCGATTGGTACCAGTTACTGTAAGTAATCGTTATCGAAGCATGATCTTTATGATGCAATTAATTTACATGTATTATGTTGTAGTCTCAAGAGTGAATGTGCGAATGAATATTTTTACATATGATCAAACGCCATTATTAACTGCGTTCGTTGTTTCAGTTTTTTTTTATTCCCCACAGTTAGTTTACTGCTTTCAGGTTTTAATGTTCTTCCAGTGAAATAAATTACTATTTCATTGAAGTGTTTTTTAACCGAGTAACGCTGTTGGACAGCATCACTAACCTTAAGGCAATACTTAAGGCACTCAGTCGAAAAAGAGCATACCCTTTAGCAAAAATGGTATGTTACGAACCTCAGTTTGGCTGTTACGAAATTTATTTTAGCTAATCTATAAGATTTGTCAAAAAAAAGGTACCTTACAGGACCTATTTACTAGAGTGTGATGTGCAGGAAGGAGTGTGTGTGTGTGTGTGTGATGCGTATAATGCCTGATTTCAAGGTCAGAAATGTACATTGTATTTTTTATACTTGAAGTGTCACTGTATGGGGCAGGCGGTGGCTGTTTGTAACAGTGCCCCCGATTGGGGATCGTAACACATGCTTTAAATATCAAATGTAAAGGAAATATTAAATCATAATATTGTAATATACTGTTCTAGGTCAAACCATTGTTAAGGTAATGAACGAAAACTGGAAAACAATTATGGATTTAGTTGGAAAAAATGTCATGGATATAGCAATGGGATACGTTTACGATTTTGTTAAAGAATTCTTTGACAAAATACCAGCAAAGCACTTTTTAATTGATCTATCATAACACGTAGTGAGGTGAGAAATGTTACCAAAAATGTTATCATATACAAATAATGTTATAATTATGCATTTTAATGAACGTAAAATACAACAAATCAATGAAATATTCAAAATGCTGTCTCTGTATAAGTTGATAATTAATGTTAAAATATAATATATGTTTCTTTTAGAAGTGTGTTTTTATTTTTATAGTTCATTTTTATGATTTAAGCTATTATAATAAACATGTCTAACAGCTAAAAATGCAATATTTTTTTTATGTTCTAAGTTTATTGTGTCTGAAACCGATTTAGCAACTATTGGGTGTTTTCTTAAACAAAAGTTTGGCAATTTCTAATTATTTAATTATTTCTTCTATGAATTTTGGTAAATAAATCATAATTTGATTTTATTTGTTTTGGAAAAGGTTATAGACAATACATAAAATGCATGCTATTATGCAATTAAAGTGCAATACTCATGTATATATAGGGTTGGGAAAAATAGATTACAATTTGACAAAAAAAAGAAATAAGATTATGTATAATTATAGTTACTGTTTATAAAATTGTGATTTACAAGATAACAGTCACTCGCACTAAAAACCCTAAACCAAACTTTTAAAAAAATCGTAGAGAACATGAAAAGTGGTTTAGAAGGTGTGGGATTCACACGGCAGTAAGATTTACAGAGTATAGAAAATTTGTTAGCTCCGGTCTTCGCACACTTCCCACTACACTAAAATCATCCCCAACTTTAGCTTATTACTGCCTTAACGGGATGATACGGGATGACAAGGTAAACTGCGATTCGCCTCGGCGGGAGACATCTAAGCTCCTGCATACGTGAAGAGTAACCCGGTAAAGGCTGCCTCCCAAACGGCCTCCCCAGAGCAATGGATTGTCAGGGACCTGTCCCTCGGTTTGGCACCCAAACTTCTGGACAACCCTAAACAGGTCTTAGCATAAAAGGTGTACCTCTACCTCTCGTTGAATACGGTCGACAAAAGGCACCACCCATGTAATGACCGATATATGCTTACAGAGCGCAGCGTGGCTTTGCTGCCACACACATCGCCGCTGTAGTCGGGCAAGCCGATTAACAAATATCCTAGTTTAATTAATTTTATTAGCATTATACTGTGCTCGATTGTTGTAGGTTCTTAGAATTTAAGACATACAATGATGGGATTCTCCTTCAGACCTTTGTTATGTACAATAAAACAGTATTATCTAAAATATGTTATCTAACTTCGATATCCTGTTATTATTCATGAAATTCTTACTCGACCGATGACCATCAAAGTATAAAGGACTAGGAACCTGCTCCGGTTTCGTATACAGAAATCTCTAAGCTCTACTTATAATAGGCTAGAGGGGCGAAATCTGTATATTAAAGATATTTCAGAAAAAAGTACCATGAACGACAACAGAACACATTTCGTTGGTTTTTAAAATTTTTCTATAACTGACTGTCTGTCTATTTATTAATTTGTTCGCCAATCATGCAAAAGCTTCTCGACCGAATTGGATGAAATTTGATATGATTGTAGTATAAATTTTGTAGTAACAATTATAATATATTTTTAACCATTTTAAAAATAGCATAAATAGCGTTTATCTATATTCATATAAAAACATCCTAATAAATATGTGTTTGCTTAATAGCATTATAAATGAATTGAGAAATGAAAAAAAAAAAACTAAATTAAATCAATATAATTTTTGTATTTCTCATTTCTATTTTTATTCTTTAATAATTTAAACTAGTTTGAAACATTTATAAGGACATATGACAGTATAATAATAAAAGGCTAAAAATGTTTGTCTGCCTTTTTATTAATTTGTTCATAAACTACTAAACCGATTTCGATGAAATTTGTTATGGATAGTAGTTTAGACTCTATTGTAACATCTATGTATTTGTATAATGTATGAATAGCCTTTATTCTAATGCATTAAAAAATCATAATAATGAAGTTGAAATTGTTTGTTTGGAAGTTCGGGGTTACCTCCGGTATTACTGATCCGATTTTGAATTTTTTTTCACTGTTTGTTTCACAATTTTTGTTTCACAATATAAATGTACATTAAATATAGGCTACTTTTTATTTTGGTAAATATATATTTTCAATAATTAATAACAATAAATACTTATGAAGTCGGAAAAATTCTATAATATGATGTGCGCTGTCTGAATAGTTTGATCTATGTCGCTGCTTTACTTTCGGTGAGGTATGGACTGTGCCGTATTACCAAACCAATACTTCCCCTATTGGTTATATATATCATAATGTGGATTCCACACTTGACTGAAATATTCTAAATTAGACCGCACTAAATGTTTATATAAGTATAATTTACTACTAGGAATTTTAAAACGCTTGTAATGTCTTAAAACAAAGCCTAGCATTTTAAAGGATTTTGTAATAATCAGTAATGCGCCTATCAATCTTTAGTTTCTCGTCAAAAATTATACTTAAATCTCTAATATTATCAACTTTTACTAGAGTAAAAGTTATACATATATAATATATATGTAAATATTATACATAAATAATATTGTATATGTACAATGCGAAGTAGACTTATCTCTAGTGAATCTTATGTAATAACAGTTATTAATATTGTAATGTAATATTAAGATTCATTTTATTAGAGTTACACCATTGCTCTACACGTTTTAAGTCTTCTTGAAGTAGTTTTATGTGTCCTGGGACATTAATTGATTGAGATCTTCAACATAGATATATGTAGAAATCAGAGTGCTGAAAACAAGCTGTAATATAGTTGATAAAGAAAAAAAAGACAAAGTAAAAATAAAAGTACAAAAATCATTAAAAGTACCTTAAGTTACTTTTGCTATCTAGCAAAAAAAGTCCCATTAAAATCGGTCCAACCGTTCCAGAGATAACCCATTACAAACAGACAAAAGTTTTATATTGTATTTTTGCTATAGGTATCTTTATAAATACATATCTATTTAGTAAAAAAAAATAACGTTGACATTATAAACAGACACTTCAATATTATTTATTAGTATAGATTTCAGTTTAGGCAGTTATTTTCATTTGCAACTCTAGCTAGCAAAGACTCCAATATTATTAATGGTACCTATTAAAACAAAGGATGTATCGAAATAAGCAGACTATTTCTGTCATTATTCCTTAATTAATTAAATAGTTTTATTACTTATTTGTTTTTCAGTGGATATTTACAGTATATTCTCTTGATTTACCTAAAATACACTAATCAGATTCAGATTTGACAATGGGAATACCTTGGGAGGGGACTCCATCGAATAAAAAAAAACTTACAAATCGGTCTACAATTGAAGAAGAAATAACGCGTAACAAACATACAAAAAAACATACAGATGAATTGATAAGCTCCTCTTTTTTGAAGTTGCTGAAAAAATAAGTGTCTAATATAGTCACTTTGGATTTTAAAGAATAACCATTTTCTATCAATATGAATTTATTTGTAATTTAAATTGTGTCTCCCATTAGTTATAAGCTAATTTTAAGGTAGTAAGTAATTAAAATCAAAAACAATACTCTTTTATTCAATTTAGGCCCCAGAAAAAGCGCTTATGAACGCCAAAACAGTACCACCGGTTTGCAAAACAACACGGTCGAGAAGAGCCTGAAAGAAACTCGATCTATTATTTTTTATAAATTTGAATATATATCCAAATATTTCTATAAACTATACATATTATATTTATAACCGTTGTTAGCGGAAGCATAGAGAGGAGCTTCATTTTCAGAAATCAATATCGTTCACGTTATGATCCACCCTTTAATGGTCTTTCGATATTAAGACTTGGCTCATATAGTTCTTCAATTTATTGTCAGATAAAATGTTAATCTTCTATGGGAACTTGTTTTAAAAACCGAACAATATTTCATAATCATTTACTTTACAGTAACTCACGACGTCCCATATTTTAAATTACTCGAACTGCTCGTTTTTGTAACATAAAAAAGGTGTTTATCTCTGGCGCTGCTCCCCACAGTAAAATGCTGTAAACATTAAGGTAGGAAAGTACTCGTAAGTAAAGTAGACTAACCTAAATCTGTTAAACGGCGAATTTTACGACCTGCAAATGCAGCGGAACTGAGCCTTCCAGCCAAAGTTTTAATGTGTGTAATTTATAATTAAGTGTGATAACCAAGAAAACAGTTTTCTCAATTAAGACTAATAAATTCCCTTCTATCTTTATCATACAGTCAACGCAAATTTTATACATTTACTTTTCTTAGTATTTAAGGGTAAATTATTTAAATCAAACCAGTTTCAAGTTTTTGTTGGTGTATTATTATTTAACTGCCCAACCTCTGAATCCTTTATATTCACTTTGATTATGAATGAAGTGTTATGTGTTATCAACCATTAGCGGTCGATAATTTCTGGAATATAAATAATAAAAACAGTCCCAAAATTGAGCCTTGCGGGATGTTGATTCCAGCTAATGTCCCTTAGAGGTAACTCCATTTACATTTAAAATAGAGTGAGGTTTCAATAACACCACAATGTTTTATTTGGATTTACTGTGATCAGCGCAAGCCTTTGAAATATTACAAAAAACACTGATCTGCGAATCCTCCAAGGCTCTCGCTCAATATATGACTTATTAACGTTGCACCAGCGTCAATAGTAGATTAACATTTCATGAAACCAAACTGCCAGCTATCCAAAATCTCTTCTTCTTCAAAATATTCAACTAACTGATTAAACATACTTATTTTCATTAAATTGAGGAAAGTCCTGTTGCTATGCATCCGCATATGTTTGTGAAATATGGTGAAAAATTAAACATAATTTATTAAAGAACCGACATTCCCCATAATATCTCTTTAGTGTGTTTCAAAGTGAATTCCATGAAAAGTTTTTATTATATTACCTTCACTAATAAATGTTAAAATAATATTTTGAATTTATAGGGGCATTCAAATTATTGAGAAGTAACGCGGCACCATGTGGTAATGAAGTTATATGTTTAGTAACTTCGAGAGGTATGCTAGTGAAGTAACCCTGAAAAATAGTGGCTACCTCTGAACTGCTCGAGGTATTTACTTCGATGACGTTTAGATTAAATTAATTATTATTTATTATATTATACTTTTACCAGTTTTTTATTTATAGTCCACACAGTTTTAGCCTTAGACTCAAGAACTATATTTCCTGAAAAAATTGCTTTTGATGTTATACATACACGGTTAATATCTTTTTAATATGCCTTGACATAACCATAAAATAATTTATATTAGTAGTCAGTGATTATCTATAATATGGATTATATAATTTACATTACATTTCCTAATTTCTCTAGTTGCCCATTAGAGACGTAAGGGGACTTAATAAAAAAAATCACTGAATGCCGTCAAGCTCACCGCTAGACGGGAAGATTCCCAGAAGGAATCAATCTATTTATTGATATAATTCTAGTTTAAAAAACATTTTTTAACCTTTATTCATTACTACCTGTATGCCCGTAGCTGCGCCCGCGTTTCATATATTCTTCACTGTATTTTAATTTTTTGACACGGAATCATAATTTTTTTCTTAAATAATGTTAGCACTAACAAAAAGTAAAAATATTTGTCACAAATTATAGCACTTGCCCGTCTATAAAATTTGATTCAATTATGAGTTTTTTTTTTTTTTTTACGCGGAACCCTAATTATTTTCCAATATTAATAGTTACCCGGAGTAACTTCAGCTATCTACCAAAAAAAAGTCGCGTCAAAATAGCTCCAGCTGTTCCGGAGATTACCCATTAAAAACAGACAGATATACAAAAATTGTATTTTTGGTATAGGTGTCATACATTCATACATTATATCATACATATCTATTTACATTCATATATATTTAGAAAAAAAAATGGTGTCATTACAAACAGACTGTTCAGTTTGTTTTATTAGTACTACCTGTGTGCCCGCGGCTGCGCCCGCATTTCATATGTTCTTCACTGCGTTTTAATTTTTTTGGATGGAACCCTAATATTTTTTTTTGTAATAAGATAAAGTAAACATATTTCTAATGAGTTCAAGCACTTGCCCGTAAAACTGTGCACTTTATTCAATTTTCTATGGATTTTAATTTTTTTACGCGGATCCCTAAATATTTTCGATAACTAAAAGTACCCTATGTTACGCGGAGTAACTTCAGCTAACCAAAGTCCCGTCAAAATCTGTCTAGCCGTTCCGTAGATTACCCGGAACAAACAAACAGACAAACATTAATTTAAAAAATGTATTTTTGGTTTAGGTATCACATATACATTCATACCTATTTAGTAAAAAAAAAAAAAATGACTTTACAGACACTCCAATTTTATTTATTATAATATAAAAGTATAGATAAGCGTTGCACCAGTGTCAGTTGTAGATTTTAATTTTGTCAAATTGTCGACCGTCCAGGACCCCTTCTTCTTTAAAATAACCAACAAGGTGATTAAGCATAATTCTTTAAAAAATCTTACTTATAGACAGAAATATAGAAATTGTTCTATAGTTTCTAAGACCACTTCTACAGCCTGATGATTTAAACAAAGGCACCACTTTACTTACTTTCATTAGAATGCGGAAAGTGCCAGTTTATACACATAGATTAATGTGTCGAGTACCCATAAAAATAAGACAATAGGAAAACAATGGAAAGTTGGCGTAAACGCCAGGTAAGTACTAAAGGGGTTAAATATATTAGCCAAATAACGTGAAATAATATTAACAACTATGGATTGGACAACCATTACTGACATTCCCCATGTGTCCTGGGTATATTTCAAATTTAATTGTTCGTGTGCTTTTATTATTTCACCAGCAATAATAAATGTAAAATTAAATTTTTTATTTGCCGGAATGTGGTATAAATTTCACTGAAAGTATTTATTGGTGAGATCATGCTCATTATAATATAATTAATTCCCGATTATATAGATCTCTAAAGAGTTCGATAGGAATTATTTAATGTATTATTTTATTTACGACTTTTAAATAGTTTTAAGGTAGAACAACTTAACATAAGTGGGAGATACTAAAACTTTCCTGTTTATAACAAACTTTAATATTGACCAACGTTTGGTTATATAATTTCTACTTTAACTGTTGTCTGGTCAACATATGTAAAAATAGAACTTCAAATCAAAATCAAAATCAAAATTTATTTATTCAATTTAGGCCCTAAGAAGGCGCTTATGAACGTCTAAAACACTACCACCGGTTCGGAAAACAACCCAGTCGAGAAGAGCCGGCAAGAAACTCGATCTGGTTCTTTTTTTTTCATAAATATAATATATATCATTTTTTTTGTCATATAAAAAACTATACAAATCGTAGTTTTTAGTGGAAGCACAGAGATGTGGGTTATTTCCAGACATCACTATCGTTCACGTAATGATCCACCCTGTAATAACCTTTTGAGATTAAAACTTGCTTGACATAATACTTGGGATCTTATTGTAAAAACCGAATACTATTACCTATAAAGCTTTTATTACACTTACTTAACCTAAAGCGTGGGACGGCCAACTTGTCTTTACTTCTAGTATTAAAATTATGACGATCATTTAACTTCAAACCTTCGATAAAGAATCTTTTTATGGATTTAATTATTTGTTGTATTAATTATACAAAAAAAAAAATCAAGACAACATTAAAGCACTTCATACTCTAGCGATTATAAACTTTTATATTATTTTGAAATTCATGAAAATTAAAAACGTAATTTTGTGTTGAATTATATTCTTTTTTTTAAACGGTTATCGTGTATAATGTGTCAAACTATTTACAAACCTATAAAACCATTTTCTAACAAGATAATTCTCTATTTTTAATGTGTAATGTTACTAGACCTTTTTTTTTTTTTTGACGAGGGGAAATGCATTTACGCACTACCCTTATCTATTGTATTTGAGGGATCAGAGTCCCCCAATACAATAGATAAGGGGGCACGGAGTGACGAGCTCCGTGGGACTCACCCGGGCGAGAGTCGCCCGGAAATACCCACTAAAACCCCCCGGGGCCGTCCGCTGCATTTGGGATGGGGGCGACACGGGGTGGCTTTCGCAAGCACCGCGTCGCCCCCTGCAGCAAACTCACCGGGCCTCGTCGTGCAATGGCCCAGCGGGGATGGGGGAGTGTACACACTTCTCAACCCCACCTCTTCGCCCGCCTCCCGTAGGAGGCATGACCTAGATAGGTCTGCAGTCCGGGGGGAATGTTACTAGACTTTTTTTTGTTTTTTTTTGACGGGGGGAAATGCATTTACGCACTACCCTTATCTATTGTACTTAGGGGATCAAGGTCCCCCAGTACACTAGATAAGGGGCACGGGGGGGTGACGAGCTCCGTGCAGTGTGGGACTCACCCGGACGAGAGTCGCCCGGAAATACCCACTAAAACCCCCCGGGGCCGTCCGCTGCATTTGGGATGGGGGCGACACGGGGTGGCTTTCGCAAGCACCGCGTCGAATGTTACTAGACCTGACTTTATTATAAAACCCGAACCAAAGATATGGTACGAAGATAAGGTGATCTATTTTCAACCTATGTTTCAACCATATCATTTTTCGGTGATCTAATAATATTGTAGGTATGGTAGCTGTTGCCAATAATTGTGATAAATGCGACAATAGCACAAAATTTGTTGTAAATAACTAACTCGAATAACTATTAAAAAAAAAAAAAAAAAAATTAAATATAGATGTTTTATCAAATGATTTTTGTCTGTTGTAATATCATATGAAGATATCTTTATCCCCGACAGGAAGTAGTTTTAGCCAAGTTTACTAGGCTGTTATTAAATAAGCTGAATAACACTTAAACTGTGCTGTTGGAATTAGGGCTTTATTTTTTGACAAATTTGGTTCACTTTTTACTTACGTTGTGGTTATAACCATCTGGCGTTCACAATCTTGCTGTATGTTCTTTATCCAGTAACCCAAACGAGCTTGAGGTTCTTACCCCCGCTAATTTCCTCATAAGTAAGGTACTTCTACAAGTTTTTTTCATATGGTATTGGCTCGGTGCTTTGGTAACAATCTCACCTGATGTTAAGTGACGTTGTGGTCCAGGATGGTAAACACACTCTAAGCCTAGAGATACTGATTCCCTAGTGATGACGCCGAAACACACCTATTGGTATTTGGCGACAGGTTTTCAAACTTGAGAGTGGTAGCTACCCAGGCGAGCATCATTATAAAATGCCCTACCATCTTGTCGTGAAAGTGCCATAGAAAGTGGCGTAATACAATCTGATTTATAAAGTACTCCGTTGAATCGTTGGCAGGCTGTCCAACAAATCCCACACCTAATTTGAAAACATTGGAGCCAGGGTTACTTACAAACTTTATAATAGCATCAAAAATAGTTAATCAAAAGTTAACACTTTAAGGTAGATGATCTTGTTCTAACGAATAGTGATGTGCAAGTACACATTAGAAAAATAACAGAGTTACGTTAAAGACGAGATGGTATCCTTCGTCTTAAAATTATAAAAAAAGGAGCTAACTTACTCGTCCTGTTTCCAACGTTTCTTCTGCTGTTAGAACAGGAGATAGAATAAGCATTCTTACATACAATAATTTTAAATGAGTTTATGCTTAATTCCCAATTTTAATGTTTTATTTATTCTATTTCTATCCTCTATAGTGGTTGACATACATTTCATTATTTTTAAATTCGCTTCAAATCCTCACATATGTACATTAAGGAAGCATGCATCAACATTTATGACTAGAAAATCCATGGGGGTTTTTCTACTGGTAACTTGGCTTCACACAAAGCTCTCTCACGCCATCTAATGGGTAGTTGCCATCTGACGGCGGTAACAAAATAATCGTGCGCGTGTTTAGAGTTAAATAATGTGAAGTAAGGGAATAATGGCGCTGTGACAAATATCTTGGAATCAACCACGTCCCAAGCCACAAAATCGACCAAAAGTTTTGGAGGTGAGTAGCCGTATGATGACAGTCAACTGATCATTTCGTTCATTCTATAGATAGCAACGTAAATAAAAGTGTGAGGGGAATATTCAAATAGAGATAAGATAATAATAGATAAGGGTGTATCAGAGTGTATTTCAAGAGTGTATCTCAGTCTCTTTAAGGAAGTGAATAAAATTAATTTAACAGTGCGGTCGGGGAACTCCCCTCAGCACCGAATGTAATTAGAAATAAAATACTTTTTTTTATCTTTTATATTTTTTTAGAAGCAGATAACGAATCAAATAAAACATGACGTCACTCATGGCCACATGTAACCTTAATAAGCAGAATTCTATGCCTCCTGTTTATGTCTCTGTTGATTAGCAGATATTTAGTGAGTACCTACTTTATTCATGGAGATTACCAATTATGAGATTTGCATCACTTTTCAGCTATTATATCAGCTTAGGTGATACGCGTCCTCTTATTTATGAAACCCCAATGCGAACTGTTGCGAAAGTCTCAGAACTTTTACAATTTCTTAATTTTCGTCTATGATTATAATATTATAAAGTAGTAGAAGAAAGGTTTTATTTTTCAACTGAGTTATGAATATTTAAAAATTCTAAAATGAGTACATTTGCCAATATCTACCACAAATCTACTTATTAAAAGTATTTTTTTCCAATTTAGTATTGTCTATGCATTGTTCTACACAACTATTGATTAATTCATTTTTAATCACTCCAAAACTGAATATTTTTCCTAGTTTACACTTGATGGCGATAATTATGTTCTGATGAAAATAGATTCGTACAATATTCATGCGAGTACACGCGCAGCATACCGCATTACGTTACTTACTTGTCAATTTCAACCAAGTCTTTCTCCTCATAAGGTGCGTTAAAGAGATTCATTTCAAAATCAAGAAATACTGTATATTTTTAATCTCTAAGTTTAGCACTCTACTAGAGTGTAGATGATGTGTGGAAAAAGCAGTTACTGATAGTTGACAAATTCTATGGCACTGTCTAGCTTAAATAAATGTCTGTGAAGTATGGCTTACTGCATGAACGTTCTATAAATACTATACAGCTTATAGAAAATCCGTTAAGTTGTACATAGTAGTGTGACCGTATCGGTTTGTCAAGCCATCAGAAAAAAAAAAACACTTTCTACACATTCCCTAAAGCATCTTTTACAAATCATCAAAGGCCAATATATACTTACCATAGAGAAACTTTATTTTAGATTTTACATAGATAACTTTAAAAACTATGTTATTGATGCTCCTGTAAAGTCCTGAACATTCAGTAGACCAATTTCTTAATGTCTTCTTTGTTGCTGTATATTTAAAAACTAAATAAGTGTAAACGGCGAAGGTAATTCGCATAAAAATGCACAAAAACAAAATTAATTTTTAATGCACGTTTAGTATATTTATTGATATATTCGGTATCCTGATTGTATAATATTTATTTAAGGATTCTTTTTTTGATAATCTGTATCAACCGTATCTGTGAGTTGAGAAGTCTTGAGATATGAAGTGCTTCAGTGGTACATTGTTATAGAATTTTGAAGTAAAATCGAAAGCATATCCAGTCGCTACTTCCCTGGCAATTCTCCAAACAAAACTCATAACCAGTTCCCAGTTTTCATTCAAAACTCTGACAAGGATATCGCCTGTAATAATATATTTATTGATTAAGAAAACAGTACCAATTGTTAATGTATGGTATTAAAATCTATTTCTCAAATATAATTACGTTTCATAATTCTGAAAAACTTGTCTTGTCTCGTGGTCAAGATATATAATAAATTTAAAAAAATATAAAAATTGTACTGGAAAGCAAAATAAGTAATCCCAAAGGCGAAAGAAAAGAAAAAAAATACTCAGTCGACATTCATTAATTATTATTACATATACTGAATATTTAGTTATTGCTTAGTTATCGGATACAATATTAATTAATTGTATTACTAAACTTTTATATCTGTGCTAAATAGTTAAACATCATATTAACGAAATTTTTATTTTTTTATTTTGAATAGATTCAGAATTAAAAAAAAATAATTACTTACTTGATTGATCTCTTGCAACATCGTTGTCAGCCTTGAACTGTACTTTACCCAAGACATCAAAAGCTAGGCTTGCATTTCCTAATTGTCCATTAATATACAAATCGTTGTTTTGTCTTACCAATTCGAACGGGTAATCTAAGGAAATTTTTAATTTTTCTGAAAAATAAAAGAAAACATTAATAAATCCAATAACATCCGAGATAGGACCGACTTTCGTAGAAGTTATGGCCCAAGAGTACAAAAACCTTCATAATTCATATAGAATCCTTTTACCTAGTAATAGTACAGTGCAAACTACATAGTTTTTATAATCCGCTGCTTACGTTATAAATATATTGCCCAAAATTATTACCAAAAATTACAGACTTATTAATACTAATATAAAGCATTTTCATCCACCGGTGATACAAAAGGTTTAGGCATAAACTTTTGCGTCAATTCTCACCTATTTTGATTAGGCCACTTCCTTCACCGTGGATTCCTTCAGTCCCCAGGAAGATCTTGATAAGAGGATTATACGAAGATAGTCTGTATTTACCACTCGCCAATAGATCGCATAGAACCTCAGCAGAAATTTGGCCGCGATCGAAATCGGTACTAAAATACAAAATTTATTGCCACTAAATTATGCTTACAAATTAAAACAGATACACACTGTATACACACTATCTGGACAAGAGGACTGCTTACTTACTAAAACACACTGTTAGTTGTTCTATCACACAATCAATTTTAGGACGACGGTTAACTAGGTTAGGAATTAAGAAGGTAAGAATGTGAAATAAAACAAGTAACAGATAATGCGAAATTAAATTCGGTAAAGGAACATTTTTGAAAAAATTACTGCATTAAAAAAATCTTACGCTTATACTAATGGCCGTATCACTAAGTTTTCTCTGAAGTTATTGTAAGATATAAATCCAATTACCTCAAAACTATCTCATGTACTATCACATTTATTAAGTACTACGTCTATCCTGTGCCGTTCAGCAGATTACGGCTTTTTATGTTATGTATTGTCGTAATTAAATAATCATACAAGTTACATTTACTAATATCCAGCATAAAGATTTTTTTAAAACCTAACAAATTAGTTTACATAAATACTGACTGAATAATAACTATGTTTATGAAATCAAATACACTAAGGTTGAAACGATTTTTGCTTCACGGATTCGAGTACCGCTCTTTTAAACATAAATAACGTTAAATGGCATAAGAATATTATTATTATCAAGCGCTGGACGTTTTTCAACAATATATCTCTTTAGGAGAACAAAAAAAACATTGTATCTGAAGTTCTTAGCATGAGATATAAAACAAACTCGGAAACGTGTTTCAATTACTAGGTACTTACAAAAGTATAAAAGAATATAATATTAAAAATATAAAACAACAGTAAACGGTTAACAACAAAACAGAATTAATAGATAATATTTACGTCCGTTAGTATATCAGAGAGAGCTTTGAAATTAATACCTATAATAATTACATAGAAGTCAAAGACTTATGACGGATGGTGGATGGATATAGAGGCAGAGGAAATCCAAACAAGGTATGGTGAAGTTCTGAAAAAACGATGTATAGAAGTGACCTTTGAGTATGAAATACGTTGCGTCGACATAATTTAATGTAGAACAAGGAAAAAAAAATTATAATGGTGACAGTACTTACATGAATTTTGTAACAGTGCAACTTTTAATGCCTTTTACATCACCTTCAGTTACAGTAAGATCAACTAGATCAAATACTGGAATACGGTATCCCGTAATATCCAAGGGGTCGATACGGTTAGCATCTAAATCCGGGATTCCAAGTGTTCCGATATTTCGTATGACCGATTGAATTACATTTTTTTGGCATTCATAATCCCATGCTTTGCATTTAGGCAATGTATCAACTAGAATTAATTAAATATTTGTATAAAATATAATTATTATACTAAATCTTTTTTCTAAATTTGTAAGCATTTGACGATCATGCCCAAAAAGGTTTTTGTGGTGGGACTTCCTACAAATATCAAGAAAAGGAATTTCTATGCTCTGAATCGCAGTTACCAGAACAAACTGATATGAAACTTTACGAAAGAATTTTAACTTGATAATGGCCATTAACTAAGTATTAAAAAAATGTCTTCATATGCTGTTATTCTCCGCTAGAAACGCAGATTTATAATATTTATCGACATGAAGTCATACGTGCTACCATTTACACCATCATCACCACGAAAGTATGTACTTTTTTACAATTTAAGAATAAAAATTTGTAATTTTACCATAGACAACAATTAAAAAGACATTAAAGCGCAGTGGTTCTGAGAAATTTATTGTTGTTATGGTTTTTTTTATTATGATATATTTTAATTAAAATGTTGTTAACTCACCAAAACTAGACTCACAACAAACTAAAATTGCACTCACTGTTAATAGAGTTATTAGCTTTGTGAATGACATGTTGACGTTGGGGAGGATTTTTCGAATATAAGTTAAAAAATTATCACCCAGCTTATATATATGTGATGCTCATATAAGAAATTTGTGTATGCAAATATATGAAAATTTAATAGAGACCAGTTCTGAATTAGCTATTTATAGTAGTAAATAAAAATTTGAATTAAATATACAAATCTATTTATAGATAAAAATATAACTAAATGTACATGAGCATTTTTATTCATGCATGCATTATAGATGCAAATTATTCATGTCATTAGAAGTATAACAATTTAATAGATATTTTTTTATAGCACGAAATTATATAAATGATCGATAAATCATGACATGACACTTATTTGATCCCCACCCAAGGCCGATTTGCCTGTTTTAATTACAGTTTTAACTTCTGTGTACGCTTTTACATTTTATATATCCTTTGACGGGACTAAGAATCGGACGTGTTTTTTTTACTGTTGTTAAGATTTAAAATATTTTTATATTCTGTATATAAGCAGTGTAAGGATTGATTAAGTTCTGTGACAAGTTTCTTTTCGTCTCTTTGCTGTTTGAAGACCACAAATTTTCTTTTTATAAGCTTGCACTACTTGACTATATGTTATGAAATATTGGTGATTTTTTTAAAATTAATGAATTTATTTATACGGTAAACTGTCTTAAAAGTAATTCTATTCCCTTGACATGATATAGGTAAATTTATTATTACGCTTGAAATACTTTAGATAATTCTAATAACATCTTATCTAATCAGCGGTACTCAAGCCACATTCCAAATGTTCCCATATAATTTTTTTTTTTTTTTATTAAAAAAAAAATTAAATTTCTTTATTAAATTTGTACCCTAAAGAAGGCGCTTATGAACGTCAAAAACTACCGCCGGTTTGGAAAATATCCAAGAAAAACCGGAAAGAAACTAGATTTTTTTTTTTTTTTTTAGTATTAAATTATACAAATTCAGAATAATTAACTGTTTTAAGGGAAGCACAGATAAGAGTGTCATTTTCAGAGATCACTATCGATCAGGTAATAATTCACCGTATACTTATTGTCAGGTAAATCAGTAATACCCCGTGTCGCCCCCATCCCAAATGCAGCGGACGGCCCCGGGGGGTTTTAGTGGGTATTTCCGGGCGACCCTCGCCCGGGTGAGTCCCACACTGCACGGAGCTCGTCACTCCGTGCCCCTTATCTAGTGTACTGGGGGACTTGATCCCCTAAGTACAATAGATAAGGGTAGTGCGTAAATGCATTTCCCACCGTAAAAAAAAAAATTAAAAAAAAAAAAAAAAAAAAAAAAAGGTAAATCAGTAATGTGCTTTAGAACTATGTGGTAGAATCAGACACAAATTTTATTCGACTTACTCACCCTAAATCACGGGACGATTAATTTATGATTACTTCTGGTATTAAAACTATACCGGACATTTTCTATATTAAACTTTGCGGACGTACATTAAATTATCAATGATAAATTGGTAAACTTTTAGATGCTATTATCCCCTGAATTTATTTTTAGTTAATAGCGACAATATTGTATTCCGATATAAGAAAAATTGTTTCACCATATATCACAACGTAAACTCTTAAGTATTTTGTAATTTGCCAAAAACTATTATTGTGGAAATAACTAACTGCAGAATTTTATTTTCTGAGGGTTGTAATTAAGTCATAGGAATAGTACTTAAAATTATATTTAAACATACAGATTTTTTTTTTTAGGATCCCTTATAAATAAAAATTACACCGTTTTTTATAGAAGTTAGGAATGTGTGAAAGTATCACAAATATTCCCGTGAAAAAGTTAACAAAATAGTCGTCAATTTAGTAGAACATTTTTTTTAGAAGCACATTAAAAGTTTGATATACGCATCGAAAAGTATACTGATATTTACTTTACAAGAAAAGGATAGAGAATTCCTTCTTGATACTTAGTAAAAACGAAGCGATGATAGCTTAAATGGTAGTGCGTTCAGATTTTCCGCCAAGAGATGCGGGTTCAAATCCACCTATCCAACTTAAAAAATACCCTGAGCTTTCGGTGAAGGAAAACACTGTGAGGAAACCATATCTTGGTGGTAGGGCACTTTCTAATAATGCCCGTCTGGGTAGCTACCATCCTCAAGTTAGAAAACCTGTCGCTAAATACCAACAAGTGTGTTCTGGCAGCATTACTTGAAAACCAGTACCTCTAGGCTTAGTGTGTTTACCATCGCGGACCACGTCATCACTTAACCAGCTGAGATTGTTGTGAAAGCACTGAGCCTATACCGTGTAAAAAAAAAAACTTTAAATGCTTGCAACACAGAAGTGTACATTTTATACATATGTACGTCACGAGTAGCAGCTCAAGTCGAGGTTCGTACTATTTTGGTGCCCTTGCACTGGCTTCCATTTTATGATGAGTTCCTTAGCGCTCGTCCGAAAGTCCGTATAAGCTATAAAAACCCTAAGGAACATCAGCGTTTGGTCAGCTAAAAACATACACCTTATTTGCCGACTATTCTCACAAAATTCAAATACTCAATATATTTTATTTATATGAAAATTAAATAAGCTAGCTAAATCAAGAGCCTTGAAAGTTGGAAATCAGCCTGGCAACTATTTTTGATACCCCTGCGTAACCCCTAGAAACAGTACTGACACTGGTTGTCAGCAGAAACTATTGTGAAGTCAACTAAATAATTTTCGACCTGAGAATGATAATCAATAAGGCAAATATTCAAAAATTCCAAAATATGGTTTTATCATGATGTTTTCCTTTATAAAAAGCTCTATTCACAGGATTTATTATAAGCGGAACTGTACCATTCAAACTTCGTAATTGTCATTTTCTATGTATAAATTATAACTAGGTAAGACACTAATATTACCAATTGTTTATTTAGACAATAATTAAGTAGATAATAAAAATGATTTAAAGGATCGTGGATTTATAAAATCAAAATCAATTTTTGGTTTTGACAACAATGTCAATTATAAACTCCGCGTTCTTATATCATAATTATAATACCGCCCATTCTCGTATTGGATTTGATTTAAATCCATATTAACAATCGTGTTTAGTTTTTTCTCCTTTCAAGATTTATCCTATTAATTAATACATTGTTGTCTTCTTAATGATAACTTAAAAAAAAAAACAATTCCTCCCCCAAATACCGACCAAATCATAGATTAATTTGGCTTCTTTCGATATTGGGCGAGCTAAAATTCAAAATTGTCAAACATTCTGTTTATATGCGGAGTAGTATGTTAACGGAAGATAATATATAACATACTTTTTTAGCTTATTAATTGTACACTTTTTTATGTTTACATTTCAATGATTTAAAAAAAATGTTGTTAACTTACTAAAATCAGATCCCCAAGCTAAAATTGTGTTAAATGAAACGATGATGCCCAAGTTGGTAGTGCAGTTGGATTACGCGTCTATGGACGCAGTTTTGAGTCCACCCTACTGTTACGATATCTATGATTGATTTGTATCTGTATTAAGTCTGTGTTGTCTGTGCCTCTCGATATATTAAGTCGTTATTACAATCTGTACTGGGTACTCGTGGTCGTATTTTATTTATTCCCCAAATATAGACACAACACCTACCTATCCAACTTTTTAATGAGCCTGATTTTACGGTAAAGGAAAACATCGTTAGGACACCATAGCATAGTAGTAGCGCATTTTTTTTACACGATATAAGCTAAGCGCTTTGACCACAATCTCACCTGATGTTAACTGTCGATGTGGTCCAGGATGGTAAATACACTAATAGAGGTACTGGTTTTCAAGTGATGCTGCCGGAACACACCTTTTGGTTTTTGGCGACAAGTTTTAAACTTGAGGGTGGTAGCTACCCAGGCGGTCATTATTAGAAGATGCCCTACCACCATGCTATGGTTTTCCTTACGATGTTTTCCTTCACCGCAGACTCACGATAATTTTACACTTGGATAGATGGGCTCGAACCAGCGTCCATTGACGCGGAATCTGGCCGCACTATACACTGTATCATCATCGCATTTTTAATAATAATCGCTTCGATAGCAACCACTCACAAAATTGAAAACCTGTCATCAAATATTAGTTACCTATTAGATATGTTTTCGGCACCATCATCTGATAGAAATGCAAATTGTGTAAAATTATTACATGTTGACTTTGATTAGGTTTTTTCGAATATGCCTAATTTAATAAATTAACCTTCACCTTATACAAGATTATCGTTATTTATGCGAATGTAAATATACCATAGATTAAGAAAAAAATAATAGCGGCCAGTTCTATGTTACATATTTATATCAATTCATGAAATTTAAATTTACATGCCTATGTATAGGCACAGATGTTAATTAATTACTATAGATTTTTATTGATGTGTGTATTTTATAAGCTTGAATATAATTAACCTTTCATTAAAACGTGACGTTTGCCAGACCACTAGGTATAGCTTTGCTAACGAAAACTTTTGCGATTCTTAATTTTTTTCTAAATGAAGTATTCCTATGTATTGTTAATATATTTAATAGACAGTTAGTAGCAAACAAGAAAGGAGACAAATGGAAAAATGTTCATCTAAATACGCACCATTTATGTCATGGAATGAGGGGAAATAAGAGAATATCAAACACAATAATTGGAAACAAACCTAAACAGAAAACAAAACGGGAAACAGACTTACCGCAAAGGTCAAAAGAGCCGTTCCGAGAGGAGAATCAAGCCGTCGCTGCAAGGTGGAGGATCAGCTGTATAGACATGAAAATAAAGAAAATGACAGCGAAAAAATAAGGAAGTCCGGAGTGTCTGGAAGTAGACAGAACCAAAAACAATGCACCACCTGGCAAGAAAAGAGGACTGAAGGGAAGACCAGAACAACTAGAAAGAGGCCTGCATCAAATTCGTAGATACAAGATTCGCAAATAATAAGATCAGTAAATGATGAGGGGCATTCTGAGAATTTTCCCGCATTACGCTAAGGACACGATTTGATGCAGAACTCTAGGAAGTTTTCTAGCAGGAAAACGGCAAGAAGGAAGGCTGCGATACGTATCAACCCGCATGCAAAATTGATAGTTAAATTATAGGATAAACAAAGAAGTATACAACGACACAGTAGGAAATGCAAAAAGATGAAGGATTAGTATAAAAAAACAAACATAACAATAATAATGATAGAATTAAATGAAACTTAGAAAAGCAATAAATTCACTACAGCTACTTATACAGAACAGAGAAAAATAAATAAAACATAAATGTATAGGAAAATTATGGAGAAGATGGAAAAAGTCTCTGACTTGAGTCAGAGGTTGCGGCGGATACGCTTAGACGCGTAACACTTTAAATATATATATTTTTTTAAAACAACATTTTATTAGATTTTAGTAGCTATATAAACAATTTATTAAAAGAAAAAAAAGTCAAAAATAATCAACAAAATTTACAAAACTATCAATTGATGGAGGAATTATCATAGTTTTCAAAAGGAGGTTTTTTTAGATTAATTTTAAAAATTAAAATTTAAAATTATTTAATGTAAATTTTTGGTCCAAAATTATTTTTGGCACTTTGTTTTTACACGGTATCGGTCATCGGTCTCAATGATTTGATCACAATCTCAATACTCTAATAGTAAATATACTATTAGCCTAGATGTACTAGTTCTCAAACGAAGCTGCCGGAACACGCCTGTTGTTATTTGCCAACAGGTTTTCAAACTTGATAGTAGTAGCTACCCAGGAGGAGATTATTAGAAAATGTGCTAACACTCGCAATGTTTTCATTCACCGAAAGCTCAGGCTAATTTTAAAGTCGAATAGGTCCATTGACGCGAAATCTGAAAGTACTACCAACTAAGGCATCGTCGCTAACAGAAAGCTAATATATTTGTCACAAATTCAAACATTTATTTGTAAAACTGTGCATTGAACCGTTTTTTTTTTCAATTTCATGAGTTTTTTACGCGGAACACTAATTTTGTTCGATATATTTCTAATATTCCTAATTTATAAAACAAACTCATTATTTTCGTAAAATAAAAGTTAGGTTCGCGTAACTTCAGCTACCTCCCAGAAAAAGTACTTCCAAAATCCGTGCAACCTTTCCAGAGATTACCTAGAACAAACAGACAGGTAGAGAACAATTTTCAAAATTGTGTTTTTGGTATTTGTACCATATTCATATGTATTTAGTAAAAATGTTGCTATTTTTATATTACTAACAACCACTTAAATTTGATTTATTTGAACTAATAGATATATAAAATAATGATGATAATTAAGAATATTTTAATTAGACAAAAATTACGTTCATTAATATGGTTATAAATATGCATGACATAACATCTAACAAGCGTACTCATACTTATGTTAATTATACATCGAAATAAATTCCAATTATAATTGTAATTATTTTTATGTCTAAATAAACATTGTATTTGAATATAATAAGACCAGTAAATGATGAGGGACATTCTGAGAATTTTCCCGCATTACGCTAAGCACACGATTTGGTGCAGAACTCTAGGAAGTTTTCTAGCAGTAAAACGGCAAGAAGGAAGGCTGCGATACGTAACAACCCGCATGCAAAATTGATAGTCATATTATAAGATAAACAAAGAAGGTATAAAACGACATAGTAGGAAAATGCAAAAAGATAAAGGATTAGTATAAAAACAAACATAACAGTAATAATGATAGAATTAAATGAAACTTAGAAAAACAATAAATGCACTACAACTACTTATACAGAACAGAGAAAAATAAATAAAACATAAATGTATAGGAAAATTATGGAGAAGATGGAAAAAGTCTCTGACTTGAGTCAGAGGTTGCGGCGGATACGCTTAGAGACGCGTAACACTTTAAATATATATATAAAAATTTCACATTTATTACTAATTATAAATATTAATACAGCAGACACAAATTCTATAGGTGAAAAAAACTTTTATTTTATTACTAGCTCTGTGTCCGCGGCTCCGCCCGCGATTCTTATATTCTATTAAAAAAAATGATTTAAAAAAAATGAGAAAGGGTCGATGGAGTCCAAAAAATATTACGATTAATTCCGCGTCGAATGGTTGTGGTTTCATGCTGATCGGTCCAGTAGTTTTTGAGTTTACCTCGGACAAAGAAAACAAACTGCTTATATATATATAAAGATAATATACATTAAATTGTATTTTTATAACAACATTTTATTAGATTTTAGTAGCTATATAAACAATTTATTAAAAAAAAAGTCAAAAATAATCAACAAATTTTGTCCAAATTTACAAAACTATCAATTGATGGAGGAATTATCATAATTTACAAAGAGAGTTTTTTTGAGTAATTTAAAAAATTAAAATTTTAAATTGTACAATTTAAATTTTTGGTCCAAAATTATTTTTGGCAATTTGTTTTTACACGGTATCGGTCTCAATGATTTGACCACAATCTCACTTGATGTTAAGTGATGATGTGGTTCAGGATGGTAAATATACTATTAGCTTAGACATACTAGTTCTCAAGCGAAGCTGTCGGAGCACACCTGTTGGTATTTGGCGACATGTTTTTGCAAGCTTGATGGTCGTAGCTACCCAGGAGGAGATTATTAGAAAATCTAATTTTGAAGCTGGATAGGTCCATTGACGCGAAATCTGAAAGTACTACCAACTAAGGCATCGTCGCTAACAGAAAGCAAATATATTTGTTACAAATTCAAACATTTATTTGAAAAACTGTGCATTGAACCGTTCTTTCAATTTCATGAGTTTTTTACGCTTAACACTAATTTTGTTCGATATATTTCTAATGCTCCTAATTTATAAAATAAACTCATTATTTTCATAAAATAAAAGTTAGGTCCGCGTAACTTCAGCTACCTCCCAGAAAAGTACCTACAAAATTGGCCCAGCCTTTTCAGAGATTACCCAGAACAAACAGACAGATAGAGAACAATTTTCAAAATTGTATTTTTGGTATTTGTACCACATTCATATGTATTTAGTAAAAATGTTGCTATTTTTATATTACTAACAGCCACTTAAATTTGATTTATTTTAACTAATAGATTTATAAAATAATGATGATAATTAAGAATATTTTAATCAGACAATAATTACGTTCATTAATATGGTTATAAATATGCATGACATAACATCTAACAAGCATACTCATACTTATCTTAATTATACATCGAAATAAATTCCAATTATAATTGTAATTATTTTTTTATGTCTAAATAAACATTGTATTTGAATAATAATAATGACAATTTTTGGAATATCAGGTTAAGAAAAAAATATATAAAAACGGTTAAGATCGCAATATCTATTTCAAATATAATCTTTATGTAAAAATAATATTTTTAAAATTGCAAATTGTTACGTGTAGCCCTACAAATGGCCTTATTAAATGTTGATTACGAGATTTAAGTTTAAACACTTAGGATGTGATAAAAGCTTGGTTTTTTTAAACTATGTAGGCTCAACGATTTGACCACGATCTCGCCTGAAGTTGTGACGTCGTGGTATAGGATGGTAAGCGTACTAAGCCTAGGTAGCGACTCTAAAATACTCAAGGGGTTATGAAAGAATATTTAAAATTTGAAAATTTATAACGTCGAGAAACAATAACATTTTAATGGCATTAAGAAAAAAGGGTCGAAAGTGAGAGGATTTCACTATTTTTAGGACTGGAAAAATTATTAAATTATTTGCAATTTATAATGTACTAGCTGCTCTTCGCGGTTTTACCCGAGTAGTTCCCATTCTCGTGGGGGTTTTTGGAATAAAAACTATTCAATGTTACTCCCTGGATTTCAAACTACTCCATAGCAAATTTCATCCAAATCGGTCCAGTAGTTTTTAGGTTTATTTGTTACATACAAAAATATAAATCTTACCTCTTTCTAATATTACTATAGATTTACATTGAACGTAACAATGGATAACAAATAAAAAAAAAAAACAATCTTTCAACCAATTTTTACATGATTATATAAAGTAATGTAATAAGACACACTATGGGTAATGAAGAATAAGCGACACTCGACAGGCAATTTTTTCAATATAATAAATTGATGGAAAATAAAAGATCCAGAAAAAAATTATAACATTATACCGTTTAGACTTTATATGAGGCAAGCGAAGATCATAGACGATAGGAAAATTACTATGACCGATACAAGCATACTGCTCAACAAATTCTGATAAAAAGTATTGCAGTGGTTATATGGAACGAGTTTCTTCGCTGGTCAGGTTTTTATTCGTTGTTTTTTATATATTTTATGTAAAGAGAACCTTCGGTTTTTTATATGTATTATATTATTTTCATTTAGTTTTATTATTTTTATTATGACTACTAAACACAACATGGAGAAATCTCAAATGGTACTTCTTCTCGGTTAATACCAATATGCAATTTACATACACAATTCTGCCAGTATCATGTGATAAGTTATATATTCAGTCTTTCTAAACTCCAGCAAAATAGATGTTGCTACAACTTTCCAAGGGGTTTTCACTTCACCACAGAATAAACGTTACGCGTAATTATTTTCAATATACTTCAAGTGTACAAGTGTTCAGTTGCCGTGTGGTGCCGACTTAGAATAGTAACTACCTCATAATGTTTCCGCGGGTGTCGTAAAATACGACTAAGAGATAAACCTGAGGATGGGCAGCACCGTCCTCTGAGTACCACGAATACCTACTGCGATCGCCAACACGTCTACCAAGCGTGGCGATTATGGGAATTCCTGCCTTTTTGGTAGAGGCCCTATGTCCAATAGTGGACGTTTTTCGGTTGAATCAATCAATTAAAAATCAAGTGTATAATATAATTTCTCTTTATTGTATAAGCTGTCATCAATATTATACAATATAAGGTTAGATACGCAAGTAAATTGCTATATGACAAATTTGAGATCCCGCCAAAAACCCTCACTACAATGTTCTCAAATGGTTCTCATTCATTTTATTCAATGTTTATTTTTTAGTTACTATTTGTAGTATGAATAGAACCACCCCATATCTTCCCGTGGGTGTCGTAAATGGTGACTAAGGGATAAAACAGGGCAGCAGCCTCTTAGTACCACAAACACCTACTGGGATCCCCAACCCGCCTGCCAAGCGTGGCGATTATGGCAATCCCCTCTTTATGAATGACACAATAATCATGTGACTAATGTCATTCAATATAATAGATTATTGCATATCTTCCATTATTGCATAAGAGTTAAAAGTTTTGGTGGGAATCGAGACAGTATGCTTTGGTATTAGAATTTGTACGATACACGTTAGAGTGATATCATTTTGCAGAACCTATATCAAAAATCATCATTTGCAGAATCGATGCTAATAAATAAAATCGAAGTGTCTTTAGTAATATCAAAATAACAACTTTTTACTAAACACATAATATCAATGTATATGTATGTGTACGGTAACTCATGAAATTGGGAACAAAATACAATTCAATAAACAGCATCATTAAAATATTATTATCTAATGATTATTGAAAAACTTTATTACGGTGGAGTCACGGGCACACAGCTAAGCTGTGAATAAAATCCGATTCAATGCACACTTTCACACGCAAGTACTTGAATTTATGAGAAATATCTTTGGATTGCCTTAGACCAAAAAACATTTAGGAAAATAATTAGAGTAGCGTGTAAAAAAAAAACACGAAATTTTAAACAAAATACAATTCTGTTAACAGCACCATCAAAATATTAATTTCCAACGATTGAAATTCTTATAAGTTGCTTATTCTTGATCAGATTTTAATATCGTTATCAATGATCAGCCTCATTAATGGTCTGTTTTTTATGAGATAATAAACATTAATTAGCCAACGCGCCTATTGCTATACTGAAACCGTAAGGTTACGTGCAGCGCTAATACTAATTTGGACCTACTAGCCCGAACAGTTGCATAATTTTCGAAGATAATACTTACTATGGAGATACATAAAATATAAATAAAGTATAACATTTAAAGAAAATTTGTAAAGTTGTAAATGAGATAGGTCAATATCACGACTAAAAAGTTTTAAAAAATTAGATAGGTAGCAAAAGTACGCTGATCAAACTTTGCTTTAAAGTTTACTTCTGATTATTTTATATATATTTTTTTTAATTAAACAAGTCTTCGGAAGCTTCTTTTAGTTTATTTATTGGAGATTACGCAAATAGTTACAATACTGCGGTATCGTAAATTTAATCGCCAGCCGAGTTGGCAATCACAGTCAGTTGCTTGTGGCACTCAGAAGATGCTGGTTTATCCCTAAGTCGCATTTTACGGCAACCGGGGAAAGATATGGAGTGGAGCTATTCTTAGTCGACACCACACAATAATTCACCGTAGAATTGCCAAACTTAAGTGCCAATAGGCTGGCCACGTTGCTCGTAGAACGCCTGATGTCAACGGGTTCTCGATTGGCTGCCGCGTACCGAAACGGAGCCGGAACGGCTTGTGCTGGTCAAAAGACCAAGCGGACTTCACATGGAGTACTGGTCATACATTTGGTCTAGTGCGCCTGCTTACCAGCTCACTTTTCTTGACTCCGTGCAAAGATGAGATATTCGGATTGTTGATTATCCCGAGTCAGGGTGCGGCCTAGATACCTTGGAATCTCGTAGAGACGTTGGTTCTCTTTGTGTTTTCTACTGTATGTACAATAGGAAACGGTTTGAGAAATTTTTGGATATTACGCCAATATCAAAATATACATTCAATAAATTAAATACCTCTCAATTACTCTATTGTACTGAGACTAAACCCCGTTTGTTCCCGCGCAATAATTATTTATTTGTTACTCATTTAATTTGCATATAATATTTTATGGTTACTTTTACGTATACATCGTCCTGTGTGTAGTTTTGTTTTAATTATATGTGTTATCGGTATACAAAAAACCTATTTCTTTTTTTATTCCAAATTGGAAGGACTTTATACCATTTCTTAATTAAAAATATACCATATCAAATATCTTAAATTATTAAGATGTGCCTTGTCGTTGACTCTGAAGTCATACATTGTTTTTTCTCGAATATCTTCAATGTACAGATTTTGTCCCGTTAGCCTTTTATTATAAGTATAGATTATCTATATCCCTTGTAATGTTTCAGAACAGTCCAAGTTATTCAAAAATAAGTATAGCGCCATCTATTAACAATTGTCAGAAATATATATATATACAATTTGCTTACGTAATCACATCCCCACTTCGCAATCACACTTCGTCCCCAATATCATCAAAAATAAACAAATCATGAACCGTCCAATTAATTAGAATGAAATAATATTATGTTCCGCGCCATATTTATACCTATTTATATTATAATTGAAATTCAGTTCAGTGAAAAATTATTTGAAACACTAATTGAAAAATTACTCCTTAATACGTCTAAAATTGAATATCAAAATATTGTTTTCTTATTTACTATGTCTTATATATTTATTATTTATACACTATACATATATTTTGGAGTTACATATATTTAAAGTTCGAAAAAAACGTTTTTCAAACCGGCTCACTAGGGTAAAGGAAGTGTAAATAGTTTCGTTTAAATATACAAAAGTGAACAAAAGTGCGAAATAGACTCGTAATTATCTCAAATAAAGTGTAGTGAACCATAAAAAAAAACAGAAATAAAAGTCACTCATGTCAAAACTATCAATATAGTATTGCCAATTATTTCATCAGGGCGCTTAAAAAACGTTTCATTACACTCAAATTATTTTACAAAAATGGAGGAACATTTCCAAACATTTTTTGAAAAGATTAGAAAGGAAATGAGAAATCAAACAACAGAAATAATGGATAACATTGATGAAAAGTTAAATAAATTAGCTGAAGAAAATAGAATTCTAAAACCAAACGTTAAGTGAAAAATTGATATTTTGGAAATAGGGAAAAGAAATAACAATATCGTTATTTACGGATTACAAGAAGAAGAAACGACATCAAAAGAATAATTAAATAAAATTACAAATGAATTAGATATATCATTCAATGAAAAAACAACGTTAATGCATTTTACCGCTTAGGAAAAAGATATGAAGAGTATCAGAAGTCGAGAATCACCTAATTCACTTGATAATACGCAACGACGCAAACAGTATGGAACAACAGTATCAAAAGTTAATAAAAGAAATGCTTTTGATTTCATGAGAGAACGGAGTAACTCCTCTTCATGATTACATACAAAAACCAAAAAAAAAATAGCAATTATACATCGGCAACCAGAATACAATGCAAAACAATTTAATATATAAAAGTAGAGTAACAAGAAATATCCCTAAGCTGGCTGGTCCCCATGGGGTGACAGACTACTACAGAGAAAATGTTGACTAGTAGTAATAATTAAACTACTGGTTCAAATTGAATGAAATTTGAAATTTATACAATGACTGCTTGGTTACTGAAAATTCAGGCTTCTAGTTTTGTCCACAACGAAGTTATAGAGGGTCGAAAATGGCCTGAAGTGCTTCGAGAAAAGGATTGTACGGTCATCTGCTTTTTTTTTTTTTTTTGCTTTTGCTCGACTTGGCGAGGGCACTGCCGTGCTCCCAGATGATCCATCCACATGACTGATTGTGTACACATAACAATACCTTTTAGCCACCACAAAAATAGGACCGGATCATTTCAAGCTGAGATGCATGCTCTTTGTTTCTGTGTCTTTTTCTTTATCTTTTCTATCAAAAATTACGACATTTTTAGCTATATTTTAAGCTCTTATGTTTCACTTTCAAGTAATCTACTTTTATGTATTCTAGCCTAGTCCAAATGGTGACCGTCCAAACTCAACAGAAACGAATGATTTGTTATCGTTAGCGTGACACTTTAAAATATATAGGTAATATTATCATATAAATAGATAAACTAAGCCATGAAAGAAAAAAATAATAGAATTCGAAACCAAATGATTTATATCTTTCCAAATAAGAATTTTGATTGCGTTTTAAATTTCTTATAAAAAAAATGTAATAATATAAAGTTAAATTACAAATAGATAACCTAATCTTTATAATAAAGTTAATTGAATGTATGTTTAATTTTATATCGAAGTTGCCAAAATAACAATGTTTTGTTAGTCGTAATCCTAGATCAAAACAAAAAATTTTATTGTTTCAATATGTATAAAAAAAAGTTGAAATATCACTAATATAAAACGATGCGGTAAATAAAGCATTGCTAATCATAACAATGTTATCAAGTTCCTCTGCATGTCGACAGGCACCGCGCAACCGTCACCGTCTTTGAGATTGCTGTTCATTACGTAATCCTTTTTTTTTGCAAATTTTTGACTAACTTTCCCACCTAGTGGTGAAGTTTTATACTAACAAACCCTCTCCGTAACACAAAATAAAGTATTCTTTTATACACAGTATCATCAAAACTTTCGGATTAGTATCTTTAAATACTATGACATATATTTAATGTAACCTTTATGGATAGCCTTATTCACTTCTGGAAAATTTACAAGAGTTAAGGTCGCGCAATACCTTTTGGTTTCTCATATCGCTCGTTCAATGAAAAAGTAAGTAACCACATGTGACCTTGACCCTTTGAGACTGATTAATGGACGATTCCTCACGTACGCCAATTAAATTAAATTGGTACATAAAACACATTACACCAAATAACATCCATCATCATCATCATTATTACACCAATCTTTTAGATCGGTTCAATGGTTATCGAGTTATACGCTAACTAACGGTCAAACAGAGAGACATTGCCTTTATATAATGTAAGAAGTGGATAGTACGGCCGGAATTCGCGTCAATGGACGCCGGTTCGAGCCACCTATTCAACTATAACATCAGCCTCAGCTTTCGGTGAGGGAAAACATCGTGAGGAAACCATAGCATGGTAGAAGGGCATTTTTTAATAATGCCCTCCTATATAGCTAACCACCCTCAAGTTTGAAAACCTGTCGCCAAATACTAATAGGTGTGTTCCGGCAATATCAGTTGAAAACCAGCATCTCTAGGCTTAGTGTGTTTACCATGCTGTACCACATAGTCATTTAACATCAGGTGAGATTGTGATCAAAGCAATCAGCTTATACCGTGTAAAAAAAAATAACTTCAGTATTGAGTTGGGAAGGTATCTCTATGAGGAACAAAACTATTAAAAAATACCTCTTTCTTCTTTATGTTCATTATTGACCTGACAGCTAGTGTAACGATAGATATATGGTTATGTTCGTTGATCATTGACCTATTTTTATATTTACAATCGAATATATTGTGATAGCGAAAATTATCGTCATCATGTTACTTCTCTTGTCAAAGTATTTTAAATAATAATCAAATATAATGCAGAGAAAGCCAAATTTATTTCCGTTTAATATTACTTTTACAGTAAATTAAATTATATATAACAGAAATAACATAAAACACCAGCTACATATAGATTATACTAAAAAACCAAAAACTATTTTTATCCACAAAAGATACAAAGATAAAATAATACACGCTGCGACGAAAAATAATTACATTTTTTCCGAATGAGTACTTTTGATGACATAATTAACATCAAATTACATTAGTCCTTTACAGTAAATAATTTTATGTTATAGTTAAAAAAATAGATACTTTGTGATAATGTACACAAAAAAACTATAGGCTTCAATGTTATATAAAAAACCTATTATCAATAGCTTTAACCAAGCTGCGAAAACATTTAGTACATGTTCACATTAGATTTTATATTTAAGGCGTGCCATTTCATTGTTTTAAAATTTAATACCATTGACCCCCTGAGTTCACAATCTGATTGCCTAATGTCATTTACATTACATTAATTTATTGAATCCTATATAAAACAGCAGAATATAATACTTTGAACAATGCAGAAAACCAAAAATCGATACGTCACTTTACGTTTATTCTTTATATAGAGATTTTAGATTATCTTAACCGTATATGTGTCTTGGGAAGTCTTCTTCGCTAATAAAGTACTTCAGTGGTACATTATCAAAGTATTTTGTAGTAAAATCGTACATGTATCTGGTCGATACATCCTTCAGGACTCTCCAGAAAAATTGAAACACCAACCTCCAGTTTTCATTTATAACCCCGATGAGGATGTCGTCTATAACAGAAAAGTTATGTGTGCAACAATATAACATTTCGTATACACTCTGCATGTAATGCTTTATTAAAATTTTTTAACAATTAATTAAAAAATTCTTAGATTATTAGAATTAAATCAGGGTAATAAAATATGTAAGGGTATGAAACAAAATATACAAGAGCAAGTACTTAATACAATGATAACATTTATTAAGCATAATTTGTGGCTGAACGGCCAAAGTATAACAACAGGCTACGACTATTAGGTCACGGTTGATTACCTTATCTAATCAATTATCTTGCATTTGATTCTTTCAACACGTATTTATATTTTATACAACCTCTATATCTAATGCTAATATCTCGATAAACTATCAAGATACAGAAAACGCTCTAAAATATGCCAAACTTTTATTATTATTTACCACCAAATTATGCAATCTTTAAAATAGAAACGATTATTACTTTCAAGACAATTAAAATATTTAAAATTTCTTTAACTGACAAGCCAATGTTAAAGTGTGTTTAAATTTAATTTTCATAATTAATGATAAATTCATTGTTCATGAATTATTTTATTTCTATATACTCGTATAGTGAACTAAATTTTCATATGCATGGCATTTGTATATCACCATTTAATGGCCATGGTAGCAAACAAAATTGACGATCAAATCATGGTCATGACTACCGAGAATCAAATTTTCGAAACGAAACATGAACAAACTTCGGAACTACGCTAAAAACATCCAAGCCATGCTGATTAAAATATGTCTAAAGCACAAAACAAAAAACCTAGTCGGCCGGCATTGCACAATTTATATTTGGAGTTAGCATTTCTGTTCATTACCGGTTCTCGGCATTGTCAATATATTATGCGTTTATTTTTTTTAAAGTTTTTTTATGCATATAATTACTATGGCATTTATTTAGTATGCACAATATTGATTTGATAACTAAATCGACTGAATCATGTAGGTATAACATTTATATATATGAAAGTGTAACCTACACATTTTTCTTAATTCGAGCTCACCAAAATGACTGCATTTTATCTGATGCTAAATACTTTATTTGCCTATGTGCCTACTTTAGGCACAATTTAAGAACAACCTTCAATATATGAGAATATATGTATATAGAGATCGTGTCGAGCAAGTATTAATTTGAAAGTTACTATAGGGTGGATCATTATGTGAATTATGGTGATGTCTGGAAATGACACCCTTCTCTGTGCATTTACTAATAAAACTTATAACAATGAGAACTATATGTGGTATAAAAACATATCTAAAAAAATCCAGGTCGAATTTCTTGCCGGTTCTTCTCGATGACTGGGCTGTTTTCCGAACCTGTGGTGGTGTGTTGACGTTCATAGGCACCTTAACGGTACCTAAATTGAATTAAGAATTTTTGAATTATTAAGAGTCGCATCGTGCTAACCAACATTTACCAAGCCTAAAGCCTCTAAGTAGGTCTATATATACCCTTGCTCATTCTGGATCTCTATGACGGGTTTTAACTATTAGACGGTTATCGCAATCTTATCGGGACCAATTACCCTGTCCTCTGACTACTTGATCTACACTGCCTAATCCCGGTAGCTACTTAGCGGAATTGTACAATATTATACTAAAAATATTCAATCAAAATCTATATCATTAACAAAACCAAACACTATATCCATAGGTTTATGTAAATGTGAAGAAAAAACTACATACATATATGTTCCTTTTTAATTCAAAAATATACTCACTTGACAGATCGTTTACGCCATCTTTATCAGCATGCAATTTTACTTTGCCCAAAGGTTCTACAATTAAACTTGCATTATCCGGTTGCCCCTTAATAAACAAATCATTGTTCCGTGTTACTAAATCGAATGGGTAGTTAAACGAAAAGAATAATTGTTCTGAAAAAGAAAGAATGTGAGATTAATTTAAACAGAAAAGTATTTTGTTAATGGAAAAAGGAAATTGCCATGGCAAGAGGAATGGGATAATATATATTAAATAACTTTTCCTTTACCTATTAATGGGTCAAATATAAACTATACGAAGCGAAAATCAGCGCTGGTGAACCCAATTACACCAGGATATTATACGCTGACTTGGTTCCCCTTCGCATCGATATTGTAGATATTAGACATTTATTTAATTTTATATTTTACTATTCTTCATTTACAAGTTATATGGATAACAATTCCTTTCCTTTTTTTCTACGTTTTATATGTTTCTCATGATGATTTTTTGTGTATACGGTTTTAAGGACTTTATCTATTTCAGAAGATAATAGCTTCATTTAAAATATACATTTGAATAAATGTTATTTGTATAAAATTATTTATTTATTACTTTTAATATGCAGAGCAAAACTAGATCGTCTGGTTTCCAGGCGTATTAATATGATTATAAAGTAGTTAGTTATAAATTTTCTTATTACTAAAATAATTGCGTTAACTCATACCTATTGTGATCGATCCATTTCCTTGGCCGTAGATTGCATCTTTTCCTAGGAATATCTTAATGAAAGGATTATTCGAGGATACCGTAAACATACTTGTATTCTCGACCGATATATCACATATTGAGTCGGAAGAAATTAGACCGAGTTCAAAATTGACACTGAAAATAAAGATATAAAACGGGTTAACACCAAGTATAACTAAGAGTAACTACTAAAACACGATAGTTTCTTCGCATTGCATTGTCAATTTAAGAGATGTTATTAAACATTTTGAAAAGACATAAAATCCTGCTATAACCTATGCTATTTCTTATATATATTACTGTTATCTTTTGAAACCTGTACTTTTTATTTGTGGTGCGGATGCATCCATCCATTCAACCGAAAAGTCGTCCACTGCTGGACATAAGTCTCACTTAAAGATCTCCACAAAGACCGGTCTTGCACCAAATCCAACGGATTCCCGCGACCTTCAGCGTGGTCAGGATTTTATTTTATTTTATTTATTAATGTAAATAAATAAATAAAATAAAATAAGTTATCCTGATGGATAGAGTAGTAGTAAAAATATATTTGTCGAAAATACATTTTATGCTAATTTAAAACCATATTAAATTAATAAAAAATAATTCTAGCCGTATGGTCGAGATATCTCGTGACTAGATGGCTGGCCAATATCTTGCACAGCGCATAAGCATTACCATACAACGTGGCAATGCGGTGGAGCATTCTGGGAACCTTTCCGTCTGGCGGCAAGCTGGACGGAATACATTATTTCTAATTTATTTTTTAATGATTATTATCATGTACAAATATTAAATAAATAAATATGTTTGAGGTTTTTATCAATTTTTTGGAAATTTATATTAAAATAATTGATTTATATTATATACAGTACTTACATAAATTTCGTGACAATGCATTTTTTTTATACCTCTTACTTCACCTTTAACCATAGTAAGATCGATTAAATCCATTACTGGTATGTGGACTCCTGTTATATCCAGGGGATCTATTTGATAAGCATCTAAATCTGGGACTCCAGTGTCTCCGACATTATGCGTCAATATTTCCATGACGTTTCTCTGACATTCATTGTCCCAAATCCTGCATTTTGGTAAAGTATACACTAGAACAAAAAATGGATATATATGATATTAGTGTTCATACAACACATATCGTTTGATGGACAATTAAAAAATCGTTTCAAGATGTTCGTTTTCTTATTAAAATTTCCAACAATGTATAATATACACATGGAAGCATTTGTCTGACGATCATGAAGATTGGAAAATAAGAAGGTTAATGATCACCATCTATAAAAGGAATTCACTGCCAAGTGCCTAAATTTAAAAAATTAAAAACGTCTTCTCCATTATGGTAATTTCCTGAAAATCCAGGTTTATTGTAAGTTTTGAATTAAATAATTAATCAAGTCTTAACGTGATCTTAAAGATTATTGCTTTGAAACATTAATATATTTTATATATAATGAATAAAAGTTAATTTAAAAAATATATTTTAAATATTAACTTTAAACTGAACTAAGAAGGAATTTATATTAAAAATGATTTTACGAAATGAGTATAAAATATTTTTTTTAATTATTGTTATGGTTTGGTTATTTTAATAAAATTATTAGGGGTTTTACAACTTACCAAGACTAGATTCACAGTGTACTAAAATTAGACTCACTATGAATAGAACTATAATATTCCTGAATGCCATGCTGACTTCAGTGCGGTTTTCACAAATATAATTTCAAAAAATAACGGTAAGCTTATATATAATGCTCATGTAATAAAGTCGTGTATGCAAATATACGAAGAAAAAATCAATACAGACCAGTTTTAACATCGACATTGACATTATCAATAAAAAAATATATATATTTTATATAAATATATATTATAAAAAAAATAGTTGCAATTAAAAATATTTACACTAAATAAATATGTGTAAAATAAAACTTTGAATTTATATGTTTTTTATTTTGGATGAAAATAAAGAATGTCATTTGAAAATTTACATTGTAATTATGCCGTTGTTTTATTGTAAATTATTTTTGCGGAAAAATTTATCTAAACTAAAATATTATTAAAATTTGATTTTGTAAGCTAAGATGAAAATAAAAACTATTTAAGTGATTTAAAAAATTCTACCTGCATAGAAAAATAAGTGAGTAACATGGGCTGTATTTTTAAAAGGTTGGAGATCCCTACGAAATTAAAAATAATGCACCTAATATCACTCCAGTGTCTCAAGACAAAAGTTGTCGACATACGACACTGTGACGTAGTCTCTCACAATGGGCTTAATTAGAATGGGCTCATAGTTGCTCAAAAGGCAATGGTTGAAGTTTTATTGCATGATCGAATCAGGAATGAAGGGATGTGTAGTAGAATCAAAGTAACATTGTGCGAAAAATTGCTAAACTTAAGTGACAGCGGGCTGAGCATATTGCTAGCAGAACCGATGCCCGAAGGAGTCAAAGAGTTCTCGAATGAGTACCACGCACTGGACGACGCAGCGTGGGTAGTTGTGGGCACAAGTTGGATCGACGATTTGATGAAGGTCGCGAGAAACCGCTGGATGCGGGTGGCGGAAGACCGGTCGTCGTGGATATTTTTGGAGGAGACCTATGTCCAACAGTGTACGTCTTTTGGTTGAATGGATGGGATTGATCTAATATTACCAGAAATTTATTTATGAAAAATAATGTTTATAGTACCCATAATTACCAACATGAGAGTACACGAGGCGATATTATTTCTAACTATTGTAGTTTAGTCGATGATTGCATTAGTCAAAACACAGGTAGAATTTAATTATTAATAATTAAAAATAACTATCTATATTAATTGTTATCTAGCTAAATCAGTGCTCGTAACACTTTTTTGGTCAAGAGCCGCATATTTGTGGATAGTTGATAACCCCATAGTTGACACTAGCAATCAAAAGTGAAATTTTTATTCAAGTCAAAACACGATTTCCACTTAGTTTTTTATGCCAATAGCAATTTTTGCACCCTTTTATTTACCTACCAAATTAACTAAGTATTGATTTCAAAGTAACTAAAATGTTGTGTATTTTTTACACTGTATAGGCTCAGTGCTTTTACCACAATCTCACCTCATGTTAAGTGACGATGTGGTCTAGGATGGTAAACACACTAAGCCTAAGGGTACTGGTTCTCAAGTGATGCTGGCGGAACACATCTATTGGTATATGGCGACAGGTTTTCAGACTTGAGGGTGGTAGCTACCCAGGCGGGCGTCATTAGAAAATTCCCTACCACCATGCTACGGTTTCCTCACGATGTTTTCCTTCACCGAAAGCTCAGGCCGATTTTAGAATTGGATAGGTGGAATCTAACCCACGTCGATTGACGCTAAATCCGGCAGCACTGCCCACTGCGCCATCATAGCTTATGTACTAAAAAGTTGTACCCAGTTTTTGTGAAATAAATAAATAAAAAAAAAAAAAAAAAAAAAAAAATCTAATCTTATGAGCAAGTAACGACACTCGCCGAAAGTGCATTATAATTATCGATTATTATAGGTAATGAAATGAGTTTATTAATTAAATTTGGATATGTAAATTTCATTTACTAGATTGTTTTTTAATATTTAATGGATGAAGTGGTGTATTACCATAAGTGTGATACTCTCTCAATACTCTGAATGTGTGCGTAAAAGATTATATATACTGCATTTTGTTCGTGTACTACTAACATTGCTTAAATATACCGTGTGCATAAGAATATTGTTTGGATAAATCAAAATCAAATAATATCAAAATAATAATCGCATGCTAAAAATGATTAGCATTTTGCACCTAACATGTTTATCTCATCTTCCTATGATTCATTCTCATTTATTAATAATTAATTAATATAATTAAAATGTCTGTTTGTAAGGTCAAAATATTTTTTTTTACGAAACAGATATGAATCTGTCTGTCTGTTTGTTCCGCGTAATCTCCGATTATGGACTATGACAGAACATTTTTTTAGTAGATAGCTGAAGTTACTCTGCGTCTTTTAAGGTACTTTTATTTTTCAAGAATAATTAGGGTTCCGCTTAAAAAAAATTACAACTCATGAAATTGTGAATAAAACCGGTTCAATGCAGAGTTTTACTGGCAGGTATTTGAATTTGTGAGAAATATCTTCGGTTAATGTTAATACCAAAAAAGTTTAGGAAGGTAATTAGGGTTCCGTGTAAAAATATTAAATAGTAAATAATTATATATTAAACATTGTTTTTTTCCTTCTTTTCTATACAGCCTCAGAGATATGATTCGTTCTTGTAACTATTCTAATAACGATACCTCTATACTGAGTAGTACAAACACATTTTAGTTTTGTTTGCTGACATATTTTATCCCTAATTCCGAAAGTAATCTCTCAGAACTACATTTATCATTTTAGAGTAATTTCCTATAAATCTAGTTCTCTATTATCCTTATAACCTGTTACAAGTATTTATTGAAACCTGCTGATAAAATGTATGTAAGATTTAAAAAATAAATTATCTAAATATGTTTAATACTTCTCTAGTTATAATCCTCTTAAGTAACAGAAAGACACGATAGATAGAAGTAGGCTATTATAGAATAAAATAATAAGGAACGAAAGAAGTATTTTAAATATTTTAAATCTAAAACCACTTAGCTACATATGTAACTTCTATTTTTATATTGCCGCCAAAATAACGGTTTATACTTGATGGTAAGCACAAGGCAATCTAAAAACAACAGTGATCATTGAGAGATCGGTTTTATCATTAGTGTTACGGACAAAATGTTTGAAACAAAACCTTTGAACGACGTGATATTGTATTAAGACAGCTTTACGGAAACTACGGTGAAAATGTGCATCTAAAACCTAATGTGTATAATTATGTTATGGAAGATAAAAGAGAAGATCACGTTAGAACACTCGCTATGATAAGAAGGGAATGGAATACGTTTCGCCAAGGAATGCTTCTACGCAGCTGAAGCGTCTCGATATTTTTAGTAACATCTGATTCATTCACAACGTGGATAGCCCATTTCTGCGAGTTGCATCTCAGTGCATTGTGTGACAAAAATCGCCTTAGAGCGAATGTTCTAGTGACAGCGTTCACGATTTATAGGTTATCATAGACAGCCATAGAATTGTAATTTATCACGCACTGTCTTGATGGCCGATATATTACGGCAGTTTGCATTTAAGATCGACTATTAGGTATTACGGTATATCGCATCTTTACGAAAGGATCGATAATATTGCACTCTATGTAAGAATAAAATTTAGTGTAGTGACCTTTTGAGTCGACTTAGTCGACTTCGATGTTCTGAAGGTTCATATGGAAACAGTTGTTAAGTTAGATAGTTCATATTATTCATGCATTTTAACTTTTGTCGCTCTTATTAGTAGTAAGAAGCGCAGCTAATTTGACGAATGTGATTACAGGTAACTAGCGAGTTTGTAATTGAGTCGTATAGAATCAAAAGCGGTTATCTACACTTCAAGTAATTTTTGGCAAAGTGGTTAAAAATGTTTTTTTTTTTTTCTAAAGTATAGCAACGATGATTGATGTATAAACTATATTTTAATCTATAGGTATTTCACTTATATGGCAGCATGAAGTTAGTAGCACAAAGTTTAAAAATAAACGAATATTAATGTTTTTTTGTTGGCGATTGTAGATAGCTAAATTGCAGATAGCCGCCTATGATTCTATACGACTCGATTATAAGATAATCAAAACGCTATATTAAACTCGGTTCTTAAGTTTTACATTGATACGCTTAGTAAAATAAAAATGTATTATATATATAGAACATAACGAGACAGAAAATAATAATAAAATAGATAAAATTATAAGAAAAAGAATATATTTTTAGAAGTCAGGCGTATAGATATGCATAAATTTAGTAGGTAATAATAATAATGAATCATAACCGCTCTTACAAGTAACCTTACCTATATAAATATTTATATATATATATATAAATACCTGCACATATTAAAATAGCACGAATTTTTCTATTTACCTAAACATTATCCAGAAATATTAAAAGTCTACACGTAACTGTATTATGTAATGAAATAGTATCCGAGATTACCTCATACAAATATACAACCTAATAAAAACACTTTTAATAATCTATACTAATAAATAAAATTGGAGTGTCTGTTTGTAATATCAAATTTTTTTTTACTTATTAAATATGAATGTATATACGATACCAATACTAAAAATAGAATTTTTAAAATTTTTGTCTGTCTGTCTATCTGTCTGTCTGTTTGTTTTGTTTCGTCCGGATAATCTTCGGAACGGCTGGACGGATTTTGACGGGTCTTTTTTTGGCAGATAGCTAATGTTACTCCGCGTAATTTAGGATCCATTTAATTTTCGAAAATTATTAGGGTTCAGCGTAAGAAATTAAAACTTATAAAAATTTGAATAAAATCCTATTCAATGCATAGTCTTACGGGCAAGTGTTCGAATTTATAAGAAATATTTTTAATTTATTTTCATACATTTTTTTTACGAAATAATTAGGGTTCCGTATAAAAAAATTAAAACGATGCGAAGAACATATGAAACGCGGGCGTAACCGCGGGCACACAGCTAGTAGTTAATAATTAAGAATAGGATTTTATTCAATTTTTTATTAGCTTAATTTTTTACGCTTAACCCTAATTATTTTCGAAAATTAAATGGATCCTAAATTACGCGGAGTAACATTAGCTATCTACCAAAAAAAGAAAGTTAAAAATCGGCTCACTCGTTCCGGAGACTACCCAGAACTAACAGACAAAAAGATTCAAAAATTGTATTTTTTGGTAAAGGTATCGTATAAACATACATATAGATTTAGTAAAAAAAAATGTTATTTTGATATTGCAAACAGATAATTTAATTTTATTTATTAGTATAGATGTTCATTATAATATTTGTTGGTCTACAAACGTTATTGCTGTTGGAAAATTAAAAATATTTTTAAAAGATCAAAAGTCATCCTTGAATCCTTTCGCATTAATATACGTACATATATATGAATACGTATGATATTTATAAATAATATATTTTGTCGATTATTAGACATCTGGTAACACACTTCTAACGCATGCACGAACTACATATAATGACAGAATATAAATAAAAATGTTTAATCGTAATTGAAAATTCTTAAAACTTACAATCACGCCAGAACACCTGACAGCTATTTAGAATGAAAATTACACAAGATGATATCATGCTCAGCCTAAAAAGATGACCGGCGCTGAAATAGAACTGCCACCAGCAGTAAATACAAGGTTACAATTTACGAAGGTAAATTATTATATTACTTAAAATAATTACAAATTTGTAATGTAAGTACTAACTTATAACTAATAGGGAAATTGCTTCAGGGTTATTCCCTCTGATGGTGGCATCTTCTCTCTCCGCGCCTACGGGCAAGTCTGCTGGGTGAGGCACACAGCTTCCTTTTAGAGTAGCCTTTGAGCTATCCTGGGAGCTGATCCAACTGTAGATAGTGCTAAAAGGAGTTAGGAGGTTAGGTTAGGTTGGAACGGCTCATTGTCTCGCCTGAGGCCTAGATAGTATTGACTTCCACCTCTTCCTCTCTGTTTTTCAGGAGGTCTTACTTCCAACGGTACTACGTTCTAAAGGTGAAGGTGGCGCCAACATATCCGCTCTTCGGCACACGTAGGTTATAAGACGGCTTACATTTTTAATTTATTAAAATGAGTGATAAATACGAAAGCTTTTCAATAATAAAGAAATTTTTCATCATTTTGTAATGCAGCTAATTTTTTTACTTGCGTCAAATTAAATTATTTTATTTTATCATATTTGTCATTATAATCTCTTGATTCATATTGAATCGAATAATATCAACCATTCAATAAAATAGAATAATTTACATTATTAATTTAAATACTAAATCTATCATAAATAGTTTATAACTAAGATGAAGATGATACACCGGCCATATCCAAGTAAGAATGTAATAAAACAAAGACACATTTCATTTTTTTAATATTTTACATAATTATGACGATAAATCGTCAAGGATAAAATGCTTAGCTGGTATATTACTAAAGAACTTGTCGAGCGTAGAGTAATAGATATTTAAAGCTGAACCGGTAAAGTTTTTGCCAAATGATGACAGAATATACTTCCAATTTTTGTTAAAAAATTCTTTAACTAATCCGCCTGTAAACCAAGATTAGTTTACCATAGAGGCATATACAATTAATTAATAATAATGATTTTATATAAGTGTGGTATTGTGTCTTAGACTAAGAGAATACGATGGACGGCGCGTGTAGAACTCGCAAGTTAAGGTATTTCAAATAGCAAAAGGAGTACCATTCCACCTTTTTTTTATACGGTATAGGCTCAGTGCTTTGAACATAATCTCACTTGATGTTAAGTGACGATGCGGTTCAGGATGGTAAACGCACTAAGCCTAGATACTGGTTCTCAAGTGATGCTGCCGGAACACACCTATTGGTATTTGGCGACAGGTGCTCACCTTCAGTATTCGCTCACAATAACAGTTTAGTTGCACGCTGTCAATCTTAGTCTACGAATAACATTAATGGACTAATATTCGAGCGTGGTGCTGGCTAAGACTAGTACCATCCTATAACTTCCCGTGGGTGTCATAATAGGCGACTAAGGTATTAACCAGGAGGATGTGCAGCACCACAAAACACCTTTAGTGATCGCCTACTAAGTGAACCAATTATGGCAATTCTTCCCTTTTTAGGGAAGACTTATGTCCAGCAGTGGACGTCTTTCGGTTGAATCAATCAATTCGAAAAAGGTTCTTTAGCACTATGCACGGATGCATGAACAATTTAGTAGTAGTTCTCAAGAAAAGAAACATCATAAACTATGATTGACGCAGGACGACGATCTGTTGAAGTTCGATCAGTCAGCTTACGGTAACCACCTTCTATTAGGTTAAGCGTGTGCCTATTTGTTACATAAATCAATGTCTAAGATCAACGAAGTCACTCACTGATTTCCTGATCTCCCAAAAATACGTTACCAATAGCGAGCTTTGCCGATCCTGAGATATCGTATGTATATTGCGCTTCTTCATGTTTGCACTTGAGGTAAATATCACCATCATTTTTTTAAATTACATTGAAGGGTAGAAAGAGTCCCAAGTGGTTTTATTTTCTGCCAAAAGAGTAATACTCAGTAATATTAATACTGGTGTTAATAAATTTGGTAGCATAATTATTATCATCAATTAATTAATACGTAATTTCAAAACAGTTAACTTATGCAGAAACTCTAATCTACCTAAACTTATTTGTTTGTGATGCTTGTCAATCGTATATTAAAATTTTTAAGTTATGAGCTTAAACATTATTTTCTTTTATAAAACTCCAATTTAGTGTAACCGTGACTTTACAATGTAGATTTTGCGGTGGATTTAATTTAAAGTACGTTTATAAATAATTGTATAAATGTATCTACCATATTAATTTAAGTTTATTCATTACGTAAACTATATCGATTGGTGATGATACTTAATGATTACATAGCTTTGGCATACAGTATAAGAAAAAAAATATATGATAGTTCAGTAGATCCTTAAATCAAGAGGAAAGTTTGTAAATCTTAAATTATATTTAGGGGTTAAATTAGGTACATAAATGAATTTAAAACACATATAAAATTTTTTTTTCGTTTTCTTCACCATGTACTTCATTTCCCAATATTGTTTTAAGTTCAGGATTTGATATAACCGAATACTGCCCTTCAGTTATGATCTGATTGCACGTTTTATCAATTACTACGTTTCCGTTATCAAAATACGCTCAGAAATAAGAAAAAGAGAATTAAATAAAATAAATAATCCTTAAAGAATAACACACTTACATAAACTTTTTGTCTTTGTAATCCTTAACCCCTGAATTTTTTCCTTTTTTAAGGATCATATCAAACATACCAGTAACAGATATGCTAATATTTTTCGCAGTGTATGGGTCTATGGGAAGAATATTCAACATCGGAATTCCATTACTAGCCATAATGTTTACAATAATTTCGTAGAACTCCTTATGACATTTAGGAAAATCATCAGTTGTGAAAAAAAAATTTCAATATCTATTTATTATTTTATTTTCTATACTTGCATGAATTTATAATTAATAATATTTATGAATATTAACGCTATTTTAATTAATTGATGTAAATCTAAGTTAAGAAGGTTTAAAGACTTGAAAAATATTTTGGGTAACGTTTTATGTCAAAAAGCAGCAATAGGAAAACAAAAGGAAATAGTTAGCATCGCCTATGTACAACTGCAACACCAGGGGAGTTAACGATGGCAGCAATGCCTATGCGTTGTTACCGTTGTATGGGCTTGGGCACACTCGTCCGGTCTGTCCCTCAAGTGTGAGTAGGGATCATCTTTGTTTCAGGTGCGGATGTGAAGGACATAGGGCCGTGGCTTGCATTGCCGCTAACCCTCACGGTGCCTTCTGCGCAGATGAGGGTCGGGACGCGGACCATATTATGGGCGTAAACTTATGTCGCTGGCCATTTAGGCCGATTACGGCCGCGAAGGCGAGGGACATAGTTGCCTCGCAGCCTCGCGTAGGCTTAACGTCGACGGCGACGCAGTCCGAGTGCCACCCGTGCGGCACCGGGTCTTCTTCACATTGTTGACCCAAGGGGGGAAGGGGCGGGGGCCCTAACCATCCATTGCATCGGGGGACTTAGTCTTGGTTGACCGGGAGCAGTCTTTCTCCGGATAGGGACTTGGCCTTCGGGCTAGGTCATCCGTTCGAGGGTATGTATGTTGCGGTGTATGCTTGCGATCCCGTGTTGCCCTCCTTATATTGCGGTAGAGCCGGTGACTCATAGGGTTTTAGTGGGTAGTCGCTATGGTCTCCTTCTATAGAGTTAGTCCCACACACCCTCCATGCCCCCGCATGGGAGGACGGTGCCTAAACGCATTTCCGTACCTAAAAAAAAGGGGAGTTAACGATGCACTGTCGATTTTGGGTGTTTTCTGTCTTAAAGAGTGATCTTACAGTGGTTGCTAAACCTCTATCATAAGATCTTAATTGGGCATATAAAGTTTCGTCTAATATTTTCTTACGAATAGATTGAAATGAAAAGATTTGGTAATTTTAATAAATACTTACCGAATGCCGAATTGCAGTAAACAAATACACTGCATACAATAAACAGTAGAAATTTATTTTTGGTAAACCATTTTATGAAGTTTCTTCGGTTTTCTGATGTAACTAAGTTCACTCAAAGTATTAGTCTAGTTTTATACAAAACAAATTAGGGTAAAAAAGATACTCCAAAAAATGTATTATATCCCACGTGTTATTTTATCACCTAAGATTGGGTTCTGTGTTAAATTTTAGTTACACATTAATTACCTAGTGGTAATGATTGAAAGGTTACAAATATGTTGATTTATTATGCCTGGTAGGAACATAGAATTTATTTTTCAAACTATATGATTAAGTCTTATGTCGGTATAATCATTGAATGCTGAAGACTGGTGAAATGCTGATCCGACTTCTACATATTGAAGTCTAACGATGTTGAATTCTATAATTAAGAAATAAATTTGGAAAACATTTTGCTGTAATAATAATTGTTGATGTATAAAAGCAAATATTTTTTTTAAGACATCATCCAGTTTATCATCCATTATTTACTGTTCAAATATTTAAAATACTAGTTAAAATTACAACATGACTTTTTCTTTAAAGTTATAAACCTATGATAAATGATAAAATTTCATGGTACTTAGATACTAAAAAACCTAAAAAAACCCGTTTCATTTCAAACAATGAATGCATAAAATGATACTAATAATGTTTTTAAATTAGTTAATTCATAAGTTTCCGGAATATAAACAATTAGTAGACGTTTGCAATATACATTAATGTTCATGTTTTGATGTAATAATATAAACAAATTTTGTTCTTACTTCATTCAGAAACTGATTATTTATTTGCTTTATTTTGTCTCTGGCTTCGTAGAAGTATTCAAGATTTATTCACCACACATCCAATGGTTATAAATTGGCATTTACTAATATTTTATTACAGCTATTAATAAATTATAAAAAATAATAGGAACACCAGGGTATTTAACGTGAAAGGAATAGTGAAAAGACGTGGGATTCTATGATTCGCTCATATTCGGTCTAATTGGTGAAAAGATTGCCTTACTTATAATAACTCTAGCTTTAAAGTCGGTAGCTGGAAGCATGAATTAAAGCATGATATGGCTATCTCCTAAAACATCTTAATTGGCATATTTTAGTAAAACTGTAATTATATGTAAAGTTGTATTTATCGATGAGGTCTTAAAACATTTTAAAAATAAATGACTTATATTTAAAAAACGTATAATTTCTCACTTTTAAGCGATAGGTATTTACAAGTAAGGTAGCCGTTACATGGGCTTATATAAATGGACAAAATCATCCTTAAACCAAACAGCTCTTAAATACTACTCCAAAGAGAACGATGAATATCTATAGAATTTTTTTAAACCCCTGATTTAATTCTGTATTCACTATTCTAAATACTAATTATTTTTCTTTGTCCAGATACCGAAGACATTATTGTATAAATAACCAGTTTTCATTATAGACTATTTTCTTAAAACAGTACAAAATATAAAATAAAATAATTATTAATTACTTCTAACAATGTTTTTTTCTGTCTTTTTTTTTTAAGGGACTTTTGTCTTAAAAGACATGCTAGTCCCGTCGTAATTTATTCATAAATACTTATGATACTTATATAACACTTTAAAATACAAGTAGAAAAATAAATTTTAATAAATTATCGACTAAATTTAAAAGAATTGCACAGCAGTCTGGCAGACTCTGATGTTGGATCTGCCAGAATGCTGTGGTATGCACCTACATTCCAGATATTAATATTAAACTTAGTAACAAGTGTCATCATATTCCTGTAATTAATTGAATATTCCATCAAGAAATGATGGACATCATCAATCCTGTTACACCTGATACATAAAGGAGAATCTGTAGTTTTCATGAGATATCCAAACTTTCTTGACGGAATGTGTCCAGACCTTAACTTTAACATTGTAACGACAGAATGAAGGTCCATGTTGATTTGTTTAAACCAGGGAATAGGTGGAGGATGACACTGAATGGTTCGATACCAAATTCCCAAAGCCCTAAAAAAAATCTTGTTTCAACACGATATCATAATAGTTTCTTCATTTTTATCATGTAAACCACTCGACCTATATATGGATTGGTACCAATATACCAACCAACATGTACTTAGGTACTTTAATCTACGTGTTTTCAGAATTATAGCAATCCCGTTTTGGAACTTTTTAAGAATAATAAATATATATTTAAGTGTTATTTAAAAAAAATCTGGTTTCAAAATTTTCATTTCAATATTTTACTTGAGGTTATGTATATGAAAAACTTGAGAACCTAAGAAGAATATCAATAATTAGAAGTTTAGCGTTTTTTTATGTATAAAGTAGGGTTAATAAAATTCCTTTCTTCTGAAATGTATTTATTATTATGAATAATGAAGGTGTATTGTATGTTGTGTGTGTCAAATGCTAAGGATTGTAAATTAGAAATAGGATTTAAGTAAATATAAAGATTCGTCATAACCACAATGCAATAGGAACACGTAGATAAGAAATAGAATAAGATGAAAACAATAAAGTTACAAGAAAAGTAAACAAACCTCAGATTATGTCTGATATGTAAGGGGACTAAATAAAAAAAATACAAAAATATATTATATTTATTATGATCCAGTTAGAAACTATAACGAAATCATACCGTGAAACACTTTAAAAATAATATTAAAAATTATTTTAAAATTCCTGTTGCGATGTAATATTCAATTTTTGATATAAGGTGTCATATCAGAAGATACATATTGTCTCACAGGAAACGTACTAAGGAATGTCTCAGCGACAGCTTGGTAGGAATCAATAACTTTGCCCATAGCGATGGTCAAGAACTCGGATTTTATTATATTTTCATTTATATACGAAACAATTTTCTTATCTGAAATAATTACAACATACAGATATTATCTAATTAAATATTTAAATTTATACAAACCATAGATAGATTAATACAAACTAAATATTAAAGGTTAAAATATGTAATTGCCGTTTTCGTACTGAAAATTTAAAACATTTCATTGTAATTTAATATATATTTACTTAATGTGCCGAGTACTCATAAAAATAAGACAATAGGAAAACAATGGAAAGCTGGCGTAAAGGCCAGGTAAGTGCTCAAGGGGTTAATCTAAGTATTCACCTTCATCGTCAATACATTTCTTACATACATATAATTGAAAGATCATTGAAATTTTATAATAAAAATGAAGCTACACAGAATATCTGTACTGGCATATTTTACTACTTTCTGGGAAGGTATTTTTTATACAATAAATTGTCAACTCAAAAAAAAGGTGATAAAAAAAATCATATTTACTATCATTACTTGTATAATTGTAACTGTATAGAATTACACAGCGAAGTGATGATCAAATAGTTACCATCACTTTTCTATGGGTAAGCCGTGTGGTGCCGGCTAAGAATAGTACCACCCCATATCTTCTTTTGGGTGTCGTAACTGGCGACTAAGGGATAAATCAGGGAATGGGTAGCAGCATCCTCTGAGAACTACGAACATCTACTGCGATCGCCAACCTGCCGTTTTTTTTTTTACGTGGGAAATGCATTTACACATCCTCCCTCACATCTCTAAACCGGAAGCAAAATCTCCCGGATTAGAGATGTCAGGGGAGTATGTGGGGCTCGCCTGGCGTGTGATGCCAGCAATACCCACTAAAACCTACGGTACAATCTGTCGCCTTTCTGGGGGGTGACACAGGATAGGGTGAATCGCCAACCCGCTTGCCAAGAATGGTGCTTATGGCATTGGACGTGTAATTGTTGAATAGAAAAAGCCTCACTTTAGAGCATCGTGGTGACATTTGACATGAAGTCACTGCATAGCTCACTTGTGATTACTGTACAAAACCCACTTTCGCTCCGAAATACTTTTGTTTTTATATCGGTAACAAGGTAATGCAAGCTTCAACGCATTTAAATTTTACCGATTTATTAATGTCAACCCTTGCTAATAAACCTTTGGTAGTTTAGTATGGATCCGCTCTCACTATTAAATTCAAATCATTGTTATTTACATCTATGGCAGGTCTTCATCGTCGTTAATTTTTCAAATAAAGTTTTCACTATATTAAAACGGCTGAACAAAAAACACAAAATTCATTCATTAACTATTTCCTCACCAAACAAATCATTATATTACGATTTACTGCTTATAATAATAATAATGATAATTATCGTACTGTAATTTTTAATGTTTGAGTTAATGAGATTCTTTTAGATGAGTGAATGAGATTAGATTCACAAAAAATATTGTACATTTATAGTACTAATATAATATTTATTGGCTATATAAATAACACGTTAATTAATATTTGTTAAATAAAAAGACACGATTGACGATAGTAATACGAAATACATACGTGTATATGGAAACACATATATGTTAGTAGGGGTAATAATCATATAGATAAGTTCGTAGATGAAATAGACTAAATTTATATAAACAAAATAAATAAGATAAATAAATAAATAATATAACTTAAGATCACGAAAATCGAAACATCATATAAGAACGAATTAAAGAATTAAAAAGATAAGACTATTCCTCAGGTTGTTTCTTCAGTGTAAAATATATAGAAGAAGATTCGTAAGGATTACAAAGGTTGTGTTGCAGGAAGGTGATGGATGAAAGGAGACATGCATGCAGCCGAGATGAAAATGCTGTGATTCATGTGTGGGGTAACAAAAATGGACAGCATGAGGAATGAATACATTAGAGTAAGTTTGAATGTGGTACCAGTGACAGAGAAAGTAAGGAGCAGGCGTCTGTTTTGGTAGGGCATATAATGCGTGTTTTTAGGTGTAGTTGTTTGTTTGTGTGGTTATTTATTGGTATTGGAGCGGGTTTGTGTGTTGGCATGGATGTTGACTTTGATGGTGGTCCTCCTCTGCTGAGGGAGGAAAGGATAGAGGAGTCCTCGGGGTTAAATGATAACGCCGAGTATGGGGGTGATCTTCCAGATCGGGATTTCCCATGGATTAAATACAAGGGGTTTGTGATGAAGGGAGGAATGACTTTGTTGGCAGGGATGAGGAAATTGGCGGGGGATTTGCCGCGAATTGGTAATCTGAAGCCAAAAGAGGTCTTTGAACTGGCGGATACGATGGTACAATGGACGGTAGAGCTGGAGGGAAAGATTGGTGGTCCTGAGTGCAAGAAGATGAGAACGATGGCGATACATTCGTGGAGGATGGCGGCATATGCCGCGGACATGACGAAGCATGCTAGGGAGATGTGTCGTGAGAAGGAGGAGTTGCGAAAGAGGGTAATGGAGTTGGAAAAGGAAGTTGGAAGGCTGAAGGAAGAGGGGCTGTCTAGGGGTGATATGGCAGCGGAGGTGGTGACGGCAGTCATGGGAAAGTTGGAGGGTGTGTTGATGGGGGTGAACAAAAAGCTGGAGACGTTGGAGGGACAGGTAGCAGGTGTTGTTGGGGGATTGCCGACGGCGGCAGGTGTAGGAGGCAGTATGAGGGAGGGAGGAAAACTCCGGAAGAAGCTGCTGGAAGGAAGAAGTGGCTCTGCTTCGGCTTCCCCTTTAGGGATGGACTGGGCTCCTCTTCCTGGTGGAAGGGAGGTAGTGGAAGAGGTGGTGGAGGTTGATGGAAAGAGTGTGGAGGGGGAATGGGCTGTGGTGGAGGGGAGAGGAAAGAGAAGGAAGGTGGCAGGGAAGGGTGCAGTACCGGCCCCTTCTGAACCTCGGGAGGTGCGTGAAGAGGGAATTGTGAGGTCTAGACTGAGGCTCCCGGAGGTGCCACGTTCGGCGGCGGTCGTAGTTACCCTGCGGCCGGAGGCGGTGGCGAGGGGGCTAACTTATGCGGGGGTTTTGGGGGAGGCCAGGGAGAGGGTGGACCTGGAGGGAATGGGGGTGCAGGATATATCGTGTCGCCCCACTGCTGTTGGGTCCCGGATCATTGAGATTCCGGGCCCGGAGGGTGGGGAACGGGCGGATGTTCTGGCGGCGAAGTTGCGTGAATTGGTGGAAGAGGTCGCGGTAGTTTCCAGGCCGACCAAGAGGGCGGATGTTCGGCTAGTGGGTATGGAGGACTCGGTCTCGAGGGAGGAGGCTGTGTTGAGAGTTGCGCAGGAAGGAGGGTGTCGTGTGGAGGAGGTTAAGGCTGGTGTGGTGAGGGTCACAGAAAGAGGGTTCAGGACCTTAGTGATGTCGCTGCCGGTAGAGGCGGCGTTGAGGGTCATTGGAAAGGGAAGAATAAAAGTTGGTTGGAGTATGACCCAGGTCCGTGCGCTTGAGGTACTTCCATTAAGATGCTACAAGTGCATGGGACTGGGTCATACCAGGGCGAGGTGCACGGCTGAAGTGGAGAGGGGGGATCAGTGCTACCGGTGTGGAGTACAGGGGCACAGGGCCATGGACTGCACGGCGGAGCGGCCGAAGTGTGTGCATTATGTGCGGAGGAGGGGAGGGAGGCAGACCACCACATGGGGGGGGGTCTTTTGCCGACCTCCACTATCAAGAGGGGCACCAGTTGGTGCGAAGGTCCCACCTGCCCAGGGACCGGTATAGGAGGTGTTGCCGTATAATTGGTGGGGGTCTTCCCCTTTTTCTCTATGCCTTGCTCTGCCAAGATGAGAGATGGGGAAAATCAGTGAGGAGGTCTATGAGGGTAGGAACTATCCTGTCCAGGAATGATGACCGACGGGTCATGTCTCCCTTTGGGGGGGCGGGGTGAAGAGGTGGGGTTGAGAGTATTCTCCCCCATCCCCATTGGGCCATTGCACGACGAGGCCCGGTGGGTTCGCTGCAGGGGGCGACGCGGTGACATGCTTTAGCAACCCCGTATCGCCCCCATCCTAAATGCAGCGGACGGCCCCGGGGGGTTTTAGTGGGTATTTCCGGGCGACTCTCGCCCGGGTGAGTCCCACACTGCACGGAGTTCGTCACTCCGTGCCCCTTATCTAGTGTACTGGGGGACTATGATCCCCTAAGTACAATAGATAAGGGTAGTGCGTAAATGCATTTCCCCTCGACAAAAAAAAAAAAAAAAAAAAAAAAAAAGGGCATATAATGCGTAGGGTGAAAGAGGATGTTGTAAGAAAAGTATTGGATATGAATGTGGGTGGGTATAGGGAAAAGAGAAAGACCAAACAAAAGATGAATGGACTGTTTGAAAGATGATATGTTAGTTTAGAAGAGATTAAATGTAGGTATGACCTCAAATAGAGATGATTGGAAGAAGAAGACATGTTGCGCCGACCTCAAATTAAAATGGTATTAGAGCAGGGAGATGATGACAAAGGTTGCGTTGTAGATAGTTTGAAGAGATTATGACTCAGTGAATAGTGCGGCTGGATTCCGCGTCAATGGACGATCATTTAAAATCTATATCACGAAGAATATATGAAAAAGAATGAATAATAGAATGCAATTTATCTTTAAAAATAATTATAACTTTAATTGAATAAATACGAGTAGAATTGGGTTGTAAAGCTTTAACTGCATTTTACTGGGGAAATGATAAAAGTAAGAAAAAATATAACGACGAATAAAAAATGGAAGAAAATTAAATAACACAGAATTAAATAATAAACTTAAATAATAATAAAGAATATTACTAAGGTCTCAGATTATCTTTGAAAGAAAGGGGAATTAAAAAATATTTCCTGATACATTACATAAAAGGCAACGTCTATGTCTATCTGTCCATTACTTGGCTTATAACTCAATGCCCCACTAAACCGATTGCGTGATTCTATTTTTTAATCGTAAGCAAGATTTGAATACATGTTTTGTCTTAAGTTCTTAAGGGGCCGAAGTTTATTTTTGCGTTTATTCAAATCGAACAACATTATAGCAGTGCATTTTCACGGGGTCGGCAGTTTTTTTTACAAAATTCATTGTTTTGAGAAGTTGTTTTGCCATTTTTTTTTTAGTATAATACTAGTTTTGCATACGAAAGCAACAATGCTATTTTTTGTCTTATTCAAGTTTAAGCCAACATCTTGAAGTTGGAGGTTGAGATAAATTAACAATTTATACAGTTCTGTTAAGTACGCAATATCGTTCATTGATAAGATGAGGTTGTCACGCGATTTTGTATCTTTGTTTTTTTAGGAACTCTATCACAGATTGTAAAATTGAGTCAAGGTACATGACCTTTTCACAACCAGCGCACCTCTGTGTGAAGCAGCAATTGGTTGAAATTATGAGTTTTTATTTCACTTTAGTACGTGATTAGTGTATATTTTTCTGCTTTTTTTAGACTATATCGGAAATTTAAATTTATTTAATCTTATTTATTTATTTGAAAATCAAACAGCGTACACATAATTATGTTAACTCAATCACAATATAAAATTAATATTGCCAAAACAGGATTCCACAATTATACAGTAATTATATAATACAGTGATGTATAATATTATTAATTAAATGTTAACAAGAAAAAAAAAGTTCTCTTTGAGTCTTTGGGTGTGTGTCTATGTATTTGTGTATGTGTGTGTCTGTTTGTTTTCGAGTGTGGTATATAGGTGTACATTCGTGTTTGTTTTTTAAAATTATTTTTATATTTTACCTTGATTTAGTTTTATAATCTCCTTCCTAAATGATTTTTTTTGTATACCAAAATATATATATAGTATCGCCTAAGTTATTATAGGTGAGAGCAAGGCGACATACAACCGAATTTTTGGCATAATTGGTGTTAGTAAATAAGACAGTAAGTAGCGCTGTTTTACGTGTAGAATGTCCTGGAACTCGTAGTGATATTGTTGGATAAAGTTCAGGAGAATCGATGTACCCTGATAGTATGGAGTGTAAAAAGACCATCTCGTATTGTCGACGTTAAACTTCTAAGGGATCTACTCGTATGTAAAATAACTGCGTAACTCAAAGTAGTTTTTGAATTCTCTGTAATTCTAATAACATTTGAACAGCTTCTGTACTATCCATATACTTGTTGTATTAGGCAACCTTATAATTGAGGGATATTCTACAATACTTCTGACGTAGGCGAAATACAGCATCTTAATACACTCTATGCAACTGAATAGTTCAAATATTCGTTTGATGAAACCTAGGTGTAGTATATAGCCTAGTATCAGGATATGGAGGATACACGATGATCGCTGCCAGCTAGGGATTACCAATATTCACATTTATAAATGGAAATAACTGCCTAAGCTTCATCACAATTACATAAAAGCTTAAATAAACTTATCTTAAGGACTAAGGTGTGATTTTAAAGAACAATGAATCAAAATCGAATATAATTAGCGATGTATATTGACAACACTTTGTTATCACTAAGCTGGCATCGATTTCAAAATTATTAATGGCATCACAACAAAGAATGTATCGTAGTAAGCAGAAGTAGATTAATAAAGTAATTATTTATTTACTTTTTTGTGGGTTTCTATAGTATATCCTTTGGAAGCGGTATAGTTTTTTTTAATTAAAAAGTTTTTGATATTCATACATACATAACGTCACGCCTCTCTCCTATAAAAGTAGGCAGAGACCATATCATTCCACTTGCTACGATCCTGAGACACGTCTTTCGCTTCTTCTACTGTCATAAGCATCTTCATACATGCTCTTTGGTTACGGATACTTTTGGCCTGGCCTTTCTGTCCGCAATCTGGTCGAGATACGTTCGCCTAGAACGACCCATACCATCTTTCCCAGCCGCACTTGCGTTCTATATTTGTTTCGTCAATGTTCTTTCATCCATCCTCTCTACATGTCCATACTAATCACGCATCCCTTTCTTTATCTTTGTCAGTAGATCCTCTACGGCACCACAACGTTCCCTTAGCATACTATTCCTTATTTTATCTATCATTCTCATGCCAGTTATACTTCTTAGACTTCTCAGTTCTACTGCATTAATCTTGCTTTCATGTTTCTTCTGCCAGACCCAGCACTCACTACCATACATAAGTGTAGCAATGATGGCGTAGTGGATAGTGCGGCCGGATTCCGCGTCAATGGACGAAGGTTCAAGCCCACCTACCTAACTCTAAAATCAGCCTGAGCTTTCGGTGGAAGAAAACATCGTGAGTAAATCATAGCATGTTGGTAGGGCATCACACAATCGTCTAGCCATTTTAAGCGTTATATTAGGAAGTCGTTTTATGTAAATAGTTTATTGAATTTCAATGATAATATCAGTAGGTATAAATATGGTGTGGGACATAATATTATTTCATTCTAACTTCGAACTTATTAATACTTTACAAGGGGTCCTTCAAGTATTAGGCGTAAACATTATTGGGCGGTTCTTATTTTGATGACATGAGGGACGAAGTATTGGGAATGGTGATTACGTAGTAATATTTAGATATTTATTTTCGGGGTCCATCCATCCAACCGTAAAGGCGTTCACTGCCGGACTTGGTCTCCCCCGAAGATTAGGGGGAATTGCTATAATCGCCACGCTTGGCTTGCGGGTTGGCGATCGCAGTACGTGTTTGTGGTCCTTAGAGGATGATGTTGCCCATCCCCTTAGTCGCCTTATACGACACCCACGGGAAGATATGGGGTGGCATTATTCTTAAGCCGGCACCACACGGAATTTTCGGGGTGAGGTAACCTTTACTTACAATTGTGCTAATTTTTTTAATGAAATCGTCATTTTAAAACATTAATTCGTACAGAAATTAAAAAAAGATTAGTTGTTATTAAAGTTATCAAGACAATTTTTAAATACATATTTTTTGTTATTCTAATAGAACTAAAACCATTCTTGATGTGTGTATTTTTTAAATTTTTTATAATTATAAATAATGCAAATTAAGTATATTTATTATGCGTATGATTCGACAACAGGCTAAATTAACCGTATAATATCTCGAGATAGATAAAGAGATCCTTTTTATTTGTTTAATAATGGTAGTCTCAAAAGAAAGTTTATATTTGTATAGCCGACTACATAAAAGCATAGAATCTGGGGGGTATGCCAGTAGGGGTAGGCTGGTTCTTGGGAATTCATTCGCTATGGAGCATTTCTCTGGAGTGGACTGCACGCTGTGCGTGCTAAAGTTTAACAAAAGCGGTGATTCTGCGACTTTAGCGCATAGAAAAAATTCTCCGGTGAGCGAGGTTTTCGTCCTTTAAATGTTGCGCCATGGTGTCCTCTCATTCGAAAATGGGTTCAACACTAGAAAAATCCAAGGTCATCAAGAACGGCAAAAGTATAGAGTGTAAACCAATCTATTTGTGAGAACACGAATCTTTCAATTCGGAAGTGCGCAAGTGGATTAAATGTGCATAGATCATCATTATACCACATTTTGCATAAAGATCTAAAACTACGCCCGTACAAAATTCAGTTGATAGAAGAATTAAAATGCCAGGATGGCACTAATAGGCTTGATTTTGTAAACCAGGGAATTGAGCACTTTTCGACGTTTAACAACTTCTTGTTTTCCGATGAAGCTCATTTTCATCTTCATGGGCACGTAAATAAGCGTAGGATAATCTTAAGTCTAAGGTTTATAACAATAAACCTACTACTCTTACGGATTAAAAAAAAATCGCTACGAAATCGCAGCCATCACAGAGTCGACCTACCGAGACGTCATTGGTAATTTTACCTTTCGACTAAATGAATGCCGTTAACGCGAAGTTTTACATTTACACTATATTATTTTTAAGAATTAATTGCCATATATTGTATTGTGATAAATATTAAAGATTTTTTTTAAAGAAATCTTATTTTTTTATTTTATCGACTATTAAAATATTTATTTTATTTATTTATTTATTTTATATAAACTTTCTTTTGAGACACCTTGTTATTTTATCTATGCCTTTCTGACTTTTTATCTCTGTGATATATCTTTCTTCTCTCTGGTGCAAAACAATGTGCCCAAAAGAAGCCGGTCGTTAAAATTTATTGCATAATTCTCATCTCTAGAATTTTAGTTTATTTATCGTCTATAAATAAGGAAAGAACAAATGTTCCTGTTATAGTGAATAATAATGTAAAATCGATAATTATACAAGCATTTCTATCATATTGTTAAAATTAATCTTGACATTAGAATATGTTACAAACATAGTTAATGTGTCAAAACTAAAAGTTGGTAATTATTTATTATCTAACCGGGTAATCGTCTAGATGAATTTATTAATTAATATGAATATTCACATATCCACTTCCATCATTCACTTCCAATCCACTTTACATTGTAAGTCAAAATATGCACTTATAATAATTAAGAGATAATTTAAAACAAGAAGTTTTAGGTATGTTTACGTAAAACTGAGATAAAACTGTAGTGTAATTTCAGAGCGCTGAATTGGTTCTTTTTTATCTGCATTAAATAATTATATAAACTCCGATTTATAACTAGCGGATGCCCGCGACTTTCACTGCGTGTCTTAGGTTGTTAAATGTTCTGATTTTGGTCTCTCGTAAAACTAAATCTGTTAACCACTCAACGTTCATTTATTTATTCGTTTAGGTTTGTGCTTTATTACGCTCTACGATTTTGTTTCAGTCTGGTCTCTCAACGTAGGGATATTGGCATGTTGATTGGTGGTATCATGATTGGTACCTGGTATCTACCTAGATATTTTTTTAACTTTAACTACATTATCTGCACTAGTTATGTAATGTTTATCTATACTAATAAATAAAATTGAAGTGTCTGTTTGTAATGTAAATTTTTTTTTTTAACTTAATAGATATGATAACTACCAAAAATGCAATTTTTAAAATGTATGTGTCTGTCTGTCAATCTGTTTGTTCCGATTAATCTCCAGAACCTTCGAGTTCGAAAACCTGTCGCCAAATACAAATAGGTGTGTTCCGGCAGCATCACTTGAGAACCAGTATCTAGACTTAGTGTGTGTTATCATCCTGGACCACATAACATCAGGTGAGATTGTGGTCAAAGCACTGAGACTTATATCAAGTAAAAAAAAAGTTAAAGATCGAATAAAAGAACGGGTGGACCGATTTGATGAGATTTTTTTTGGCAGATAGCTGAAGTTACCCCCGCGTAACTTAGGCGACTTTAATTTTTCGAAAATAATTAAGGTTTCGCGTAAAAAAAGTTAAACTTATAAAATCGTGTATTTGTGTGCATTTCAATGCACAGTTTTATTGGCAGGTATTTGAATGTATGTGAAATATCTTTGCTTAATTATGAAACTATATTACGCAGTGAAAAATTTATGAAACGCGGGTGCAGTCGCGATCACACAGCTAGTTCAAAATAAAAACGTTCGCCAATTGTTTTTACCTTTTCACACCCTTTAAGTATCTATTTTTAATGCAATACAAATTTATTTGAATAATTAATAAACTCTTTTAATGATTAATTCAAGACCTCTAAACAAGAAAGTAATTCCATTGTAAGACATAGTTATTGTCACATAATAAGATAAAAAGTAAAATTAGAAGCATTTACAATATTATTAACAACGTGCTCGTACATTAGATATATTGTTAACTCAATTGTTTACATGAGACGTTAAATCGGTACTAATGAATACACACATTCCTTGTAAAACTGCACAGTTCCGTTAATGCCTAAGGGTAAAAACACTTTCTTGATCACATTAGTGTTTTCATTGAAATATGACAATATAATAACATTATTGATTATATTTTTAGTGATTAAGAGTCAAAAATCAGTGACAAGGGTACGAGAGAAAATAATATTACTTTAACAATGTGTTAGCCTAAGCTCGAGTATGCCTTAAATAGCGTAAGCTTGAGTTTATATTGTTTTGACTAATTGCTAGTTTGACACATAATAAATAGAATTGATTATTATGCGAAAATTTTTTTTTAAAATTAAATAAAACATATTCTGCGGACTCTGGGCCCATACCTTTTTTTTTTGTTGGAGGTTTAATTCGAATTGCATCAGAAAAAAACGCTTATAATATTTCTTGCAGCTATGCAGTTACCTTCTTTCAAATTAAATTAAGTGAACTTTACTTATATTTTACATCTAAACTAAGACTATATATAAATAATTGTTTTTCTTTTTGTAAGCATTGTTAAACTTATTTTAAAACTATTACACTTATTTTGTTATTATTAATGAATTACTTAATTATTACATCCACTTTTTTTTTTTTAAAAAAAAAGGTCGTAACAAGCCAAGCAGAACAAAGTCCGTGTCCGCATAATTACCTCATAGTTTGGGTTTGGGCAATCTTTGCTTGTATGACCTTTTGGTATCCATGTTTTATGCCCAACTTGATATTATAATCCACTATGTTCGTCGCCGGTGCGCTCACCGCTCGGTGGATGAAGCGGCCTATTGTGTCGTCGGCCACGTCAGTATAATAGACACAGGTCTCCGTGTGCCTCGAGATGGCCACGATAGCGTAAAATAACCTTCGAGTCTCAGGGACCTCACTATCGGTTTGGATGAGTATGTACCGTCGTAGACCTCGTTGAGCTCATAGGCCACGTCCATCTTGTTCCTGTGAGTGCAGAGAAGTTGTTTTGTGATTCTGGCGACTGCAGTTGGTCGACAGTAAAACATCTCAAAGAAGTTCTCTCGGTCGATGTAGGGCAGCTGGTTGAAGTCCCCAATGAGGAGGATTTCGCTTGCTCCTGCCAGCCGGGTGGCGGTCAGGATAGCCTCGAAATGGTTCATAAGAGCCTCATCCACGATTAAACGCGGACGTTTCTCGGACTCTTTAAAACCATTTACGAGGATCGAGGCCATGGTGCGCGCTCTCTTTTCGGTCTTGCTGCCGTGCGTCTGCACCAGTTTTTTTCCTGTAAATCTTTAGCCGCCTCGATTATGGTGGTCGCGACTGCGTCTCTCTCCACATCAAAGTTCTGCACCAGCCACGTTTTCTTCCCACAGCCTGGGATCCACTCAATCGTGGGTATTGCCGCGGTGCATTCCGCTGCCGTAGTGTTGAGGACCCTCGATACGGTTTCCACCTTCTGGATGATCTTCTCATCCAACATGATCTTAGTGCACCGGGCCAGCACGACGATGGGGTCACCCAAAGGTTTTCACTTCATTTAAGTCTCAAGTATAATCCAAACTATGACGAAGTCAAAGTAACATCCAAGCCCACTACCACTATATAGTTAGAAAATACAGATTTCTTTTCAATTAGTAGATATGTCCAAAAATTATTTTTTTTTGTAAAAGGCTTAAAATAAAAGTAGGCTTAAACTAGAAAAAGGCAATAAAATAAGGTATAAGGTCAAATACTGTGGTTCACAGGAATATGGTGAATTGTAAGTGAGGGGTTGTCTATTACTCACGTGACGTTTTTGAAGTGCATACTTGTTTAATGGTGTTGTGCGATTCGCGGTAGGTGAAAAACTTATAGATTTGCGTTATCACTGATATGACGTCAGCTGTTGATGCGATGATGTTGAAGTGGATAGTGCACCCAGATTCAGCGTCAATCGCAATTTTTTATGTGCTAATCCTTGAGATACATTTTTCTATACGTCATTTCGAATCGAATGATATATTGCGCGTATTTTTACGAGCTTTATCAAGGATTAACACGTTTTTGAACTTGTTGACTGGATTAAAACATTAAAATGAACTGTTTACCAAAATGTATAATAAATAAATAAAATAACATTTATAAATAGAAATGCCGAAAAGTTCTACTTGACCATTATATTATTTTTGACTGTCATACAATTTTAACCAGATCTTACTTTTATCGCCTAGTCCAAGGTCGTATGAAGTAAATTTTATATTTCCCGTGAGCTTATACGAATGTGCGATTTCGTCAAGCTTGAATATTATATACGTTTCACCATCTCGTCTAATAATATAAAATAGAAAGACGAAAATAATCTTTACGCGTTCTCTAATTTATGAAAACAATAACATGTAAAATTATAAAATCAAAAAATCTTTATTCAGTTCGGACCCTGAAAAGGCATTTTATGAACCTCAAAAAACTACCACCGGTTCGGAAAATAACCTCCAACAAAGGTTAATATTTTATAAGCTTTATTATTTCATCCTATGCACATTGATATGATATCAGTAGGAATATTTACTGATTGATTTTCTTCTCTAATCAATATCCAGAACATAAATACATAAGATTAATGACTAAATATAAAATTAATTTAATTAAATCTGATAAAAAACGATATGACTACGCTACGACGTCACACTGAATTGTTTCGTACAAATTCTGAACAAGAACTCGTTTTACGAGCAATTGATAGGGACTATTCTCTCTAAACACACCAAAACCTTCAAACGCATATCTTAGAATTTCGTTAGCCAAATAAAATACCTTTCTCAGTGTACGTATTATTTTAATATGTAGCTAAACTATTCACTTTGCCTCTTATTTTCAAGAAATCAAACGTCTGTCAAATACCCTATTTTATTGATAGATTTACTAGATTGGAAAACATGTTCAAGATCTAATCCTACAATAAATTACAAACTGTAGTAGTAGCTTACGTAGTCGTAGCGTATAGACAATGGTGCCCAACCATTTATCCGGGGACCATCGGTGGCCCGCAAAAGCCAAAATATTGTCCACAAACGAATTGTTACTTCATGGAAGGTCCATTGATATAGTAAGGCAGAGCTGGACGAATAGCTTAGAGCAATAATATATAAAGAAGATGGATGCTGAAAAGTTACATTAGTTCTAAAGATAAATATCCAATAAAAATATTTTCTACTAAATATGAAGGTTAATATGCATTACTATTGAGTTTTAACACTTTATTTTCTATTCATAGTGGTCTCAGCTGTCCAAAAAGAAATCAAAATGTTGGTTCCTATTCAAGAAAAGGTTGGGAACCACTGGTGTAGAGAATGCGGAAATACGAATTTTATAAACCTAATTTTATACCTACTAGCCTTTAATTGATTACCTAAAAAATTTTCATTTTAAAACAACATATAAACAAACATAAAACGGATACATTTTGAATGTGCTGTTTGGTTTAATTTATGAACAATATAAGTTTACCGAATACAATTTTTCCATATCCTTCAACGTCTACTGAGTTTTGTCCTCCATTTAGTTGATATTTGCCGTTGTAGTTTACATCGCATGTGATTTTTAAAACGGTACACTGCTTTTCAATATTAGTACTGAAATCAAAATAACTAGAAGCATTTGTGGCTTATATTCGTTTTGCTGGAGACGTTTATAGCTAATTGTATTTTTTTTAAATGTTCATCGTCACGGGCCGTCTTTCAGATTTCCAACATCAAACGTCATATAACGTTACGGCATATGAGTACAAATAATAGTTCTAGTTTTAAATTATATCCGTATTTTGTTTGTTGTAAAAATATGAACATGCAACTAATTAATTACAATAATAATCTTTTTACCTTTTTTTAATAATGTTTATGAAAAATATTCAAGAAATCCAAACACACAGACAGATTGACAAATAGGTTTTACAAATAAATGTAATCGACACCACATAGAAAAAATAAAAAAAAGAAAAAATTAAAAGTAGACGTATAGAATTTGTTAATGCACTTACAGGCGAGGACTATTATTTCTCAATTATTTCTATTAGGTTTAAAATAAGTGAAAAATACTGTAATATTTTAAATACGTACATTTAACAGAATGGCAAATGATTAAAACTAGGACAACATATTTAAATTATAACGATAACGTTAATTTAATTTGAAATTATAAGTATACATTCGCATGTACTTGAGAATTCAATATTTGTTTAAGATATAAAATCACTTAAAATACTGTTTTTACTATAATTACAGCGATTATTACGTATGGCGATATCAGTGCCAGCTGACCGTTATATTTGTTTGTTTTTAAACTGTTCCTGAACCAAAATATTCAAAAATTTAAACCGAAGCTTATGCGCATAGGCACAATGGTCGCTATAATTATGAATTTTGTGTTCGATAAACTTATAAATTTACCTAATAATGTTAAAAGGTACAAAAAGAATCTGTTATCATTTCAAACATGTAAGGATCATCATCATTATCATCCTACCTCCTATTTTTCTCATTTTGCTACATCTTTATCAGCCACCATGTCTTCATGCGCCCCATTTGCTTTCATATTTTTCCTTAACTTCATCCATATTTCCTTTGGGCATCCTCTTCTTCACTATCCATCAACGTACATAGTCATCACTTTTTTTGGTCAAATGCATTTCATCTTTTCTCAATACATGTCTATACCAATATAAACAATTCCCTTTCAGCTTTTTTTTATACTGGTCCTACTTTCAAACTCCCAAAATACTCATTATTGACACTGTCCACTTTTGTTATGTCACACATTGATCTCAACATTCATACCTCTGTTGTATCCAGCCGTTTGTCAACTTTTTCCTACTTTATAACTGGGGAAAAAACCTATTTGAAATGATATGAACTTACGTAATGCTGATTCTAAATAAACTACAAAAATACAAGTGACTATAATTTATTTTAACAATCTGAAAATTCAAAATTAAATAATATGAAATATCGCTATATGATAAGCTATTTAGTTCGTTATGACGAATTTTCGTCCAATTTTCCATTTACATATATAGTCATTGTGAAGCTATTATTACATCACTAGTTGTGCCCGCAGTTTCATCCGCATGAAATTCAGACGGTTTGCAGCCTATATTATTCGGGATGAAATATGTTTTGGGGTTTACATGTGAAAAGGATAGACAGCCAGAGGTAGCGGCTGCCTTCTAACCATATCTATGGGATAACAGTTCCAGTCGATCGATCCCTACTGTCAACCGACTTAAATTTGGTTATGGTAACTGTCACTTCCGACGGTCACCACCATCACTGGATATAGATACATCATCAACAGTTACTATTATCATTTAAGATACTTTAAAGCTGGTCACAGCCACTTAACACTATGAACGATCTACTGTCACCGTTATCCGTAGACATAAATTGTTTGATGTTCGCCACTATAAATTGATATTCTCGGACGACGATCTCAACCGTTACTTCCTGTTGATTGAACGACGGTCACCATCACCAAATACGTCAGTCGACAGCGATGTCGATCAAATGTTGCTTTACACAATAAGTATAGATATCATGATTCCTCTATATTCCTAACTTGAGAAATAATTTATTCCCAAACAAACTTTCATTTATTATTTCACCCCCATCAAAATTCATTTCGTTCCAAAAGTAGTCTATGACCTTCTCTAAGGTAAACAGATTGAGATTCCATATTGAATACGAATGTTGTGCAGCTGGATTGAGTATTTTCAAAGGTTGCAAGAAATGTTTTGTGTTCCATAGGGAAATTGTTTTTAAAACCAAGGCCCACTTACTATATTATATAAATAAAGCGATTATGGCTTAATTGGTAGCTCGGTCGGATTTCGCGTCTATGGACACGGGTTCAAACCCACCTTTTCAACTCTAAAAATCAGCCTGAGCTTTCGCTGAAGGTAATCATAAGTATGGTGGTAGGGCATTTTCTAATAATGCCCGCTTGGCTAGCTACCGCCCTCAAGTTAGAAAACATGTCGCTAAATACCAATATGTGTGTTACGCCAGCATCGCTTAAGAACCAGTACATCTAGGCTTAGTGTGTTTATCATCTTGGACCACATCGTCACTTAATATCAGGTGAGATTGTGGTCAAATCACTGAGCCTGTACCGGGTACAAAAATGACTTATAATTACAAGCTATAAATGAGACATTTTATTTATTTGAACATTGTACAACTTCACCAAAACAATAAGGCGCATGACAGGAATGCGGTTACGACGCCCGTACCCCGCTTCTGACCCCGCGTTTCCCTTAGTGACGCACTCACACACCATCGTTTATTCGCTCTCGGCAATGATAATATGTATTTTTGTATTTAGTGATTTTAGAAGTTTTCATTGTCAGTTATTATATGTTTTTCATTTTGTTGTTATAGTTTAATTTGTATTTTATAGTTTTAAAGAAAGAAATTAACCATGTTGAACGTTTACAGTGAAGTTATTAGGAAAAATAAGTTTTGGAAGACGACAAAGAATTTATTATAAATGTCAATGCTAACCAAAACATTAGTACGGACATTTCCGATGAATCTGATTTTGAAGCAATGTCGGGGATTGAGGTGTTAATTTCTGATAATGATTTATAATATAAAAATAAAAATGTCAATACTAAACAGTGATATTATTATTTCTAGTAGAACCCTAAAGTCTTCTTCATAAACCAATAGAACTAAATACGTAAAAGTCACTAGAATATACTAAGTACGTAGTACGATTATTGTATCAATTATCGTCTTTGTAATTAGGTGTTCCCCTCCCCTAGTTCCATTGACGTCTTAGCTGTCATACGCCTAATTGTTTTGGTCGAATAGTATATCGAAACTTTATCCTTTTTATCCAAAATTTAGATAATAGAACGGCACCTTTTACATTGTCCAGGAACGCCGCCTAAAGTTAAAGTCTCTATTTAACATTGATGAAAGTATATTGATAAATGCTCATTTATTTTGATTAAAATAAGTCATTCGGCCTATACATTTGTTTTAAAAAACGACACGACTAAATTGTTATTCCGATATTTTGTCTGTTTTAAAAGAATTGAGAATATTGTAAGAAGCCTTTTTTAAGTTATATTTCTTTATGCGCGTTAGGGAAATATGATCAAAGTAAATTTATACGATGCGGCATCACGAAAAAACGACACCCTAAAGTTAGCTAGTAAAAATACGATGCGCGGGCACACCGTCACCCTGAAGTTAGCTGTCAACGTTTTAGTTTTTTCTGTTATTCCGTCAAAGAAGTATAGCTTCTTAAGGGCGTACATAAGTACACACACACTTTTTTGTGTAGGTAATGAAATTGTTTGCATAAATAAAATACATTACCAATTTAATTTAAATTCATTTTTATTTATTTCAAAATACGAGTATATCCTAAAAGTTGACAAATAAATTTATTTAGTGTATGCCGATAAGTCATCAGTTAGGTAAAATTTAGCAGGTTCAAAATTATAAAATTTAGAGATGACACCAAATGCGATTTTCAATCCTTTTTCAAGTATTGCTTTTCCAAAAGTATTTATCATCAATTTCCAATTGTCATTCATGAATTTTATGGCATCTTTACCTGGAATTATTATAAAAAATCATTTTAAAAAGGTACAAAATTACATTAAGAAGTAGTTACCATAACATTAATAGCGATAACATAGACAATAACATAGATAATGCGATAAACTCACTAGATTCTTTTCCACCGATATATATGTTATCTGCAAAAAATTTAACTCCTCCTAGGATTTCATATTCATAAGAAACGTGGTCGTAGTCATATTTCAAATAAATTTCACCGTCACGTTTCTGCACACTGACTGGGAAATCTAACTTCAAAACTAGTTTTACTGTAAAACAAATATATAGTTATGAATAAGGTCCCCTTTACAATGATTTTTATTATGTTGTATTAACGGAAAACATACCGATTTCAACTCTTCCGTTTCCTTCGCCACGTACAGAATCGCTCCCCAATACGTCTGCGAATATAGGACTCGAAGCATCGACCTTATATTTACCTTCTATTACTAAATCACACGTAAGTTGATTTATTCCTTTGCCTTTTTCCAAGTCAATGCTGAAAGAAATATCGATTTATTACGTATTAAAAGTTTATCAATAGCAGTATTAAAAGAATCCACCTAGGCTCGTGAAATTTTAATACAAAACCATTTATTTATCCATACATACACCCATTCAAGCGAAAGACGTCCACTGTTGGACATAGGTCTCACCCAAATATCTCCACGACAACGGATCTTGCGCCACCCCCATCCAGCAGATAATTTTATTTTTACGGAATCCTAATAATTTTCCTAAAAATTTTTTGGTAGTAACCTTAAGTAAAGATATTTCTCATAAATTGAAATACCTGCTAGTAATTGAATAGCTAATAGTATTTTTTACGCAGAATCTTAATAAATTTTGATAAACAAAAGTAGACTAAGCTACGCGATAAACTTCAACTATCTAGAAAAAAAGTTCCGTCAAAATCAGTCCAGCTGTTCTGGAGATATCTCGGAACATATAATAAGAAAAATATCCTTACGCAAATCTATCAACGTTGCAGTTTTTAACCCCACTAGCCTTTCCGTCGATCACTTCTAAGTCAATTAAGCCAAGTATAGAAACGGATTGGTCCTTCAATACTAGTGGATCGAAGGCAGTTATGCCTAATTCTTTAATTCCCGTTTCACTTGCTCTTTTCAAAATATCCGCAAGAGAAATCTTTAAACATTCTTCATCATTCACTGAACATTTTTTTAGAGAGTCCACTGGAACAGAAAAAAACTTATTAAACCTGGTTTTCTAAAACTTTTTGTCCAAATTATTTTTGTTAAACTTTTTTTAAACCTTGTAAATTTTCATAACAATGAGTATAACATTATTTTACATATTGTCTAAATATTAGCCAATATAACAGAAACAATAATATAAGGACAATACATAAAGAGGCTTTTATTTTAGTTAAAAAAAATAGAATACTTACCAAATGCGGCTTCAGACACGAAAGTCGTGCAAGCTAATACAAACACAACTGCCCTAACAAACATTTCGTTGTAATGGCTTTAGCGATTTTGAGAACAATGATGCTTGTTTTAATTGTATTCCTTATATACTAGTATAATTACATGTCTGAACTCAAGCGAGAAAGACAGGAAATAATATAAGGTCACTTATTTTACAAATTTTTATATCGATGATCTTTATGACATAGTTGTTGCAGGCATTATGTTATTATTATTGTAATAGAATAATCGTCTTATTCCCATTCGATACGTTAAAAAAATAATTAAACGTTTTTAAAGTTAGCATTAAGTAGCGTGGAAATATATATTTTTATAAAGTTGTAAATAGATTTGAGATCAGTGGTCTTGATAGCCTGCAACCTTGTCCAGCCAACATAAAAAAAATACAGCCCTGCAGTCCAGTTACAATAGGTTTCCAGTTATAAGTCTTAATACAAAGGATACCTGATCATACTGTGTAGTAGACTTCAGGCAAATTTCACGCACTAGTCAAATATTTCATCAAAATACTATTTTTTTTAATGAATCCCATAAATTAGAAAAAAATACGATGCACTATTAACAAAAGGGGGTTGAATGGAAAAACTGGCAATATTATTAGAATATTCTTACTGAACTTAAAATGGCGACCTATTTTGTGATTGTTATCCAAACACTGTTCCAACTCCATGCATTTTAGAAATATAACATTCATCTTTCCATTTCAGAAAGGTGTAAGACAAAAACGTGTTATGTGTCCCATCCTATTTAATCCGAAACTCCATTTAGGGATGATACAATTACATAGAAATTGAGAGGATCCCTAGCCTAAATTACATTACATCTTGGTTGCATCCATGAAACAACAAATGGCAGAAGTGCTAAGATATTTCTAAATGTTCAGTCTAGAAGTGCTTATGAAAAATCAGCGCATCAGAAAAACTCTTAATTTGATGAAATTTTTTGACACAATGAACTAATTCTAATTTTACGCATTCTACGTGTTTTATTTATCTATATATTTTTATATGTTTAAATTAAAATTCTAAAGGCCTTAAACCCAACGTAGCGTTACGAAACTAAGTCATTGTATTATTTTAATTAGTATTAATCATACATCCTAAAATATTACTTGTAACAAAAGGCATAATCTACCTGCTTCTGTATGTATGTATATATGTCCTCTTATAACTAGTCTTCTTATAACTAAGGAATAGATCAAAACATAAAAAATCACATATACATTGCAGATTTGGGTGTGTAGGAATTTTTTTGTGTTCAAGTCTAGTATAAGATACCCACTTCTTTCCTCCCCATGTTGGGTAGATTATGTTAGATTCTTGCGGACTCATATCCCACGGTTTCCTCCAGTACATATTTGGGCATAAAGTAGTAACTGCTTTCGCAATGCATTTACTATCATATACCGGTAGGTTTTTCTAATGAGAGCCTTATTCTGCGGTTTGAGGGGTTGGTTGGTTTGATTTTTGTTTGATTTGGATATGGTCCAGATCTGTATTAATATGTCGATTACCCATAAAAATGTGACAATTGGAGAACAATGGAAAGCAGGCGTAAACGCCAGGTTAGTGCTCAAGGGGTTAAATAAAAATCATTTTTTTATTTGAATTACACACCAGAGCTAGCAATCTCCAAGATAGCGCTTTTATGTTAAATTAAAAAAAAAAGATGCATGACCATGAATTTATAATTCATAAATACATTTGACAGTAATAACACTTTCTTGCGGCAAAACAGAATCAAGGTTTGTCATTTCTCTGAGAAATCACTGCACCAAATAAATCACCTATTCCAGATGTGAAAGAGAATACATTTTGTATAATGTATTTATATGAATAAATTGAAGCACAGAAAACCACTTTTTGACGAATTTCTGTAACTACTATCTCGAAATACTTTTCTATTGATTTCATTTATTGCACCATTGTAATAATATTTTCTAATAAATCATGACAAAATTGACTAAACTACAATATATGGACTATAAAGGTTAGTATTGATTTGGTTTATTTGATATCATCCCAATACATTAGTTATGTTAGTATAATTAGGACCTTTTAATGGATCAGTTTTTATGACATAATCGTAATTTTCTTCTATAAGTTGTTAATTGAAAGGTACAGAGGCGGCGAAAAAAGACCACGCGGGAAGTTTACTAAGGTTATAATCATCAGAATTCTTGTAATTTGTTTAAGTAAAGTTTCATTATCTTATTGTAATAATCATTATAACTGTACGCAATTATAAGAATGTATAATAATTTTCATTACAATATTCAGTTCATTCAAATTTATTAAGTAAAGTTTTGTAATTATTAAAGGTTATATTTTAAAAAAATCAAAATGTTATTTTATTTGTATTCTTCGCTATTATAATGCGTCTAATCGGTAATTATACTATAGCAATATTATGACGACACCTGAACATCTTTAGATATATTTTTGTATTATGAGAATGTATTGAAAAAACTCCAACGCCTACTTATTATAGCTTTGACAATGTTTGAGCTTGTTGTTTTGATTATTATGTTAGTGTATTTCGTACGGATGATCCCATTTCCAAGCAATGTGGATTTATAGGATTGTATAATGAAGCAATGCTTAATTTTTTTATGTACATAAAGCAGATAAAAATGTGTCAAAGTTTCTCAGAATTATTCTTTTATAATTAAAAATGAATAGAATATGTTGTTCAGTATGATAATTATTTAATTAGCTAAAGGTTTTATTCATATTTTGTTTGTTCTGCTACCTAGATTACTCCTATTGTATTATTTAACATTGTCTAATGATAAAATCTGTTGCCAACAGAAGCTAGTAAACATATATATTATAATAATCGTTATTTAAATAATAAGGTCTTAATATACATGAAGACCTGTTCAATTGATATTCGGAAAATAATCAAAATGTTAGGAATATAAGGTAAATTATAAATTCAGTGGTAATAAAGTTGAACATTAAATAGAAAATTGTAAATTAGAAAATGTAATACAAAATAAATATGAAGATATATGTAATACTAGCTGTGTGCCGGCGGTCGCACCCGCTTTACACGGAACCCTAAATATTTTTCTACAATTTTTTAATAGTAAGAACAAAAATAAAAGTATTAGTATTTCTTATAAGTTCAAGCACTTTTCACTAAAACTGTACATTGAATCGTTTTTTTTTTACAATTTCTTGTGCTTCATTTTTTTTACGTGATACACTAATAATTTTCCAGTAATTATATTTGGTAGAAAGCAAAGATATTTCTCACAAATTCAAGAAGCTGCCGGTAAAACTGTGATGTGAATCGGATTTTATGCAATCTTACATGAGTTTTAATTTTTTACTCGGAACTTTAATTATTTTCGAAAAAAAAAATAAAGTACCCTGAGTAACGTGGAGTTATTTCAGCTATATGCCAAAAAATCACTTCTTTTGATAAGAGCTAAGGCTTATAAAATGCTTGGTTTTATTTTAAGAACCGGACAGGATTTCCGACTTCCTTCCACGCTTGTTCTTCTCTATAACTGCTTGGTGCGTTCTGTGCTCGAGTATGCCTCCACTGTTTTGAGCCCGCATTACTCTAATCATATTGAAACTACTGAAAAAAATCAGCATAAATTCTTGAAATATTTACAATATAAATTTTGTTATCAGCCTAACGCTTTTGTTTTACCTTCTCTGCATAATAAAACGTCGCATGATAAAAGATCAGATATTTTTATTTAAACTTGTCAATAATATGATTGACTCGCCTTATCTTTTAAATGTATTTAACTTTAGATGCCCTAGACCTAATGCCAGAAATCTATTTTTGTTTCATGTGGCATTTTCCAAAACAAATTTTATTGCGAATACATTTATCACTCGCGAATGCTTAATCACTCGCTTATCACATTTAAAAAACTAATTCGAACTAAGAGTAATATTGTTAAGATTGGATTGCAAAAGTAATCATTTATTGTTTGACTGGCTCGCTGTTTGAAATTTGATTGTCGCACTATATTTTCATTTTAATGCTTGTGCCATTTGTGTGTGTGTTTGAAACTTTTTTTTATCTTAAACAATTTTTATTGTCAAATTAATATTTGTATACTACACGTTGGCTTGTATGTTTTAGTAATACGTAGAAACTTTGTTGGAATATGAAAATTTAATATATGATGTATATGGTTTTAAGCGTAATGTACTGTTTGTTTCCCAAATAAATAAATCGGTTCAAGCGTTCCGAAGATTACCCGAAACAAACAGACAGACGGAAAGACAGGCAGACAGACAAAAATTTAAAAAAATACGTACGTATACATACGTATTTGGTAACAAATAGTTATTTCGACATTACAAATAGACACTTCAATTTTATTTATTAGTATAGATTAATATGGTGAATAAAGATAAAAATGTTCACCAAAAAGAATATAGATTGTTTATTATACTGGGTAATAACAACACCAAATAAAACATCCATTCCAAGTATGTGCAATACATTTTGTGTCATGTATTTAGCTACTTGAATAGATTGAAAGACATCTACTTTTCGTCTAATTTTTTTAAGCTCTGTCTCGTGCTATTTTTCTATTGGTTTTAACATATTTAACCCCTTGAGCACTAGCCTGGCGTTTTCGCCAGCTTTCCATTGTTTTCCTATTGTCTCATTTTTATGTGTACTCGACACATATCTGTAAACGAATATCTAAATTCTGAAGCAATGAGTACAACGGTATTTATACAGATTACAAGGTTTAATTTTGATAAGTTATTTTATTCAAAAGAATATAACGAAGGCAATTATTATTGTTTACTTATATTTTAACTCTGTAATAATTATGAACGTAACCTTTTTTTCTTACTCGCTCTGATTACTGTTCGTTGACAATCAATTCCTTGTATCGTATTCCGTATCATCTATCTAGATGAGGAAAACTATCAAGAGAATTAATTTCATTTGTATTTTAGATTAAAATTAGAAATTAGAAATAAATGAAGTATTTCAAAGTTATTTTAAAATACGACACCCTTTTCCGCTGACTTATTGGCCGAGAATTCTTTCAACTCACTCATTTATCTCTCAAAGAGTACCACAATTTTCAACTGATTATAATCGCCCATGATATCGGCCAATTATATTTATGTTCGAAAATTAATAATAGCATTCTACTGAATTTGTTTCAGTGTATTATTACTTTGTATTAGTAACAGTCGTAACATGTATTTGATTTACGTAAATGAAGGAAGCGGAAAGACCTTTTTTTTTTTAATTTTTTTATAATTTCAAACCACATTTTAGTTCTAGTCGGCTGCTTATGACAGCAAGAGAAGACGTTAAAAAAATACTGAAAATGTTACTAACGGGCTAAAAAAAATATATATTTTTGTTACTTCTCATTATTATCTATTCTATACCAATTAATAAAATTAAAGTGTCTGCTTGTAATAAAAAAAATTTTTTTTTTCTAATTAGATATGAATATACAATAACATATTTATACACAAAATACAATGTCTAAAATTTTTGTCGGTCTGTCTGTTTGTTCTGGCTAATCCCCGGAACTGCTGCAACGATTTTGTCGGGACTATTTTTGTCATATAGCTGAAGTTACTCTGCGTAACTCGGAGTACTTTCGTTTTTCAAAAATAAATTAGGATTGCGCGTAAAAAAATTAAAACTCATGAAATTTAAAATGAAATCCGATTCAACGCACAGTGTCACTAGCAAGTGTTTTAATTTGCGAGAAAAAAAATTTCTTTATCTTAGTACTAAAAAAAATTAAGGAAAATAATTTGGGTTCCGTAAAAACGCAGTGAACGACATATGAAACGCGTCCAACGGCCAGAGCACACAGCTAGTTTTAAAATAAATTTGACCATAATTTTATCTTTCACGTAAGGGAAGTCATGGTCACAGGTTGTGATTATAATTATACTAGCTGATGCCCGCGTCTCCTCCCGCGTTTCATATGTTCTGTGCATATGACGTTTCATTTATAGCAAAAAACAAATGAATGAATAAAAGTAAGAGTATTTTGTTTTTATTAGCGGAAAAAATGTATATAAGGGTAAATTGACGTGGAAAATGTACAAAAGAGTAAATCTAAAAAAAAATGAGAGAGGATCGGTGGAATCCAAAAAATACCTGTCTACGAAAAATACTGTGTTGAAAGGTATGAGTCCTATCCCGATATGTTTAGTAGTTTTGAGTGGTGATGGTGCAAAGGAATAATAAACAAACAAATTGAGAAAACATGGCAAAGGGCTCATAGAATTTGAAAAATATATAGCCTATATATCTACGATCAATTCCGAAGTCGAATGGTTGTGGTTTCATGCTGATCGGTCTAGTAGTTTTCGAGTTTACCTCGGACAAAGAAAACAAACTTTGCTTATATATATATATATATATAATAACTATCCTTCAATTTTAGGTTAAAAATAAACTCATGTGTTGCTTCTGAAAACGAAGTTTTATTTCGTTAGTTTCTTACAAATACGATAACTTATTTAACTACACTATTATTACCACTTTACCTGAAAACGAAGAAACGACAATTAAAGTCTATTCTTCTACCAATTATTCTTATTTATCTATTTTAATTAACAAATCTATCACAATAAATCTCTTTTACAATGCTATTTTTTTCATAACCTCTCAACTGACCATAGACCTCAGACCAAGGATGCCACAGACTCTAGCGCTTGTCAGTTGTCAATGTCATTGGTAATGTAGTAAGCGCGGCCAAATTCAAAATTAAAGAAATATTGTTTCTTTACATATATATATATATATATATATATATATAGATTAGTATTATTATAATTATAATAATACTTATAAACAATGGAAATGAAAAAGTTAGTAGGAAATTAGTAGTATTGACGTAAATGTTACCCACTAATTACATTAAAATTATAAAAGAATTAATGAGATTTTATGTTTCTATTATAACATATTCATGTTATTTAATTACTTTAGACGTTAACGTTGGAACATGTTGTGTGCGATGTTTTAAAAGATTCAAAATGTAATTTATTACTAAACTAGCTGTGCCGTAAACGCGTATAAAGGCGTTTCATATATTCTTCAGCACGTTTTAACTTATTTATATGGAATCTTAATTATTTTCCTAAAAACTTTTTAATACTAAGATAAAGTAAAAATGTTTCTCACAAATTCAAGCACTTGGATTTTATTCAATTTTTGTATGAGTCTAATTTTTTTTACGCGGAACCCTAATTATTTCAGAAAATTAAAATTACCCTCAGTTACGCGGAGTAAGTTTATCTGTCTACCAAAACAAGTCTAGTCTAAATCCATCCAGCCGTTTCGGTGATTAACCGGCACAAACACAGAAACAATTTAAAAATTGTATTATTGGTATAGTTTTCGTATATACATTAATATCTATTTAGTAATAAAAAATATTTTAACATTACCAACAGACACTTCAATTTTATTTATTAGTAATAATAAAAATAATAATAATAAAATAAATAAATCTTTATTCATGAAATGCAAATACAAATCAGAGGGTGCAATGGACCCGGAAAAAAATATTTTGTGCCCCGGGATCCAGTGCCATTCTTTATAACATTACAGGTTTATAATAAAAGATATACTCGTGTTGTGTATGTATGAGGTGCGAGTCAGCGCGGGTGTAATCGGTTGTGTGATTAAATTTGTATGTGTGTGTTTAAACTATTGTAAATAAATTAGATGACACGACTAAAACAGCTTACTTTATTCGAGTGTAAGAAATCAGAATTTCATTCCAAAATTACAAAATTACAATTACAAAAAACTACCTTGTCGTTTAAATTTAGAACCAGAATAAATACCTATATATTATATAATAATGTGGAGTAAAGCTTCTGTATCCTCATAGTTAAGACCAGATAACCAGTTTTTTAAGTTTTAATTTCAAGATATGGGTGTTGAGTGAGTATATATATAATTCTTTATTTATTCTATTATATAAATGTGGTGCTAGAAAAAGAGATTGCTGATTTATGAAATTTGTTCGGAACTTTTGGATTTTGAAAACTAAATCATTTCTTCGTTTAAGTGTAATTAGTTCCGGATCAAACACGACCCTGGAGTGTTGTCTAATAATTGAATTTGTTATAAAAAGTTGGCGTACACTGAGGACTTTGGCACAAGAATAAAGTTCATGAGTTGGGTAGCGAAATGGTTTAAAATACATTACCTTTAAAACTGATCTCTGAGCTCTTTCTAAAGATAACAAATGTGATTTATGAGCCCCTCCCCAAACAGAAATACAATAAGTAATTATAGACTGACATATGGCAACATAAATTAGTTTTAATAAATCAGGATTTGTTACACGCCGAAGTTTTCTAAAAACCCATATCAATTTCCTCACTCTGGAGGTGAGAAGATTGATGTGTGGTGACCATGTCATACGTTCATCCAGAGTTATGCCCAGATATTTGAGTTGACATACTTTTTCAATATATGGGCATGTATTACATTGCACTGTATGGAAGAGATCACAGTTATGGACCTTAATAAATGACGAAGGAGGTGGAGTACCTGAATGCCGTAGTGAAAAGGCTATGTATTTAGTCTTCTCGATGTTCAAAGTAAGTAAGTTATTTTGTAACCAATTGGTTACTTGGCATAATCCAGCCTCAGCTACCGAATATGTGTCAGTCCAGGTGTGTCCTTGAAAAATTAATGCCGTATCATCATCAGCGTAGGTAAAGATTTTGGCGTCTACTAACTTCATACGACACAACTCATTAATATATATGAGAAAGAGTGTTGGCCCAAGGACACTTCCTTGAGGGACTCCGAAATTAATTAGTACTTCAGAACTTGTGTAGTCGCCAATCCTAATTCGTTGAGTTCGATTCGACACAAAATCGGAGAAAAGTTGCAGAGTTACGCCACGAATACCTATACATTCTAATTTCTTAATCAGAATGGGCACCGACACTGTGTCAAAGGCTTTTGCTAGATCTAAAAATATTCCAATACATTTACGTTTCGCATCAAGTGCTGTAATAACCTCTCGGCACAACTCTGCCACCGCATCTTCCGTTGATCTACCGGTTCTAAAACCATACTGTTCATTTGCAAGAAGATCATGGTCATTCAAATATTTAAGTAGTCTAGTATTTAATAACTTCTCAAATACTTTTGAAAGAGCTGGTAGAACAGAGATAGGTCTATAGTTACCAACAAGATGTCTATCTCCACCTTTATAGATAGGATGAATGATGGATTTTTTAAAAACAGAAGGAAATTTACCTTGTTCAAAACAGGAGTTAAATAAGGTGGATAAAGGACCCGCAAGAGAGTTACAGGCCTTAATCAAAAATTTGGAAGAGATATTATCCCAACCTATAGCCGAATCAGGTTTTAAAGAGTTGATGATACTTTTAATTTCATTCATATCTGTAGGAAAGATAACAAAAGAATTGGATGGGGAGTTAGTGTTGTTAATAATGTTGTCTAATACGGTGTTATTACGCAGAATCTTTTCAGCTAAGGTACGTCCAATATTAGAAAAATATGAATTAATTGTTTCAAGAGAGTCAACAGGATTTGGTTGAGAATTTAGTAATTCCAAGGGTACAGAAGACTTATTAGAAATGTTAATTATATCTTTTATGGATTCCCAGGTTGTTTTTGGGTTATGAGAATTAGACTCTATCTTTGTTTTATCATAATTAGCTTTCATATTAGTAATAAGATTTCTACAATATGTTCTGTATCTGAAATAAGTAGATTTTGTTACTAAATTATTTGTATCTCGTAGATACTTGCTACGCAGTTTATCTCTATTTCTAAGACAACGTAGTAGACCTGGAGTAATCCATGGTGCAATTCTCCGATCTTTTTTAGGTACACTACACAGTTTAGTATGATCTTCTATAACCCTTGACACCGTTTTTACAAAGTTTTCAGCGTTAATATTAGCATCATCAGTATTAATAACTAAGTCGAAATTAATTTCTCTTATTTTATCTAATGTACATTTCCAATCAGTCTTACGAATGAGTTTAGACGGTTTTATTTTGGGCGTATGGTTATTTATACTAAGAAGAACAGGTAAATGGTCTGTGATGTCGGTATCTATTACAACAGAAAAAGATCGATGGGAAGTTTTTAGAAAAATATGATCAAGGCAACTATTGCCACGAGTAGAAATTGTGTGAGCTGGAAATAAACCCAATTCTGAAGTTAGGTTTAAATAGCTAGTTGAGTCTTTATTTAATGGGTCAGATCCTATATCAATATTAATGTCACCTATTACAATTATATTGGGGAAGAGTTTGAGATCGTTAGTAATTATTTCTAGTGAATTTAGAAAGCTATCAATATGATAATAGGATGGAGATCTATATATACCTATAATTGCGGTGTCATTTTTCAATGTAACAACTAGACAATTACCCCCATTAAAAATTGGTTCAAGAACACTGTGATTTAAACATTCCCGTACATAAATAACTACTCCATCATTTTGGTTTTTACAATTTTTTGTAGAATGAAGAGTGAAGCCTTTCATATTAGGAGGATTTTTATCTTTATGAAGCCAACATTCGGTTAGAATAATTATGTCACATACGAAATGTAACCTGGTTAAAAATAATTCAAATGTAAGAAAATTTTTGTAGATACTCCTAATATTTAAAGATATAATTTTTAAGCTATTGATAGGATCACCTATGTTTTTAATACATTCTTCAGGATTGGATAAGTATGAGTTAGTAATATTCAGTGTATCAAGGTCCAAATTTATTATATCATTTGCCATTGATCATAAAAATAAGTATTTTGGTACACACCAGTGAAACAAGAAGGAATGAAATAGTTTTAATTGTAAATTGGTTGATAGGGTTTTGAAAAATAGTCGTGGGTATATCTAGTTTTCCTGAAAATGTCATACTAATGAAAATGCACACACAGCGATTTATAATAACGGATCTTGAAAGCGAAAATAGAACAAAAATACGATACCGCTTATACTGGTATGAACTGAGTTTAAATAAATAATACTCTCTTAGCTTAAATAGTGAGTAGCGGATTATTATTGATAATTTGAGTGTAGCGTGAATGTGTAAATGGTATGTGTAACAAGTAAGTATGTAGTTTCGAACACTAAACATATAAAATAGGTTATAAACAAATTTAAAACAAAAAAAATAATTAAATAATAAAAACAAAAGTGACGATCTGCATGTAGTCATACCGAGGTGGTGAAGACTTCGAGCTGATCTTCGCTCCTAATGAGTATTGGTGGTGATCCTACACTCTTGCGTACAAGAACTTTACCTAGACTAGTCCAGCAGAAGGACACCTTGTTTTGTTTAACAAGTTGCCGGCCCAGGTAGTAAAGTCTTCGTGCCTTGGCGGTAAGATGATCCGTGAAGAAGATAGGCGTCGTCTGCCCGGTAATCCCCAAATGGGAAGCATTTAATTTATTTGTGGGATTGTTCATATTATATAATTTTGTAGCTTTCAAAAGGTTGAATTTTGAGGTTTGATCAGACAGTTCCACGAGAATAGACTGCTTACCATCTTTTTTAAAAGACCAGCGATGAATATTTGTGATATTTGGTGACTGGGTGTTTATGAGAGTAGCCAGAGTTTGCATGTAGTTTCTTAAGTTTTCATCCGTTTCATTATCACATGTGGGTACATTCCTTATTTCTAAATTGCGACAATTTGACGTACGATAATTTTCTTCAATTTTATTTTCTAATGAAACTATATAAGCCTCTTGTTCCTTAATTTTTATATCAACATTGTTTACCTTTTGCGATATTTCATCATACTGATGAGATAAGAACTCAATGGATCTCTCTATTTCAGTATTGGAGTTGCGGATTTCCGATAGTGATTTTTCTATTGTGCGGAATCTTGTATTAATGTCATTTCTTATAGAATACAACATTTCCAATATCTCTTCCTTGAAAACTTTAAAATCTTTTTGTAAATCATTGTTGTTGTCAGGTATTTGTATGCGTTTTTGTCGATGTGAGCGTTTTGGTGATGCCTTAGTTTTTTGTTTTGGTTTCTCGGAGTCAGAGTTACTTTTATCCGATGATCGTAACATTATACTATTTAATATAATGTGAGGGTAGGCCTAAAATGTAACCGACCGAATGTATCGGTAAAGAGGCGTGGTTAATTCATTGCAGACAGGGTGACCTAAGATCGAATGCGTGTACGCAGCAATAATATTATTGGGTATTACTGTATATCGATCCGGCGCCAGTTGATGAAAGTAGATACTATCTCGTTTCCTCCGTACAAGAATGCGATGTCTCATTCGACCACAAACTCTTTTGTATTACTGCTCTCCTGGTACATTCAATAATTGAATCGAATAATTTTGTACTCACAGTGTTATAGCCGTATCCTTGAGTTACTGTTCTCCTGGTACATTATGTTTAAAAATTGTAGTAAATTTGAGATTAAAATTTTTGTTAAAAATAAATAATACACACGTCCACACTCCACGAGAGTCCAAAGGGATTACATAGATTAAATATAACAAAAAAGCGCCTAATATTATAATAAAGTTTATTAACCGTATTGAATTATTTGCGCTTTATAGGTTTTATAAATTTAGGTTATTTTAACATCTCCACTTTGATTTTTCCACTTATATAAATAATAGTGATTTATTTTTTTGGAGCAAACACTGCTAATTCTTTAATAGTCGATTAGCACTCGAATTGTAAAAAAAAAAATATATATATATACACATTTAGGCGATATGAAAAAATCTACACATGAATCTTGAAAGATGAAAGAATCTTGAAGCGATGATGGCGCAGTGGGTACTGCGACCGGATTCCGTGTCAATCGACACGGGTTCGATCCCACCTATCCAACTCTAAAATCGGCCTGATGAAGGAAAACGTCGTGAGGAGACCATAGCATGGTGGTAGGGCATTTTCTAATGATGCCCACCTGGGTAGCTACCACCCTCAAGTTTGAAAACCTGTCGCCAAATACCAATAGGTGTGTTTCGGCAGCATCACTTGAGAACCAGTACCTAGGCTTAGTGTGTTTACCATCCGGGACCACATCGTCACATTACATCAGGTAAGATTGTGGTTAAAGCACTAAACTAATATCGTGCAAGACAAAGCCTCAACAATTTTTTTTACTATTAAATTTTTCCAATATGATTAAGTATTGTAAACTAAAAATAAGTATTGTAATAATAGAAAAAATAGAATTTGAATTTGTGTAATAGGTATTACAAAGCAATAGTAACAACTTGAGCCTGCGATATTATTATTTTGCTAGGCGCTGTAATTTTATTTATGTATTCAACTTTCAGATCCTGAGTAATGCTCAATTCTACCCTATCACACATACATAAAATCTTAAAAGTAGTCGAATCTTTTTAGAAATTTATAACAATACATCTGCTATCAACACGCTCCTAGAGGACATTTTCTACTCATATTTAAAAAACCCAGATAAGTCAATAAATATATGTAAGGCGATTGCGGTGTGTCGCTACTTATTAGTGGACGTAAAAAATAAAAAAATTATAACATAAAATAGCTAATTGTAACCTTATACAATTTAGAACAGTGTACGCGTAATAACTAATTTCTTAGTAATGTGAACTTCATACGGTTCCAAATTCACTTTAAAATACGTTTCATTCCGAAACAAAGTAATTGGGAAAAATTTAATGAATTGCTTGTTTTCCATAAATCGTATCATAAATCAATTGTTTTTGTATAATATATTACGTACTTTACCTACGTACTATGGTATGTACTATGAGAACCATTCAAACGAAAGACGTCCACTGCTGGACATAGGTCTCCTCCAAAGATACCCATAACGAATTGTATCTTTCATAAGGGTGATTACCATAAGGTGAGAGCAGGTGAGTTGGCGATCGCACTAGGCGTTTGTGGTACTCAGAGGATGCTAGTGGCCATCCTCTTTTTTTTTTTTTTTTTTTTTTACGTGGTTGAAATCTGCTCGTTGAACGCTCGGACGTGTGCCGAAAACCAAGTTTATTGCACACGTATGATCCTCGCGACAGGCTAAGACACCGAGTCACTCCTCTCTGCGAGAGGCGCCCTCTTTTGGTATCCGTGTGCCAGGTTGGCCGTAACCGACTGACTAAACACTCCACGTCCCTAACCGGCGCAAAGATGCCAGGGTCTCCGGAGGCACATTATACATGTATTCTGCAGAGGCCCTGGTGCTGGCCATCCCCTGGTTTATCCCTTAGTTGCCTTTTACGTCATCCACGGTAAGATATGGGGTGGTACTATTTTTAGCCGGCACCACAACCGGCAGCTGGTACAAACATTTATCTTATAATATTCCACTTAACAGGCAACGAAGGGTCGATTGTATCAAAACTCCACGGTGTTCATTTTACACCTATTTGACCAGCGAGTCTACTGCGCCTTACTTCTACTCTCCAAAAGGTGCCGGCCCTCCTTCCTCCTTGCGATGAATTGATGGTTAACTGCATCGGACACCTATGTTGTTCAACAAACTTTGTATTAATTGCAAGAGCAATAGACGTAACCGCGTCCATCGCCTGCAGGCCTTTATTACAGCAGCCGTAGGTCGTCCATCACGACCTAACGAGACACTAGGTCTGGTACGTCAGCAGGATAGCTCAGTCGTCTGCTCTCTTTCCTTTTCCGCCACACGTTTTTCGAGTATAACATAATACGACCGGACGGAGTTACATCCGCATTCACAGTCGATCATCAATTTAAAAGCAGTGGAGAGCGATAAATCGGTCATGAAGTGATAAGTTACGTATTAACGGTACAAAAGTTCAAAGTGTGCGTTGCCACAATAGTGGTACTTTGTTGTTAACTCTCGAAACACCCATATCCAGACAACACCTGTGCCAAGGTGGCATGCCACCACCGTAGCCAGGCCGCCAGTTGAGACTTTTACGATCGTCAAACTAACCAGTATAGAGGACGACTCAAAGGAGATCTCGTGTAATACTTACGGGGTGATCTGACGGTTATCGCTCTATGCAGTTTGCGCAGGACATTGCTATTATGGATCATCCAGTCTTCCTAATGGACTACTTAATTCCCAGATATAGTCTTCGACAAGCAGAAAGTTGTATAATGCTTATGTAAAACTAATTTCTAATTTTAATAGTTCATAATTATCGATTTCTTGTTACTACAAGTTCAAACAATTGTTTATTTAACAGACTACCTGTGAAAATATTTATTACTAGCTGTGCCCGCGACTTTCCTCGCCTTTTATTATAAGTACAGATACGGATTTATAGCATACTAGTCCTGATTTTGTTTTTCATATTCTAGCAATTACCGAATGACACATACTAGCGAACAGCACTAAATTTTATTCAAATCGATGAAATCCTTTTTGAGTTAAGAAAATTTATAATTCGAAGAATGTTATTCATAACCTTTATAGCTAATCAATAACTAATTAAATTATGCTTTGTAGACATATAATTATATCCAAATCGGCCAACCCGTCTTTAAGTTAAAGCCGAGCCGAGTAACGGCTAAACTATACATATATTTTTATTCTAATAATAAAATTGTAAATTTAACTTGTCTGTACATTTTCGATTTTTGTGAAAAGAATAATTGCAAGGGACTAAAACTCGGTGATATAACAAATTTCAATCATTTTTAGAAATGTCTTTCTGTTTGTTTGTGCGGGTATCAAATAGAAATTACTAAGAGTATTTTAAAAATTCATAAAGATACTTATACAACATATTTCTGAGTAACATCAAAACTTTATTTCATTGAAATCGGTTTTCTCAATCAAAAGTTATAGTAATTTGAATGACACGCGGCGACTTTAGTATGAAACAAGAGTTTCTAAGTAAATGCGTTTTAGTCTTATTCGAGAACAAAAACTTGATGGATTGATTTAAATTGAACAAAATTACATAATATAAAATATACGTGTCCATGTACGATGGTTTATAGTATATAAATAATACATATCTAAGACATCTAAGTAAATAAGAAAACAATATTTTGATATTCAATTTTCACACAACATCTAGGCGTTTTAAGCGTTGAATTAAGGAGTCATTTTGTGGAAGTAGTCAACTGAATTTCAGTTATAATATCAATAGGTATATATCAATAAATATGACGCGAAACATAATATGATTTCATTCTAATAATAATTGGACGGTTCATGTTTTGTTTATTTTTGATGACATGGGGGACGAAGTTTTAAGGTGATTACGTAAGTAAATTATATACGTATTTCTGACGATTATTCATAGATGGCGCTAAATATTTTTTAATAACTTGGACTGTTCTGAAACATTACAAGGACATAGATAATCCATACTTATAATAAAAGGCTTACGGGACGAAATCTGTACATTGAAGATATTAAAAAAAATACATTGGATGACTTCAGAGTAGGATTTCAATGTAGGACAGGAAACGTTTTGATAGTTAAAAAAAATTGTTTGACTGTTTGACGGGGGCGGGACGTGACGGGAAAATATAATTGTCTGAATTCCACGAGAGCGAAGTCGCCGGCACAGCTTTAGTTTTCCGTTTTAGTTTTAGTATTAGTGTAGATAATAACTCTTTGCCTATTATAGTTCTATAATAGTTATTCTAAAAATTGTTGTATTGCATAGGTTCAGGGAAATCTAAGGGACTTCGCATTTAGGGCAGTACGAGTCGAAAAAGCCGCAAGGGCAGATTTCATATAAAAATCCAGCTATACCCTTCAAAATTTATCAGATTCAATATTTACTTACGTTTCCCAAAACCTTAGAACGATAAAAAAATAATAGGGTGTCAACTGCATAAAAAATAGTTTCACTTGGACGTGATAAGTTTAGCTAAAAACAAAAGACGAAATGGATAATATCTTTAATTCGTGGCCTGCAAAATCACAATTATAATACATGCGATAAAAAACACTTCACATTTCATTACTTCGATACATCGTACCTTTGCTGTATAGGTTTTAAAAGCTACTATTACGGTAAATGTTGATAAATATCCATTACAAAATGATATTAAGCACTGATCTTCGACTGTGCTTTAAAGTAAACTCCAGAAACTCCATTTAACTTGGGTAATAAGACATAAAAAATGGTATTTACTTTGTATTTTATTCACCATATATAAAACAAATAGTTGTTTAGTTAGCCATACCATAACCATAATAATCATAGTGAAGTTTAAATCTATCAAAAATTGTAATTTATAATTGTTTTCTAGCGTAAGGTGTAAGGTCATCGGAGATGTAGTGTCTGGTTGAACACAGCGTCGAAGAAGTTACTAGCAAAATTAAAATAGAATTCCATTGCTTTGTCAACAAAGGCCTTACCAAATGATCTCATGACGAATCGCCAGTTTTCATTCAGGAATGAAGTAGCAAGTTTACCTGTAACGTTGTACAAATTCGTTTTTAAAAAAAAAACTAGGCAGCCATGGGGACTGCCGACAGAAGTAAATACTCGAAACTTTAGATAAACTGTTTTTTTTTTTTTAATGTTTAAATTTCATAATTGACATTTTTAACATAACCTAACATATAAAATTTGTCTGGTTTTTACATCTATTGATTGATTCATAATAAAAATATATGATGGGTATTCGTAAGTATCCCGAGCTGTCCCCTCCTGGAGGGAAGATAAAGGGAGTGGCCCGATCCAACATCAGGTCGGGCCAGCCGCCAGGGAGAGGTGCAGCGTGCTAGACGAATCTCGTGTCGCCCCCGCAGTAAAGCGTCGGATGGTACCGTGGAGTTTTAGTGGGTATTCCCGGAACTAAGCTCCGGGCGAGTTCCACCCCCCCCCCCCCTCACCCCCTTCTAAGTCTAATCCGGGAATTGTTACTCAAACGCGATGTTATTCAAGATAGTCAACATATTATGGTGCTGATTTTCAAGTGATGTTGCCGGAACACACCTATTTGTATTTGGTATTTGGCGACAGATTTTCAAACTTGAAGGTGGTAGTTACAGGCACGCATTATTAAAAAGTGCACTACCTCCATACTATGGTTTCCTTACGACGTTTTCCTTTATCGAAAGCTCAAACACATTTTTAGAATTGCCTTGAATCCGCGTCCAATGACGTGGAATCCGGTAGCACTGCTAACTGCGCCATCATCGCTTCATGAGTTTAAATAAACTATTTTGCAGTATACTTACTTATTTCCTGGTCCCCTAAGTATAGATTATCTGCATAAAATTGTATTTTGCCTAAAACGTCGTAGTCATATTTAATATTGTCGTAAATACACTTTATGTATATCTCACCGTCGTCACGAAGTTGCGCAAAGAACGGAAAGTCGAATTTCAAGTGCAATTTTTCTACGGAAGAAAGCAACCATTATTCGTCACATTTACTTTACAATACTTTGTAAAGTTTTAGTTTAAAAAAAAGTAGGCCATTTCATTATTTGTTAATTGAAAGTATTAACATAACCTAAGATTCAAAATATTATATTTGTTTGGTTTTTAAATCAATTAGAGCTCCGAGCAATAATGATGTACATCATCATATAGCTTATTCATAATAAAAACATATCTACTGTGTAAGTATATATAATTATTTATATTAAAGCGCCAGCACTTGAGTGCTGTTTGAACACCATCTTATGCTTAACATAGTGTAGCGTGTTGACGGGTGACGTCATAGAATTGGTAACGCGAATCTATAGTTTTTCCCCTATCGAGAAAGGAATTTTAACTTCAATAAAATATTGCATGAAAACTCTCATAAATAATATACGATATGCGGGAACTAAGAATGGTAGGGAAACTGAACCGGACTGAATCGCGTCCATCGCTTATGCGTGATAAGCTTGCTGTAGTGAAACGTTAAGGCGTTTCACGTTCTAGGATGAGCACGTGTTTATCCAGAATCATCTAAAGCGGTGATCGTCACACTTTCCTGATGAAGAGCCACATAAGGCCTAAAATACCGTCCAAGGGCCGCATTCTGATAGCCACTGATCTAGAGGCATCTCTCGTAGAATATGTAGCCCACCATGTTGATGTCAACTATTTACAGATTGTCATATACCAGCGGTCGTCAGCGTTTTTAGACGTGTACTTTATTTGATGAAGACTTTGTCGATGAATTGCTGGAATTTTGCCGAGCCCAAATAAAAAAAAAAAAAAAACCAACAATAGTACTCAAATGTTTTAAACTTTTTAACTCAAAGAACATCAAGAAGCCATTGTAATTCTGTAGAGCTTGATTCGACATAGTTTAGTTTGAAGAATTTATAGGTTACTTGTAGGGTTATTTTCAAGTTTACTTGATTTAGTAAGAACACTAAAGTTGAAATCTTTCGGCATTTCAGTCTTCCAGATTTAGGTATTTATAACAGATAAGATATTTAGGGAGCTAGATTCATTTCTTGATTTAACATTTTATTTTTAGCTATATTATTATTTAACGTAATGCTAGATAAATTATCAGACAAATATCAGATTGTACTTTGTTACGTTAACTATTGTTGGTATGTGAAAAAATTACAATTTGATGCTATTATTGGTGAATTAATTCGTCATAAAGAAAAACAGATTATGTACGTCCGGTAGAAGTGAAACCTTCAAATATAGTAAAAGAATCCAGTCAAATATAGAGAGCGTCCACTACAGAACGCCTTTTTTCTCAATAGACAAGCGTAGGGAGGCTACAGAGTACCTACTGCACAAAGGCGAGACCATGAATATAATTAACTCTTTATAACATATTCTATCTCCATTTTCTCGTACGTTGAATCCTATAGTTTTTTGTGTTGGTCTCTTTTTACTATCGGTTTTTCGTTTCATCGAATTTCAAATTCACAACGTACCTAACGAAGCTTTCACTTCAATAATGTTTAAATAGTCGTCGATTACTTTGTAATAGCGGATCCACTAGTAAATGTAGTAAAAAATCAATGTTTACTTGATTTAGAGAATAAAATAAACAGTTTTTTATTCCCTTTTATAATAGTCTGTTATTGTACACAACTTTGAACAAGACGACATAATAAGACTGTATTGCAAAATGGTTATTTTTGATTGTTAAATTTTTGATAATTGTTTCATGCATTTATAAGAGTTCAGAAGATTTTGATCACAGATAAGTGAATAAGGGAGCAAGAAGGCATGTAGGGTGGGAGCGCACCTTGCCTAAAATGGGCTTGATGAATGTTTTTGTCTTTAGTCGAAATTATACTGTGCGCCATTTGATATCTCTCGATTTTTAACAAAATGCCACGTTGTTCTATGTTTGCTTGCAAAAATACTAGTTGTAATGTAAATGATGTGAAAAATGATATATCATTTCACATGTAAGTATTAAACTATTATCGTAACTATTATTCGTATATTTTTCAATAAAACATTATTTCTTGAAGTTCAAACATGGTAAAAATACGGAGTCACTTATTTTCACAAAAACGGTCGTTGGCCCAGTACAAAACGATTTGTGCATCATCTGGTCTAACCGCGCAACGGATGATCGGTAATAAAATACTGTCAGTAACGCGATATATTCATGGTGCGATCGCTACCGACGTCCGTGAAATAGAGATGTGACATGATGAAAGCTGTTGATATATTTTACGACAATATCTACCTTACATGGATTCATTACATTTATATATTTGTAATATACAAATTTTGTAATTATTTTTTCGCTACTTAAATTGTTTGTAGGCTTTCAAAAATGTATTAAAAATTGTACAGTCACTCTATGTTTATATCAATAAATAGTTTAATAAATATCGAGAATATTGAGAAATAATACGAGAAAATGTTATATCGGAATATACAGATAACCAAGAAAACAAGGAAATAATCGAAACTACGCTCATTGATAAATGCATGTAAACGGTAAAAATGACACATTTAAAAACTGCAAAAGAAAACTAGAAGGTATTGAAAAAGAATAACTAATTTAAAAGAAATATTACAAAATATTAATAAAAATACTACATTAGTGCCTTTAGACAACCTTGAAATATTGGACCTTGTGCAGACATATAAAATTATTATTTATTAACGCTATGAAGAATTGGGATATAAGAGCGCTCCGCCACTGATAAAGAATAAGTTCTATACAAATTTCTCATACATACATACATACATATGCTCACGCCTGTTATCCCCGAAGGGTTAGGCAGAGGTGAAGTAGCGAACTACACCACCCACATTTCGCCGAGCTTAGTTCCGTCCCAGATGTGACAGGAGGCGAGCCTGTCGCCATATCGGGCACAAATTCCAAACTCCGGGATGATACTGAGTAGAAAAAACCCAATATCACTTGACCCGACCCGGGGATCGAACCCGAGACCTCAGAACGGCAGTCGTATGTAACTGCAACTGCGCTACCGAGGCAGTTAAATTTCTCATCCCCTTTATTATATACACTTTCGGGAGAGTTTTTAATTTTTTTACTCTAGCTCTTAAGTGGGTCCTTGTTAGTCTTAAAACTTTTACTGGCTAATCAATGAACACTCAACTGGCTACTTAACCACTTTGAGTATGTTATGGTGACAAACATCCAGAAAATGGGTTTGAGTCCATCTTGAAAGAACAAACATGAAAGTCTACTGAAGGCAGTAGTAACAACTGGTGATAATAAATATGTCTAAATGGAGAATTGGCATTTTATTGTTTTCCTTCTACCACACACTATAGTTCAGAAATTTTGACAAAGTATGTTTAACATTTGTCATTAGACCTATCTGCACATCCAAGCTCTGTAATATTGAATTAGTTTGATTTTTTTGAATATAAAGAATATTTTGTAATTATGTCTGTGTTAAATGCTCACTCTATCATAATGGTTTACAAACATAAATAAGTCAAGGGCATGGCACACGGCCAGCCAATTGTAAAAACTTACTAAGTTGAAGTGAAAAATCACAGTATTAAAATAAATTTTACAGGCCAACCTTTCTGCGACAACAAGCAATTTGCTTAACCCTATTTGTAATATAATATTTTCTTTTTAATATTTTATTGCTATTTTAATAACAATCTAACCATCAAATAATATAACTGAAATTCACTACAAAGTACATTTTCATATCGAGTAACACTTTCAACTCTTGTTGTGTTCGTGTGCTCATTTTCATTCTGTAGGTACGAGCTTATGCCCCACCTTTTTTTGCACGTTTGCAGTTAGTAAGTTTATTAGTGTTTTTGTAACATTCTTAGTGTACGTGAAAAATATGAACACGTGTGACATACTTATAGTTTTTGCGTTTGTGTTAGTGAGATAGGTAGATGTACCGTGGAGACTTTAGAACACGATCATTTATTATTTCAAGGCACATCCCCCTTGTTCACTTATCTGTGATTTTGATACTATATGACCATTATTTTTTTATGGTAAATACCCTAAGTGTAGTTCTTAAGTGATTCTGCTGGAACAAACTTATCGCCGCTTGAAGACAGGTTTTCAAAATTGAGAGTTGTAGCTATTCAGGCGGGGTTATTAGAAATTATCCTACAACCATGCTGTGATTTCCTCTCGATGTTTGTCTGAAAGCTCAAGAGGCTTCATGTATAACATCTTTTATATAATAATAAAAATTGTTACCGATTCGAACTTTTCCTTTGCCATCCCCGTGAATATTATTTCCGCCGAAAATATTTTTGATAAGTGGACTTAAGGCTGACACTTTGTAATGGCCTGAGATTGTTACATCGCAGGAGTTCTCTTGTGTACCTTTCTCTTCGGTTATATTGATACTGAAAAAATATAATATTCGTGATGTATACTTATCAAAATAATAACTTTTTACTAAATACAAGTCTATGTATATATGGCACCTATAAGTAATAAAAACATAATTATTATAATTTTGTTTCTTTGTTTCAGCTAATCTCCGGAACGGCTACACCGATTTTGACAGGACTTCTGGTAGATAGCTGAAGTTACTACGCGAAACTAATTTCGAAAATAATTATTATGGTTTCGTGTAATAAAATTAAAACTTATGAATTTGTGAATCAAAATCCGGTTCCATGCATTATAAAAAAATAAATATTTTCCAATTACTATTTAAATAACAATATCACGCAGTGAAGAACATATGAAACGCGGGCAGAGCCGCGAGCACACACCTAGTATAAAATAATATTACTAACTTTGTTCATATTTCTGTTCGAATTTATATGGCAAAATCAATATATTAATGATGAAACAATCTAGAACAATACAATCTAATAATTAATCTAAAGAAATAAAGAATCTTTTAAGTCACTTACGCGAACTTGTCGAATACGCAGTCCTTTATCCCTGTAGCGAGACCATCCACGAGCGTTATAGTGATCAAATCCATTACTGTGACTGTTACATTGTGAAGGTTTATCGGATCAACTGGTGGAATTCCTAGTTCTGATATACCAATTTTTCCAATATCTCTTAAAATAGTTCCGTATAAAACCCTCATACACTCATTATCGCTCAAGCTGCATTTCGGTAAATTGTCCACTAAAAATCAGGATGAATTATGGTTACAGCTCTCTCTACCTCGTGTAATTTGTTTTTTTTTTTATTATTTTAGATTCTAATACATTTATTACTAGCTGTGTGTCCGCGGCTGCGCTCCCGTTTCATATATTCTTCAATGCGTTTTAACTTTTTTATACGGAACCCTAAATTTTTTTTGTACCAAGATAAAGTAAAAATATTTCTCATAAATTTAAGCACTTGCCCGTAAAACTGACCATTGAATCGGATTTCATTCATATTTTTATGAGTTTTAAATTTTTTTACGCGCATCCCTAATATTTTTGTAAATTAAAAGTACCCTAAGTTATGTGGAGTAACTTCAGCTATCAATCAAGAAAGTCCCGTCAAAATCACTCCCGCCGTTCCGGAGATTGCCCGAAACAAACAGACTGTCAGACAATCATATTTTTGGTACCTATGTACCGAATATTCACATTTATTTAGTAAAAAAAAAATATTTTGATATCACAAACAGACATTTCAATTTTATTTATTGATCCATACTAATAAATAAAATTGCAATATATGTTTGTAACGGCTAGACCGATTTTGACGGGACTTCTTTCGGTAGATAGCTGAAGTTACTCCGCTTAGGCTGGTAAGGAAGGGCGTATTTTTTTTTTAATAATTAGGACTCCTAGTAAAAAAAAGTTAAAACTCATGAAGTTGTGAACAATATACGATTCAGTGGACAGCCCCATCAAACACACAAAAATATAAGAAATGCGGGTGGAGCCGCGGGCACACAGTTAGTAGTAGTAAAAATGAACGTAATAAAATAATAAGGAAATATAATGTAAAATAAATTAAATATATTAAGCATTAAAAAAACACTCAATACAACACCATTAATACCAGCTTACAAACAGGATAACCAAATCTATTTTGACTATGAAATTAACCACTAACAAATTCTCGAGAGTGGGTCTAATAGATTAATACGTGTGTAAATTATTATATTATAATAAATAAATTTATAGTAGTGATGTTATTTGAATATTTACCACGAAACGATTCAACTGTGATAATCGAGCAGATGTAAATAACAGTGACACTTTTGATTAACATTATTTAATTAATAAATAAGTATAATAAAGTTACGTGCGAGTATGTTCAGTTGGAAATACGAATTAAGTTAGATAAATGCGAACGCCAAGTAATATTTGTTAAGTTGAAGGTTTTAAAACTTGTTTTAATTCTGACCGCGATGTGAATATTATTCTTGTAATCCAACCAACCGTAAAGGCGTCCACTGCTGGACTTGGTCTGCCCCAAAGATAAGGGGGGAATTGTCATAATTGCCACGCTTGGCAGGTATGATGGCGATCGCAGTAGGTGTTTGTGGTACGCAGAGGATGCTGCTACCCATCCCCTGGTGTATCCCTTAGTCGCCATTTACGTCACCCACGGGGTAGATATGGGATGGTACTATTCTTAAGCCGGCACCACACGGCACATATTCTTGAAATAAAATAAAAAAAACATTGCTATAAGGTTAAATAAAAGTTTCATACAGAAAATTAGAAATCTAAAATGTTTAAAGCTAAAAGAATAATGAAAGATTTTTTCTTCACTAACATTAAGCGATTTTCTCTATTATTATAAAATTTCATTTTTGTTTAGTAACTATTAATGAACACTAGGTATATTTATTTCTGTGTAAAATTACGATGTTTTTATCTATCTCTGTACATTTGTTCCTAGTTTTTTTATAACCAATGTGTTAACTCATGCCGTTAGACTCGACTGTATAGTATACAATATGAAAAGTTTAACTTAAGACAAAAAAAACTTTTATATGACCTCAAAAGAAGAACAAAATCGAAGTATTAAACCGCAAAACACCTTTTTAGCAAATTCTACAGTACAGTAAGAGATCTATATAGATTTCTTTTTTCCTTGACTCTCCGTTGACTTCCAAGGATTTCCAATTTTTTTCCTGAGTTTAATTAGATTATACCAGTATTTAATGTGTCGAGTACCCATAAAAATAAGACAATAGGAAAACAATGAAAAGCTGGCGTAAACGCCAGGTACGTGCTCAAGGGGTTAGAGATGATATTCTGATAATTTCTAAAAGTTTACTTAACTTAAACTAAAAAATATATGTGTTTTTCGGACGGAGAGGTCAGTCTAAAACCTCAACACGTCTTTTACCTGGATTCTGGATTAAAGACTCAATCATACCGATAACTATTATATAACATAACATCGGTTCCCAAACAATAATGAACAATGTTAGATTTACAAATCTGACTCCTAAACTGCTCAGATTATTCAAATATTTTATAGAATAAACACAATTCTAATTAGATAACTGATTAGCATAATTCACAGGCTTTTTGCTTTCATGTCTTCCCTTACACAGTGCATCCATGTTTTCTTTGAGCGACTTTTTTTTTTCTCCCTCCATTCGTCAACACTCATAGTCTTCATTTTTTTTTGTCATATGCGTTTCGTTTTTCTCTAAACATGTCTATACTAAGACAAACAATTCTCTTTCCGCTTTTCTATCACTGGTGCCACTTTCAAATTCCCTCTGATACTCATTGTTGACTCTATCCATTCTAGTTGCGCAGCGCATCGTTCTCAGCATTCGCATCTCTGCTCGTTTGTCCTCCATCTTCTTACTAGCTCGACACTCCGATTCATACGACAACAACTGTTCTCATAGTGAACTTATAGGTATATTTGCCTTTTAATTTAACAGGCACTTTAGCTCAAGTTGTGCCTGATATCTGTCGTCAATTCTCTCGACCTGTTATTAGTATGAACAAAAAAGAAGCCATACATAAACAATTTTTTTTGCAAGTAAGTATACAAAAATAACCTTGGATTATAATATATGATCTTACAGACTAAACTTGCGTCATTCTAATTCTCGAGCGAGAATGCTTTACAAATTATATTCATTTATCAAGGTAGAAATCTACTCTGCAGCTAACATTATGTTTACATAAAACATTTGACTTTTGTTTTGAACAGTTACCATGTGGTGCCGGCTAAGTAGGTAATAGTACTACCCCATATCGTGCCGTGGGTGTTGTAAAAGGTGACTAAGGCATAAACCAGGGGATGGGCAGCAGCATTCTCTGAGTACCACAAACAACTGACTAGGATCCCCAACCCGCTTGCCAAGCGAGGCGATTATGGCAATCCCCCCCTTATTGGTGGAGACATATGTCCAGTAGTAGACGTCTTTCGATTGGCTGAATGAATGAATAATCCATATGTGACGAGAGTTTAAAATCAAACTGGTACAAAGTATCATAAAAACATTATGTTAACAATATTTTCGCCACACACCCGGCGGCGGCGCTTTAAGATATTATCCGCCTACATCCGGTGGGACCGTATCTTACCTGCCACATGTCAGATCGCATGGAATGACTATATAAGCCTCTACAGAGCCTTATATAGAACACAGGCACACTTGCATTCTATCTCTGCTAAAGTGAACGTTCATTTTATTGTAATATAATAAATCGGTGACGTGGGAATAATACATAGTGAGAGTGTTTAATAATATAGCGAGAGTGTTTTAACATTTCTATTGTATGTATTTTGATAAAAACAAAAACAGTCCGTAAAAAATACAGAGTTCAAATTCCATAGTTATTTGCATATTTCTATTATTATTTGCGTGTAGCAGTTGGGAATATCGGCTCTTGGTAAATACTCATCTGTTGCTGTTGGAAGTTGCCACATCCTAAATACTACATAAGTTCGTGGGGTAAACCTAGTGAGAGGAGAGGCTCACATTCCTTGGTGATTTGACTTTCTAATATCTGATAGCCTTTACCTAAGAATTGTTAAACTAATTGGTTACACACAAAAGCCGGAATGGTGTCTCAGTCAGACATTAATAAAATAAAACACATGTGGAATAGATAAAACTAGATGGATCAAAAAAGCCACGGCGTGGACTCTGATTGATAAAAAAAGGAAGAGAAGAAGACAGAGGAAGGAGGAATAGGTAGCGAGATGTTTTCTTGGAGAGATGTGGACCAAACTTGATGACGATAGCAGGGGATCGAGACGTTTGGAAGACTTTAGGGGTTACTGAGACGACTAATACAACAATATAATTACAACAATATAATAGGGAGTTTTTGGCGGGATCTCAGTCTGACATGTAGCAATTGTTTTCTTTAATTCATTAAACTTGTGTACTTGACTCTATGTCATGTAATCTTGGTGGCGTTTTGTGTGAAATAGTTTAGTTATTGTGTTCAAGTTAGGTTTATTATAGAAGACAACGCGTAGCATACATTCTGAGGTGCCGACAAAGCTCCATGGAAAGTTCGAGCAGGATAGGCCACCGTTTTGTTGGAGCTTGGTAACGCTGATACAAGATTGAAAATCTTACCCACATGACATTGGCACAAATTGTGTGTACACACAGATTGCCATTAACTAAGAAGAAGAAGAACAATATAATATTAAACATTGTACCAGATTTCTTCTTGTAATAGAATTAAAGGCTTTTTTATTCATTTATTTTATTTATTTACATACTTTTTTTAAGAAAATTTGAAATGAATGGCAAAAAAAGAAGAAAGTTAATCCCATTAAAATTGTCGAGGCACGAAATGAATGAATGAAATGAATCAAGTCTTCTCTCTGTGATGTGTCGATAAAATATTATTATATAAATAATCTATACTAATTAATAAAATTAAAGTGTATGTTTATAATGTCAAAAATATTTTTTTTTTACTAAATAGATATGAATGTATATACGGATATCTATAACAAAATACAATTTTTAAATTTTTTTTCTGTTTGTTTGTAATGGGTAATCTCTTGAACGGTTGGACAGATTTTGACGGGACTTTTTTTGGTAGATAGCTGAAGTTACTCCGGGTAACTTTTAACTATCGAAACTAATTGGGGTTTTACGTAAAAACAATAATACTCAAAAAAATTGAATAAAATCCGAGTCAATACTCAGTTTTACGGGCAATCGCTATTATTTATTAGAAATATTTTTGTTTTGTCTTAGTAACAATTTTTTTTAAGAAAGTAGTTCCATGTAAAACGAATTAAAACTCAGTGAAGAATGTATGAAATGCGGACACAGCCGCGGGCACAAAGCTAGTATAAAATAAATTCAACACCAAAAATAAATCCAAAGTTCCTTGTGAAAGGTTCTTTGATCGCAATTAATTTTCAGATCAACACCTGCGCGGCGCGGCGTCTTGATCGAGTGCTGTTTGTGTATTAAATCTTGTGAATATATGTATATAATAACGTCATTACGATCGATGAATAGAAATCGAAAATACATATATATTATGATAAGAATATTTTTCACATATTTTTTAAAGGTTTCGACACATAAATATTGCAAAGGTGCTTCAACAAACAATCTACTTTTAATTACGCACTCATAAGCAGAAGGTGCATTATTGTATTTGAGTATCTATACTAATAAATAAAATTGAGTGTCGGTTTGTAATATCAAAATAACAACTTTTTAAATACAGATTATGTACGGTATACGATACCTATACCAGAACACAATAATTATTTTTTTTATCTGTCTGTCTATTTGTTTCGGCTGATCTCCGGCTAATTTATTTCCCCATATTTATTTAGTAAAAAACATACTTTGACATTACAAACAGACACTTCAATTTTATTTATTAGTATAGGTATAGCAATATAAGCCATTTAAAAGACATTTATTCTATATTATTTCTAACTAGCTGTGTCCGCGACTCCGTGCGCGTGTAATTCTGTGTTTTTAAAACGACGATTTAAATAAAATATAGACATACATTCACAGGATCTTTAGCACATTGTGCAAACTACATCGTGACTAAACATCAGGTAAAATAGTGAGTGGTCAAAGCGCTGAGCCTATTTCAGTCAAAAAAAAATCCAACCCTTTTTCACACATTTTAAAATTAGTTTTCAAATATATATATCCTATATATTAAAGTATAAATATATTTAGAGCAGATGTATTGTAATTTTACAATATTTCAAAATAATAATAAGTGATGATAGCTGGTAGTGTGTTCAGATCCTTCGTCGATGGACGTAGCTAGAAATTCACCTTTACTATTCTACAATGAGCCTGAGCGTTCGTATAGTTAAAAAAAAAATATATATCTCTACGCGTCAAGAAGTTCCATTGAAGCTTCGTAGACCATCATCAGGTCGATCTATTCAATGCTGTGGCAAGCTCTCATTACTTACAAGACAATTACAAAAGGAGCTCAAAAACGAAATATCTATCTGTCAAAAAGTTCCATAGGACGTTCAAAGTCCATCATCTGGTTGATTCTGTGGTAAACTGCTCATTATTAATACACATACCGAAGAAGTTTAAAAACTAAATATCCACCCGTCAAGAAATTCCATAGGAGCTTGGAAGCCAGTCATAAGTTTCGACCTACTCAGTGATGTACTCTCATTCATACAAAAGGAACTTAAAAATTAAATATTTATTTATTTATATGGCATACCAAATAGAGTACAGATAAATAAATATTACTCTGTGGTATTTGAATAAGAATAACTGTAAAAATACATAACTATAGCTGTTAAGAAATCCCATAGGAGATTCGAAGCTCATCATCAGGTCGATATATTTAGTATTGTGGTTCTGTGGCAATGCAGTGCAATGTACTAAATCTGTTAAATAGTGTATATAATATAGTCTATGAAACACAAAATCTTGAACCCATAGAATAAATTCTTGAAAACTTAAAAAAAAATAAATTCATCAAATCAGCACATCCATTGCCTTGCTATATTATGTTATGTTAATAGAAAATGTACCAATAACAATCATACAAAATTTGTGACATTCTGGATTAATCTATACTAATAAATGAAGTGTCTGTTTGTAATATCATAATAACAAATTTGTAATAAATACGTGAATGTATATAGTTTCCTATACAACAAAAAAATGTTTCTGTCTGTTTTTACCGGCTAATATCCGGAACGGCTAGACCGATTTCGACCGGTTAAAGTTAAAGCTACTACGCGTAACTTAGTGTACTCTACTTTTTCAAACATTATTATGGTTCCGCATAAAAGAAATTAAACAAACAATTTGGAAAAAAAGACAATATAATGGTCAGTTGTACATGTTTTTAAATTTTTTACTTTATCTTAGTACCAACATTTTTTTAGGAAAATAATTAAGATTGCGTACAAAATAAAAAAAATAAGCCAATTAAATTTAAAAAAAAATATAATTAAATGGATAACACCATCAAAACATTATTTTCCGATGATTATTTATTTAAAAACTGTATTACGCACTGAAGAATATATGAAACGCAGGCAGAGCCGCGAGTACACCGCTAGTTTAACCTATAAATACAAATTAACTTTATAAACAGTTCTTTTAATCTTTCAAAACAATTTAACAATTATAACACCATCTATGAATAGTCGTTGAAAACATGAAATATATTTATTTACAATGTTTCTTTTGAAATTATATGAAAACAATTTAAGTAGGTTTAATTTCATTCCATTTTTATTAATTTCACTATTTATTGAAATTATTATTATTGTTAAAATATTTTAACTTAACTCTCGCTATATTTATTAAACACTCACACTATGTATTATTTTACGTAACCACTTTATTATATCAGAGACATTCACTTTAGCAGATAGAACTCAATTGTCACTGTGTTGGCTCTACTTAGCCTTATATAGTCATTCCATGCAATGTGACATGTGGCAGGTGAGAGACGATCCTACTGGATGTTGGCGGATAATATCTTAAGGCGCCGCCAGATGTGTGGCAAAAATATTGTAACATTATTTATACATTACATTATTGTGGTTTTTGATGTGAATCTAGATAAACGCTTTTTATACATTATGTAAATACATATATGTATCAACAAGTATTCTATATGTTCGTGCTAAGTATATACTATAACCACATCAAATTTCACCCAATTCGGTCCAGTAGGTTTTGCGTGATTGGCGAACAAATTAATAAACAGACAGACAAACAGACAAACATTTTAAAAACCATCGAAATGTATTTTGTTGTCGATTCTGAACCATCTCCAGGTACCTTTTCTGAAATATATTCAATCTACAGATTTCGTCCCTTTAGCCCTTTGTTATAAGTATAGATCAAGGACATATATACAGAAAATTTAGCCTGGGCATACATAAGATAGTAGAACTATAACTAGACATGATTAATTTATCGATATAGAAAATCCGGTTATTATATTATGTAATTCAATTAATTTGATAGGTAAAAGTTTTTATGAACAAATTTATTTAATTTTGTACATAGAATTTATCTGAAGCCTTGGGCTGCTTATTATAATATAGATAATTTGTGGAAAGGATTATAATTTTTAATTTTATGTATCTGTAATTGTAATTATATTGTGTCTTTTAATGTGAGCGAATGAAAGTGGTAGATTTTAATTAAAAACTTTATAATCGTTGTACGCAAAATGTATTATTTTTGACTTATATCGCTATTGTCGCAAACGTCCTTCACACTTCACCAAGCGCCACTGTCCCACCACAATATAGTTTTCCAGAATACGCACAAAATATACGCGTTCGAAATATACCGAGTCACTTACTAACAATTAGTGGAACGGAATAGAAGGCAGTGTTGCGTGAAAAGCAGGCTTTATTGGTAAAGAGCCAACAGTGTTTATGCAATGGCAAAATAAGAAATAACTCGTTTTAATTCACGTAAACGGTAACAGATTTGAACTCGGTTTGATCATTGTGACTGCGACACTTCACACTACTGTTTTATTTGCAAAAGATTAAAAGTGCTGTATATTATACAGAATGTGCGAGAGATATAGTTTGTTTGTGGTTTTTATGATCGTTGCAACGTCTTTCGTCGACGATTGCAAAGCTAAATTAGCACGTAAGTTTTGCTTCATTACTTATCTGTGTTACAATGTTGTATCGTAAACGAATGCATATATCTTATTCGAAGATGAAATAAAATTTGATAAGAATATACATAATATTTGATATGGAAATTAAAAACATTTTAAATGATTTTATTATATTGTGATTTTTAACTTTCATTGAAAATAATATGAGAAATGCTCAAGTAAATAATCCGAAAGGGGATTAGTAATTCGATTTTAAATTATATTTTAAAAAACAAAGTACACAAACCTTTACTGATTTTAATTGGTCAATAAATGATTATGATAGAAATGCTGCCAAGGATTTTATCAAACACGCTATATTATAAAATGTAAACAGCGTGAAATATTATGATTATAATTATTACATTCATCGCACATTGGTGTTTTTAGATATTATTTAATTTTAAAATCAGACAATCGTTAGTGAAAATTGACAGATGTAGTTATAAGGTTTAGTTATTGATAATTAGTAATTAAATAAAACAATTAATGAGAAATCTTTTTCACACAAACTAATATATCTATCAGTTGAGATATCCCGTCTGAAATTCAAAGAAAGGACATCACAGTAATCGCATTGGGTTTCACGTCATAAATAATGTAGTTCTTGCTATTCATTTTTACTTTTTTATTCCATTTTTAAACTAAGAAAATGTTGCAATTAACTGTTAAAAATAGTTATGTGCTCTTTCGGCTTTACAAAGCTTAAAGCCATATTATACGCCTATTTTACAATATATATTTTCTCTATATTCGTTTTGATATCCGTTTTAGATTTTTCGAATATATAACTTTTGGTCGTCTCACAAAATTTTTAGTTTAGCAACAGCGCACTCAGAAATCACCTCGTGAGAATCCTACTGAAATGAAACAGTTACGATGAATATAATAGAAAATAACGGCATGATGATGGGACTGTTACTACTGATAACCTCGCTAGCTTATAATATCAAGTTGAAAATGTATTCCAGAACATCTAACGTTCAAATAAGCTTTGCCTAACCTACAAAAAATTATAAATGCAAAAATTTATGCATTTCGAATTGAATGTACCGAGGAATTGTTCGGATTAATACCCTGCTGCTGGACTCCACCAACATACCAACTTGCGTCGCCGGTATTTCCGCACCGATACGACTTAGGAACCTTTAAAAAAAGAGAGCCTACTCATAAAGGTCATCAACGCACATGGGATTCCTTTGGTTTTGTGGGTGCTCATGGGCGGCGGTGATCACTTAGCATCAGATGACCAGCTTGCTCGTTTGCCCCTATTCCATAAATAAAAACTTTACACATACAGAGTATCAATGGATAAGATGATTTTTTTTTTAATTCTATAGGGAATTTGATCAATTTTACAAACGAATCACACACTCCTATGAAATAGAATTCCTTTTTCACTCAAAATAATACACTTAAAGGTATTAATGACGGATGCATTATATTCTAGGAACACTACCGAGTCAAAGACTAATATTATGTTTATGTAACATTTATAAAATAAATTATATTTAACATTACTTAAGTAAACAAACACGTGGTATTTATCGCTGTATGAACCTAGGTCAAGGTTTTTAGTACAGCTTTCGTAAGCGCTTAAGACGTTGACGTCAACGACTTGAAGGCATTACTTTCGAAATCTGTCGATCTTGTTGTATTAAGATTCGTATAACTTTGTTCACTGGATAAAAATGTTTCTTTTTACATCGTAAAAACTGTTTTTTAATGTTTAAATTTCATAATTTGTTAATTAAAATTAATAACATAACCTAACATTTAACGTGTAATATCTGTCTAGTTTTTACATCGAGGCGTTCCGAGAAATAGTTTTGTGGGTTTTCAGTTTATTCATTAACAAAACATACTATAGACGAAATTTTATCGCCAACTCTTAAACGCCATCTTATACTTGACATACATGTATCATGTTGACGGCTGACGTCACAACATTGGTAACGCGAATCATTTATACGTTCGAGGATCGCCCAAAGCCCCTATAGAAGGTTTAATTTCAAAAATTGATGACAAATTTAATGTTATATTATTTTACACCTAATCTTTTATTTTTTACTAAAAAGAGTTTCTTGTCATTATTGCAAGATCCTTATCGGTCCAAGTCCATAGTCTGAAAACTGATTGAACATTATTTTTAAACGTTTTAATCAAAATACATTTCAACTGATGTTGGTTCATCTAAGTTATAAGAGATGAAGAATTGTTTGGTGGTCACCGTTATTACAGAATATTGCAAATATTACAAAAAAAACCGAAACAGTAGCTAATATAATTGTAATATACTGGATGGTTAAGGCTAGACAATTTTGGCAAGGTGTAGATTTGAAAATTAATATAAATAATTCACTGTATGCCCTACATTTTGGTTTATTTTATAGGCTCAGTGCTTTAACCACCATAATCTCATGTGCGATTATAGCTCAGCTGATAGTATGTTCGGATTCCGCGTCGATGGACTTACCATATCCAAGTTTATAATAAGCCTGACCTGTCGGTGAAAAAAAGCATCAAAATATACATCTGTCATAAAATTTCTAAAAAAATTAAACGTTCAGATCATACTTCAATTTTATTATTAGTATAAAAATAGATTTACCATCATAACTTTGAAATAGATACGAGCCACATCATCGAAATACATAATCTAAGTTTATCTACGCTTCTAAATGCGTTTTTATTTCAATTTAAAATTTTTAATGCGATGATGGCGCAATGGTTATTTAGGCCGGATTTCGCAGCAATCGACACGGGTTCGATTCCCACGTGTCCGTCTCTAAAATCGGCTTGAGCTAACGGTGAAGGAAAACATCGTAAGGAAACCATAGCATGGTGGTAGGGTATTTTCTAATGATGCCCGCCTGGGTAGCTACCACCCTCAAGTTTGAAAACCTGTCGCCAAACACCAATAGCTGTGTTCCGGCAGCATCAATTGAGAACCAGAACTAGACTTAGTGTGTTTACCAATCTGGACCCACATCGTCCCTTAACATCAGGTGAGGTTGTGGTCAAAGTATACCATGTAAAAAAAATTGCAACACTTTTAAAAAACACCGTTTAGATACTTATTATACGAATTAATGTTTCTGTATTTTCTAATTTCGACTTCCCAAGGGCCTACATATACATTTGTTAACAGTATAATTAGATGCGTCATATACATAAGTGAATAAATAACTAGTTTTGCTGTATGTTTTGTCGGTAGTATTGTTGTAATTGAGTAATGTACACGCGATATGAAGCGAATAAATGCACGATTGATACATGATATAGTTAACTATAATATATTATTATCTTTACCACATATACGTTTAAAAAAATAATAATATTCGTTTGAAAAATTAATTTATTTCACTCTTTTTAAATCAATTTACGAAATAATTTGTAAATTAAGTAAGGGGTCGTTCAAGTATTTTTTGTTATTATTTTCTTGTAAGCACTAATTTGGTATTTTTCGATTTCGATATTACACTGTCATTTAACTTAAATATATTCGTTCTATGCATTTCATAATAAATATAGATCTACTATAAAACTGGTATAATTTCTAAACTAAATAGGTTAAAATATATTTATATGTAATTTGGTTGTAATTTATAAATTGTTCGATTTCCCATTTAACAATTTGGATAAAAACCAAAGTACTTGAATGGCTAAAACTATAAATTCAATGTTCGAAGGTTAAAAATTGATTTTATTAGTATTAACTATCGTCTGACGGAGTAGAGATACGTTACAGGATATTTCAACTTATAAACTAACCTTAAATACAGTACTAACATACATGCATAAATAACATCACGCCTCTCTCCCATAAAGGTAGTCAGAGAGTACATCCTTCTACCTGCTACGATCCTGACACACAGTTTTCGCTTTTTCTAAATTCGTAAGCGCTTTTAGACATGATCTTGGGTTATGGGTACTTTTGACCCGGTCTTTCGCCTAGGACGATCCTTAACGGCTTGCCCAGTCACTTTCGTCTTGTAAATTTGTTTTGTCAACCTTCTTTCATCCATCCTCTCCACGTGCCCAAACCAATTAACCATAAAGTAGGGAAACAATGAAAGAAATAAAACGTCATTTAAACTAATACATTGCTTCTTTAGTGTTCTAGATTCAAAATTTTATGTCGAAATACCAATAATTGTAAGAAAGTCACATACCTTTAATTTTCTTTTCACAGCTGATTTTATTCATCCCTGCAACAGCTCAGAACCGGCGTGTTTAATTAAAGCCACCCAGGATGCAATACCCGAGTTCACAAAGGGCTTACCGCACCTCGGAGTACCACCTCTCGACCCGTTTGTTATTGAGGAGCTGCCTATTCAACTTCCTGGAATCAAAGTCACATTTCTCGGAGGCAAAACGACTGGCTTGAGTAAATGTGAAGTATTGAATGTCGAGTGAGCATGTTTTTTTTTTCTACATTTATAAAGTTTTCAAATAGTAAGTTTCAATTTAAATGTGTTCCGGAAATTGTGTATAGCAGAATTCTTGTTTAGTAAATCGCAGCAGGGAAGCAAGGAGTTTTTGTCTTTGCATTTATCAGAACTTGCATGCGTATGTAGTAGCTAGGTAATAATTAATTTATGCTAATGAAGCGATAATGGCGCAATGGATAGTGCAACCGGATTAAGCGTCAATGGACGCGGGCTCAAATCCAACCATCCAACTCTAAAATCAACCTCAGCTTTTTCGGTGTAGTAAAATATCGTAAGGAAACCAAGCACGGTGGTAGGGAATTTCTTAATAATGCCCGCTTGAGTACCTACCACCCTCAAGTTCGTAAACCTGCTGCCAAATACCAATAGGTGTGTTCTGGCAGCGTCACTTGAGAACCATTACCTCTAGGCTTAGTGTGTTTACCATTCTGAACCACATCTTCATTTAACATCAAATGAGATTGTGGTCAAAGCACTGACCCTATATCGTGTAAAAAAAGAAAAATTGTAAATCACTAATATTACCTAGTTTGGAGTTTTAATTTAAAAAAAAAAATTGTATTTTTTTTTTGTTGATTATATAAAAATATATGGTTTTTGTATTTGCTATTAACAATATGACGTCATTTAATCTGCAATTATAGCTAGATACGTAAGTGCGTACATGAAATTGGCTTACAAAAAATGAATCTAATGAAAGCAACAACCCAAATAAAATAAAAATAATGACATCTAAAGTACGAAGAAACATCGTTGGATTTAAAGAAAAATAATTAGAAAAATATACAGAAAACGTGAAAATATAGAGAACCGTTAAAATAGAAATTACACTATTGTCGTTAAAAAAACGATCAGTGGTGTCTTGTCTGCGTAATTTATAATCTCTATACACATATCTTAAGACCAACACAGTATTGCGTTAAATTATTTGTTATGCTATTTCATACAGTATTAATGTCAAGTTCGGAGAAGTGTGAAGTTGTTTTACACTGACCTTTATAAAAGTATCTTTCAACATCGTGATTTCGGATACAGTTTACGTGAGGACATACATAATACAGAAGGGACGCTTACAACGTATTTTTAATTGTCTCATAAAAATAATAAACCGTAAATATGGACGACCACTCAAAACAAAATAAAAATCTAATAAATAATAAAGAACGTATAAATTGCTAAGATCAAAATTCTGCGGGAGTTTTCACACTCAGGTAATGGGCAAACCGAGATTCGTACCACTTTGGTAACTCTTGTGTTAGTTATCTTTAGCGGCTGAGTGCCCTCAGCACTCGCCCACAAAGTTCGATGAAGCTGTAAAGGCCTTTCCGATCAACAGCATTAGCTAAGTTTTAAAAAATGAACTTGTAAATATTTTAATTTCATTCTAGAAAGAGAGAGAGAGAGAGACAGCGTACAAACAACATGATGTCACAAAAACATTTAAACAATTATATCTCGGAATTTTATTGGCCGAATGAAATCATTTTTTAATCAACGAAATATGTCATATAGACATAAACACACAAACATCTATCTAATAGCAAAAACTCGCATTGTTTTCGTCATGTATTCATACGTATACAACTGCCAAAGTAAAAAATAACGCATTCAGAAAGTAACCGATTACTATTGGCAATTATATCATACATTTTATAAACTTATCAAACTAATTAGTGGTTAAAGTATAATTTACCAGAAGTTAATAAAGCGGTTTTATTCTGACGAGGTTGTTGTTTGTACAAGGAAATGCTGACGAAATCATTTGTGTTTCCCTCAGTGACTTTAGAGAACGTTGAGAATTATATTTCCAAGGTAACCATAAAACTGTTCGTTATACTGCATTTTGTGCATGGAGGTTTTAGGTCAAGTTTTGTAGATGTATGTATACGTTGCTTATAACCTTTACCGTCTGTTCTAAGCCAAGATAATAAAGATTGTTATACCTATTTATTAAAAGCATTACGTAGAATATCTACGATTGAAATAAATAAGTTTTTATATGTTTCTAAATCATTATTTGCATTACAGTAGCAAAAATTTATTTACCTGATTTGAAAACTGTAAATTATAATTGCGAACAAATACTAGTCCTCATATAAATTTCTATGTTACATATTTTAAAATTTAAATTATCTTAAATAATAAATTAAACAAAAGTTATATTATATCTACCGATTGACCACACATTTAAGATGATCACACACTTAGCTTGTACAAACCGAAAGACAAATAATACTTCAGTTACATTTAACAGGTGATTGAGGTCAAATGTAAAGGAGGTAGCTATCCAGTCGGCTATTATAGAATGCCCTACAATCATAACATATTCATTATAATCGAAACCGAAAGATCAGATTTCATTCGTTCATCCTTCAGATCATTCATCTAATTCATAAACAGTCTTAGAAGGCTTGTACGATAATTGAACCAGACTGTATCGTGACAACAGTACGCTTATTAAAAAAACCATCGTAGTATTAGTTAATGTAGATATTAGTTAATGCACGTTTCATTCCAGGATAAACAAATGTACCCAAAGCTAATTATTTTTTTTTTTACCGTGGTACATGTAGGTCGAAATTATATTAGTGATTGTTGAAAGATTATCATCATTTACCAGTTCTTAAATTGTACCTACTTTATTACATATCAGATGGCCTGGTTGTTATTAGAAAATTCTCTGACACCATACAGTAGTTTACCAAAATGTTTTCCATCACCGAATTGTCACGACTGGTTATAGAAAAGATTCCGAATCTAATTCCATCTCAACAATGTCAGAGCAAACTATTAATGAATTTGTCATCGCTTTGAATATAATAGTACGAACCGCTACATAAGAATTTATTGCAAAATTTCACTCCTAACACACATAACCATAGCCTTTGTCTCATATTGACATAACTCTCGTCATGAATATCGGATTTATGGTGCTCGTAAAAATCATTATTACATATTCTATATTTAAGATAAATTCAGAATGCTCTTATTTATTCTACGATTACGATATGGTTTTATAGATATCACCATAATATGTACTGCGTTTTAGTCACGATTCTGTGTACTAATAAAATTAATAATAAAAAAATATTCTTTGCTTTATTGCATCGAAGGTAAACGATTAATCTTACTTGACCCTTCATTATTCTGATATTAGTATCGTTGCATTTCAGAGCCTACCTGGAAAAAAACATATTTGTAATAGAAGTCCGGTGTAACATTACAATCAAGGGAAAATATACGGCAGTAGGTCGATTGCTACTATTTCCCATCAATGGTGAAGGAGATGCAAAAATTAGAATCGGTAATTTGTGTTCAAATTAACTCAATCACAATAAATTTGCCTTTAAAATTGTTATATTACTAAATCGTCAACAAAACATCTATATATATTATTATTGAAAATATTCTAGTCTTTACTGAATTTGGAAAGTATAATATTGTTACGACGTTTTCGGACAGAGTTTTATAAGTTTTGAAATTAGAGGGATGATAGTTACAATGTGAACACAATGTCAAATATCGTATATTTTCAATTTGTATTTTCAACCTAAATTGAATTTATTAATCACGAAGTACATAGAAATTTTGGCTTCATTTGAATAAAGAATTCCTATAAATTTCACAGATGCCAAATGCTAGTGTTATGTTATTGTTAGAAATTGTGTTTCAAAGTAATTGAATCAAATATGAATTATATAATTAATAATAAATACTAGCACAACAGTATCACATTTGATCCAAAAGTAGTGTGAATGTGTTTGGTTATTTTAAATCTGTCTTTTTTTATATTGCACAGCACAGTGACCGCACTCTACCTGATGTTAAGTACAGTCCAATCCATAACAGCGGAGACTGACACGGAATAGAATTCACTCCCAGTCACCGCTGTCATGCTGGCCTGCTTAAATACCTCTTCACGCCTCTTTTGAAGGACACATCCTTCCATCCTTTACATAAATTATCCGAATAAATGAAATGAAATATTGTTATATTAAATAATTTATTTACGTATTTCAGTGAAGTCAAAAATAAAACTCTTCATAAACACAAAATATTTCAAGGACTCGGAGGGTCGTGACCACTTTGGAATCAAGAGTTACCGATATACGTTTGATTACGGTGAACGGATATTTTATACAATCACGAATCTCTTCAAAGGAAATCCTGAGATAAGTAAGTAAATTTATTTTTATATGAAGTCATTATTTATATTTTGGCTTTGATATTTTGTTTAAATATGGCAAATTCTATAATGTATAAACTAATCGTGACGGACGGAAATTTGAACGTGAGTAGGTTATATATATTTTAAACTACCATTTAGTTCAACCAGAGATAAATTATTATATAGTCTTTGGTTCAATACAGTTTTTAAACTTGTGTTAATTCATAGAACAGACTACTTTTCTTTTTTCATAATTTTTAGTGATGTATGAATTACATAACAATTCTACTAGTGACACGTGGGTAAATATATCCCAATATCTACACGTCATCGCTTTACGTTACGTTCATCATCTAGAACTTTCCAGGGAGTCTTTGTAGCATCACAGAATTCACAATAAGTGTTCCAGATTTTTCTAAAGATATTTATAATAAAATTATTCGACCAGTGTGTGTTGCTAGTGATGACTTCCGTTACTAAGACGTGGTCGTTTACAATGACCCTTAAGGTAACCCAAAGGGCAATGGAGAAGGCTATACTCAGAGTTTCACTGCGTGATCAAATCAGAGATCTCCAGAAGAACAAAAGCCGACATTGCCCGAAGAATTGTTAAACTTAAGGGGCATTGGGCTGGGCATACTGCTCTTAGAAACGATGTTCAATAGATCAACGGCTTGTTGTATAACTCCCGCGTAAGGGCAGATACAGCGTAAGGAGGTCTCTCACAAGATGAACCGACGACCTATTGAAGGTAGCGGGAGTCTGCTGCATGCAGGTAGCGCAAGACCGGTCGTTGTGGATATCTTTTGGGATATCTATCTTGTGGAACGGATGAATGAATTGTATACTTTCAAAGTGATGTCTGATCAAATAAACAGATAGACAGACATTTCTAAAAACATATTTAATTAAAACTAACAATGTAGGTAGTTTTGTTTCATTTGTTTCGATTTTATTGGATTTTTCCTTTTTATTTGACACGAAACATAAATTATTTTCTTCTGAAAGCCTTCTGTTGAATATGTTTACGAACTAAAACTCTTTTATAACTCACGACTTGTCTTGATTTAATTTATTTACCAGGATAGACGCAAATTAGGCAACCCCTATAATTTGATGAATTTATAATAACAACTAATTTAACTTAGGTAGACATAAAAAAGTATCAGACAAATTAACATTGCAAGACTTATGGTGCAAATAAATTATTTTGTGCAGGCGCTGATTTAACTCCAAAACGACTGTACGAATCTAATAAAATAAATCGGACGTAATAAGGTGAAATAAGTAATATCCAGTCACCGTATTTTTCCCCCCTAAAAGTATTACAGTTTTGTTAACACAGAAATACTAATATGTACTTATTTTAATCTATTTTATCAGGTATGTTAATGAAAGTGTGAACGCATATTATACTGCAAATATATATTTTTTTTATTCTCTCAGGTAACACTGTGCTGAAATTTCTGAACGAAAATTGGAGAGCTGTGACTGAGGAGTTTGGGAAACCCGTCGTTGATTACGCAATCAATGTGACAATACACACGGCGAGGAAATTTTTCAGTGCTGTACCATACGATGAACTTATAAATGTTCCTATACCGAAATATTAACTAATATGTATTTACATTTTCTAGCATTACTTACTACACTGAGGCTATATTAAAATTGTACTGTAACATATTTATGTAAATTTAGATGATAATATCATTATAAATAGAGATTAACAATGATGATTTTATTTTGGTGACGGCCAAGCCGAGGTTCGTACCATTTTGCTAACCCTTGTGCTAGTCACCTTTTTACGGCTGAGTGCTGTCAGCACTCGCCCCCAAAGTCACGGTAAAGCTGTAAAGGCCCTTCCGGTTAACAGCGTTAGCTAGATTCGAAAAAAAAAAAATGATTTTATTTAGATATTTTATATTAAAAAAGTAAGATAGATGTTAACTTTAACTGTATATAAAACTGCAACCAATCACTTGTATAAATAAATAAAAAATATATTTTCTTGCATTGTTATGTTTTATGAACAGTAAATATTAAAGCGAAAAATAATCTGGATAAGTCTAGTTTCTTTATACAACTGAGTGAATTTTTCGATTCTTATGCGATAAGCTTAATATTTTTTAATGTCCTTATCAATCTTTTAACACAACTAATATTATTCACAAAACATTTCCGCTGATAAAACATGAGTTTTTGATAATTTTAAAAATGTCACATCCTTTTCATCACGTTAAAATAATTAAATTTAATACAAGTAATAATTTAAATAAATGAAAAATTTAATCAGTATGGATAATATTAGAAAGAAGTGTATCAAAGGAAGCTTTAAAGTCGCACTAGTGACAGACAAGTAAAGTAAAAGGCAATAGCTATGGAAATTTCATAAGAAGATATGCAAATCATTTTTTTTTACACGTTATAAGCTCAGTGGTTTGATCACATTCTCACCTAATGTTAAGTAACGATGTGGCCCAGGATGGTAAGCACACTAAGCCTAGATACTGTTTCTCAAGTGATGCTGCCGGAACACATCTATTGGTATTTGGCGACATGTTTTCAAACTTAAGGGTGGTAACTGTCCAGGTGGGCATTATTAGAAATAGCCCTACCGCAATGTTATAATTTTCTCACGATGTTTTCCTTGATCGAAAGCTCAGGCTGGTTTTAGAGTTGGATAGGTGGGATGGAAGCCGCATCCATTGACGCGGAATCCGGCCGCACTATCCACTGCGCCAGCATCGCTTCAGAAGTCAGTTATGTAATCAGAAGAGTTTTAAGTATGAAGGTGGATGGATACAGATTTTTTTAAATTTTCTGTATGTCAATACGTAAATTATTAAATTAATTAGTTATAAAAAAATAGTAAATTATGAAATATAAAATTTAAAAAAACCGTCACTTCTGTATGCTGTCTCCATAGCTAAAAAACTTCAATTAACTTATAGGAAAGTGTCAAACGACTATTATGTATTAACATATTATGCTAAAGTTTACTTACGCAATTTTTAGATAAGTCTTTAAATTATCGATAAATAAAATATCTTTTTGGTCTTTATTTGTTTCATTGTAAGCTCTCCATCCATTCAACTATAAGAAGTCCACTGTTGGACATAAGTTTCCCCCAACTAGGTGATGATTGCCATAATCGCCACGCTTACTAGGCGGGTTGGCGATCGTAGTAGGTGTTTGTGTTACTCCCTCTGAGTTTGGTTTTTCTGGTTTTTATTCCTTAGTCGCCCTTTCGCGTACTATTCTTGGCCGGCACCACATGGCTACATATGCGCAAAAAAGATACATTACTAAAGCAATATGACACATGACATAGTATGTAGTAAAGATATAGTATTCTATGGCAGCCCGTTTTTAGAGATAATTGACTGAACAATTCCTCATAACTTAATTACTTGACCAACACTGAACTTTGTGTAACATTGGCATTATGTCAGATATCTTAGATGTGTTACATCTTTATATATCGTTGTTATAACCGTTTATAGTCGATTAACTGCTTAACAGCTTTACCGGTCAAGGATATATCGATATTACTAGTAACTATTCATCCCGCTCTTTTTCTCGAACATATTTTTTTGCCGATTATAGTTACATTGCAGAGATTATTCTTTTTCTCTATTTCGTGACTTCGATTATTTGTCTAGGCGTCTTGGTTTGTGTAAGTTTGTATAGTAGAAGGATATATCGAGTGCAATGCTAGTAGTTACAATATGAACCAATAGATAGCTTTGTAGTAGGATTATCTTAGACACAACGAACACATAATCACAATGAGTTTTGTTATTAATGCTGGCTGGTAGGGCTTGACTAGAGCAGGTTAGGGCTTATGGCACTGAGTCGTGATCGCTTACAATGGACCTGATTAGAAAACTCAAGGTTATCTAAAAGTCAATGGAGACGCCTATGCTTGGAGTATCATTGCGTGATCGAATCAGACATGACGAGATCCGCAGAAGAACCAAAAAACCTACATAGCCTGAAGAATTGCTAAACTTAAGTGTCAAACTTTACGGATACCGGAAGGCACAGCGTAAGTAAGCTCCCACAAGGGGAAGCGATGACGTGTTGAAATCTCGGGAATCGGCTGGATGAGGGTAGCCCAAGACTGGTTGTTATTAAGATCTATAAGAGAGTTCTATGTTCAACAATGGACGTCTTTCGGTTGAATGGATGGAGGACTCTTTTGGTTCGCGTTCCATTCAGGAATACAGCCAGTGTGGACCCAGTAGTTAGCGAGGAGGTAAGCCGCTCATGATCCGGTATCCAGATGTACTTAGAAGTTTTAATCATGGTAGATGTAGGCTTGTATGATGATTCCAACTGTCTATAGATCCTCATCTACCAGCGGTCGGCCTTATTCTTGGACAATGTTTTATTAACACCAGGTGAAGTTAAGTTATTTTGCCAAGTTTGAATAAAAAGAAACGACAATCATAAAACTAATGTTCGATTGCTAGAAGGCACGCGTAGCTTAGCCAAAAAGGCAGAATTTCACCTACTCGATTAGCTGGTATATTAAAATGAATTAAAAATGAATGAAGTAAAAAGAAATGAAAAGGATGTCAGAGGGAGGAAATAACGTGAGTAGACTTGTTAGGGACCGTAAGTCCGTCGAAGACAAATGATGCAAGACCGGCTATTATTGCTACCTTAGGGTAGGCCTATGTCCAGCAATAGACGTCTTCCGGCTGATTTGATGATATTAACCATAAAGAACATCGAATGATGTTCAAGATAGCTAAGGCCACCTAACCTGAACGGGTCCATTAACACGGAATCCTCCCGCACTATCCACTGCGCCATCAATGCTTAATACTAACATATTTTAATGCTTCCTCAACTATTCACCATATCAAAGGAAACTTGCAGAATTAAGCAAGAGCGTTTAACAATATTAAACTAATTATACGCAACATTCAGGTGAAATGTTCGACATTAGCGCCTTTGCAAGTGAACCAAAATGGTAGAACCTCGGCTTTGGCTACTGTGTTAAATATGCTTATGGTAAGTAAAAATAAGAGAAAAAGAAGCCACTGCCGGAGAAACATCCGGAGTGTGTTAAAACTCGCCAGAAAACTGTAACGGCATTTTTCACGCCCGTTTTCAGGCTTTTAAGCATTCAGCCGCAAAAGACTTTAAAAATATTTACGGCTGTTTAGAATTTACGTTTTATTTACATATAAAAACTCTATATTTAACGTTGAAACAAAACATATAATCTATCTGCTAATCCTAATTATATATTGATTCTAATTTGCGTTTGAAATATATTATTATGTGTCATAAACATTGTACTATAAAACAATTAAAGATTAACTATAAAATAATACAATACGGTACATTGTAAACAAGTAGGTACAAAATAGACAATATCCTATCGACCCGCGATTATTATAAATGATTATCGTGAATACCAGCGATGGAAGACGTGTTCCGATATCCAGCTACTGCACGATCTCTACTTGCAACCGTTACCAGCGTGATACAGTGAGACTTCATAATCTAGCAACATACTGTACATCTTACACTTGCACAGTACACGCATGATTCTGTAAGGCACCTTTTTTGAAATGAAAACTTCTTTAGCGGCGTTGAGCGATTCTCGCTAGGGAAAAGACTCTAACATACTACTTAACTTACTATAGTATGTCAAGTATAAGAGAGTGTTTAAGTGCTGGTGCTCAGAGTTAAATAATAAAATATGTAGTTACGCAGCCTATCGCATGTTTTGATTGTGAATAAACTAGATGAAAATACACATAAATAATGCTCGATGCGCCAATAGCAACAAGCACAGAAATGGTATATGTTAAATGTATGATTAGGTTAAACATTTTAATTAATATAATTATGAAATTTAAAAAATAAAGAAACATTTTTTTTCAAAGAATCTTAGCTGGAGTCAATTTAGCGAAATTTGGATCCCGGTTACTGTTAAAGACGAAGCTCACATCATTGTGGTGAACTTGAGTTAGCTCTAAACGCTTGCAACAAACCCTTGATGAAACTATAAAGACTCTCAGGTTAACAGCGTTAGTAAAAAAAGCTGTTCTGTAAATGATTTACTTTTGTAATTTTGTATAGTGAACAAATGAAAAAGTTATATTGTCTTTTTTTTTTTTTTTACACTGAATAGGGTCAGTGCTTTGACCACAACCTCACCTGATGTTAAATCATGATGTGGTCCGGGATAGTAAGCATGCTAAGCCTAGAGGTAGTGGTCCTCAAGTGATGCTGCCGGAACACACCTATTGGTATTTGATGACAGGTTTTCAAACTTGAGGGTGGAAGTTACCCAGGCGGGCATCATTAGAAAATATCCTACCAACAGTCGATGGTTTTCTCACTATGTTTTCCTTCACCGAAAGCTCAGGCCGATTATAGAGTCGGATAGGTGCAGATCGCCCCACTTCGATTGACACGGAATCCGGCTGCACTTCCCACTGCGCCATGATCGCTGTAACTAAAAGTAAATTTTTATAATATTTATGTATAATAATAAAACGTAGTTATGGGCGTTGAAATCTTTATCTTCACTTTGACTGTTATAGACATTTCAAGCGTTATTATTACTTTATTTATTTTATATTTTTTATTATTTATTTGTGTACCTTCGCCAACTGTTAATTAAAAAGATCAACTAACACTTTAATTGCAGATGATGATGTTAATTTATTCCAGGTGGAAGTAACATTCAAATAGACTATTATTGTGTTTCCATATATTTAATAAATATGTGGAAAAATATAATCTAAATCTAATAATTAAAAAATGAAATTAGAAGATCTCGACTTATTGGTGCTACTCGGTCAACCGGTACACAGTTTAATGTTGTGTCTAATTATAAGAAACCAGTTTATTTTCATTGTCTATAAATAACCGAAAAAACTAATGTCATAATTAAAATATAAAACATATGCATCGTTATATGAAACTAAATTTGAATTGTAACTTGGTTTTCGATATGAATTATTTATGTCTTACCTCGAGACTTCCTTTAAGCAGAGGCAAGGTTTTTTAAAAAAAAATTAAAGCCTATTTTATATCTAATGTTTATGAAGACACTGTATCGGCTATCGCATCATGGTCACAGGTTCCGTCTTCGAATATTACGTATTTTAAAGGTATGATGTTCTTTGAATAATTTCCAAACTGTTGCTTAAGAGGATGATATCCTAGCGGCATTTCATTCCATAAATACGTAGTCCCCTATTTCCTCCCAGGATAATAGCATCATGATAAATATTTTAATACCAAATTATATATATCCACAACCGCCAAGCCTTTTTTTTTTTTATTTTTTCTATAAATTAGTTAATATAGAAACTAGGAGCCTTTGAAAACCAAAAAAATGCTCGATTTTTACCGTCATTTTCAAACCAACAAATTTGATGGATAAAATTTAAAAACGCATAACGTTAGGCATACCCAAAATCTTATTATTTTAAAACTGCAAGAAAATAAAAAATCAGTTCAGTTTTGTAGGAGGAAACAGGGTACTACTAAGTGATGTTTTCGTCTATTTTGCATAGGTAAAATCAGCCCGAGCTGCAGTTGTCCCTTTCATGTTTATAATTCTTTCTTTGGGGCGCAACGCGATAGCAATAGATTTCTGAAATATCTATTTTTCCGGCATGTCCTCTTAATCTTGAAAGTTGTGACCGGTCAAACGAGATTGAAACGGTCATTGAAGACTTAACTTTAGATAAACAAATAATCATCATCTCCATACACATGTTCGTTTGTGGTCGGTGCAACATGTCTGCCTCTTCCATTCCTCTATATTAGCAGTCATCTTCGCATTTACTCCTTTTATAAATATATCATCTTTCAAACCATCCATCCTTTTTTTTTATGGTCCTCACCTTCGTCTTTAATTGCCTATATTCATATCCAATACCTTTCTTAAAACGTCTTCTTTCTCCCTAAGTATCACTTGGTATGGACCAGGAGAGATATTTGCTCCTCAACTTTTCTGTTACTGGGGCCCTTTTCAAACTTCCTCTGATGTGCTATGATTTGATAAATTATTAATCGTATAATAAATAAACGAGAAATACTAAAACATATTTTTTAATAATTGTGGTATCATCGAATAAAAACTACTTAACTCATAAATCAGAGTGTATATTTACATAAATTAGAGTGGTTACTGCATGTATATTTTTTTACACGGTATAGGCTTAGTGGTTTGATTATAATCTCACCTGATATTAAGTGGCGATGTAGTCCAGGATGGTAAGCGCACTAAGCCTAGATACTAGTTCTCAAGTGTTGCCATTGGTATTTGGTGACATATCCACACTATCTTTTTCCTTCACTGAGAGCTCAGACTGATTTTTTAGAGTTGGGCAGGTGCGGTTCGATCCCACGTCCCTTGACGCGCAATCCGGTTAAACTAGCTACTGCGTCATCATCGTTTCAATTCTATTTATGTAAAACAAAACAAAATTTACAGTATTGATTGGATTTGCGCTTGCAATGACGGCTGATATGGACGTATGGAAGAAGAAAACATACTGCACCGACTCCAAGTGAGTTGAGAAGAGGGCATGAGAATGATTATGAATGACGAATTAGATTTGCGCTTACGAAAAAAAAAAAAAACAGATATTTATAGTAGCACTAAATGTTCTATGATGCCTTCGATTATAATAATAATAATTCTGGTTTTTAAAATGACATAACATAATTATAATACGAGAAACGAAATAGACCTTGAACTTAACATTGTAAAAGCATACTTTCCACATACATTCAAGATGTATTTGCCAGTGTTTATTTGTGATGTAAGTCTATTAGTAGTCAGTGAACGTAACTTTATACAGTAATTGCAATAATTCGACCTAAAGCCTACTAAGACCGGTTGAGAGTTTACAATGTCGGTGCGATCGAAGGCCCAACATCAAAACATATCTTCAAGTCAGTCAATATATAGGAGCTGTCCTCATCGGCGCTGTGCAGTCGTGATTTTAACATTAATTGTTAAACGTATTCAAAGATAACACATTTTTGTTAGAAATGATTTTACAAACAATTAGTTGCGGTTTAATATTTACTTTGGTTTTAATTTTTTGTCCAATCGGATACGCAAAATTAGCACGTAAGTTTTTCGTTGGTTTTTTTGTACCAAATGATAATAGAATAGAGAATTCATATGCCTATTAATTACTTATATGCACCGCAAAATTCGTGTTGTAGAATGTTTGTAATTTAAATTAAGCTGACTTAAATAAAATTATAAATAAAATTGAAGTGTCTGTTTGTAATGTCAAAATATTTTCTTTATTAATTACATATGAATGTATCTACGATACGTATACCAAAAATACAATTTAAAAAACTTTGTGTCTGTCTGTTTGTTTGTTCCGAGTAATCTCCGGAACGGCTGTATAGATTTTGACGGGACTTTGAAGTTACTCCAAATAACTTAGGGTACTTTTGATTTTCAAAAATTATTAGGATTCCGCGTAATAAAATTAAAACCCATAAAAAATTTAATAAAATCCTATTCAATGCACAGTTTTACGGGGAACTGCTTGAATTTATGAGAAATATTTTAACTTTATCTTAGTAAGTACCAAAAAAAAAATTAGGGTTCCATATAAAAAAGTTAAAACATACTGAAGAATATATGAAAGGCAAGCGCAGCCGCGGGCTCCCAGCTAGTTATGTATATAAATATAAAGTATAAAAGTTGATATGTTTAAAATTGACTTAAATATCAACTAATGGCTTATTTAACACATTTTTGGTTAACGATTTTCGATAAATAAACCTTCAAATGTTTCCATGATAATTTCCTGGTGACCATGACTATGAACTAATCTATATTAACACTAGCTCAAGATCGCGACTTTATCCGCGTGTGAATGTTATTGATGTTCCATGAACATTACGAACTATTTTAGTCTATGCGCGAAATATTCTTGAAAATAAATATAGCTTTATTTTTATATTTTCTAAAAACATTTTTGATATTTTTTAATAGAACATTAATTAATTAATAATTAATACGTAGAAAGTTTCATTCAAATCGATAGAGCTATTGTTGAGTTAAATCCGGACATTCGCACAGAAAGACACAAACAAATGAAATGTCATATTCGAGATTAGTAACGTAGACATCTTATACCAAATTTGAAAATAAATGAAAGATAAAAACTGAGGCCTTGTTATTATTGTAGATAAAATTAACTTCATCCATGTTATTACACCTATGGCCTTAAAAATTAAATGGCCTTATATTGTAAATTGTTATGCTTGTAGCGCTCTGCTTAAATTTTACAAATTCTATTTTTCACAATTATTCACCGTCATATATTTTCAAGGCTTACGTAAAGTAAGCAAGGAAACGATGATAGCTCTGTTGGTAATGTGGTCGAGTCTCGTGTCGTTCCCCAACTGGGGAGGCTCTTGAGGCTGCTGCCAGTGCAATACAGTGACACTGAATATGCATAACACATAACACGCACAACACTGAACATAAACTCCTGCAATTAACACCCAGATACATAGGTCCTGTAAGCTAGGTTTAAAATTCCGCGGAATTATTTACACTCAGGTAACAGCCAATCCGAGGTCCGTACCACTTTATTAACCCTTGTGCTAGTTATCTCTTTGCGGTTGAGTGCCTTCAGCACTCGCCCACAAAGCCACGGTGAAGCTGTAAAGGCCCTTCCGGTCAACAGCATTACCTAGATAGAAAAAAAAAGATCCCGCGGCTATGGACGTAGGTTCGGAACTAACGAAAAACATCGAGAGGAAACCTTGGAGGTAGGGTTTGTCTAATAATGCCCAAAATCTTCCATATATTATACAAATGTAACAGAGTACTTACTAAAAACTGATTTATGATTGAAAAATAAATAATGTACCTAAGTAAATCAGTTCAGCATTTCTAAAGCTTTGAGTCCAGTAACGAATAGCCAAACAGTAAAAGAAGTTTAATAGATTAGTACGTTATTGCAAAGGCCGTGATATAGACAATAGCAGGTCGAGTATGAGTTTCACTAATACGAGACAGACAATTGCCATTTCCGCCCAGAGATATATAGCGCTTTTCTACAAAGAAGGCAGAGAAATAAAACAAAATTTTTGATCATAGTCTTGTGGATAGATAACCTAAATTACTCTCAAAAGCTATTTCGAATGAACTAATAACATAACATCTCATACGATATCATAAAAAGGAATTCGAAATTTTATTTGAAGTAAAGTTATACACTTGTATTTTCCACTAGTTAGATGATTCGTGATAAATAACATACTCACGCCCTTGACTTTGTTTGTAATTTCGGAATCATACTTATAAATACAAACAAAACTAATAAAGTCCTAAATTTAAATATTTTTAAGCAGATAACAAGATCATTAATCAATAATTAACACATAGGTCACTCTCCGGTTACACTGCATGTCCTGGTTCTGACCTAATATTATCCAGCTTTGATCTGTTATGGAGGAAGGAAACCTTGTTAAAAAGTAATCGGTCGATGGGAGAAAGAACCTTAAAAATCAACAGGAGATGTTTTCGGATCAGAGAACTAGTTTTAAAATCCTTATTGCCGAATTAGCAATTAAGAAGGAGAAAAATATATCGAGCTCCCTTTTCATTTGCCTCCAGGGTGGCGTGGTGCATGTTTGTATTTTATTATATTTAAGATGCGAAGAAGCCAATACACTGAAACATGGAATTATTATTTATTATCATTAATCATCTATTATTAATCAAGTTTGAAAACCTGTCGCCAAATGCCAATAGCTGTGTTTCGACAGCATCATTTGAGAAACTGTACCTCTAGGCTTAGTGTGTTTATCATCCTGGTAGTGACACGTCGTGGTGAGATTGTGGTCAAAGCATTAGTGCTTTGCCTATACCATGTTAAAAGAAATATTTATTCGTAATTTCATTTCAGCTGACTTCATTCATCCTTGTAATGCTACTACTCGAGAATGTCTGGTAAAATCTACTCAAGACGCTATACCGGACTTTGTCAAAGGAATCTCAAATCTTGGGATACCATCACTCGATCCGTTCTACATTGAAAAAAACTATCGATTCCCCTGAGCGGTGTCAAAATTACATTCTACAATGGGAAAGTGACTGGATTCAGGAATACAAAAATCGACAACGTTGTGTGAGTAATTTCTGTATCAGTTTGTACTTTGTAATTTGGGTCATTTATGGGGTTATGTCAAATATTAACCATGTCACATCCGTACCTTCTACAAATATCGGAAAAGCAAGGATGCTGTCACAATGTACTCCATCCACCAACCCAACAATACTAATTTTATTTTACAACTAGCAGTGTGCTCGCGGCTCCGCCGGCGTTTCGTATATTCTTCATTATAGTTCTTCAAAATAATTGGAAAATTGTTTTGATGGTGCTATCAATGAACCGTATTTCATGAGTTTTAAATATTTTTTTTAACCCAGAACATCCTTTATTTTCGAAAAATGAAGGTAACATTATTTACACGGTTACCGCCAAAATCGGTTCAGTCATTTTGATAATTAGCCGGAATAAGCAGACAGAAATTTAAAAATTTTCTTTATTGTATAGGTTCCCCCCTATTTAAAATGCATTTTTATACATTCATATGTATTTAGTAAAAAGTTGTTACTTTAATATTACAAACAGACACTTCACTTTTATTTATTAGTATATGTAACAATTTATAGTGTTTATTATGTATGCATTTAACCATTATATAGTAATATTACACAGTTTCGCAAATGCAGCAATCTGGTGATAACTTAAGATTAGTTAAATGTAAAAAAAAACTACGTACATGCCCTAAAGGCAGTACCCAATTCAGGCAGGTTGTATAGTTAAATATCAGATTTCTAGACTATAATTGTTAATACTTTACTTTACACATGTATAGATCAACATCAGTCTATCAGGCCAGCTCTATGATTTTTTTTTAAAATAATTATGGGAATGGGAATTGGAATATGGGAAATTATCCGTGTGGTGCCGGCTTAAAATAGTATCAGTCCATATATTCCCGTGGGTGTCGTAAAATGAGTAAACCAGGTGATGACCTGCAGCATCCTCTGAGAACCAAAAAAACTTGACTGCGATCGCCAACCCGCCTGATTATGGTAATCCCCCATTTATTGGGGTATAACTATGTCCAGCAAGGGGTGTCTTATGGCTGAATGAATGGATTGGAATAGTTATTTAAGAATTGAACGTGGTTGGGTATTTCGAGCCAGATTGGATCAAGGCCTTTATTTTATAGACAGTTACATCTAGTTACGTTAGCTATTACTCTGGTATTCGTAGACTTGTGTGACAATGGCGACGTTAATCATAAATCTGTCAATATCAGCTATTGTAGTATATTCCTTATTTGATATTAAATGAAACATAATATTGTTTGCTCCATTTATATTGTTCATTTAAAAAATACTTATCATAACTTTTAATGTAATTTGTAATTGTTTAACAAGTAATTATATCTTTAACCTTTGATTAGGTCCCAAGTAGATTTTGGAAAAACTTATCAATCGCGCAATGAAATAATCCGTTACAATGATCATTTTTAAGTTTAGATTTATTTGGAACTTATTAATTCGAATTTTATTATTTATGTATAATTAAGTTTATTTTAGTTATATGATTTTTACAAACATTTTTAATAACCGCGCATCCAAAAATGTTTAGTAATCATTAAAGATTTAATCAAAAACTTGGTCAAGGAGAACCAATTTGCTACCAAGTGTCAAAAAAAAAGTGACTTAATTTAGCAAATCTCCATAATTTAGATAGCATAATGATGACGTATAGTTTGCTTTGTTAAATATAATAGTATAAAATTAAACATTTAGCACAGAATTCTTTTAATACAACTATTTTCAGATAGTTCTAACGCGTAATATTTTCCAAAATTTCATCCAATTATGGTAAACATGAAGATAGTAGGACTTTGCTACTCGCACTAAAACTAATCTATTAAAAAGCAAGCAAAACAGACATACTAATATGTCTCATAAGAAACTCGAAATTTTTAATTGAAAGTGAAAAATGTAACTAAACACGAAAAAAAAAACAAAATCACTTAAAACATTGTATAAAAAATATAATTAATCACGACATCAAATCCAACGAACTATTTTAAGGTCTATTCTGTAGTATTATAATTGCCGAAGAAGAAATTTGATCGTAAAAATGTCATTAGTGTCATTCATTAATTTGGTTTATATATTTTTATACGGCTAGCAGCCAAGTAGTCCGTCAATCATAAAACATATGCTAAAATCGTCTACTAGACTAAAAAAACTGTTAATCATTTGCTTGGTTTTAAAGAATTTATTTATAACAAATTCAGTTACATAATTACAATAGTACAAGTTTACAGGTAAATACAAATACAAATAAATAATAAATAATAATAGGTAAATAGAATAAAAATTTAAAACTATTATTAATTTTAAACAAAATTTTTACGATGAACCTTTAAAAGTTATTCAAGTGGTAATTGACAAAAAGACAAGAATAAGATAAGTCAATGTATTAAACAAGTCTTAAGTGTACACCAAACGTTTATTGTATTATGCACTAGCTGCTCTCCGCGTTTTTGCTCGCTTAGTTCCCGTTCCCGTGAGATTTTCAGAATAAAACCTATCCTATGCCACTTCCTGGATTTCAAACTATCTCCATACCAAATTTCATCCAAATCAGTCCAGGAGTTTTTAAGTTTATTCGTTACATACAAAAATATAAATGTTTCCTGTTGATAATATTAGTATAAATTAGCGTGCAAAAATTAACAATTTGACATTTATTTAACATTTTTTTTTATTATTTTGTAAAACTTTTAAAATTTAAGTATTTTTTGTATCAGAATATTTAATCTAACATTAAAAAAAAACTACTGTTTTTTTTATCAATAAGTATCAATCAATTTTGCACACTTTTTGTGATTTAAGTAAATAAATTTTTCTGAGTTTTATAATAACCTTCTATCACGGAAACAGACAAAATAATATTATATCTGCATACAGTACACTTTAGTAGTCAGTTTTTTGTAAAATGAGAACTCTTACTAAATATTTTAAGTATTTATTTAATTTTCACCTAATGATCATAAACGGTCCTTTTCCAAATGAATTTGAAAAATGAATAATCAAAAAAAGATAACTTCAAAAAATAAACTGTTCCTAAATTTTTAAAGTGTCTTCTTTGTAAATTTCAGGATCGCTTCTCAATAAATTAGGTTTAAGTCTTTATTCCATCCAAACGTATAACCCTTTTTCCTCTTTGGTATTGGCATAATTGCATTAAAATACGCGCCCGTACGTTTTGATTTTTTTTCCATACATTTATTATTATAGAAACAAAAAAAAAATACCCGATTTCTACCGTCACTTTTTGTTACTCAGATGTCTGTTAAACACGTTTGCTAGAAACAAAACAGCAACTATTAAACAGTTAAAGACATATTAATCTCTCTTTATCCATCTTTTATTATTTTACTAGTTACATCATTAAAAAAATAGAAAAAGTATTTTCAATAATTGTTATGATCAGATTTCAATCACCAGTCCAACACTTGTGATTATAATATCATTATAATTAAAACACATAAATAAAGAGAAACGTTTAAATTAAAGAATATACATGTTATCTAGGTATACATGTTAAGTTACATTCTAGTAATTATACTAAAAACATTATCGACACAAACACACACTTATAAATGCCTTCTTTCATACATACATCTACATAGAAACTTGTTCATTCGAGTTTATGTAACACGAAACCACCTTTGATAAATACCAACACAGTATCCGTCCCTTAATCAAAGCTTGTTTGGGACACATTTGAATGAATAGTGAAGCCACTGTATACTCTGATTAACCAAATACAATTTACACAAAAATATCATGTTCTAAATCCTATTCATAGTACAAAATCAGATGGAAATCGAGTTCCTTATTTTAGTAATTAAATATACAAACAGATAGACCACGCGAAATTTCTTTAACGTAGGTACTTATTATAAATTTTGTTATTTATCTTAACTTTAAATTTATAAAGGGGTAAAATCTATACTTTTTTTACACGGAATAGCTTCAGTGCTCTGACCACAATCTCACCTGATGTTAAATGATGATGTGGTCCAGGATGGTAAGCACACTAAGCCTAGAGGTACTTACTTGTTCTAAAGTGATGCTGCCGCAGCACACCTATTGGTATTTGACGACAGGTTTTCAAAGGGGATTTCAAATTTCAAAGGGGAGAGGATTTGACTATTTGTATAGGTACTTAACAAATTAATTTGTGCTGTGTTTTTCTTGTATGTATCATGTAATATCTTTGCACATTCGTATGTAGATATAAAAACAAGACAAATATATAGCAAAAACTAAAACTTACCTCATCGACCTTCAAAACATACGTACGTGCGAAATATAGTTAGATAATTATAAATTGAAGTTAATAAATTCTCCAATAATCAACTATTTGCTCAACTTTTGTATAAACTAGTCGTAATTAAATCTAGTGTATGAAATAAATAATTATAGATGTTAAACATTTACAGTGCGAAAGTAAATAGCTAGAGATGGGGCGAACATGGATTTCATTGAATACGAATATTCGGCCGAATGTTCGACATACTTGATTCCCATACAGAAACGGTGGTTGGTTTTAAAAAAGTGCGTAGGTTAACGTTGAACCCTACCGTCCGCTACTGTTAAAACTATAATTGCATCGCATAGTATGTACAAAACAAAACTTAGCCACGTCCATGATTTTTAAAAGTTATTTTAAGATTAATTAATCAATCATTCGCACCATAGTAATCATAAACTTCAGTGATGAAGTCGAATATTTGTTTAAATACCAATGTTGAGTAAAGTTGCCGAATACCAAATAATAAACGAATATTCACTCCATCTCCTAAAACTACTCTATTTTGGTTAAAATGTGCGACTCTTTTTTCACGATATTTTACAGATTGTATCCGTTATGTTGAACGTTTACAAAATATGGGACATATTATGTTTGTAACATCCCACAAATCAATTTTAATTCAGTTAAATACACTATATTTTTATGTTTTAGATCCGAACTTGAAAAACGTCACTTCGTATTACAATTTCACACTAATTTAACCATTAAAGGTCAATATGAAGCCGTGGGAAAGATTCTATTGTTCCCTATTAACGGAGAAGGAGATGCAAAAATTAGACTAAGTAAGTAACCTATAAATAAACGAAAGGAAATTAGTTATCAATAAAATACTACAAGAATTATTAACGAAGCTGTCACTTTGTAAACTAAATGTATCGATAAATTATTTTTTACTATAACATATCGAAGCGAAAATTATTTAAATTTTAATGAATAAAATTACATGTAAAAACATATATAGTATATAAAAACAAATTAACAAGCTTGTATTATTTTTTGTAATTACAAATTATATGTAAACGATCTATAAATTTCCTTATTATATAAGTATAAAAAATCTCATTACTGGTAAACCTTGAAATTAACGTAGGCAGTTTGCTTTTTTTGCTTCAAAGCATGTTACAGTCTATACATTAATTATTTAAATTATATATCACGTTGTTTTTGTCTTTGTACATTGTAATCTAAATAATTACGTATATATTTCCATTTAATTATGTAATTATAAATTAAGATTAAAAACTCGAACCAGATGATACTATTATCTTGTTCAAAGTTTTTGCGAATGTCGAACAAAAAACCTTTCGGTAAAGTACATATCTGCAATCTGTGTTACAAAGTTAAATTCTACATGATAAAATAATTTTATTATATAACACGAACTTTTCCGTTTCCAGCAAATCTTAGAATGAAAGTCGATATCAACACAAAATACATCAAAGACAAAGATGGGGTTGACCATTTCGCATTAAAAGACTATACGTACAGTTTTGACTATGGAGACCGTGTTACTTTTGACTTACAGAACATTTTCAAAGAAAGCAAAGAACTGAGTAAGTTTATACTTATAACTATTTATTCAGTAAACACTTATTATGCACTATATTTATTCATCAAATATACAGCATCGAAAAGATTGTTTGATAAGGCTGTTGTTCTGGAATTATTATATTTCTGAATAGCAAAATTGTGAGTTGAATTTAAAAACAACGTTGCACTGTTGTTTACGGTTTTCGATCTATGTGATAATGTAACAGCGGAAAAATTGCACGCGTAGGCAAATACGTTTCCTGTCCAGAAGTAATTGTTTTCGGCGTCCCTCAGGGATCACATTGGGTCCATTGCTTTCTTTCAAATATATCTTCTTAATTTCAACACGTAATCTATTATAAATTTGCCAATGACACTTGTACTTTTAAGGTCTTCCGTTATGTCTTATGAAAGGGTCTTAATTGGTTCTGTAATATCTGTGTAATTCTGTAACTGAATCCTAATATACAAATCAAATTGTATAACTTCAAAACAATTCTTTAAATTATCTATCAGACCCAAATGTCAATTATATTAGGATTGTTCGTTTGTTTGTCAGAACCCAACTAAAATTTTAAGTTAAATATTAAAGGTTTTTACTAACTTAATGACTAATATAATACCGAATCAATTTAAATATTGAATTGTGTATAGTGATTTAATAAAAAACATAATTTAAAATGTGTTTTAATTTTACAGGTGAAACTGTATTGAATTTCCTAAATGAAAATTGGAAGACCGTAGCCGAAGAATTCGGAAAACCGATTGTTGATTATTCAGTTGATTTAGCTATAAGAACCATAGAGAAATTCTTTCTCGCAGTACCTTATCAAGAATTGATCAATGTCCCTCTGCCTAAATAATTATTAATAGTAAAAGTCATGTTTGACAAATGGCGAAAACAAAATAGATTAATTAAAATTTAATTAGATATTAAATATTATTCACGTCTCTTTTTATAAAACACCACAATTATTTTATATTTGATTTTGTATTATTCTTTTAACTTTTAAACACTCTTCTATCAGAGTGTCTGTTTTTAACACTTTTTAATCGATTTCACTTCCGTAAACTACATCAAAGTATTATTCTTCCAAAGTATATCCCAAGGAATAATAAAAATAACACAAGTTTTCTTCTGAAATTCTGAACACATGTTTATTTCTAAATGAAATGTTAAGTTCATTAAATCCTTACAAACTGTATTAGCATTTAACCAAATAAAAATAAAAATTAAAAAGATATGGAACTTATAAATTTTATTTCAATAAATTGAACTCCTATATCATAAAAAATTGTATTTATTTACAGTATTCCATACAATGTTATAAATAATAACATATATCCTTATAGATAGACATACAATATTAATAATAAAATCACTATTGAATTTTAAATGATTGAAATAAAGAAGCGAGTAATCTTAAGAATAATATCTCTTGTTCTCTCCTCATTTGTCTTAGTTACACAGACGGGAGTCTGACACGCCTTTCTCGCGTTTGTCACTGTAACATGATCCCCCCTATATATGACATCTTATTTTTTTTACTTAATATTACAATGCTTATACATATTTATTTCTTTTGTTAGCATTTTCAAGGTCCTAAGATCAAGTAGGTCGAAAACTTAAATCAAACGATTTCATGTATAAAAAATATATAAAGATTCCTAGCACAGGTCATTGTGAATATTAAATCTAACATCAATACGCAGTGAGTTTTAAAGCCGACAAAAATCGATATTGTTTAATGTTCTACAGGCTCTGCACATTGACCACAATCTTACTTGATGTTAATTGACGATGTGGTCAAGGCACTGTGTTTTAAGTGATGCTGCTGGAACACATCTATTGCTAGGTTTTCAATCAAAAGGGTTGTATTATTAGAGAGTACCCTACCACCATGCTATGGTTTCCTCACGATGTTTTATTCACCGAAAGCTCAGTCCGATTTTGAGGTCGGATAGGTGGGTTCGAACCCGCGTCGATTGACATCATCGTTTCACAGTTCTGATCGTCTCTACCTACATACACTATATCGAATTCTCATTGCTCGTTCTATGCACCATAAATGGGCCATATTGGACCATGTTATAAATCAAAACTCTACTAATATATTTCAAAATTTATCGATAGCTTGCTACAATTATTTTTTTATATACAAGTAGGGCGTTTTGTAATGATGGTCGCCTGGGTACCTCCCTCAAGTTTGAAAACCTGTCGCCAAATACCAATAGGTGTGTTACGGCAGCATCACTTGAGAACCAGTACCTCTAGGATTAGAGTGTATACCATCCTGGACCACATCGTCACTTAACATCAGGTGAGATTGTGGACAAACATATTTACGATAGCAATAGTATCGTTCAAAATGGTTGGTATTGTATTATTTCGCATGAAACGTTTAACATTTGTGTATGTTTTTAATATTTAACCTAATGAGAATTACTTAAATAACGATATCAAGGGATATCGTTCCATTAATTTATAATTTAAACGATTTGAACCGAAATATGAAACTCTATCACGGAAACGTGCTCCGTTGTCATCTTTTTCCATCAAATGTGTTTCAAGTGTATACTTTTAAATCAATACTAGCTGTGCCCACGATTGTGAATCTAAACCATACTCGAATCATCAGGAACAGACACAAAAAAATTATTAAAATCGATTCAGTCGTTTTGGAGGAGTTTACACACGCACAGATGATATATTTATATAAAGATATTTAGAAAATTCCTTTCCTTTTGTGTATATTTATAAAAAAAATGTAGTTTTGAAGTTACTTTGACTTCTTATGTCATTATTTAAATGGCTAGTTGTACAATATAAGTTAGGCATAAATTTAAAACTTCGCATTCCGTAGTATTACAAGCTTATACCCGACCTTATTTGTGCAAACTAACTAGGTGATTGTCACAAAGTGCCTGCCTTCTCTTGAGCCGTGAACTAGAAACTGTTAATTAAATACCCGACTACTGTACAAGAGATAACCGAGACTAGTACAAACTGTTTGTAGTAACAATGCAGTAGAAACGTTTACCAACGCGAGGAACAACTTGTAAGTCGTCTGTAAGTTAAGAAGTTGTTCCAGTAACTAATAGGTAGCTAAAGTACTGTCTAAACTTAACCACAGCAACCAAATAATATTTACTGTTATAAATATACGACCCGTTAGAAGGGAAATGATAAACTATAGTAATTATTGTTATTTATGCTATTTTAGTGATGATCGAATTTCTTGTCGGCTCTTCTCGACTGGGTTATTTTCCGAGCCGGTGGTACTGTTTTGACGTGAATAAGTGCCTTCTTAGGGCCTAAATTGAAACGATTTTTTTTGCTTTTGTGATTTCCATAAAGTTCGGTACAAATATTGTCAAGGTTCTGGATAGTAGTAATGTAATAATGTTTTTTTTTTTATAATGCACAGCATAGTGACTGCACTGGACCTGATGTCAAGTACAGTACAATTCAAGACGGCGGCGACTGTCACCGAACAGAATTTACAGCCAGTCACCGCTGTCATGCTGGCCTGCTTAAATACCTCTTCACGCCTCTTATAAGTCTAAAAAAGTATACGTGGCGTGAAAATGATGGGCACGGTAAGAAATAGTGTGATAAGAAAACATTGTGGTGTGATAGAGGATGTAGTGACAAAGATAGACAAAGGCATGTTTAATTGGTTTGGACACGTGTAGAGGAACAAGGAAAGAAAATTGAGGAAGCAAATTTACAAGGTGCGGGTGCCTGCCCAAGCTGTTAAAGCTGCAAGGAAAAACAAAACAAAAATCAGGATATTCCAAATTCGATCAATATACGTAGACGAAGTACACAAACAAACACAAACATAATTAGCATACATTCGAAACAACACGAGCTAAACTGAAGTTATTCAAATTACACATACGTTCGTTCTAATGAGTTGACACTGTTATATATTAATTGTTAAACACATTCAGATCCAATTAAACACGAAAACTAATCAACGTTTCGTATGTTACAACTCTGTACGTTTACCGTTAAAAGGTTCATTTGTGTCACAAATGCGGTAACAAGTATTGTTGACTAGTATATCTGGTAATCAATCAAATTAAAAGTTTTCTTTCCCGCACAGTACGTATGTTATGAAGTTGATATTGTCCTGATTCAATCACACTAGTAGTTTATCCAAATAAAAATGAATATGATGAATAATCTGTACAAGATATCAATAAAATAATTTTTGTTACTTAACAAAATATTTATTCGTAATATATAATAGATAATGATTCCAAACCCCCCCCCCTGTGGAACCCCGCAGCTTGTCGGACACTCCACGGTCCTGCCTCTCCTGTCGACGTAGGTTCTCCTCTCATGGAGATAGCTCTCTGACAGCCTCCTCAGTTACTGGGAAATTCAAAATACCGCCACGCCTCCATTATCACGCTGAAAGAAAAAGAAAGAAAGAAAAAGACTGTTGAAAGAATTGGTGATATTGACATCACCACCAGCCTATCTCCCCGGGATTTGGCCGCCGTTGATCCTCATGTGCTGGAAGATGCAAGACGCTATGATCCTCTCCAAAATTTTCCCGACATCGTTCAACAACACCAGTGCTCGGTACGCATATGGGCAGTACGAGGGCGACTCTGCTTACCCAGGAGGCAAACCCGACCCTGTAATGAAACAAAAAACCTACAATACCTAGATTAACTAATTTAGTCGTATGATATCAAAATAACAATTAGCAGCGATCATGGCGCAGTGCATAGTGCGGCCGGATACCGAGTCAATGGACGCGGGTTAAATGGGCCATCTAGCCAACTCTAAACTCAGCCCGAGCTGTCGGTGAAGGAAAACATCGTAAAGAAACCATAGCGTGGTGGTAGGGAATTTCATAATAATGCCCGCCTGGGTAGCTTTCACCCTCAAGTTTGAAAACCTGTCGCCAAATACCAACAGGTGTGTTCAGGCAGCATAACCTGAGCACCAGTACCTCTAGTTTTACCATCCTTGACCACATCATCTCTTAACATTAGGTGAGATTATGGTCAAAGCACCGATCTTTATATATAAAAATCTTCAGCTTTAATTTTAATGAAATTTTTTGTGTCTATTCCTGCGGATTCGAGAATAGTTTAGATTTACGATTTGGTCCAAAGGATAATGTTTATTTAATAAACGCGAACGAAGTCGCGAACACAGCTAGTAATGGTAAAAAAAACTGCTTCCTGACATCGTCTAGCGACACCAGCGGTCGGTACAGAGACGGGCAGACCGGGGAGCGACGTTCCTTACCCAGGACTCAGGAGACAGAGCCGGCCATGTAAAGAAAAAAAAAACCTACACTACCAACAGTAACCAATTCAATCGTATGAAATCAAAATAACAACTAGTAGTAAAAAAGTACAAAAGTAAACATCAGATTAGAGAACGCTTCACAAACAGACACTATTAAAACATAGTATGAATTAAAATGTAGGTAATAGTTTTTTCTCAAACATGCATGGAAATATTGTCATTATTTTCGAAAAAGGAACACGCGAAGTATCTCTTTGATTGGATCTCTTTTATCATTCTTGGCATACTAAAGTAAGTATCTTTGCTTAGTACAAATTGCGTTCACGTGGCTGTATAGCCATAAATGCGCATGTCTTTCGGCAGAGACGATAAATAGAAATTTGGGGCAAAGCTGAAAATTCGTCTTGATTTGTTATTTACATACTTAATAAATATAAATTTTAATATTAATTAATTGAATTAAATGTATAATATAAAAAGTATGTTTTATTTCCCTGAATTCTTTTGAGAAACGCACAATATATGCCTCGACGGAAATGGCAGTTGCCTGTCTCGTATTAGTGAACTCATACTCGATTGTAGGCAATTTCAAAAATTTCACGGCCTTTGCAATAATATACTATTATTGACCAAATTATAGTTCAGATCTAGTTTACCGCTATTGATTTTATATGCCATGATTAAAAATAATTTAATTTGTTATTTGTGAGTAGAGCCGCAGGTATCGCTAGTTAATATAATTACATGATAGCAATGCTTATTAATTAATACCCGTCACTTAAGGTGATAAAGTAACCAATACACTGTCGGAAAGACAAAAAATCCTTATTGATTAATAAAAAAATATTTATGAAAATTTAAATTGATATATTATTCATAGTTCATAAACACTAAAACATCGATCAATTAAAATCGACGACTACTTGTAAATGGAAGCCGAGTCATATCGAATTAAAGAAATAATAATGAAGGCGCTTCGTATTGGTTGCATAATTATAACGCACAAGGATAAATTTAATCGGATTAACAAAGTAGCTGCATTATTATTTGTAAAACTATTATTAAATACTACTGTTCTAAAACAGCAGTTATGTAATTAATAGTTTCATGGAAATATCTTTTTACGCTGTTTTGCGTCAGTGATTTGATCACAATCTTAACTGATGTTAGGTGATGATGTAAGCCTAAAATACGGGTTCTCAAGTGATGCTGGCAGTTCACACTGATTGGTATTTGGCGACAGGTTTTCAAACTTGAAGGTAGTAGATACCCCAAGCGGTCATTATTATAAAATGCCCTATCACCAAGCTATGGTTTCACAACTATGTTTTTCTTCACTGAAAGCTCAGGCTGATTTTACAGTTGCATAGGTGGTCTCGAACCAGCGTCCATTGACGCGGAATCCAGCCGCAGTACCTACTTCGCTATCATCTCTTACATCAACTGATCAACCGTAGCAGTAGTTATATAACTATGTATATATATTAAGTAATTTTAGTGCCGTTTTACATGATATAGTTTGTTTCTTTTGCACCAGTGACGTTTATAGAAAATAATGACACTGCATTCTGAAATATCCCAACAAATCGCACGAAACGCCTAACAAATGGCCACCACTTTGTGACACAAGATTAATAAAATAGTACGAATATTGTAAAATAACTATAGGCTCAAAAGCGCTTGACCTCAGGGTCAAGATGCAAGTTAATAAAAAACATAATTACGAACGGACATACGCTTGGCGCGATTTTGGTCTGTCATGTTGTCGTTCTTGTTTTTAATTCATTATTTTGCAGTATTAGACTATACTATATATACTATGTAATTTTGGTGCCATTTTACGTCCTATAGTGTAATTATGATACACAAGTATAGTGAATTGAAAATAATGACACGGAGCGTGAATTCTGAAATGTCCCAATTAAAGACCAAAGCCCACCATTTTGTTACCGCCGTTCATTTATTGATAGTGGTCCTAACGTCTGACGTGGCTGCATGGGTTACTAGTTCCTTTGTCTTTTCCTTAAAAGGGAATAAATGGAACCAAAAAAAAAAGATTGTCGTGATCATGGCGTGCAATGATTAGCTTCCGCACACTGGCCTAATCCACAACTCGCCGCTATTGGCTCAAAATCACAACAAAACCAACAATCGAAAAACAGTCACAATAAGATACCGGCTTGCAGCTTTACGAGCCACGAAGAAGGTTTTTTTTCTACTTTTATACACTGTTCGGTAAAAATAAGAAATCAAAATTAATAACGAAGCATTAACTACTTAATGCCTACGCACTCAATCTGAAAAAATCTTTAGGATATCCTCATATTCCAAGGTCTGAACTTCACAAAGCAATTGGCTGCGCACTGATCGAACCAGCGCTGGGCCATCATCGCATAAGCAGCAGGTATGTCGCCATATATTTCTTAGATGCAGTTGTTCAAATTCAGATAAGCATTTATTACGTATAGTTTTATATGTTTGTTTTTTTTCTTTTTACACCCGATCAACTACTACCATCAAGTATGAAAATCTTTTTCCAAGAACATTATAGATGTGTTCTTTCCAGCAACACCACTTCTGAAGCAGTAACTCAAGACTTAGTGTATTTGCCATCTTGGACCACATTGTCACTATTAATCTACTCACTGTAAATAATTATGGAAGAGGGACATAAAAACTGACAATAGACATAAAATAAACAACATTAATTTTTTTTATACGTAAAACTATTGATTTTGATTTACTATTTACAACCGAGAACAATGTTGTTCCTCAAATTAGTATTATTTTAAAACCTCATACTTTTAAGGTCAAGCGTAAATAATAAAATTTTATAAGAACAAAATTATCATTCGGGAATCAGATTTACGTCTCTGTAATTGATTCGTTCAATGTTAATAACTTTAAGTTGGCTAGATGTTTAAGATTAAATTTCAAGTATAACTTCTGCTTGAATAATTGACGAGGTATTTTAGAAAACACGTTTTTAATTTAGTGGTGTGTTAGTTTAAAAGGAAATTATTGTAGAAACAGTTACCATGGCAACGGCTATTTAACATTGTAGTAAGTATATATGGGGAGTTTTTGGCGGGATCTCAGTCTGACATGTAGCAATTGTTTTCTTTAATTCATTAAACTTGTGTACTTGACTCTATATCATGTAATTTTGGTGGCGTTTTGTGTGAAATAGTTTAGTTATTGTGTTCAATTTAAGTTTATTATAGAAGACAACGTGTAGCATACATTCTGAGGTGCCGACAAAGCTCCATGGAAAGTTCGAGCAGGATGGGCCACCGTTTTGTTGGAGCTTGGTAACGCTGATCACCCACTGACTGAACTGAAAATCTTACCCACATGACATTGGCACAAATTGTGTGTACACACAGATTGCCATTAACTAAGAAGAAGAAGTATATATGGACATTGATAAGCAAATTCATACAAAGAAACTAGATTTTCGTGTCAAGTGCAAGATAGCTTTTATAAAATAGTTTTGTGCGACATTTTTATTAAAAAAAAAAAAACAAAAAAGTTTAAAAACAAGTGAGTTCCCAATTAAAGACATTTCTACTATCATTGTTCACACCTTAATATTTTTAATTCATGCTGTCTATCAATGTTTAAAATTAAATTATACGTCAATAACTTTTAAATAAATCAGTTAAATGTCTATTCATCCATTCAACTGAAAGACGTTCGTTGCTGGGCATAGATAAATTTAGTGGCAAATGTCTACTGTCATTTATCTATATTATTTTAAAAGATCTTCTAAATGTTTAACTGTCATTTTTTCAAATGACGATGGCGTAAATTAACACTATAACTTTGCTATATGATTGTGGGAAAAAATCATAGATTAAGATTTGTGTCAAGTCCTTCCTTAGCGAGAGTCTACATCACAAAAAAAGTGACTACTAAATTTGAAATCATTCGGGTGTATAGTTTTCGAGATTTCGTGATGAGTCTGTCAGTCAGTGAGTGATATTTCGTTTATAGAAAACAAATAGATTTTACAACAAATTAAATAAATAATTTAATACCAATGTCTTCTGCCAAACACAAATATGATATAAGTAAATATTATACTAATTATAAATAGTAAGCTATTTCTGATTATCAATGCATCGATTATTCTATAAATTTACATTGATAAACACATCTAATAACAAATGTATAGAATAAAGCACGAGGATAAAAATCCTGGGCCATAAGTATGTTTGTATACTTAACTTATAGTTTTTTATAAGCGAGGCGATTACATTCGATGTGCCACATCACTATTAACGAAGGGCAGTACTATGGCATCCCTTCGTATTACATTCAATTGTCTTGTATAATAGTTGGAAGCGTATATCTAATTGCTGTGTCGATTGGTATATCTAATTATATTATATTGTTCTATCTAGATTAAGTTAAAATAACTAGTACCATAATAAATAAGTGCAGTGAATATTCTTTCATTTCCCACATATATATAGTATGTAGGTACGCATAGTGTGCATATATTGCGTTTATATGATCACGAGTAAGAATCACAAAATAAATAAGAATAATCAAAAGACAAACAAACAAAAGGCTATTATACTTTTTAAACTTCTCTCCAGGGTTATTTATTATTCTGTATTTTATTGTTAAAGTTAGCTCCTCGTTGTATTGGGTTATCGCCAAATAAAATCTAGTTAAAACATGGTTTCGAAATTGTATAAGACAGAGTAGTTGTACCAAATATTTGGATATAGTATATTGTACATTATTATCATTAGAATCAGTACATTTATAAATATGTAAATTGATGAGTAGTAGTGGAATTATTCGTCCAATAGGACAGGCGAGAATACGTCTATCCACACTGCCTATTCTTGATAACTATCTTGTATCAACACTCTAAGAAGAAGATGACAATCTTTCTAGAACATGTAATAGAATTTTCGTGGCACTTCAGAAAAACGTTCCGTGCCATTATTTTTAATATACTTCATTTGTACACAATGGGTAAACTATATTTCATAAAAACACCACAAAAATCACGCAATATAAGGCCCAATAACACAATTTATTTAATAAGAGATAACAGCTACTACATGAAAAACTGAGGTGTCGCTAAAAACTCCCATGTAAATTGAATTAGAAAAATAACACTTTTGAAACATCGAAACTTAAAAAAATTCTTCGTGATGCAATGTGTCAACATTTAATTTTTATTAAAATTCTTGACTCGCTTGACATGCAGTAGTCCTTATTATTAATTCATGAACTTGCAGTATTTAGCCTAATATTATGTAATTTTAGTGGCTTTTTACGTGATATAGTTCGGTTATTGTGCACAAGAGATATGTTATGAATTCAATGACTCTGAGCGTGTATTCTGACATCCCCCAACTACTCCCTTGGAAAGAAAGCTTTAACGAAAAGCCGCTATATTATTAGACCGTTGTATGAAAAATGTTTCTATTGTCATACTTGGCTGCATGGTCTAGTACCTTTGCCTTTTCCGAGATAAATAGAACCAAAAAAATCCTCTATTAGTTATAATTATCTACTAATAATAATTAATAGAACGTACATATGAGATAAAGCCTGGACTATAAATTAACAAAACAATCCACAGGATATAAACTTTCCGTGTGTTTCGAAATATCAAATTTAAAATATACTTGTCATATCGGTGCTTAGTGATTCAAAAGAGGTCGTAATCCTAGCCTAAAGACGTAAACATTTTGAATAATTGCCTATGTCGTAATGGTAAATTGTTAGATCGTTCAATTACGAAACGACGTTTAGGGACATAAAACATCCGCAAGATTTGCAAATGAACACGAATTGATAACCATGACACGGGAACTATGGTTAACGGGTTTATATTACAAGGGCTTTTGGTTAATAGGATTTTTAGACATTTATTAGAAGATGAATTATGTAATACCTATTTAAGTAAACGTTATAAAAAACTACATTTAATCATGTCTACAATTATGTTTACTTTATAGCAAACACTGGCGTTAAAAAAAACAAATTGATATTAAAATTTCTTGATATTTTCGAAGGAATCTGCCAACGCCTAAAACAAATTAATGTTTAATTCAGAGTTCACCTTGACACCTATCTAATCTATGATATAAGTACGATCATAATACATATATAAATATATGTACGTATAAATATTATAAAACTCTATTCGACCATTTTCAAGTGAAATATTATATAAACTAGTCACTAGTTACCCAGTTCAAATTAATAATAAAATAAAACAATGTAGGCTATAATGTATCATGAGAAATAAGTAGAATATTGCAGACCGAATACAATCAATACGTAATTAATTTAATAGTTGGCTTCAAATAATAAAATATTTACATTTAACAAATCATTTTTGAAGTGAAATTTTCTTTAGCGTTGAGCGAATCTCTGTAGAGGAAAAACTTATAGATTCGCGTTACCAATGCTATGTGAAATCAGCCATCAACATGCTATAGTTTGTAAAGTATAAGATGCCGTTTAAGTATTGGATCGCAGAGATGAATAATAAATTTTATAAATACGCAGCCTATCGTATCTTTTGATTATGAAAAACTATATGTACATGTACATGAAAATGTACATGATTATTCCTCGGAGCACCAATAGAAGTAAAAACCAGACAAATGTCGAATAATGTTTTTCTCTTTTTCTTCCTTTAAAAATGTTAGGTTATGTTTATAATTTCATTTAACAAATATTGCAATTTTATCATAATTGTTATTTCCCAAAGTTTCGAGTTTTTGCTTCATTCATAAGTCTCCATGGTTGCCTAGTTTCTTATGGAGAATTAAATTACTTACCTATTAATTGTTGTACATCATGTTAAAGTAAAAAAAACATTTGAATTATTTTTAACCGATTTCATGTCAGTACAATAAACCCGGACTAAATTTTACCCAATTTGATAAAAACTAAAAACTTTGAAAACACGAAATGTGTTTAGAGCACCAGCCCAGAAAGCATTTTAATTAAAATCAAATTCAATTCATTAAATTCACCTACAATAAAAAATAACAGTATTAAAACACTTACTTCCGTTGCAATTGCTATTAACTTAAAAAAGGGGCTGGCATTATTGTGGAAGTGATGGGAAACGGAATAAGATTGGAATTGTGTTAGCGAAATGAAAGAATATGTAATGGATGTAAAAAAATTGGGTGACAGAATAATAGCTGTAAAACTGAAAATTGAGAGGATGATAATAAGTGACGAATATATAAAACGCACTCGGAACAGCGTGCACATTGCGTATTAATAAAATTAGCACCTAATATTATAAAGTACATTACATTTAATTTGGACATTTACAATTTGTCTAGAAGTTACAACAAATATTTTCGTTTTGATTACGCATTTGCGTTATTTGAAAGTTAAAACAATTTTATTTTACACATTCGTATCGATTATAATTAAATGGATGCTGTAATCTTAACTTGAGGACATTAAAGGAAATTGCCCATAAATCTTGGGTCATTTTGTAAAGTGTTTGCGGCTTAGTTATCGGTTTCCGTCTCTGCTTGAAATTTACTCGATAAGGTAAAATGACATATTCATAGCAGCCACAACTACTAAACCATTACTTAGTTTTATATACAATCTATGTGTTTGCAAAGATTTAAGAAATTTTCTACTATAGTATTTCACTCTTCGAGTCCCTTTACATATAACGTAATCAAAATTCGGGTTATTTTTTACTGCCTTCTCCCCTTTGTCAGCAATAGTAAGTAAAACTCTTAATATTACGTAAGAATTGGCATTACGGTAAACATAAAAACGAAGATTTATAAATAAAAATTATTGTTGTAATCACCATTGAGACGACTCTCTCCATGAATGAATGAATTCTTTATTGTACCAATAATCTGCATACTGACGTACTTAATGCCACAAGACATTTTCTACCAACTATAATGCAGAAATAATACATTAAAAAGGTAGTGTTGTTTGAAATAAAGTAGAAATAACTTTATGCATTGAAATATACATACACACATATATATATAAACATACATGCAAGTTAAGAATTGTAATAATGTGCCAATTAAATCATTCATAATCTTGTTTAGAAGACTAGTATTGGAGCTGTTGCAACTTAAAACTGGAAATGGTTTTTTCATCTTGTAATTGACGTGAGAGTTCATTCTATAATCTTAAGGCAGTTATTGTGAAGGAGTTTTCACATAGTGTAAACATGTGATCAGGGATCTCAAGTTTTGCTTTAAGGAGATCGAGGCTCTAGGCGCTAGAAACATGAAACGGTCTTGGATATACTGTGGAGATCTTGGATTAAATAAGTCTCCATAAAGAAAATATAATGTGTATATTCCAATATAAACTTATATTGTAGCATTTTAATTGCGAAGGAAATTGTGAAATATGATCTGAAATGTGAATTTACAAGATCCGAAAATTTAACCGATACACAAGTTTGGTAGCGCCCCGATTAAGTTTATTCAGCAGCTCCTCTGTCACGTCTGGGTATATCACATCTGCATGGTCAATGATTGGTAGTAGCAGCGACTTGATTTCCATCATCATCTCCCTACCGTTTTCCCATTTTTATTTGGGGTCGGCGCAACATGTCTTCCTCTTCCATTCCTCTCTATTTGTTGTCATCTCCGCATTCACTCCTTTCCGAAACATATCATCTTTCACACAGTCCATCCATCTTTTCTTTGGTCTTCCCCTTCCCATATAACCGTCCACATTCATATCCAATACCTTTCTTATAACATCCTCTTTCTCCCTGCGCATCACATGTCCATACCAGGACAAACGACCGCCTCTTAACTTGTCTGTTATTGGCGCCACTTTCAAACTTCCTCTAATATACTCAATCCTAATCCTGTCCATTCGTGTTACCCCACACATCCATCTCAACATTCGCATCTCAGCTGCATGTAATCTTCTTTCGTCTGTCACCTTTATGGGATAACATTCTGATCCATACAAGACGATAGGTCGTATTATGTTCTTGTAAATCTTCCCCTTTAATTTAAAGGGGATTGGCGGATCACAAGTAGACGACTTGACTTCCATGTCATCAAAAATAGGCAAACCGTAAACCACCACCCATTGACGTTTAAGTAATAGTTAAACAGTCCCTTTACAGCTAAATTATTTAAAGTGCTCCATTAATTTCAAAGTCCATGCTTGAGCCCACTAATGTATTAATAGAAAAAAAAATGATTTTTATCTATTTCATTTTATCTTATTCAGTTTACTTTGGAATTACTTTGGGTAAGATTTAAGAAAACTCGTCAAGACTCTGGCCACCTCGAGGGATAAACGGTGCGCCCCAGTTGACACTGTAATTAATAGAAATATGACATACAGGGTCAAACTCAGTCTCAGACTTACGTGGGTCAACTCAGTTTTTACTGACTTAACTTTTATTCTCATAAGAGCGTGGGATCAAGGTTCTATTTGTAATTAAAGATTATTTTGTTCACGTAAAACTTACGAAATAAACAATAAATAAATAAATAAAGGTTGTTACTGTAGATTGTTATGATCACAATAAATATTAGGTACTGTGTAATTTACAATAACATTTCGATCTTGACATATATTTTTATGGAATAAATATTATTTTTTTATTTCAATTAAATATAGTAATGTTTCAATAGGTTCGTAGTAGATATTAAATTCCTTTAATTTCTATTAATCTATACTAATAAATAAAATTGAAGCGTAGTTTTTTTTTTCTAACCTCGCTAAAGCTATTGACCGAAAGGGCCTTTAAAGCTTCACTGTAACTTTGGGGGTGAGTGCTGAAGTTACTCGCTGCGAAAGGTAACTAGCACAAGGGCACCAAAGTAGTACGAACCCCGACTTGGCCGTTACCTGTGTACAAGCGTAGACTGTTTCGAAACATATATGGTTAAAGGAAAAACAACAGAACAATAGCGCGATGTATAAACATTCAAAGGAAATGAAAAAAAGAAACAAACAAATTTATTGTTGGATAATAAATATGTAGATTACAAAAACACACATTTTAAATAGTTACGAGTGAATCCAACAACAGCCCCCTATTCACCTTGCGGTAGATGCTGCAATGCTGGTTTTCAATAGGGGGCTTTGACAGCACAATTTTTGTTGTCGTTAATTTATAAAAAAGAAGTGTCTGTTTTTTTTACTAAATACATATAAATGTGGATACCTAACCAACATTACAATTTTTCAAATTTTTGTCTGTCTGTCTGTCTCTTTGTAAGGGCTAATATACTATACTTTTTTTTTGTATACGCAACCTCGGACAGACAGCTTGAAGGGGACGCTTTCTTCACCAGCAATGAAACCCCAACTTCACTATATAATGTGGACTGTATTTATTTTCGAATTACACGTATTTACAAACTATATCTTGCCGTTACAACTTTGCCGGCGGTCGGCGCGAATTCTAATACATTTTTAATACTTACAACTAGCACATTGTTACTCTTAGTCTACAAACTTATCCTTTATCTCATTTACACATATGAGGTACATATGATATATATATCTCTCTCTCTCTCGTATTTCCAACTAGTGTGTGTGTGTTGTGATTCGCGATGTAATTCTCGTAATTGTTGACTGTTAATGTTAAAGATTTAAAGAAATATTCATTTGTCCTCAACACAGCTAGTCAAAAATAACATTAAAAAATTAAGTTTTTCTCAAGTAAACCATGCAGTCTATACTATACCTATAGAAAAGAAACCATATTGTAATCTGTTGATATTTAATTTTAAAATAATATGGTAATAAATCGAATTAAAGTTTCTAAATCCAGTCCTGTTGGCACATGAACATGACATACCACCGAGACCCGCTGACCCGTTTCCCTTCAACCACCTGCGACTAGTCAATTTTCCTTTAAAAAATCTCAGTAAACCTCGGGCCAAAAGAAAAGTAGTGTGTTGACACGACAAACATACATACATAACGTAACGGGCACGCGGCCTGAATTCTTCGTTCAAGCGAAAATCACAGAACATTTTTACAATATGTGTGGTATTAAAGTCCACATTTCTTTCAATTGCGGAGCGGTTTTTACGACTTTTCGACTTATAGGGGTTTCGGCTTAGGAATGGTTGAGACCTGAAGCGTGATGTTTACAGTATTCAAATTGATGTCATACCGCAAGCCTATTGTGGGTTTAATACGAAAATATTTTACTCATTATAATCGCAAACTATTCTTATCAATTTATCTATACTAATAAATAAAATTTAAGTGTCTGTTTGTAATTTAAAAAATAGTTTTTTTTTACTAAATAGATATGAATGTATATACGAGTACTATACCTAAGTGTGATACCTAAGATCGAGTTTCTTACCGGCTCATCTCGACTTGGTTGTTTTCCGAACCTGTGGTAGTGTTTTTGACGTTCATAAACGCCTTCTTAAGGCCTAAATTGAATAATGATTTTATTTAATTTAATAAAAAAATATATATTTTATAAGAGTTTTGTCTGTCTGGTTGTTCCGGGTAATCTCCGAAATGGCTGAACCGATTTCGATGGGACTTTTTTGGTACATAGCTGAAGTTACTCCACGTAACTTAGGGTACTTTTGATTTCCGAAAATAATTAGGGCTCTGCGTAACAAAATTAAAACTTATAAAAATTGAACAAAATCCAATTCAATGGACAGCTTTACGGGTAAATGTTTTAATTTATGATAAACTAGCTGTATGCCCGCGACTGCGCCCGCGTGTCCTATGTTCTTCACTGCGTGTTAAATTTTTTATATGGAACTCTAATATTTTTTTGTGATAAGATAAAGTAAAATTTTTCTCATAAATTCAAGCACTTGCCCGTAAAACTCTGCATTGAATCGGATTTTATTTCATTTTTTATGAGTTTTTTTTTACGGTAAACCCTAACAATTTTCGAAATTAAAAGTACTTTAAGTTACCCGAAGTAACTTCAACTATCTACCGAAAAAGCCCCGTTAAAATCTGTCCACTCGTTCCGGAGAATGCCTGGAACAAACAGACAGACAAACAAAAATTTTAAAAATTGCACTTTAGGTATAGGTTTTGTATATACATTCATATCTATTTAGTAAAAAAAAAATTGACATTACAAACAGACACTTCAATTTTATTTATTAGTATAGGCTAGATTTCACTACTGCCTAATTCACAGTATTTAGATGAACATAATTTCTTTAAAATTGACTAACATTACTTCTTTTCTTTCCTATTGTTTAATGAATTAATTCGTCAAAATAATAACTGTCTTATTATGACGAATTAATTCATAAAACAATTGTTTATAATTACTAGTTTAGGCCAGGGTATATTATTCACAGGGGGCGACGCGGTGCTTGCGAAAGCCACCCCGTGTCGCCCCCATCCCAAATGCAGCGGACGGCCCCGGGGGGTTTTAGTGGGTATTTCCGGGCGACTCTCGCCCGGGTGAGTCCCTCACTGGCACGGAGCTCGTCACTCCGTGCCCCCTTATCTATTGTATTGGGGGATTTTTACCCCCTAAATACAATAGATAAGGGTAGTGCGTAAATGCATTTCCCCCCGTCAAAAAAAAAAAAAAAAAAAAAGGGTATATTATTCAAATATTAATAGAACGAGTAATTTTTACTTCAAAGTTATACAACCATTTTCGTCATTAATTAATGTTACTTAATGGTTAGAGATATACATAGTGTACTAAAAGAAATCTAGATATATTTTTTTTATAAAGTCAGTGTTTTTCAATTTATAAAAACACTAACAGACAGACTAAAAACAGTAAGAATAATTATAGTTCCCCAGAATTACGAGTGTCGTATAAGAGTTTTTTTTCCGTTATAAATGCACTATATAAACATTTAAGCCATCTGAAAGTTACTTTAGACTTTACAATGGATGCATTTACCAATGGATTTATCGAATTCGAAATTAACGTATATATGTAATTACCACAGAAAGTTCCGGCGCTAAAATGGTTAATTGCTGATAAAAGATCTATATAATGATGTAACAAATGATACGAACATATTATAATAAAAGTATCTTAAAATAACAAACAACCTTACCGTATTATGTTTCTGGAGCAATTAGTGTATATTCAGTAATGTAATGACTTCAGCCATAAATTAATATGGGCATTAATCACCGGGCGATCAACATTTTTCTTGGAAAATATACTGTACGTATCAAGTAAAACAATGTTATTTTTAAATATTGTACATACATACATAACGTCACGCTTCTCTCTCATAAGGGTAGGCAGACTACATCCTTCCACTTGCTACGATCCTGACACACGTCTTTCGTTTCTTCTACTTTCATAAGTGGTGGAACCACTGCTCTTCGGTTACGGGTACTTTTGACCAGGCCTTTCTTCAGAACGTCATGAATCTGGTCGTAATAGGTTCCCCTAGGACGACCCTTACCAGCTTGTTAAGTCCCATTCGCCTATATAATAGCAATCGCCGAGATAAAGAGAGTTATTTTCATATGAATAAACAAAACTGAACTAAGAATACTCATTGTCCTTAAAATAACTAGAAATCCACTGAAACGATTGACATTTTTATTTTTAGAAATCATACATGTTATTTCTGAATAATTATTCTGAATTATTCTGAATAATTATTCTGAATTATTCTGAATAATTATTCTGAATTATTCTGAATAATTATTCTGAATAATTAATCTGAATTAATTATTAAATAAAATGCAAATAGAATAGAATAGAATAGAATTTGCATGCTGGTAGGGCATTTTCTAATTTGTATTGGGGGACTTCGGTTGTATTGGGGGACTTAGGTTGTATTGGGGGACTTAGGTTGTATTGGGGGACTTCGGTTGTATTGGGGGACTTCGGTTGTATTGGGGGACTTCGGTCTCACTAATACAATAGGTAAGGGTAGTGCGTAAATGCATTTCTCCCCGTCAAAAAAAAAAAGGCATTTTCTAATGATGCCCGCCTGGGTAGCTACCACCCTCAAGTTTGAAAGCTCGTCGCCAAAATACCAATAGGTGTGTTCCGGCATCATCGCCTGAGAACCAGTGACTCTAGGCTTAGTGTGCTTACCATCCTGGTCCACATCGTCACTTAACATCAGGTGAGATTGTGGTCAAAGCACTGAATCTATACCGTGTAAAAAAAAATATATCGGTGAGTTGGAACAACGTGTCCATCGACACGAAATCTGACCACATCACCAACTGACCCATCACCACACGTAATAGCATACTCAATATCAGCTCGTTGGATCATCTAGTTCTCAAATACTTGACTTTTAAAGCAAAATCGGAGATTTATGTTGCTTCAAGCTTACATTATGCACAATCGCATTGCAAATACTATCCGCTCGACTCCTCTGAATTCGGAACAAACTTGATAAATTATTCACGTGAGTCGCACCAAATGAATGGATGTGCATGGAAAATCCGATCGGTAACTGCTTTGAGATTTGACTTCACATGCAACTTCACTACTCACTTTTGTTATGATTTACTCTGATTTAAATTTGTAATATTTTAGTGTTGTACAGTTGGATTTTCAAACACTCATAAACTAGGTCACATTTTCTATGAAGCATCATATGAGTTATTATTTCTTGCGAATACTCATTACAACTTCAAGTGAGTAGAATATATTTTACATTTACAAGCTCACTCCCGTTATCCTAGAAGGGTTAGCCAGAGGTGAAATAGCGAACTACATCACCCACATGTCGCCGAGCTTAGTTCCGTCCCAGATGCGACAGGGGCGAGAATGTCGCCACATATTGGACACAAATTCCAGACTCCGGGATGATACTGAGTGGAAAAACCCAATATTACTTGACCCGACCCGGTGATCGAACCCGACGCCAAAGAACGGCAGTCGTACCGTGATCCAACTGCGCCACCGAGGTACTTTTGTAGGTGTGTACATCTTAATATGGTGTATAATACCTATAGATAATCCATGCTTCGGGGTCGTGTTTTTAACTTAATCCCGGGTAATTAGCTAAAGCAGATACGTAAAACAAAATAGCTGTAGAGGTTATTATTTATTTATTATGCTTTATTTCGTAATCTTCTTTGAATATTGTAATACAATCATTTTTATTAATATTTAACTGATATATAAATGTTTGAATCCATAATAATGAACAATTTCAATTGTTTCATACTTTCATTTTGTATTAGGTTAACATTTGTTTCAAGTTTTAAAAAAACTAAGCATTAATAGTTATCTTTAATTTCTGTTCAGTTATATTAGTTATACAACTGTAATTCAATTTTTTAACTATTTTTTCTTATTATAAAAATGTCCCAATCATTTTCAATAATATGTATTACGTAGAATTAATATATTAAACTAAAAATATTTAAACGAACCAAAGTAAATTTCACTACTCTACACGTAATCCAGTAAAGGTACATAAGAGCTGTCGTGATACGATTGTGGAACGTCGCTAGGCAGACTGACAAGTGCTACAAATCCTCTAACTAATATCCCGCACCTCACTCAGTCGCCTATCGATACTACCAACTTGTACACATACGTAGAAAACATAATTCAAATAAAATGTTACTATGGGCGTGATATCATTAATACTTGCCACTTTATTGGTAAATCCAGTAACAAGCGGAACTAAGTTAACTTCAGAAAGCGTGATAAACGTATTACCTGCCACAGTTTTTACTTTGCAAATACGACAGATTCAGTCGACGGATGCGGCGCCTGCGGTTCAGACCGGAAACAATCTATTCGCCGTTGACGTCGGAGCACCACCCCAAGACGTACAAAAAAACCTCGAAGCAATCTCAACAATTTACCCATTAATAAACAAGATAGGTAGAAAAACTGAAGACGGGGGGTCGAAGGAAACAGCAAATTATTTTCATCGACTGATGGAAATGTCAGAGGAAATAAAGAAAAAGATGTCAAAACAAATTTCTTACAACCTGATGAAAAGATAAAAGCATTACGTTTAACGTGGAGTGCCTGTCTAGGAACGATTTTTGGAGATAATTTGATAGACAAAAATGTAAATTCATATATAGAAAACCCGAACAACAATAGATTTCAGTTACCTGAAAGAGATGAAGTCGCCAATTTGTGGAATAAAAGTAACGTTGAAACGAAACTTTTGAAATAAAGAGATTGTTGAGTTAGATAAATCAAATGATTTCAAAAACAGTAAAAGCGAAAAGAGACGTCAACAGAAGTCTGATTCGATTTTTATTAGAAAAATCACTGTAATGCCAATTTCTAACACAGAACCTACTGGAAGCACAATACATATTATACCAATAACAAGGGAACTCTTCGGAGATACAATACTACAAAACGTCACAGAAAATGTTATTGGAGCAGAAAATAGTGTAATAACCAGTTACACAGAAGATTGGTTTGAAAGAAAGGATCTTACTAAAATAAGATTCAATGGACTTCCACAGAGGGAGACCTATTTGATACCAGCACTGAGACTGGGAGAAGGATTTCACCCTTTCAATTTGATGTCTGCATTCTTCGATCTTATTTATCCGTTTGATTTTCCTGTAGGTAAGTAGGAACACTCTTATTACTATGTCAATGAAATAAACAGTTACATAATATCATTTCCTAAAATCGTGTCTGTTAGATCTAATGTGAGTAAACAATTTGCTCAAGACAATCTTACAATTTTGTTGATCCGCCTATTGTTACAATAATTAAATTGTTTCTCCTAGGTCTTATCAAGGATATTATTTGGGGAGAATTTACTTTTCCCTATTCATTTCTGCAGGTACGTAATAAAAAAACTAAAATGCTTAATAAAAGCTTTCTCAGGTAAACAACGTACTTGTTAAGATTGAATGAAACTTATCACGTATTGACATGTATTCTCTATTTATTTATGATTATTTCTTTTCGTTTTTGTCCAGAGTCACCTTAATATATATTTATTGTTATTAGTTATATATTTAATAATAGTATATATTATATAATTATATAACTTAAAAAAAATCCAGATCGAGTTTCTTGTCGACTATTCTCGGCTGAGTTGTTTCCGAACGGATGGTAGTGTTTTTGACGTTAGCCTTCTCTGGGTCTAATCTAATAAAGTATTTTGTTATTTCGATTTTGATTAAATCAAAACTATTACTGTGTGAGAAATAACCTTTGTACCTACCAATCTATACTAATAAATAAAATTAAAAGGTACATTTCTAATTACGGGACTTTTTTTGTTAGATAACTGAAGTTACTCTGGGTAACTTAGGGTACTTTTAATTTTCGAAAAGTTCTGTATAAAAAAATTTACTCGCAGTGTAGAATATATGAAACACAGACGCAGCCGCGGGCACACAGCTAGTATATAATATACCAAATGTTGATAGCCACACAATAGTGGCTTAATATTAACTTAAAATAACAATATTACATTTATCGTACTATGTAACATTAAGTCTAAACTTGAATTACAATCTTGACTGTTTTCTGAATTTAATGACTATTAAGAAGTTCAGGTGCCTATATAAACATTTAGTTTTTACTAAAGCCTAGTTCTAAAACTAAGATGCTATTCAATAAATAATAACTTATTGACCGAGTCGAGTAATGTATATGACTTACATTGAAATCGTCATTAGTCTTAGTTAGTTTAGTCTACAGTTATAATTTTGTTGTCAACAAATCTTTTAGGTTTGAAAAAAAAAACCTATCAATGTTTAAGGTACCGGACGTGTTGTCTTATTATTTTTACTGTAAAGTGTAAATAAACCGCAAAACTATTACTTCTTGAACGATCACTTTAAAAATTCAGTTAGCTCAAGGTTATCGACATATGCCTCGTTACCAGCTTAATATAGATAATCTTTGCCAGTTACCATACTATGGAACAACCTCCGCCATCTTTGTTTTGTGTCGCAAAGCAACAATATTCGCACTGTTACGTTCCGGTCAAGTGCAACATATTCCTGTTTACAAATGAATGCCATATTAAAAGTTGACTTGAATGTCTAATACATAAAAAGGAAAATAGAATTTGTGTAGTATGTAGTTATTCTCAATAGTGCCGTATAAGGTATTATCGATAGATTGCATTCAAAATATAATGTTTATAACTAAATACATACATACATATGCTCACGCCTGTTTTCCCCGAAGGGTTAGGCAGAGGTGAAGTAGCGAACTACACCACACCACCCACATTTCGCCGAGCATAGTTCTGTCCCAGATGTGACAGGGGGCGAGCCTGTCGCCATATCGGGCACAAATTCCAAACTCCGGGATGATACTGAGTAGAAAAAAAACCCAATATCACTTGACCCGACCCGGGGATCGAACCCGAGACCTCAGAACGGCAGTCGTATGTAATACAACTGCGCTACCGAGGTAGTTAAATAATGGATTATATATGGTATATATTATAATAACCATTTAAAATCGGAGTCCGATAAATTAAAAATGGATCAAATTAAAATAAACAAACAATAAAAATATATAATTTTTTTATTTAAAGTTTTACCCTTAGCACTAAAAAAATAACTTATTCTTAACTTAACTTTTTAAATAAAGATTTCATTTTTAGGAACAACTTTAAAGAATTTCGAAATTATATTGTACACTAAATCAACGACTTTGTTAAAGACGGGTTTCCCAAATTCATCAGTCAACTGTTTCCAATTTTCGTTCAAAAACGCTAAAACAGTTTCACCTGAAACATTACCAATAGTAATATAATTATCATATTATTAAGGCAGAGTTTGAATTAGCAAAAATTATCAAACAATACACGAAGAAGGGAGGTAGATCCACTGATTTGTAACATTTTATTTTTATTTTATCGAAAGAATTAAAAGAAATAGTACAGAGAAAATAACAATATATTTCCTAAATGGTACGCTTTAATAGGGTTCGCGTTACGAGATTATTTCATTCATAAGTTACCAAAGAAAATGTTTTGAAGTTATGATGGCTTAATAGGTAGTGCGGTGGATTCATACGTTTATAGGTTCGAACCTACCAATCCAATTCTATTTGAGCCTGAGCTTTCGGTGAAGGCATAATATTGGGAGGAACCTATTGCTTGATAATAATGGCAAATTCAAAAAATAGTAGCCTGGGTAGCTACCACCCTAAAGTTTGAAAACCTGTCGCCAAACACTAATTTGTATGTTCCGGCTGCATCATCTGACAATCATTACCTCTAGCTTTATAGTACATCGTCACTTAATACTGTGCATATTCTGTATAAAAAAGAGTGAACTTACTCAATTGAGGATTCCCTTTAAATAGATTGGTAAGAGCAAACGTTACTCTGTCACCAATACGATAATCGATATCGTATTTCTTAATCTCTCGGTACACAACACCGTCGCGTGTAACATCGTGGAAATAAACCTTAGACGTTATTATAGCGTTGGCTGAAATAAACATTACATGGTTTGAAATTTCCATTAATTCAACCGAAAAACGTCCACTGCTGGACATAGGTCTCCTCTAAAGATATCGACGACGACCGATCTTGCGCCATCCAGTGTTGTTCATAAAGATGGATTGGCATAATCACCACGCTCGGCAGGCGGGTTGGCGACCACGGTAAGAATATGTGGTACTCAGGGGATGCTGATGCTGATTGAGAGGGTTTATTCCTTAGTCGCGTTTTACGACATCCACGGGAAGATATGGGATTATTATATTTTCGAATTAGTTGACACTTAGGCGCCATAATTTATCGATTATCTACTATGACTGTCCACTTGAGGTGCCGTTCAAATATGAAAAATGGAACAAATTACACCGTTCGAGGTAAATGAAATTTCTGTCAGAAGTCAATCAGTTCAGAAGTCAGTATTAAAATTTAGAATCCGGGAATATTTCATTCTTGTGTTATAATCAGATTTCGATTCTTGTAAATTTCCATTACTACTTAGACTATTTTTGCAAACATGAAGCGGTAGTAAACAAATACACATATTATAGTTATATTTATATATCCTGATTGATAATTTTCGAGAATATGCTAATTTATTTTAGTTTTTTTTTTATGTATAAAAACTAAGTCAAACGTGACATTGAATTATGCATGGATTAAAATTTAATAAGAATCCAAAGTCATATATATTTTTTGTTTGTTTTTTTTTGTGCGTGTATTAAGCTTTTAGTTTTTGCTGTGTTAAATAAGGATGGATTATGGTTCGCTTCCTCTAAAGTCTGGTCAGAAGAAAACATTTCAATGTTTTTTTTTTGTGAAACGTCTAATGGCTGAGGCAATTTTTTATATGGTGTAAAAATGACGAAGAAGAAAGAAGCATGGTGGCACAGCTGGTAGTGCGGTTGGATTCCGCGTCGTCGAACGTAGGTTTGAATCCGCCCATCCAACTAATCTAATGGGCCTAAGCTTTCAGAGGAGGAAAACAACGTGAGGAAACCATACCATTGTGGTAGGACATTTTATAATAATGTCCGCCAAGGTCACGCTCATCTTTGAAAACCTATCGACCAATACCAACAGGCACCGCCAGCATCATTTAAGAGCATACCCTCTATGTTTAGCGTTTTTACAATCCTGGACTACATCGTCACTTAACATCAACTGAGATTGTGATCGTTGAGACTACACAGTGTAAAAGAAAAGAATGATTTAAATCGATTAAATGATATACAACTTACATACATACTAACGCACATACAGGTAAAGGGGCGTTTCTTTTTATATTATTTTAAAAGGATACACATTAACTAACATGAAATAAAGATATATAAGAAATTTTTTACTTACATATTTTGACTTTAGCGTCTCCATCTCCATTTATGGCGACAACAAGAAGTTGCCCATTGGCTTTGTACTTTCCTTTAATCGTAACATTGCAATGGAATTTCAAATCGACTACTGAATTATCATATCTAATAAACAAAAAAAAAAAAAACATAACAATAACATCACATTAAGATAATATTAATGTTATAAATGTGGTAGCAATACGTATATCATACTTAGAAGAGATTATGTTATTATGAAGCCCTATTGAGTTTCTTGTTCCTTCTTCTCGAGAACAGAACGAGCGAGGATTAAATATTATTCTGGGATATGTATGTTATGTCTCACTAAGTCAATATCTATATACAGTACCATAGAAAAAATATGTAAAGTCCTTGACAGTATTATATACAGCTATTGTTTTATAAAGGTAATTGTAGGTTTTTTTTTTAATATTGACTTCTTTTATCAATTACTAGATGACTCCTAAATTTTTTTTTACTTGTACCGCAACAGTTAAATACCTATCTTATCTGGAAAAGTATTATTTTTACCTAATTTCTATATACTACTGTCAAAATTATGCTATGTCTATTGGTGTGGTATTAGTTTTTATCGTGTGGTGCCGGCTTAAGAATACTACCACCCCATATCAACCCGTGGGTGTCGTAAAAGGCGACTAAGGGATACCCCAGGGGATGAACAGCAGCATTCTCTGAGCAAGACAAACATCTACTGCGATCGCCAACCCGCTTGCCAAGCGTAGCGATTATGACAATTCCCCCCCTTATCTTTCCTATGTCCAGTAGTGGACGTCTTTACGGTTGAATGGATAGATGGACTGGTTTTTTATCCAATTGAATAATATGAACAGTAGTACATCTAGATTTAGCGTGTTTAATGTCCTCCGCATTGTAACTTAACTTTATAAGAGACTGTGGTCAAAGGGACAAGCCTAAAGAAATTTAAAAAGAAACTCCTATAAACAAATTAATGTTCAAAACCACGTATGAAAAGTTGCCAAGTAAGGCACGCTTTACCAGTGACTACAAGGAGTTTTTACCGTCCTTATATACCTTAGACATTGTTGCTTATATAATTATTATGTTTAACAAGATTCAGTCAAGCTTAGATGCCAGTTGGTAATGTATGTTTAACTTAATTGAATAAGAAATCTACGTAATTCATACTTACTTGACATCATCTATTACACATTTTCTAAATCCAGTAACTATGCCATCAGATAGTTCGATTTTAAATCCGCCGGGTAGACTCAAAGAGATAAATTCACTTTTCAAAGGATCTATAGGCTCAATGCCGAGTGATGGTTCACCCTTAACGAACAGTGGTATTACTTCTTGTATTGTTTTCTTTAGACAATCAGATGTCAGTCCTGGGCACGGTTTTATATAATCGGCTGTAAGAACAGTTGTCATTAATGAATGCATTATCATAACTTCTGCTTATTATATTATGGAATATGAACTAAGGTCTGATAATCGTACACATAATTTAAAAAATAGTTCAAACAATATTTCAAGATATAAGCGGTTTATACATTCGTATATGATTTATATTTAGAATATTCTAATGAAGCCAATTAGAACCTAATATATTATAGAACCTAAGAAGATTGATAAAATAAATAGATATAAATCTAGAACAAATAGAAATAGAGGCCTTGAACTTTATGTAATCATTAAGAAAGTTATGTATAAATTTACAAGTACCAAATTAATGTATGTAGCTAATTATTGGAACTATAGACACTATAGCCATTAAACGTAGATTTTCAAAAACAATATTTTACGTAAAAATACAGTAAATGTATTAAATTTATTTGCTGCTGAGATTGCAAGTTTAAAATATATTTTAAAGTAATTAAAAGGATGAAAAATTATTATATCGTAAGTTTGGTGTACACAGGCACTTTTAAAATGTTTTATTGGCACTACCACAAAATAGGCCGTTTACTTTCACTTTAACCCCTTGAGCACCTTCCTGGCGTTTACGCCAGCTTTCCATTGTTTCCCTATTGTCTTTCTATTGTTTTATTTTTATGGGTACTCGACACATTAATAAAGATTAGTAATCGTAGAAAATAACACAATAAAATCATAACACTTGATTAATTCTTTAAAACAATGTAGTTATTATAGTTACTGACGTTAGAAATCATCAAATCTAATTTTAATAAAACCTACATTTGATATCACTTAATTCCGTATTAAAAATTAGACACTAAAAAAGCTAAATAAACCGTAATTGTTTTGCGCATAAATAAGTTATTTTTTACGTAAATTGAATAATATATTCTATTTTGTTTAATTGTTATGAAATTATAGCTATGTAAATATAAAACAATAAAAATGTACTCACGTAAAACTTTGGCTAAACATCCATTTAATATGAACACGAATGATGTAAAAAAAAATAATAATTTATTCATTTTGTGTATTTTAAAATTTGGTTAATTTGAAAACGGTTGTGCTTCTAAAGCTGTGTTTCTATGCAGACTGAGACAAAATCAGATTGTAGTGCCAAATAAAAGTAAATCAGTTTCCGCGTTTGAATTATATTGCATATATTATAATATGTGTTTATAACATTTTTTGATCTTTTCTTAGAATTGATTAGTTAAAAGCGATGATGGCGCAGTTGGTAGTGCGGTCGGCTTCCGTGCCCATGGACGCGGGTTCGAGCCCACCTATGCAACTCTAAAAATCAAACTGAGCTTTCGGTGAAGGAAAGCATTGTGCGGAAAGCATATCTTGGTTGTAGGACATTTTTAAATAATGCCCCCCTGAGTAGCTACCACCCTCAAGTTTGAAAATCAATCGGTAAATACCAATTGGTTTACCATACTGGACCAAATCGTCGCTTATTATTCGATGACATTGTGGTCAAAGCGCTAACTAAGCCTACAGTAAAAAAAATAATTTCATTACTTCAATCATAAATTTACAAAAAATTGTCTTTCATTTCCATTTAGAAATTTATGTAATTTTAAACAGCCATTTAACCTTCTTTTTTATTCCTATTATTACTTTTATAAAATTAAATTCAAGACAAAGATCAAAAGCAATACTTTTCCTAGTTTAATTTCACCGCGATGAGGTCATTTGATGATTCGGGCAATATTACAAGTTTTAATATTTTGGCATTTGAGTGTTAAACCACGAGACAAGTTTCCGCTGTGCAAGCGTCATTGACATTATAAAATGACCACTTCCTGCGACACTTTAATGGACCCTGTCAGATGTTTATTCTGTAAGATTAGACGTATATCAACAAAATATTGAATTACCGTCTTCATTTTAAATTTTCATAGCCGAGTTAAATTTATGTATTACACGTTTAAGATAATTTAAAGAAGATTCATAAAGAATCGTATGACATGATACAGATATGATCAATATTTTTTTTCATCCATCTTCGCCTTTACTTCTGAAATTATAAATGAGGGGATAATCTAAACAATGTGGTAAATAACATCAAGAGTTTAGATTGAAATGACACTAAAAGAATATTCAAAGACGAGCTCATCTTTTACACTAAACACTGTCTATTTTTTTTAAACAGGCATAAATATGAAAAGTCATAAATATAAAATAAAAGTTCGAGAATTATTTATAAATAAAATTGCTGAACTATAACAATAGCATAATAGTATTGCAAAGTTTGTATAATATATATATTATTATAGTTTTGTATTTATATATTTGATTATTTATTCCATTTATTATTACTAGTATATTGCTATTTTATGTGTATATTGTGTATTATTAAGTTTATAATATTATTTATATGTATATGTTTGTATGTGTTTATGTATGTGTATCATATGTATTATGTATAAATGTCACATATTGTCTTTCTCTACTTTTTCCAATCATCTCTATTCTCTATTTATCTTTTATCACACCTATTTTATTTTATCTCTGCACCATCCTAAAGTTGACTGATAGAGAATGCCTCTGGCATTAAGTCCGCCTTTTTACACAAATTGTAAATAAAGTATAAATAAATAAATAAAATCAAAATATAATAAAAGACATCGGAACATCAATAGAACGTACTAAAATCCATTTAAATCTTTCATTAAAGAAAAAGAAAACTAATAAAAAAAATTTAAGCACTTGAAAATGTTATTAATTTAGTGAATAATTTTTATTTATTTTCATAAATGTCATTATCTCTTGATTTGTAAAAGAAGCATACATTTCTTCATGCCACAAAACTGTCACTAACTTCATTTCATCTTATTTAATCTTACACCATAGCATATTTTTAAATATACTCTTGTTGAAGGCCATGCCAACTAACCTGGATATCGCATATAAGTGTAGGTTAGTTAAACATTATTATTATGGTTATAGCTGGCAACAATCGTTCCCCTTCATAAATACATCGATTATTGTGCTCTATAGCATGCTAGAAATGTACATAGTACATACTTCGATCTTATATCTGTGTTTTTCATACTTATTAGCAATACTACACGTTATTTATATTTATACATTCGTATTTATTCTACTCAATAACTGCTTGACCGATTTGGATAATTTTTCTTTACTTATGGAACCACCTGAATAGTTCGTAGCTGTGATTAATGTTAATTTCATATATTATTTGTAATATAGCAAAGCCAGGACAGGTAATGAAATCTACGATTTAAAAAATATATTTAAATCTGTTCTAAAGTTACAGATGCACTAACAATGAACAGACAGATAGATAAACAGAGAACCTTGCTTTTGAGAATGTGTTTAGATAATTAAGATAATTATTTTTCTTATTCGTTTTATATTAAAGAACGAATAGTTTAGTTTTAATATATTCGTTATATGCTAGAGAATATATAATAGTAATAACGTAACTAGCCACCGTGTCATTGTTAAAAATTATTCATACTGGTGCTTCGCTGATATATCATGATAAAGGCAATAATTTAATTTACAACGGCGCATTCCAAATTTAACCGTACATTTTTTTATTTATACGTTCGCACTGAGATTTTAACAAAACTAATAACTGGAAATGGTTCCTACTTCCTAGCATTTACAGGACACTTAAACAGGATATTAGCTTAGTACCTACAACATGGTTCCATAGTACATTACCGATTTACCTGGCAACAAGTTCAAGAACTATGCCAAGCAGGTTTTAATGTCCAAAGGTTATATTTATAATAATGTGAATCATTACGTGAATTATAGTGATGTCTGGAATGACATCCCTCTCGGCGTATCCGCTAAACTTAAACATTAAAAAAAAAATGTTGCCGGTAATTTTTTGTTTGTTTGTTTGTTCCGCCTCCGGAACGGTGGACCGATTTTCACGAGACGTTTTTGGCAGATAACTGAAATTACTCCGCGTAACTTATATTTTTCGAAAATAGTTAGCCGTGTAAACAAATTAAAACTAGTTGTGAATAAAATCAGTTTCAAAACTCGGAAATTGTAAACAAAATACGATTCAACGGACATTTTTACGAGGACAAAGCCGCGGACAAACAGCTAGTAAAAAGTCTGTCAAAAATGCTTATAAACTTATGCCGTCATTTATTTAAAAAAATGTAATTTAAAACGTAAGAAGTAAAGGACAAAATACTCATACGATCAAGTTTTACGATCGTGATATGAATACTTCACGCAAAAAACATGCCCTTGAACATAGCACATCAAGCCATTATTTCAAAATCAACATTGACATACTTCATAAATTTATATTTTATTTAAATCTCGAAAGAAGTGATATTTCATCTTTACATTAATTTAAAACATTTACATTAAATTTTGACAGTAATTTAACTATCTTATTACTAGTAAATTCTCATTTATATGACTATCCCTTAAATTATGGACAGTTACATAACGAAATGTTTTCTTTTGCATACTAGCATAACCGGAGGAATAGAAATTTTTTAATCAGTCATAACCCGCAAGTGATGATGACTCAATTGGTATTGTAGTCGGGTCCACGTCTATGGGCGTAGGTTCGAATCCATCTATTTAACTCTGAGCTTTCGGCGAAGGAAAATATCGTGAGGAGTACATTGCATAGTGGTATGGTAATTTTTAATATTGCCCGCCAGGGGTATTTACCGCCCTGAAGTTGGAAAACCTGTCGCCAAGCTTATGTCGGTTATACTCTCGAGAGCCAACACCTCTAGGCTTAGTGTGTTTACCATCCTGGACCACATCGTCACTTAACGTCTAATGAGATAGTATGGCCTATACAGTATATTTATAAGACCACAACAATCAAGTGCCTCCAGTAAATCCCTTTAAGATTTTCCAATACATCCGGATACCTATTTACGCTCCTAACGATTTTCATAGGAACGACATCTTTAATTTTGCCAGTTTAACTTATATTAAAAAGTTATAAGATGAAGTACTTTATTCTCCATATTATATGAGAAAAACGACAATAGATTCAAAAAATCACAATATCGCTTTAATTTCTTTCAGTCTATAAAAGTGGAGTCCATATTTCTCGTCTTTATAATTGTATTCGCCTGCATTGCGTTAGTTATACCCTCGTATCTTCTCATATTAGTCGTACTATCACTATTCGCAAAGTCCAGTTGTGAGGATGAAATTGAATCTGGTGCCTTATTCCCTGGCGCAGAGGAATCGAATTGCCATGACAAGTCGTTGATTGTTGGGACAGTTTTCGTCGTGCTCCTTTGTTGGTGAGTTTTATTTAATTAGTTGTATTTTATAAATTCATTCATATAGTATTTATTTGTTGAATTGAATATTTGTTTTGTTATTTCATTTCGTAACGTTTTGACTATCCAAAATTTCAAAAATTTTAGACCCCTACATTTGTTACAAATAATAAACAATTTTTCTTACTCCTCTCCAATGAAAACGTAAGCATTGGTATAAATTTTAAAAAAGGTGAATACCTTTCTACCCCATGTTTAAATAATCAGCAAAGCATGGATTCCATTGACGTTTTTCGTAATATTAAGAGATGGTGACATTCTTAATCAATTTTTATCCTTTCGCGCCATTTTCAACAATGGGATGGCAAGCAAAGAACGCAGACACGAATTTCTCGTGCGTGATTGAACTTTTTAAAACCTATTTTAATTAAAACTAGACATAGATAACATAACTTATATATAATCCATTTAATACATTTCTAGTCTAAAAGGAAATAAAGAAAAAATAGATCTGTTTAGTTTAACTCAATAGTGAAATTTAAAAGGTTACAAAGAACTAGACAACTCAGTTACAGAACAACCTACACACCCTTTTTATTTCAGATTTATTAAATTGCTTTTTTTAAACTTTTGTTGTTCGCTCATTAAAATCGTTGTTTTATTTAAAGCTGAACAGATATACGGGTTAAGTTCACGTCGTTATCCAAGGGAAAACAATTTGTTTACACAGTCAGATTCAATCACAAATGTAGCCGGCCCTAAGGGTGTCTGTCTCTTGACATTTAATATATTATTGACTTGAGATGTATTTTATTATGTTATTTTTATAGAAACTCAAAATTAGACACATATACATAGACCAGTAAACATGAAAATAATTATAACACTCTGTTGTCATTTTCCAACGGGTCAACGGGTTCTCGAATGGCTCCCGTGCACTGGAAGACGCAGCGTGAGTAGGCCTCCCACAAAGTAGACCGATGACCTGATGAAGGTCGCGGGAATCCGCTGAATGCGGGTGGCACAAGACTGGTCGTCGTGGTGATAAGGCGCTTATAAACGTCATAACACTACCACCGGTTCGGAAAACAACACAGTCGATAAGAGCCGGCAAGAAACTCGATCTGGTTCTTGCTTTTTTTTTATAAATTCAAAATTCTTTGGGATAGACCTATGTCCAGCAGTGGACGTCTTTCGGTTGAATGGATGGATGGATGGTTGTCATTTTTATTAAAATTCATAAGTACATTTTTAAATTATAGATCTTTTCATCATTTTCAGGCAACTATTGTTTTAATTTTTTTTACTTATCGAGGGTAGTTCGATTTTCACTGCTGACAGTGTAATAAAAGGGCATTGGGAACAATCGTGATTGAGTTAGTGTGGTCTGTAGTCAAAGTCATGCCTAACTATGGCTAACAATGAACTTCCCACCCCCTTCAAATTCATACATGTCGAAATGACAAATCTCTTAAAAATAGATAATTTACAAAAATTTTGGAAAATAATTAGGGTTCCGTATAAAAAACTATAACACACAGTGAAAAATATGTGAAACGCAGACGCAGCTGCGGGCACACAGCTAGTTTAGAGCATAAAAATAGGACCTAACGAATAAACTCTGAAAAACTCTCGCCAAAAAAAAATTTTTGTTCCAAAATATATTATTACACTCCTAACAGATTTTCCGTTAAATTCTATTTTACATTTTAGATATATAAATTCAAGAAAAAAAACTTCATTGAAACAGAAATTAATTTACCGTGCTATATAAAATGCCATTACTACTTCAAATTCCAATTAAAAACGGAGTACTTTTTTCCATATCTTTTTTGTTTTTTTTTACTATAAAATAATATTAATGGAACGAGTCAACTTCTGTTCGCGGAAGTCTTTGTTTTTTATCAGTTTTTTGTTTTAAATACGTAATGTATTTCCAGTGGTTTAATCGCTGGAATGGAAGTTAGCAATGAGCAAGCTCACCATTCCGCAGGTATGAGTAGGAACGTGATGAGATGTGCATGTTCCGACATAGCAACATGGCTGTCATCTACTGCCCAGGAATTACATCACAGCCTTGTTACACCTGTAGATCTTGTTATGTACGCATACAGAGACGATTTAAAAAGTAAGTTATCTGCAATGGAGTTTTTTTATAAAAGCACGTCGAAGAAAATATTTAATCATGACTATAATCATTAATAATAATTTGGTTGCATATAAAAACTTATTATTTTTTAACTTTTTTATAGTTATACTACTGATATATACGCAAAATATATTTAATTTTTCTCTATTTAACTTCCCATTTTTATTTTTAATTACCATTTTTTCGTTTTCGATAGGCAAAAACTAAACGACAATCCATGCAGTTCTTTTATTAAATAAAAACTTTTATTTTGACAAAAACAAATTCAATCGTATCAAAATCATACGTGTTTGCATGTAAAAAATATTCTGTATTTTTCAACACTCCTAACGACTCGTGCCCGGAAAAGTGCACGACAGCGCTCGCTCATAATGCCAAGGACGAATGTAAAATGAAGCTCGCGAAACGTAACTGATGTGATATTCTGATGTTAATGTTTCCTATCCTATACTTTCAATTGATGTTACTAACTGGTAACATTTATTATAATTTATTAGATACTGTAATTTGCGGTGTGTTTCATGCCAGAGAGGATTATGACTACTATTAATTTATACAAAAACCTCATATAGTTACAATTTAAAGCACTTCGCATTCCGGAATCAGTAGTTATATATATTTTAATCTATACAATTATCGAGGTTTCAGTGCATCCTGGATGACTATGCCAGCCTCATAGGAGAAGTTGATGGTATATGACATATCTAGTTAAGTGCACCAAAGAAACAAATTTATACAGAATTCTAGCAGCCTGTGACATTGATTTTCCTAAAATTATATTTATCTACCCCATCCTTCTCCAGGAAGTAATTACATATACGGGAGGCTTTAATCACTATAGATGTAGTACAGCATAATGATGCCAATTGTCTATAGATTCAGTTCATCGTTCATTCAAACGAAGTGCAGCTGTTTCCGACCTTGAATAAAACCAAATACATTAAATACATAAGTAGTAACTTACTAAGACTGACACTGAATAAATGACATTGGATTTTGAATCAGTATACCGTGTAGATAAGGTTGATTTTCTCAATGATACAAGTTTTTTTTTAATATTACAATTCACCACTTATCTTGTATATTATGTAAATTAAATTAAATTAAAATGGGTATTTACGAGATGCCTTCCTGTTTTTAATTAACATTAAACAGAATTAAGTATATTAAACAAAAAATCATGCTATGCAATATTTAACAAGTCATACAGAAAAACTAGATCTATTTATTAATTTAAAATTAATGAGAAAAAAAAACGTTAGTAATTTTGTATTTAATTTCGCACACCTGTGCCAGTATCGAATTATCCAGTCTCATCGAAAACGAGGGAACTAAATTGAATTTTAAAACGAGTAATGTAGATGTTATCTGGAACATGAAAAAGCGTAAACTGTAATTTACAATGTAATCATTTTTGGTGATATTTATATCTATAAGCTTATGGTACTCACACAACTCCATATTTTTTAGTAAAAAATTTAATTCCTGATACGAAATTTAAAATTCTGTAAAATAATATTATGCCGTTTTTATAGGGGCAACTTCAAACGTTCACAAAAAATATCCATCTTATTTCTGCCTAACGTCGGGTACAAGCTATCTTATTTCTGCCTAACGTCGGGTACAAGCTTCTTGTAATTGATATAAAGGAATTTTCACCCAATATCTTCCCGCTACTGCCATCAGATCGTCGGTTCATCCCATCAGTGACTTGCTCATGCTTCTATAACTAGTTCTGGGTACGCACTCTACTACTTTCTTACCCCATCTGATATCTTTTCTACGGCATACGAAGCATCCTAACTTTCATTTTATTTGAGTTATGATCAAAACAAGGCCACTAAATTTCCCCATATTTTGGGTCTTGTCTCGATGAAATACCTGATATCTCTCGTTCTATAGTTTTCTTGGTAACTTTCTATGCTTATATCCAGGTTTCAGTCCCATATACCATCGCGGGGAGAACTTACAGTTACTTACAGATTTATATGCACAGAACAAATATGTGCTCAGCATATTTACAAAAAATGTTACATACATTACATTCAGTGGTTTTAAGATTATGTTTCGGAGACGGGCGATGTTAGCTGCAACAGAGTTCTTAAGTACAGAAGATTCTATCGTTGATAACTTTGTTAAATGTAAAAACAATTATACAATGGGCATTAGATTAGGCAGACTCCTTTATAATTTTTAATTTTCTCCCTTAATAAAAGCCAAACGCGCCCCATCGAAGCAACATAAATACAATAAATCAATTGATGCTAATAATTAGTGATATTTAAAAGAAGTAATAAGGAAAAACAGCAATAAGTATTATGTATAATATCATGGATACCGTTTTTCATACAATTGCAGACGTTGAAAAGCTTCTCGGCGAACCAATTCAACAGGCAATATCGTCGGAAAGCGGAATTGATTTAGTATTCGATTCTTTAGCCGATATTATTACCGGTAAGCATTAACCTATATTTGCCTATATTTATTTTATTTATAGACATATATTATATCTAGTATATAGAAAATTATTATAGATATAAAAGACACGGATAAAATAATTGCATAATCTTCTAATCGGAGATCCTAAGTAAAGTTGACGTGAGGTAGGCGGCCAGTCATAAAACACTACAAATCGTATTTCACAACATAAAACACATTGTGCCTATACTACTTATTGTAAAACGAGAGAAGATAATGATGATCAAAGACATTAAAAAATAACCAATTTCGTATAATAATAATGTATTACTTCACAACATCAAATGCAAGGTGAGCCCTTCGTGCATCTGTGACCTAAACGTGCAGGAAAGCGTTGTGAACGTAATATTCGACTGTGTCTCCTTCTCCTATGAAAGGTATAACATGGAAAAAAATAGAGCAAGAAATTAAAGTAGAAAATTTAGTTAAATTAATGAACAAGGAAAACAGTAATTTTTTTATGAAATATTCTATTAATTTAGTAGTTAAAGTGAACATAAGAAATAAATAGCACGAAATGGAAACGTGTAAAAAAATTTAAAGAGAGAAAAGTCTCTGACGAATGTTAGAGGTGAACGGAATAAAAACAAATTACTTCAAAACTTCATAAGGCACAGAGATAACTTTCATATAATTATATTAAAACGTAAGGTACTTTTAACGCAACATATTAACAACAATTTTGAGTCATAAAATTTATTACAAACCCCGAGATTTAAGAAAACCAATAATCCTCCATACGAAATTAAATTTCAAATTACAATATACATTACGGCAAAAGGTCACATTTGGCTAAGAGCTGTATTGGAATTAAATCCTAATCGATTAACAGGAATTTTCTAATAAGTAACAAGTGTTTTGGGTAAAAATCGATAATCCCCACATGCTTAAATTTGTTAAGCGTAACTACAGAAATTTCCGTTACTCTAAAATTTTTGGGAAAATATTTTTGCTGATTTTAAAAGTATTTCAAATTTTTGTAGAAGCCAAATTATAATGAACGTTAACTTTATAAGGTTTTTAACATACCTACATATTATTAAACTAATTTGCTAAGAAATGTTACTTTTTCAAACTTTTTTCACTGATCTTTTTCGACCAACTACTTAGTGCTTACACAAATTACTTACATTGAATGTACTCCGATATACAGACTAGTATTTGGCCTGAGGACACAATTCGACCAATAACACTATTTAGAGAAAAATACACGGAACTATTCTATTTTCCCCCATCCATATAGTATAGATTATTGCTATGAATTGATATTACAATCCAGTTTCATTCATCAAACAATATTAAACTGTTCAAAAGTAGGACCAAATAATGAAATTAATGGGTATTGACCAATTTTTTTACACCTCGTTTTTTATTTGTCTTTTATATAATGTTACGTATTTTAATGCATCTATTTAAATATTATATTTTTTTTTAATTAATTTCATTTTTTTTATATTCAAAAAAGCGTTTAGTTTGATTGATGACGTCATATAAAGGGCAAACAAAGGTCACTAGATATTCTCCAAAAATAGCTTTAATCATTAACTATTTTAAATTCAGTATATGATAAACTAGAATGGGGTTTCTCGTAATTGTTTTTGAATTAGAATTTATTACAAAATTTGGACAATCCCCATTTTATTTCTTCTCATAATATTCTTATTTTATTTAATAACATTATTTTATATAAATATGCAGAAAGTGGAGACATCTCCAATAAAATATCGTCTCTCCGTGACGTCAGTATCAAAGCCAGCGAGTTAGCCAACGCGGCATCGGAAAGGATTAAAGAATTATCTCGGCAACTGGATAATCTGAAAAAGCATTGCATCGTCAAAGATATGCCTCTCTGTGATACTGTCAACACTAACGCTTTAGAATTAAGGATGAGATTTGACTTGGTACTGAAATATATTAAATAGTTATTTATTTATTACTTGTTATATATACGAAATGAATATCACACACACACACACACACACACACACGCACGCACGCACGCACGCACGCACGCACGCACGCACGCATGCACGCACGCACGCACGCACGCACGCACGCACGCACGCACGCACGCACGCACGCACGCACGCACGCACGCACGCACGCACGCACGCACGCACGCACGCACGCACGCACGCACGCACGCACGCACGCACGCACGCACGCACGCACGCACGCACGCACGCACGCACGCACGCACGCACGCACGCACGCACGCACGCACGCACGCACGCACGCACGCACGCACGCACGCACGCACGCACGCACGCACGCACACGCACGCACGCACGCACGCGCACGCACGCACGCACGCACGCACGCACGCACGCACGCACACACACACATATATATATATATCACATACACTTGGTTTCCTTAGGATACTCTATCTACAGCTATAATCAAATGATAAAGGTGTATTGTATCAAGCCAAAATACCACTGGATTCATTTCGATCAAGCTGTTATCAGGTAATTAACAAATACACAACACAGAGACACACGAACTCATATGAAGTTGCTTGTAATAGTTAATTTTAGAATGAAAACTTTTCCTACTAAAAGCGAACAAACGCCGAAGTGAAAGATTCCTGATAAATTAAAAAAGCAATGTACCCATAATACTTCTTTTTTTTACATGGTTTATGCTCAGTGCTTTGACCACAGTCTCACCTGATGTCAAGTGACGATGTGGTTCAGTATATTAAACACACTAAGCCTAAAGGTACTGGGCCTCAATTGATGCTGCTAGAACAAACCTGTTGGTATTTGGCGACAAGTTTTCTAACTCGAGGGTGATAGCTATCCAGGCGGACATGATTAGAAAATGCCCAACCACCATGGTATTGGTTTCCTCACGATTTTTTCCTTCACCTAAAGCTCAGGCTAATTTTAGAGTTGAATAGGTGGGCTCGAACCAGCGTCCATTGCGCTATCCACTGCGCCATCGCCGCTTTAAATACGTAGCTTATTACACTTTTGAGCGATGAGGCCTCTCAGTGATAGTGCGGTACTATCAGCCACTTCAACGTACATAGATAGATACGAATACACCTATCCTATATGTAATGAGGCTGAGCTTTTGGCGATGGAAACCATCGTGATTGTAAAAAAACGTTACTCATGTGTGTTACAAAATATATGTCTCTGCTCGCATTTACAGTATCAATTCTATATAATTATTTATTTCATTATATCTTTAAAGTATTCAATTATTATTTAAGTTATTCTAAGAAATGTGAAGTATCTTAGTTAAATTTTAAGGCCGCATGCTAAATTATAAAGGTTAGACTGTTCAGAGACTCTCAATAGAAGAAACAATCTGTAAAACAAAATTCATCTTCAGCTATAATTAATTTAATAATTAAGTTTACCAAGGATATTTTAAAAAGTATATACTTGATTTGATTAGCTAACTTAGTTTCATTAATTTAAAGTAATTATTTTCTTTGTTTAAAGTAATTTATTTTTTGCAAATTTCATTTTTATATATAATAAATTAATATTTATTTTAATTAATCCGTACATTTTTCCTTTTTTTTTTTTTTACCTGGAAAATTTGGGCTCTCCCTTGAACTTCATAACAAATTTTAGTACAGGGCCCCCTCTAAGGTATACTACGCTAATAATCAGCAATATTAACAAGTGGAACACTAGCCGGTACTAATATTGTATTAGCTATGTACAGATTAAAAAAAAAAAAACGTATATATATTTTAGATACTAAGCGAGCAACGATTACTTGAACTTCGCATTTTGGGAGTAGATAATTTAACTCGAGCTGTATCCGCCGCCAGACAGGAGTTCCGCACATTACCGTCGGCTATATCCACACAGACAGCTAAAGTAAGAGAAGGTACAGCTTAAATTCATCCATGGTATAGTTTATATTTACTTAATACCGTATAAGATCGTAAAAAATATTTAACTATTGATATCATAAATTTTGTAATTTATGTTCTTTTTTGAAGTGGTAACTTCTTTAGGAGCGTTGAGTTAGCATTTTTATTTCATACAATGTATTAAAGTTTTAAATTAAATGCTGTCTTTTTTACATTGCATAGGCTCAGCGCTTTGATCTCAATCTCTCCTAATGTTAAGTGACGATGTGTTCTAGAACGATAAACATACTAAGCCTAGAGGTACTGGTTCTCAAGTGCTGGTGCCGGAACACACCTATTGGTATTTGGCGACTGTTTTTTCAAACTTGAGGCTGGTAGCAACCCATATTATTAAAATATTAATTGGAAAATCCCCTACCACCATGCTATGGATTTCCTCATGATGGCTTCCTATACCGGCAGCTCAGGCTGATATTAGAGTAGGATAGGTGGTTATGAATCTTCGTCCATTGACGTGGAATCTGGCCGCACTACCAGCTGCATCATCATCGCGTCATCGCTTCAATGGTCGTTATAAAAATTATTAAAACCATTTAAACGTCTACGGCAACTTATAATTTTTTTATATTATTTAAAAAACATGTTTTAAATGTTTAACCTTTTCAGGGTCACTAGGTGCCGAAGAATAGTAGTAGTTACAATTTAATTGTTTGTTTTTGTTTTTTTTTTTTTAGCTTACTGTAGTATATATGAAAATCAAAAAATATTGCAGTAGAAAGTGTAGCTTTTTTAAATTTTATACGAAATATTTTTCAATATTTGTGTAAATCAATAATTCATATAATGTTATAATTAAATGGACAGTCGCCAATTTTTCAATGGGAAAAATGCCTCTCCCTGGTCCCGAAAAGGTTTACTGCTGAACTTTTCAAAATTATGCTCGCGTAGGTTATCACCAAATTATTTGTTTATCGGTGTCCATAGATAATAAATTTTTAACATTTTCATACAGATATACTGAATGATATAGAAATTCGAAGACAAGAGGTTCACAATTCCGGTAACGTTGTGAACGATATTGTACGACATCTAACTGGCTGTTTGCATTCTGTAGTCAGAAGACTGGAATCGGCTTTAGATCGGATACAAAGATACGAGTTCTGGAGATGGACACTCATGATTGGTACGTTTATGCTTTTATATATTAAAATTTTAAAAAGTCATACTTAATTTGATCACAAATTGTTAGTAGTGATTGATAATCAAACACACTTTGTAATAATCTATAGGTACTCTATTACTAATAAATAAAATTGAAGTGTCTGTTTGTAATGTCAAAATTATTTTTTTTACTAAAAGATATGATTGTATACGCGATACCTGTACTACAAATGCAATTTTTGAAAATTTCATTTGTCTGTCGTTCTGTCTATCTGTCTGTTTGTAGTGGGTAATCTCCGAAACGGCTGGACAGGTTTTGTCGGGACTTTTTTAGTAGATAGCTTAAGTTACTGCGGGTAACTTAGGATAATTTTAATTTTCGAAATAATTAGGGGTCTTCGAATAATAATTAAAACTCAAAGAAACATTAAAACTGAAAACTTAACAACCATATTATCTATTCTAACGAAAACTTTATTCCGTTCGACATAACTCTCAGTTGTTTCACAGTCAGCGTGATTGAGAGAATGCTCGCTGCAAATATCACTTAAAACAGATGCATATGTTGGAATTATATAAATAACTTCTTTATAATTTCTTGATACACATATTTTAGAATAATGTTATATATTTTTAATTAATTATAAAATTCGAATTGAATATTCATAGTTAAGAAAAGACAAAGTCTGTTGGGTCAGTTAGTCAGTCAGTCAGTCAGTCAGTTAGTTAGTCAATTTACTTATACAAAATGATACGTCACAAAAAGCTCTGCATGGAGAAAAATAATTCATTTAGTTTCTGTGGTATCAAAACAAGTGTGCTTACATAGGAAACATTAAATACGAGAGAACTAAAAACTATCTTTAAGGTGAAAATCTAAAATTAAAGTCTCCCGTCAATTGCAAGGCAATGAAATGTTTGAAAGACATATATTAATTAATTACCATTTAATTTATGCCTTTTTTATCACAATTTTATCACTGCGCAAAATATTCTCGTCCGAAAGACCACAGTGTATCAAGATGAAAGTCTTCGACGAGTGTGTGTTGCCAGTGATGTGATACTGATACGGCACTGAGACGTGGTCGCTCACAATGGTCCTAATAAAGAAGCTCAAAGTTGCTCAAAGGGCAATGGAGAGGGCTGTGTTTGGAGTTTCACTGCGTGATCGAACCAGGAATGAGGAGATCTGCAGAAGAACCAAAGTAACCGACATTGCCCGAAGAATTGCTTAACTTAAGTGCCAGTGGGCTGGGGGCACATTACTCGCAGTACCGATGCCCGAACGGCTACCACGCACCGGAAGACGTAGCGTGGGTGTGCGCCCCCCATGAGGTGGACCGACGACCTGCTGAAGGTCGCGGGAATCTGCTGGATGCGAGTGGCGCAAGACCGGTCGTTGTGGAGATCTTCGGGAGAGAACTATTTCCAGCAGTGGACGTCTTTTGGTTGAATGGATCGATGGATTATCAATCGAATAAAGTCTAATCTCTCTGATTATCTGAGTATTAAAAAATCGGCCTTTAAAATACAAATATGTAAGTAAATGCAATTATTTTACAGTTTGCGTCATCGCTTTTATCTTTGTGATGGTGCTTTTTTTACTGGCAATGATGTGCGGATGTGGGAACAGTAAAAAGCATGCCAAAAGAACTTTGAAAGTGTGAGTTTCCACTATTTTTTTTATCTCATCCGATGTTTGTACTTTTTACTTCTTTGTATTTGAGCTACCCAGGCGCTACCACCATGCTATGGTTTCCTCACGATGTTTTCCTTCATCGAAAGCTCAAGTTCGAACCTCGTCCATCTACGCGCAATCCGACCACACTAAGCCTTCATCTAGAATAACGTAATTTATATTAGGACACTTATTAAAATATCATAAAATTAAACATTTTTCTTGTTTTTTTTTTTTTTTATAAATATAGAATTAATGTTTAAATCGTCTCTTTCATACAGCTCGGCGATTTATTTATGTTTCACATCCGTCATTCTTTGGGTTGTAGTTGCAACGATTTTTCTTATCTCCAGTCACGCGGAGGTAAATAATTATTCAAATATGTATCTACCACATACCGTTAAGAACAAAAAAAAGTTGCGTTAATTTTTTTCGAAGTAAATTACATGCTTTATTTATACATATGAGAAAAACGGCAGACTTTAAAATTCCTTTGTAATTTCGCTTACGTAAATCTCTTTAGTGTGTATTGCTGTGGATTTCTTTGAAGGCGTTTGTTTGTTGCTAAGAAGTAGATATTTCGTTTCATGCTGTTTAGTGATGTATGTAAATGGTAAACCGTGTTTTCCTGCTCATACCTATATTTTCTTTTAAATATTTGTAAATTATGATTTTCAAATTAAATATATCTGTTATTTTGTCATAAAAGAATATTTAATATTATTAAAACGAAAGAAATAGAATATAAATTCTGCACTGGTACATAAATTTTTATCACCTATATAAAAATAAATAGAAAATAGTTCAAGACATTCCGTTGTTTATTTATTATTTTTGTCTTATTTATTTCTTTCAAGTATTTAATTGAATGTATTGATGAGATTTAGTGGCATAAATAAAAAAATTGCAGAAACAGTGTTCTTTCTTTAAATTTTTATCACTATTTTTATTATTGCTATTTCAAATCAAATCAAATCAAAATTTATTTATTCAATTTAGGCCCTAAGAAGGCGCTTATGAACGTCTAAAAAAACACTACCACCGGTTCGGAAAACAACCCAGTCGAGAAGAGTGCAGGCAAGAAACTCGATCTGGTTCTTTTTTGTTTTTATAAATAAAATATACTTATATCATTTTTTTTGTCATATAAAAAACTATACAAATCGTAGTCTTAATAATGTTAGTTGAAGCACAAAGATGTGGGTTAATTCCAGACATCACTATCGTTCACGTAATGATCCACCCTGTAATAACCTTTTGAGATTAAAAGTTTCTTGACATAATACTTGAACTTATTGTCAGGTAAATCGGTAATGTTACTTGGGATCTTATTGTAAAACCGAATACTATTACCTATAAAGCTTTTATTACACTTACTTAACCTAAAGCGTGGGACGGCCAACTTGTAAGCTGAGTTATTAACCATTAGCGGTAAGTCATTAATATAAACCAGGAATAAAAACGGTCCCAAAATCGACCCCTGCGGCACACCGATTCTAACTAATGATCCAGTGGAGGTAACCCCATTAACATTTACTTTCTGACATCGGTTTGTTAAGTAAGAGGCCATTGTCATTATCAACGCTAATTTCAACATAAAACTTTCATCACACTTTGAGTGTCTGATATTAACAGGGTTGTCTTTCTGAGTGTTTTAATTCTAAGCGTATAAAGGTGCTTCAAAAAAAAATATTTTTCCAATTCTTAGCCTTCCAAATGCTTGAGGTCGATAAGAAAAAAGTCCTCGTGAAAGAAAAATTAGTAGCTTAACTTTAAAGGATTACAATTTTCGTTTTGGTTTCCTATTAATTTAACATGGGATTTTTTTTATTTAAACTGCAATTTAGACTTGTTCATTTTTTTATAATCAGTGTACATATATTTAGAAAGCTGACTTTGAAAGCTTTCGAAATCTGCCTCGGTGGCGCAGTTGTATTACGGTACGACTGTCATTCTGAGGTCTCGGGTTTGATTCCCGGGTCGGGTCAAGTCATATTGGATTTTTCTACTCAATATCATCCCGCAGTCTGGTTTTGTGCCCGATATGGCGACAGGTTCGCCCCCAGTTACATCTGGGACGGAACTAAGCTCGGTGAATTGTGCGTGGTGTAGTTCGCTATTTCACCTCTGCCTAACCCTTCGGGGTAACAGGCGTGAGCTTATGTTATGTTATTACATAAATCTATACAATAAAGTTCGATTATCTTAATTAGAAGATTAAATGTAGATTTTAAATGCGTCCGACTTTCGCGACAACATTTTTTAACCACATTTTAGATAAGAGTTAAAAAAATGATTCTCCCTACTGTTTATGTCGGGCATTATTATGCACTATATTTAAATATAATAATTGTAAGAATAACATTGATAAACTAGTGTCATTGTTTTCGATATAACGTAGGTTTACGTATGCCACGCGCTCAAGGACAGTCCACAATACGGAACGCTCTCGGCTCTGTTCGACCGTCCCTCCCCGCTTCTCACAAACGATGAAGGAATATTCGATGCACTCTTCAGAGAATTGGAAAACATCACGATTGATGTCTCAGTTAGAGACGTTTTGAGGTACCCTTATATGTAGTTATTTTTGAAGCACCATTAAACAAAATATCTATTGTATATTTATTTATAAGTAGCTGTGTGTCCGCGACTGCGCCTGCGTTTCATATATTCGTCACTGCGTTTTAATCTTTTTATACGGAATCCTAATTTTTTTGTTGTAATAGATAAAGTAAAAATATTTTTCATAAATTCGAGCACTGTACGTTGAATAGTATTGAATTCAATTTTTATGCCCTTTAATTTTTTACGCGGAACCCTAATTATTATCGAAAATTGAATGTACCCTAAGTTACACGGAGTAACTGTAGCCAACTACCAAAAAAAGTCCCGTCAAAATCCGTCCAGCGGAGATTACCCACAACAAACAGGCAGACAGACAAAAAATTTAAAAATTCTATTTAGTTATAGTTGTCGTCGTATACATTCATATCATTATTTTAAAAAATGAAATTACAAACCGACATTACAACTTTATTGACTACTAATATTAGTAGATTATTTATAATTATAACTGAAATATAGCATTTTATGGGTAATATGACTTTAGAACAGCAAGTTAAACTAAATTAAGTTATCTAATTTTATCTCCACATGCATTTATTATCCATAATGTTAATAGTTGCAAGTAAATTAAAAAGAACATGTATAAAAATTGTCAGTAGATAACATAACTACTTTATTGGAAGAAGGTCTCTATTTGTATAAAGTTTTAAATTAATATGGAATCTAGAATAAGATTTACTAGAAATTAGCTCTGCAATAAAAATTTACCCACTCAATAACATCTATTAATAGATTAACACTAATTAATAATTATAATGAATTGAACTAAAGTTTTTGAATGATTTTGTGGCTACGATTGTGACATATAAAAAACTTTTTTCAACCGCCCTCATACAGATTAGAGAATAGAAAAAATTGTATGATCTGTTAATTTCGAATTTAAAGAGAGAAATATCAAACCATTGAAGGCATGAAAAATATACTAAAATGTAATTAGACGCGACCAAAGTTTTTAATATAAAAGAGGCATTGTTATAAAATAACATAGAGCAATAACGTTAAGAGCGATAGTTTCATACAAAAAATGCTTAACATTAAAGCTAAAAAAAATATATTTTTGTTGTAAGCGACATGGAATTACGTAATCACCGGTATGTAACGTGGCCTTTTAAAGACAATTTGATATAGATTCACTTCGCGTGCTCACTACTGCCTTTCTGTATGTTTTAATTCTATGGATGTAACCTATTAATAGCTTATATCTATATTATATTAGAGACTGCGAAATGGACAGACCAGCTTACGGAGTATTTCAACTAGACAAAATACTGGATATTAATAAAGAAACCTCTTACTTCGAGTGGGAAGAATTACAGGCCGATTTGGGAAGACTCGCTCCGGCTATAGAAATGGGATTCCTTAATACCATATCGTTATATTTTAGTAAACTATTGAATGAAGTTCTCGTTGTGACTGATATCGACTTGGCTAAATACAGGTAACAAAATATAATACCTAACCTAGAATATTTCTGTTTGATACATAAAATATTTAAGCTTTATTGATAAACTATAAGATTATGTAGAACTAATCTGTACTAATAAATAAAATTAGAATGTCAGTTTGTAATGTCAAAAAAAAAATTAGTATATAGATATGAATGTATATACGATATACCTATAACCAAATAAGCAATTTTTAAAATTTTTGTGTGTCTATTTGTTTGTAACGGGTAATCACCGGAACGGCTGGACGGATTTTGACGGGACTTTTTCTCTGGTAGATAGCTGAAGTTACTCCGAGTAACTTGGGTACTTTTAATTTTCGAAAAAATGAGGGTTCCGCGTAAAAAAATTAAAACTCATAAAAAATTGAATAAAATCCGATTCAACGCATAGTTTTACGGACAAGTGCTTGAATTTATGAGAAATATTTTTACTTTATTTTAGTACTAATTAAAAATTAGAATTCCGTATAAAAAAATTAAAACGCAGTGAAGAACATATGAAACGCGGGTGAAGTCGCGGACACACAGCTAGTTCATTAATATTATTAGTACGTTAGTATTGATTTCATTTAATTTTTGAATAAAGATTTAATTTCGTGCTTAGCAGGTTTTTTCTAATAGTTATAACATAATATAGAGACATCGATTTTGAATATATTATTTTAGAGAAGACCACAATATGCCCATTGTTGGGAAAGACTTACCGTCTTTAGTCGATCAATTGGAAAACGTAGCGGCTCAGTTATCTGACTTGAGCACAGCTGGCAAGTTAGAAACTTTGGGTAAGTATAAATATATTGTTTTTTTACGTTTTTTTTATACTTTCAATCCTTTGACCAAAATCTCAGCTGATGTTCAGTAACGATGTGGTCCAGGATGGTAAACACAATAAGCCTAGGTACTGGTTCTCAAGAAATGCTGCCGAAACACACCTATTGGTATTTGGCGACAGGTTTTCTACTCGAGGGTGGTAGCTACCCAAGCGAACATTATTTTAATATAATGACCACCATCCATATTCATAACTATTTCCCAAAACCTTCATAAAGACTTACCCACGCTGCGTTTTCTGGCACATAGCAGCCATTCAAAAACCCGTTGACCACAGCTGGCATCGGTTCTACAAGCATAACCACTTAAGAGGATATCTTTACGGCATGTATTCCATACAAACGTAGTCCCCTGTTTCCGTCCTGGATCATAGCAACATGGTAAATATTTTTATACCAAATAATATTTATCCACCACCGCCATGCCCGTATGTTTTGATTTTTTCCATAAATTAGTTATTGTAGAAACTAGGAGTCTTTGAAAATGAAAAAAATGCTCCATTTTTTTCCGTAATTTTCAGACGTTCGTCAAACAAATTTGATGGATAAAAATAAAAAAAAAAGCAAAACGTACAGGCATAGCCAAATTTTTGTTACTCTAAAACTGGAAGAAAATTAAAAATCAGTTCCAATTTTGGACAACGAAACAGGGTATTACGAAGTGATGTTTTCGTCTATTTTGCATACGGTAAAATCAGTACGAGCTGCAGTTGTCTCTATTCTTTCTATGGGGCGCAACGCTATAACAATAGATTTCTGAAATACCTACTTTTTCGACAGCTTGTCCTCTTAAGTTTTGCAATACTTCGGACAATGTCGGCATTTTGATTCTTCTGCGGATCTTCTCCTTTCTTATTCGTTCTCAGTGAAACTCCCAACATAGCCCCCTCCATTACCCTTTGGGTAATTTTGAGCTTTCTAATTAGGCCCATTGTAAGTGATCACGTCTCATTGCTCTAAGTCATCACTGGCAACACACACTGGCCGAATACTTTTGTCACACTTTTACACTCCAGTATTTCGGACGAGAATATTTTTCGTAGCTTCCCGAACGCGCTCCAGATGAGTTGGACTTACCTAACAGGGTAGTTTGTACTATTTATACCGTGTGGTGCCGGCTAAGAATAATACCACCCCATATCGTTCCCGTGGGTGTCGTAAAAGGCGGCTAAGAGATAAACCAGGGGTTAGGCAGCAGCTTCCTCTGATAACCACAAACACTTACTGCGATCGCCAACCCGCCTGCCAAGCGTTGTAATTATGGCAATTCCTTATGAGAGAGACCCATGTACACGTCAAAAGGTTAAATCAATCAAAAAATCAAAACATAACAATAATTTCGAGCGTAGATTCCCCGATTTTATACGAATTGGTGCATAATGGCCATTACACATGATTTTCTTCTTGACTCATGTTCCTGTTACGCCAAACTCGTTCGGAGGCTCTACTGAGGTCACCATCATCGTACTTAGGTCTTCTGAGGTCTCACCCATAACTACTATATCATCAGCAAAGCGGAGGTGTGTTATGTATTCGCCGTTTATGTTGATGCCAAGTCCTTTGCAGTCCAAAAACTTGAAAACATCCTCGAGCGCAGCGGTGAACAGTTTCAGGGAGATAACTCCCTGTCTAAAGCCACGTCGCAAAGATTGAGGTTCCGAGCTCTGACACTGTAAACGGACTAACATGACATAGTTTAAAGCACGCCGTGTTTCGGTATCAGCAAGTGTAGACTCCAGAGCCAGATAGAGCCGTAGTCGATGTAGGCCTTTTGATAAATTCTCGTCCATCGCCGATCATCATTGTTTTGGCCTGTCCTTTATTTAACATCACAAGTGCAGGCACTTTACCGATCTCGAATAAAATTTAAACTAAATAAAAATAGTGTAATATAAAAAAAACAAGAACGATAATTAATTCTTTTCCAGCTACTAGAACCCAAAGACTGTATCAGACGAGTATAAAACCACTGGAACAATTTCGAGCGGATATAGTGTTCAAACTAACAGAACTGGAACTGCAGCTTGTACCGTTTAGGAAGAAATTAAACGTTTCTCTCAGTCACATTCGTACTGCGCAATACTATATTGACAATCAAGGGACGGTTATAGCTCAAAAGGTAAGTTTTTAAATGTGTTTCTTATTCAAAAATACACTGTAATTTTTCTTGTAATAATTAATAACAATAAACATATAAATATGACATTTTTATGTAGGTAAAAAAATTTGGTTAATGTATAACAGTAGGCAGTTTATTTATTTTTTAATTTTAACAGTACTACTTTCAATCAATAATGTTTTCAAACGTATACGTAAACTTAATTGTTAGTTATTGCAGAAAGAATGAATTAAAATATGATATACAATCTATTTCTCTTTCAAATGTCTTATATTGTGCTTAATTATAACATTGTAGATATTTAAATATTTATTTACTTAATATGATTACCTATAGGAATTCCTTTATTACGAATTCAAATTATTGTCGGTGTTAACTTTTGAATTTGATAGATGATGATAACAATCTAATAACGACAGAGATTGTTTTGTAAATTAATTTGAAAAGTTCGCCCTTCAATTTGAATTTATTCATTTTACGAAAATTCTACATTTTTGGTATTTGATTATTCAAACTAATAACACACAAATTTCGGGTTTCTATTTAGTAATAATATTAAGAATTATGTACTCTGGAAATTCAACTTTATTTTTATTATTATTAAATGTCCAATCGATTTGATAATATATGGTAACCATATTCTACTGGTATCTACTTCTCGTAACACGTTCTTACCGCACCAAACTATTTCTATTCAATTTTTCTACCACTGACATCACATTCAGACTCCTAATATATTTGAGTCGAATAGAATCATAGGCGGCTACAATTTAGCTATCTACAATCGCCAACAAAAAAACGTTAACATTGGTTTATTTTTAAACTTTGTGCTACTAACTTCATGTTGCCATATAAGTGAACTACCTATAGATTAAAATACAGTTTATACATCAATCATCGTTGCTATACTTTAGAAAAAAAAAAAACATTTTTTCCACTTTGCCAAAAATGAGTTGAACATAGCCGTTTTTTATTATACACGACTCATTTATTATTGACTTTATTCATTCTTGTAACTCCACGTTGATGACATTCACCTCAACATTCGCATCGTTATTATATTAGATGCAATCGTTTCTCACCCATCCTCTTGATTCTCACTATGATAGACTTTTATATACTGCCCTTTCATTTATGGGACATCCTGTAATCACAAATCACACCATTAACCTGTCGCCATTTCATCCGACCTGAACTTGTTCTTGGCCTTGTTTCTTGGTTCATTTCTCCGTCACACTGCAGGATAGCTTCTACAAATTTGATAAATATATATAGAAATAATTAAAATTAATTTTAAAAACGAATATTAACGGTGGTGACAATTAGTTTTCTTATATAAATGCAGAAAGTATCGAGTTTCGTATCACGGCTTATCTCTCATGTGCTGGTTGGAGAACTCATGTTCTAACATATGTTGGTAAGCACGCCGCCCGTTGTCGTCCTCTGTTTAACGTTTACGAAGCTTCTAGATCATTACTCTGTAACCATTACATTGGATCTTTGGTAAGTTTTTTTTTTTTGTAGTTGCATTTCTTCTTAGATATACCAATTTGTGTACACACAATTTATGCCAGTGTCATGTGGGTGAGCGTTGTCAGCATTACCTAACTCCAGCGAAACGATGGCCCATCCTGCTCGGACTTTCCATGGAGCTTTGTCGGCACCTTAGAATATTTGTTGTGCGTTATCTATAATAAACTTAACTTGGTCACAATAATAACCAAACAGTATAACATAAAACGCCACCAAGATTACATGATATAGAGTCAAGTACACAAGTTTAACGAATTAAACAAAATAATTGCTACATGACAAACTGAAATCGCGCCAAAAACTTCTAGTTGCACTTCTTCTTCGTGTGTTTTTAATGGCTCTGCACGGCTTGTGTCTTAGCCAGTGTCAAGTGAATTTAGTTGCACTTCTTCTTCTTCTTAGTTAATGGCAATCTGTGTGTACACACAATTTGTGCCAATGTCATGTAGGTAAGATTTTCAATCTTGTATCAGCGTTACCAAGCTCCAACAGAACGGTGGCCTATCCTGCTCGAACTTTCCATGGAGCTTTGTCGGCACCTCAGAATGTATGCTACGCGTTGTCTTCTATAATAAACTTAACTTGAACATAATAACTAAACTATTTCACACAAACGCCACCAAGATTACATGATATAGAGTCAAGTACACAAGTTTAACGAATTAAACAAAATAATTGCTACATGACAAACTGAAATCGCGCCAAAAACTCCTAGTTGCACTTCTTCTTCGTGTGTTTTTAATGGCTCTGCACGGCTTGTGTCTTAGCCAGTGTCAAGTGAATTTAGTTGCACTTATACCAATTTAAAGAAAAGGCAAAGATACTAAACCATACAGCCAAATTTGAAGTGAAGAACATTTTTCATACAACGATCTAACATAATACCAGGACTGCTTGTTAAAGCTTTCCTTTCTTGGGAATTGTTAGGAGATTTCTTGTACATAATAAAACTTTATCAGTAAAATACCAAGTAAATTACAAAATAAAGAATCATATACTGCAAGTTAATGGATTAAAAACAAACTCCATGAAAAACCGAAATCGCTCTAAGTACCTACTCCAAACAATTTAATAGCACCTGTTTTTATACTGTACATATAGCGATTTGACCACATTCTAACCAGATGTTAAGTTTGTGGTCCAAGATGGTAAATAGACTAAGTTTAGAGGTACTTGCTCTAAAGTGATGCTGCCGTAAACACCTATTGGTGCTTGCCCATAGAATTTCAAACTGTAAACTAATTTCGAAAATGTCCTACCGACATGTTATGGTGATGTTTTCCCTAGTCGAAATCTCAGACTATGGGCTTAAACCAACCGTTTATCGGCCTTTAGATAAATAATTAACCAAATACCATAAAAAGCAGTCGCCCAGAAGCCACATTACATTAATACATATTTTATATTATTGTCCTTACCATCTTTACAGTATATAAAAGGTCATCTATCTATCTGTGCGTCGATTGCCTTATACCTGCAGAACTACTGAACCGATTTTCACAATTATATTTTTAAATCCTACATTAAATAATGTGTATGAATATATAGAAAAAGTAATTAGAATAATATTAAAAAATAACTATCGTCTTTCTTCTTGCCTCCTTACATCTTTACATTATATATAAAGCAACGTCTATCTGTCTGTCTGTCCGTCAGTATACGGAGCCGCGAGCACACCGCTAGTTATATATAATAGCATTATATAAATTAGTGATACTATTGAACGTGACCAATACAATATTCTTCTGTTGATGCAAATATTATTAAAAATTGAAACAAACTCCCATCTATTTATTTTTTTTTTTTTTCCTAATATTCTATAAGATATGACCTAAATACGTGGACAAATTTAGATGAACACTTAAAAACTACACAAAAAAAGTAATAATACCGTTATATTTATCATTAACTTGAAAATCGGATGTTATTTTATAACCTAATAATAAATAAATATAAATGGTCAGTACATGAACATAATCTTCATAAAAATAATAACCATATAGAATAATAAGAGATCAGAAGTCTAAGAAGTATAACTGGCATGAAAGTGATAAATAAAGAGTAGTGACAAAGTTAGAAAAAGGAATGCTTAATTGGTTTGGACATGTAGAGAGGATGAATGAAAGAGAAATGATTGACAAAACAATTTTACAAGGGGAGGGGGTGACTAGGCAAGTTGGTAAGGGTCATCCTCGACGAACGAATCTCTACCAGATCGAGGACGTTCTGAAGGAAGCCCCAAGTCAAAAGTACCGTAAACAAAGACTATGTATTAAAGCGCTTTTAAAAGTAGAAGAAGCGAAAGACCTGTGTTAGGATCGTAGCAGATGGAATAATGTAGTCTCTGCCTACCCTTATAGGAGAGAAGGGTGACGTTATGTATAAATGGATGTATATAATTTGTCCACGAATGTGTATTAGATTTTATAGGAATATGACGTCTAGAAATACTAATGATTTATAACATAGCACGGCTGGTGGACATGTGGCTTCTTCCTCGGTATGATTTGGTGTACAACTCTAACACCACTTTGTGTAAAATTATGGCGCTCATACAGTAGAAAAATCAGGGCCCATGAAGGACTGATACTAGCAACATTGACTGGGTAAGATCAAGTTTATTTATTAACAGCGGCTTGTCCCGGCTTCGCATTGGTAAATAAAGCCTATGTTGTCCACTGATATTTTAAGCTATAGTTGAAAAAAATTTTAAAATGGGTTAAGTTGTTTTGTGACTTTAAACACAACTAACACTAACTTAAAAAAACACTTTTTTATTTTTATTAATTAATAATAAAAAAAAACGTACACAAATCATTTAAACTATACAAATCTTGATAATTCAATGAAATTCATATTCATTTTTATATTTGATTTTAATACTTAGATAACATCTATAAAATTACATCATAATTATTAGCAAAATTTCGAGGAGAAAAACGTATTTTTTTAAAGTAAAATAATAAACTCTTCAAAGCTTCTAAACACAAAAAATATAAAGACAGTTAGTTGATAAACAAAGGGGAAAAATTTCTTAAATAATTTTGCCTTTGCTTTTTTATATTATATAGATATAATTTCACCCACCATTTATTACATTTAAGTTCAGAATTCTTAATGTAATTTTTTTTTTTAATATGATCAAAAGTAATTACTTCTTAATGAGTATCATGTTACTTGATATGTTGATTACCCATAAAAATGAGACAATAGGAAACAATGGAAAGCTGGCGTAAACGCCAAGTTAGTGCTCAATGGGTTAAATTCGAAATTATAGAATATATAACATTAGATAACATAGATGTTTTCGATGTGAAAATAGCAAAACAGATAATATCATGGCTAAATGTTTTTCGAGAAAAATTATATTAAGCTTCCAAAATAATTATATAAGGTTATGTCATATTATTGAAATATCACATTATCAAGGAAAAATTAAAAACAATGAAGACCGGTTAATTAAATTAGGGTCAACAACAATAATATGAACTTATTAGAATAATATGCTTCCTTGTTACATATCTTTCCATATAGTCGTCAAGAAACGCCCACAACAGCCATGTGTGACGACAGTAATTGGAATACACCTGGGTATGTGATCTTTTACTAAACCATTTATTTACGTAATATGAAATTCCGCGTAGTTACGAAACAAACTGGAATTTTAAAATGGAAGGAATGAATGAGACATACCTTAACAAAAGAGTTTTCATTTCAATATTCAAAGGTATGGTTAAGACATGTTTTGGAAAATATCATATTAACTTTGAGCAATAAATATAGAGCATAGAGTAATAACGTTACGAGTGATAGTTCCATACAAAAACTCGCTTAACATTGAACCAAAAAGAAACATTATGTGTGTGTGTAAGCGACATGGAATTATATAATCACCGGGACGTAAAAAAAGGCGTACGTGGCTTTTTAAGGGCTACTTGAAATGGCATAACTGCACGTGTGACTAATGCCGTTCTGAGTGTTTTATTCTTATGATGATAATGATAAATCATGTCGGACAAAAAGTTACCTCCAGCGTATTTTCTTACAATATAGTTCACGTTAGGTAGCCAATAATTACATAGAATAAAAAGATTAAGATAAAATAAATAGAAACAATAACTCGGCTATACCATGTACCTAACTTTCACATTAAAGTCACTTTAATTAAAACAAATTAAGTTAATTCACGTAAACTTATGACATGAAATAAATTCAAAACTTACCAAAAAGCATTTTTTTACGTTAATGAATTAAAATCCCTTAACATTTTAGTTATTAATGAAGATTGGCATTAATTAATGTTTAGTACTAGAACAGTACTTTATTTACATCTATACTAATAAATAAAATTGAAGTGTATGTTTGCAATTACAAAATGATTATTTTTTTACTAAATAGATATGATTGTATACAGGATATCTACAACAAAAATGCGTTTTTTAAATTTTGTGTCGTTTTCTCCGTCGGTCTGTCTGTCTGTTTGTTCCGGGTAATCACCGGAACGGCTGGACGGATTTTGACGGGACTTTTTTGGTAGATAGCAGAAGTTACTCCGAGTAACTTAGGATAGTATTAATTTTCGAAAATCATCAGGGTTCCGCGTAAAAAGATTAAAACCCATAAAATATTGAATAAAATCCGATTATACGGGCAAGTGCTTGAATTTATGAGAAATATTTTTACTTTATTTTAGTACTAAACAAAAATTATGGTTCCGTATAAAAAAATACAGTGAAGAATATATAAAACGCGGGCACAGCCGCGAGCACGGAACTAGTAATACATAAAGACATATGGAGAAAAATAAGAATGATAATAGCCTAGTTATAAGCATGTAAACTAGTCTCAATTGATTATAATTAGTTTTTTTGATATTCATATTTACTTTTTGTTCAAAAAATAAACATTTTTTTTTTTGTTTCAGTCCCCCACCTCCTCCTAGAAATGATAGTTGGTGACATCTAAACGAAAATCGTTATAATTTTAATGCTTAAAGAAGCACAAAACTTCTTCGGAGAGTTCATAAGCCAGCTTCTGTGACGACTGATTGGATTGAAATAAAAACATGTTATTACCTGTGTTACTAATTAGTTTTATTAACAAGACTTATGTAAATTAAGTATTTTAATTTAAGATGTTGGAATTTAGTAAAATATGTGCGTGGACAAATTTAGAGAGTGCTGAAAAAAAAAGATAAAAATGGAGAAATATTAACAAATACTTTAATATATTTATGTATATGATCAATAGTAAACAAAACCTTTATAAAACAATTAGCCTTTTTTAGATTTCTTAGCGTTCCCCTAAATGTGTTCTTGAGTATATATGACACTTTTTTATTATTGGAAACGTGTGTTAATTAAACTTAAATTATTTTTTAAATTTAAAAAGCACACAACATCCTTTGTATGTGCTGCCAATGGATATATATTAGCAATCAAATAACTATAGTGTTATCTAAAACCAGTTCCTTTCATCTGCCGAGAATTAAGAGAAAAGGTTTCGTACAATTTTAGAGTTTTATAATAAACCAGCTACTCTCCGCGGTTTTACCAGCGTAATGGCCGTTCCCGTGAGATTTTCGGAATATAAACTATCCTATGTCACTCCTAAAAAAATTTAACTACACACCACTTTAACCACACTAAATTTCATCAAAATCGGTGCAGTAGTTTTTAAGTTTATTCGTTACGTACAAAAATACAAGTCTTTCCTCTTTATAATATTAGTATAGAAGACAATGCAAATAATTAAGTATAGATGTCTTAATAGGTAAAACTCCTTAGTACATACATTTGGTTGCTAAAGTAGATAACTACTTAGTCGTCAAGTAGGTATGTAACCCATCAGCATATAACCGACAGACCAATGTTTATAACTTCGCATTAATATTAATAAGCATTTAATATTCCAACCACATTAGCCGAACCTCGCCCTGATTATCATTTAATACTTGATTCGATTTTAATTTCTAGTATTTCTTCATTTAAGATCACCTATTAAGATCTAGGTAACTCTAGGCTAAATAAAACCTTAGGTATCTTTAATATATTATGCCAATCTATCTATGTATATATAAAAGGTAAATGGGGTTTCTTTGACGCACCGTCACCTCAAAACTATATAACCTATCTATGTTGATGGTTATAGGCTATTCATTGTTTGGATTCCAACGACACTTTCTTTTTTCTTTTTTTACTTGTATGTACATTTTTACCGCTAATAAAACCATTTTTCCATTTTCACCATTCCACCATTTTTCTTCATTCATTTGTTTTTTTAGGTTAACTATAAATGAAATGTTATATGCACTTTTTCACTCACACCTAAAGAATACGTGAAGCCGCGGACACAGCTAGTATAATATAAACTTACAGGAGCTGAGACCAATGTTCCGCGGGCACCAGCTAGTTATATAAATCAGAAACTTTCAGATTAAGTAGATATATATTTCTTATAGAAAAAAATACAAAGTCACAAAGAAATCACAGAACGGAAACGGAAAACAGTAAAAAAGACATACAAATCCCCGCTTTTTTACCTCCGTGAAAAGATCTCAATACCAAATATACAGATCTCATATATTGAAACAAATTTATGGACTCATATATATTTATAACTTTAAATGTATAGGTTTATCTTTTAACCTAAGATAACAAGAATAACTTATAACAAAAATGCGATTCAGAGAGAAGATTATAATGTTCCAGGTACTTTCTCTTTAATAATTGACCTACTAAAATATATTTCTAAGCAGAGTCGCGTTAAAAGTATAAAGAAAGCAAAGGCAGCCCAACTCACATTACTTTGTATATGAGTACTTTCGACGTGTTAATTATGAACTGAAAATGAAGATTGAAGACCTAAGCAGTATACTTATCTTTGACCAAAATGTATGTAACTCGTGATTTCGCTCTTTTGGGATCTAGTCATATTTAGATTTGCAACAAACAGTTTGGAGTAAGTGGTTGTATGATAGTTTTTTTTGTATAAATTTAATAAGCCTGGATAAAATTTCCTACAATGCGGAATTGATTTTCAGATCAAAAGATGGTGTTGTCCCAATATGTTTGTCGAATTTATAGCCTTTTGTTACACATTTATTGTAAAATATTAATATTGTATACCGTACACTTATGAAAAACCCATCATCAGTAAGTATATATCCAAGATTCGCATTCTTAGGATATAAACTATTCAATAGGATTCAATTAAAGAATATTTATGCAAATAAATCTCTAAGACTAGGTTGTTACATTTGTAATGGTTTTCTACTATCATTTTTATGAATATATAAGAAATAGTACAAAAAAAAAAACATAGTATAGATGGTTCACTGAAAGTGTGATCAATTTCTGAATTTACGTAGATTCGTATTCACCTATCTATAATATTATCTATTTGAATTGATGGCGCAGCGGGTATTGGGGCCGGATTCCGCGTCAATCTACGCTGGTTCGATCCCTAGTTATTCGACTGAAAAATCAGCCTAAGCTGGTAACGAAAAACATCGCGAGGAAACCATAGCATGGTGGTAGGGTATTTTCTAATGTCCGCCTGGGTAGCTACCACCCTCAAATTTGAAAAAATCTTTCGCCAAGGACTCATAGGTGTGTTCCGACCGTATCACTCGAGAGCCAGTACTTCCAGTAACGGATCGTGATTTTTTGAGGTCTCAGGCTAATAGAATGTCTGGGTTCCACAGTCTATTGGGAAATATTTTACAGGTATATAAGTGAGTGGAAAAGTAGCAAGTTACAGGTTGTAGGAAAAAATATATGCATCCTATTAACAAAGATAAAAATAGATCAGTAAAGTTTCTCTTTTGTTTTTAAAAACTCATTTTTTTTTCTTATTCAGTTACCTATGACTAGTTTTAGAGTAATAATTAAAAATAATTGTAAACAGTTTTTCACCTTTAATTTTCAATAATTATTTTGGTTGAATTTCATCCACTATAGGCAAAAACTGGTATTTAATTTAGGTAACATTTAAAATACCTTGTGTATTATCAATCGACATTCGATATAATGATATGTATGTGTTTAATAATATCTAATGACATTAATCTATGAATTAATATTGCTCATGGACAGTTTGTTTATATTAATCTTATTGCAAAATGTCCTTCGGTGTAATGATTCCTGAGTCACCGAATCGATTAACATTTCGCTCGGCCTTATGATAATAAAAATGACTTGCGACATGCACTACCGTTTAGATTAGAATCTGATATTATTGTTAGGACAACATTTAAATTAATATAACTTTTAGGTTTCTATTTGATTATCTGTAGGTTTGTTTAAATGTCTTATGTCATTATTAGATTGGTTGAAAACCTATTCATTCAACCGAAAGGCGTTCACTGATGGATATAGGTCTTTACCAAAGATCGCCATGACAAATTGTTGTGTCGTTGAATAGGGGTTGATTGCTATAATCGTCACGCTTGTCAGGTGAGTCGGCGATCTCAGTAGGTGTTTGTGGCCCTCAGAGGATGCTGTTGTCCATCCCTGGTTTATCTCTTAGTCGCCTTTTATGAAACTCACGGGAAGATATGGGGTGGTACTATTCTTAGCCGGTACCACACGGCTGACTGAAAATATATGTATTAAATCTATACTAATGAATAAAATTGAAGTGTCTGTTTGTAATGTCAAAATACAATTTTTTTAATAGTTACATATGAATGTATATACGATACCTATATCAAAAATACAATTTTTAAAATTGTTGTCTGTCCGGCTATCTGTTTGTTTGTTCCGGGTAATCTCCGGAACGGCTGGATGGATTTTGACGGGACTTTTTTGCTAGATAGCTGAAGTTACTACGTGTAACTTAGGGTACTTTTGATTTTCCAAAATAGTTACAGTTCCGCGTAAAATATTAAAACTTATAAAAAATATAATAAAATTCGATCCATTGCACGTTTTCACGGGCAAGTGATCGAATTTATGAGAAATACTTTTACTTTTTAACTTAATACTAAAAATAATTTAAGAAACGAATTAGGGTTTCGTATACAAAAAATTAAAACGCAGTGAAGAACATCAAACGCGGGCGCAGCCGCGTTATCATAGTTACTTATGATATTATAATTTATTATGCAATAAATAATAAAGCGATTTAGAGTAATACGATGTAAACAGTAAAGCTGCGTTCAAAAATCGCATTACATCCTGATTTAGAAATAACTCTTAAATCGTTTTTTAAAACGTTCAGAAAATGTGTTTTTTAAGCATATTTATAATTATAGTCAATAATAAAATAAACTTCATCATATTGCTTTTATTTATTCAGTACATGCTGTACCGTAATCATCGATTAGAATGTTAATTTAGGAATGTTAAACTGATTACTTCAAGAAATTGTAAAAACCGACCTAAAACACTATAATCGTATTCTTATGTTTTTTTGTAATCTTTATGTTTTGGTTATATCCGAGGTTATAGGATTTATATAATAAGAACAAGGTTATAAAGGCAGCATATATATCGCAAGGTCACAATAATGTAAATGAGACCGAAATAAACAAGTAGGTTTTATACATATAAATAGTTCATAATTAAAACTCATTTCCTTGCTTTTTGTAAACAACTATTAAGTAATTACTTTATAATTAATCCCTGTGAAGGCGATTCATCTCTTAACATATTATCATTGAGCTGATAATAATACCAAAAGTTTTGAAAAGTATGTAACATAATTATCAAAAAAATATCTTGCATATAAAAGTATATCTTGAACGCTCGGATAAATAGAAACCATTTGATTACTGAATTGAAAATGATGGACTTAGGTCCCAGAAATATTTTTTCAAACGAGCTTGGAAAAATGACTGCACTCACTTAATCTATATTAATAAACAAAATTGAAGGATATGTTTGTAATGTCAAAATATTATTTTTAACTAATTAGACATGAATGTATATACGATACCTATACCACAAATACAATTTTTACAATTTCTGTTTGATCCGGCTAATTTCCGGAACGGCTGGACGGATTTTGTCGGGACTTAATTTGGTAGATAGCTGAAATTACTTCGCGTAACTTAGGGTAATTTTAATTTGCGAAAATAATTATTATAAATAATTCCGCGAAAAAAAAATTAAAACTCATGAAATTGTAACATGGATTTATCCTACTCTATGCACAGTTTTACCGGTAGACATTTGAATTTGTGAGAAATACCTTTGATTAATGTAAGTAGCAAATTTTTTTTTGAAAAAAATTGAGTTCTGTGTAAAAGAATTAAAAACTTTACTTGGTAGTGAGAATATATATTAAATGCGGGCGCAGCCGCGGGCACACAGCTAGTGTTAAATAAAGATAGAAAATAATGTATTAACAGTCGCTATTATCATGAGGGACTTTTATCACGTCCGGCTGAAGCAAATAAATTCAATTACAATAATACTTTATTTCATTTAATTTAATATTTCAATTTAATTTTACTTATTTTTTATTATCTCAATTTATTCAATATTTGCATTATAAAGTACGTATGAATCTAACAATTGACGATTCTATGGTTTGTAGACTTCGAGCTTATGGTTTGTTCAGATAGACACGTATTACAAAAGCAACGAATATCTTACTTACACTGTTATGACATTAAGTATTGTAATCTACATAATAAGACTACGTCTGTATGTGGGATGCCGAGACAAGTATCTCTTGTTAGTCGACCCACTTTTGAACACGGCCAGTATTCGCTTATAGTATTATATAATTAAAATAGTAGCAAAGGACCATTTATCTTGTTGATATGTTATTATTCAGTCCACATACTAAATACTTTTCAATAAACCCGTTAAAACTTAATATGGTATCTTAAATATGGTTTCTTACGTTCACGTGGAGGACATAGATGAAAGGAGATTGAGGAACCAAATTTACAAGGCGAGGGTGACTGGACAAAACGGTAAGGGTCGTCGAAAAAGAAAGGCCAGGTAAAAAAATAACCACTCACGACAGTAGAAGAAGCGAAATACGTATGTCAGGATCGTAACAGGTGGAAGGATGTAGTCTGTGCGAGAGAGACCTGAAATTATGTATATATTTATTATCTTCGTAATAATGGATTATTGCCATAATGAATCACTTATGGTTCAGCGACTGTGGTCATTGGTTCAAATTCACATATTGTATTCTACAATGAGCCTGAGGTTTCGATGAAAGAAACATCAAATACCTATAGGAACTATAGTATGGTGTTAAGTCATTTTCTAATAATAACAACGACATACTAGAAATAAAAATAAGAAATAAGTTATATTACAAATCGTACATAACAAAATGTCAGATAAAAATATAGTTCAAACTTTTCGATGTTTTCAACATTACGGTCTGAGTTACATTACATGCACACTTAACCAATTACAATCTTTTGATATTTGTTTTTTTTTTTTTCTCATGTACTGGGTTTAATTAGACTTATGAACAAATATGTAGTGTTATTCTAGGTATTATAGAATTAATTGCTTCTAGATTTCAAAGTTATCGGCGTGTAAATTATGACCCATATTATACGCCATTTGGAATTTCGTAACCGTTTAAAATCTTAAAATAAAATATAGACTAAAACAGACGCCAAAGTGAATTTGAATTGTCAAGTTACATTCACTATTTATTAATAATATAATATGAAATATTTGTTATTTTTATAGCTTGACATAATTATTAAATTGCTTTAAATTACATTTATCTAAAATTTTATATCAATATAGTCTAGATAATATTTTTGTTCTTATTTTTATTTATAATCACAGGTATTTTTCTATATAACATTTTAAATTAAGCTACATCATTTGTTTTTTGTAGACACTATAGGCAAATACTTTATATAGTTTTAATTGACGATGTCTGTAAAACATGTTAACCCTTTTTTTTTTTTTTTTTTTTTTTTTTTTTTTTATGTGGGAAATGCATTGACGCATCCTCCCTCACATCTCTAAACCGGAAGCAAAATCTCCCGGATTAGAGATGCCAGGGGGGTATGTGGGGCTCGCCCGGCGTGTGGTGCCAGGAATACCCACTAAAACCCACAGTACCATCTGCCGCCTTTCTTGGGGGTGACACGGGATAGGGTGACATGCACCGCATCACCCCAGCGGCTGGCCCAACCACGGTAAATGACAGGTATACAACCTGTCATGCCGAGTCGGGCCCCTTCCTATTTTTCGCTCAGGGGGGAGCTTGGTACAAACTACCCCCTCTTATCTGCCGCCAGCAAAAATGTCTCGCCCCTCTCCTCCTTGGGTTCTTATAACAAGAACTCCAGGGGAGAAGGGCTTGGGACGGGTGGGGCCGACTCAAGGTGGCAGAATTGCACGGGCGAACCGTGCTCTTCTGCCACCCAGCCTTCTGCGGCGGAGAAGATCCGCCAAGGGATTCTCCTCCCGCTCCTTCTCTGCGGCCTCCTTCTGCAGCAAGACTTGCTCACAGAAGGAGGCCACAGTTTGCCAGACCCTCTCACTGCCGAGCATGGCTCTCACCACACTCGGCAGTGACAGGTCCGGTCCCATCTCTGCCACCACATTACGACGCTGCTCGACCCACGCAGCACACTCTGCCAAAGTGTGCTGCGCGGTATCCTCTGCAGCGTCGCAATGATGGCATTCTGCTGTCGGCTCCCTCCTGGCTATCTTGTGCAGATACCACCCGAAACAACCGTGTCCGGATAGTATCTGCACAAGACGGAAGCTTAGGGAGCCGTACCTCCTACTCATCCATTCCTGGAGGACCGGGCGGATAGCGTCTACCGTGCTACGACCGTAGCGCACATCCACCAGGTCCTCCTCCCAACGCCGAAACGCTGCCTCCCTCGCCCTCCTCTTCTCCTCCACCACCTCCGCGTGTGCAAAGCGGAGCCCTCCACCATCCCTCCTCGCCGCCGTGAACCGGTACACGGCGGCGAGCACCTCCGCTTCACGCTCCCATGGCAGGGATCCTGCGAGTACCAGAGCTGCCGACGCGGACACCGTGCGGTAACCGCGTATCGCCCTTATCGCCACCGTGCGCTGCGTAGCCCGCAGCACACGGATGTTATGGGCGTTAAGGGCGTCCGCCCAGACCGGTGCCCCATAGACAGCCATGCTCCGCACGACCCCTGCGTGGAGCTGGCGACACTTCTGGCCTGGTCCTCCCAAATTTGGGAGGAGCCGCCCCAGTGCCGCTGCGGCACCGGCGATGCGCAGTTGGAGTCCCTTGAAATGGGACTCAAATCGCCATCTCCCGTCTAAGATCAAGCCCAGATATTTCATCTGGGCCTTCACTCGGACCCGGTGCCCTCCCACTGAGATGCTGGCACCAGGGGGTGGCCCACGCCGAGGACCCTGAAATAGCAGGGCCTCGGTCTTTTCCACCGCGACCCTAAGTCCCAGCATCTCAATGCGCCTAACCACTAGAGCCACTCCCTCCGTGGCTAGGCTCTCCACCTCGCTCCACTCCCCGCCCCCTTGGGCCACGATCATAGTGTCGTCCGCATAGCATATGATGCGCACTCCACTAGGGAGTGCGCTGCGGACGACCCAATCGTAGCCCAGGTTCCACAGAAGCGGTCCTAAGACCGACCCCTGTGGAACCCCGCAGTCCGTCGGACGCCTAACGGTGGTGCCCTGCCTGTCGACATAGACTACCTCCCTGTGTTGGAGATAACTCTTCAACAGCCCCCGCATGTACTGGGGCACTCCAAAATACCGGAGTGCCTCAAGTATCACGGCATGTGGGAGGCTGTTGAAGGCGTTGGCGATATCCAAGGACACCGCCAACAGCCTATCTCCCTGGGAGGTAGCCGCCATCGACCACCTTTTTAACCTCATGAGGGCATCCACCGTTGAGCGCCCGGCTCTGAAGCCGAACTGGCCATCCGCGAAATCCGGTCCTATCTCCTTCATATGCTGGGTGATGCGGGAAGCTATTATCCTTTCAAAAAGCTTTCCCACATCATCCAGCAACACCAGCGGCCGGTAGGCAGATGGGCAGTCCGGGGAGCGACCCTCCTTTTCTAGGAGGCAGAGGCGGCCCTGTTTCCAGGGCCTGGGGAACTGTTCAAGCGTGAGACACCGGTCAAACAATTCCCGTAACCTGCCTCCCAAGTACTTTAAAGCCAGCTGCAATACGCAGCCTGGAACCCCATCGGGCCCTGGCGCCTTCCGCCTTCCGTGAAGGCGACTCACCGCCATCTCCATTTCCGCATCCGTCATCTGCATAGTAGGAGTGGCAGGCATCTCTTCCACGCGACTTATGGGCACCGTCTCCGGTGGGAGGAACTCCTGGGAGGCGTGAGGAAAGAGAGCCCCCACGACCCTTTCCAGTATTGCCGGATGGAGAGTTTCCGTGATCGGGGGAGCCAGCCTCCGAAGTTTCCTTCGAGCAGCCTGAAACGGGCGTCCCCACGGATTCCTCTCCAACGACTGAAGGAGCTCCTCCCAAGCCAGATCCTTAGCCCGGCCGATTGCCGCCTTCAGGGACTCTCTGGCTTCCCTGTATTCAGCACCCAGCCGGGCTTCGACCACAGGGTCCCGTCTGCGTCTCCTTCGATTACGGGCATACTCCCGGTGCGCCGCGCTGCACGTCTGCCGGAGCTGAGACAGCTCCGGAGACCACCAGTACACCGCCCGTTTATTCGGGCGGCGTCTGTACCGTGGCATCGATGCGTCACACACCTCCGCTAATGAGTGGCGGAAGCGGAGGGCGGACGCGTCGACTCCCTCCTGTATTGACCACCGTCCAACCCAACTCTGGACGATGGCCGTCTCCTCAGCCAGTTCCCGGTCCATCCGGCTGAGGACCCATCGGGGAAACGGTGCTCCGCGTCGGAGGGGACGCGCACCTTCACTTGCGTCGGAGGAGGAGACCTCGAACCATATGTACCTATGATCCGATAAGGTCTCCACCTCGTCTCGCACGCGCCACCTCAGTACGCGACGTGCAATAGCCGGCGTGGCAAACGAGAGGTCCACGATGGACCCTCCGTTATGTCGCACGCATGTTAGCATCGTGCCGCGGTTGAGGAGGGACAGTCCCACCTGGACTGCCCATTCCTCCACTGCCTGCCCTCTTGGATTCGTGGTCCTCTCTCCCCAGGTCCTGGACTTGGCGTTGAAGTCGCCAAGCAGGACCACAGGAAGAGGCGCCAGCCGTCCAACCACCACTGACAGAGAGTTGAGAAAGATCTCGAACTCACTGAAAGGACGGTTGGGGGAGAAGTACACTCCGACGAGAGCGTACCTACCCCAAACGGCCGCCACGAAACCCATCACCTCTCTCTTTGACTGAGAGGGGCGCTCCCTTCACGCTGAATATCGCGACGAGACCCTCCACGTCCCCAGCCCAGTTGGGTTGGGTGGGGACATGATAGGGCTCTGCCGCAATCCCGATGTCCGCTTCCCACTCTGCCGCCGTTTGAATGAAAAGGTCCTGGGCGGCGGCGCAATGGTTTAAATTTCCTTGTAGGTAGTTAACATGGTTGTAGTCCATTAGTGATCCATGTTAGCTACCTCCTGCCTTTGGGTATCTTCTCTGGCCCCTGGAAATGGGAGCCTCCATTTGCCACTGGAAGGGGGCTTGCAGTTGGCCCCCCCCATGCTCCGCCGGTGCCCCTCTTGCATGACACACTGCGCAGTGGGGCTTGCTCGCCCCACACTCTGATGCTCTGTGCCCACCTTCCCCGCACCTAAAGCACAAGGAGCTCCTGTCGGCATCCTTCTCCGGACATAATGGCCGGGTGTGCCCCAAGCCCATGCAGTGGTAACACCGCATGGGCTTCTCCGCTAATGGGAGCACCCTGGCCACGCTCCACCCAACCAGGAGCTTCCCTGCCTCCACCAACCTCTGTGCAGCTTCGACCGGCAATGATAGGTGGGCCACTCCGCCTCTCCACCCAAACCTTACCTCACCAGCTCTTACTTGGTCAGGCTGGCATTGACCTCTAGCAGCAGCTGCCGCCACCAACTGTTCTTTACCTGCCGAGTCATCCAAGTCGACGATTCGGATGTCAGCCCTCTTGATAGGCCGGCTCACCTCGACCGTGTCCGCCAGCACCCCCTTCAGGCGTTGGGCCAATGCGTCTGCCTTGGTTGCAGCTTCTGTACCCGGGATCTCGATAATGCGAGCTCCGGTCGCCGTTGGGCGGACTTTGAGATCCTCTATTCCTAGCTCAGCCGGGCAAATTGTTTCCTGCGCTTTTCGCAGGACTCCCCTGTAGTCCAAACCCTGCGCAACCGCCCCTGGTTGCAGCTTGATGATTACTGCAGCTGACTTAGGGACAGCTGGCAGCTTGGGGAGAGCCTTCGCTACAGGATCCTTTTTTTTTGGGGCAGCCGACGTGGGTGGAGAAACTGCAGCAGCCGCTGCAACCCTCTTCTCCTTCCTTTCGCCCGAGCACTCTGGTCCAGATGACTTCCGCTGCCACAGCAGGTACGCCTGGGGCAGATGGAACAGGCAGCGGAGCCCATTCTTTCCCCATTGGATTAGAATGGGGGAGTGGCGGTACTCCCTGCGCCCCCGGTCTAACCAAACTTTGCTTCAGTCCCTCCCCTTTCCTTCGGACCAGCCCCTCCTGGATCTCTTCCCTATCGCCTATCGCTGCCCCCTCTCTTCTTCGGTCAGCAGCAAGAGGCGGACGCATCACTCTCTCCGGGGGCAGACGATCTTCGATATTTGCTAACCGAGCATCAAGCATGTTCACCATCGTTTCCCTCAGAGAGTCTTTTATTTCTTCCGCCACCTGATTCAGGGCGTCCTGCCATTGCGGCCCAGGTGCTTCCGCAATCTGATCCCTCCCCTGTGAAACCGTCGCTTTCCTCACCTCCTCCCACTGTCGCTTGTACTGTTCCACATCATACCTACATAGCTCCAGTTCTCTTCTCAGCCTCCCTGTTTCAGCCGTGAGCCTCGTCACCTCATCATTTTCTGTCCTTGCTAAGAGCGCCTGCACCACCTCTTCCAAACTTTTCGCTGCCTGCTTGAGGTCCTTCGCATAATCTCTCCTTAAGTTCTTCGACATAGTTGCCACCTTGGTAATTGCACTCACCCCCTCTGAACACAGCTTACCTAACTCCCTGTTATTAAGATCTCCAATAGGGGTGAGCACCGTCAAGTCCTCCATCTCACGCCTGGCTTCCCTTGGCGTGTCACTAGCAGCAGACCCTGGTCTGCTCGGCCCACTCTCACTTTCCGCTTGCGAGTTCTCTCCACTCTTCTTAGTGGAAGACTTCTTTTCTTTTTTCCCCTCCTTTTCCTTTTCGTCTGGTACAGGAGTAGGCGGCCTACTTGCAACCAAACTGTACCTGCTCCCCTTCATGCTCTCACTATCGTCCCTCGTCTTGCTAGTTGACCGGCTATTGCCCCGGGTGTAGTTTCGAGATTTCCTACCGCCCCTAGTTCCAGAGACACTCTTGGCCACTTTTTCTCCTCCCTCCTCAACCTCAGATCCCTCCGATCCGCTCTGCAGATCATTTCTCGTTCGCTTTCCCCTTTTAGAACCCCCCATGTAACTATCTTTAGGCGACAACACCTGATTTTCGAACGAGTACCGCCTGCCAGCCACTACGAGCTCATCTCCTTCCGCATCAAGCGGCAAAACCTTATAATAATCGCTACTTTCCACTTTGTAGCCTTAAACTAGCTGAGAGCATCTGCTCTCAGCTAAATTAGCCGCAGGAATAACAGCGAATAACCCCCCCCGTAACAATAAACTCAACAAGTAACAATAAAATAACATAAAGTCAACAATAAAACTTAACAACGAAACTAACCTTCGTCTACCGGAGAGAGATTACCAGTACCCGATCTAGATGGCGCCCTCGTCAAGTTGGTCGCGCTAAAATAACACCGGCCAGAGTGAACGGGCCAACCACCTCTTGAGACAAAAGTTTACTTTTGTCGTCAAGAGATGGTAGCACCGGTATCCTACCTTGCGCTATTCGACCGCGATCCTCAAACGACGTGACTTAAGTCACGATCGAACCGCAGATACCCTCCCCGCCTGTATCAAATACTGCCGCTCTGAATTCGAAAACTCGCCAAACTAGAGAGCAGTAAACGCACATCCACTCTCTGCGGCTGCCCGAACGCGACTCAAAACATGTTAACCCTAGAAAGAGAGTGGCTGTCGGATCATAATAATAACAACATACTTTTAAATTAAGGTACTAACGAACTAAATGAACGTTAGAAAAGATTTAATTTTGTTTGCTTTTTTTTATTGTGTATTTAGGCTCATTATAAAGTCTACCACTTTTTATTTCCTAACTAACGCTGTTACCGAAAGGGCCTTTACAGCTACCGAACTTTACCGGCTTTACTTTACCGGGCTTTACAGAACCCGGAGTGTGTGCGGGTTCTACCACTCACCCATAGTGAATTCAAAACAATCCGATTAACATTTATGCGAACACAGAACCTAATTACTAAGCTATTGATTATTTATTATTGCGTACAATTAAAAACGAAATGCATAGGACAGAAGAATGCTTTTGTAAATAACGGAATGTTACCTAAAATAATTATAGTATCGATCTTCAAAGTTACCGATACAACATTGCCCTACAAAATAACCTACAAACATTTATTAAAAGGTTAATAACAAAAACTTTAAAGGCTCATTTATCGCCTTACAATTACTGTGGACTTATTTGGAAAATGTTAAAATAACAAAAGTTCAAGAATCCGCTATCGGCTGTCATTCAGACGAAAATGATCTCGCCTTGACACGGATTTCTGTTACAGCTAATTATATCGTTTAAGCTTGCGTGAACATTGTTATGATAATCATACTGTATAATAATGAGTTTTACGAGTTAATTAATTATATTTTTTGTATCTTCATGCCAACACATAAATAATCTTCTAACGTTTCATTTGCTCTGTAGGCTAAAACGTTGTTTTTTTCATGGTTTAGATTGTATTTAAATTATAATAATATTTACTTAATTATTTTCAATATTATTAAAAAAAATATATATGAAAAAGAATATCATTATATTTTATTGATTTAACAATCGTGCATTAATTAAAGTTATAATTAAGTATTTTTAAAATCGTAGAAGTATACCTTTCTATAAGAAATTATTGAAACCATTCAATCACTCTAATTAATAGAAACTCTTTATGGCTGTTTCAGTCAGATTCGTTTACATTCAAGTATCAGTAGTTTATCTAGACGCCTAAATATATTAGTGTTCTCTACAATTGTCCCTCTGCATGTCAACTCTCAATCAATATCAAAGATACGACAATTTTAACATTAACCAACCTAACATTAATATTATATTATAGAAATACAGAATCAATAAACCAAAAGAAATAAAAAATAAAACCTTAATAGACAGAAAATAATATCAAATAATTTCTTAAGAATATCTGAAAAACGTTTTATAAAGTTTCATTAATTCCTAGATAATTTATTTTGACAAACACCGTTCAGTGAAAATAAATGTATGTAACTTACATGTAGAATCGTTTCTTTAATGTTTTAGTATGAACTTAGTAGTAGAAGCTTATGTTCATGATCTACGCTTACATTCTGGACAGTATTGATGTCAAAGTTAATCGATACTAGATGAAGTTGAACTTGAACTCGCAAGTCAATGACCCGAGTCGTCTGATAGACTCGGTCGCATCTTCGCAATACATCTAATGCACTTCATGATTCATAGTTTGTAAAGACAAGTAAGTTGAATGAACTGAATGAATGGATGTCTTACTTTACGTCAAACAACATCGAAAATTATATACTAAATTGCAACTTCATTCGCGTGAAATATATTGTCATTGCTGTCTAACTAATACATGTACTTTGAAGCGATGATGGCGCAGTGGATGGTGCGGCCGGATTTTGCATCAATGGACGTGGGTTCCAGCTCACCTTTTCAACTCTAAAATCAGCCTGAGCTTTTGATTAAGGAAATCATCTGGAGGAAACCATAGCATGGTGGGAGAGCATTTTCAAAAAAATGCCTATCTGGGTATCTACCACCTTCAAGTTTGAAAACCTGACGCCAAACACCAATAGGTGTGTTCCGGTGGCGTCACTTGAGAACTGAGATTGAGATTGTTTACCATCCTGGACCAAGTCGTTACTTAACATCAGGTGTAATTGTGGTCAAAGCACTGAGCCTATGCCGTGTCAATCATAACGTAGTCTAAAGTATTTCCTGGGCTTCACAATCTACATTAATCTCAGTTCTCAGTTCTACGATTTCCCAGGCTTTATACACATATAAATATGTATGTATATACGACAGTTATATGTTTAGTTACTTGAATATTAAAGAACCAAATAAACAATCCATAAATCTCTCATGAAGTACATTACCCTTATGAATTTCATAGTAGACTCTTAGTTACGCAACCATTAGACGGGTTTATTTGACCTTTCACCACAAAAGTCTACTCGGCGATCTAGATCCGCCAGCCGATAAACGCATGTGTCCGCCCGGCTTGCGAAACAGCAATTGCTATATTCATTGCTAGATATATTCTGAATTATAAAGGCACATATGAATAATTTAGATTTCAAATAAACGTGCTGAAATACACACAGTATGATTTTAGAAAGTTTTGTTTAATTATTAATTAAATTAATTTCATATAAATTTGTATAATTACGAGTAGAATCGTATGAAATATATTAAAACCTATGTAAAAGTCAATCGTATGAATGGACAAGAACGAATGTAGCTGCAGATCTCCACCAATCAGCGGGCCCGGCGCCTTGCAGCTATCTTCATATTCAACAGATGGGTAATATTAATTATATTTATAATTGAAAAGTAAATCGTTCAGGTTAAAACTCTTCTACTATATAAATATTTCATTTCAAGTATTGCTTAGTTAAGTTTGTATCAATCACCAAGTGTTGTAATGTATTTTGTTTTATTAAGATATATTTACATTCTACACTATTAAACTTCCATATTATCATTTTATTATGACATTTGAAAATATTAACTGATTATTTCGAAACTACGCTGTACACTTACTTTTTAAATAATGTTCAATGCGGTTTGTACTAGTAAATGTCTTTACATTTTATATATCGATTTATAATTATATAACAACAACAAACAGCTGTCGAATACAGAACGACCCTACAAGGCCTTCTCTATATGGGTATCAGATTCTTCTACGTTATGTATGGACAGCATACTATTTAAAAGTATATTGAGTATCAAGTAGAAACCTTTAATAAAATTTTTGTAAAATTTTTATAGTTCAGTTTTAAAGGTATTTTTAAAAGAACACGTGCATAATGTTTTCGATAAACGTATGATTATTATTAACCAGTAGTTTCACGTAACTAAATATTTCTTATGTAAAATTTGGTAAAATAAAAATCACAATATTTCATAATACATTTAACTCTGACATCTGGACTAGGTTTAACCTGTGTCTCAGGTGTCTACCGCTTTCCAGATATTGTCAATTTACGTATTTCCTCACTCTAAAATAATAGATTCAATTACGAATATTCACTTTACCGCGCGCGTGTGCTTATCCATATTTTTATATGCACACGTGTATTTATGTCTGTTTAATCTAGATAATTTCACATAAGGTGTGTTTTGGAGTTTTTGGCGGGAACTATATTGTCTTTAATTCATTATCTTGTATTTTGTAACTTTGATGGAGTGCAGGGTGCAGGTTGTGAGAGGCGATAAATAATTAGAAAACACGTCTTAGCTTGACGAATGATTTATTAGGACTGACTTACAATTAATATGTCTTATACCACTATAGAGGTTTTACGCGATATAGTTTGGTTATTACGCGTAATCAAAGTGTACTGGAAATAAAAATGCAAAACGTTTATTCTGATCTATAACATAAACTCCATGGGATGGTCTAGCTAGACAGCCGCCATTTTGCTAGTACATAAAGCATTGAATAGAAATATATTGTTATCCACAAGACATTGGCACAATTATGTATGTAATCGTCAGATTGCAATTAATTACTAAACATGATTAATATTACTTTGTAAATCTCTGTATGTTTTTCCAGTGTACACTATTCCATGAAGATCATATCCAAAGAGATTTTCTTTTAATAATTCTTTAAATATATATAAGAAACGTACACCAATAACAATCTAATTACATTTAATATGCAGTCGAAAGTATATTATCCTATCTCCAAAATTATATCTTGAATAATGGTCATAAAATTTTCAAAAAAGAAAATACAATTAACTTTCAAACACTAAGCATAAAATTAGTAAAAATCCAAAGAAATAGTTTTTTTTACGATATATAACGCACATAACTAATAAATATTATTTTACTTATTCCTTAAACGATTCAAAATGCGTAGTCCGTAAAATTCTAGTAACATTGCGACGTGCTATGGTTTAGATATATATATATAATTAATACACATTTCAAATGTCCATAGCTTAAGGCGGAAAGTTTCGAAATGGGCGCGGATACCTATTTCGAATGTTTTAATAGACGTTGGTGCACCTAAATGTTTGCTAACTTTAACGAAAGTACTAAATAGAAATTCTATTTCATTCGGTAGGTAATTCTTAAAAGATTAATAGTCAGGTAGAGTACGGATTAGAGTAATAAAGTAGTTCTCAATCATAGTCGAAAAGAGATCTTAATTTATAATTAGTAGCTTAATCAACTACCTGTGGCTTCACTTGTTTATTTTGATTGTTTCTCTAATTCACTATTATCCCCGTAACTCATTATAAATATGAATAAAAGTGACAATCAAAACATAATTCAGTATAAACTTTATAAATCTCACTTTGGAGTAATTCAATTTACTTTATGTAGATAATGCTCATTCAATAGAAAAAGGTCCACTGCTGGACATAAGTCTCCAGTCATCCAGTTGACTCCCGCGATCTACACTAGATCGTCGGTCCACCTTGTGAGGGGCCTACCCACGTTGCGTCTTCTGGTACGTGGCAGCCATTTGAGAGCCCGTCGGCCTCATCGGGCACCGGTTCTACAAGAAATATTCCCAGTTTGGCAATTCTTCGGGCAATATCGGTTACTTAAGTTCTTCTGCGGATCTCCTCATTTCTGATTCTATAACGCAGTGAAACTCCGAGCATAGCCCACTGCAATACCCTTTGGGTAACTTTGAGCTTTCTAATTAGTCCCATTTTAATCGACCACGTCTCAGTGCCATAAGTCTGTAAAACGCCTTTTTAATATATAATAAAAATAAATATAAATAAATAAATAATGTAAAGGCAAAACATACGTAAAAATGGGGTTATTTAAGCGGCCGGATTTCTACTTTTACATTAATGTCTCTTATAATACCATAACTGTTTTAAAAGATGGAATAATCATGAGCATTAGACTATTACGGCAATCAAGTAATAAGGCGGTTTGTCAATGATTAACTGTACCTATTTATGTACATAATACAGACACAGTGTTCAGTACAGTGGGCTGCGTAATTTCGCTATTCCAAAATTGGGTCGAGTTTATTGAGCATTTTGCACGTGTTGCGTATTATGAATCCTTCTTTTGTAAAGCCATGTATGCTGAAATAACATAAGAGTCACGTACATATGTTAAGTAAAAAATATAAATACGTATATAGCTATATACAATATCTTAAAGTTTTTTTTCTTTATTCTTTGTTATCCTTGCGTCATATATACGTCTGTTTGTCCGTTTGCTGGCTTATAACTCGAGAGCCACTAACCCGATTTATATGATTCTTTTTGAAATCGTAGGTATGATATCTGGTCAGATTTTTTACATTGAATAAAAAATAATAATAATAAACACTTCATAAAATGACCATTACGATAATGGTTCCTTCTTTACATCGTAAACGCTGTCCATAATTTAATCATTTACTCGAGCGGAGCCGCTGGCACTGCTAGTGTTCATTATGGAACAAATGTCCTTCATAACCATTCAACTTCATGACCATACTTCCACATGATCTTAAGTGGCATGTGGTCTAAGGTGATAAACACGCTAAGGCTAGATGTAATGGCTCTCGAGTGATGCTCTAGGAACACACCTACAGATTTTCAAACTTCAGGGTGGTAGCTACTCAGGCCAGCATTTTTAGAAAACGTCATACCAACATCCTATAGTTTTATAAGAACGTAGAAAATCACCTAAAGCTCATATAGGCTTTGAACCAACGACCATTGACGCAGAATTTGATTACACTTCCACTGGAGATAACATCTCTTTAAGCCGTTATAACTGAAATCTACAATATATCCTGCGCTGTTATAATGATCAAGCATGAATTCCTTTTGCAATAGTTCTGGTACTTCGTTCATAGAGAATGCCTTGAGTCCGCATCATGATATAGTGACCGTCCAACACACCATACTGTTTCTCACATGTGCATTCTACATAGGTTTCTTTGCACATTCAATGACTAGTTGTCAAGACACAAAACAGTTGTCATAATAACTAAATTCATAAGTATGTATAGTTAAGAATCTATGATGGCCCAGATGGTTGTGCGGTCGGATTCCTCATCAATTATTGCAGGTGCGACCCCACCTATCCAAATCTAAAATCAGCCTCAACTTTTCGGTGATGAAATATATCGTAGGGAAACCATAGCATGTTAACAGAGCATTTTCTAAGAATGCCCGTCTGGGTGTCTAAAGTTTAATACCTGTCGCCAAATGCCAATAGGTGTATTTCGGCAAAACTACTTCGGAACCAGTACCTGGACCACATCGTCACTTAACACAACGTCAGATTGTGCTCATAGCGTGTAAAAGGTAAGCCTATATAGTGTAAAAAATAAATTATTTGTAACTGATAAGATTAATCAGGGTTATATCGTTTTCTACTCAGTATCATCCCGGAGTTTGGAATTTGTGACCGATATGGCGACAGGTTCGCCCCCTGTCACATCTGGGATGGAACTAAGCTCGGCGAAATGTGGGTGGTGTAGTTCGCTATTTCACCTCTGCCTAACCCTTCGGGGATAACAGGTGTGAGCTTATGTTATGTTTTATATCGTGAAATCACATGCACGGTAACATCCTAGCCGAAACTCGATCCCTTGGATTGGATACCATTTAGGGCTAAGTACCTTTAGTTATCGCCACACGTGCACACTGAAAGGCCTAACAGAACAAAAAAAAAGTGAGCTTGTAAAGAACGCAAACTTTCGCAACGAATACTGTGTACCACATAATATTTCTAAATAATAAATATTCGCACTCGAGTGGCCTAAACTTTAAAAATATATATTAACATGGGCATTGACCTCTGACATTGACATTCAAGGCGTAACTACCATTCTGTTCAGCTTCATTGGGCATTACGTTATAATATATTATGTAAAATAACTCTATATGTTAAGTTAATTTTTTTCTTTTAGTATTAACATATGTTTATGTAATAAACTGGTTTTGCTAGCTAGTTTAGAAAAATTGAGAATTATAGCTTCAGTTTTAAGGAATTTCTCATCGATTTTTATTTTGTAGTAATCAACGTCGATGAAACGAAGATTATAAAACGCTAATATTAGATAGAGTATTTAATATTAAATGTTATTTATATGTCCGAGGATTACTTAGAAAATCCCAGCACCGTACAATAGTCTTATGATAATTGTAAGATTGGACGCAATTTCCAGTAAACTGTTATTTAAGAGAATACGTTTTAAACAGGAATATATCGAGACATAGATTATATATTATATTGAGTGATCATAAATACAAATCAAAAAGAGCATGTGTACAGAGTAGGTACACGTTTAGTACACGTGTCAAAAGTGATACGAGTTGGCAATATTTGCTATAAATCAACAAGATAAATTATTAGTAAGGGATATCATAAACCGAGAAAGAGAAAGAAAATAAGTATGCACACTTTCTAAAATACCATCACGTGTACGCTCCCTCAAGAATAAATAGATATAACACAAAAAGATAAAAAATATATATTATACAGTCAAAAAGTTTAACGTGTTTATTATTTTTATCTCTATCTCCCTCATTACGTACTTCTATCTGTGATTTAATATTCAAAATGGTGTCGCTAATTCTGACACTTAGCGTCAGAATGTCTGACGCTCTTCGCATGACTCGAGCATGTAATTTTACTCTCATTATTGTGACATAACAAACCCACCACTTAGAGCGTAATATCAAAGCCTACTTTACCCGCAATGCGTGAACGTCGTTGCTCTAAAAAAAACGTAACATTAGAATGATTCAGCCGCTTAACACTCGTGCAAGTATTTCACAAGTGCGCGCAGTGATTCATAAAACAGTCGCAACTCTTCATACTAATTAGAAGTAAAAAAAAGTGTTGTAACACTTAGCGTTAGTGAAGCAAACTGAACTAAAGCGTATTTAATAACTGGTTCCTATAAAAGCATGACAGCCGCTTAGTCGCTTTAGTATTGTGAAGTTTTGTTTACCTTTAAAAAATAATACGTTATGCAATCTAGTTATTTTTTTTACATTGTATTGGCTCAGGGCTTTGATCACAATTTCACCTGATGTTAAGTGACGACGTGGTCTAGGTTGGTAAACACTTAAACTACAGGTACTGGTTCTCAAGTAATGCTGCCGGAAGACACTTATTGGTATTTGGCGACAGGTTTTCAAACATGAGGGTGGTAGCTACCCAGGCGGGCATTATTAGAAAATGCTCTATCAACATGCTATGGTTTCCGTACGATGCTTTCCTTCACCGAAAGCTCAGGCTGATTTTACAGTTTGATAGGTGGGTTTGAACGCGCGTCCATTGACGTGGGTTCCGCTCACACTACCAACTAAGCCATAAAATGTAAGAAATAATAATTAATTAATTTGATATAATATCATAAAAATAGTTAAAATAAATAATCAACGATATTAAAAAAAATTAACAGTAATTTGTACCGATGTCATATAAAAAAATACTTTCGAGATATTTACTATAATATTGTACAAGAATAAATATCTTTTTAATTTAAAAAGTTCCTTTTACATTATAAAACTCCATCAAATCATAACTTTAGCTAGTCAGTAGAACTGATCAACAATCCTTCATACTTTAACTTTGCAAGTTGATGAAAAGCTAATATTTAACAAAATTCTAACCAAACATTAATCCTGGTAACACCGTACGGTGTGAATTTACACTTTCACCTTTTATTTCGTATTCCGTCAAAGTTATGGCGGTTTTGTTGAATGTTTTTTTCTCTCTCACATAAGTGAGATAACAATCATAATAAATAAGAGTACAATAATCAACAAAACTAAAAAAATATCTATTACAATTTAAAATATAATTAAATTGAAATTATTAAATTTGGTAAATATATATTAATACAATTTACACACCTCTCTGTGCTTCCGCTGACTTTGGATATAACGATAATTTGTACAGTTTTTTATATGAAAATGTTATACTTACCAGATTGAGTTTCTTATTGGCTCTTCTCGACTGGGTTGTTTTCCGAACCGGTGGTAGTGTCTTCACGTTTATAAGCGCCTTGTTGGGGCCTAAAATATATATATATTTTTTATTTTGAATATTTGATATCATTCAACAGTCGATCGGTTTGTTATCACAATAGGTAACATAAACCTAGGACGTAAAATAGTCCTTAATTAAATCCTTAATTGTTAGTTATAAAGTTCGTACAAAGGCAAACTTCAGTATGAGGATGTTTTCGTCTATTCATTCGTATTCATTCATTTCGACTATTCGTACATATATGCATGAAATTTCCTTGTGCAAACTTTTTTTTTTGTGTAACGTTTAGTTTATAGTTTACTTGCCACACGTTTTTCTGTTCAAAATGCTCCGAATTTTCGATCCTTCTTTTTTCGACGAGTTCATACAAAAATTATTTGCAATTTTTACAGAATTTTTTATCAAATTTCTATGAACGAACAGATTTATTGTTCTCCTAAAAACACTATAGAGCTATTTAAAAATATAAGTCAAATCGCTACAGCTTTTCTCAATTGATGCGCTTGCTAGTAAATAATATTTAATTTTATTTATATACCTAAATTAATTATTTTTTTTATTAATAACATAAAGTATTTATAAAACTTACAATATCATATTTCAATCGTTAGTACATAATAATTGTAAGTGAATTAGAGCAAAAAAATATAAAACACGTTGACTAATAATATAAAAATATTACCAATTGAAAACGGACGAGGACTGATTCGCAATTTTTTATAATTTATTCCATGTAATCATATTCAGCAATATGCAATTATCTTTATAATATAATTATAAAATGAATTTTGATCGTTACATATATATATATTAATAAGAAGTTTGAAATTGTATTAAAAAAAACAACTAGCCGTGTGCCCGCAGTATCGCTGGCTTATACTAACAGGTAAGGATGTAAGAAGAAACACAATAGGTCACGTTTGCCAAGTTTTTGTTAAATTATTCTGATTACTTTACTAGGATTTAAAAAAAGAATCCTGTAAATCGGTTCAGTGGCTACAAGCTCGATTTATAAACCAACAAACGGACAGACAAACAATTGAAACAGATAGACGTTCCCTTTAATATAATTTAAGGAAATATTTAAATATTTTATAAGGCATATTACTAAATACATACTACATCATTACATATTTATAATCTATATATTTGTTTATCTACCCACTCAACTGTAAATTGAAACAATCAAACAAGTGCCTACTTACAAGTACTATTTCCAACTACCTCCACTAACAACTCTACCAGGTTGAAAGTTTGTAATGTTTTTTTTAAAATAAAGAATACTACTTTGTAGCTACAAATAAGAGCTTACTCGAAAACCCACCAAAAACCCATATATATCCGAACATACTGAGAGGGTCAAGTATATTTTTTATATTATTCTTGGTAAATGAATATCTGCGAATTACATACATAATTCTCCCTGTGTCATGTAATAAGTTATGTGTTTAATCTTATAGCAACGCTTTTAAGCTTCAACAAAACAGGTGGCTCATCTCGCTAGAACTCTCCATGGGGTTTTCCTGGCAACTCATAATAAACGTGTCGCGTCATTATTTCTAATACAGTTTACCTGTGCACAATAACCACACGATATCATATAGGGTCCAATACGCAGAGTAATGGATTGCTACATGACAGACAGAGATCCTTTTTTTATATTTGTTATCGCGAAGAAAATTGCTGCCGTGAGTGTGATGGCTAGTGGTGGTAGTAGTAGGTGGTGGTAGGTGGTTTAGAATACAACCACCACCATTCCTATCCTGTAGGATGTCGTAAGAAGCGACAGAAGAGAAAATATGGCCATACATCTATGCTCGGGCCGTAGGTGGCTGTTAACCATCAAAAATAGCAACCTCAAGTGACGACGTCAGGCAGGCGGCCGGTCGTAAAAAAAAATATTTAAAACTTGAAGCAAAATGGATTCGAAGAGGAAGTCATGTTAAGGAAAAATTACAAACAAACTTTTTTTAAATTATAACACACACACACACACATATATATATATATATTTATGTATGTAAAACTTGTTGTCGAATACCAAATATTGGCCGAATAAAACTTGTTCAATAAAACGTCCTATAAATCATGACGCCAACATTAATATGATACACCACCCGTCGCACACAATGAGAGATTACATGTTTTTTATGGAAATAGTTCAAGGTGATACAGTTGAGAACGCGAGTTTAACCAAGAACTCGATAATAATCAATAAGTTTTTACGATATATCTTGTATTATAATATATAAATTATTTTAGTACCGATTTATTGACATAAGTATATTACAAACGGATAAAATGTTTGTATGTAATGTTATTTAAAAAATCAAAACATAAAATCATTAATATTAATTACACAATTTGAATTATAATATAGATTACTAACAAAATATTACAATTTAATTTATTAATAACAAAAAGTATTTAGCATGTTTCCTTTCGTTTTGGAATAATCTATATTATGTTTTGTAAGTTGTTAAGTCGATTTGATAAATAAAATAATTAAAAGGAAACTCTTAAAGAAGCCAAATATAAAATTTAGAATATAAATTTATAGGTATTAAGAATATTATAAAGTTGGTTGTCTTTTAATGGAATATTTTATATAAAACAGTATTCACGGACGAAATAGAAGATTTGTTTCTTTTTTTAGTATGCCAGTAAAATATCGTTAATTATATGTTTCGCGAATATTTTGGTCCTATATTTATAATAATTTAAGTAGCTAAATAAATACATATATCTGTAAGTCATCTTAAAAAACAACATAAACCTAGATTTAATTTCAAAATAAAACGAAGTTCTCCAATTCTAAAATATGGTTACATTTTCAATTAAAATTATAATCACAAGAACAAAATCAATCCATAAGAATCAAATTTGTGTCACTAGGCAGAGTGCCCAACCATATGGGACAATTCTGCCGCCTCCATATCAAACTACGGCGCGCCCTTCGATAGGTCAAAGGAGAAGGTGGCAGAAGGCTATAGCGAGGGCCAGCACAAAGCCGTCGTAGGGAGAGGAGGACAACGGAAGGAGCTTCCTACCTTTTCTCACGTCTCTAGCTGCAGCAGGGCGGAAGTCAGCACCTCTTTTAACTAATCAGAGGGCTCTACTCCCGTCTCCTAATGCCTTCTTGACGGAAGAATGCAGAGAGATGAGGGATCCTTGGTTGGCGGTTGGAGAATAGGTGCAGCTGGTACATGGAATACCTGGGCGAAAGATAAAGTTAATAACCCGGTCTTTGGGCCTGCCACCGGGGCGACGTGGAGTGTGCTAGTTTAATCCCGTGTCGCCATATCGTGAGACATGTACTGAACTCAGATATAATTGGTACTTATAAATATCGTACCTATCTCTAGCTTATAACACCAAAAGTAAATACTACATATCGTAAATATAATATTATAGAAAAAGATTTAACAAGCAGTTACAATTTTATTACGTCGAAGTTCATTATTCTTTTATTACTATAGGTGCTTGCTTTAGAGGTATTTTATTACACAGCTATGGTTTACAGACGCGGCCGAGCGGGGAAGTTAATAAAATAGTAGGCTAAGAAAGGCTTTATTTATTTATAAATTTTACGACTATTCAAAATTATATATGATTAATAATAATAATATAAGAATTTGAAGTACATGTACCACCAATATTACGAAACAAAATTGAATTGAACTTACTAAATTAATTGTTACGCTTTATAAATACATTCTTCTTCTTCACAGCTTCTACAAATGTTAAGGCGAGTGCTTTGGGCTTAAGCCGAGAGAGAAGTAGCTACCGAAAGTGCACCAAAGTGCAACTTGAGTTATAATAAATACATTAATCCGTCCTATTAATTACTTTCAATTACATATCAAAGTAAGCATCACAAATTGGGAATGATTAATGTTTCGCAAAATGAGCAGAATACATAACAAATACAAAAACTTGGATTTATTTAATATCACATTATTCAAATTTAAACATTTAACCAGGTCACTCGAACTTTAACTTAACTGTAAAAACAACTTAACTTTAAATTGTAAACTTAAATTATTACTTTTTTGGCTTATGCCTTTGTCAATAATATTGATTATAAGTCAAATGTATAAAAATTAGTTCGCGCCAATAGAATAAGAAAGCTGTGTTTACTATTAAAATTGTACATCCTATGTAAGTAAAGTGTGTATATATATATATAGAACTATTCGATGTAACAATTATTGTAAACCAAAATTATAAAATAAAAAAAAATAAAAAAAAAAAAATATTTTATTACTACTTATCACATAGCCTTTTATATAATATCGGTGTTAATTCGTAAAACATTGTATAAACTGAGTTTATTAATAAAAATATTATCTGATTGCTATGCTAACGAGTAAAGGTTTTTACGGAGATGATTTAATTTCACATGTTATCATATATTTCAATTGGACTTACTTCCTGGAAATGCTTATTACATTATGAGCTTAATTTTAAAATAAATATTTCATTTTTACCTTATATCTTTACTAGATGGTGGCCGCGGCTTCACCAGCGTCTCATTATGTTCTTTAAGTATGAGTCATCATTCTTCTTTCTTTTCCCAACTCACTTGGGGTCGGCGCAGTATGTTTTCTTCTTCCTTACGTCCCTATCAGCCGTCATCTCTTCATTCACTCCTTTTTCTTTCATATCATTTCTTACACACTCCATCCACACTTTCTTTGGCCTTCCCCTACTTTTCCATCCTTCCACATTCATATTCATTACTATTTTACCCACATCCGCTTCCTCTCTTCTTATAACATGTCCATACCACGACAAACGAGAACCTTTCAACTTTTCTTTAAGTGTGAATGAAACTTAATCTGAAAGTTTCTAATTTATATAACTAGTTGGTGCCCGCGGAACATTGATAAACATGACTTCAATAATGCCACGACTGTAAAAATTGTCTCCAATGACGACGGAAGTCCAGCTTCTGTAAGTTTATAGTATAGTAGCTATGTATCCGCGGCTTCGCGTGTTCTTTAGGTGTAAGTGAAAAAGAGCATATAACATTTCATTTATGCCTATCCTAAAAACAAATGAAAGAAAAAAATGAGAGTCTTTTATTTGAATAGCGGAAAAAATATACATAATACTTAATTGAAAAAGAAACGAGAAAGGGTCGACGGGCCCTAAAAATAACTATAATCATCAAACATAAACTACTAAAATTATCTACTAAAAATTCCGCGTCGAATGGTAGTAGGCCCTTCTCGATATCTTTAATAATTTTGAGGTGATCATGCGTCAAAGTAACCCTATTTTCATTATATATATAAAATGATAGATTGCTTAACTAGCTATTCCTGCGGCTCCGCCTGCGTTTTATATTTTCTATTCCGCACAAATTATTCACTGCGAAGTATATTGTTTTTAAATTATCATTACAAAACAACGTAACCTATTTTTATGCAGTCTCTAAATTATTTATGGTACTAATAATAGAAAGCAAAGATATTTCTCACAAATTCAAATACTTTTCAGTTAAACTATGCATTGAATCAAGTTCATAATTTCATATATTCAATTTCTTTTACACGGCATTCTAATTATTTTCCAAAAAATATTACCAGACAGACAGAACATTTTAAAATTTGTGTTTTATATATAAACGTTTTACTCGTGTGGCTACACGTGGGTTAGGTAAACGCAGAAGGCCTTTTTTATTTTGACGGGGGGAAATGCATTTTTACGCACTACCCTTACCTATTGTATTAGTGAGACCGAAGTCCCCCAATACAATAGGTAAGGGGGCACCGAGGGACGAACTCCGTGCCAGTGTGGGACTCGCCCGGGCGTGAAGCGCCCGGAAATACCCACTAAAACCCCCCGAGGCCGTCCGCCGCATTTGGGATGGGGGCAACACGGGGAAACGCAGAAGGCCTATAGCGCTCTACGCATTCAGTATAACAATGCGTTCAGGGTGCTATTGGGGCTGCCTTGATTCTGCAGCGCATCGAGTATGTTCGCTGAAGCTAGAGTCAATGACTTTTTGCCATCATGCGTCAGGGTTCTTACTCGATGCTACGGAGGTCCAGATCCAGTCCTAATACCATTCTGAAGGCATTAGTTTGTAAATTGGATGAACCTTTTGCAATCAATTGTACGAAACTGTATGTCCGTAAAGGCCTACACATGATGAATTGGAAATAACTTAATACAAAAACTAACAACATAATATGTGGATTAAGTCTGAAATCCCCTGAAAGTCTGAAAGTCGGGGATGCATTTACGCACTAGCTGTCCAACCTAAGCCAAAGAGACGAACCTCCCGGAAAGGCTGAAGCCGGGGATGCGTGAGACAATCTCTCACACGCAAGTGTGAGAGGCTGTCACACACCAAAATTAGTATGGGACTCGAGGCGAGAAGCGCCATCACTACCCACTAAACGACCCGGTTCCTACCGCCACCTTGTGTGGTGCAATACGGGATGACTAAAGCATTCTACCGCGTTGCCCCAGTGACAGTAAATATATTATAAGTACCTACCGTATATACAGAAGCGTAGATTTATATGTATTTAGTAAAACGCTTGTACTTTTGATATTGCAAACAGACACACCAATTTTATATATTTATATGGATATAAATTACTATTAATATATAAATATTAATAAATATGTTATGATCATATATATGTAATGTAATCACGACATCCGTTTGAATAAACGTCTAAAAAACGTAAGTGATCTTATTAAAAAAAAATTAATACTCTTGTACGAATCACATTGACCCACATTGGTCCGAAGGCTGGGCAAATGTCAACAGGACCTTTGCGATGAGAATCGGAGCACCTGCACTCACTAATTAGTGTAAAACTTGCTCTTTGTTTGCATAATTTTCGAATTTAATCATTATATTAATAAATTTTATTCAACACTTTTTATAATTATAACTCTACTAATCAATATCTTTAAGGGTATTCTGGGAGGGACCTTTTTCGCGTAGGTATCATTAGGTTAGCTAAGGCTAATTCCGCGGAGTTTTTATGACGGGTAGCAGCAGCTGAAGCCGAGGTTCGTACCATTTTGGTGTCCTTGCGTTTGCTGCCATTTTTAGACTGAATGCCTTAAGCCGGTGAAGCTGTCAAAGATCTTCTGTGTTGACCAGCTAAAAACTTTTTTATTAAAAACAAAACTGACTTTAAAAGAATGTACTATAAAAACCCACTAAGAAGTATTTACTAGTATAATAATTACTTTATTAATCTACTTATGCTAACTTCGATATATCCTTTGTTTTAATACTTCACTAATCAGATCCATACTTGGTGAAAATGGAACCACCTCAGGAGGACAAATAGAAATAGAAAAAAGAAATTACAAATCGGTCCACAATTAACGCAGAAATCGCGTAACAAACATACAAAAAAAAAACGTAAGAGAGGAATTAATAACCTCCTCTTTTTTGAAGTCGGTTAAGAAAAAGCCTTAGGTCACATGAAGTGAGTACAACAAACATATATTTATTATTTTTCTTAAATTTCGATACCGGGATACAATAACGACTTTAGTGAATTAAGGCCAGCAAAAAATTATACTATCAACAGAACGGATTTTGGCTTGTATCCAGACACATTTGTGGTTGAGATGCCAATAATTGCGGTTAAATGTCACATCTACCTATTGGCAGAGAATTGGTATAAGTTAGGCATCATGCCAGCCTACTATATAAATTCATAATTTTTTAAAAACCCTTTCCAGATTACTTATAATGCTTCAAATACTTTAGTCTGTACATTAGCTTAATAGATCGTAAATCATTTGACCTATGCAGGATATACCAAATTAAATGTTAAAAGGTATTAATTAATTGACTATCCTTCCATATTAATACGTTTTAATTAAATATCAAAGTAAATATTGATCACAAATTGGGAATGATTAATGTCTCGCAAAATATCTTATTAATATTTCACACGTAGCTTTATATTTCACGTGATAATTAATAAAACATATCCAGTATTAACATTTTATAAACTAAGTAATCAATCTATACTAATAAATAAAATTGAAGTGTCCGCTTGTAATATCAAAATAACAATTTGTTTCAAAATACTTACGATAACTGGTTATACAAAAACACAATTTTTAAATTTGTCGTCTGTCTGCTTATTCTGGTAATTTCTGGAACGAGTGTACCGATTTTGACGTGATTTCTTTTTGTAGATAGCTGAAGTTACTCCGCGTAACTTACGGTACTATTATTCATCTAAAATAATTAAGGTTCCGTATAAAAAATTAAAAATTTACGCAACAGAGAAAATATAAAAACCCAGGCGTAGCCGCAGACACAGGGCTAGTTATCAATAAAAATATTGCAACTGCAAGGATAAAGGTTTCCACTCGCATAACTTAAAAACACATGATATTAAATATTTTGAATTACGTTTACCGTTATTAACAATCTCACAAATTCACTATTTGGCATACATGATTTTATTAGTAAATCATGTTGTTTATGTTAAAAATCAGTTTTCCTTCTGATTTAGGTGTTGTGCTCAAATCAGAAAAATAAACAATCAACTAGAATATACCAAGGCACATGCGTTCTTTTCAAACATAGAAAAGAAAGTCGACACCTTTTGACAAACACAAATTCGAACGAACAACGCATAATCAAGGTCAATTAGGAAGAATCTATTAATATAGTAACACCTAAGTGTTGAATTACTTAACAAAATTACGACCAACCCAATTTAGAACTATTACTCACATATACGAGTAACTAGTTTAGTTAATAAACCGGCCAGATGGGAAAACGGAACTTGCATATACGTTGTACTAACGACAAAACAGAATATAAACAGGATTAATCATAACAAATTATATTTACTATTTGTATGCAAATAATTTAAATAATGGTAAAAATTGGAAATTTGTTAATAATAGAAGCTCATTTCTTTTTCACATAGTGTCCCTTTCTTTTTTTCTATTTTAAGCTTACAGATTTTTTTTTCTAAACATATACCGCCACGCAGGTTTAGCGCATTTTAAGATTACCTTATTTATAATATCACTTATAATATTAAAATCAATCACCTGAACATAATTTAGATAACAGTAAATTAAGTTAGCTAAATTGGTCATAAAAAAGCTACTATATGTTTAATTTGAACAGTAGAAATTATTTAATAATAATTAAATTAATCAATTTAATTTAATAATAAAACTATTTAATATTTAGACGATTATTACAAATAAAGAAATATTTGGCGACATATATATTGCCCAGACTGGAGTAGGTAATAAGTTCTCTTTTATCAGAGGATTACAAGAGGCAATCGATGTAATCTTTTGCTAATTAAGTAAGAGGAGATCCCTTGGGAAAGTATTAGTATCCGCAATGAACTTAACGATATTGATGAAAAATCAAAGGAACTTTAGAATCATACCACCTAAGCTAGAATGAATGACTCCCGATATATTACAATAAAGCCATTATAAATTCTAAGTGCAGGTTATGCTATATATATTTTTAGAGCGAAACTAATGTTTAAATTCATATTCTTCCTAACATGCGCAAGTATATGACGTTTGTATTAAATTTGTTTTATTATGAAATCTTATTTATTACAGTTTCAAACGTACCTTAAATTGTGTCTATTTTCATTCATTCATTAAAACAAGTCTCATTCACAATAAATGACAAAGTTTTTAATTCATGAATTTGAAATGAATAATTTATTCTTATTAGAGATAAACGTCTTTTTTATAGAAGATGCAAGGAAATAAGATAATAACATTACAACATTTAGAAACATAAGGTATTTACATTATAACAATATAAATAAAAAGAAAAAAATGTTTTGTTCTGCTGTCTTTACTTATAAATTTAATATATATAATCGACATACGACTGCAAGGCCGATGTTACACTGTCGTAAATAAGCACCAACGTTAATATCGTAGTGCAAATAGACAGCTTCATGTATTACGCAAGACAAAATTGATAGTAATCTAGATTTTTTTATATCATATAAGTGCAATTGTAGTTATAAACTATAATAAATTCACAATACATGTAGCACCTTTAAAGTAAACAAAATAAGTTTTAATCATTGTACATTTTTAACACTTCATTATTCAAAAATAAATCTTGATTCCTAATCCTAATATTTTTTTGTTTCGATTATTTTATTTATAACTAACTGTGCGCCCGTGGCTCCACCCGCTTTTCATATCTCCTTCTCTGGGTTCTAATTTCTTTATACGGAACCCTAATTATTTTTCCAATTTTTTTTAGTACAAAGATAAAATCTTTCTCATAAATTCAAACACTTGCCCGTAAAACTTTGCATCGAAACGGATTTGATTCAATTTTTTTATGAGTTTTAATTTTTTTACGCGGGACAAAATTATTTTCGAAAAATTAAGTTTTAATTAAGCCTAGTTACGTAAAGTAACTCCAGCTATCTATTAAAATTATTCAAAATCGTTCAAATCGTTCCTGAGATTAGCCCGAACAAACAAATAGACAAAACAATTGTTATTTTTTATTATTACAAACAGACACTTCAATTTTATTTGTTAGTCATAATGTTAAAACGTAAAGTAAAAACTTTGCACCCCTTTTTACGAAAATTGCGCGGACGGAGGAGTATGAAATTACGCACACTTATCTATTGTAATATTATAAAGAGGAAAGATTTGTATGTAACGAATAAACTTAAAAACTACTGGACCGATTTGAATGAAATTTGGTATGGAGATAGTTTGAAATCCAGGGAGTGACATATGATAGTTTTTATTCCGCAAATCCTACGGGAACGAGAACTGTGCTGGTAAAACCGCGGAGAGCAGCTAGTAGTTTATATAGAGAAGGAGTGCAGAATGCTATTTATTTTTTTTAATTATGCTTATAAATACATTAAATTAATAAAACAATACAGTTCACACACTACCATTAGTTTGACACACACATATATGTATATCATGATCCGTTACGATTATCAAAGCATTATCAATTACATGTCAATGTCAGACTTGACATTTATTTACTGTGTAGACAGAAAATTGACTTTTGAGGTTTTACTTCAAGCAATTGACAATGAAAAGCGAACAAAATTATTAGCGTTTTTATGAATTATGGTCGAACTTCGATCACAGGCGAGAACTAAGATAGATAAAATCATTATTCATAGATTTTTTTATCTTGTTTAATTAATTGATGAACACTATTAATTGTTTTACAAAATATATATTTATTCTTTAATTACTTACTTATAAATGTCTTTTTTTTTAAATTATTATACCTATAAAATCGACCAACGTTACGCATTATATCTTAATTGTCTCTCAAAGCATTATTTATATAAAAATATGTTGTTTCATGTAATAGAAGTTCATAAACAAATTTACACGCAACCAACAAATAATTACATTATCTAAAACTTGAATAGTAATTTACGATCATGCCAAATAAAAACTATTAGTATTTTCGTAATTTATCCGATTTCAAAGATGAGGAACAGATATGCTATATCTCATATATAGTGTATTAATTAAACTCACGTTTATTATTTGCATTTATTTTTACACACTCATATTTACACAGATACAAAAAGTAATGTTACCACTATAAACTCAATAAGCAAAACAATACTGCCTTCTATATATAAATTGATTACAACGAGGCTCTAACAAGATGATCGATATGTTTTGAAATAAACCACGACCGAGTTCACGCCTGGCGGCAATTAATGCTATTAATATCATTCGTATTAATTAATTTTATGACTTCATATTGAATAACACTATTGCAAATAGTAAATCTTAATTTACTTTAATGTTTTACTAGACTAAAATGATGAGAATAAGTTTCTTGTAAGTTATTAAATGGATAAGGAGTTTATCTTGTAACAGTTCCTAGCAATTTATTTCTAACATAGCTTTTACGACTGAAAGCTATGTTTTCTAAGCATACAAAATTTGATCTAACATAATAAAATTGAAGTGTCTGTTTGTAATATCAAAATAAATACTTTTAATTAAATACATATGAATATACATACGTTTACGTAAACCAAAAACACAGTTTTTAAAAATGTTGTCTGCTTGTCTGTCCGTCTGTCTGTTTGTTCCGGCTAATATCCGGAACGATTGGACCGATTTTGACGAAATTTTTTTTAGCAGATAGCTTAATATGTCAATTACCCATAAAAATGAGACAATAGAAAGACAATAGGAAAACAATGGAAAGCTGGCGTTTAGTGTTCAACAGGTCAAGTAACTTCACGTAACTTAAGCTTAACTTTTCTAAAATAATTAGTGTCCCGTGTAAAAGACGCATGAAATTCTGAATTCAATGCATAGTTTTACTCACAGGTGTTTGAATTTGTGATAAGTATATTTGCTTTCTGTAGTACCATAAGGTACCGCATAAAAAAAATGGTTCAGTGGTCAATTTACGGGCAAGTGCTTGATTTATGAGAAACATTTTTCTTTATCTTAGTTTCAAAAAGTTTTTGTGAAAATTATTATGGTTTCGTCTAAAAAAATTATAAACTATAGTTATATTACGCAGTGAAATGCGTACATGAAACGCAGCCACAATCGCCGGAATACAACTAGAATCACATAAAAATAATTGTAATCATTACAGTTTGGAAAGCTCAAAAATAATTAGCAACGAAAAACACTCATAGGTATTTAGTAAAAAAAAATGTAATTTTGATATTACTTGTATTTATTAATATAGAGATTCCTTGGTTTTGCTTCACCATGTGAGGGATAGTACAACGAAACAAATTTCAAGTTTCATTATGACAATTAATGAATTTATTTTTCTTTTATGAAATCAACACGCTTGATTGATACAGGAAGCTCGCTTCCTCTGTTATTATTTTGAAGCGATGATGGCGCAGCTGGTAGTGCGGCCGAATTCCGCGTCAATCGACACGGGTTCGATTCCCGCCTATCTGACTCTAAAATCGACCTTAGCTTTTTGGTGATGGAAAACGTCGTGAAGAAACCACAGCATGGTGGTAGGGCATTTTCTAATGATGCCCGCTCGGGTAGCTATCACCCTTAAGTTTGAAAATCTCTCGCCAAATACCAATAGGTCTGTTCCGGCACCATCACTTGAGAACCAGTAACAAGATCTAGACTTAGTGTGTTTACCATCCTGGACCACATCGTTATTTAACATCAGATGAGATTGTGATCAAAGCAATGGCCTATTCCGAGTAAAAAAAAATACAATTACTTAAAATTGGCATTACAGCTTATTTACTTACACTGCTTGCACAACGGCGTAAATTGAATCATGGCCTCCGAGACGAGATTATCTGCCATTTATTTCTGTCATCATATTGAAAAACTCACATACATAACACTTATAAGACGACAGCTCTTTCGCGTTGAATTTATCACATCAATGCTACTATTACAATAAATGCGTATTGCAAATTGCTAGCAGTTGCCTATTTAGTACAGTTTGTTTTGTTTGTTTGTGTTTGTTTTGTTACTAAAGAATACCCATCCATTTGTGAGTAAAAGAAATGAAGCATTCATTATTGGACACATGTCTCTCCGAAGGATCTTCGCAACGACCGGTCATGCTACATCTGGTAGATTCTTGCGAAATTCACAAGGTCATTCGTCCACCTTGTAGTCAGCCTATGCTGCGTATTTCGGTATGTGTTGGCCCCACCGGGTGTCGGTTCTACGGGCAATATGCCCTGCTCATTGCCACTTGTTTGACAATTCTTAAGGCAATGTCGGTTACATTGGTCTGTCTATAGATATCCTCATTTCTGTTTCGATCACGCAGTAAATCTCGCTCTCATCTATCCATTTCAGTGAAATTAAGCTTTCTTGTGAGGCCCATTGTAAGTGAAATATTATCTTTGTATCAATTACTTATTGCCACTACTTACTATTCACCTACCTTATTCAATTATCGTTTGACCACGGTACCATCTGATGTCAAACGATGATGTGACTTGAGAAATTAATACGCTAAACACAAAGGAATTCATCTATACCTCCAGACTCTTGAACCAATTGAATGAAATAATGAAATCCTTTAAATCAGATTTCAATTTTTTTTAATATTATTATCTGTTTCTGACGAGATAATACAAAATAATCACTAAATATCTCTACTGTCTAATATTAGCAATTATGAAGGGAAAGCTTTGAATATCGTCAATCGGATAGAAATCCGTTTGTTGAACCATATTGTGATAACGAAACCTGTACAAAAGTATTTTTATCTAAACAAGATGTCGAATTTAAGATAGCACAAGCAGACAATCATTTAGATATAAATGTCGATTTAGACTTTATCATATGTCTTACAAAATGGAAAGGATTATTTTCAACTGCAGCAAATGGACAAGAAAAAATTGAATGCAACAAGGCCGTCCGTGAGATGAACGAAAGCCGTATAAATAAATTTATATAAAATATTAGCTGTGGCCGCGATTTCATATATAAAAAATAAATTGGGCCAAGTTTTGAATCTAAACCATTCTCGAATCATCAGGAATAGACCCAAGAATTGCATTAAAATCGGTTCAACCGTTTAAGAGGAGTTTAGTCACGTACACACTCACAGAGAATTATATATATAAAGATTACAATGTGCATATTACATTTACAAGTACTTATTGTATTTTCAAGCTCGAAAAAGTGACTTCATTTCTAATTTCTGCAACAAAAACTTAGTTCATTTTGCCGTCATCATGTCTACCTATAAAGTTTTTTTTTCTATATACGAAGGGACAATCACTTACGAGGTCGTTTGCTTCCAAATAAATATAGCTTGAATATTTAAATTATAATAACTCATTTACACACATATATAGATCACATAATATGTCAGTGTTTGTATTTAACCTTTAGTACTAGTGTACCCTAAAGAGTGACTTATTCGTTGACTTTTCGCTTATAGGTTGTGGTGAAACTGACTGAAACTGGGTGAATTTTAACATCCTTACTCTGCATATTTACTGCTACGTTATTTTTCTATAGAAAACTAAACGTAAATAACCTAATTAAAACAATATTAAAAAAATTAAAACAATAAAATTCATTAAAATTTAAGAATGTTTCATATAGGTAATAAAACATTATTTACAAGAAATATCACACTTGGTTTTTTTTAGTGGTAAATGGGCCTAATTAGAAAGCTCAAAGTTACCCAAAGGGCAATAGAGAAGGCTATGCTCGGAGTTTACCTGCGTGATCGAATTAGAAATGAAGAGATCCGCAGAAGAACCAAAGTAACCGACATTGCCAAACTGAAGTGGAAATGGTCTGGGTACATTGTTTGTAGAACCGATGCCCGATGGGGTTAACCCGTTCTCGAATGCCTGCCGCGTACCGGAAGACGCAGCGTAGGTAGCCCACCCAAAATGTGGACCGACGACCTAGTGAAGATCGCGGGAGTCAACTGGATGCGGGCGGCGCAAGATTGGTCGTCGTGGAGATCTATGGGGGAGACCTATGTCCAGCAGTGGACGTCTTTCGGTTGAATGGATGGATTCAAATAGAAACTTTGCACTATTTCTTGAATTATAAAGCATATATCCTGAAGCTAATGCAAGTTGCAACTCATGTGGTTACCCATGCATCGGGTACTGTGATGGACAATAAATTAATAATCTCACAGTATTTACGCTGATTGTATTATAGTTACTTTAGTTGTATAACAAGTTTTTAACCGACTTCAAAAAGGAGGCTATCGATTCATCTGTATTTTTTGTTGTTGTGTGTTTGTTACTCGATTTCACCGTCAATTGGGGACCGATTTACAAAACTTTTTTCCAATCGAAGGATCTGATCAGTGGATCTCAGGAAAATAAAGAGTAACCTTAGAATTATATAGAATACTTATACATTTGTATATATGTTACCATTCAAGTGCGTATTGCAGTCACCATTTTATTTTACTGACCTGATGACGGAAGGTGCAACATTTTAACGAGTAAGAGTAGAATTTTTTTTTTTGTTTTTTGTTTACATTATTTATAAATATTAATAGTGAATAAAAAAGAACAAATTAATACAGAAATAAAATTATTTTTAGAGATAATTCAAAAAACTGGCTTCAAAACGTTACCTAAAAGTACATTCTTAAACTTTGCGACACAAACCACAGCGTACTCAATTACTATAACTCGGAATTCGAATGATCTCCCGCGATACAGGAATTAATTCCTAGTGCGGGGATCAATATACATATATTTGTGTATTAAATTTTGTAAAAATAATAAAGATTTTGTATTTTTTTGGTTTTTTTTGTGTTAACAATAAAGATGATACATTTCACTTAAAAGTAGAAAAAAAACTTAATTAAAAACAAAACCTACTTCAAAAGAATAAACTATAAAAATGCGCTAAAAAGTAAATAAATAATTTTAATATCAACAATAATTTTGTTGTCGGTGCCAGCTAGAGTTAACCAATGTACTCAGTTCTAAATGGAAAATTCTTCCTAAAACTTTGTCACAATTACATGCAAGTTAAATAAAGGACTAGGGTGATTTTAAAGAACAATTAATTGAAATCGAATATAACTAGTGACGTATGACACCGTAGTGACACCACTTTGTTATCCGTAATCTGGCACCGATTTCAAAATTATTAATGATATTAAAATTATTTATTTACTTTTTAGTGCATTTTTATAGTTTATTCGTTTGAAGTCGACTTTGTTTTTCTTCTTCTTCTTCTTTGTTAATGGCAATCTGTGTGTACACACAATTTGAGCCAATGTCATGTGGGTAAGATTTTCAATCTTGTATCAGCGTTACCAAGCTCCAACAGAACGGTGGCCTATCCTGCTCGAACTTTCCATGGAGCTTTGTCGGCACCTCAGAATGTATGCTACGCGTTGTCTTCTATAATAAACTTAACTTGAACACAATAACTAAACTATTTCACACAAAACGCCACCAAGATTACATGACATAGAGTCAAGTACACAAGTTTAATGAATTAAAGAAAACAATTGCTACATGTCAGACTGAGATCCCGCCAAAAACTCAAATACTCGATTTTGTTTTTAATTAAAAAGTTTGTTATTCCTTGATCACGACCTCTAATTTACTAGGATTGATTTCAATGCAACAAGAAATAGGTATATGTGTAATAATTCAAAAGGTAATAAATTAAAAATCAGTATTTTTAATGTGTCGAGTACCCATAAAAATAAGACAATAGGAAAACAATGGAAAGCTGGCGTAAACACCAGGTAAGTGCTCAAGGGGTTAAGCATGATTTTTGTAATACCATTTATACTATATAAGAGTTAACTATAATAACTAAAGGCATTTAACGACTATTTTTAATCGTATTTAGTCTTTTAAAGGTCATGTAGCCTTCAAATCTTTTTGGTAAAAGGTCGGGTCTGCGTTTTGATTTCAGTTATTGGTTAATATTACATTGTGTTCATTATTAATAAGTATATATATATTATTAATATAGTATTTTTTTTTCATATATTTTTATTTTAGTTATTAGTTGCAACTTGCACAGATAACAAACACTTCAAACAACATTCTTTCGCATCGCACAATAACTGTGAGCTTTCAGTGGTGGAGAATATCAGAACGATCTTTTAGCATGATTAGTTCAGTTTTAGCTTTCCTAATTCAAGATAGAAATCTGTTTATTAATCACCCGACGTTGTGCTTAGTTCTTACACAAGAGGACTAATTAGGACTTCTAGATATTGTATTCGCGCGCAAAACTTGAAAAAATCCCAGTAAATTTGAAATAGTAATTTTTCGGGAGTGCATGATCAGAGGGTTAATAATAAAAATACACTTGTGTGATTCCCTGCTTTTTTTATTATATAAAGCGTGTTCAATTTTGATCAACTTGACATTAAATTCACTATTCATAAGCTAAGTGACGTTAGTGCTGTGTGTCAGTGACGTCCCCTTGTGATGTTAGAATTATTTTTTTAATTCAAATTCTTAGAAATAACCATATATGTTATAAACTCTATTATTATTATCTGAAAAGGCTAAAACAGGCCTGTATCAATGCGACATAGTTAGGTCTATTGTGATCGCCTCTACATTACTAAAGCTCACTGCCTAGACCTAAAACCTGTATATACTGGTGATCTTTTTGCTAGAGGGTGTCTGTACCTACTCCGGGAGCAACGAGAACCAAAAAGTTTGCTGACTCCTACTTTTGTCGCACTGTGAGGTTATGGAACCGTCTTCCTGTCAGCGTGTTCCCTCCTTCATATGATATTGGGTCCTTCAAAAGAGGCGTGAAGAGGTATTTAAGCAGGCCAGCATGACAGCGGTGACTGGCAGTGAACTCTGTTCAGTGTCAGTTATCGCTGTTTTGGATTGCACTGTGCTTACCATCAGGTCCAGTGCAGTCACTGTGCTGTCCATTGTAAAAAAAAATGCAAAAAAAAAAAAAAAAAAAAAAAAAAACGTGTGCTACACACAAGATGTGTTTTAGTGTTCCATCTGTCATAATTACAAAACCTACACTCTCTTGTGTTCTGGACAGCAATTTTATGGATATGTTTGCCCAAATTGTAGTCAAAAAAGTTACAATATTCGAGAAATAGGTCAGAAGCTTAAAAAAGGAAAAAACAATCGTTCATAATTTGATACTTTTTTATGATCTACTCTTTCATTTTTACCCCGTTTGATAGTAAAGGTAGGTAATTTGTTAAATTTAAAAGATTCAATCTCTATATTCTCTTTCAACTTCAAAAGAATAATTTGCGAATATTGCGGTTCGACATGAGTTCCCACTTACCATCCCCATGTTTTATTGATGGATCTCCGAAGGACTTACCATTAAATTTTCATGGGTTTACCACCCGAACGCATGTATACGATCAGTAATTGTGTCAGCACAGTGCCTTAATATGAAAGTTTTATTGGAAACCGTCTTGACCGCAGCCAACATTATAACACCGTTTTTAAATTTAAATCAAAACACTAGGTATGTATTCCATTTTTGTTACATGAAAATCGTTGTGTTTCAATATACAATTTATAAATTGCTGTATTTTTTTTTAAACCGTATATGGATAGAATAGTAATGATTTATTTTAAAGATTTTTTAAATTATTTTAACTTTATTTTTGACAAGATTTTATTTCTCAAGGTGGCCCAGAAGTGATATGTTTTAGAGGACATCATTTAATAGCTACATTTTTTTTTATTTACACGTAGCGAACAATAATTATATTACCTATGTTTTTTATATGGCTTTCAAATAATTTCTTACGTCTTTGTTTTGTGTGATATTTTAAATTAAAAGTTGGCATTAAAAACAGTGTGACTGAAAAAGTTAAGACGGTGTACCAGATACCTACAGAAGACCATAGATTTTCGAATAGAGTATATTATAAAACGCCATACCAACATACTACGGCCTTAGCTTAGGTCATTGTACGTCAAACCTATATTTATTAACGCGGTATGTTATTTCACTAAAACTATACCTCTTCCAACAATTTATTTTATTTTTGACATATGTCGCCTACATAGGCGTGCTTATGAATTTCTATAATTATTAACAGGCAAGAATGGAAAAAAAAATGCAACACTTCATGGACCCTTTTTTTCAATATTGAAGCTGCATGCTTTTTAGCTCCGATATTTATCATTTATCGAGCCCACAGAATATGAAAATATTTTAATTTAATGAAATGTATATTCAATATAATTTACTTGTTATGTATATAATCATTAACCTTTACTATAGCCTGCTTTATTGATGTTGTCAAATAATAAATACTTTTAACGTAGGATAAATGGTTTATTTTAATATATAAAATATTAGACATTTTAACACCTGGGTATGATTATGAAACAAAAATGTCGAGCAAAAATAAAATACATATCATGTGTTGAATCAATTAAACTTCTTCGTAAATAAAATCAATCATTATAGAAATTCGAATTAAAATATCACTAATTGAGTTATACTTGGACTGTTAAAAATAAATAAATAGTTGGAAGGGCTTTGAGTTACCATACAATTAATTTAACTTTTTAAATGCCGTATAAATTATGTTTACCTACTTTAAATTATAGGCATTTGCAACCATTTGTGTTATACATACGAAAGGTGTTATGAGTTTGAGGTCATTTCACTGCTACAATGTACTGATGCATTATTTATTAGGTTATGAAAAATATACATAGCTTATAGAGCGCTACAGCAGTAAATAAAAGTTATTCGTCCCATAATAGAAAGATGACAGTGTAATTGAGCGTATGAACTGCTTCACTGTCCCAAAAGCTAAATAAATTATACGTGATCTCACTAAAACTTATTTTATGTTATGTTTTGTAATCGGTAGAAACGCTGATTACGAAATAGCTACACAGGATACAAGCAATCTAATGAAATGGTATTTCTAATAATTAGTACAAAGTTGATTCTAGTTTTTTTTGCTTTGCACTTTTACTATCGCGTGTAAATTATGGGCAAATTGTATATTTACAGATCTCCTCGGCGTTGACTAAATATGGCATTATTGGAATGGACGTACCTCCTTATCGTATCTGTCGTCATTGTCTTCGAACTCCGCACCATTAATAATAAAACTATAACTTCAAAATCAAGTAAACCTCTTAAATTGCCTCTTGATTATACAAATATGTATGCGTATCTCAACAAATGAAGAAAGAAAATTAAAGACGATTGATGGAACAGAACAACCGATTTATTTAAAATCAACCGATAATCAGATATCAAGAAACTTGAATCACATTTCGTAAAGGGCGGTGATTTCACACACAGTAATATTCCGAAAATGTATTCTATAGATATACACCAAGAACCCGTATTTTACCACCTACAAAATGCGTAGAGTATTTCGACACCGATTACTCATGAAATTTTCAACTCCATTATTATCCAATCTATTCCCATAAGTTACGATATTCATTGAAATAGTCCTATCGTTGATGAATACTTTAAATATTATGCGTGATTGACTCACATAGATATTGAGTGGATTTATTTAATACAAATACTTTTTAACCAATTAAAATATCAATAATTCATAAATAATAAACATTACTATTGTCATTTCTGAATTATTTAAAAACTAAAACAAACCCTATTCAATTTTATATAGAATGAGTACATTGACGTGATTTATTTGCAGAGATAAGTGAAAAAGGTCGAAATATTTACAATACAGATAAAAATAAAAACAATTACAGGCTAACATTTTTGCAAAGTTCTTTAAGATTCGATCCATCCATCCATCCATTAAACCGAAAGACTTCCACTACTGGACATATGTCTCCTAGAAAGATCTCCACGATGACTGGTCTTGTGTCATCCGCATCCAGCGGATTTCCGCGACCTTCACCAGGTCGTCGGTCCACCTTGTGTGGGCCTACCCACGCTACGTCTTGCGGTGCGTGGTACCCATTCGAGAACCCGTTGGCCCCATCGGGTATCGGTTCTGCGAGCAATGTGCCCAGCCCAATAAAGTTTAGCAATTCTTCGGGCAATGTCAGTTAGTTTAGTACTTCTGCGGATCTCCTCATTACTGATTCGATCACGCAGTGAAACTCCAAGCAAAGTCCTCTCCATTGTCCTTTGAGCAACTTTGAGCTTTTTTATTAGGTCCATTATGAGCGACCACGTCTCAATGCTGTATGTTATCACTGGCAACACAAACTGGTCGAAAACTTTTGTCTTGAGGCACTGCGGTATTGCAGACGAGAAGATTCTGAATAGCTTCCAGAACGCGGCTCCGCCGTGTTGGATTCGACGATTAACCTCTGTCTCGAAGTTAGATCTACCTAATTGGACGGTTGTCACAAATATACATAACTGTCAACAACTTCGAGCGTAGAGTCACCGATTGTTATAGGAGATGGCGCAACGGGGACATTAGACATGACTCTCATCTTATCCTTGTTCAGTTTGAGGCCAACTCGTTTGGAGGCTCTACAGAGATCACTGAGCATCGTACTTAGGTCTTCTGCGGTCTCAGCCATGACTACTATATCATCAGCAAAACGTAGGTGTGTTATGTACTCGCCGTTTATGTTGATGCCAAGTCCTTTCCAATACAGAACCTTGAAGACTTCCTCGAGCGGAGCGGTGAACAGTTTCGGAGAAATAACATCTCCCTGTCTAACACCACACTACAAAGGTATAGGTTTCGAGGTCTGGTCCTGCAATTGGACTGACAATGTGGCATTTTCGTACAAAACCTTCAACGCTTTGATATACCGATAGTCTACTTGGCACCGCTGGAGAGACTGCAGTACACCCCAGGTCTCAATCGATCCGTAGGCTTTTTTGTAGTCCACAAACGCTAAACAAAGGGGTAGGTTATACTCCTCTGATTTTTAAGATTTACTTCAAGATTCATTACCGAATAATGTAATGTCATCTGTTTATTGATTTTATCTGATTATTATTATTTATCATTAAATAACCGTGTGATTTAGAGTAGTTTATAGCAATCAAATTATAAACACATACTGCGGTTTTACTTGATAAACATTGTATGAAATTGTATTGAAACTACGTGCGTTAATAAAAATATCTAATTCCTTTTATGTCTCAAGACAACTAAGTAAAGCAGTCTTTCTCATATTAAGTATCTCAAGGGCAGTATAATTTATTATAGAACTACCTCAAGCTGTCCATTTAATAAAACTTTATTTGTAAAGCTAAAGAATTAAATAACGCGACCGCATTGAGGTTTAACATTAATTCTGGAGTGAGGCTCAGCGGTATGGATCTGAATGTTGATAACTAATTACAACAATGAGTTAATGTAATCCAATACTGATTTTAAAACTAAATAATGTAAAAAAAAATTGGAATGCTAAAAATTCTATCAACGTTTATTTTTATTCCGCACATAAAAAAACTTATCTGTATCTTTTAAAACACTGCTCTCAATCAATATTTGTGAAAGAAGAAAATAAACACAGAACTCTACAATCTGTAAAAAAATATATATTTATAAAACTGACTCGAAAATGAACACCTATTTCTGCTGGTCACGCTATAATTTAAGAACGGCTTTACCGATTTCATTCATATTTTTAATTAAACTAAGAAAATTACGCAGAAACTTAGATAATTTAAGAAATTAACGACCATATTAACTTTTGTAACGTAAACCTTATGGCGTTCGACATAACTGTCACTTGTTTGACATTTGTCGTGATTGACAGAATACGCGCTTCAAATATAATTTAAAACAGATGCATCTGTTATAATTATAATATATAAATAATTAATTTGTCATTTCTTGGTGCACATATTTTGGAATAATATTTTTTTAATGAATTATAAATTTTGAATTCAATATTCATAGTTAAGACAAGACAAAGTCTGTCGGATCAGCTAGTAATAAATCAATATTATATTCTTGCTAGCTGAATTAAAGTCAGTTCTTATTTTATTTTGTCAGCTACGTACTATAAAAATGCACTAGATTTAAATAAATAAATACTTTATTAATCTACTTCTGTTTACCTCAATATATTAATACCAGTACCTAGATAAGTAAAGGGAACATAACCAAATCTGTTGTCAATATATAATGTCTGTGTTTCTAAGATACAAATAGATTACTGGAATATAATATAATATACCTTGTGAGAGTAACGAAACTAGTTCAGATCGTGGTGACCAGTTGCTCGCACGATTGACCTGCCACGTGTGTTACAAAACATGTTAGGAACAGTATACACAAGGACTGGTCGACGGCCTAAGTATTTTCATAAAAAAGCATAACATACAATTTTTATTATTGTTAATTCTTTTAAATACAGCAGCTATGTGGAACTTTTAAAGTATTTTGCTATATCTTTCGTTTTACTATAATTACTGGTAATTATTGTGTTTCGTACACATTTTTATAGTTTATTCATAGTATTTAGCAGGTATTAGTAATACTTAAGTTTATAAAACTTCAATGGAGGTTTTAATTCTAATAATTTATTTCTGTTAAAACCTAACATTTATGATGAAACTAAGCGAAAACCTAATCGTTTTAAAATATTTTTAATATATCGATTTAACGCCATAAAGATGAGACAGTAGGAAGACAATAGGAAAACAATGGAAAACTGGCGTAAACGCCAGGTTAGTGCTCAAGGGGTTAAAACTTCAAATAGGTATCGCAACTTTAGCACAATACACTCATATCTGCGGTGAAATTTATCAAAAGTTGTCGACTTGAGCCTTCATATGAGCCCAGATAAACGGTCTCAAAATGTTGAGTCAATAACTCGACTTCAAATTCGCCTAACAATCACAATTATAACCCCTTACTCACTATATCATATCTTTATTTAGTGGATTGTTTTTATTATCATATAATTTACCATCACTGAAATTATATATATATTTTTACAAATTATATTATAACCGTATACTAAAATTTAATTTATAATGGAAAATTACGGTAATATCTTAAATGTACTTTCATTTCAAAATAATTGAAATGATATCCCTTATAAGCAAATCACCACACAGTCTGAACTTACACAACTTGGGCTTGGTAAGCTCATTTGAAATATATTATTGTCATGCCTTCTTATAGTAGACACAGTATCCAGAATAGTAATTTTACAACAATGTAGTTCTCTGTGGTTAGTACCTTTATTTGTTTTAACACTCCTTAGTTTTTTTTAACGATATTAATATTTAAAATGTTCTATCTTTTTCTTATTTACCGTATTCTGCTGTTTAAGAACACATCTGTGATCTAATTCATTTTGTTTATCAAAATTTAGGCAGAATTTCTTTTATACCTCTCATAAAGGAGTTTTTTTTTATATATATAATTTTTAAAAATAGAATGATCTATCTATCTATATTATTAACAGCATAAAAATGCACCTTTAAATTCGTAACCATTTCAATTTCTATAGCAGCATAGAAACTAGGCATTTGATTGGTAATGCCTTCGTTAGGAAATAAATATTATGAATAGTTTAATATTAAATCTCCCTTCTCTCATACTTTCAATTTTTTTATAATATACAAGATTGGTATGTCTATTTACACGTTTAAATAAAAGTAAGTAGAATTAAACAAGATTTACCATTAATAATTACTTAATCGGAAGTAATACTCATAAAATGATTACATTAAAGGCGTATATACTAATGATTTATTTATTAAACGGATATTTCAGATACATGTATGGGTTTAATAGAGCTCTATAATTGGGGCAAGGCCTAAATTCTACATTACAATTTTTTGTCAACTACTTAGCTTTGTATCTAGTCTATACTAAGAAATAAAATTAAAGTGTCTAGTTGTAATGTCAAAATAACAACGTTTTACTAAATAGTTATGAACGTATGTATACGATACCTGTAAGAAAAATACAATTTTTAAATTGTTTGTCTATTTATCTGTTTGTTCCGGTTAATCTCCGGAACGTGTGGACCGATTTAACGGCTCTTTTTTCGGTAGATAGTTTAAGTTACTTTGCGTAACTTAGTGTACTTTTGTTTTTCGAAAGTAATAAGGGTTCCGCGTAAAAAAAAATTATGACTCACGAAATTGTGAATAAAATTAATACCGTTTCTCTGGCAGATATTGAAATTTGGTGAGAAATGTGTTTGCTTAATGTTAGTAGCAAAAAAAGGTAAAACAATTAAGGTTCCGTATAAAAAATGAAAAACTGTATTACGCAATGAAAAATATGCATGAATAAATATATACGAAACGCGGGCACAGCGGGGGCACCCAGCTAGTAGTAAATAAGTGATTATTAATTTGTTTACTATTGTTGTTTGATGTTGTAAAAATCATGACCATACCTTATTAATTACATATCGGTTTAATCTAGAATTCGTATTTTCTGAAGAATATAAATAAGGGTTAATTATCATATGAATGTGTTAGTTAACAATTTTTACTTTAACTAGACTTTAACTTTAGCAATAGATTTTTTTTTTACTTTAACTACAAGCTCATTTGATGTTATGTGTTGATTCGGTTCAAGGTGGTGGACACTCATAACCTAGAGGTACTCGCTCTAAACTAATGTCAAAATATACCTATAAATCCTTGACAATAGATTTTCAAACTTAAGAGTGGTAGCGAGAAGAAAACGTCATCAATGCTATTGTTGCATCAAAATAGTTGCCTTAAAAATTCGGAATAAGAATAGGATCGATAGATTCAAACGTACGAACAACGACGATGCATCCGACCGTACTACCAATGACCCATCATCGATCTTTCAGTTAGTTCTATCAGAATTTGGGATCAGGTAATTTCTAAACTTAATTCGGTCAGTTGAGTTACATCCCATTATTGGTCTGTTCCAAATCTCACCGCAAGAATGCTTTCTATTAATTACAACCAGATATGGTATTTTATGTAATCTATATAATATAAATATTTTACTAGAATTTAGCTAGTCGGTAATGGCTAATTTGTATATTAAGTTGACATACGCTCGGAAAAGAAGGTACTTTAAAAAAAATCTATCGCTATCGCGTTGTGCCCTAAAGAAAGAATTACAAAACACGAAAGGGACAACTGCAGCTCGGGCTGATTTTACCTACGCAAAATAGACGAAAATATCACTTTGTAGTAACCTGTTTCTGCCTGTACGTTTTGCTTATTTTAATTTAATCCATTGAATTTGTTTGACCAACGTCTGAATATGACGATAAAAATCTAGCATTTTTTAATTTTCAAAGGCTCCTAGTTACTACTTACTACAATAACTTATTTATGGAAAAAATATAATCGTACGTACGTCGTAGATACGTATGTCGGTGGTGGATATATATAATTTGTTATATAAATATTTACCATAATGGTATTATGCAGGGAGGAAACAGGGGAATGCATGGAATAAATTCCCCTAGGATATCCTTTTAACGATTCACTAATTTAGTGACTGCTTAATGTGTCGAGTACCCATAAAAATAAGACAATAGGAAAACAATGGAAAGCTGGCGTAAACGCCAGGTAAGTGCTCAAGGGGTTAATTAATCATGTTTTGGGTTAAATAAAGATTATTGTAAAATATCACGTAAGAATAAATAAGTACAAATGTTATGAGATACTTATAAAAAATGTAAACCTGATTTAATAAATAATAGATATGACATTTTTGTCTTGTATTTATCAACCGATTTTCTGTTTTTTTATGGTTATTTATAAGCATTAATTTTTGTTTTTTTCCCCTTCATATTTTTAATACTTATTGAAATTCAAATTTCAAATTTCGTGCACTGGGCGATAACTCGTAATATTAAACGGCAATATTTTATCGGGTAGGCACATTATAACCCGTTTAATAGTGACAAATCTAAAATCAATAAATACCTTGATATTCATAAAAACATGTACAAGTGTCCTTTACTACTTTTATGTAGAAAACTGACGCCATATTTGTTATTTAGTTGTTGTGAAAGTTAAAAAAAGAGTACGTTTGTCTTTGTAATGAGTATATATTAAATATGTTTACTTATGATATAATAACATTCTAAATTTATGTATTTTACCACTATTCTGTTCGAGGGGCGATATATAGTTATATTCGTTTTATATTATCTCTGCTATATAATCTACGATATTTTCTTCACTAGTTAATTTACATTGATTTGTGTAGATCAATCGTAATTGTGATATCTTAATCACCTTCAAAAGCTGAAACGAAATATAAACGACAAGAAATTACAAATTAAACAGGTATTTTAAAAGCAAACATATTAAGTTCATTAATCTACTGTTGATCTACTTTGCGACAGGGTTCTAACGATTAAGTACTAGCAAGATTATGTGCATACGATCGAGGTGCGCCGGCGCACGGGGGTATCAGCTCCACTATAAAAGTCCTTGTGTGCACTTAAATCGTATCACTTGCCGTAGTGAATTTTATACAACAAAATGGCAGCTAAGGTATTAATTATTAAGTGTATACAGTTTATAAATCAAGTGTTAAATTAATCAATTTTTAATAAGTTAAAATATTATTCCCACTTTTCTATCCTGGATTAAGACATGAAGATTTTCATAAGGAATTATGTTTCGTTTTATATATTTTTTTTGGGAAATTTTACATTTTTTTCCAAAACATACCATACAACTTTATATGTATAAAAGCATGAATTATGGAAATTTATTATAAGAAACATCTTCTCCAAAGCTAAAACTAACATTTATCCGATTTAATATACGCATTTACGTAGCCATGATTACATTTTAATTATGCGCAACTTATAATCTATTAACCTAGGCAACTATTAAACGATTGATCTTTACAACATCCTAACTAGTTGGCTGTGACATCTATATACAACTAAAATATTCCTTAAGTTATACAAATTCGTATTTTGTCTGAAACAAAAATACCATTATATCTTTACCTGACTGTTATTATAATTTCAGTATGTGTACTAAACTGACTATTTATTATTACAGTTTGTAGTACTTCTCTGCGCGTTGGCAAGCGCTCGCGCTGGTGGACTCTATGGAGCATCATATGCCGCCCCTATTGCTTCATACGCGGCTGCACCCGTTTACAAGAGTTACGCTGCTCCTGCCTATTCATCGTACGCCGCGCCCGCATATGCGTCATATAGCGCACCCGCTTATGCATCATACGCTGCACCCGCAATCTCAGCGTATACCGCTGCACCAGTGATCAAGAGCTACGCAGCACCAGCCATCTCGACCTACGCCGCACCAGCTATTTCAGCTTACAGTGCCCCGGCTATTTCTACATACGCCGCGCCGGCTATTTCGGCATATACTGCCCCGGCTATTTCCACGTACGCCGCACCATCGGTTGCGTACTCAGCACCTATTGTAAAGTCTGTGGCACCGGCTGTATCGTCAGTGTCTTCGTATTCAACACACACGGCTCACGCTGCGCCTCTAGTCGCTAAAACTATCGCACCGGTCGCGACTTATGCCGCTGCCCCCGTGGCTACTTACGCTGCACATGCAGCTCCTCTTGCGACTTATGCAGCGCATGCCGCTCCTGTGGCGACCTATGCTGCCGCTGCTCCCTACACTACATACGCCGCTCACGCTGCGCCCCTAGCGTCTTACGCCACCGCTCCTGTTCTCAAGTCAGCACTGACCTACTCTGCGGCGCCTGCTTTATCTCACGTGTCATACAGTGGACTTTCGTCTCACTACGGCTGGTGATCAATTTACCGACTGTAAAAAATCTAGTTGTTATATTTTATATGATGCAATACAAATTTTAAAAATGATGCTTTTTTTTATTATAAGAGTTATTTATATTATTTGACATATTTTATTATTTGCTTTTGTATAAACCTAAAAAATATCGACATGTTCTCTGTTATAGGTTCTAAAACTTTAAAAGGAATTGTTTAATTAATTTAGTTTCAAGAACTCTCAATAATAATGATTATAATGTAAGAGGTTATTACAATTTATGTATCCTACAATACTAGGCGTCCTTCCCTTTGCCAATTGCAGTTAGCATTTAAAATTTCATCACGACGCCTGCCAAATACAGAAAGGAAACTAACTAACTTTATAAAATTTTAGAAACCCTTAGTTATGTAATAGTATAGAAGAGAAATGTTCATTAATTACATTATCAAACGATCAAATAACAAATTAATTTTTAGTTCACTTGAAAAGACGCTACTTGATCATTTAAAAAGGAAACCCTATTAGAAAATAGAAGAACATTACTTATTAGTTGAAATGTCTATTTAAAAATTGAGCATTTGGAATGAGAAAATTTTGTTATGGATAATGGCTAGATGCGAAATCCATGGTCATATACAATAATGCACATTGGAATATGTTTGTAGATCTCAACCACAAAAGAAAGCAGATTGATCGAGATCGGGGGTGATATTTGATATTTGGTCAGGAGTAGAAACACGATACGCTTAAGTGTGATCTTCTGCACCACAAATTAGATATCAAATGAATATGCTCCAATATCGAATATGACAATAATTTCTCTATAACATAAAATAAAACCACATACGCTATCTGCAACTGCAACGGCTTTATACAATTTAAAATGGCGCAGTTGTATTATGGTGCGACTGCCGTTCTGAGGCCTCGAGTTCGATCCCCGAGTCCGGGTCAAAATGGTATTGAGTTTTTCTACTCAGTATCATCCCGGAGTTTGGAATTTGTGCCCGATATGGCGACAGGTTCGCCCCCTGTCACATCTGGGACGGAACTAAGCTCGACGAAATGTGGGTGGTGTAGTTCGCTATTTCACCTCTGCCTAAACCTTCGGGGATAACAGGCGTGAGCTTATGTTAAGTTATGTTTCAATTTCGAAATGAATTTATTAAGGTAGTTGAAACACAATCTGAGTCATGCTATTTATAGTCGCTAACGCATTTACAAACATCGTCACAAAAAACTCAACATAGAGCAGACTTATCTCGAATACGGAACGACATTTAGACACTACTTTATTTTACGTCTAAGGCACAATAAAAGAACTTATAAGTTTTCAATATTACTTACATGTTATGAAAAACAAGCAATTTACAACAGATTTACGTGATTCCGTTTTTAAACGATTTGAAGGAGAAGTTATAGCTTAAGTTTTAGTATACTTAATAATGGTACACTACAGTCTGTACATTGGAGAGATTACATAACACGTTTCAATGGTTTTTGAAAGGGTTATCTGACTATCTGTTAGATAGTTTTTTTTACTCTGTCATAATATTTAAGACGTATTTTCATACGAATAAGAATTTGTATGTCGTGTAACTATAATAAAATGTACCTAATTCTAATATAAAATAAAAATAAATTTAAAAAGAAATGTATATAATTAAAACAGTTTAATTTATTAACACATACCTCTTGGGGGGTTTTTTTAATGGTTGTTTTCATAAATGTAAGTCATAACAAATCATTCATAGTAACAAATACGACATAAGAATGATTACTAGCATTTTCTCCCCTACAATATTCTACATTAACTCCCATCATCATTAGTTGACATAAATAATAAGTTGGAAGCATAGTTAATCTATACCATAATAAATAAAATTGAAGTCTCTGTTCGTAATTTCAAAAAAATTTTTTTTTATTAAATATATTTGAATGTTGATACCAATACCAAAAATACAATTTGTAAAATTTTAGTCTGTCTGTCTGTTTGTTCCAGCCAATCTCCGGAACGGCTGGACGGATTTTGACGAGACTTTTTTGGTAGATAGCTGAAGTTGGAATTTAGTGGAAATGAAGGTGGAATTTCGGAAAAAAAATGGGTTCCGCGATTAAAATTTCAATAAATTCCGATTCAATTCAGTTTTCCGGGCAAGTGCTTGAATTTATGACAAATATTTTGACTTTATCTTAGTACCAAAATATTACATTTTTTACGATTAAAAATTAAATAAAAGTAATAAAAAAAATTAGGAGTCCGTATAAAAAAATTAAAATACAGTGAAGAATATATAAAACGCGGTCGCAGTCGCGGGCACACAGCTAGTCATGAATAAGAGCAAAAACTTAATAAAAACTTTTTAGAAACGATCCCATCACTATTATTTAACCTTGTATTTGTAATTCTCACATTGATTATAAATAATTTAAAATTAAAATTAAAAACAACCTTGATAATATATGTATGTAGTTGTAAATATCCGTCTTTAAATAAACTATGTCGGCTCATGTATTAAATAATGTAATATTTTTTTTGGTCTTTACATTTTTTAAATCATGCTCTATCAATTTTATTTCAAACTAGCTGCATACCCGCAGCTGCGCCCTTGTTTCATATATTCTTAACAGCGTTTTAATTTTTTTGTACGGAACCCTAATATTTTTTTAGCACTAAGATAAAGTAATAATATATCTTATAAACTCAAGCACTTGCCCGTAATACTGGATTAAATCGAATTTTAAACCAATGATTAACAATGATTGGTTTAGTTACATTTTTTGTGAGCTTTATTTTTTTACGCGGAACCCTAATTATTTTCGAAAATTAAAAGTACCCTTAGTTAAACGGAGTAAATACAGCTATCTACCAAAAAAAGTTCCATCAAAATCCATCCAGTCGTTTCGGAGATTACCCGCAACACACAGACAGACAGACAGAAAGATAAACAAATAACATTTTTATTTTTGGTATAGGGTTCGTATATACATACATTCATACCTATTAAGTAAAAAAAAAATAATTTTGACATTACACACAGACACTTCAATTTTATTTATTAGTATAGATTACATAAAAATAGGTGGTATATTAGATTAATGATACCTTAGCAACTTAAAATCTATTTTACTCCAAAATGTAATATTTTTCTTTCTCACATTTAAAGCGTGTTTTTTATTTCTGCTGTAATAATTCTGATATTTGCAATTTGCCACGATTGTGGAGGCTTATAATTAGCAATTGTAACACTTTCATAATTTCTTCTACCTATATTCAACATTTGACTGTAAGCCTTCCCAAAAACTTTAAAATAAAATAAAAATAAAATATTAATGTAGGCTTGAATTATCTCGATAAAGAAGAACACGTACTCTATGACAATGTCATCAGAAAAACATCCCTAACAGAAGCCACGAATTAACTGGATATTCGTGAATGGAACCCAAAATATGGCACATCAAAGTTAATCTTGACTACCAGTTGCTCATTATATTATTACGTTGGAGGTAACTCAATGAAATTAAAAAAAAATCTTTATTCAATTTAGGCCCTGAGTTCCTTCTCAGGGCGTAACTTATGAACGACAAAACATGTTCTGAAAAACAACCCAATCGAAAGGAGCCGGCAAGAAACTCGATCTGATCTCTTTTTTTTATACATACAAGTTATACAACTGCCTCGGTGGCGCAGTTGTATTACGGTGCGACTGCCGTTCTGAGGTCTCGGGTTCGATCCCCGGGTCGGGGCAAGTGGTATTGGGTTTTTCTACTCAGTATCATCCCGGAGTTTGGAATTTGTGCCCGATATGGCGACAGGCTCGCCCCCTGTCACATCTGGGACGGAACTAAGCTCGGCGAAACGTGGGTGGTGTAGTTCGCTATTTCACCTCTGCCTAACCTTTCGGGGATAACAGGCGTGAGCTTATGTTAATGTTATGTTACAAGTTATACCTGAAGCGATGATGGCGCAGTGGATAGTGTGGCCGGATTCTGCGTCAATGTAAGCGGGTTTGACCACACCTATCCAACTCTAAAATCACCCTGAGCCTTTAGTGAAGGAAAACATCTTCAGAAAACCATAGTTTGGTGGTAGCGCATTTTCAAATAAAGCCCGCCTAGATAGCTACCGCTCTCAAGTTTGAAAACCTATCGCCAAATACCAATAAGTGAGTTCCGGCAGTATCACTTGAGAACCAGTATATCCAAGATTAGTGTCTTTACACACTGGAACACATCGTCATTTAACATCAGATGAGATTGTGCTCAGAGCATAAAGACCATATCTTGTAAAAAAAAATGTCTGTCGCAAGGGCACATATAATTAGAGATTTAAAAATCATAATCGTTCATAACGTGCTAGTTACAAGGAGATAACAATCATTTTATAATCATCATCATTGTCTCATGACAAAGCCGGTTACATATGTCGAAAGTATGGGACCACTGAACCTTGACTTTCGTCACGCTATATATTTTATATGACAAACGTGTTCGTCAAAGTATATACGATGCCGAAATTCAAACTTGCTACAAACTACTATCATTTTTAAATGTCAAAACTTCTTTAGCGACATTAAGCGATTCTCGGTAAGTACTTACAGATTCGCATTACCAATCCTATGATGTGAACCATCAACATGCTACAGTATGTCAAGTATAATATGGCGTTTAAGTGCGGACGATCAGAGATAAGTAAAAAAAAGTATACTTACGCAGCATACCGAATGTTTTGATTATGAATAACCTATATATATTATGTGATAATGGACTTAATTAAATATTTCTCAGGGTGCCAATAAATGTAAAAACCAGATAAATGTTATATATTAAATATTAGGTTAGGTTAATAATTATAATTGAAAAATTATGAAATTTAAGCATTAAAAAAACAGTTTTTCCAAAGTTTTAGTTTTCCAATTCTGTCGGCAAGCCCCATGGCTGCCTAGTTGTTTTTTTTTTACATCATAAATCTTAGAACTGAATTCCTTATATAAAATACAACGATAGTGATATAATTAATCCCATACTAAAACTACTCACTTGGGAGACTTTTAGGTAAGCAGAATTTTACAAATTTTTACTTCCTCCTCCGCCCCGCCAGTAACATAAGCATCAACATAACTTTTACAAAAGCTTCTTAACCCCTTGAGCATTTACCTGTCGTTTACGCCAACTTTCCATTGTTTTCTTATTGTCTTATTTTTATGGGTACTCGACACATTAAGTAATAAAAAGTATATAATAGTCTTTGTAAAAAGTAAATAAGTAAATTTTGCTCATTAATAAATCAAATGCATAAACAAATGAACAACTATTAAAAACTGATTAAGACGTGTCCGTCCATATAAAAATAAAATAAAATAAAAAGCCTTTATTGCTGTACAGAAATTACATATGCTATAAATTAAGAATTAAAGTGCGCCAAGTTTATTTTTACAATTTGCGTTTAATAATGTATAATATATCGGCAAATGGTCCATATATACTATAACAAACGGAAGGAAACAACATCACATCTTGTGATTTTAGGAAATATCTATAATTACAGTTGCAGTTCATAAACAATCCAATATCAATAGTCGTTGTCAAATCTGGGATCACTACTAGCATATAAACTATGGAACAATCTCCCGGCTGCTCTATTTCCTCGCTCCTACAACATTAGGTCCTTCAAATGCAATGTGAAGAGTCACTTCTGCAGGCCGGCAGTATAGCAGCGGTGACCGGCGATCGAGTAGTGATCTTTCGGTGGTTGTCGCTATTTTTGGATTGGTCTGTGCTTACCATCAGGCACAAAGTCGTCATTTTGCCGTGCTAGTATAAAACAATCATCCAAAAACAATAAAACTATAACGAGTAGTAATAAATTAACGTTAAAAATTGCATTAATATATTAAAGTAAATAAATTCGCTACGCTGAAAATAATAAATTTCGTACACACACACAAACACAAAAAGACTGTAATAATTTATGATGTATGAGTTAAAATATTCTGATAAATTAATATTTAACGTGTGGTATGTATGAGAGTAGATATGAGCGCTCGTAAATGTTCATTCCCACATAAAAGTTCGCTTATTACGAAAATCACAGGTCGCACCTTATCGTGAACTGAAACGAGCCGTTTATTGCAAAAATCTCGTTCACATATCTCGATTTAATTTATGCTTTTGTCATGACTTTATATTATCTTTACGATTTTTTTTTATTGTAAAGATAATTTTTTTTACGTGATATAGACTCAGTGGCCTGACCACAATCTCATCTTATGTTAAATGACGGTAAACACATTAAAACCTAGATTCTCAAATGATGCTGCCGGAACACATCTATTGGTATTTGGCGACGGGTTTTTAAACTTGATAGTGGTAGATAGCTATCCAAGCGAATATTATTAAAAAAAACACAGCCACCATGCTATGGTTTCCTTTACCGAAAGCTCAGGCTGATTTTAGAGTTAAATAGGTGGGTTCGAACCCGCATCCGGGTCCAGACAGTTACACTTAATAACGTCTGCACGGATATTTATGACCTTTGGTTGGACGTGTTACCGCCCCAAATAGCAACAATTTGAAAAAAACAGAAAAATTCACCAAGAACATAAAGAAAATTTATTTTTTAACACCGTTTGTATGGAACGGCTTTTTGATTATATCTTGAGAATGAATTGACTGATTTCGATGAACTCGCCTCGGACTCTCCTATCCTTTTTTCGCACATTGAAATAAAAAGTAACTTTAATTCAGCCAGAAAGAACACAAGATTTATTTATTACTACCTAACCTGGCAGGCTTTCTCTTTTCTTAACTATAAACATTGAGATCGAACTGTATAATTCATCAAAAAAATATTCCAAAATATGTTTTTTTTCTCTAAACTAATGCCGGAAGGGCCTTTACAGCTTTATCGTAACTTTGGGGGCGAGTGCTGACAGCACTCGCCGCAAAATGTAACTAGCACGAGGTACCGAACCTCGGCTTGGCCGCTACCTATTACATAAAATTCCTTCGAAATTTGAACCTAGCTAAGCCCTATATTTTTTTATTTCTTAATAATAAAAAAAAGGTTCCTTACAGAACCTATGTACCGGCGTGTTATGTGCAGGAGTGTATCCAGTGTTGTGCGTGTAATGCCTGATGCATGGGCAGTGTCACTGTACCGCGCTGGTAGTAGTGTCAAGAGCCTCCCCAGTTGGGGAACGGAGCACGTCTTGAGCCGCCACCGGACGGGGACCCGGAGAGTGTGCGGGAAAAATATGTGCAACAAGAAATGATAAATTAAACCATTTATGTAATTCCTACCAATGCATTTCTTTTAAACAATATTTGCAGCGCGCATTCTGTCAATCACGCCAATTGTCAAACAACGGACAGTTATGTCAACGTCAAAGGGTTAACCTTCGAAAAGTTAATATGGTCGTTAGGTTTCCTTTTTATTTTTCTTCTTTTTTATTTTTTTTAATCTTTTTATTTTTTTTTCATGTAAAAACCTTCTACGAAGTATTAATTTTTTTTAACAAAAAATGGATGAAAGCGGTAAGGCCATTCTCGAAAGCGTGACCAGTAGAATTAGGGGTGAAAATATATATATAAGGTGGTACCAAGTTTACCGGAACATCTAACTAATAATATTTAAAAGTGCGGATTTTAGAGAAGATGTAATAAACAACAATAAGTATACTTACCTGTTTTATTAATCATATGATAATAATTTATTATAACCACCAACGGAAAGGGCTATGCTCGATTTTTCACTGCGTGATTGAATCAGTAATGAGGAGATCCGCAGAAGAACTAAATTAATGTACATCGCCCGAAAAATTGCCCAGTGGTTTGGGCACATTACTCGTAGAACTGATGTTCGATGGGGCCAACGGGTTCTCGAATGGCTCCCGCGTACTGGAAGATGTAGAGTAGTAGCTCCAACAAGGTGGATCGACGACCTGGTGTAGGTTGCGGGAATCCGCTGGAAGCGCGTGGCGTAAGACCGGTTGTTGTGGAGATTTTGGGGGAGACCTATGTCCAGCCTATGTTTTTCGGTTGAATGGATGGATAACCTCTAAAAATTAAATTAATAAAATATCATAAGCAATTCGATTTTTGCATCTGTTTTGAGTAACATGTAATTAGTACTGAGAAGTGACTAATAACAAGTCGCTCGACATGAGACAGCCACGGGGCGCATTATAAACACATGTCCGATATATTTACGAAATAATATGAATAGATTATTTTTTGTCGTGACTTGCTAACAAAGTTGTCGGTTGACTCGGGTCAATACACTTTTGGATAATAATTAATTATTTCTCAAACTTCTACATAGATAGCGCTTGTTTTTTGTAGCTAGTTTTATTTATATTTGTCAAGAGTAATAAAGTTATGGTTACTAATTAATTTAGTTATTAATATCAGTGAAAAATATTTGAAAAAAAAATAATATACTGCATAACTAATCTTTATTCAATACCATTGAAAATGGTAGTCAATTTTATGTTTTACGGCCATGAAATTAATATATATGTTTTTAGACTCAAAGAATGATATGATCAATGATTAAAAACAGATTGTTTATAAGGTCAAATATACTCTAATGTAAACAATAAAATGAAAAATAGTAAGAAACAACGTCATATTTTGTGGTTTTAGTCAATATTTATAATCATAATTGCAATCCATGAATAATCATTATAAGTAGTCGTTGTCAAATTTGGGATAAGTGGAAAGAACGAAGGTTATTTCTCCCTATCTTTGTAACGAGTTTTTACTTCCTTAACATTCACGATCGAACCAATTTCGAATGTAAATGAAGTAACAACTTAAAATACAATACGTATATAGGGTATATTTAACCCACATCTCTGTGCTTCCACTAACATTATTAAAACTACGATTTATATAGTTTTTTATATGACAAAAAAAAATGATATATATTATATTTATGAAAAAAAAGAACTAGATCGAGTTTCTTGCCGGCTCTTCTCGACTGGGTTATTTTCCGAGCCGGTGGTAGTGTGTTAGACGTTCATAAGCGCCTTCTTAGGGCCTAAAATGAATAAATAAATTTTGATTTTATCAACCAAGTAGTGAAGCGATTATTGTGGAGTTGGTAGTTCGATCGGATTCTGACTCAATAGAGGCAGGTTTGAGCCCACATACGCAATTCATCAGCCTGAGCTTGCGGTGAAGTAAAACATCGTGAGGAAACCATATCATGATGGTAGACCGCTTTCTAATAATTCTCGCCTGGGTAGCTACCACCCTTAAGTATGTAAACCTGTTGCCAAAACAATAGGTGTGTTCTGACAGGATCACTTGAGACCTCTAACCTTATTGTGTTATCATCCTCGACCTCGTTGCCACTTAACATCAGGCGAGATTGTGGTCAATGCACTGATCCTATACAGTATTAAATAAGAGTAATGACTGCTAAGTAAACGCATTACTATTACCCCGAAAAGCAATAAGCAATTTGATGCAATTAGCATGATTGTTCATTCCGTAACTTAATCGTGTAAAATTTACAAACAGTTAGTTTTTCAATTGTCCATTTCTTTTTAATAGTTATAATAGTCATAGTTTATATTATATTCATAGTAATATAATCAAAATTACAATGGGCAATGAATACGTAATACCTAAATGTAATATATCTTATTCACATTGGTGAAGGTTACGGTCAAATTTCCATGTTGTACCCACTATGAAAGTTTTTAATATTAACGCAATGTTTAACCTAAATAATATCAATCTAATTTATGACATTTCTTGCTCTTATTCTTTAAAATTAATTAATTATTAATTGTTTAAGTAACAAAGCCTTAAAACAAAATTTTTTTTTTGTGTTGGTGACTTTACTTAGTTCAAATTAGGGAGAAAAAGGGTATTTTAAATTTTTATGTTTTATTATATTATGTTTATTACGCACATGTACCTATGGACAATAATTCTAGTTAATTCATGAAATAACTAAATAATACAAAACTAAATCAAAGTGAAAATTATTAATATTACCTAAAAAAAAACTATAAATAATGAATGGCATCTAGCTCGCCGCCATATATGTTCCAATAACCTGTTTACGAATTAAATTTTCGAATTTTTTCATCTTGAAGACTCCGTTTGAAGACTGTTTGATGATAATGGATATTGAAGCGACGATGGCGCAGTGGACAGTGCGCCCGGATTCCGGGTCAATAGACGCGGGTTCGAATCCACCTATCTTACTCTAAAATCAGCCTGAGCTTTTGATGAAGGAAAACATCGTGAGAAAACCATAACATGGTGGTAGGTCATTTCCTATAATGTGTATAACACCCTCAAGTTTGAAAACCTGTCACCAAATACCAATAGGTGTGTTCCGGCAGCATCACTTGAGAACCTCTAGACTTCGTGTGTTTACCATCCTGGCCCACATCATTATTTAACATCAGGTGAGATTGTGATCAAAGCACTGAGCCTATAACATTAAAAAAAAACAATTTGATAATTTATTTGTATGCATTAAACAGAAACAAAGAACAATATGTTATATTATCGACTGTAGATTAGGATACCTGGCCTTTTTATATTTACATAAAAGAAGCAAATCAAGTCAAAATCCAAAAAAATAACTGAAACAAATATACGAACTCCCGATCACTTCCTTACAATTCGACCGCCTTTTTCATTTGAAGGTAAACCGATCTCACCTTCACAGCCTTTTAATGTGTACAAAATTAAATATTAATTTCATAATAGACCTTTGAATAACATATTTTGTGTTACAATTATGCACCAATTTAACTAAAAACCTCTAGTGATGACAATGACGAGGCCGCTTTGTTTCCTCGATTTTGTTGAGTATATAAACTGTCATTTCTACATAAAAGAAGCATTCAACAATTCTAACTGAAACAATACACAACAAAATGATCGCTAAGGTAAGCGGACATTATATAATTTTTTTTAAATATAATTATTATTTATTAAAATTTAATTATTATAGTGCCGTGGTGGCGCAGTTGTATTACGGTATGACTGTCGTTCTGAGGTCTCGGGTTCGATACCTAGATCGGGTCAAGTGACATTGGGTTTTTCTACTCAGTATCGTTCCGGAGTCTTCAATTTGTGCCCGATATGGCGACAGGCTCACCCCCTGTCACATCTGGGACGGAACTAAGCTCGGCGAAATATGGGTGGTGTAGTTCGCTATTTCACCTCTGCCTAACCCTTCGGGAATAACAGGCGTGAGCTTATGTTATGTAATATGTTAATTATTATGCTTGGAAAAGTTTACTATCTATAATTGATGTCATGCGTTAATACTAATTGTTTGGTCTGAATACAGGCAAAAAGTGACTTTAACGTTAGTAATAAATTTCGTAAGCCTATATTTACTTATGGGCATAAATATATACGAAGATGGAATGGATGAAAGAGGAAAGAATGGATCAGTTTTCCATCTCATCATCATCAAATCATCTATTCAAAAATTTTTCAATTCTTTTTACTGGTGATAGCATTATTGTTCGACTATTGGGCGAATAGAACGTTACCATTTTATTTTTTGAAACAAAACATTCAAAGTTCGGCATATGTGGTAAATTGATTTTAAAGTTGGCAGCACACTCGAAATTCTCTTGATGTGGTAAGAGTTGGTGAGTTACAGAGCCCATTTACCACCAGGAAAAATGTTTTCGCTATCTTTATTGTATAAAAAACTCAATTTTAATCTCACAAATAGGTGAAGGAATCAGACCACAAAGTCATCTCTCAAGTTTTTTATTAATTATATAAATAAGCTACTTTCCTTTATATATGTTTTGGGTACATTTCTAATTAATTTTATCAAAGTGTCCCTTTACTAGAATAATAATAATAACTCTTAATAATACAAACTGATGTGGGGTGATAGGATACTCTCCTGACTAGCTATTACTCTCAAGTGGGAAAACCTGTCACCGAGCATTTATAGCTGGATTCGACACTGGCATTATCATTTGATAAACACCCTTTATTACCCTTTTAGACTACATCATCACTTAACATCAGGTGGTATTGTAGTTAAACCCTAAATCTATAAACTGCAATATAAAAACTTACGTTCACCGTTGCTTATAAAACCTTCATTAATTCAAGTGACAATAATTTAACGCATGTGATTTTCTCACAATGAACAATACAATTGAATGATTAAAATAATTGTTACCTAAGAGTAATTAAACACAACATATGTTTTTTTGTGTAAATTATTAAATAATGTCAATATCGTTATTTTATTCCAAAAGTTTATTTTATTATTCTCGAAATATCTTTTAGATTTCTATATCTAATTTTTTTTTAAGTAAGTTATTTATAGAGTTATCATCTTTATATATTATTTATAGCACTTTCGTACTTATCAAGCTGTATAAAATATAATATAACAGTAATTATAATATACAAAAACAATTTACTGAAAACAAATATTCACACATTATTCAAAATTAAAAAAAAAAAACTGCACTTTTTTTTTATTGATAACACTAAATAATTCAATTGACACTAAATTCAAAAAAAAATCTGTTAACCGACAGAGGTTAAATAGGAACTGAAGAATTTTTATCTTTCTGAACACCATACAAACATCACTTGCACTTAATACCTACAAATTACGTACGTATGTTTCTATCTAATTGTGTCCCCTTTTTCCAGAATAAATTTAACTGGTTAGTTAATTTAATAGTTTAATGTCATGTTTGTTAAGTACATCTACCGTTCTTACAATCGGTTCAAGGGTGTGTTCCATCAAAGACTGCTCATCTAACCAAGCTCACAAAAATTTAGAGATACTTGGATCCTTCATTCTTTTCGAAGTGAAACTTCTTATGAGACGGCGTTAATTGGACTTTATGAAACGAAAATGTGTAACGAATTTAAGTTCCATCATGAACCAACAGATATCACTAAATAATATGCCTAATAGCTGCAACACGATTGTTCGTTAGTACAAATTAAACAAACTAGATGTCACTAAAACGAAGTTTCTCTTCTACCGTGTGTGAACTCGCATTAAATTAGTTTTATTTTCAGTTCGTAGCTATCATCTGCCTCGTAGGAGCCGCTCAAGCCAGTTACCTTCACGGCAGCGGCTTGGGATACGCTTCCGGCATCGGTTACGGCTCGTACGGTTATGGCGGTTACAGTGGCTACGGAATTGCCCCTGCCTATTACTCTACACCTATCGTAAAATCGATCGCCCCCGTTGTTTCATACGCACCGGCAGTGTCAACAGTGTCTCGTTATGATGTTCACTCTGCTCCTGTTCTCAAGTCGTATGTCAGTCCTATTGCCTCATACTCTTATTCTCCTGGTCTCTCTTACGGTGGCTATGGTTATGGACACGGTGGCTACGGTTATGGAAGTTACGGTGGCAAATATCTGTGGTAAAAAAATATATAAAAAAACACTGTAAATATTTTTTGCATAATATCTTTATAGCTATAAATTTCTACTAAAATAACATCTTTCATTTTGAGCTGATTCTGTGTTTATATGAAATTTATATGTATTAATTACAGTAAAAGTTATGTATGTGAAACTAACGTATTTATTGTGAAGTAAATTAAATAAATTATTTATAAATATATTAAATTTGTTTGTCTTTTTTAAATGTAACCCAAAACTATCTTAAGATTTATTTTTCTTTGTTGGAATATTAACAATATTCGTGGAAACATTGATAAGTTTACATACTGCCTTAAATATTTTTAATTTACAAAATCTAGGTAATGTATAAATCTATACAAATAAATAAAATTGAATTGTTTGTTTGTAACATAAAAAACAGCTTTTGACTAAAAAAAATCCCTTTATTATCTATAACAATTAAAATTAACATACACGTTAATAATGACTCACCTTTTGAAACAACTATCGTGGTTTAATTGGAGGGAAGCGTTCAGTTCGTGAACGTTCGGTGAGGAACAACACCATGTTAAAAATATTCCCTTAATACACACTGAGTCCTCATTTTATCATCATATTGCATAAATTCTTCTACTAGGTTGTTAGGTAAGTTATTCAAAGTTAAAGGTAGTATATAGTCCCATGTACGCATGCCATAAAAGTTATTAATGTGTAGACGGTGTTTACACCAAGAACAAAATATTTAAAATTTTTGTCTTATTATTTCGGTTAATCTCCGGAACGACTAAACCAATTTTGACTAGAAGATAGCTCAAGTTATAAAGCGTAACTTAGGTTCCTTTTATTTTTGGAGAATAATAAGTATTCCGAGTAAAGAAATCAAAACTTACGAAATCGTTAGAAAACCGATTCAATGAACAGTTTTACTGGCAAGAGTTCGAATTTGTATTAAATAAATTTGCTTTTTGTTAGTACCTACCAAAAAAAATATTATTTAGGACCTGTACAAAGAAATGTAATTATCCAATGCTTATTTCAAAACTATATTAAGCAGTGAATAATTGTGCGTAATCTATACTAATAATAAAACTGTAAATTTCACGTGTCTGTACATTTTCGATTTTTTTGACAAGAATTATTGCTAGGGGCTAAAAATAGGTAATTCAACACATTTCTATCATTTTTAGAAATATCTGTCTGTCTGTCTTTCTGTTTGATTATGCAGGTATCAATTAGAATATAGATAGTATATTTCGAAAAAGGTAATTATAAAGCATATTCCAAGGTAACATCAAAACTTTATTTAATTAAAATCGGTCTATTGTATCAAAAGTTATAGTATTTTATATGACACGCGGCGACTTTTGTATGAAAGACGACTTTGTAAGTAAATGCGTTTTAGTCTTATTCGAGAACATAAAATCGATTCATTGATTGAAATTGAACATAATAACATAATCTATAGTAATAATAAAATTATAAATTTCACGTGTCTCTACATTTTCGACTTTTGTGAAAAGAATTATTGCAAGGGACTAAAAATAGGTAATTTAACACATTTCTATCACTTTTAGAAATGCCCTTCTGTTTGTCTTTACAGGTATCAATTAGAAAGTACTAAGTATATTTAAAAAAAATGAAAGCATATTCCGGTATGTTATGAAAGCTATAAATATTATTTCATTGAAATCGGTCTACTGTATCAAAAGTTGAAGTAATTTGAATGACACGCGGCGGCTTTAGTATGAGAGAAGAGTATTAAATAAAAGCGTTTTAGTCTTATTCGAGAACCAAAAATTTATGGATTGAATAAAATTGAACAAAAGGATATAAATAATAAATATCTGAGATATAGTAAATGAGAAAACAATATTTTGATATTTTTATACAATACCTAAGAAGTTTAGCCGTTGTGTTAAGAAGTTATTTTATGGAAGTAGTAAAACTGAATTTCAACTATTATATAATATCTATAGGTAAATATGGCGGGGAACATAATATTTTTAATTCTAATTACAGTTAAACGGTTCATGTTTTGTTTATTGTTGATGACATGGGTGACGAAGTGTTATGAATGGTGATTACGTAAGCAAATTATCTATGTATATCTGACGATTATTCATAGACGGCGATATACTAATTTTTTAATAATTTGGAATGTTCTAAAATATTACTATAAAGGACTTCAGAATCTACTACACGACACATTACGATAGTTTTAAACTTTTTTGTCTGTTTATTAATTTGTTCGCCATTCAAGCAAGAACTATTGAATGGGTTTCGATGAAATTTGGTATGTTAGTAGTTTATACTTTATAGTAACGTCTTTTTACACATATATGTATTTATATAATATATGAATAGTGTTTATTTAGGTTTATTAAAACAATCCATAATAATGAAGTATATACATAAGAATATCTATACTGTTATTATGAAAAGATAAAGTTAGTGAGTTTGGATGTTCTAAAAAAAAAATAATACCAAACGAAAAGTAGAAAATCGGCTTATTTTTAACTATTTATATATGGATAACATGTATGCTAAATAGTAAATATCGCAAGTCTACTGTGCGTAACTATTTTGTTCTACACTTTTATACAACCCTTTATACAAGTTGTAGAAATAGATAACATCAAATAAATTGTACGGGCCATTATCGCTGCTTCCACAAGGTAGTAATGTAGTTAATGGCATGCATAATGGCAATAATTACACATGTTGCATTTGCGCCTAATTAATCCCCGTCACGCTCCGGTTTTCAAAAATCTAATTGAACCTTGAAAAAGAATGCTTGCTTCCTTCATCTTCAATATAAATACGTGTAACAATAGTCAAAAAATCATTCAACTCATCACATCTGACACAGTACCAAGATTTACTAGCAAAATGTTCGCCAAGGTAAAAGACTAATGTATTTTTATTAGAACAAATGAAGATTTCCAGTATTCATTGCATCTAAATATCTATCTTGAAATTACTTTATTTAATTAATGAGTTAATCATTTTCAAAATTCTCGTTTATTCACATTTCAAGCTACGGATATTATGTTACTATTTGTTGTTTAAACAATATATTTATGGATTCAATACCTTTCAGATATTCGCTGCTACTGCCTGCTTATTCGGCCTGGCCAACGCTGGAGCTCTTCACAATTCAGCCCTTAATTACCCTGGCTATAGTGGTTATGCTGGCTACGGTGGATACGGCGGATATGGCGGATACGGTGGATATGGTGCCGGTCTTGCCACCTCGCACACTTCTGTCACCAAAGTGATTCCTGCTGATGACTCCGTTTATTCTGGTCGTCTCGGTGCTGGTTATGGTGGATTAGGATATGGCGCTGGATATGCCGGTCCCGGTGCAGGCTATGGCGGTCTTGGCTACGCTCGTGGCTACGGACACTTAGGTGCTGGTTATGGTGGTGGAGCAGGTTACCTAGGTGCGCCCGCCGTATCTCAAGTCTCTGTTTACCGCGTTCATGAAAATTCCCCAGCCAATGCGTACGCCTATGGTGGATATGGCAATGCCGCTTTAGAACACGGCGGATACGGCTACACTGGTTATAAAAATAATCTCTCTTGGTAATCTAGTTGAACTGCCAATAACAAATAATTAGTAAACGTATATTCCTACTTTTTTTTTTGTATCTTCTTGATTGGACTTGGTTTTTAAACAAGAAAAAATGTTTTAATAGTTTTCTAGTGTTACTATAATCGGAAATAAAATCTATTTTGATTTAATACCTACTTAATTTCCTTGTTATACCAAAAATATTATTTAAGAGTCGTGTTACCATATACACCATGTGTTACACAACAAATTGATCGGCCGGAGACAACTTGCCTTGACATTGAAACAGAAAGTGCCTGCGGCTGATCCACCGTGTACCCACGGAGATTCAATACCAATACCAGTTTGGAGACGACGATATAAAAGCGAAAGCAAGTGCTCCGAAAAGTATTACAATCATCTACAACGTACAATACAAACATGTACTCAAGGTATATCAAATCATAATTCAATATATAAAAATTATTTTAATTTATAAAGTTTATTTTCAATTTGTGCCATCAGGGCTGCTTAATAAGTTATACTTAAATTATCGGAGTTAAAATTTTCATGTTTCTATTTAATATTGATCTTCCATCATCAACCTAATTTCAAACAAGCATTGCTTACTTTAGCATCTTAACAGTTTTTAAGTGCTTCATTTTTTCTACTTCTGTGTGATATCGGCTTTAATTGACTAAGGGTTTTTAAATTGTGATAACATTTTCCAGATCGTGATCTTCATGTGCGCCGCGGGCATTGCCTCTGCTGGCAACTTACTTCACGGCGCTCCTGTAGCCTACAGCTCAGCACCAGCCGTCTCCTCTGTGTCTTTTTCACGTCACACAATACTCATAGTGCACCCATCACAACATACGCTGCCGGACCTGTTGTTGCCAAGACTATAGCGGCACCTGCTATCACCACATACGCTAGCGGTCCCCTTGTAACCAAATCCTACGCTCCCGCAATTGCCTCGTATGAATCAGCACCTGTTGTCGCAAAATCTTTAGCTCCGGCTTATTCCTACCAGACCATATCTCATTCTGCTCCTGTTACCACTTACGCTGCCGCGGCCCCGGCCTTAACTTCCTACAGCGCTAACCCAATTATTGCTAAGACTATTTCAACCGCAAACTTGGCCAATTCATACCAAACAATATCTCATGCCAGCCCTCTCGCGTATTCTACTCCCATCGTAGCAAAGACCTATCAGCCCGCAGTTACCGCATACTCTGCGCCTGCAATTTCAGCGTACCACACCGCACCCGTTGCCACCTATGCTGCTGGTCCAGTCCTAGCTAAGACTTACTCGACTCCTGCTGTGACAACATATGCTGCCAATCCTCTCGTGACTAAGACTTATGCTGCTCCTGCTCTGACGACTTACGCTGCCAGTCCACTCGTTGCTAAGACGTACGAAGCATCTGGTTTAACATCTTACGTGGCCGATCCAGTTGTCAAGTCGGCTGTAACATACTCTGCCGCTCCCTCCGTATCGCACGTTACCTACACCGGTCTGGGTACAAACTACGGATGGTAAATTATTTGATATTGTTATTTATTGATTTACAAATGTACATAAGGAGAAATAAATAAAAATGTAATTATCAACCTACAGTCTTTAATTTAATTTTCATGAAATCGGTCCTATAATCTTGTAAACAAATTATATCTGTTTCGTGAATGGTCTATTATAATTTTTAGTAAGGTGTATTAATTATAAAAATAAATTATAGATAAATAAAACTCTATATAATATAAACTACAAAAGTAAATTCATATATATAAATAAGTTATAAAACAATTAATAGTTTCCAAGTTTAGTAAAACGTATATTTCTTTACTCTAAAGTTATTTTTAAAATCACCCATACAGCCTACTGCAAAATATAATCAAATAAAAACAATCTCTTGTATCCAATCTTCCTGAAAGGAGCCTTACGAGTGTGTTCTGCTGCATTAGTAATGACACCAACACTAATTAATCAAAGAAAAAACAAAACTGCTCCTCACACGTTTCATCCTATAGTAGCGATTGTAGGTTCTTTGAAGGGCCATTACGGTATGCATTTTTATTGCTAGTTAAATAAACAAAATTCATTTACGCATTTTTACACATTCTTATCTTGTACAAGGGTAGCGTTTTAATCATCATCTCACTTGATGTTAAGTGACGATCTATTATGGCGAATGATTTTTGATCTTTAGAATGGTAGTTATCCAGATGAGCAGTATTACAAAATGTTCTACTATCATGCTATGGTTTCCTTCCGAAGTTTTCCTTCACCGAAAGCTCAAGCTGAATTGAATAGGTTGATGCGAACAGAGAACATCGAGACAATACCCAACAAATATACTACTGAACCCTCGTCGCTTAGGAACATACCTATTACGTTACACGTTATGGTTGAGAAGGGGCTCAATGAGATGAGAACTTTTGTGACAACAGTTGGAAGGAGTCCTATGTTACGTGTAGACACATTTTAAAATCTATATCTAAGTACTAAAACTATTAACGATTACAGTCACAATTATATCTTGGAGTAAAATAACAAAACATGTGACATCACACTAGGGAGTCGAAGTCTAACAAATATGACCAGCTGTGACGAAGACGAGGGGTGTTCAAAAATCAAGAAATTCATATGATGCAATTTATAGATGGTCCCTCATATTAATATATGTGTTGTTAGTTGGATCGAACCAACAGGTAAGACGACTATACCGCATAATTGCAAACACGGCGATAGCCCGATTCGAGGTTCGTACCACTGCGCTGTCCTTGTGCTGGTTGACATTTTCGATTAAGCTCGTTATTAATCTCTCTCTCACACAATCCCGGCGATGCGCTTGAGGCTAACAGTGTAGTCGATTCACAAAATCAAATATATACAATTCAAGTTTTTTATATACTATTCAAGTTTCAGATGAAAATGAGGCTTGCTTCGAGCAATATCAGATTGTAACTCTTATAATAATCAAAAAGTATAAATGTAAAATACATATCTTGTTTTTTTACATTTATTGAACTTATTTCGGAACACTAATTAATTCCAACAATAACGTCGTTCCAATCAAAAGTAACTATGGCATGTACTAAGCCAGCGGTCGTCACAGTTTTTTGGTCAAGGGTCACATTGGTCAATGTGAAGTAACACTACGGGCCGCATATTTGTGGACTTAGGTGGTTGACATCCCCCCAATCAAATTTCAATTTTTTTATACAAAACGCAATTTCCTCATAGTTTTTTTATGATAATAGCAACTTGTGAACTCTTTTATTTACTTACCCAAATAAATAAAAATTAATTTCAAAGTAATTAAAACCTAACATGCATTTAACTGAACTATTTTAGGAACACTAATTAAAATTTGAACGATACATTACAATTAAAGTAGGTATATAATAAAGGACGCAACAACTTTGAACTTTAGATAGAACGTTTAGAAAGTAGTAGATAATGCTGTTTTTCATCTCTGTTCACCGCCGCTAATTAATCAATTCGCAAAAGACTCATTAGCATACCGGTACGGATTCTATAAAATACAAATTAACTTAGTCCTTTTTTTATTATTTGCGTTGGAAATGCATTTACGAATTCACCCTGCCAACCCTAATCCGGGACTATAATCTTCCGAAATAGAAATTTCGGGAGGGGGGGGCGGTGGTATGTGGGAATCGCCGGGCGTTAAGCGCAAGGAATACCCACTAAAGGTACCATCCGCCGCTTGGGAGGGACGAACAACATATTCTGCCATGCCGGGTCAGGTCCTTCTCTATTTTCCGTCCAGAGGGGTTGGTACAAAATTAACTTAGTCCTAGCAGAGTATCAATTTAGTGTAGTAATACGATTAAAGTATTTACTCTGACCGACGAACTGTTGAAGGTCGCGGGAGTCTACTGGATTCGGGTGGCGCAAGACCGGTTGTCGTGGAGATATAATGTTAGTGACTGGTTCTGATGTTAAGTCTCATCAAAATATGGTTAAAGGCCTATACGTTTTATACTGTATAGGTTCAGTGCTTTTGACTACTGTCTTCCTTGATGTTATGTGACAATGAAGTCTATGATGGTAAATATACTAATACTAAAGGCTAATGTCTCTCTATTATACCAGAACACACATATTGATGCTTGGCTATAGGAAACTTGAGTGTGGTAACTACACAGGCGGACATGTTTAGAAAATTCCCTTACTAACCAAACCTTACTTACCAAAAACCCTGAGTTTTTAATTACAGAATTGAATAGGTAGATTTATCGCGAATCCTAAATTGTAAGATCTCTACCTACTCATTGTCTATACTCACTAATAATAGGACGTTGATAAATATAGCTACCAACGGCATTACCATAGCAATAATAAAATCACCAAAAATGATAATAAACTTTATTAATTACATATTTCAGAATTACACTTAAACGCAATTATTTCAATGTCCGAACACTGAAACAAGCAAAATTAACTATTATTAAACTATTAATAGATTTGGAAATATGTTAACAAATAAATTTGTGTAACTTATTGGTCTATTTAAAACTATACCAAATGCCAAATATATTTCGCTCAATCAGTTTTATTACTGCTTTATTGAGTCGTTGCATCAAGAAAACATGGAATAATTTCAAGTTTTAAAGATGCTCTAAAACGGGTTTGATATATTTTTGTCAAACACATTAAATTAAATATCACTGAACGTAATCCAATTAATAAAAATAAAATACAAATCTAACATGTCTGTCGGTAGAAGTACGCTTTATATAATGGTTAGAAATAAAATACAAGGATATATATACAATAAAAATTTATTGATAAATCAAATCGTTTACAATAAAATAAATTAACTCCGATACGTAACAGGTGGCTTCACCAATTGTAACTTACTTGTTGACTATTATAACTAGCACTTGAGACATCTGGTGCTGAAGAATAAGTGGGTGCCGATTGTGAAGATGAGATGTATCTAGAACTTTCTGCAGTACTGTCACTCACTGGTGTTGACATTTGTAAGATCTGCCCTTTAGGCAACACTTGCATGTAGGCTGATGAATCAAAATTCTCAATTGAAGGATATATTGATGTGGTTGACTGTGTATAGGCGTTTTTACTGGAAGCTGGATCTGTTGTTGGTGTTACATAAGAATTTTGAAAGAATGGAATAGCGGTGTTTGTAAGAAAATTTGGATTTGAAAAAACTTGTGGACCCGAATAGTAACTTCCATCAGATTTAACAGATTCGACATTGTAATAGTAAGCCGGTTTTGATGATCCTAGCGAATCTTTGTTTGAATATTGTTCATTATTTAAAACACTTTTATCGTACTTTGATTGCCCTGAAACAGAAGGTACCGGTACATAAGTAATAGTAAATTTCGATACTGGATGTCTTGAGCGAGTTTCTGGAGTATTTCTGAGATTTCCACTAAAACGAGAGTCAATCGAAGGATTGGTTTGTTCGTTATTTACAGAAGAAGAAAATGATGTTTGATCAATACTTTTATAGAAATCCGTAGTAGCGTCACGTGAAGCATCACTCGAGGAGGTCACCTTTGTTGTAGAGTAGACGTTATAGAATGGACGTGATGAAATGTCCTCAGATTTTACGAGCGAATCAGGTGCATTAGAAAATGAAATAGGTTCTCCTTTAGTTACAGGAATGTAGTTTGTTATTTGCGATGGAAGTTCTAGTGATTTACCACCTTTGAGTCTAGAATATTTTGTATGCGCACCAATCCTTACTTCTGGAACGTTATTCTGGCAACCGGTACAACCTTGGTTATCTGAAAATGTACGGTGAGAGACATCGCCATAAACAGTTTCAACTTGTCCGTTAGAATACGTAGTAATTGTTGGATGTATAGAAAAAGTGTACACAAGCGGTGGATAGCCGCGCGGTATATTAGAAGGTATAGAGTTGTACTTCGTTATTTTAGTAACATCATGAACACTGTCAGCAATCGCTACGGCCACGACACACAATAACACTTTAAACCGAAAGGCACTCTCTTCTATGATATTCATTGTTTTTACTATCCCAAAAAACAAAACTATTATTCGACATATACCGATTCGTACATAGTTGTTGTAATCTCACAAGAAATAGATTGTAAAAATATTATGTATCTACTTTTATAGCGACGCTAATAAACTGGTATTATTACGTCGTTGACGGTCCATACAAATCAAAGTAAAGATGAGCCAGTCATCGACATATATTGACCTTTCGAATATTTCACTAATACACATTATAGATCCAGTGAAATCGATGAGATTATAAAATTGAAATCTTTCTGTATGCGTAAATAATAGAGAAAGATGGATAAGAGGTTTAAATATTTTTACTTAGATACCTATTAAAACCAGTAGCATTTTTTTATCTTAAACTTTTAATTTGAAAAATAAAGTCGTAATAAGAATTGACAAAATTATTATATTTTTAATACCAATATCGGCTTATAAGATAAAATGTCGAAGTAACGAAGTTGATTGATGAAAATTATGCTGAAAGCGAAATATTACAAAATCTTCCTGAAATTTGTAATAATTATTAAACTTATTATTGATTAGAATTATTATACATTCGGTGAATACATTTTTTATAACCATTAAATCAGTGAAACCGGTTTTTAAATTTCTTTGACAAAGTCAAATTATCGATCTGAGGACATGTTTTCTAGATGTGTCTCTACATTTTTAATTACAAAGAGTTCTTTTTTATTGATTATTAATTACAAACATCTATTCTATACTAATAAATAAAATTGGAGTGTCTGTTTGTAATATAAAAATAACATTTTTTTTACTAAACACATATGAATGTATATACGAATACCCATACTAAAAATACACCAACTTTGATGGTTATTTGGTAGATAGCTAAAGTTACTTCGCGTCACTTAGACTACTTTTATTTTTCAAAAAATAATAAGGATTCCGCCTAAAAAAATTACAACTTATGAAATTGTGAATAAAGTGCACAATTTTACGGGCAATTATTTGAATTTGTCAGAAATATATCTTTGCTTTCTCTTAGAACAAAAAAATAGGGGGAAAATAAAGGTCCGTAAAATGAGCACACAGCTAGTATATAATAAGTTTGAGCTCCCTATTTAAATTTGCTTCACTCGGGATTTATAACAAGACAAATAAAATGTCTGAATTAATTTGTTTAAAACGAATTCTTTACAAGATTGTATAAAATAATAACATAAACTTTGAAGTATATTTCAATATTATATATTAATATTAGTTACTAATTACATAGTTTGTACAATTTTCTCAATAAGCGGTGATGTTTTACTGAATAGAAATATTTACTGAATTATTAAATACTAGCGGTGTGCACGCGACTGCGCCCGCGTTTCATATATTCTTCACTGCGCTTAAATTTTTTATACGGAACCCTAATTACATATATGTCTATAATTTAATTAATAAAATTTAGTACTACGATGAAGTAAAAATATTTGTCTTAAATTATAGCACTTGCCCATAAAATTGTGCATTGAATCGGATTTGATTCAAATTTTTATGAGTTTTATTTATTTACGCGGAGCCCTAGTTATTTTCGAAAATTAGTCCTCTAAGTTACCCAGAGTAACTTCAGCTATATACCAAAAAAAGTACCGTCAAAATCGGCCCAGCCGGGAACGGATCATTAATCTCCGGAAGGAGATTACCCATTAAAAACAGACAGGCAGATTTTTTTTATTGTGTTTTTGATATAGGTATCGTATCGTATATATATACACAAATATTTAGTAAAAAATAAATTTGCCGTTACAAACAGACACTTCAATTTTATTTATTAGTGTAGATTGAAATAAAGTAATACATAATTATTTTTACGAAACTTTGTTGTACCTCTACACATTACATTACTATAATATTTTAAAGTAAAGCTTATAATTTTTTAAATATGGCCAAGTCAAAAGTACACGTAGCCGACGAATATGTATGAAAGTGCTTATGAAAATTTTATAGAAGAAGCGAAATATGTGTGTATTGTGTAGAATTATAGCAAATGGAAAGATATAGTTTCTGCCTACTCTCATGAGAGAGAGATTCGATGATACATATATATGTATAATAGTTATATGCATTGAATAAACCTTTACTTTTTTAATAAACAAGTAGTTTCGGAAAAGTTCCAATATTTTTTTTGAAACTACAGTAAAAACGGCATATTCTATATTCGAGAATTATTAAATGAGGCATTCGTCGTTTTTACGTGTATCATTCCTAGTTCTTAACCATTGTTCGCTTTTCAATCAATGTATTGAAATGTATAGATATGTGTGTGTACGGCGACACACCTATTATGGACTATGTAACTCAATGTTATTCAAGGGGGTGTTGATGTTATGTCTTTTGATGCACTTTATGGTGACTAAATTACTACAGGTATAATACTACAGGTCTACAGGTATAATAGAAGACAGAAAGAAGAAAAGAAATTAGTTATATCAAATCGTTTAATAACATTCTTTTATTTACAAGTCTTGTTGATATAAGATTCAGTTTACCAACCGTAGGAAACAGCGGGTCCAGCGGAGTACGCAACAGTGGATTTCAAAACGGGGGCAGCACCGGCGTAACTCTTAGCTACTAGAGGACTGGCAGCATAAGTAGAATAAGCCGGACCGCCATAGTAGCCGGAGTAGCCCAGACCACCGTAAGATTTAGCTACGAGAGGGCCAGCGGCATAAGTAGAGTATGCTGGGGCTCCATAAGTGGAGTATGCTGGAGCTCCATAAGTGGAGTATGCTGGGGCACCATAAGTGGAGTAGCCAAGGGCACCGTAAGACTTAGCGAGGACTGGCCCAGCAGCGTAGGTGGATATGGCCGGAGTGGCGATGGTCTTAGCAACAATAGGTCCAGAGTACGCCGCAACAGCTGGAGCGCCGTGAGCGGTGTGGGTCGAGTAAGATGAGACAGATGAAACGGCAGGAGTGATGGTCTTGGTCACGACAGGGGCAGCTCCATATGCAGCTCCGTATGCGGTGACAGCATGGCCAGCTCCGTATGTGGCGATAGCGGGGGCAGCTCCGTATGCGGTGACAGCATGGCCGGCTCCGTATGTGGCGATAGCTGGGGCAGCTGCGTAAGTTGCAACAGCGGGTGCAGCGACAGCCTTAGCCACGATAGGAGTGGAGTAAGCGCTGAATGCGGGACCACCATGAGCAGTGTGGGTAGAGTAAGAAGACACAGAAGACACGGCGGGTGTGATTGTCTTAGTCACTACGGGAGCGGCAGCATAGGTCGCAACTGCAGGAGCGGCGATAGTGTTAGCTACAATGGGGCCTCCGGCAATAGCATGGCTGCTGTACGCCAAAGGAGCTGCTCCAAAGAGATTTCCAGCGCTGGCTAAACCCACAGCGCAGAGGGCGACGATCAGCTGGAAATTTATAATATATACTTATTTGTTATATATTTATTCTTGTGAATTTCTTATCTAAAATATTAATATTTGAAGCACAAGCAAACGTTGTAGTTATATGGTAACCAAGCAATTAAAATACATAATATGGAGAGATAAAAAACCAAAAAGAACTAATAAACATATTTATATTATGAAAGTTAAATCTATGCAAAAAATCACATCTATAAATTTTGTTCTCGGAAATAGTACACTGTGAAGCTCTATCACAGTTACAATTACAATGTATATCAAAATTTACTTAGTTTTTAAATTTTAATTAATTACTAATGGTAAAAAGCCTGCATAAATCAACAACACTAATACTCAATAAGCTCAAGAGTTAACGCATTGCGTCAAGTGCAAATAGCTTTATATTCAAAATAACAGATCCTTTAACACACCTTGGCGTACATGTTTGTTCTGTTAATGTTGGTAACTGAATAATTTCGTTAAGGAGTGCCCCCGTTTTTATACTACTAGATCGCGTACATATTGTCCAATTCACTTTCATTGCCAAGGTAAACGAGCGTACTTACCGTGCAAGTAACTTTGCTTACGCGTCTGACTCAGAGATAGCCTTTCGATTTCGTTCGTTCCGTTTGCAGTAATTGCCCGGTGGCTCAAGACGGGTGCGGCAGCCTCGAAAACCTACACATTGCGTCCTCAATCGATATCAATAGTAATTCCCATGGTATACTATATACCAATATATTTGGAACACAAATGAGGATTAATTACGTATTCGTTTTTAAAGTTTTAATAATGCCTAAGGTACAGTTTCCAATTTGAAAACATGATTACATCTAGGTTTTTATTTTCATAGAGTGCTACAAAATACACTCAGGTACCTATAATGTGCTAAATATGAAGTAACTTTATAGGGAAATAAGGCCGAAACACAATGCGTCTGAGATTTCATCGAAATTAACATCTCGATAAAAGCACAACGTTAAGTAGAGCATTTGCTTGGCTAAATACAACCCTCAATGCGAAATTTAAAGTAGGTAATTTATATGTTTCGAAGCTATGTATATTTGAAATCCCTTTTCTAAACTTAGATTTATCATCATAGTTAACCAATTGATCACTATAGCAAATATCATTATTATGAAACAATAGTCCACAGACATTAAAGTAGATTAAAATAATTTAAGAAAGTGTAAGATGGCGCATATGATGGTGGCGCAGTTGATATTACGGTTGGATTCCGAGCTACTACCCTCAAGTTTGAAAATCTATCACCAAATACTAATTGGTGTGTGCCGGCAACATCACTTGAGAACCAGTACCTGCAGGCTTAGTGTGTTTCCATCCTAGACCATACCGTCGCTTAACATCAGATGAGATCGCGGTCAAACGACTATAGAGTACAAAAAATATATTTCATTATAAGACAGAATGCACTATTATTTGATGATGGCTTTAAGCTACCGCCATCCTATGTTAATCAATTTGAAATCCGAAGTAACAGGTTGCCTGCCACCCTCAGCTTAATACGATCTTGGTAAAGTTTTTCTAAGTCAGGAAAAATGGGATACTTAAATATCTGCTTTTATATTAAAATTCTTAATGTCGTCTAATGTCCGTAATAGAAAGGCGACCATAAAAACAATTTAAAACTAAGCATATTTATGTAAACAATGGTCGCGAATTTCAACAATGAAATTTCAAATACGATATAACGTTTATCTTATTAGCAGCGAGTATACTTTGGGACTAACATTGTTAGAATAGAAAACGACGTTCTTATTAAAATATCAAAAGTCATATAGGTACTAGAGACCCGTCATATTAATTTCCTTATTAACTGTATTGATACCATATATAGAACATGCATATAAATTATTAAGGTTACTTATAGAAAATAACTCGTTGATTTCCTAACCGGAACTATAAACATTCATGGATAAGTACTTACGTGTATATATAAATTTGCAATATACCATACAACTAACACATCAAGGACTCGATCGACTCTACCTACTTCCTTAATATAATTTTTGGTACAAAACGTGGGCAGACATTAATTAAGAATAGAATGGGAGCAATTAACAACGAATCGAGTATAAACTATACAATACAATCCATTAAGTAATAATATTATATTTTATTATTTTTAATGATAAACTGTGAATGTAATACAATATTGGACAAACCATAGCTATGATCGCGGCTCCACTTGTACTTCATTTATTATCTAATTATCAGTCTCATCCTTACATTATATAAGAGGATATATAATAGTTTTCGAGATATTTAAAAAATTATATTGAAAAATATCGATATTTTGAATTTTGCATAACTTTAAAAAAACATAGGTAGAACGTCATTATACAATAGAAGAAAACTTCTGACCAAAATTTGTCCAAATAAAAGGGGTCAATTCCAACTATTGCTCGATTTTACATGGAATGACCCATGTACCTATAATACCTGATTAGGTGTTGGTTTGTACTTTTGTTATATTGTAGATGGTGATTTATGATAATGTAGATTATGGAAAAAGTTATGAATGTAGAAAAAAAATTGTCACAAAAAGTATCACTACTGATACTACCTTTTAAAAGGTGTTTGTTTGTCTCTTTGTTAGTTGACTTATACTAATTCGGCACAAATAATGAAGATAAAAGTCAATCATTATTCGCGAGCAGAGCCGCGGTCACTTGTTAGTCAATTACATAACTTAATAAAATGTGTACTAGAAGATGACTCTATAAAACATGGCGCAGTGATTATTGAGTTATAAATGCACTAACGTACAAACAGACATTTTTTTTTTAAATATGTAATTATCAATCCACTGTTAACGATAAAACCATATGTTGGTTATCAAGAATCTGCTAATCATGTTCTATATAAAACAGAGGTCACTAAATCTCTTCTTTTTCTTTCTTTTTTTTAACCTATCTAATGCTCTTGACCGGAAGGGCCTTTACAGCTTCACCGAACTTTGCGGGCAAGTGCTGAAGGCACTCAGCTGCAAAAGGTAAGTAGCTCAAGGGTTGGAACCTCGGCTTGGCCGTTACCTGTAAGTAAAAATTCCCGCGGAATTTGAAACTTAGCTAATCCCTACATTTTTTTTTAAATCCTTACAGGACCTATGTACCTGCATGTGCAGAGGTGTGTGTACAATGTTGTGCATGTAATGCTCAGTGCATGGTCAGTGTCACTGTATCGCGCTGGCGGCGGCGTCAAGAGCCTCCCCAGCTGGGGAACGAGACGCGTCTTTGGTCGCCGGGGGGGGGGGGGGGGGGGGGGGGGGGGGGAAGGAAGAGTGTGCGGAGGTCGATAAATCTCGTACGGCCGATCAATTATATACGGACCCAAGAATTTTGTCTTATATATCATGTTCAATATTCAGAACCTAGATGCTTAGCGATGGCAATCTGTACAACGTTTGATGCAACAAAATATATTTGTGAATCGCTATTTTACAAAAAATTAAACATTCTTTGTCCTCGAATAATCGATGAGTATCTTCAAGGCTTAACGGCAACAAGTTGCGCCAACATAAATCTAGACGTCCATCCAACGAGTCAATCAAAAGACGTCTACTGCTGGACTTAGGCACAAAAATCTCCACAACGCCCGGCCCTGCGGCCTACCGACTCCGCGTCTTCCAGTACGCGACAGCCATTCGAGAACCCGTTGGCCTCAACAGGCATCGATTCTACGAGCAATGTCTCTTATGAGCAACTCTTAAATTTGCAAATAGATCATTCAAAGCATAAAAGTCACTTTTTGCATTCACTCTCTATTATACATAATTATTGTAAGGTATTTTAACACATATTTATTTATGTATTACATTATATAAAAGAAAACGTCTATGTCTGCTTGTCCGTTAGTAGGCTTATAACTCGAGAATAATAATTAAAAAAATTATAGTACAGTGAATCGTTTTTTAAAGAATAGAGATGTCATACTCGAGGGGATCCGCGGACTTAGCTAGTGTAGTATTTTTGTATGAGATTTTTGAATATTTTGTCTTATAAAATTCAGTGGAAAATTTTATTTCTTTTATGACTTGGCATTTTAAAGACTGATCGCTCTTAAATATATTTCGATCGGACCTTGATTATCTGTTTTAGATTTGATACGGACGGTACTCATCGGTTTTCTATATCTTAGTCTACCTGTAGCTTTGCAGGTCGTTGATGGTAAAGTTACTATGAATTTAAGACCCGAGTTGAATTTGGTGCTTACAAGATTATATAAAATACATTTAACTTGAAATATTGTTTTCCGGAGCGAACCGTTGGAAGTGATTAGGGGTTCCGCTCAACAATGATTAATGCAATGTAACTAGCTTCCTAAAAACAACTCTTTGATTCAATTTTGATTTGTACTTATTTACATTTGAATACCTACATAATGGTAAAATATCTGTAATTATAGTCATATTCATAAAGAAGTCATATTCATGGATAAAAAAGTGTAATAATTACTTTAAAAATCTACCACGCTGTTAATTTGTGAAGTGTCATTTAAAAGTCGAGGTAAACGGCAGCCCTAGTTCCTTGATTAATATGAAGGTTGTGCGACAGATAAGTATAGGATATGACGACGTAAACAGATTAAAAATATATTATTTACGGGCAGTGTGCCCGCGATTCATATACTCGTATTCTTCATTGCATTTTTTTTAAATGGAATTTTTTGTTTAGCAAAATAGTAAAAATATTTCTCATAAGTTCAAGCACTTGCCCGTAAAATCGGACTTGACTATTTCCCCCGACTGCTGTGGTAAGCGGTTAGAGAAATCAGCCAGACAATACAAATTGGTCCAAGAAACCCTAAAATGTTAGGAACCTCTGCTAAAGCGGTTACGTTTTTTTTAACTAGCTAACGCTGTTGATCGGAAAGGTCTTACAGCTTCATCGTGGCTTATTGGGCGAGTGCTGAACTCAAAGAGGTAACTAGCACAAGGGTTACATAAGTGGTACGAACCTCGGCTGGCCCGTTACCTGAGTGTAAAAAATTCCGCGGAATTTTGAACCTGGCTAAGCCTAAAAATTTTTATTTAGTAATAATAATAAAAGGTTCCTTACAGGACCTATGTACCTGTGTGTTATGTACAGGAGTGTATGTGCAGTGTTGTGCGTGTAATGCTTAATGCATGTTCAGTGTCACTGTATCGCGCTGACAGCGGCGTCAACAGCCTCTCCTGTTGGGGAACAAAGCACGTCTTGGGCCGCCACCGCAGGGGCAACCTTTAAAGTAATAACAGTAACAGAGAAGTTAAGGTGTAGAATAATAGGTTTGCGTGGTATGGATACGTCATGCGGAGAGATGAAAGTCACCTTAAGTACGTCAAGTATTTTTTTATATATTAGGACGGCATTGTGCCTGATGGTAAGCACAATGCAATACTGAAACAGTGGCGTCTAGCGAGAGACCGGTTACCCTCGTTAGTCGTACCTGTCATGCCGGCCTGCAGGTATATCTCTTCACGGTACGTTGGTAGAACGTGATGGAGGGATACATCGGCCAGAAGAATGTTCCAGAGCAAAGTATGAATGTGAATGGATATAAAAGGATTCCCAGGAAGATATGTATGAATTCCCTGAATAATGATACGTGTATAAAAGGTGTTAATGTTAAGAGGATATGCGGTCGGAAACAAATTTGAAAAGTAGATTTTTCAGATATCTATTGCTATCGTGTTGCGTCCCAAAGGAAGAAAATTTATAAAATACGGAAGGGCAACTACAACTCGGGCTGATTTTACCCATGCGAAATAGACGAAAACATCGCTTCGTAGTACCGTTTCCTCCTCCAAAACATAACCGATTTTTAATTTTCTTTTAGTTATAGAATAACCTTGGCTATGCCTCTACGTTTTGCTTTTTTTGTTTCTATTTACCAAATTTGTTTGGCGAACATCTGAAAAAGACGGTATAAATCGAGCATTTTTTTACATTTTCAATGACTGAAAAAATCAAAACGCACGGCCATGGCGGTGGCGGATATAATTATATTATTTGGTATAAAAATATTTACCATAATCATATTATCCAAGGAGGAAACAGGGGACTATGTTTGTATGGAATGAACGCCGCTCGCATATCCTCTTGAGATGGCAAATTACAGAGGAGAGTGCAAGTAGAAACCCTTAGTTTGAATGGTTTAAAATTTAGATGTAATAGATCATGAATGTTATCATTTTTCGTCGACATAATATTATCTATTTTCTAAAATGGCTAAAATTCACTGAAAATCATGTTTATAGAGAAATTAACGGACGGCCGAGACATATAGAGTGACGGTACCTTTTATAATATTTAATCAAAATGTTAAAATTTGTGTCAAAATTTCATTAACGGAAACATATAATATCACCATATTTAATTCAGCCGAAAAAGAGCAATACGTTAATACGAGCATTGTTGTGTTGCAATCTAAAGAATGTGGTTGACGAACGAGGCTTAACATGCCATTCTTCACTCATCAGTGATCGGTGGCTAAGTTCAGATGTAACCATGATCTTACCTGTTGTAACTATTTAAACAGACTTCATTTTTATTAGTCTCCATACCAGTCTTACTGTGTAATGCCGGCTAAGAATAGTATCACCTCATCTTCCCGTGGGTATCGTAAAAGGCGACTAAGGGATTATTAACCAGGGGGTGGGCAGCAACATCCTCCGAGTACCAACCCAAGCGATCACCAACCCGCCTGCCAAGCCTAGTGACTATGCCTATTCTTCCATTTTTTTGGGAAGACCTTGTTCCAGCAGTGGACGTCTTTCGGTTGAATCAATCAATCATACCAATCTGTTTATTTCATACTAGCTGTGTGCCCGCGGCTGCGCCCGCGTTTCAAATATTTTTCACTGCGTTTTTTTTTATACAGAAACCTATTTTTTTAGTACTAAAATAAAGTAAAAATATTTCTCATAAATTCATGCACTTGCCCGTAAAACTGTTCATTGAGATGGATTTTATTCAATTTTTTATGAGTTTTAATTTGTTTACGCGGAACCCTAAGTTACCCGGAGTAACTTCAGCTATCTACCAAAAAAAGTCCCGTCATTACCCGTCCAGCCGTTCCGGCGATTACCCGGAACAAGCAGATAGATAGACATACAGACAGACGAACAAAAATTTTAAAAATTGTATTTTTGGTATAGGTGTCGTATATACATTCATACCTATTTAGCAAAAAAAATAATTTTAACATTAGTAACAGACCCTCCAATTTTATTTATTAGAATAGATAAACAAAACCTTCAATTTGCCAAGTGTCTGTTGAAACAACAATCGTTTTTTGCTTGTTTATTGCCCTTTTGTATCGTCAAGTAATACAGAAATATACATTATTACATTGAAGTTTAAGTGTGAATCCAAAGAAACGTAGATACATATCAAGAAACAACTTTATTGCGTAATCCGAGTTGTAAACAGAAATGTTTGGGACAAATGTCTCATGATAATAAAATCGATTTTAAAATAGTGACATATCATTATTTGCGAACAAGATTGTGTATTTAAGTTCATTAAATACCTTTCCTAGGTCGTTGACAATATATGAAACGCAAACAAGATATACGCGCAGTTAATGTCATGACTAACGAGTTGGTAATTGTTCTGAATGTGCGCCTTACCACAGGTTATATAAATATCAGTAAGTTAATCTGAAGCGACTCATATGAGAATTGACGCTGACGCATGTGAAACTATCTAGATAAATAACGTTTTGATTTACAATTAATATCAAGTAAAGAAAACAGCTTATATAAAGAATTTCTACCGTAGAATAATTTAAAAACGACCTACTGACACCAATTTGTAAGTCCTTATCAGGTAATCGTTTCCTTCGCCGAATGTTCTGGTTTATAGAACAAGATGAGAGGATTCTAAATTTGACATTAGCTGCATTTACGCACATTCAGAAAAGTTACGTGTAAGTTATGTGGAATTATTCAAGCGTAATTAAGCGTTCAGAGAGGGTTTCAAAGTTCACTACTTTTACAGGTAATTTTAGAGAAACCACATAATCGACGTTTACCTGTAAACCTAATTTCTAACGGTATCTATTATTGAAAAAGACTAGAAATTACTGTTTATTTTTCGAATTGATTAAAACGCTATTGATCGGAAAGTGTCACATTCGTCTGACGTAAATTCCGCGGCATCTGACCCGCACTAAGACCTACGGTGATTAAGAAAATAAACGGTTCTCAAGCTTTCATTTAGGAACCATACAGTGTACAGGAGTGCTGGGAAATTAATGCTATATTAAACAATTAACTATAGGATATAAATAAAACACGAATTCGTTACATCTACTTTATATATGTCTTTTAATTGACAGTGAATTCACATGCATGAGTAGAACAATGAAACATTTACTTAATATCTAAATACTTAATTATTGCCCAATAATAAAAAAAAAAACATATTTTAGAGCTTAAATGTGTAACAAAAATAGGTTCTTATAAATAAATTAATAATGAAATTCACTAAAAAGTAAATGTCGGTACACAATTAATACAAGATCAAACTATGTCATTCGATACGAGTCAGCCAACGAAACAGAGTTAAAGTTTTGAGCAGTAATTGTAATGTAGTCATGAAGATAAATAAAAACGAACGCGAGTTGACCGAAAATTGGACCTAGAGTCATCAAGAATCAAACTTAATATACCTAAGACATTTTTAAAGATACCTTCACATGAATTTCAAAAATAGTATTACTAATTCAATGAAAAAATCTTCGTTAACAAAATGGAAACGAAACATTTGATACTAACTAAAACACAAAAAAAATCGACGTGAAGTCATTTGTAAACTGTAAACGAAATAATTGAAAACGATTTTAACGAAATTCAATACCAATGTTAATTTTGTACTAATCACATTGGCCGCTTTCCAAAAAAAAAATACACTTAAAACTAAATATTATAGTTAAATACAATTGTTATTATCAAAATCATTTATTGAAAATTTAAAACGAAAAAAAACAAAATCTCTTTAATTTAACTTCCCAACATCCAATTCGTGTATTGTCCAAATACGTATTACCCTAATACTGAAAATAAATTGTAAACTATTACTCTTCGACTGGTAGCACCAAAATTATAATTACAAACGTACACGTGGACTTTAAAAGTCCGCACTAAAATTATGCACCAAACTTTTTACACGAAGGCAAGATTAAATTACGCTACTCAGTCCACACCAATATCCATAACCGTCATTTATAACACATTCAAATCACTCTTCTTTTTCCTTAAAATTTTGAACATAAATTTTAATCAAGACAAATATATTTTTAGTTCACTTGCAAATTTCAAGGCGGAATCTATTAATAATATACTGACAAATACAGTAGGGTTTTTTTTTATTTTACATTTTAGTAAATAATTTACCATAATGCGAGAAAATAAGTAATTTATTTATTATAATTTTAAATGAAACGTTTTCGAGTTGCTTTAGCAACTTAAGATTTTTTCTTTGGTACTAAACAACGTTAACAATTAGTTTTTTTTTTTTTTTATAGTCAACATTAAATCTATATTAACCAAATTTATTCCATTACCCGTTTACCATACGTTTTACTGTTCCAACAATCTTTTTATTTATAAATTTATTGTTACAATTATAAAGTTCAAAAAGTCAATAATCGTACATCATACAGTAAATATTATTCCTTACAGGAAAAAAATAAACAAACCTAACACTTTAGTCTATGGCACTTATTTATACCATAGCTTATGCACCATAAAGTAAAACAGACTAGTGGAATATTTAAAGCAGTGGTTGTCACACTTTTCTGGTCAAGGGGCACATAGGCCATTGTGAAGTTCCACTGCGGGCCGCACTTTTATTGATTGGGTGGTAGTCAAATGCGAATTCCCCATAATACAATAACAACCTATGAAGTCATCTTTGGCAACTTAATTCACTTGATCGACTTGTGAACTTGATTTTGAGTCATAGTCTACCAAAATTATTTGCTACGTCGCGGGCCGCACAAATACCGTCCAAGGGCCGAAGTTTGACGACCACTGATTTAAAGGCACGAAGGTTTTTAAATACTCTCTGTGTTCTTTATCTTAAATTACTATAAATTTTTCCAATGTTGTTGTACTAAAAAAGTTACCCAACCAAACCGAAAATTAAATAATCATAATACATACATGGATTGTAAAATTACATGTTACTCTTCACTTCCTGATCTCGTTTTCTTAATGACTTTATCCAAAACAATTATCAATAGGCCACAGTTCAGCCTTATCCATCCATCCATCATTCAGTGTACGTACAATTAATAGTTGTACGTACTTAATTGAAAACTTTTTTTCTTCATTTATTTGATTTTTACAACAAAAAAAAAAACGAAATTATAGTGTTTATTTTTAGCAAAAAAAAATCTTTCTTAAAATATTGTACTTATAACTTAAATATATTTTAATAAGCTTTTGTACGATATATTTATCAACCTCGATTCTATCTCATTATGAAACCTAAATCTAAAAATACCATAAAAACACACGTTAGTTCTGTTCATTTATCTGAAATAAAGACTTCGTTAATTAACCATGTATGTCTAAACGAACGATTCTATTATTTCCTATTATTATCATCCTTTATCACTAACACTAAATCCCGTATACCTCTTTGGCTTTCCAAAAATCAAAAAAAATTACTTACCCTAAAAATTATAATCACACATACATATGTGCTACGCACGCGTTCTTAGACAATAAACGTTTACTATGCGAATCTTAATATATAAAAAAAAATAAAAAAAACTAAACTTAATATTTCTTAATGAACAAAATCTGAGAAACAGAAAACATTACACTTATATAATATAATGGAGACTCCGAGCTACACGTAGAAATAAAAAAAACATGTAAAGTACATATAATCAACAAAAGGTGGGCAGCAAGACGGATATATATCTTGTTAACGCATCCCTTAAATTTAACATTTACCTAAACTATTATTTTATATCTAACAAGTGCCTACGTTGAAAACACCAATAACTTTAACATAAAAATCTATAGATCCCATGGCGAATATAAGTTATCCTTATGACGAACATTTCATTACAATATGACAAGAAAATAATTTAGCAAACAAAGAAACGATTGCAAACTCAGTAAATCGTGTCTTTTAATTCTCAAATATATGTAGTTAAATCCATTTAAGTTACGATTTCAAAAAAATAACCGATTTGTATTTAATTCACAATAATTTATCAAATTATGGAAACCAAAATTTTACAGTAAACTCATAAGATTAATTTAAAATCACTTAGCCTGAAAAAAAAAATTAGAATGAATACGGTTTATATTTATATTAGATTTGATTTCGTTGATAATGGTGAGATTGTTTTTTTTCGTTGGATTTTTTTTCAAGCAAATGACACAAATGGATTTATACGAGAAATTGATAACGCGTATGACATGCGACATTTTGCGAAATATACTCGCTCCATGAAATCGATAGTTTTTAATGCTAATAATGCTACTTATTAATTTTGATAGCAACACTAAAAATACGACTACACATATATAACAGCAGAATAATGTTAATGTAATAATAATAACAGCAGAAGTATAATAACTATAGTCTTAGAATTTACATATTTATACGAATTAAATCGCATCAAAAACTATGAAGGGCCAACAAGCCATCAAGATCGTAAATACCCCAAAATATTCATATATGAATGTTGGACCTACTTTTTTGAAGTATACCTTACCTAAAGACGCCATTTTCGCTCCATATGAAATCGAAGTGCTTTGAGCAAGACTTAGTATGCAAAATGTATGATGTCATAATACAAACCATTTACAGTTGGATTAAGTTTTATGAAATAAAAGTAAAATAAAAAGAAAACACCAAGCAAAAGAACAAGCTACAAAAAAAAAAAACAAACAAAAAAGATCACGAATAAAACTAGATGTAATAATAAGGTCTCTGGTTATGCCCGGGGGAAAAATTGGAGGGGACTAAAAAAAATAAAAATAAAAAAATAAATTAATTAATTTAAAAAAAAATAAAAAAAACCTTTTACAGTCCCGTCAGGTTAAAAAGAACTTAATTAGAATGACAGCTGTTATAGGATTTGTTGGTATGAAAATCGATTGTATAAATAATAAGTTGTTTCTGATCTCAAAACTGTTCTGTATCTTTGCCAACTGACACTATTGAGTTAACATATTTTCCCATTTTCAAATTACACTCTACAATGAACTACAGACTGAAAATCTAACTTATATATTTTTATTAACAATCATTTACATCGATTTGATGAATGTGTTCTTATTATTAGATTGACAGCTGTCATTCTAATCAAGGTATATATTAAGAAGTGTAAAACAAGAATGAGTTAGAGGATAATAACATGCCATAGAAATATAAATTTTTATAACACAAGCATTCGGTATTAGTACAGGTTACCAAAACGTAACTAGTACATGAAAGTTAAACTTAAATATATATAATAAACCAGACGGACTAACACACCAACTGTTCATTTTGATCCACAAACATTTAACATGACTTCGAAAATGACACTGACAATTCAATAATTCTAGAAACTTCTCGACCCAATCCTATGTTCGCTTCGAAAATCGGACATGGATACTGACATATTTTTTTTTATATTAAGCTAGAAAACATTTATGCTTATAATACTAACATCAAGGATTAAAACAAATAATGAAAAATTGATACTTTTCAACTTACTAGTAAGTAATATTTACGGAATGGATTACGGAAAAAAATGATACCCGTTCAAAATATATTATATGGTAATACTGTTTTTACAGAACCCAGCTATATATATATAATTACCGTTATATCATTTTATTACTCATGTCTTAAACGTCTGTGACACATTTTGCGGTTAACATTATTGGTATAATGTTTTTATAACGTATTATTGGTTCAAACACTGAATAGTAAAATCTAAAATGATTATAATAATAGGCCTACCGGAAAGTTCGATCTGTTTATTAGGAGGTATATTTAACTAAATTTATTTTATAATGTATGTAATTTCTATCGTTCCTTATACTTTCTGCCAACGTGATTGAAAATTATAAACCCTATTTCAAAACACGTCTAGTCTTTAAAGACGTAAACCTCATGAAGTTTTGGCATATACGATTGACTTGGAATTTTTTCCTTCCAATAATTTTACAGAGTTATAGGTAGTCGATGGGTGTAAGTTCTAAGTAGTGTATGCAAAAGAATTTCTCAGCCTAGCTCTGCGATTTTATAATGATTGGATTTAATACATTTTTTTTTTTTTGTAATATTACGTTATATTATTATTTATATATCAACTATTTATGTCAACTGTCAGTTTTATAAAATATCTTACTGTCTGGAGACAGTCTCCCGCGTGTTCTATTCAGAATAGCATTTTTAGGTGGACAAAAAACTTTTAACAAAATTGCAACTGCTTCAGTCGCTTTTCTAGAACTCATAAGGGCAAATGAACTTTACCCTCATGTTGTTACCCTCACGTCTAGTTTAATAATGGCATACGATATCATTACTATAGATAATTTCAAAGAGCACAAAAATATATACAGTTATAAAGCCAAACAGTAATACGATTAAAAAAAAAATACGAACCAAACTAAACTAAAACTAAAACGAAATTATCGGACAGAACTTCACGATAAACCTAATATCCTTTATCATAACTCTTAATAATACAACTTTTGACAATAATCTCAGGGAATAATACGAATAATTATAAATAAATATGAAAATGGGTCAAGTTTCATAGTAATAAAAATAAATAATTTATTACAAATACGAGTTACTTTTAAATATTTATTAAAGAGGTATATAAACTATAAATAATCCCAGTGTTCAAACCCTGTTTTGTAATTATATCGAAATAAAAAAATTAATTTGACGACTCGATATTTTATTGTAATCACCTAACACGTTCACCTAATACTAACATTGTTAAACAATTAATCACGTAAACTGACATTTAAAACGCACGTCATTTAAACTCTACGTAATTTATTCCGCGTTTATTTGAATATTCTATTAAATATTCATTAAAGATAAATCGATTGTTTTATTGTGTCAAAAGACATAAATTGTTTATTAGATATTAAGAACACAATAGTTATCTTAATAAAGTCGAAAGACATTCGACATTGTCCGTTATTTTGAACTAGAAAAAGATTAATAAGATATTTGATCTAGAATGTTCTAATTTCACTAATCCTTTTCAAACTTTTTATTTATCAAAATTACAGATAACACATCTGTAATATAAAATATATGCCCTTTCTTAGTCTGTTGGAATCGGGCTAAAATACAAAATGTGCAATAGCGAATTACTTTTTCTAGTAACCAATAAACACATATTATTTTGCTCATGACCAAATTTCAAATCAGTTTAATTTTAAATAATTTCTTTTTTATTGTGCCACCTCTAAAATTAATAAACTGAACGATATGAATTCAAATATACAACAATTAAAAGTGATTAATCTATCGGACGTTTTAATTATTTCAGCGTTCTAGAGAGCAATTAAATTGCAATTTGCCTTTAATTAATAAAAATTAAAAAGTTGTTAATATGTCGATTACCCATAAAAATAAGGCAACAGGAAAACAATTAAACGCTGGCGTAAACGCCAGGTTAGTGCTCCCCTTGATGATCACATTGATAATGTCTTCTTGATTCTTTAAAATTTCAGTACGTTATAAATTACATCTCTAAATGTAAATTACCTCCAGATAAATATAATTAACCCCTCGAGCACTTACCTGGCGTTTACGCCAGCTTTCCATTGTTTTCCTATTGTCTTATTTTTACGGGTACTCGATACGTTAATAAGTAAAGTAAATAATACTTATCAATTTATGAAAACTGTCCGAAAACCAATCTTAATCAAATAATCGACTCGCCTTATATTCCGATTGTTTAAAGTGATTATTTTTAATTGAGCAAAGGATTACGAATATGTATTAGATTAAAGATTAAATCTAAAATTAAATCCTATAATACCATTGTTTTATGTAATTTTTTTCGACCTGATATTATTATTACACATGTGTATTGTATTTTTTTTAACCGACTCCTTACGAATACATTTCTCCTATCAAAACTGATAAGACAATTACAAGACGATTTTTTTTTATTCTATGTCAAATGTAAATATAATTCACGTGATATATAGCCATTTAATTTCTAAACAAATAGTTTAAAAACATGAAAGTAGTTTATTTATTTTTACTTCTATTTAATTGAACGGTAATTCTTAAAAAAAAAAAATTTTTTTTTTTAACCTGACAATATATACGAGTTATTTGAGCCTAACCGTTTTTCAATTTGTCCGACATAAGGTCGTCTGCGGTAACTTTTATAGTCAGTAGTCCGGGGTTTCTTTCCGTGAATCTGTAACATCAATGTGTTTAATATTAGAAGTTTTTTTTTTTTAATGAAACTCTTCAATTATTTTTATTGCTGGCATAAATAAAAAAAATCAAATTCGCTTCAACAACGTCATAGTATGTCAAGTATAAGATGGCGTTTAAGACGATATTCTAGCGGCATGTATTCCATACAAGAGTAATCCCCTGTTTCATCCCTAGATAATAGCATTACGATAAATATTTTTATACCAAATTATATATACACGCACCACCGCCATGCTTGGACGTTTTATTTTTTTTTCCATAAATTAGTTATTGTAGAAGCTAAGAGCCTTTTGGAAATGAAAAAAAAAATGCTCGATTTTTACCGTAATTTTCAGACGTTCGTCAAACAATTTTGACGGATAAAATTAAAAAAAAAAGCAAAACGTACAGGCATAGCCAAAGTCTATGTTTTTCTAAAACTGGAAGGAAATGAAAAATCAGTTCCAATTTCGGACAAGGAAAGAGGGTATTACGAAGTGATATTTTCGCCTATTTTGCATACGGTAAAATCAGCCCGAGCTGCAGTTGTCTCTATTCTTTTTTTGGTGCGCAACGCGACAGCACTAGATTCCTGAAATGTCTACTTTTCCGACCGCATGTCCTCTCAAGTGCTGGCGCTCAAAGATAAATAAATAATAAATTAATTTTAAACAATTCCGCAGCCTATCGCATGTTATGAGGACGCACGGAACGCCAACACATGCTAAAACCAGACAAATGGTGTACGTTATTTTAATAATTTCAATTAACAAGTCTATATCTATACTAATAAATAAAATTGAAGTGTCTGTCTGTAATGTCAAAATTATTTATTTTCTTACTAAATAGATATGAATGTATATACGATACCTATACCAAAAATATACTTTTTCAAATTTGTGTCTGTCTGTCTGTCTGTCTATCTGTTTGTACCGGATAATCTCCGCAACGGCTGGACAGATTTTGACGGGACTTTTTTTGGTAGATAGCTAAAGATACTCCGGGAAATGTAAGGTACTTTTAATTTTCGAAATAAATAGGGTTCCGCGTAAAAAAATTAAAACTCTAAATTTTTTTTATAAAATCCTATTCAATGTACGGTTGTTCTTAGGGCTCCATATAAAAAACAAAATCCAGTGAAAAATATACGAAACGCGGGCGCAGCCGCGGGCACACGGCTAGTTATTAAATATAAATATTAAAAGAGAATTTAAAAATTTTAACACTTCTGGTCGGCGGTGCCCATGGCTGCCTGTTTTTTTTTTTTTTTTTTAGTTGATATTATTTGGTGTCATCAATTTCGGAAACAGATTTCAACGCTCGGGTTAATAGTATTCGGGGGAATATGGCCTCAAGCACGGAAAAGACGTTTATATGAGAACAGTAATTAATTCTTACTTTAGTTTTTCTTTGGCGAAGTCTTTTGATAACGGCAGGTTTAATACGCGGTCCTCTCGGGCTGTGTAACCCGCGGCCGGTGATTAGGAAAAGCGTATTAACCCGGGGACCGCCCCTACTGTGTGACTCCTTCAATTTCTGTATATGGAAATCGATAAATATGTCCAAAGACTCCCGCGCCTCGGGAACGTGTAAATAATGGAGATCGATCGTCGCCGAGTCGGGATTCCTAGATGTGTTAATCTAAAAAAAAATGTCAAAAATAACAACTTTTTTTACTAAAAAAAACACTATGCATGTATATATGATAAGTTAAGAGGCGGTCGTTTATTCTGGTATGGACATGTGATGCGCAGGGAGAAAGAGAATGTTGTAAGAAAAGTATTGGATATGAATGTGGACGGTTACAGGGGAAGGGGAAGACCAAAGAAAAGATGGATGGACTGTGTGAAAGTTGATATGTGTAGAAAAGGAGTGAATGCGGAGATGACAACAAATAGAGAGGAATGGAAGAGGAAGACATGTTGCGCCGACCCCAAATAAAAACGGGAAAAGGGTAGGGAGATGATGCATGTAGGACTATGCATGTATATATACATATATATATACGATACCCATGCATAACAAAAGTACGAATTTTATTATTTTTTTTGTATGTCATGTCCGTTTGTGTCGGGTTATCTCCGGACCGATCTTGACGTTATTTTTTTTTATAGATAGCAGAAGTTACTCCGGGTAACTTAGGGTAATTTGAATTTTCGAAAATAATTAGGGTTTCGCGTAAAAAAATCAATAAAACACAGTGAAGAATATATGAAACGGGTGCGTAGCCGCGGGCGCACAGCTGGTATACAATGCATGTGTCGGTAAATATCAGAAGCAAAGTTAGCAGCCTGTCCGCGACGGCGGGAACGGCGGTTTCGCGGGCGTGGGCGCTGACACGCAAGTGAACGTGGTCTACTGGTATTCGGCGTCCGCTTTTCTAACTTGAGGGTGGTAGCTGCCAGGCGGGCATTATTGTAAAATACCCTAACACTAAGCTATAGTTTCCTCACGATGTTTTCTTTTACCGAAAGTTTAGGCTGATCTTTTACGAGTTGGACAGGAGGATTTGAACCCGCGTACATTGATGCAAAATCCGACCGCACTACCAACTAATCCATCATCGCTTCAAACTTGGCGCCTGTGAGGAATGTGTGTCTCCTCTCTTGCCTCAATCCGTTTACCGCTCTCGCAAACAAATATTCAGTATGGACAGCAACACAATAATTATCGTTACACGTACGCGACTTGTACGTAATTTTTATTCGTTTTATTTCACGTCAATATTAATTTTTTATTTAAATCGATTAATACTCGTAGAAGAGAAAAAAACTAAAATCGATACAAACATTTTTTTTTACGAGTACAAAAAACAAACATTTCGTTATTTCTGTCGTTCAAGCTGTTAAACGAACTTGTTTAGCTACTGGGAACTGGATGTACAATTTAAATCGATGGAATAAAGTACACTTCTCCAATTATTTTTTCACTTTTTTTACATAAATGTAATCCGGGCAACGTCAGATAGGACAGCTAGTATATATATACTCACTACAAACACGTTTCAGAAACCAGCCTATATTGTTTAAAAAAATAACGTACCATACTTTTTTGTGCACTTAGTACTCCGCTATGGATATGACGTCATCGGAGCGAGGTGCTTAGTAAAACTCTGCGAGTTGTTACTGTTTTTGTTTTAGTTAGTTTTAGTTACAATTTTATTATAAGTGGCGCAGTTGTATTACGGTACGACTGTCGTTCTGAGATCTCGGGTTCGATCCCAGGGTCGGGTCAAGTGATATTGGGTTTTTCTACTCAGTATCTTCCCGGAGTCTGGAATTTGTGCCCGATATGGCGACAGGCTCGCCCCCTGTCACATCTGGGACGGAGCTAAGCTCGGCGAAATGTGAGTGGTGTAGTTCGCTATCTCACCTCTGCCTAACCCTTCGGGGATAACAGGCGTGAGCTTATGTTATGTTTATCATAAGTAGCAATAGATTTGCTACCGTGACAGTTGCCACAGAAATTACAAAAAATAACATATCACATCTGACATTCGCTTTTAATGGGCATGTATGGGCTAATAAGAACATAATATAGTGAAAAATATATTTAATAAAACGTTATTGTTAAATACGCATTATTTAATTTATATTGCAAATACTAGCTGTGCGCCCGCGCCTCCGCCCGCGTTTCATATATTCTTCACGGTGTAATATAGTTTTTTAATAATATTGTTTTTGATGGTGATGCCTATTGAAACGTATTTTTTTACAATTTCATTAGTTTTAATTTATTTATATGAAACCCTAATATTTTCCTAATTTTTGTTTTTTTTTTTTTTTTTTACTAAGATAAAGTAAAAATATTTCTCATAAATTCAAGCCCTGCCCGTAAAATTTACAATTGAATCGCACTTTATTTCCCAACTATTTGTATTTTTTCTTTATCCCGGATCCCTAATAACTTCCTCGAAATTATTTTTGGTACTGTATTACACCGGGCAGTAAAACTGTTGATTGATACGGATTTTTTTCAGTTTCAGAAGTTTTAATTTTTTTTACGCGGACCCCTAAATATTTCCGAAAAATTAAAGTAACCTAAGTTACGCAGAGAGACTTCAGCTATCTACCAAAATATACTGGTTATAATCGGTCCAGCCGTTCCGGAGATTAGCCGGGACAAACAGACTCGACGTTTTTGATACAAGTACCGTATATGTAGTTAGTACATTCACATGTATTTAGTAAAGAAAATTATTATTTTCACATTACAAACAGACACTTCATTTTTTTATTTATTAGTAGTATAGATAAAATATCAAAACTTACTTGTATAAGCGAAATAGCGGCCATTCCGTTGGCGTACTCATATTTTTGTCGATGATAAGAGGACATTTCTAAATAAAACGATGCCACATGTGTCATACCACGATGTACATAATCCTGGGCCTTAATGAAATTCCTAAAAAAAAAAATAGTCCTGTTTTAACGTATGAATTCCGAAATGGATGTCAAAAAAAAAGTAAATAATTGCAGTTATTATTATCAGCTGAATACTTTTGAGCTCATTAAAAACTTTACGATCTACCTAGTTCCATCAAGGGATCAACATAAAAAAAGAATGATTTCAAGTCGACAACATATATTCAAAAAATTCGGATTGTCGGTTTGTTATTAAATTATAATGGTGCAAATGGCAGTCGCCATGTTGGCTAGGCCGATTCACACGTATCAGGGCCGATTCACACATATCAGTGAAGTTACAGAGTTCCTATCTACCTACATTTCGTAAAAGATTGTGTATTATGAGTAACATTTCACCCGAGCGTAGCCGGGTTTTCATCTAGTAATGTAATATACTGACGTATTTGTCCGTTGTAGATGCTTTTCGGCTGCTTCACGGTATCCTTGAACGGTGGACATTTCTATCGTCTGTCCTTTTGTCAGTAATGGCCACTCGACCTCACTTAATGCCTGTAATATACATACAAACAATAATAATAACTAACAAACTACATATTTACATTTAATTTGTAAAACAATTTCAAATACCAACATAATAAATTCAAATACAAAAAGACATGCTTATCTATAACTAAATAATAGCTCTTTACTAAACTCGAATTTTTCTATGCCTTGAATACGAGGTGTGTTCAGAAAATCACGGTTATTGTATTTATTTTTTGAAATATATATATATATATATATATCTTCGTCTACATTAATGTTGTCGCCTTCAAAATAGTCCTCATTCGATATTATGCACTTGTGCCAGAGCGTCTTTCAATCCTTGTAATACTTTTAAAATTCGATCTTTGGGATAGCCGATTTTTTTTACACGGTATAGGCTCATTACCTAAGTCTCATTAGGCTAAGTACCGTGTGGTGCCGGTTAAAAAATAGTACCAACCCATATCTACCCGTGGGTGTTGTAAAAGGCGACTAAGGGATACACCAGGAAATGAGCAGCACCATCTTCTGAGGATCACAAATACCTAAACGATCGCCAACCCGCCTGCCAAGCGTAGCGATTATGGCAACTCCCCCCTTATCTTTGGGGGAGACCTAGGTCCAGCAGTGGACGCCTTTACGGCTGGATAGATGTATAGGCTCATTGCTTAGACCACAATCTCATCTGATTTTAAGTGACGATGTGGTCCAGGATGGTAAACACACTAAGCGTATAGGTACTGGTTCTCAAGTGATGCTGCCGGAACACACCTATTGGTATTTGGCAACAGGTTATCAAATCTTGTTTTTTTAGCTTTTTCAGCGATGCGCTTTTAATGTCACCTATGCTTGTAAAATTACGGCTCTTTAGGTTTTCTTTATTTTACAAAATAGGAAAAAGCCACTCGGAGCCATGTTGGCGAATATGGAGGTTGGGATATCGTTACAGTGTTATTAGTGGCCAAAAATTTACGAACAATCTATGAAGTGTGTCTTATATCCATTTCTTGGATTTGAACAAAAATCGCCGAGCTTATAAAAACACGTATAACCTTAACGGCTGCCTAATAACCTAATTTTAAGATATTTCAGAGGCATGTACAATAACATTCGTACTTTCCAAACCCGCGAAATCTTCCGCGAAAATTTCCTGAACACGTCGTATTTTTTTTTAATAAATATTATTTGTTTATTGTATAATGATTAGCGTTAATAAAAAACAAAGGAAATAATAATGAACAAAATGAACTTTTATTTTTATTTTGTACTGTGCGTAAACAGACCCTAATATTTTCACAAGGGGTCCAAGATCAATGCAAATAACTATACTGAATAATAAAATATGACCTGTTTTTAGACAGACAGTAGAAAAACCTCGTCTATACGCAAAGATAATTCATTAGATTATGAATTATTTATTGACATTATAAAACAATAACCTTTCTCTCTTGTTCTAGAACTTCCTTCTGACGTTTAATCTCCCTGTCCATAATGAACTTGTTAACACCGTCAGGCTTGTCCAGAATCTCGGTCTTTCCCATAGAAATCAAAAGCACCTAAATGAAAAACAACCACACATTTACTAAACAACAAGCTCGATACAAAATTCAAACGGGAAAATGTACAAAAGGTAAATATTATTTATTGCAGTACCACAGCTAATATTAGAATTTTTATGTTTATGTTTTACAATTAATTATTTATACAAATATAATTATACTTGGCTGTGTTTTATATATTATATTATACATACAACAATGTGTTTATTCAATATTTTATACCACTGCAAAAAACAATTCATTGTTTATTCTTATGTAAAGACTTTATCGCCAGTATAATTACACTTATGTACAGACAACAAGTTATAATTATATTGTACAAAACGTTTAGCAAATTTATTACTTCGTAACTGATCACTGAATAAGCTCATTATAAAACTCCAGAGAATAACAAAAACAACCGCATTGTACAGTGAAGATGAAAAGTGAATAAATCGAAAAGATTTTATATAGGTTTTAATTTATTTAATATTTGTATTGCATATATAGTATTTAAAGGAGTATTCCTGTTTGAGTAAAGAATTACGGAAAAGTGAAATCTGTTTTATAGTTTAATTTTAAAAATTAAAATACATGCATTGTGTCCCTCAATTATTAGAAAAGCTATTAAACAAATGGGTATAATAAAATCCGCCTTTAGCATATAGCAGAACGGTTAAATATCCAGTAGTAAAATTTCGCAGTGAGAAACTATTAACAAAAGCAAAATTTGAAGACGATTTGTAGAGCGCATTACAAAGAATATTGAAACGGTACATTAATAAGTTTTATTTTTATTACTATTAAAGTGCTGATAAAAATTACAGGCGCAGAAGCTATGATAAAATATACGTATATATTAAATCCGACTATTTATTTACATGTATTACCCGCAAATGTAGTGTCTGATAATTTTCCTTCTAATAATATACAATTATTAATTTTCCCGTACAGGATTCAGACAGAACTCAGCTGGAAAACGGTTATATTATCATATGTTAAAACAATTCGTGATATTTATTATCTCATGAAAAACTTATAAAAATATCAGCAACAGAAATAGTATAGTTCTGTGTTGTCTGATTGTGTGTAAATGTAAATCTTTTATAGTATCAGTTTAAGTGGATTTATTACTTTGAATTTAATTAATCCAACTGGAAGACCTTACCATATTAAGGCCTGCATAGTCAATACATTAATTATATTAATTTACTTTAAATAATTTTTTTTTACACGAAACGTATTTTTTTTAGTTTCCTAAATTTGTTTTTGGTAAGTAATAATCTAGTAAACAAAAATAATTCTCAGAAATTCAATTAGGTACATTTTTTATTACGGAACATTAATTATGTTCGAAAAATAAAAGTAATATAATGGTTTCGCCTCACAATGGGCGGATCGGGTCGCTAGCAAGCTTTTACTACAGAAGAATATGTTTTCTATAGAAAAATCGCGTTGGCGTTTTGCCCCGCCTGCTGTGTGGAGAAATCATAAGTTACTAGGAATAACTTCAGTTATCTACTAAAAGAGCGTCCAGTCAAAATTGGTCCAGCCGTTCCTGAGATTAGACGGAACAAACTAAATTAAATCTTATACGAATTGTGTTTTTGGTATAGGTCCCGTATACACTCGTACATTCATATGTATTTATGGAAAAGTTTATTATTTTGATATTACAAACAGATACTTCAATTTTGTTTTTATGTATAGACTAGTTGTGTGCCCGAAGCTGCTTACGCGTTTCATACATTCTTCACTACATTTAGTTATTTTTAATACGGAAGCCTGATTATTTTTAGTACTAAGATAAAGTAAAAATATTTTCAAAAATTCAAAGTACACTAATTTACCCGGAGTAACTTCAGCTATCTACCTGAAAAAAAATCCCGTTAAAATCCATCCAGCCGTTCCAAAGATTACCCTGAACAAGCAAACAGACAGACAAAAATTTATAAAATTGTATTTTTGGTATAGGTGTCTTATCTATTTTGTAAAAAAAAAAAAAAATGTTTTGACATTACAAACAGACACTTCAATTTTATATATCAGTATAGGTAGCTAATTACCTCAACAGTATCCTGAAAATTATTATCGTGAGCCATGAGCAGTTCCATCAATGTATCTTGAGGTACATCAGGAAATAACTGGAAAAGTTTTTCCCTTGATAATTTAGCTGCTAAATCTTTGGGCTGTTGATTTTTTTCCATTCATCCACATCCTTCTGATATAAATTTAAGGCAAGCTCCATATCCATTATTTCTTTAAAATCTGGTACTGCCGGTTCTTTTCCAGCTTGAAATAATTCGGCTTCCTTCATTGCCAACTCTCTGGAACAAGAACAAAAACGGCTTCATGGCATCGTATATATATTTTTAGTTTAATTGTCTGCTTAAATAAATTTATAAGATTTTTTTTTAAATAAAAAAAAATTGTTGTTACATAAATGTTGATTTAGTTAGAAGTTTAATAAATAAATAAAATATAAACCTTTAGAAATTAAAAATCACCTTGCAAACTCTTCATCCCTTTTAATAGCATTTTTTGCTTGATCTTCAAACTGGGTGCATTATTGATTCCATCCATAAAGCATTTAGTTCATTCAATAAGGATTCCCTTAGATTAAATTTTGGTTCGATATTAGGTGGATAAATCATATCTCTTTTAAATAACTTATCCAAAATTCTTACAAAATCCATTCCTAAGTTGACTTGTACAACTTTTTCAACTTCATCCATACTAACATTGGATTCTTCATCGTCAGTTTGTTTCTGTTTCGCATGGTTGTTCTGTTTCACTGTTTTCAGGTGTCTCAGCTACGGTGGCGAGTTCCTGACTATCCGAATCGATGTTATTTTCAACATTATCGCCATTCTTTACGTTATCACCATGGCGCTTTTTTTTTATTTTCAAGCAATGTTCAGAATAGTGACTATCAGAAATGACAACATTTTGCTCAATTTGCGATTTTAATAACAGAGAACTATCTGTCATAACTTTTTTAATTTTCTTTTTTGGTTGATGCACAATATCTTTTGAACATCCTGGTGAATTTAAAATACTCGTTACGTCTATATCTGGTTTAGAAATATTTATTTCATATTTATCAGGAATTATATCATATTGAGCTAAACACTGACATTGTTCTAAATTATCCTCCTCTATATCGGACAAATCTTCACCCTCTACGGTGTGAAGCAAGTTATTCGTCATACTATCAAACACAATTTCAACGGCCCAATTAACATTGCCACAACATTTATCGAAAATATCCCTGAGATCAGCTGTGGCAACTTTTGGGAATAATTTTTTAAATGATGAAAAATGTTTCTCTTCATTTTGGCATCTAAAATGTTGTTTAAATATATCTTCATTTGTCATACTACTTTTGTCAAGCATTCTTTTATCAGGTATTTTTTCTTTATTGAAAGGTATGTAAAATTCATTAATATTCCTAGCATTTGCAGATATTACTTTATATTTATTTCCATTATTTAATAGATCTGTATCTCCTATTTCCAGACAAGTGCTACTAGACACTTTTTCTATTGGTGTAGTATATTCTGAAGTATTCTTAGATTTTTCCAACTTTTCTGCATCATTCCATGGAGTCATAAACATTGAAATACAACTCCAGTCTTTGCATTCGTTAATGGTATCTTTAAATTTTTCAGATAACAGTGACTCCTTATCTTTTGTCCTATGTGTTCTTTTTGGTTTAATAACACAAGTTGTTGCATTTTGTTTGCTTACACTTTCATCTGCTTTATCATCTGAAGACCAACTCTCATTTAACTCCCACTCCAGCTCTTTTTTTTGTAATTCATCTAATCGTTTTTGTGCGTCCATAAACAATTTATCCTTTGAATTATTTTCTACCAAATCATTTCCTGATTTTTCATTACCCAATATATTTATTTCATCTGAAATACTTGCTTTGAAATCAATCAAATCTTCATTTCTATCTTTTTGTTTTATTGGTTTTATATCTTTACTACATCCTGGTTCGGAATTATCTTCTGCAGTTTCAACTAATTTTGGAACTATCTGCACAATGTTGTCACTTATAGATCTTTCATCTTGCATTTGAATTAAACCATTTTGATTGAACAATTCACTTACTTTAACTTCAGAAGAAGTACTAGGTATTTCTGGAGTAAAAGTCGATAGTGCTCTAGGAACTGGTGGTACTTTATCAACAGGATAGCACAATTCAAATTTTTCTATCAACATTTCACCTGTTATATGATGACGAAAATTCTCCAACATTCTATTTATTGTTGTTTTAGGGACATTGTGTATATTCTTTTTAGTGAGTTCAGATGAATTCCGAGCCCAGGGTGTACTAGGCTCTAGCACTTCAATAATGTAACCTTGTTTGACACCATCTCTAGCATAAGATTCCATTTCCCATATCTCAATATTTGTGTTGTCCACAATAATTAAACTTAATCCTCTTCTTGTAGCTATCTTAACTCGCTTCTGATTCCATGCATGTGCTTCAGCTAATTTATACCTATCATATAAGTACTCACCCCTCACCAAAAAGTAATCATCAGTACTAAAGATGTGAGTACTGTAATGAATAGAACTCGATCCTACTGTCATATCCACAATTGCTCTGGCTAAACTAGTTTTACCACTGCCCGATACGCCTCTCATAATGATCATAATCTTAGAACAGTTTTCGTGGTGTTTTATAATTTCGCGTATTTTATCTGTCCAAAAGTAAAGTCTATTTCGAATCGGCACATTCTTTACTTCTTGTTGATCGTTACTTTGATAACCATCCCCTGTTATATTTGATGGTTTTAATGCCATAGCTGCATATGATGATTCAGCTGCACTGTGAGTAGTAGACTCTTGATTAAAATTATCTTGATTAGAATCTTTTTCATCTGTCACACCTTTAGAATCTGATGTTATATTCATGATGGCATCTATTGAAAGATTTACTGAAATAAATACATAATAATTAATAAGTCATTTATTTATTGGTTATAGTAGTTAAGTAATAATTTCAAAAAAAAAACTGCATTACTTCATGAAAACATAACACAGACACACAAAAAAAGAGTGGAACTGTCCAGACACTTTGCACATCATCTCGACCTTTTTTTTTTTTTTTTTTTTTTTTTGACAGGGGGAAATGCATTTACGCACTACCCTTATCTATTGTATTTGGAGGATCAAGTCCCCCAAATACAATATATAAGGGGGCACGGAGTGACGAGCTCCGCACCAGTGTGGGACTCACCCGGACGAGAGTCGTCCGAAATACCCACTAAAACCCCCCGGGGCCGTCCGCTGCATTTGGGATGGGGGCGACACGGGGTGGCTTTCGCAAGCACCGCGTCGCCCCCTGCACATCATCTCGACCTGCTGATTCCGAATCCGGGGTCAGAGAAGTTTTAAGAAACTTTCATAAAACTAAGCCAAGCTGCAGCTTCAAGTTCATTCATTTTTGTGATGAAATTTTTATCATTAAATAACATACGAACGAATATACGAACATACGAAAATTTGAGAACCATTTTCTTTCAATTTAGCATCACTAACTTCAGGAAATTTTCCTTGCAAGTACACAAAACACTTACCATCTTTGTCTAAGGCTTTGACAAACTGCTTCATAAGGCCTATTAATATGAAGAGGAGACAGTAAAATATTTGATGGTTCTACTAAAGATTTGTGTATTATGTTTTTAACACCTGGTTGGAAGTCTGTTCTTTTTTTACCCATTCTTTTTGTATATAATGTCTTTGTCTAGATTGGTTTTGTAACTGAAGCAACGTCAGCACATACAATTTTAGATATAAAACAAATGCGTATATTTTTAAATATTTTTGATTCTTGAAAGTGGTTATACCTAACGAAATTGATCCTTCTTATATCTCTGATTTATATATTTGCGCTGGCTGTAATTTTGTGATCCGATTCCAAACTTTGAGTCCATGATTTATTGACTTTTCTTGTATTTTTTGTGTTTTTTTTCACCTTTTTTCCGATTAAAAAAAATTTATATTTTTTGTTACTTCTAATGGTATGTTGGTCATCATTAGGCTTTTGACAGTTAATTTTAGGAAATTGTCTTTTGTCATCTGACCGTATTCCAGATATAATTCCACTGCTAATAGTTTTAAAATTAATAAAAATATATCTATACAAGTCGCAGTCTGAGCCGTGGTTCTAGTAGGTTCATTAAAAAGTGGATCAAAATTGTACCACTTAAACAACGAAATAAACGTAGTGACATCGGGTGACGAGATTAAAATGTGTATGTTAAAATCACCACAGATTAAAACTTGCTTTTTTGTGTTAAATAATTTTACTAAAATTTCCTCCATTGGGTATGAGAATCAGTGGCGGAAAGCGCATGTACCCGATTCTTTACAGCGTTACTTACTAAAAATTCCTAACACTAATTCATCTTTAAAGAAAATACAAACGGCTGTTTTCACCCCAATTTCCAAGTGTCAAAGTCTAGTATGGTGAAGGTGGTTACCGCTAACTGCAACTAGATAGCTTCACTTAGCAACACAAGCATCAATCATTCATTACAGTAGGAATATTCAAGACGAAGAAGTATATAAGTTGGTAAGGTAGATTTTTATATGTTCTGGTTTTACCAAGGAATTTTTTCACGCTATGCGACTGATAAGAATTAAAAAATATTCGAAGCTGGAGGTCTGCAAAGGCACAATATGATTAAATATCCATCTCTGCGCAAGCCACTTCACAAAGATGGTCTATTGAGAGACTACATATATCTGTTCAGGTTTTTTAAACTTTAAATTATTTTTTGCTAAAATAATACAACCACCGCTGGCGGCGATTCTTCTATTAAATACACTAGCAATGAAAAAGTGTGGTACATCAAATAACATCTAATCTGGTTTAAACCCGGTTTCAGTAAAACTATATATCTCTTCGCTCTTTATCTAATAATAAATCAATGTCTAATTATTTGCCAGAGAAGCGATTTATGTTTTGATGATAAACTGTAATGTAATGCAGCTCCTTTGTCTCATTTATTGGTTTAAGAAAGCAATAGCAGTATCATTAGTTGAACTAGATGACACTGCCGTGTCACCTACCCTATTTATATTATATGCTATAAATGTAGCTATGTCTCACTTACTTTTATTGGAAAGGTATACCTTTCCTGGGTCAATATAAAGTTATTAATAAATTTACTGATGTCGAAAAATATAAATTTGTCACTATAAAGGCATGTTAAATTGTGCAAACAATTATTTAACATGTGAATATTATTTTTTTTTTTTAAGGTTTATTGAGTATGGGAAAGAAATTATTAAAACTAGATGTTTCATAAGGAATATATGCTTTATTTTTTATTCATTGAACAGCCATTCATTCATATAATTATGCCTTATTTTATAAATAACAACCAAGAGCAAAGTATAAAAGTTTAAATGTTTTTGTCAGATCAGTGATTATAGGATAGTGATAATACTGATAATATGTGTTAGATGTTGGTTCACTGGATGCGGGTGGCGCAAAACCGGTCATCGTGGAGATCTTTGGGGGACCTATGTCCAGCAGTGGACATCTTTCGGTTGAATGATGGATGGTGACTGAATGATAACTGTGAGAACAACTGGTTAATGGTAGTCTAGCAAAGTCAGTAAACCTTAGGAAAATGAAAATTACCTATACTTACTTCCAATACTATGATTAAGTGAAGTTTTAAAAGTTAAAAAAAAACTGTAACTTCAAGGTAAATAAAATTTGTATTAAAAACTAGAAATTCCCATGTATTTCACAACACTAAACAATATATCAATTCAATAGTTAAGATAAGTAATTGTTGTGAACATAGGTAATCTGCAACTAGCAATTATTAATAATTATTCTTTGTTTGCATTATAGAAGTAATAATTTATTTTACACATTTATATTTAAATCATAGTAGATATTAATGGGATCTATACCTAGCCCTCATAGTTTTTTTGGAATTTATAAATAACCTCATTTTCAATCAATAATAATAATCAATCAAATCATAATCATATTTCATCTCAAATGCTATGTGTATATATATCTTACTTAATTATTTTCATTTTCAAAATATAACATGCAGAGAAAGAAAAAAAAATTGTGGATGGGTTGCCATCTTGATAAACTAAACAAAGCCAGTTAAAATTAGGTTCATAATTATAAGACAAAGTAAAATAGAATGAGCGGATTTTTATCTTTAACTTTTCAAAATTTGCCAATTAGTAATAGTGACGAAAATACTCAATAACCACTGTTTCGGTAGACCGACTCACAATAATTGGTATCTAAATTCTCTAAATATCATTTTAACAATACTTTCCAATTTAATTCCTAAATATTTATTTTACATGAGTAAACAAATAAATAATTCAGTATGTTTCACAAGAAATAATAACATTCTACATTAAAGTTTTTTTTAATTAATTGTTTAATGAAAAACCTAAAAAAACTAAGTGCTGTAATATGTAAAGCTCTGTCCACATTGGTAAAAAGTCACATTTAATAACTTGCCTGAAGATAATGCTAATAAACAAACTAGCAGTGTACCCACGGCTGCGCCTGTGTTTCATATATTCTTTACAGAATTTTTTAAGTATGGAATCCTAATATTTCTTTTAGTATTAGTATAAAGTAAAAATATTTCTCATTAATTCAAGCACTTGCCCATAAAACTGTGCATTGAAATGGATTTTATTCAATTTTTTATGAGTTGTAAATTTTTTTTCAGGGAACCCCAATTATTTTCCAAAATCAAAAATACCCTAAGTTATCCGGAATAACTTCAGCTATGTACCAAAAAAGTCCCGTCAAAATCGGTCAACCCGTTCCGGAGATAACCCTATACAAACATATAGAGAAAAAGATTTATTTTTGGTATAGGTATCATCTATGCATTCGTATATATTTAGTAAAAACAATTTATGTTGACATTACAAACAGACACTTCAATTTATTTATGCATTTAGATAAGTAGATTATTAGTTACCAGACCTCACCTCTAAAGATTTAGGTGTTGACTAAAACACAATTTGTCCGGAACTGACTTATTTATTGAGTATGTAGGTGAGTAAGTCCATATACAGTAAATATGTAATAATAAAATATCTACACTAACATACATTACAACCCCATCACAAAACAAGAGACCACCACAGCCCATGGAACCACTGAGCTTATAATTTTCCACAAAAAAAATCAAACCTTACTCTAATCTTCTCATCTTTTTTATATTTACTAGTCCAGTTTTTCCACCATTCAAATGTAATTACAAATAATTTACCTAAAGTAAAAATTTTAATGGTGACAGCCTATAATTCACACATCAGGGTGAACAACTAAGACTTCTATTGAAGTGTGTGCATATAGCTGTACAGTGCAAGTGCAGTGCGTTTTCGTGAAAAGCCTAGATTTAGCATTATTCATTGCATTTGAAGGGCTAGTGTGATTTGGTGCAACCGAGCAGCAATATCAGGGCGGAAAATCACTACGAATTCAATGCAAGCGAGAAAGGGTTGAAAGGGGGAAAGATTACTTACAGTCACCCCCGCAGCTTTCCACGATAGTTAATACTACATCTTTGTTGACTAACTCGCCAAACATGTTGACTATCGTATCAACAATAGCAGAATAATCACATTCTTCGTCTTGATACTCCATTACGAACCAATAAACACGTTACGCGATAATACAAAATCCAAAATTAGATGGATACTTTAACCACAAGTGGACACGAATCTAATGAGCTGAACACTACTATAGTTTACTATAATAAAAAACAAAAAACGAAATAACAAACACGTAATACCTAAAGTATATACAATTTACTCCACAGACTACTAAAAGGATACTACGCAGAGATGAATAATAAAGATAGTACGTATATGTACTCTGTGATAACTAGAGCTGTGCTAACCGTATATATTCGAGACTGAGTAAAGAGTACGCCATGTAGTACTGAGTACCGAAACGTTACTCACGAATGAATTTCATTACTCGTATGTTTCGTATTTTTGTACCGATGTTAGTTTGATTGATTTTTTATACAAGCAAATGCAACTGTTTCAGTTCGGTAAAGACCGTTCATGCGCGATACATTTATAATTTGAGAATGAATATTAAACAAACAATAAAGAAAGTGAGGTTCAAAACACAGTAAGGTTAAAAATATACCTTACACAGCCTATGTACGTAGAGTACAAGTAAGTTTTTTCTACAAAGTAGAAATGACGTTAACGTCGTACCGTACAGATTACGACTCGATACAGTCGGTGCTCTATGGTATTAGGTATCAAAAGTAACGAATAACGTAATGCTATCAAAGTAACGGGTACTCATTGTTATAGTAAAGAATACAAACGGGTACACTATTTTTCGTTTCTTTTACAAAACTAGTGATAACTACGGGCCGATTTTTTGATACGTATTTAAATCAAGAAATGGTCAGATTTGTACCAAATTTTTAAAATAATCCCTTGATGCGTTTTTTTGAGACATAGTTTAGCTAACCAATTGTCAGAAATGAGACTATTTGTTAGAAAATTTAACCACTCAGCCTTGTCGGGTTAGTAAGATGGCGAATGGTTAACTCTAGTGTGAACATTTGTTTCATTGCTTTTGTGTAATATTTGAAGTAGATAATCTTATTTTTCATAATAAAATTAATTTATACCTGTGATATAATTTTAAGTAATTACAAAGTAAACAAATTGCGTATTCTTAATCCTATTCCTATTTTTAATATTTATTACCGTGTCAATAATAGTAAAATTTTTAGATTGAAAAAAAATTGCGGAAAACGAAACGTATACCGTCTAATTTGGCAACTTTACCAACGGTAACTAACTTTGCCACTAACAGAGTGCATAAGGTAGTTACTTCATTATACAGGCTACGTATATTTTTTTAGTAGTGTGTCTATTTTTAGGAAAAAATATGATTATCAGTTGGTAATACTACTTTGATTAGGGCAACACAGTGGCAGCCAATTTTGCCATTTTTAAATTCAAAATTCATCAGTCACCTATCCGCAAAACTAAATGCTTAAGAACTTTTAACATTTTCGAAGACAAACATCGGATCCAGTTACGTAAATTTCAGATAATATGATATTGTTGATGGTAAGGTATGGATTTATTATCTTAAAAATGGCATATTGTTTGAATTGCGTCTCATAACTTTGTTGGTAATATTACCAGACTATGTTCGCCAGTATGGGATGGCAACTTTGACATGTTTTTGTGGCGACCCTGGGGTTGTACACAAGGACAAAATAATAAAAAATAAGCTTTTTGAGGTTTTACGTGCCCGGTAGTTTAACTTAAATAGTTCATTGTTCCTACTTATAAGACTCAATATTCATCAATACCCAAATAGATATCGTTCGTTCGTTCGTTATCGTATTAAGAATATTATTAACAGGTATTGCATGCGTTACAATATAAATTAGTCGCCCATCGGGTATTTAAGGCAGTCATTATCGAGACGTGGCACGGATAGCATATAGAGTTTTATGATATATGGCCAAATATACATTTCAAACAGATCGATATACGTGTAATTACTGCACCCTGACCTGTCCTTACATTATGCACTCTTTGATAAATATTCTGTCTGGCATATATACTTCAATGGTTATACACATTTGATTTTTGGTTGAAAATCGACTATGACTTTTAAAAAGTTGTGTAAATGGGCAAAGTTGCCAGATTTCACGGCATTCTAATTAGCTAGACTTAATAAGCAGCACTTGTCGCCGCTGTTGGCAGCATGACCACTTAGTAGAATTTTTTTTTACTGGAGATCATATTCACGCCCTTAGACAAATACTACAAAAATGTAGTGAATATAACAAAATTTACTACGTAAGATATGTTGATTTTAACAAATCATTCTACACACTAGACCATTAATTTATTTGGGATCCATTAAAAACGCAAGGTGTACAAACAAAATACATACGAATACTTAAAAATGTATATACCAAGTAAAATTGCGAAAGTAAAATTAGAAACTAGAGATGATGAATTTTCAATTACAAGGAGTTTACGCTAAGTAGGTTCTCACCTAAACTATTTTCAGTAGTGTTAAAAATGATATTCAGAGACTTGGAGTGGACGAATAAGGGACTAAATATAAATAGAGAAAACCTGAGTAACCTACGTTTCGCAGACGACATCATTTTATTTTCGAACAGCCCAAAAACACTAGAAATAATGTTACAGCAACTAGTGGATAAGAGTAAAAAGATAGGCTTGTCAATGAACTTAACAAAAACAAAAATAATTATCAATGCTTTATAAAAGGAGATCATAAAAGTTTATAACGAACAAATAGAATACGTACATGTGTTATACGATAATTGGGCTCGTCCAGCAAAAAAAACACGGTACACGGTAGAACAATGTCGTGTCCTAAAACACGGCAATCAGAACACAACCCCTATCCAAGCGCATTAAGTCGCAGGTAACAGCTAGTTCACAATGAACTCGCATATAATCTATAACACTGTCCGCTAATTGACTTCAGTCTTTATACTTAGTGTTTTGGTACATGTCTAATTCATAAAAATTTGTGATTTTTTAATCGAAGCAGAAAAATAAACCTCGATTTTCTAGAATAAAAGATTAATTCACTGAATCGATTCTATGATAGATAACGATTCAAAAAGAATGATTTTTTTCTCATAAAGATTGGTTCTTTGATTAATCGATCTTAGATTGCCATCCCTAATCTGTACCTATATTTGTAAAGTAGAATTAGTAACTCTGTAGATTGTAAATTGTATGTTTTTTGGAAAATTGATATAGGTACAATTCGTTTGTAAAGCGAATCTCAAAAAGTAATATCAGTTTATGCTAATTCTAATAAATAAATCTAAGTATCATGGCTGATAATTTCCAAAATAATAAAACTATGGCTGCGGTAATGATGGATTATGATTTTAAAATAAAAACTCAAAACGAGCGTTCTAAAGTGGAGGATTTGTTCGATTACGAGGGATGTAAAGTGGGTAGAGGTACATATGGTCACGTATATAAAGCTAGGAGAAAGGATGGATCAGATACGAAAGATTACGCGTTAAAACAGATCGAAGGAACTGGATTATCTATGTCTGCATGCAGAGAAATAGCGGTAAATATAACTCGTACATAAAAAGTTAACAATTTTGTCCTTTTGTTAGATCATAACATTGATCTAAGTTATTTTAAACCATTATTTTCCAGCAACCTCTTTTAGTTAGAGACTATGAGGCATGTAGCTTACATTTTTCTAGTGCTACTCAAAAAGTATGATAAAATATGTTTCAACTACATAAGTATACAATTACAAAGGCATATTTATTTATTCATACATCAACACATTCACAAAATTTTATATATTAGAAGCTACATTTATCATAAAAAAAAAAAACATAATAAGAAAGCAGTACATATTGTAATTAAACTCATTTTGTTGTCATAGTTAAAATTATGTTGTGCTGATGTAATATCTACTCAATGTTTATTTTTATCATGTGTTCTATATGTTGAAGTTGATTTTTCTTTCTCGTAACTTGCCTTTATATATTGCCTGGTAATTTTTACAGTTGCTCAGAGAATTGAAACACCCAAATGTAATAAACCTTATTCGGGTATTCCTATCACATACTGATCGTAAAGTATGGTTGTTGTTTGACTATGCAGAACATGACCTTTGGCATATTATCAAGTTTCATAGAGCTGCTAAAGCAAATAAGAAGTCTGTTATGGTACCTAAGGGCATGGTGAAGAGCTTACTCTATCAGATATTGGATGGGATACATTACTTACATTCTAATTGGGTTTTGCACAGAGATTTGGTAAGTTTTCTATAAAATTTCAATGAATATGCTGTAATGATTAGTTCTATTTTGTCATGCATGTCTGGTTAAGAATAGTACCACCCCATATTTTCTAGTGGTTAGTCATAAAATGCGACCAAGGGACATAAAATCAGGGCATTTGCTTAGTATCACAAACACCTGATTTCTATTGCCAACCCACCTGCTAAGCGTGGCTATTATGTCAAACCCCCCGCTTATTCGGTAATACCTATGTACAGCAGTTGAGTTCTTATAGTTAAATGTATTGATTAATTGGATGGATATACAAACAATATATATTTAAAAAAATCAGTTTTATTGCTTTACACAATTTGGTCATGCTCTATCTATAGCATTGTCTAAAGCAGTGGTCATCAAACTGTGGCTCAGGTTAGTATTTGTGCAGGCCGTGACATATAATAATTTTGGTTTGAAGCGATGATGGTGTAGTGCGGCTAGATTCCGTGTCAATCATGCCAGTCCGATCCCATCTATTGAACTTGTAAAGTCAGGATGAGCTTTGGTGAAGGAAAACACAGTGAGGAAACTATAGCATGGTGGTAGAGCATTTTCTAATGATGCTCGTCTGGGTAGCAACCATCCTCAAGTTTGAAAACCTGTCTCCAAATACCAATAGGTGTGTACCATCATTTGAGAACCAGTACCTAGATTTAGTGTGTTTACCATCCTGGACCATATTGTCATTTAACATTATGTGAGATTATGGTCAAAGCACTAAGCCTATATTGTGTAAAAAAAAAAAGAAAAAAAAGACAATTACTCAAACCAGAGTTTTACATAGTATGATGTTAACTAAATATAAATACATAGGATGGGAACATGAACATGCATTTATAGTTTACATTATGTATTCCTGGACACCATGACCCAATAATTCCTGAACATAATTTCTATAAAAAGCTCTGAAAACCTCATCACTTTCAATTAAATGCAAATTAGATTTTTGTTGCCTGAAATCAATGAATAGTTGTGAATTAGATTTTCAAAAAATGATTTCATCAGTTGTTACTGCCATACAAAATCTATGGGGAATTTGCGTTTGATATCTTACAAAAATATCTCAATTAATAGATGGTATCAACTACCCCAAACGATAAAAGTGTGGCTCGCAGTGGGCCTATCTGGTCATTAACCAGAAAAGTGTGACAACCACTGGTCTTAAGTTTGAGAGCAGAAAAGACTTTTTCATCTGAGTTGCTAATTTGCTCCATAAAATTAGGAAAGGCTAATGCTATAATGGAAATACTGTTCTCGCATCTTTAATGCAAACCCTTGTGCACATATTGTATTATTTGTGTCTTCTTTGTCATCTAAATCGTGAAGTCTCAGACTACAAATGCTTCCATGCATTAAACTTAAAGATGTCCACTGCTGGATATAAGTTTCCCCCAAAGATCTCCACGACGACCGGTCTTGCGCCACCCACATTTAGTTAATTGCCACGACCTTCACCAGGTCGTCTGTCCATCATGTCTTTCGATGTGTGGTAGCCATTCGAGAACCCGTTTTCCCGGCATTGATTCTGAGAGCAATGTTCCTAGCCCACTGTCATTTAAGTTTACCAATTCTTCAGGCAATGTCGGTAGTTTGGTCCTTCTGTGCATCTCCTCATTTCTGATTCTATGTCTTAGTGCTATAAGTCATCACTGGCAATGCACACTGGTCGAAGACTTTTGAGACACTTGTCTCTTTGACACACAAGTGTCTTGAGACACTGGTATTTCGGACAATAAAATACTGTATAGCTTCCCCAATGTGGCCTCAAAATTTATATTAATTCTCATTGCATTTAATGTTTATAGAAACCAGCAAATATTTTAGTTATGGGTGAAGGACCAGAGAGAGGAAGAGTTAAGATAGCAGATATGGGTTTTGCTAGATTGTTCAATGCCCCATTAAAACCACTTGCCGACTTGGATCCTGTTGTAGTGACATTCTGGTATAGAGCTCCTGAGTTGTTACTTGGGGCTAGGCATTACACTAAAGCCATTGGTATGTTTGCTTGACTATACATGCATACCTACCTGTTTTTCTGCCTGTAAGTTTTAATATCAGTTACATAGCCTACCTATGTATCTTTATTTCTAACTTATTACTTTTTATTTCGGATAATTTCATGTTCAGATTTGTCATGTTCCCAAGACTGTTTTAAATTTGAAGATCTATTTCTTATAAAGGTTAAACATGACACTACATTTAGAATTAGTTTTTTTTACAGTAAAGTAAGGCAAGATCCAGACAAAGTCAGCCGCTTATATAAAAAAACAACTATGTAAAGATTTTTTACAATTATGATTTGTAATTAAATATACAGTTAACCAGTCCTATTATTACTTGTCATTCATTACAAATTTTCTCATATTTTAGATATATGGGCGATTGGGTGCATTTTTGCAGAATTATTAACGTCAGAACCTATTTTTCACTGTCGTCAAGAGGATATTAAAACGAGTAATCCGTACCATCATGATCAATTGGACAGAATATTCAATGTAATGGGTTTCCCTCAAGAAAAAGACTGGGAAGATATCAGGAAAATGCCCGAACATGCCACACTAGTAAAAGATTTCAAGAGATCAAAGTAAGTTATAAAAGCATACTAGCTGGTGCCCGCGGCTCCGCCCGCGTTTCATATGTTCCGTGCATATGACGTTTCATTTATAGCTAATTTAAAAAAAAAACAAATGAATGAATAAAAGTAAGAGTATTTTGTTTTTATTAGCGGAAAAAATGTATATAAGCGTAAATTGAAGTGGAAAGTGTACAAAAGAGTAAATCGAAAAAAAAAAAAAAAATGAGAGACGATCGGTGGAATCCAAAAAATACCTGTCTACGAAAAAAACTGCGTTGAAATGTATTAGTCCTATCCCGATATGTTCAGTAGTTTTGAGGTGATGGTGCGTCAAAGGAATAATAAACAAACAAATTGAGAAAACATGGCAAAGGGCTCGTAGAATTTGAAAAATAGATAACCTATAACCATCTACGATTAATTCCGCGTCGAATAGTTGTGGTTTCATGCTGATCGGCCCAGTAGTTTCCGAGTTTACTTCGGACAAAGAAATCAAACTTTGCTTATATATATATATTTAGAATACACATGTTATTTAGCTAGAGAAATGTTGATATACGGTGGGCAAATAAAATGTTATGTTGTAGGAAATAAATTTTATTGCACATTAATACAATACAACACATAAATAAACTGTTAACACACGACTAGACCGGACCGCGGACATAGTACAGTGAGCGGCCGATGTTATCAGTCTCCTAAGTAGGGATGGGAATCCTTTCCGATAAAGAATGATTTTTGATTCGATTCGAATGTAATTTTGATGCATCGATTCACAAAAGATCGATGTTTCAAACTAATAAAATATTGATTATTAGAATGTATTTTTTTATTTCTATAACATGATCATCTATAAATAAGCAAAAATAAAACAGTTCACTGTCATTTTTCCGTAGTAGGTTAACAATTATTCTTTTTTTGTTGAGTTGCTGCTGATGAGCTTTAGTGGTGTTAATAAAAATAAATTGGTAACAGTTTTTTTGCGATAAACGATTATTATAGTCTAATTTCGACCATTGAAAGAATACTATTTACGAATAAATAGTCAAATAAAACAAATAGAAAAAAAAGATTGATCTCTTGGAACTCGATGTTTTGTGAATCGATTCAAAAAATCGATCTTTATGAAAAATCTTATTGCTTATCCTTACTTAGGCGATTTATGAGCTCGGCCGGTTTTTTTGAAATTTCAATATACAGATTGTAACTATTTATTAGTGGACAGGTATAGATATAGATTATATAGAGTAACACTATAGTAAGCATAAAAAAAATTTAGTCTGCCATTTCTTCGGGTCTTATTCTTCGCGTAATATTGTAACTGGCCCTAAGGATAAATTGATGATTACAAATCACTCCGGAGCCTAACCGGGAAACTCCTCAACTAGCCGCCAGAGTAATACAGTGACTCTTTCATGAACTAGATTTTTTTTTCTCTTTTTGAGGGTTGACTCTGTCCATTCAATAATAACAATTGAAGTGTCTGTTTGTAATGTCAAAATATTTTATTTAATCTAAATACATATAAATGTATATACAATACCTATACCAAAAATAAGGTTCCGTATAAAAAAAATTAAAATGCAGTGAAGAATATATGAAACAGCTAGTAATAAAAATACATTTTTGAAATTTTTTGTCAGTTTGTCTGGTTGTTCCGGATCAGCAACGGAACGGCTAGATCGATTTTGACGGGACTTTTTCTTGCAGATAGCTGAAGTTAGTCCGCGTAACTAAGACTACTTTAATTTTTCGAAAATAATTAGGGTTCCGCGTAAACGGGCAAATGCTTGAATTTATAAGAAATATAATATTTACTTCATCTTAATACCAAAAGTTTTTTTTAGGAAAATAGTAAGGATTCCGTATAAAAATATTAAAACCCAGTGAAGAATAATAGTGATTAGTGAAGGGGACGCTTTCTTCACCAATGAAACCCCAACTTCTCTATATAATGTGGACTGTATTTATTTATCTTGGAATTACACGTATTTAGAAACTATATTTTGTCGGCACGGGTTCTTATACATTTGTAATCATCACAACTAGTACATAGTTAATCTTAGTCTACAAACTTATCATCTATTACTTTTACACACATGAGGTACATATCTTATATCTCACTCTCGTGGTTCTAGATGTGTGTGTTGTAAGGCTTGTGAATCGCAATGTTATTATCGTAATTGAACGTTATAAAGATTTAAAGAAAGAGGTTCATTTGTTTTTAAATTCAAAATTTAGTTTTTAAAATATGTCATCATAGTTGTAGTAATAGACAATGCTTTGATAATTCTAGTTACCAGAGCTGTTCACTCAGCAAATATATGGATAGGCATAAAATCAAACCTGATAGTAAAGCGTTCAGCTTACTCCAGAGGCTTTTACTTATGGATCCCAACAAGAGAATTACATCAGAACAGGCTATGCAAGACCCTTACTTCACAGAAGACCCATTACCTACTCAGGTAGGAAAAAAAAAGTATCCATTAAAATGTATATATTCATATTTCAGTATGTTATTGTTTTTAATTGAAGGAAAATAAAAAAAAAAATCTTTTTTCTAAACTTACGTTTTAATTAGTAATAGAAAATCGCATATTATTTTCTAAGGTGTTTCCATATTAGGAAAAGAAAACTAGGCAGCCATGGGACTGCCGAGAGAAGTGAAAACTCGTAACTATGGAAAAATTGTTTGGTTTTTTTAATTGTTTAAATTATAGTATTAATAAATAAAATTGTATAAAATTGTTAACTCTAATTGTCAGATTTTTATATCTATTACCGATCCAAGCAATAATTAATCTGAAACTTTATATTTATGTTTATATAAAACATTTTTCAAAGTTAAATTTATAAACACGCAATACTGTTCTCATGACCTTATTTAGACAACCAAAGGAATAATTTAGTAGTCATTGTTTCTACTCGAACATTTTATTCGTTATTATATGGGAAAATATTTTAGATGTGGCAACACAAAAGCGTATGACGTGCCATCGCTTAAACGCCATTTTATACTTGACACACTATAGTATAGTATAGTCAAGTTATGCAAACCAATATGTTTTTACTGTACCGAAAGTTGTTCAACGGCGGATAAAGAAGTTAATCACTTCAAAAATATTCAGTTCGAATCGAAAATTTATTATTTATAATATTCCCTATAATATTCACTTGCAGTTTATACCTTGGGAGATGATAAGCCTTATATAACTTTATTAATTACTATGTTGCTATTGTTTGATCGATTCGACTGAAAGACGTCCACTAGTGGACATAGGTCTCCCCAAAAAGGGGGGAATTGCCATAATCACCACGCATGGTAGGTTGGTTGGCGATCGCAATAGGTGTTTTTGGTACTCAGAGGATGCTGATGCCTATCCCCTGATTATACCTTAGTCTAGTTTTACGAAAACTACAGGGACATATGGTATAGTACGACACCGACACCACATGGCAAATGTTTGCTATATTAAAACCTTTTTATATTATCTATATTTAATTTAGGGACTTGGGTTTACCAAAAACATGTCAGTCCCATCGTAACCGAAAGCTAACAATGTATACCTTAATATTACCTGTAAACTTCCAGAACATTTTGGTTTCAACACGTGCAGGCAAAGCCAAAATTTCATGAAAGGTTCCTAGATTGAATAGGTTATGATTAAATTGTTTGAAGACACTTTCTTTCAATTTTGTTACGATTAAATTCCATTAAAAAGTGGTCTTCAGGAATACCACATGATTCGCGATTTGGTGAATTATTTTTTTTTTCTTAGCAAACCATGTTTTACGGCTCACTTTGTAGTGGTTTTATACCAAATACCTTGATCTTTTGATATCATATTGTAACTTACAAACGGATTAATAGGATGTATTCGCCGGCTGTCCCATACCTTATCCGAAGAGGGAGTTTTTGACTGATGACGATCAAGAGGACAAGAGTGACTCCAAAGCGAGACAAAATCAACAGCAGCAGCAACAACCGAATGTAAATATTCTTTAAGTTTCTCTATTTGTTTTATTACTTAACAGGTACGGTAATGAGCTCAAAGTTACTTAAAGGGCAATGGAGAGGGCTATGCTTGGAGTTTCACTGCGTGATCGAATCGGGGATGAGGAGATCCACAGAAGAACCAAAGTAACCGACATTGCCTGAAGAAGTGCGAAACTTAGGTGTCAGTGGGCTGGGCACATTGCTCGAAGGACCGATGCCCGATGGGGCCAACGGGTTCTCGAATGGCTGCCGCGTACTAAAGGATACAGCAAAAGTAGGAGGCTTCCCACAAGGTGGACCAACGACCTGGTGAAGGTTGCGGGAATCCGCGGGTAGTGCAAGACCGGTCATCGTTGAAATTTTTTTGGGGAGACCTAAGTCCAGCAGTGGACGTCTTTCGGTTGAATGGATGGATGGACGATTTTTCTTCAGTGAAAGGTCAAGTTTCGAACTTACCTCCGTCGACGTGGGTAACACTACTGCTGAGCCATCGTCGCTTCGGATTTTACAGTAGCTTAATTGTTTTTATTGCAGACACAACAAAATCAAGTGCAACAAAACAGTCACGATCACGCGGCGAACAATGCAAAGAGAATGAGAATGTCAGGTAAGATTTACTTTCACCCTTATAAATTACTAGCTGCTATCCGCGGTTACCGTTCTCGTGGGATTTTCAGAATAAAAACTGTCCTGTGCCACTTCCTGGATTTCAAGCTATCTCCATACGAAATTTCATCCAAATCGGTCCAGTAGTTTTTAAGTTTATTCCTTACATACAAAAATACAAATCTTTCCTTTTTATCATATTACTAGCTCTGTGCCCGCGGCTCCGCCCGCGTTTCATATATTCTTCACTGCGTACCTAGAAAAACAAATGAATGGAAAAAAAATTGAGAAAGGGTCGATGGAATCCAAAAAATATATAGCCTATAACCATCTACGATTAATTCCGCGTCGAATGGTTGCGGTTTCATGCTGATCGGTCCAGTAGTTTTCGAGTTTACCTCGGACAAAGAAAACAAACTTTGCTTATATATATATATTTATATATATATATTTATATATATATATATATATATATATAGATTAGTCTAGATACAGCCCCGTTCAAGTCTCACGTAAGCATTAATAAGGTATAGGGTTCAGTAATTTGCTTATTTAGAAGTGAAACTTCTTATGGGACGGTGCGAATTGGATTTTATGAAACGAAAATATGTAACGAATAACAGTTCGATCATTAAATTCGAACCAATAAATGTCACTAAGTAATATGCCTAATAGTTGTAACGCGTTTATTTGTTAGGATAAAATAAACAAACTAGATGTCACTAAAAGGAACTTATCACTTTTACCGCGTGTCAACTCGCACTCGAGTTTTTTTTTTGAAGGCATGGGGTCATTTGTTTGTCTTAAGGTTAAGGTTACACAAGCAATGTTTACTTTTTTAGTTGCATTTTTTCCCTAAAATATGGCAATACTTAAGTTATCGTGAAAGGGAGAGAAGAGTGTAAAAACTTTGTTTACTATTGTTAATACTTGAGGGAGTAAAAAATTAAATCCGACAGATGTGAAAATTCGAAACCTTGGAGTGACTGTTTTTGACATATTTAAATGATTCATAATTTGATTGAAATTACTAACATAACCTAACATTTGTCTGGTATTTAAGATCTATTGACGTTTCGAACAATCATTATTATGTGTTTTCATATAGTTTATTTCTAAAACATACGATATTTTATTATTCATCTCTGCGCGTCAGGACTCTAACGCCGTCTTATACTTTAACATTTTGACGGCTGACGTCATAGCACTGGTAACGCGAATCTAGTAAGTTTTTTACCGTAGTGAGAGTCGCACAACGACAGTAAAGAAGTTGTCACTTCAAAAATGTACATGCTCCTTTTTGAAGTGAAACCAGAACTTAATAATTCCAGGTCCGAATCAGGGTAACAATCCCGGCGGTGGGGGTCAACAAGAGTTTCATCAACAGCAGCAGATGATGTTTGGGGGTCAACAACAGGGCGGCGGAACACAACAGCAAGGAAACTTTCAGCAGAGATTTTAATACATATTTATACTGAATTTTGCTGAAAATATACCACCCTTGTTTACTTTATAAACTTTGTTTTATTTGACTTAATAAAAAAAACAAACATTGTCTATGAAACCTCTGATATTTCAATGAACTTAGTTTAAAATAAATACGTATTATAAGAAGCGACAAAGTATTTCGCTGCTTTTCGTCTTCTGCTGGCGTCCCGTTGCCGCCATAAGGAGGTGCCTCTGCTAGGGTGTTTGAAATAAAATGGCGTGATTTCAGAAAAAAATTAGTATTAAAACCCATTGAAACTAATATTCTTATAATATTGAAATAACTGTATTTTTAATTTAAAACACGTAAAATTGCATTTCTCGTTCATATCTGATATAAGCCTTTTGGTAAAGGAATAGATCTCAATTTGTTTACAAAAATCTAAAAGACGTATTTAGTGTTAATTCATGGTAAGATCAAATCATATATATTGGAGATTTTCATACGAAAATATCCTGGCACATACACTAAAAATTTTGGCAGTTGGGAACGATAATTATTAAAGTTGGTTAGTTTAGTAACAATCCGTTGTCTCAGGGTTTGCACAAAAACTCGGGTATGTTGGGAAATGTATGATTTTTCTTAGTTAATAACGATGTAATTGCACTGTTCTGGCAGTACTGACTATTTTTCCACATTTATATTAACCCTCTATCATAAAAGCTTTCTCACTAAAACTTTCCTGGTAGTTTATTACTGAAACCTTAGAATTGACATCGCAAGTTTAAGGATACGTGTAAAACCAATATTCCATCAAAAATATTAATGTATTATTATCGTAAGTTCTGGCAAGTGATGCTGCCAGAATACACTTGTTGGTGCTTGGCGGCAGGTTTTGAGATTTGATACTAGTAGCTACCCAGGTGAACATTAGATATTAGAAAATATCCTACCAACATACTATGGTTTCCTCACAATGTTTAGTATCATTATAGGGTTCAACTAAACATATTACTGGCTTTAGCTTCATCGTTACTTAAGATCACATGAAATCACACATTTACACAATATGTTTACAATTAGGTAGATAGTGAATTAGGTTATGAAAAATGACTTTATAGGTTATTAATGATTAATGGAGTTCACGTTTGACAGTTCATATACATATGTCAATTATTAAATGATATCAAATACCCAATCTATAAAATGGCGGCTCGCAGTAGTACCTCACACTAACATATGTGGCCCTTGAAAAGAAAAGTGTGACGACCAGTGCTATACAACTATAATAAATAATGTAATGTGTGTAATTATTAGTTTTGATGGTTTAATCTATATCTAAACTAATAAATAAAAGTAAAGCATAGACTGTTTCGAAACAAATATGTATGTATAATGGAAGACAACACAACAATAGTGCGATGTAGAATCGTTCAAATAAAATCAATTTTTGTTGTCCTTAATACATAAAATTGAAGTGTCTATTTTTTACTAAGTACATATGAACATATACACGATACTTACACCAAAAATGCAATTTTCAAAATTGTTGTCTGTCTATATGTTTGTAATGGCTAATCTCCGGAACGGCTGAAACGGTTTGGACGGAACTTTTTTTGTTAGATAGCTGAAGTTATTCCGCGTAACTTAGCGTACTTTTAATTTTCGAAAATAAATAGGGTTCCGCGTAAAAAAACTCATAATAAAATTGAATAAAATCATATCTATTGCACTGTTTTACGGACAAATTTATGAGAAATATATTTAATTTATCTTAGTACTAAAAAATGTTTAAGAAAAAAATTAGGGTTCCTTATAAAAATTCAAAACTACGGAGTGAAAAATATATGAAACGCGGGCACACAGCTAGTAATAAAATAAAACTTCATTTAAAACATACAAAATTATATTATAAATCAATAGAATATTGTATTTTACTTACGAACAGTTGAACATAATTTCATTTATACCTATAAAATTTTCAAATTCACGAAACGTCACAAAACTTATATTTTTTTCTTTAGTAATTATTCACGAGCTTTTTTTATATAATATAAGCTCAGTGCTTTGTCCACAATTTCATCTGATGTTATGTGACGAATTGATCCAGGATTGTAAACACACTAAGCCTAGCGGTACTGGTTCTCAAGTGATGCTGCCGGAACACACCTATTTGTATTTGGCGACAGGTTTTTACACTTGAGGGTAGCTATCCCGGTGGGCATTATTAGAAAATGCCCTACCACCATGTTTTGGTTTCCTCATGATATTTTCCTTCACTGAAAACTCAGGCTGATTTCAGAGTTCGATAGGAAGGCTCGAACCCGCGTCCATTGACGCAGAATTCGACGGCAGTAGCAACTGCGCCATCATCGTGTAAAAAAAATCCAAATTAAAAACATTTATTATGGTCGAAATTAAACACTAGAACAATAGATATTCATATACTTGTAACTTGGCCTAAGGAATAAAATATTCTCTTGGCATTAGCATAATCAGTGGGTAAAAAATACAGCAAATAGTTACTCCTACATATATAAAGGAAATACAAAAACTAAAATAAATCTTAATTAGGTTCTTAAATCATAAAATCAGAATTGTTCGACTGCCATGCTTGTTTTTAATTGCAACAGGTAAATATAAATTGTTTGACTCGGTTGTCCTAAACAAATCATTAAATTGTTTAAATAATTATGTAGTGAAATATTGACAAACCCTATATAGCTTATAAGCGCATATATGTATACATCTGATTTTTAAAATGTTAAGAAGTTTTCAAATCAAAATCTAAATCGTTATAATAACATCTGGATAAATTTGTTTTTAACATGGCAATGTTTTTCTATTAACTAAAAACGGCACTGTAATCCTATTCGAAAAAAAAATACCTACACCGATTTGCGAATAAAATTTTCAAGTACAAAGTAACCATATTTTTATCCATAGACTTTTTCGTACACAAATTCTTGTTTTTAATTTAACCCAAGTCGGCAAATTCCACTACGGTATGGGAATCTGAATTTTCAATGGTATATTCAGTTTTGGACAACTCTGTACGTTTTAATTTGTTTTTTGAATCAACTGGCCTTATTCGTGTACGCAGTTTGCCGCAGCGACCGTCGATTAACTTCTCATATCCTGGAAAAAAAGCGTTTAAGCTACTGTTATTATAAACTCACTTATTAATAAATTATATATGCAGATACTTAATTCATATTGTGAGCACATTTAATTTATTCAAAGGGAAATTATTAGGATGTTGTTAATAACGTTTTAAATAAATATATGTAAATTTATATAATAACATAACATGCCTCACGTCTGTTATCCCCGAAGGGCTAGGCAGAGGTGAAATAGCGAACTACACCACCCATATTTCGCCGAGGTTAGTTTCGTCCCAGATGTGATAAGGGGTGAGCCTGTCGCCATATCGGGTACAAACTCCAGACTCCGGGATGATACTGAGTAGGAAAACCCAATATTACATGACCCGACCCGGGGATCGAACCCGGGACCTCAGAACGACAGTCGTACCGTAATACAACTGCACCACCGAGGCTAATAATAATAATAACTGCGAATAAAAATGACTATCGAAATGTTTTTGTAACTGATATAGTTAGAAAGTACCCAACGAAGAACTTATAAAGCAGACCTTATTTGACCAAGTGTTTTGAAAAAGACTAATTTTTATGCTCTGTTTCCTTCTTCAAAGTTAATTCTAATCAAACAGACGACATGTTGCATTATAGTATACATTAAACAACATTCCTTTTTCAGTAAACAAGGCATGTATAAAGTATGGGCACAAAAGTATTTTTGGATTCACATACAATTATTAATCTTTTAAATAACATTAAATTTTACAGTCGTTTCATAAGTTGATTAGTTAGTAATTTTATAAATCTACCATAATACAATTCAACAATTTTAAGTTTTTCAAATAATGCACAGCTTAGCCCTTTGATATTAATAACACTTGATGACCGTGTGGTGCTTGCTAAGAATAGTAACAACCCATATCTTCCCGCGGGTGTCGTTAAAGGCGACTAAGGGATAAACCAGGGGATGGGCAATAGCATCCCCTGATCATCATACACACCTACTGTGATCGCCAACACGCCTGCTAAGCGTGGCGATTATGGCAATTCCCCCCTTCTTTGGGAGAGACCTATGTCCAACAGTGGAATGTTTTTCGGTTAAATCTATCAATCACCATTTGATGTTTACAAGTGACAATGTGGTGGACAATAAGCACCAAGCCAAGATTAATAAAGATCTGGGTCTTGACTGATGCTTACGAAACACACCTATTTGCGCTACGCGACAAATTTTCAATCTTTGGAGTGATAGCTTTGAATACCGATGAATATTATTAGAGAATTCCAAACCGAAATACATTTCAAATTTTCAAGACAAAAGTATGTTAAATCACTTACGTTCTTCTTTGAAGGTATTGTAACAGGCCATATGACAAATAGAAGGAAATCCTTTCAGAGTACTCGGATCTATTAGACCTTTTGTTAATGGTGCTGCACAAATTTGAGTTTTTGATCCTTCACAAGAGTTGATGCATAGTTTGTAAAGATTCTTTGGTTTTCTAGTTCTGATTATGGTTGGTTTCTTGGTTGTTGTTGTTGGATTTATCTTGACATTCGTTATAGAACCAAAGGGGGCAAATACACGAATTCTTAAAGGGAAAGAGGGTTTAGGTGTGGACAAAAGTAAATCAGATATCGATGAAGGATTATAACTAGCAAAAGAACTACTTGATATTGGATAAGCTGAAGAAGAAAGAGGAGTATTTGAAAACGTTTCGGGGAGGATTGTTGAAGGCAAAGTAGTAGAAGGAGCATTAGATGAATCTGCTATTGAAGAAGAGAACTGAGGAAGAATCGTGGTTTCAGAAAATGCTTGTGCAGAAGATTGTGACTGTGAAGGTACTTCCGAAGATGTTTGCGGTTGGATAGGTAGACTTTGAGTGCTCAATGACATTTGATGAGAAGTTACAGCGGAACTGGAAAGAGCAACTGTTGGTGTCGTCTGAGGATTTAATGAATTCGAGGATTTATTTATCTCCTCAGAATTTGGTTGCTCTGTCGATTGAATTTCTTTTATAAAAGGCTCTACAGGTTGTTCAACTGTCGTTTGTTCTGCTTCCGTGTGCATCGAAACTGCCAGGTTTGATTTCGAAAGTTGAGAAGAAGATTCTGTCGATGACATTGTGTCTGTTTCTTCAGAGGAAGATAATATAGTGGATAGTGTAGATTGTGGTATCGTTTTAGAAGAGAATGCTTCAGCACTGGATAATGAATGTAAAGGAGATGCATAATAAGTAGACCAAAATGTTATGTCATTTGGAATCACACTAGACTTTGGTAAAACAATTATTGGATTTCCTTGTGAAAATGAGGCTTCCGTTGAAAATATTTCCGATATCGGTTTGGGATGGAATTCTTCATTTATGACGTTTGCTGAATACCACGATTCCTTCTGCGTATCCGATATTTCAGCTCCACATAGTTGTAACACTGCAATAGAGGATGATATGAATACAATTAGTTATACGTATTAAGGTGTAATTCATGAAATGTTTGCATTGAGTACATCTCAATTTTTTTTACTAAATAGATATGAATGTATACACGATACTTAAACCAAAAACATATTTTTTTTAATTTTGTCTCTCTGCCTACCTATTCTGGGTAGTCTTCGGAACGGCTGGACGGATTTTGACGAAACTTTTTTTGGTACATAGCTGAAGTTATTCCGGGTACTTTTAATTTTCGAAAAGAATCAGGGGTCCGCGTAAAAAAATTAAAACTCATAAAAATTGAATAAAACCTGATTCAGTGCATAGTTTTACGGGCAAGTTCTTGAATTTATGAGAAATATTTATACTTTATCTAAGTACTAAAAAAATAGGGTTCCGTATAAATAAATAAATAAAACTAAGGGAAGAATATATGATACGAGGGCGCAGCCGCGAGCACACGGCTAGTTTTAAATAAAATCAAATTCAATGCACAGTTTTACGGGCAGGTATTTGGATTTGTGAGTTTGTTTTCTGTTAGTAACAAAACAATTTAGGAAAATAATTAAAGTTCCCTGTAAATAAATTAAAACTCATGAAATTGGGATCAAAATAATATTCAATGCGCATCACCATAAAACATTATCATGGTCATTTTAGACTCATTTAAAACATGTTACATTTATTTTTGTTTATTTTAAGTAAGTAGCATCCTATTTTAACTAAGAACCAGTTTTCGAGGTTATTTTTTTGCGATCCCGGTACTCTCCTGTTGTTAAGGGTCAAGCACCTCTGCACGTATCTTTTGCCGTCTCATTGATTTAATCGCATGCTCTACTAAATTCCCACAATAAACGTAACTGCCAATTCATAACTAAAGTAAAATACTTTCACTAGATTTAAATGCTTTAATATTTTTTGGATGAAATTGGGTGTTATATTTACAAAGTTTGTTACATTCACTCATTTATTACCTATAGCATAATACATAGATTCTTTCATTCTTTAAGAACAGATTATATAGGTTATATCTCAGGAACTACCTGATCAAATCGGTTTCATTTCATTCATAAAATGTTAAGAGATCTATGAGATGATCTGTAACCAAATTTTAGCCTATAAATAAGTACTTTAAATAATATAGAAAATACGTAATTATGAAAATGATAATGTATCGTTCGCCCGCGTTGAATTGAGACAATTTGCGACCTATTTGATTACATCCAGAGTGAATCCTCTGAATGCAATCTATCTAATTACAAAGTTTTATAAATATATATTCAGTGGTATACATATAAAAAGTAATAGTGAAATTTCCAAAAATCCTTTCTTAGTAGATGCTTACATCATAAAAGGTATCTATTGTCAAAAATTTCAAGTTTGTAGGTCCAGCGGGTTAGGCTCTGCGTTGATGAATCAGTCAGGTAAAGCAATTATATACATAAAGATAACTAGCTGAGTGCCCGCCTGCCTTTCATATATGTTTCATTGCATAATATACTTTTTAAAAAATAGTTGGAATATAATTTTTTGATGGTTCTGTCCCATTGAATCGTAATTTTTTTTTTTACACGGAATCCTAATTACTTTCAAAAAACACATTTGGTACTAACACAAATCACAGATTTTTGGATATTGGACTGAATTGGATTTTGTTTCATGAGTTGAAATGTTTTGAATTGATTTTAAGCGGAGTAAGTTGAAATATCTATTCCAGAAAATTTACCGTCAAAATCGTTCCAGCCGTTCGGGAGATTAGCTGGAATAAACCGACAGACAGAAAGACAAAAAAATAAATAAATTGTGCCTTTTGTATACGGTACCGTATGTAGTAATTTGTTATTATTATTTTGATATTGCATACTAATTCCAAATTTTATTTATATGTATAGATTAACCGATTAAAACTAACATATAAGTACCTAATTGTTTAACATGAAGTCATTGATTGGTTAAAACTTACATATTATATTTACATAGACTTAAAACCGTATAATTAGTTTAATTTTTCGAATAACCGTCGAATGTAAGTAAACTTAACGTTTCTATTATTTAGTATGCGATTTATGGAAGTGTTCTAAAGACAGTAAAATATACAAATATCGCTTGATATTTTAAAAAGTGAATGAAGTCTGTTTTTATAAAACATGGATATTAACTTAAGTCTTAAGTACGTAGGTGAAATAAAACCAGGTCAGGTTGTGTTGCATATTGTACCTATTTATTACCTAAAATTTTCGTAACGTCGGCGAACATTTTACCTAATTTTTCAATTTCAATAAGCAATTAGTAACACGCTTTTGCATCGTATTTCTAAGTGTCAAAGAGAAAAAAAAACACTTAGGACTTTTAATTGCAGGATGCGCAACATTATTGGTATGCGAACAACGTGAACGTTGGTTAATGAGACCGTACATTTTACGGATGTTTATTATTTGTAGTTAGTTATATTTTATCATTAATACATTGAATTAAATAATTCATCTGATTATTATAATTTCGACTTACCTCGCGGATTTACCGCTCTATGGTGATTTTATTTCTCCATTATATTTTTAAACTACCTGTGTGCCTGCGGCTCCGCCTGCATTTCATACATTCTTCACTGCCTAACATAGCTTTTAATTTATTTTACACGGAACTCTAATTATTTTCAAAAAATAAAAGTAGCCTAAGTTATGCGGAGTAACATCAGCTATTTACCAAATAAAGTTACGTCAAAATCGGTCGAGCCGTTTCGGAGATTACCAGGAACAAACAGACAGACAAAAATTTTAAAAATGGTATTTTGTTCGTATATACATTCATACGTATTTAGTAAAAAAAATGTTATTTTAATATTACAAACAGACACTTCAATTTTATTTATTAGTATAGACTATGTTTTGATCATGAGATTAACACGAAACATAATACTCTACATTATAATTACACAACATCTAGAATACCCCTTCTTTTTGGCATTTAGCGACTGATATGTTCTTATAATGATGAATGTCGCACAAAAGATTCTCAAAGAACACAGAAATTACTCTATATATGTATATTTCCTGTATAATGACTTGTACAAAGGCAAACTTGTTGAAAAGCACTTGTACAGAATCGCTTAACCAGATCTTAAACTTGACATTTATAGGAAGCTAACGATAAAATGACTTACAATTGTATTCGCTACATCTAGCTACTTAGGTACTTACTTATGTCAACTTTCAATTTTATGTGAACCACGTATTTTCCATGACGAGAAAGTATGAGCTAAACAATGGGAATAACACATGAGACTTTGTTTACTTCATGAATTCAAATAGCATTATATACAAAAATAATAATCATTTATCTATCTATTATGAATGGTAAATAATTTTACTTGCGGTAATTCAACTTTTTTGTTACACAATTGATTAATAAACAAAATAGATATAAAGCTTAATATATATAAAAAAACCTTATATTTGAAATTACAAAACTGTTTAAAATAATAATTACTTCAAGATATAAGAAAAAGAAGCTATTTTAGTTTGTTTTCACAGTGATTTTGTTTCAAAGACCTTTCCCTACAAAAAAAAAGATAACAAATTATAAACTAATAGTAATTATTAATCATTTATTAGGTTTTTATTCACAATTTATATGGTAATAGAAGTTTAACGGGGACTCGCTAGAATCAAGAAAGGAAAGTAAAAGGAGGCATCTCTGTCAAATTTTAAGAAATAATCGAATTAAGAATTTTCTTGTTATGCGTAAACTACGTATGCAGTCATTGAGACGTAAACTGACTACGCTACATTTATTACGTGTAGAGAATGCATTTACGCATATCCTCGGCGTGGGACATAAATATTCCACAAGTTATCTTCAAACTGTCTTAGCGGAACGCCTTGGGATAGCACGCTACGCTCCGTTTTGCCCCGGCGGGAGGCATCTAAGCCGCTCCATGCGAATGGGGCAGCCCTGGTAACACTGCGTTTCAGACGGCATCCCCTGTGCATTGAAAGGTCAGAGCCCTCGCCCCTTCCCTCTTTGTTTCAGCAGGGTGATGTCATCCGAACGCCTGCACAACTCATCTCTTAACGAGAATTTAGAACAGATCTGTACGGGCTAGTCGGATTCGGCAGCCAACAGTACAAGCCGTCCATTTAGTGCTTGACATGTCCGCCGCCATCCGTGCACAAGGCGCAATTTGAGTTTTCAACACCACAATCTAGAGCTGCATGCCCGCGCTATTCGCAGCGGAAGCACAGCTCCTATGTCAAAGGTGGCAGGATAGACTGGACGAGTGTGGCCCAGGCCTTAACACTTGAAACAACGCAGAGGTTTCCTTTCAAGCAGATCATACTCGACCCGATCAAAATCCACCCCATTTCCACCAGCTGTGTATGATAAATGCATTATCCCGCAACCACCCATTGGTGCATGTATGATGCCCGCCATAATTGAGGCTGGCACACATCCCGTCTTCTGGCACACATCCCGTCTTCTGGCACACCACCGAGGCGAACTCGTCTTCCGTCACCGAGTCCTCTAGACCGACTATGCGGACATATGCCCGCTTAACTGGTCTTAGATTACAGCTACGACAGACGTGGTCTTCCGGAGTCTTTCTTTGAGCTCATCTGCTTGCTTCGCGCCACGGGGTACCTGGGATCTCTATGATCCCGGAACCCATAATCGTGGGCGAACTAAGATGTTCTCGATTTTCAGGTTTACCAGTAACATGCTGGTTTACCACTGCAGCTGAACATAACACCGCAAGAAGCCTCACTACTAGCCTGGGTCTCAGCCCTGGTACATCCGCAAACAGACTAAGCTACCTACGGTAACAGACAGTTTACTACAAGAATGTTCATATTTTATTTATAACCTGATTTAAATATTTTATTTATTAACTAAAGTTTTAGTACGTGACGATTACCTACGCGCTGTGTGATGTTATGATTGCAATATTGCATCAACAGCGCCGTCGAACTTTAAACACTCCCACGTAAATGTAAAGCCTTGTAGATACTTATGCTATGTTATGTTTTTTGTATTGAAGCTCGGTAAAGTAACTGTACAATCCAAAACCAGCGGCGACTGTCGGTGGCAGATTTTACCATCACGTTTTTTTTAAGGACCCGATATAATAGAAAGGAGGAATTACGGTTGCAGGGAGTCTATTCCACATTTGCAAGCTGCGACAAAGATTCCGCGTGCCGATATGGGATTTACCATGAGTCTGACGCACCGTAAACCGGCTCACGTGGTTCTGTTAAGGAAGGAAAATTGTGCAAAATGGTTCTACAGCTATTTAGAACACTCTCTATTCACTGGAATACGATAAAAAAACGCTCAACGAGGCAATGTTCCTTATCAGCAGAAGCAATTCTAAGTTTTTAGTGACGGCTGTATCATTTAAAATGCGGACGGCCCCCCGCTGCAATCTATCCAGGGCATCAAGAAGGTATTACGCTATTCCATCCCAGAGATAAGAACAGTATTTTATATACGGTTATTATTTTTATTTTATTTTCTAACCTAGCTAATGCTGTTAACCGAAAGGACCTTTACAGCTTCAACGAACTTTGTGAGCGAGTGGTGAAAGCACTTAGCCGCAAAAGGTAACTAGCATAAGGGTTCGAACCTCAGCTTGGCCGCTACCTGAGTATGAAAACTCTTTATATACGGCTGAACTTATGTCTTGTAAAGCAGGAGACCGGGCGAGGAGAAAATGGAGATTTTTACTTGAGAACAAGCACACGTGTGTATTCTTGTCATTGAACTCAATCAAAATCTTTGAGCCCCATAAAGATATGTGATCAAGGGACTGATTAATGGCAGCGACAAAGTGTTTATGGTTTAAAATAAATATACTTTGAATTAATATAACTTAAAAAAATCAAGGTAGACTATATTTATAATTTTAATTTTTGTAATAAACAATTTTATTACAAACACCTCGTGTATTATCAAACTGTTAAACTTTGAGGTAAAACAAGAAACGATCGTGCAAAAACGACTTGATATTAACATTCGAGAAGCATACAGAAATATTTTATTTATATTTCGTTAGCAACCTAGAGTTTTTTATTGTATTACATTTTCAAATGATTGTTTAAAAACTATATTACACAGTGAACAATATATTAAATACGGGTGGAGCCGCGGACACACAGCTATTTAGTGTATGTATTTACTGCGATGTACAACTCCCCTGAAACACCTGCTTAGAGTTACGTCCACAGTTATGTGTCATAATCGATAACCTTTTAATAGTGTATATTAGAATATCTTTATAATTTAACAGATTTCTATATTAAAATCATTGGTAACACCTCACGAATATACATTTGAATACTATAGATAAATTATTATTGGTGCGTGAACTTGTGAAACTTTCAATAGTAGATTACAAATGTGGAAGTAATAATAATCACGTAATTCCGCTGTAATGCAACGCGGAGTTACAATTTGATTGGTTTAACTTAAATCCACATAACCTTGCATAACTGCATTGATTTTTTATAGACTGATTATCAATGTCAACCCTTTTCACTACCGTACTTTTCCGTCACATTACGTAATGTGTTAAAATTAAAACGCGCGTCTTAATAAGGAAGTCAAAGGGTTATTAAGTAGATTTTAGTTGGCAGTAGATTCTGACTTCGCTCAGGACACATTCCATCAAATAAGTTTTAACGTTTAACAAAAAAGCATCACCATATCACCCAGTTGCATGATATGTGGCATTATATTATTTTACACATATGATGATTGTAGGAATTTATTCAAGACTAGCTGTCCAAGCGACTTCGCTCGCGTGGATTTCAGACAATTATATTCTAATAGACGGCCTATATCCTTCCTTTAGATGCAATCTATCTATTTCGATCTATGGGAATCCAACCAGTTTCAGGTCTCTATTCGCGAAGGAGGCCACGCTCCAAACAGCTCCCCCCCCCCCTTTAACAATGCAGCAGAGTCCAGACCCCGCCAGTGCGATGCAGACTAAGCCGCCGTCTGTGCTTAGTCCTTGCGAGGTCTCTGAACTGAAACTATGCACCCAGCTATTCTTTCCTTAATAGGCCCGAATGGTGGCCTGCACAGTACACTACCCATGTGGTGATGAGTGCCACCTTCCGCCACAGCCCTGCAATTGACGACCTTATGGCTCTATTCCTTACACCTAAAATATTGGCCTCTCTGGTCTACTCCCGAAGGACAGAGTGAGCGAGTGTGACCCAGGCCCAAACACCGGAAACAACGCAGGGGCATTGATCAAACCATTCCGACAGCTCATGCCATACTATAGAATTTTTGCCGACTTCGTTTATATTTTTTGAGAATAATTATTTAAAATATGTATATACCAAAATAAAAAGTAGCCTATATATAATATAACTTTTTAATAATCGGAGATTACTCCGAACTTCCAAATCCAAACTGACAAACTTTATCTTATCTTATCTTAGTATAGATTGTATGAAAATTGAATATCAAAATATTGTTTTCTCATTTACTATGTCTTACATATTTTTAATTTATATACTATAAACATATGTTGTATTGTGTCATTTTGTTCAATTTCATTCAATCCATCAATTTTTTGTTCTTGAAAAGACTAAATAAAACACATTTACTTACGTTGGTAACTAAAAAAGTTCCGCCGCGTGTCATTAAAATTACTATAACTATTGATAGAGTGGATTTTAATGAAATAAAACTTTGATGCTACTCCGGAATATGATTTACAATTATCTTTTGATTTTTTTAAATATACCCGGTACTTTTTAATTGATAGCTGCACAAACAAACAGACAAACAGACAGACCGATAGAGACACACATACATACATTTCTAAAAATGATAGAAATGTATTCAATTACCCATTTTTAGCCCCTTGCAATAATTCTTTTCATAAAAATCGAAAATGTACAGACACGTGAAATTTACAATTTTATTATTAGTATAGATAAAGACAGGATGAGTTATGTTTGTATATTTTAGAAACTATCATACTTAATAATAAGGTATTTTCAAAAGATTTTACGTATGCAATTTACGTAGCGATAGTCTTTATAATTTATATTTAATGTATATTTAAGAGGTATAATTTTAAACAAATGTTTTGATATCTTCATCAAAATATTGCAAACCTGTATACTGAAAAGCTGAGCAAGAATAAGTCATTTGTGTAAACAAAATAATGATAAATAATAACTACTTGATTTCTTTCGTTTTGTTTTCCTCAGAAGTAATTTACACAGTTTACTTTATCTGATTGAGATTTGAAGATATCTTTTTGTGTAAAATTACTGGAAGATAACATACGTTTTTATTTTTCATAACTTTAGTTAGGTTACTTAAATATAATAACGTTTTTTTTAAAAAATAGTACGTCATAATAGTATGAAAAAGATACGCTAAACCAAAACGTAGTAATAAGAAAACTGACAGTATTTAATTTGTAATGTGAGTATAATAAATACTCACAGGTTATAACGACGACCCATATCCACAGATACGCCATCTTAAGTAACCTGGAAATAAAATTTCTATTAGGCCAAGAAAAATAAGATAATACCACGTACAAATATTTAATATAATTTTATATTAATAACGATACGTACTCTTTTACGTTTATATTAATAAATCATATTAATAAGGTAGCTGTAAATTAACTTGTATTTAATGTATAAATACATAGATAAATACTTTGTAAAGATTATTTATAACTTACAGATTAAAATAGCTAGCGTTGTTTAGAGTACGTCGTTGTGCGTGTTTATGTATTAATGACTTGTTCCACAGTCGCGGTGCGTGAACTCGACTCATACATACGTCGAGGTATGCCCGTTTACCACCACTATAGTATAGTCGTACTATAATTCCAATCGCATAAATCCTGTCTTTCCAATTGTGTTGTAACTATATAACAAAGATGTTGCAAGACTTAAAATTATTTAAACATTTTAATTAGTTTATATGATGATATTAATAGATAATTTCGCGTTGTTTTCGTTTTATTATATGTCTGTTTTTATTTACATTTTTAATAAGATGAAATAAAAAAAGGACAATTATCAAATGTCTTTTGTATATACTAAAAGTTACTCTCTCCTCAATGAAATAAATATAAAAACACTAATTAAGTTACAATTGTCTCAACATTTTGGTGAATAATGTGTTTATCTTCTAATGGTGGTTTTTTCAGTATTTTCTTCAATTGTTTTTGTAAAGAGAAACTATTAATTGGATAAAACAGTATGCAATAAAATATAAAACTAAATACCTCTACATAACGTCGCTTTGCGTCTCTGTCTATCCGTTAAGTCCTAAACTACGCAATGGAATTTCATGTGGTTTTACCATTAGTTAGATATATTCTCAAAGAAAGTTTATGTATAAATAGTATACCTTAATTAAGTTTTTATGTTAGTAGAAAAAGAAATAAGTTATCAACTTAGCTTGTGAATGACCACAATAACACAATTTCTCTCTAGATCCAAGTTTTAATTAGTTTATATTGCAAAACACAATTATTATTGGCTTTACTGGAAAAATGCTTTTAGTTTTAAAGTAGGTAAATAATATTTCTCATAATAAATAATCCTTTACCACATATTTGTAATTGTTGTTCTACTGAAAATTAAATTAATAATTTTTGGATTATCACCAAATATACGAACAGAAATAGTTTTTTTACATTTATCATCATCATCATAGTCCTGCCCCCAATTTGTTATTTGGGGTCAGATTAGGAGCCGGACATGATGATATTATAGCCGGCTATAAAATAAAATCTTGTAAATGCACTTAACTACATATGTTTAGTGTTCATGAATCATCGATCATTAATATTTTTATGTGAGGATAAATTACGTTACCTGTTGTAACGACATTTTGTTTTTCGAATTAACTAACTTTGTTAACCGGAAGGACTATGATGGCTTTATCTGGCTTAGTGATAAATACTTAGGACAAACAGCCAGAAGATGGTAACTAACACAAGAGTACAATAATGGTATGAACGTCAGATTGGACTTATTGGCGTGTAGATTGCGTGGAATCCGACCCTGCTAAATCATACGGCGTGTAAAAAAGGTGACTTAAAAAGCCATGTGTATATTGTGAAAGTGCAGATGTGCAGTGTGTTGTATTTATTTTGTTAAAGCAAAATGTGTCGTGCCGGCAGTGGGTTCCGGCGCTACTCCTGTTGGCGATCGGGTGTATGGGGTGAAAATTAGCCCTGTGGAACCTAACTGTTGGCGGTCTTTCATGTTCCAGGTTATTTTGTAATAGGTCCTTACATATGAAATTGGTGTTTTTGTTAAATTTACTATTTTGATCTTTAATATCTGGCGTTTGGTTGAGAATTCCAAATTCAAATTGATTTCAAATTTTGGCTTGTCTTTCGAATTTAGTGATTCATTTGTTTACGCACCATTTGATTTTTCTTTGGCATCGTTCTGTTCACGAAATCGAAAACTTAATATATTGCGTTATTTACGAATACGAGTTCCACCATGTCACCAGTGCTGCAGGACCTATGGATAGTGAATACCCACTAAAGCCCCATAATCACACAGTGCGAATTTGAGCCAGGGCCTCGGGATCTCGGTAACATGCTCCGCTAAGGTGTTATAGAAATATTTAAAGCTAATTATTTAATTTGTATATATGAGTGTGAATTTTTGTTACCTACTAATAAACATACATTTTAATTCATATAATATTTATGAATATACCTTTTAAAAATCATTAATGATAAAAAAAAATTTATTAAATGTCAACTTGTTTGATCCTGCAATTATTATCTTCAGGTATATTACGTTATTATTAATACCATGATATATTTTAAGTACTCGGAGAAGCAAGTACCTAACTATGAAAATAGAACCAATATTTATGTAGTTGTTACGAATTCTGCAACTAGTACACAATATTTAGTAAGTACTGTAAACAGCACCGAAATATTAAATATTTGTTTACATTTTAATGAAGTAACATTATAATTTATAATTGGAATTACAAAATATTTCTTTTTTTTTTGGGTATTAGGCAATATTTATTACAATACAAATAATAAAATGAAATTGATCTTATTATTAGGAGTAAATAAAGCTAAAACTGTAAACTATGGAAAAAATGAGTAATTAAAAGTAAGAAATAAAGTAACTAATGTTAAATTGGTGAGTACTCGTGTTATATTATGTACTTCGATTTTTTCAAAATACTTGTTACCTCTGATAGTTTGTAACTAAGACGTCATTTTCAGAACGAAAATACAATATAAGCCACCACGGCGTAAAATATTGTTTGCAGTCTGTTGATTATCTTGAGCCACTAAATAACATTGTTTGTATTATATTATAAATTACATTTACATACCTGTAATATTTTGCTTTCAAAACACATTGTTTTTATTAATCCAATGCTAGTCTATTTTTTACAATTTTTTTAGTATATGCTAATTGTTAATTCATTTTAAAATAATGAAACTGGTCAGATGCATATGTGGAAATTATGCATTATTCCGGACCTAATTACATTTAACCCATAAAATGTTGTCTTTCTTTTTTTAATAATATTTTTTTGGGTTTTAGGTTATATGAGTGAAAAATGTCTCCAAATACTAAAAAAGAAGAAGGTTTAATTATAACCGAAGAACCTATTGAAAAATTAATAGCACCGCAAGCTGACCAAAGAGAATATCAAATTGTGTATAGGAATTTACTTACATTTGGGTATTGGCATATAGCTGGACTGTATGGATTATACTTATGTTTTATTTCGACGAAATGGACGACTATATTGTTCAGTAAGTAAATTATCTATTTCATTAGAAAAAATATTTTTGTTAAAGTTACATATATACATTAAAATATTTAATGAAAATCACTGAGTTACAGAACTAGTCAGTGACTTTACCTTGTGAATAATATTAGATTAAATTGTAACTACAACATTTGCTTTACCTATTCTAACTTTTGATTTTGCACGCCATATTTAACAAAAAGAATCGCTACTAGGCACCTAATGAATAAATTAGGTGTGTTTGTTTTTTTTTTAAGTAATAAGTAATAGGCTTCTATTTGAATACCAATGGCTACTTGTCAGGATTCTCGGATGTCGGGTTCTAGTTTCGAATAGTATAATGAGTCTTAACAGCTTGCAGTAAAGGAAAACATCCTGTCGCAACTATTGTATACGGTAGAGCATTTTGTAATATTGAAAATCTGTCGCAAAGAGTTCATCGGTTTGTTGCAGCAATTGCACTTTGATAGCTAGTTCCTTTTCCAGGCTTAGTTTAACGTTTTACTACTGCATCGTCTTACAATATTACATGCGTGATTGAAATCTATATACTATTACTAGCTGTGTTCACGCGGCTGCGTCCGCGTTTCATGTACTCTTCACTGCGTTTTCATTTTTATAAACGGACCCTAATTATTTTCAAAAATTAAAGGTTACTTACTCAGTTACTCCAAGTAACTTCAGCTATCTACCATAAAAAGTCAATCAGTTCAAAAATGAGTCTAGCCGTTCCGGATATTACCCATTGCAAACAGACAGACAGACAAAAATTTTTAAAATTGTATTTTTTGTATTGGTATCCTACCTATATACATTCATATATATTAAGTAAAAAAAAAAAATTAAAATTACAGACACTCGAATTTTATTTATTAGTATGGATATTAAGATAAGATGAGGTCCTCTTCCACTTTCTGTTCCTCTAAAGGGGATAAATTCAAAAACGATTGTACGAATTCATCGTAAGGTTTTGACCAATATGTAGAGTGATTAATGGATCCAGTATGCAATTTATTACGCGAATCACTAGTTTATAAATGTCAAATAAAAATGATTTTATTTTAGATATAATTTTATTACTTGCAAGTGAACTTGGTATAACTGTAGGAGCACACCGTCTGTGGTCCCATAAATGTTTCAAAGCGAAGCTTCCCTTACAAATTATTTTGATGATTTTTAACACAATGGCTTTCCAAAACACCGCGACGACTTGGGTGAGAGATCATCGGATGCACCATAAGTTCACAGATACCGATGCTGATCCGCATAATGCTACCCGGGGGTTTTTCTTCTCGCACATGGGTTGGTTGCTAGTCAGGAAACATCCTGAAGTAAAGAAACGTAGTAAATGTATTGATATGACAGACATTTACAGTAATCCGGTTTTAAGATTTCAGAAGAAGTGAGTTGTTATTTTTATTTGATATTGTTATTGTCTTTCAAAGATATTTTAAGTGTTTGAATCTGGATTTATCTAGAAATTAAATTCATGAAGTTAATTTCGAATGCCAATTAAAATTTAGTTGATCACGAAATAATGTGTCATATCGTTCTATGCAAAATGGTCTTCGAAACATCTAAAGTATAAGTAAATTGCTCGGTAATAGATTATTGTGGTAAATTTTCACTATTATTATTAATAATTTTGTTTTTCAGATATGCCATACCTTTGATAGCAACAGTCGCATTTATCTTGCCAACTTTTGTTCCAGTATATTTTTGGCAAGAATCTTTGAACAATTCATGGCATATAACAATGTTAAGATACGTTTATGGTTTGAATATCACATTTTTGGTGAATAGTGCCGCACATATTTGGGGTTATAAACCTTATGACAAAGGCATACAACCTAGACAAAATATTTTTACTACCGTTTGTACATTTGGAGAAGGTTTCCACAATTATCACCACACTTTCCCGTGGGATTATCGTGCAGCGGAATTGGGCAATAATTATTTAAATCTTTCAACAAAATTTATTGACTTATTTGCTTGGATCGGTTGGGCGTACGACTTAAAAACAGTTCCGGAAAATATTGTTAAAACTAGAGCCAAAAGAACTGGAGACGGCACTGATCTTTGGGGTAGGAAGAATATAATTATATCGGATAAAGAATAAAAGAGGGAAACGGATCAACTAGTTAAAAAAATGTAAATATTTTAATGGTGGTAATATTTGCAATAAAGTGGTGGTAATATAAGTATATAAGGAATAAAGTATTTTGCTTTTCATTTCAAATCAAAACTTGCCTAAATAATTGTTGTACTTTAATTGTGTTTTAATAAACTTTGGATGCTCATGGTTGTTATCAATAAAGAAGTATTTTAATCTTTTATTCAGTCAACGTTCTCATCGGTTATACATTTCTTCACCAGTATTTGACTTTATTTAAGTTCTGAGTTTTATAATTATTTAGTGCTCGCCTTGTGTTAAAAAGTTCGACTGTAATCATTATTCAAAAATCTAAACTATTTGTTTCCGATTTGTTTCATGAATAACAGTTATTTTTCTTTACTAGATACAATTGGTCTAAAATTTCACTTCCAAAATCCTAATCCTCGCAGTATTTATTACCTGTGCACTACTTTCAATTTTAGAATTTAAAACGAAACAGTATCAAAACATCTTCTTTGAGGTTAACTAAAAGTTTGTAAAAATTACATCTCCTATTTCGGTATCGGCTCCAACGCACTTTCGGCATTGATTTTGCAATAGATTCTTCTTTATGTTACACCTTTATTTTAAAACAAATACGTCCGTTTTAGTCTGTCAATTCATTGGTCTATTCTGACAAATTTATTTACAGATCTAAATTTCTTAGAACTTAATATGTAAGTAGTTATATTTTTAATTCTTGTTCAGCATTACGTAAAGTAACTAAAAGTGCTTTCCTTTAAGGTGTTCCTTATTTTTCTTTTATACTTCTGTCCAGTATTTGTTATAACAATTAATATGACATTTGAGGATGTAACACTTGAAAAGGTAAATTTATTAAACTATTAAAATTTTAGAATAATTTAAGGTTAGAGTATCTGAATTATTTACTGAATTACTTGTACTAATATTTGCCTAGTGGTCGAAGTTTGACCATAATCACTATAGAAACAAAAACAAACTGAAAGAAAATCAACCCTACGTATCCTCCGGCAGCGGCATAGGATTTACTCCAATCCCCAATTAAAGAGGTTCTTATAAGCGCCACCTGCGTGATACAGTGGAATTTTGAAGTATTAGCATAACAAGCATTACCCTGTAACACACACCCCTTTATACTACACGCATGGATATTGGCTTCTGTAAAGAACACTTGGTGCGCTCTGATCGCTCGCCCTAAAAGTTCGGTGAATCTGTCAAGGTCATTCCGATTTAATCAACTAAGGATCTTAATTCTAAGAAAGAAAATCGGTTGAGAAACAAAGGAAAAAAAAAATATGGAACTTTTATAAACTATTTTGGTCTTACTGTAATATATGCGATTATATAATTTACAAACGATATGAGTAAATCTTATATTTAGAGACGCAATAAAGTAAATACTGTGCTCCTACTTCATAAATATCTATTACAATTATTATTTATTTCTGTTAAGCCCTTGAGCCACCATTTTGGTGTCGAGTGCCGAAGGTGATTTTTGTTTTTTGTTATTATTTCTATTTCAATTTTTAGAAATTTTCTGTATAAAACGTATCATTCTGTAGAACTTTTCTTTGCAATAATAATGCTCAGTATCTCGTGCAGATTACGTAAATTTGAATATTTATCTTTGGCACCTTTAGATTTTTACATTAGTTCTAAATTAATCACAAATTTGCGATACACTATAACGTTATATGGAAATTCATACGTTATTTAATTTAAGCCATTATAAGAATCGCAATTAGCTGCATTACGTAAATCTATCACATACAAACAGAAAATTTATTTATTTATCGACTTATCCTTAGCAAATAAACGTGTAGAATAGAAAAAAACGTTTGCTAATTTTATTTGTTAGATTAATTTTAATATAGTTTCACGTGTCTTTTCAGTATACGATTGTAAAACTTGCTTCGTATGCCTACATCGGTGTAGAAATTAAGCTTGGTGAAATGAAACATCACGTTAGTCACATTTCTTAATAGACATAAAACCGAGTTCTTTTTTGATAAACGTTCTAATAATTAGTAACCAGAAAACATAGATTTATTTACACAATTGTACAGAAAAAGAGCTGGTAGATTCGTTAACCGTTCAAAAGTGTCTAGAAATGAATTGAGATAAAAGTATATATGAAGTTCCTAAAATCATAGTACAAACTTACAATTTCTAGCTTATGAAAGTAAATACAAAGATTTTGGAGCATAAATTTAGATTTGTAAAGAGATCACACATTGTTGTTGCCAAATTTAATTAAAAATATTTAACATGTAAGGAGTATCTTATACAGGTGATGATTTACAAGCTATACAATAAAGAACAACTATTATACAAAGCGTTTTGTTCTGGCAGTATTATTACCCAGAGAAGAGTCTTGACTTCGTCGCATTGCTTTCTGACTAACAGGAAAAGGTAAATTAAGTACTTAAGTTTATTATTACAAATTTATTAAAGTAAAGAATATGTGAACTATCTGGGAATTCTATCCATCCATCATTTCAACCGAAAAATAAGCCCACGACTGGGCATAGGTCTCCCCAAATATCTCCACAACGACCGGTTTTGAGCCAATCACGTACAGCGGGCTCCCGCATGACCTTCACCAGGTCGTCGATCCCGATTTATATGTTTAAAGAAAAATGTATATTACTTTTATTGAATGTCTTCTTTCTCATTTACTAAGGTACAAACATGACTTGGAGAAGGTGAGGGTCATCGCCGGTATTCTGAATACACAAGCTCGAGAATCTATTAAAGATAACGTTCAACAGTGGAGGTCAATAAAACATATCTATTCGCAGAAATTTTTCAGGTTTCCAGCGTATGATTTGACCGTTTTGGTATGTCGTTAATACCTTATCCAAACTTTAATATCAATTGTTAAATTAGTAGAAATGATAATCATTTAATATCAACATGCCATAGCATTGGCATAGTCGCAGTCATTTTTATATAGTCAGTAGATGTTTTAGGTGTCACAGAATTTACATAGTCACTTAGGTGCATCTGATTATATGAAAGATTTTCTTCGTGGTTATTTATTAGATAAATAATAATAGTATGTATTTTTCACCAGGACTTAGATAGACTGTGGGTGTTTGATCAGTTCGTCAACAAGATTCCTTACGTACGATGGGACCAAGACTTTGATGGTGTTTGTTTGTCGTTGGCGGTTTATCCCACGCAGGTGAATTAATTCTTATTTAAAGAACAAGACATTTTATTGTAAATGACATTGAATTTAATCATTATTATCCATTTAGTGAAGATAGTGACCCTTATTTGCAAAAGTATCTTGCGTGTAACTTGCGGTTTGATTGAGCACAACCCAAATTTATTATAAACATTTAAGTAATCTATCGATATCTCCTGATAAAATTATATGTAGGATCAAATAACGTCCATTTCCGTCACTGAACATCGCAATAATGACCACCAACTTTTTATTATGAAGTAAGTTGATAAGAAAAGAACGAGGATGAAATATAGTCTCTAGAGCTGTTGTCCTTACGACGACTATTGACAGAGATTAATTAGTCTTTTTAATTTACCCTAAACCAAAGTCCTTAGCTCGCACGATGTGCTCTGTTTGCCGTAACTAGCGCCCTTGGAAAATGTTATAATCTTACTCGGCTCTGACAATGCAGTGTCTATAAGAAATTATATACCATCCAAAAACCATTTTTTTTTGTTTAAGTAGGTATAGATTCTTGCTAGAGTTTTGAATAAGCATAAGCAATGTTTATTTATTTATTTATTTCTAGGAAACCCAACAGCATACATAATTATATAGAATAACACACATTGTTTAGTAATTAAAGCCAAGACAGGGTTCCACCATTACTTCATAGTGGGTATATAATATATACCACTATGAAATGTTAGTCCTGATAGAGCAGGGTAATAAATCCTTATTATGCGATAAATAATTGGTATAGTATGAATGATACTAACTACCATGCATGACCTAAACTTGATCCTGTTCTGATCATTTCTGCGCCCCTCTAGGGTTTGCGCCCTGTATTTAAATAGCGATGGTACTGCCCAAGACACTGCTTTTATAAGTTCTTGACTCCTTCACACAACTATGCCATTCCTTTTGCGCTTGCGTCTTGTCATGAAATGAATACCTATCGAACATATTAATATACTCTATTGACCATTTCAACTCTTCTACTGGCGATGTCTGCTATACTATCTCCGAGATATATGTACACATTTTTGTTTTTTATTTGAAGTTTTTTTGATACCGAGCCCAAATTCAATCATTTATATATTTTTTTAAGTAAACGATAATCATTTTACAGAGTTGGTCAACGATTAAGCATGTGTTTAGTGAGAAAATAGAATTAATTAAGCGTCGATCTTGCGAATGGATTCTATTGAGAAGTTGCCGCCTCTATATGTGTTCTGCTTACAACAGTATTCTTAAACATCCCGTACGTAAACGTTATAATTAGCAATTGTAACACTTTCATAATTTCTTTTACCTATTTTCAACATTTGACTGTAAGCCTTCCCAAAAAGTATAAAATAAAAAATAAATAAATAAATATTTTATATTTAAAAAAAAATTAAATAACTAAGCATATAATTTGTAAAACAAGTTCTATAATTACTTTCAGTATACGTCTAAGCATAGCAAAATTAAGGAGAAGCGTACTTGCGCTTCATATTCGTTAAACTTGCAAGTTTTTTTTTATAAACAATTACGTAAGACCGTAGTTAGTATGTATCATACATTTTATGGCTAGAGTAAAAATTCTTTAGATATATGTAACATACATTTATACTATTAAATAAAATTGGAGTGTCTGTTTGTAATGATAATTTTTTTTTTTTATTAAATAGCTATGAATGTATTATATACGATACCTGTGCTGAAGTCTGACTTTCTGTCTGTTTGTTCCGGGTAATATCCGGAACGGCTGGACGGATTTTGACGGGACTTTTTTTACAGACAGCTGAAGTTACTCCGACTAACTTAGGGTACTTTTAATTTTCGAAAATAATTAGTGGTACGAGTAAAAAAAATTAAAACTCATTTAAAAAAAATCCAATTAAATAATAAAAAAATTCAATGTACGGTTTTACGGGGAAGTGCTTGAATTTATGAGAAATATTTTTACTTTTCTTAGTACTAAAGAAAAATTAGGTTTCCGTATAAAAAAAATGAAGTGAAGAATATAGGAAATGCGGGTGCAGCCGCGGGCACACAACTGGTAATAAATATTTTTTATAAATCATAGTTTAAATTCTCATTTCAGTCTCATTTTTTAGGAAACCCAAGGCGGAGGAATAATATGTTACGGAACAGGAGATCCTGAAGAGAAAGACGAAAATCAAGGTGTACTTGTTGGTGTGACTGCTCTTATTAATATCAACCTCCCAAGCCTTCATACAAGAGTTGGGATATTCAACAAGTGGATAACAGATGCCTGTCATAATTTATCTATTGATGAGGTCACTTTATCTGCGGGAATTTTATTCGTCTTTATTAAATATCTCGTATAATGTGTAGGTTTTTTTTCATTTGATCTGAGGAACTATGTATATACCAGTTATTTATGGGAATAGAGCAACCGTGGTACTGTTTTAACAAAGCATTTTATTCAGCTCCCCAATTCATTTATTGTGAAAAATACAATAAATTTTGCTTAGTGGTAATTATAGCGTTTTTTTTAATAATGCCCATCTGGGTAGCTACCACCCTCAAGTTTGAAAACCTCTCGTCAAATACCAATAGGTGTGTTCCGGCAGCATCACTCGAGGACCAGTACCTCTAGGCTTATAGTGTTTACCATCCTTGACCACATCGGCACTTAACATCAAATGAGATTGTGGTTAAAACAGTTTATTATTTATGGATGTTATATATTTGAGTCTGAGCGCCAGCACTTAAACGCCATGTTATACTTGACATACTGTAGTATGGTGACGGCTGACGTCATAGCGTTGATAACACGAAACCCCTACTGAGAATCGCTGAACGCCACTAAACAAGGTATCACTTCAAAAATGAAACAAAATAAAAATAATAACCATTCAAGATATAATACAAAGTATACAGATAATAACAATCTTTGGTTAATCGATTTCATATCGACTTTGCTCTGTATGTAGTGATAGTAGGACGAGACGCGAGTGAAGAATGATCCAGCGCCATATCGATGTCCGCTGACGATTCCGACAAGTACACCTTTATTTCCTTCGTTCGGATCACCTGTACCTTTACATACTAGAGGTCCGCCCGAGTCACCCTGAAATGTATCTTCAAATTTAACTAACATTTAGTAACTATAATTATCATAATTAACTTTATCCTTTAAAGAAAATGTATGTAAATGTTACTTGAATTTCAAATATGCCTTTGAATAATTTGTTAATTGCGTCTTTGTATACTAATCAATGGGTAAAATTAGTGGCAACTATTATTTACATAGATTATGACTATATGTTGCTGAGTTCTAGTCTATTTAATGTAAATTTACGACTTCTGGTTTTTTAATAATAATAAATTAACAATGAACAAATCAACATTTTCAATTGAATTAGTCAATTTATAGTACTATTGTTTATTATACCACGATAGTATTTTAAATAATCACTCCATGTATTACTTCGTCGGATGTAACTCTAGGCTACCGTTTTACGGCGGCTCACAAAATGGAATCTTAAAATATATAATGAAAAATATATCGGTTTGTTTGACTGACTGACACTTAGACAAAAAGGGATTGAAATTTCGAATTTCAGTTGGTAAAACAAATTGAGATCGCTTATTGAAACGAGCCTTGAAATTATCGCTAAAATGGGACTTTATCTATTTTAGAGCATATCGTATCGTATTATATAGTTGTTAACTTCTAATATTCGATAGTAAACTTAAAATTATCGTAGTAATTAAAGTACTGTTTATTTTATATGAAACTTACTAACTTTTTGCACATCGGTGACTTGATCTATTGTGCATATGAAATGTCGCATATTTTTAAAATGTCTCATGGTGCATTGAAATGCTGTTAATAAGCTTAATTCTCCCAGTAAAAGACGTTCAGATAACTCCTGTAAAGTCGTTAATAGTAGAAAAGAGTTAACTAGTTATTTATAGAGTCGACTAATTTTTGTATTGACGTATTATGTAGATTTAGATTTCCTTTTTCACTTGACTATTTATGTTTCACTATCAACCCATTGTACTTCAAGGAATATATTTACTACTATATACGAGTAAGTAGCGAATAGCGAATGTATTATATTACTTTGTTACTAGGAAGCATAAATACTTACGAACCGGTGAGAATTCAATGATATGTGGCCGTATAATATGGGCAAAATTTCAGACATTTTAAATCGCTTCATCTTGTTAGTAATAACATGTATAATTACGTAATAATGAGGGATTTAAGTTAAGCATTTAAAATGAAAATGGTCAAGGGGATATGCGGTCGGCGACAAATTTGAAAAGTAAGTATTTATTACTATCGTGTTGCGCCTCAAAGACAGAGTTATAAAATGTAGATACAAAACACAAAAGGTGCAACTGCAGCTCGGGCTGATTTTACGCATGCAAAATAGATGAAAATATCGCTTCGTAGTACCCTGTTTCCTCCTCCAAAACTAAGTTGACTTTTAATTTTCTTTTGGTTATAAAATAATAAAGACTTTAGCTATACCTTTTTGTTTACCAAATTTGATTGACGAACGTCTGAAAATGACTGTAAAAATCGAGCATTTTTTTTTTCATTTTAAAGGTTCCTAGTTTCTACAATAACTAATTTATCGAAAAAATCAAAACGAACGAGCATGGCGGTGGTGGATATATATTATTTAGTACAAATATTTACTATAATACTGTTATCCAGGGAGGAAACAGGGGACTACGTTTGTATGGAATAAACGCCGCTCGCATATCCTCTTAAATCAGTCACAGTTGGCACGCGATTCGACTCCTATCTTATCAAACATAAGCAAAGCCCCACCCTCGTTAATAATTTGTCTTCTGATGAATTGTTCGACTTAATGGCGACACTTAATTCCTACCATCGTACGGCTCGCCAACGGGAGGAAGTTCGCCCTCACATCTTGGAGCCAAAATGGTCCTGGATAGTGGGGCCCAGAAGAGTTTCCTCCCGTTCTTTTTACCAATTATTAAACGTTGTTTCTTTAATTTTCGTTTTTTTATTTAAAATTATGCCTCTGCTTATGTTGTAGGGTTGAAGCTTCGCTTACTAGTGCTGACAAAAGAGAACGGCTCCTATAAATCCTCGACTACCCACGACCTTGTACAATTCTCTAGTAGTAAAGAATTTACTAATTACTAACACTCTCGGATATCTTTCCATATCCAGAGACTAAGCATCTTCCACTGTAATCTGCAAATCTGCTCGAGATGGGTATAGCGCTGACATAACTATTATAAATAAATGGTGTTAACGTGTGCTGAAATAACAAATTATTATTATCGTGGAAGAAATACTAGTATTTTTGCATAACATTCGTGGTTAATATTAATTTAACATTATATTGCTTTTATTATTTTATATTAAATAATTTTCAAAGGTAACAGATAAAAATAATTCAAAAATTAAAGACGACATCTATGAAACATTTGTATTTAGTATATTTTGTAATTTACAACATAATTTAAATGTACTCTTAGTTTTGTTTAAATATCTGTATAGGTTTTCTATATTTTTTTTATTTATTAATCAAAGTAATCGTCCGTGAGATTAATGAATTTTTGCCAACGCTGGACGATTTATAGGTGCACTTCAAGAATAAATCTGATAACTGAACTGAACGTTACGAACAAACTGTTCATGACGATGAAAAAAATTCAAATGTGATGAGAACATAATTTTAAATTAGAATTCATAACCAAATAAAAGTATTTTTTATTCAAAATGGCCGCTATTGCGGAACTGGCGTTTCATATGTGGTTTATTTAATACATTTTTTATATTGTTATAAGATTACGGAGTCATGTGGTATATGTCATTTATATTACAATAAAAAGTATCTTACGGCAATAGATATATCGTGCTTAGGAAATCTATAAAGACGAGGATAAATGACCTCGGCTAATTGTCTCCACTGTCCGTGTTCAGTACTGTCCGCATACTCATAAGGAGCAATGTTATAAAGGTTACCAGCGACTGCGAACGTACGAGAGACCAATTTTTTATTTCCTGTTATACTGTAAATAAGTAATAATAAAATGTTTATAGTTTTCGTCTAAAGTTTCCAATGTCCAATATCCAGTGTTCCAAAAATGTCCGAATAACGTTCAGAGAGTTTTTTCTAGGAATTAATACATAATCTATTATAAACTTTGGGTTGTCAGATAGAATAGTTCAGATAAATGTCTGTCGATTTGTCACCCGGAGGTACAGTGTAGTTTGTCGACGGAGGAGTGGAAAAAGAACACCGTAGGTTGACGCACTGGTTTTTAATTGACGTAAATACACAGATAAGTTACAATATAATAATTATAGATGTGTTAGGTAAGCTTAACTTCGCCCACAGCTTCGGCGTTCATTTGCGCGTCCCCTGAGTCTTTGCTCAATCTTGTCTTTGCATCAAAAAATTATCTATTCTGTGATTATAAACGCCAAATGTTGCCGGCCTTAAATTATATACTTACACAATTAAAGTTAAGAAGTACAAAAATAAAATGTAATAATGTAAGTACAAATAAGAAGGCACATAGGCAGAAGCGTGAAATATATTCTTTTTATAAGAGTCATCGCAAAGATTTCTCCAAAATATTTGAAGAACAGAAAAATTCTGTACATCCAATTAGTTTTATTGGAAGTTCGTATAAAATCTACAACCTTTAACATGTATAGACATAAAACACTTTTTTTCTCAAATAAAATAATAAGAAACTAATATAAAAATTAAAATTTTATATTAACTATTATACACTTAGAAAATAAAATAAAATACTTTAATATTCACCTCACAAGTCTTTGTATTTGTATTATTTATTTTTAATACCTATCTATTAGTAAGAATTGAGTATTCAAAAATTTCGTAAATTTTCTATTAATAAGAAATTTGTCAAGTTGACGTATTCGATTTTAGGGATGACTACTACGACTGTACTTACCACACTTAACATAAGGTACGGTTCAATAATTTTGCAGAAGCAGTATTAAATGTAAGGTAATTTTGTTACCTGGAACTCCAAAATTTAGTACATTTGCTACCCTTTTCTTCGAAACAATGAGCGGCGGAAAGCAATTTAGTTGGGGCTATTATAACACCACCACAAAAAGTCATGTATAAACCTTTTTTACGCGAATATGGTGCCTTAAAGGCGATCTGAAAATAAACACATATATTATGCTAAATTGTAACGTTTACCATATTTATATTGAATTAACAGAAATGTAGCTGGCCACTTTACTCCTAGAATCGATGCCCGAAGGGGCCAACGGGTTTTCGAATGGCAGCCACGAACTGGAAGACACAGCGTGGGTAGGCCCTCTCAAAGTGGACCGACGAAGGTAGCGGGAGTCCGTTGGATGCGGGTGGCGCAAGACCGGTCGTCGTGGAGATCTTTGGGGGAGACCTATGCCCAGCAGTTGACGTCTTTCGGTTGAATGGATTGATGGATGGAGATAGAAATGTAAAGAAAATAATGTAGTTAAATATATAAATAAAAAAAACTTTAATGCAATTAGTTTGCGCCTGTAGGAAACATTGTAATAAATTTTAATACAACTTTATCTATTTAGCTTTATATATCTAGATCTTAATCATGGAAAAATTAATTTATTAAAAAGAAATTCAACATTTTTTTAATACTTGACATGTTGAGTCTTAGAAAAATAAATAATATAAAAATATTATGTCGGCTCCATTCTTGGAAATAGGAATCCCCCAATAAGAGAGGGATTGTCATAATCACCACGCTTGGCAAGCGGGTTGGCGATTCAGTCAGGTGTTAGTGGTACTCAGAGGATGCTGCTGCCTATACCCTGGTTTATCTCAAAGTCACCTTTTACGACATCCACGGGAACGATAATGGTGGTGCTATTTTTAGCCAGTACCACACGGCAGATATAAAAATATGTAATAGAATTAAAAATGGAAAGGAATTATTAATACTTGATAAGGCACTTGTCCTAAATTTGCAGGCCTACCGTTGCTAATCCTAGGCACTAATATATCAATGTTACTAAAATTAGACGATCGATTTAAATACTGTGATAAACACGTAGATAGTGCCAAAGAAATATGTACAAAAATTAAAGTTTTAAACATTTAGAATAAAAACAAATAAAATATTATAAACGTAGGTCGTCATGTTGACATTTACTATGGTAAAAAAAATTTCGTTCCTTATGACTGTATAAGAATCGCCAAGGAGGTTATACCCGTCGAGAATACCTCACTTTTTATCTTACTTTCTTAATTTGGTAGTTATATCATTTTAAAAATGATCTTTAAACAGGCTCTATAAAACTAAAATTAATACCGCATTTAGCACACGATCTGTATTTATTTAATTACTAAGTGGTGCCCGCGGCTCCGCCTGCGTTTAATTTATTCTTCACTGCGTAATATAGTTTTTAAATAATTTATATCTAACCTAAAAAACCAAATGAATGTAGAAAACTGAGAGTCTTTTGTTTTTATTAGCGGACAAAATGTATATAAGAGTAAATCTAAGGGAAAATGTACATCAGAATAAATCCTAAAAAAATTAAAAATGTTCACGGAACCAAAAAAAAATCGAGAATAGTCCTGCCATCTATATTAGTTAATAAAAATTCGTTATTAAAATTTCATATTACTTGTAAAATTGAGTAAGCTGCCATCTAGTGGATAAAACGAAATATATTTAACTGACAGCAGTGGAACCATCATAGGGAACCATTAAGGAGAAATAGCAATCGTGTTTAAGATAAAAAAATAAAGATGTCGCTCTATACATCGCTGTTAGTTGCTACCCACTCTGTATTTTAACTACAACCACAATACACGTAATAATATTGCTATTGTTATTTATTTGAATTAAATTTTTTGTAATTATTGTTTTCATGTAATGAGATCTTTTACTAATTTCGACATATATTCATAAGTTATTTATAAAAAAATCTAGATAACTATACAAAACAATTATATGTGGTACAATTAAGAAGACACGCGGTCGGAAAAATAGGTATGTAACATTTTAAACATTAGCTAACAAAGATGAACTAAATTTTTATACTCTAACAAATTTTGTACCTAATAAACTCAACAAACAATTTCCTTAACTCTATAGCTTAATCACTGATCTCAGACGTTTGTAAATTATGAATAAGGTGTTTCATTACCGTATGATGGTTCAGACGAAGCGGACGAGACGGCGAAGGTCGGAACTTGCTTCATAAATTATAACTTCCGTTAGTTTAGACTTGAGATGGATGCATGTAAAAGCACACGGGGTGATTTTCGTTTATTGTTTGATTGTTATGTTTGTGTAAACCATTTATTGATGCGCCTTGACAGTTAAATTGACACCTTTGCCGTCACGGCAAATGACGTTTGATGTTTTAATCTCCCAGGCGTCACATGAATGACAATTGTTTTAAAACGCGAGAGGTAGATAAGAGGGTAAGATTTCGAAATAATAATATGTGCTATTTTTAAAATTTAAATTGTTTAATTCTACAACTGTTAATAATACTTACCAAAATAATTTAAACATTACATTTTTATGGGAAAGTATAGCAAGTAAATGTTGAATTATTTACAACGCAATCTTTTTAGATTAAACTCTTTACATCTTTCGAAGTTTATAATTTTTTTTTTACACGGAATAGGCTCAGTGCCATAATCTCACCTGATGTTAAGTGACGATGTGGTCCAGGATGGTAAACACGCTAAGCCTAGAGGTAATGGTTCTCAAGTGATGATGCCGGAACACACCTATTGGTTTTTGACGACAGGTTTTCAAACATGAGGGTGGTAGCTACCCAAACATAAAGGTAAATTATGTATGTGACGGCCCCAAGATCACACCTAGATATGTATATTATTTCTCAAAATACATCTACAGAGGCTTGAGAACGGATTATTAAGCTTCAGGGAAACGGCCTACCATCACGCCGTTGTTTTCTCACGATATTATCCATAACTTAATCTCAGGCTTATTATGTACATAAGAATAGGTCTAATCTAACCCACTACCTTCAACATGGTACCCAACTAAACAACCGCTTTAAATGCCAAGCTGTGAATTTCTTTCGCCTAATAAAAACAAAATGTTTATTCATGTATTTCGTATCATTACTCAGTTATTTAGTTACATCGTAAATGCAATCTCTCTAGGTTTAAAAAAAGAAACAAAAGCTATTGAGGTATTAATTTACGACCGCGATTCCACTTTTGACTACGATGTGAAACCTAATAAAAACATCCCATGGCTTTTGATTAATATTTCACCCCGTGTGTTAGCATAGTTTTCCAGAAATCCGTGCAGCGCGTATTGTCTTGAGATTTGTATTTAATTAGCGCGACCTCAGCTTGATACTGAGTGTTTCGCCCTCATTGTTAGGGTATTAACAAAGGTACGAACTACTCGGATGCGCGATTCTATATTAAATTTATGATAGCAAACTTTATTTGTTACATAACATATGAAGTTAAATATTCGGCATAACTACATGTCTGTCGACGGTGTTATTTTTTTTAAAACAAATGTATTTTGTAGGAAGACAATCTATAAGGTTCCATACCATTCAAAATTGAATTACTAATATTCAAGAGATTTCTGATGTATAAGGTTTTTTTTTTGTCATATATTTAACCACCTAGCATTGTACTGTTTATTTTTATATTATTTATCCAATACGTTCAAAATGGATTAGTTTCTGTTTGTCGTAAAGGTACGGCGGGTATAGATGATTACTTAGTTGGTAGTGCGGTCGGATTTCGCATCAATGGACGCGGGTTCAGACCTATCTATCCAACTTTAAAAATCAGCCTGAGCTTTCGGCAAAGGAAAACATCGTGAGGAACAATAAAACAAAAATAGCTTGGTAATTGGGTATTTTCAAATAATGCCCGACTGGGTAGTCACCACCCTTAAATTTAAAAACCTGTCGCCAAATACTAATTGGTGTATTCCGGCAGTATAATTTAATAAATAATCCTTCTAGGTTTATTGTGTTTACCATCCTGGATCACATCGTCATTTGACGTTTGTGGTCAACTAGCCATATAATCAAAAATACTGAAGTAGTTTCTAAGGCTAGCAGGTTAAAGTGGTAATAGGCTGGTCATATATATCGAAGAACTGACAATCGTTGGAAGAAACTACGTTTAGGTATACGTTGCGTATGACGCCCACTTACTAGATGGAGTGACGGTATACGGAATTTAAGTGGGATCCATTAGATCCACACAGTTGAAGATCGATTGTAGTTACGTTAGGTTGTAATGATAATTTTAAACAGTTTTGTGACATTTATGAAAACTAGGAGTTTTTATAGCACATTTTAAAAATACGATAATACCTATTATTCTTCCAAAAGACCAGTGTTTCCCAACCACTGATGGTCCATAGGACTCAAAATATGAGACCCGAATGATTTCAAATTTCTCGATAGGTGCATTGCTACGGGCTGAATGACGAGCTCAGTTGGTAAAAGGAGATGAGAGCCGGCAAACTAGCTTTATACAGTATTAGTACTAAGATTACCAAACTTGTGATGTAGATGCAAGGTCAAAATTAAAAAAAATAACAATCTAGTAAAATTGTTTTCAAATAAAATACTCATTTCAATATATTTACCATGGAGTTATAATTATTAAAAAAAATATTTTTTATATTGTCTCAGTTTATTTTTCTTCTTCATGGTGATCAACAGAGAAATCATAGTGGTCCCTGATTAAGAATAGATTGGGAACCACTGGAAAAGACGATAGCATAGGGCATAAGAGACGTGTCTTAGTACCGACTAGCTAGTTCACATCCCCTTAGCAAGCCACTACTAATTAGCTTTAGTAAGTTAAACGAGTTAGTACAACGTCACACCGAAACGCTAATTAAGTGATACGAGACTAGTTCGCTTAGTTCTGTTAACTTCGCCCTAAGTTCTATTGTCTAACTTTTGTTAAAACGAATTATGTTCTGGTGAACAATGCAGTATAGGCAACTTTAGAGGAACTGTTTGGTTATTTTGATTTTTTTTCGTTGCTGTTGATAAGTATTATAGTATATATGGGTCTCCAGAGAAAGGCAGTGTTTGTATTAGAGGATTCATTCAGGTTGCCATAATCGCCACGCTTGGCAGGCGGGATGGCGATCGCAGTATATTTTTGTGGTGCTCAGAGAATGCTGCTGACCATCCCCTGGTTTATATCATATATTTATTAATGATTAATTATCGCTTAATTTCACGTTAATTATGTTTTTTCTCATCTTAATTCGTGTCTAATTGTTTCATATACAAACTTGATTTTCTACGTACTAAAGACATATTATATGTACCTACCTAAATTTATAATTATTTATAATAATGCGTTAATTGCATTTATTACTTAATTAATTATTAGCCCTCCGAGCAATAATTATTTACATTTTTATGCAATATAAATTATATTATTTATCACTGAGATAAACCACTTAAACGCCATCTTATATTTGACAACCGAGAATATTTCACTTCATAAATGCATCTTAAGTAATAATTAAATAACAACCAAGGCATGCATCTTAATACGATTTTTTTAAACTGTATATATAAAAGAAGAAATCAACTATTAACGACATTTGATTGTTAATGAATGACGAGGGCCATAAAAACTCTTATCTATATGGTAAAAGGGAACAGATGCAGTACAATGCTTCGTTACGTTGCACCGCTTGCGACATGAAAACTGCCTTTGCACGCTCTCTATAAAAATATGACGACTTTGAGTGTTGGCCCATATGTGTCCTTTTTTTTAAGTTTTATCAGTATTACTCTGTTCATGTACAGAAAAAAACATTTAAAACATATTTACTAGTACACGATGCTAAATTGTTTCTTTTATTTATAATATTTTCATAATTTAAAAATAATTGATGTTTCTTGCGGCATGTTTTAATATCGAATCTAAATAGTTAAGATTGAGATCGAACGAAAAAAAAATATCGGTTATTCTGACTGATCTGACACGTTATAGAAAAAAGGATTGAAATTTTGTATTTCAGTAGATAAAATAGATTGAGATTGCATTTTTAAACCGGTTGTTAATTATAGAATATTATGTTTTCTTTTAAAGTCACGTGTTAACTTTGAAGATATTCATAGGTTTTTTTATATAGGACATCGAGAAACAATGAAAAAATATATTTTATTTAAATTGCTTACATATAATTTGAATTATACATATTACTCGCGTCAATATTTATTGCTAGCGTATATAATTATTCTGTTATTAAGTTTTAAATATGAAATATAAATTTAATTTTACATTAATAAAATGTATCAATCTAAAACTCATAGCCTTTTAATCTATTCAAAATTATAATCTACGCTTGTAAAGATTTATTTGGAATAGATATGGTTCTAAATATTTTTTGAAAGTATAATTCATGCGAATCCATTCATTCAACTGGCTAATAGCAAAGCAAAAACTATTAAAGAATGGCCCCAATACGCCCATTACAGCCGGGCACAAACAAGTACAGGTCTTATTAAAAATGTGGCTTGAATATCAAATTGCTATCTCCCATTGTAAAGCACCCTAAATCATAAAGCCCACACCAGTGACCCATGCTACTTAGTGTAACTTTTCATAAACATATGAACGTTTAGAAATTCTCGATATAATAAAACAATTGTGTTTATTTTTATATATAAATAAACATCTGAATTAAAAAATAGGTAAACTATGAAATCAATATTTGATTTGAAGTTTTGATTTCAACTAATCAAACATACAATTTTTTTTAAATTTAAATTTCACAACTTACCTTACATTATAGATTAGTTCCTTATATTTTATTTGTTGAAATTCTTAATTTAATTTAAATGTAATTAAATTTTGTAATAAAATATGACACAATTCTTTCCGAAATATAGAAGTTATCTTACCAAATAAACAAAATGTATGTTTGTATATAATTGTTATTTACTCACATTAGTAGTTAAATATAAAAGTTAAATGAATGGAAATTGGTTTAATTTGTATGTGCATACACAGAGTAAACCATGCTGAAGAACTAACTCAAAAGGCTTCTAATAATGGAGGTATTCTTAACTATTATAAACATGGTGTAATCTATGAAGCGTCTCTCTAGTACGTGTTGTACCTTTTGCACGTAGCGTTTTTTTTTTTACCAGTTAGTTATAATCATTTACGGTTTTATATTAGGTAGCAATCAGGAATTCCGTCCTTCTGATGTTAAGTTAAAGATATAATATATAATAGTATAGGCTAAGGATGCCTGCGACACCAGTGGCATCGCATGCACGCAAGCTTAGGTATTTACAACCTGTAATTACAACATAACTGTTAACGGAATAACTTTAATAAACTTAGCTTCCTCTTTCAGTAATCACCGTTGTGTTTGAGTTTGTCACTTTATTATCCAGCAAGTGACGGCATATTTTGAAAATCTTTTTTATACTCTACAGGATAAGTGCTTTGACTGGATTTGGTTTCGTTCCTACGTTTATTTACGTAAAATCCGACCAGACTACTCGTACTTAACAAATAAGCCAGTTTGTAGCAATTTGCTTATGTTTCAATGATGAATCAATCGCCTATAATTCGTTCGAAAATCTGGGAAATACATACTTTTCATATGACAATTGATACTATCAATAAATACTTAAGAGGATATGCGAGAGGCGTTTATTCCATACAAAAGTATTCTCCTTTTTCCTCTCTGTATAATAGTATCATGGTAAATACTTTTGTAACAAATAATATATATCTACCACCGCCATGCTCGTACGTTTTGATTTTTTCCATAAAATAGTTATTATAGTAACTAGGAGCCTTTGAAAATGAAAAAATGCGAGATTTTTACCGTCAAAATTTTACCGCTTGTCAAACAAATTTCATAAATAAAAACAATAAACCGTAGAGGCATAGCTAAAGTCTATCTTACTCTATAACTGAAAGAAAATTACAAATCGGTTCAGTTTTGGAGGAGTAAACGGTACTACGAAGTGATGATTTCGTCCAATTTGCATAGGTAATATCACCCCGAGCTGCAGTTGTCTCTTTCGTTTTTTATAACTCTTTCTTCGGGCCGAAACGCAATAGCAATAGATTTCTGAAATGCCTATATTCAATTTTTTCGCATATCCTTTTAATTGCACTATCAATAAATACGTAATTCATTAAATAAAACTTTTAATACCAAAAATCACTTGTGAATATTCATAGGTCTGTATAAAAAACTAAAGGACGAACGAAAATGTTATGATGGGGCACTACTGGGCCCTAACGCACTATTGTTTGTTGGCTTTTTTTTATAAATAAATTCAGTTGTCACATCTCAAATGATAAATTATCGAGCAGACACGTTGCTCATATGGCGAATTTATATCCACTTGTCTCTAAGCCCGATTGTTGTTTTTGTTGTATTTAAGAGGGGTTGGTCGTCGAAGAGTGTAAAAATACCTGTATTTTTATTCTGTATACATATACTCATATTGGTAATAATTATTTAAAATTTACAAGAACGTTTTTTTTATAATTTTAAGGAAGTTACTACAACAGAAAGTTACTTGTACTATTTAATTAGCATTCATAATAAATTAATTTAATTTGGATTAAAAAAAAATAATAATAATTCATATAACTACATTTAAATGTTTATAACTGTATGTAATATCCACATTTTAAAGTATAGTTCAAACTTATTTTAGCATTTATTAATTCTATGTTGTGCCATCAACATATTCAAATATGGAACAATTAGAAATTCTCTTAATTAAATGAAGTTATAATATAAATTATAAATCTATTATCTTTAGTAACTACTGGTATTTAAAAAAAACATTGAACCATTTAATTCATCTATTTCATGAGACTATGGAATTTTCATACTTACTCTAATTTATTAAAAAAGTACGATCCATTTTTTAGTGTGGATTAAATAAATTCAAACAATACGGGTCTACTGTCTAATTTTATATAACTGTAGGTATGCCAATAAATTTAACAAATAAGACAAGATTTTTTTAAATTTAATTACACAGTACACTCTACGTGTACAGTCAATCTTAAAATTGTATCAGAAAGCGAATCTAAATGTGAGAAACAGCTAAGCACGTAGCGATTATGAAGGGAATTTTTCGAGACTGTAAATAAATAATCAGCTCGCAAATCCATTTGCTTCGGTTCCTGCATTTTTTCGGCTCCATTACGACCGGTGCGCAGCCAATTTGAAAATATTGAATAAGTAAAGTACCTCGAAATATGAATATTGTGAATAAAATGAAGAATACAGAAGTGGCATAACAATAAAATAACTTCAAAAAGGAATGAGGACTTCTTTGACACGATTCAAAATCAAAATCAAAAATATCTTTATTCAATTTAGGTCCTAAGAAGGCGCTTATAAACGTCTAAAACACTACCACCAGTTCGGAAAACAACCCAGCCGAGAAGAGCCGGCAAGAAACTCGATCTGGTTCTTTTTTTTTTAATAAATATAATACATATATATTTTTTCATATAAAAAACTATACAAATCATAGTCTTAATAATGTTAGCGGAAGCACAGAGATGTGGGTTAATTCCAGACATCACTATCGTTCACGTAATGATCCACCCTGTAATGACCTTTTGAGATTAAAACTTGCTTGACATAATACTTGAACTTATTGTCAGGTAAATCGGTAATGTTACTTGGGATCTTATTGTAAAACCGAATACTATTACCTATAAAGCTTTTGTTACACTTACTTAACCTAAAGCGTGGGACGGCCAACTTGTCTTTACTTCTAATATTAAAATTATGACGATCATTCACTAGATCTAGCTTGTCTAAATTTTTACGAATATGCATTAAGTTATCGAAGATGTATTGGGAGGGCAAAGTTAAGATATCCAGTTAAGATTACCACCACCATTATGTTACTCTAGCTGTGTGCCCGCAACTGCGCACGCGTTTCATATTTTCTTCACTGCGTTTTAATATTTTTATACGGAAACCTAATAATTTTCATCAAAAAAGTTAGTAACACAAAAAAAAAGTAAAAAATATTTCTCATAATTATAGCACTTGCCCGTAAAACTGTGCATTTAATTGGGTTTAATTATTTTTTTTGTGATTTTCATTTTTTTTACGCGGAACCGTAATTATTTTTCAAATTTAAAAGTACCCTAAATTGCCCGGAGAAAGTTCTGTTAGCTACCGAAAAAATCGGTCCAGCCGTTCCGGAGATTAGCCGATGCAAACAGACAAAACATTTTTTAAAATTGCATTTTTCGTAAACGGTATCGTATATACATTTATATCTATTTAGTAATAATGTTGATATTACATACAGACACTTCAATTTTATTAATTGGTATAGATTGTAACGTTCCTTTTAGAAAATTATCATTATTTGAATTTAAAATTTTATAATATATGAATAAAAATTTAATTTCATCATTATCATTAACATGTCCTGTTTCTAATTAAGCCGTCATTCACTCCGTTTTCTTACCTTATACACTCCACCCACACTTTATTCTGCCTTCCTTTAATTTCCCATTCTTTAGTATTCAATAGTGTGTATTAAGGATATGTACATTTTAAATTTTTATTTAATTTAAATAGCATGCTGTCGTATAGAGGATTAAGAGGATATACTAGCGGCATTTATTCCATACAAACGTAGTCCCCTGTTTTCTTCCTGCATTATGGCAAATATTTTTACACCAAGTAATATACATCTACCAACCGACATGCCCGTACTAATTGGTTTTTTTTCATACATTAGTTATTCAATTAATATATATAATATTAGTTAATAAATTATTTTCTAACTAGGAGCCTTTGAAAATGAAAAAAAAAATACTCGATTTTTACCATAATTTTCAGACGTTCATTTTCGTTTGTTCAGGGTAATCTTCGGAACGGATTTTGATGAGACTTTTTTGGTAGATAGCTGTAATTACTCCGAGTAACTTAGGGTACTTTGATTTTTTTTAATAATTAGGGTCCGCGTAAAAATATTGAATAAAATCCAATTCAATGCACAGTTTTACGGGCAAGTGGGTGAAGTGCAAATTTATGAGTAATGTATTTTTTACTTTTTACTTTACCTTAATACTAAAGAATTTTTAGGAAAAAAATTAGGGTTCCGTACAAATAAAAGTACAAAAAAGCAAGTGAAGAACATAAGAAACGAGGACGCAGCCGCGGGCACACAGCCAGTTTAAAATATAATCGTGATTTGAAAAAACTTTAAACTTTTACAATGTAGTTATCTAAATCCACAGTGAACTATATTCATGTGATACATTTATCTGTTAGTCAAATTATTGTTAAAAAATAAACCTATTTTCACGCTCATAAGTCGAAAGACAAACATTGTAAATATCGTTGACTTTTAATTTATTTTTTAATTCTAATAAAACTATTCTTTATATAAATGTAATCCTAAAATGAATTACAAAAGCCTCAACTTAAACTCATGTCACTGTTTAAAATGCTCTAAAGGCAAGTATCTGAATTCGTATTTTTTTATTCTTTGACCGCGGCTTCGTAGCAAACGCTAAACACATTATGAAACGTTGCCTTGTATTTATCACACAACCGTCGTACCACAAATAACGGGAACGTGTGGGAAATGCCACCGTGAATGTACGGTAACACCATTAAACCGATGCGATCCTTTATTTCTTGTCTACTCGAGGGTTGATATACAGAATCGGCTTTTCAAGTTTTCTATTTTATCTTTCTCCGACACATTTCATAGTTCGTTTTAGTGGTCATACCTACCCTTTTTTAACGGACGTGTAAAATTGTTTGTTTTTTTTTTATTTTTTGAAAACATTCACGTCTGTCCGCCTGACTATTAAAATTCTCTTTTTCTCATAGGTTTTTTTATTGGGAAAAAATATATGGATATTTTCTACTTAAAACGCTTGAATTTTCAAATCGAAATTACTTTTCTGGTAAGAGTTAAATAGAGTGGAAAAGTAATAAGCGATGTCGGGGCAGTTGGTAGTGCGGTTGGATTCCGCATCAGTGGACGCGGTTTTTAGCCTACCTATCCAATTCTAAAATGAGCCAGAGCTTTCTCTGAAGAAAAACATCGTGAGGAAACCATTGCATTCTACTAATCCATGCCTGGGTAGCTACCGCCCTCAAATTTGAAAACCTGTCGCCAAATAAAAGTAGGTGCATTTCGGCAGCATCGCTTGAGAACCAGTACCTTAGCGTGTTTACCATCCTGGACCACACATCGTCACTTAACCCCAGGTGAGATTGTGGTCAAAGAACTAAACATGTACAGTATAAAGAAAAAGTTCAAACATTAATATTTCGTTGTGGAATTCTCTTCCGCTCAAAGTATAGATTAAAACGAGATAGAATTGTAAAAAATGAAAATGGATATACAAATAAAATGTATCTTTCAAAAATGTGTTAAGGTACCTTTATTGCATAGGTATTATACTATACCTCGATAAACAGTCACAGAAAAAAAGTCGGCGACTCCTTTACATATTTAAAAAGACAGTAGTATCCGAGTGACAAGCGGTTAACCCTTTTACAGCCGACGGACATTAATACCCCTTTATTGTTTTTATTTGTTTAGTAAAAGACGTCGTTGAAGACGTTGTATTCATTACATACTTTATTGTTATAAAATGTTTGCGGAATATCTTCTCACAGTGGGACATAATTTTTTTTTTGCTTTGTTACGACGATGACGCGAATTATCGGAATTTAAGTAGGTAGGTAGTAGAATGTTCAGAAAAACGTTTTATTATCTGACTGGCAATGAATGTATATTTGATTTTACCTAATTATCTAAGTACATACCATATTTTATATATTTTGATGATTTAGTCAATCGCTTTATAATGTAAATAGGTGCGCCCGCGACAGAGTTCGCATTAAGTTTATATATTAAATAAAAATTGGACCAAACTGTGAATCTAAACCATTCTCGAATCCTCAGGAATAGACACAAAAAAATCTTTAAAATCGGTTTAGACGTTTAGGAGGAGTTTAGTAACATACACGCGCACAGAAGATTTGGATAGATGGAAACATAGTTTTAGAAATTTTTTTTAATGGTTCAAAGGAATCATTTATTCTATAATATGTAGGTATTATTGACTATAGAATACAATATCTATTATCAGAAAACGAATTGCAAAACCAGATATTTTCGTTTTTGTAATCAAATCAATTAACCAAAGTCGATAAATTTTAAGGAAACCTAAAAAAAATATAGATCCTGAGAAGGTAATTGGGACCTTAAAACATTTAATAATAACGTACGAAAATTTTTATGCACACGTAAATAAATTGGCAAAAATTTGAGTTTCTTTATTTTTTTTGTCTTTAAAATAGCTACTGCATATCTAGTAATATCATCAAGAAACAATTTCAAGTTATTTTTCATCAAATTTTGTAAACTGACTACTATTGAATTTCGACTACTAGACCAATACTATATAATATTATTCTATTAATGTCAGTAATAATTATTAAGAGCCCGGGATAAAATGTCATCACATTTTAATTATTTATATTTATGACTTGATGCAGCAAATAACAAACCCGGCGTTAGCTTTTCTAACTAAACCACTTCAAAAGTGTGAACTCATTTAAAAACACCACTCAACCGTCCGCAAAAACATCAAAAATTTGCAATTTGTCGATAACAACATCCGTGGTGCGCGCAGCTGTCCGTTTTTGTCACGGACATTTCCTAGTGGCCCTTCATAGAAAAGCAATCGGGTAGTCGTAAACGTTAAGGCTCTGAAAGTACCCCCTAGGGTGCATCTAAAGGCGTACGATGTTGCTTGACACTGGTAGAAAAAGTACCCGTCGGTAGCCCCTAATCCGGGCCAGGCGTCGGGGGTGTTATAAGGACAGCAAAAAGTGTAATTTAAAGCTGACTTAAGGTTTCGAATTAAAATGAAGTAGGAAGCATGTTTATTGGTTCGTTGGATTTCCTGGATAATAATATTGCATATAATTTCAGCATTTTTAACTTCATTAATCTCATTTCATTCAGCGCTGATGGCACAGCAAATAGTTTTGCTGGATTCCGCGACAATCGACGCGGGTTCGATCCCCATCTATCCGACTCTAAAATCGGCCTGAGCTTTCGGTGAAGGAAAACATCGTAATCAAACCATAGTATGGTAGTGGGGCATTTTCTAATGATGCCCGCCTAGGTAGCTACCACCCTCAAGCTTGAAAACCTGTCGCCTAATACCAATAGGTGTGTTCCGGTAGCATCACTTGAGAACCATTACCTCTAGGCTTAGTGTGTTTACCATATTGGACCACATCGTCACTTAACATCAGGAGAGGTTGTGGTCAAAGCACTACGCCTATTCCGTGTAAAAAAAAATTACAAATGTAGCAAACTTTTTTAATTTGACTATCTATGTATTTCAAATAACTTCATACTCACCTTTAAATAAATCCAAATATTTTATTCACAAATTCTAGCTAGAAGTTTCAAACTTCAGTTATACTTGTGATATTAATTTACGTTAAAATTATAATAGTTATTATATTGGCATCGATCGTTGCCAATTCAATAATATCAATGTATTATTCATCATATCAGCTGTCCGATGCAAATGCAGATTTCCCAACTGACCGCCGCTCTGTTTATATAAATGTTGTTGCAGTGTAATGTGAAAAATTATTTTTTCTTAGAAATTTCTAATTTTATTTTCATGTCGTTAAGCATAAGAAAACAGCACGTACATTAGTTTTTCTGCATGATCCGAAGGTGCTACGTATAGGATAATAATAAGTTACGAAATTTAAGTCGAAAAAAAACAGTATCAAAATGAGCTACATTTTAGCTAAACACAACGTATTTATTTTATTAGGCAAGTAGTCGATGAAAATGTAAGATGAAGTAACTCTTTAATACGTCCACTATTTTTTTATTATAGAACACTCATAATCAAGCTATGATTGTTGCAATTTTCTTAGTTCAAAAATAAAAACTATATATCATGGCTGGCAAGACCAAAATAGCTGTCAAATTAAAGACTTGTATTGTCTTATTCCGTATTTAAACCCTAATAAACAATAATTTAATGAATTAATTTTATTGTAATTGTAATTTAGCTTTTTGTTAATTATCAGAAACTGTATGAGTGTATACGTCATTCTGCAAATGGCACATAGATGGCATTGTACCATATTTTTCTAGTTTTCAAATAGAACTTTAGAAAAATGGCGGCTATTTTGATAAAACTATCTAAGGAATCTTTCTGTCGCACCAAAATTCATGTTCTTTGTTCAAAATGACACCAATGTAACATGATATAGGGTCAAGTACAATGAACTCTATATCTAGAAAAAAAAAGTTAAACTATCCAATTCAGTAGGTAGATAGGAATTATTTTAGTTTGTATTACATCACCAAACAAAGACAACGAATAGGTGATTAATCTTTAAATATCTTCTCATTATACGAAAAAGGTTTTAAAAGTTCTTATATCATAGGTATGTAATTATCGTTACCAATGGGATTTTTTGTAAAATATATTAATGAAATACTTTATAGTGACATATACGACAAAGCTCTGTTCACAATAGTAAACTGATTGTGATGCTCGGATCTAGATCCCATTGTTCTTCTTAAGGTCAGAAAGGAAGTGAAATTAATACGCAGAATACTTGAGACTTTGTATTGCATTAGAATAGACTTTGCTTGTGAAATATTTTGCAGCTAAGAATCTATATTCTCTTATTAACAATACGATATTATGAGTGGAGAGTTTAGACTCAATTTAAGAACTGTAATTTATTTAGGTATAGAAACTGGGAGGAACCAGAATGAATTTACGGATCAAATTATTAAATGTCAACCCGAGGAGATAGTGATATATACTCGAAATCTCAAATTCAACTGTCTCGCAAGACAAATAATCACACTGAAGTTGTTTCCGGGACGGTGCACTTATTATTATTAGAAAAAATGTACTTAATAATTCACCAAGTTATTGAAACTTAAAGTACCTATGTAAGTATACGATTGAAGTTTTAAAAATAAATGGTTTCTTACAAGCATTAACGTCGTTTTTTTTCAACAAATAATATTAAATATTCGCTCATATCTTTATTACAATCGCTTAATCTTGAAACATTAAATTTCATTTACCATTGTCTCTGCCATCTCGGTTAGAAACATGATAAATAAATAGACAACCATTAACCTACCTGTAATTTTTGAATTTTCATCAAAGTCGTCAATCAAGATTTCATTCTACATTCCAAGAGGCCTAGTTCGATTGACCTTAATAAACCAATACACCTGTAAAGCTATGGAGTTCTGGAAGGAATTACCCGGATTACATCATTCTAAAGAGCTTATCAGGGCATTCACTCAGCGCAAAGATAAAGAAGCCTTGATGCTTAGTAGGAATCAACTACGAGTATCAATGAGTACATACACTGGACACTATCGTTTGAGCAAAATATATGCACAACATTGGTGTCCAGAATACAAGAGAGTGCAGGTTCTGTGATATTACCGACGAAACCCCAAAGCAGATCTTGTGTGAATGTGATCCACTAATACCTGTACGCAATCGAGTTCTGTGGAAGCATTTGTATCTCTCGGAAGAGGTACAGACACTCTCTGCCAAAAAGATCGTACAGTATATCCACACTCTGGGTATAGGCAGTGAGCTTTAACAATGTGGGGCGATCACAATAGATCTTCTTAGGTCGCAGTCATAGAGATCTGTTCTAGCCTCCACAGCCCCATCCAGAATATTAATAATAATCTGCAAAATTTGGTATAGACTATTTAATTTTGTTTGATAAATAGGTACTTTATTAAATCAGACTTTAGCATAATTTTTAGAGGAATGGAAGAGGAAGACATGTTGCCGCGATCCCAAATGAAAATGGGAAAAGGGAAGGGAATTGTCGACTAGTTTTTTACAATTTACAAACCCTAATCATTCAACTGTAAATATTCTTTCTTTTATTGATTTTATTTGACTTCTTTACCGAGTTTATGAATAAGTAAATACTTAGCTTTACATACCTATAACTTTATAGAAATGATAAGGCATACTTTGCGTGGAAGCAGAACAATAATATTATTTTATTATTAGATTATACGGATCACATGGGCTCACCTTTGCATTGACAGAGTATTAAATTAATTTCTTAATTAGCAATATAAAATGTTTAAGTTTTTTTTTTTCAATGCTGGCTAACTTTTAAATACAGGAACGGCAAGATTACTGCACTTTATTTGATTTGACAATGACATAATGTATTGACATACATTTGCTGATCTAGAAACACGATGCGCTAATGCGCCAGAACAGAATTTTTGCATATTACCTACACTAATTAATTGACAATAATTCGTATCACTATGACGAGTTTTCACAAGTGTATGATAGTCGTAATCCAGTCGTGATCAATAGCCACACCCTAATTAAACTTAAATAGAATAATATTGAGTAATCATAATTAGGGTTGAAAATAAAAGTAAATCTACCGAAGAAATACCAACCAAGCTAGACATTTAACACATTTACGTGCCTATATTTACTTAGTCCCAAAAACATATAATACGTCTTGAGCATATTAATAATATTTCGTATAGAATTCTCTAGGCACTTACTGGGCGGAGCACGAGGTAGGCGTGGCGAGATGAGGGCGGTCCCTCTGAGGCCTCCCAGAGCACTCTGAGGCCCGAGAGGTTTCAACAACTTGTTTGTTGTTGAAGTTACTCTCTCATATTATTCATTTTGTATTTATGTTGTGTTATGTTTTAGGTAAATTGAGAGAAAGGCAATCAGAGACTAGTTTTTATAACATTATTACTTTAATAACTAAATCGGCATTAAGTTATGGGAAAATTAATTAGATAGGTATATCAATTTGAAGTGATGATTGTTTAATATCAGTAGGGATGGATTACATACATATAATTGTACGTTCGAACTCAACTGCCTTATTCTAAAATAAGCCTAAGCTTTCGTTGATAAAACCATAGTCTGCTGAGAGAGTATTTTCCCTCCAGTTTTAAAATATGTTGCCAAGTACCAAAAGTGTGTTCCGAAAGTATTACTTGAGAGGAAGTTCTTCTAGACAATGTGCTCATTATCCTGGACCTCATCGTCACTTATAACATCAGGCCCAAACCGCCGAGTGATCTTAGATCATCAACTAAGTTCAAAAGAAATTAGCTTATCAGAAAATGGCCCGATCAGAGAGAGAAATGCCTGATCAGCAATTAAAATATCCTAAAACTCGATAACGTCGATTCATAAGCGGTATTCATAGGTGGATGCTTCGTGATAGTAAGCCAGTAAGTATGCCATATTTAACAGTAATAATGATGAAAAATAAAAATTTCAACAATGCATAGATATTGAATATGTTTTCATTGATTAACTCTATTTATTTGTCTTTCTATCTGCGACAGCGCTTGTTAATCGAGAACCATATTAATGAACTAGAGTCCTTTAATACTATATATATTTCAGAAGTGTTACATATATAGTATGAAACGAGGTTAGCATAGTGTTTTTATAAAAAAAAAAACTAGGCAGACATTAATATTGCCGTCAGAATTGAAAACTCGAAACTTTGCAGTAACTGATTTTTTAATGTTCAAAACTTCACAATTTCTTAATTGATATTATTATAACAACTAACATTTGTCTCGTGTTCTTTATATAGATTATTCAAAATTAAAACATACGATAGGCTGCGTCAGAATAAATTTTATTATTTTTATCTCTAATCGCCAGCACTTAAACGCCATCTTATTCTTGACATACTGTAACATTTTGACGGCTGACATCAAAGCATTGGTAACGCGAATCTATAACTTGTTCCCCTACCGAGTATCGCTCATCGTCGCTAAAGAAGTTTATTAAATTATAAAAATTATTATAATATGATTAAAATTGATTATATTAATTAGTAATTCATCGTAAACATAATTGAATTATGTAACAGTTATGCGGAAACCGTTTAAATTACAATTAATCGTGTCAATCATTATTTAGGACTAAAGTGTATTTTTTATTTGGACAGAATTCACTACACATATCACGAGCTTCATTATATCTGACATGAAGACAATTATTACGTATTATGAATAGAATTCAAGACAATTTTTTTTGAGTCCTCCTCTCCCCTTATCAAAAATAATAAATAAGTAAAACTTTTTTTTTATTACACGGTATAGACTCAGTGTGCTTTGAACACAATCTCACCTGATAATAAGTGACGATGTGGCCCAGGTTGGCAAACATACTATCTAAGCCTAGAGGTACTTACTGATTCTCAAGTGATTCTGCCAGAACACATCTATTGGTTTTTGGCGACAGGTTTTCATCCTCGAGCTTTTCAAAACCATGCCATGGTTTCCTCGCGATGTTTTTTTTTTTCCTTACCCGAAATCTCAGGCTAATTTAGAGTTGGATAGGTGGGCTCGAACCTGCGTCGATTGACGTGGAATCCGGCCGCACCCATTGCGCCATCATCGCTTCAAATCTTATCCCACCCCCACCCCCCATAGTGACGTCAGCATTGGCTTTGTTTCTTTACAAAATCTGCATAAGTAATTAATAGTAAATAAATGAACATTGATAATAAGTGACACACTTTCGACCTTTCGTTAGTCCAGCATGAGGTGCATTGCACACAGATTGCCATTTTTCAATAACAAATTACATTTACAACAGTAACGTAATTAATTAATGACCAGTTCTTTGCTTGATTGATTCAACCATAATAGTCCACTGCTGGTCAAAGGTCGACACGCATAGCAGGTGGGTTGGCGATCGCAGTATGTGTTTCTGGTACTCCGAGGATGCTATTGCCCATCCCCTGGTTTAACCCTTAGTCGCCTTTTACGACACCCACTTAGAGATATGGAGTGGTACTATTCATAGCCGGCACCACACGAACAAATGTAATTGAGAATAATCACAGATAGGTCTCTGTTACTCCCAAGGACTAATTTGGTGAAACGATTAATATATAGTACGTATCGGCAATAATACATTTTAGACCCGTACATAGGAATACGCCCGTCTTAATAAACACTGCAATAAAGTTCAAAGTTATAAAGAAATACAGTGAAAAATAGTAAATTCAAGCTATCATTTTTTTTTCGCGTATGTTCGAAACAATGTTTGCTTTCTTGTAGTTTAAGTTTAATTATGAATTTTTTACATGCGTAAGCAATAATTTTTCTGTCGGAAGACTTGGAACTTTATAATTGGATATAATAATGAATATAATATATTTCCGTAGCTATAGCTAATTTTGTATGTATATTAAAAAAAACATAGATTTTTTTCAGTTTTCTTAATGTTTATATCACTAGTCCAGAGAGTACATATATATCTACGTTCAAATCCTATCGCTGTTACCATGAAGTATCTACTCGTCAAATAAAAATATTTTATAGTATTATTTAACCTGATTTATTTTCATAAATAACCACTATTGATAACATTAAGATTGATATGATGTTGTGAACGTTGAACCGTGGTGTAGTTGGTAGCGTTTGGATTGCACGCCAATGAAAGCGGGTTCGAGCCCACCTATCCAAATCTAAAATCAACCTGAGCTTTCGGTGAAAGAAAACGTATTGAGGAAACCATAGCATATTTCAAAAAACTATATCATGGTGGGAAGACGTTTTTTAATTAAGCCCGCCTGAGTAGCTACCACCCTCGAGTTTGAAAACCTGTTGCCAAATACCAATAGGTGTGTTCCGACAGTATTTACTTGAAAACCAATACTTCTAGGCTTTAGTGAGTTCACCATCCTAGACCACATCGTCACTTAATATCAGGTAATATTGTGGTTAAAGAACTGGCCTAAACAGTGTAAAAATAAACATACGTACCACGATCTAGACTTAATTAAAGTTAACAATGAAAATAGTTTAGGAAATTTTATATAGATGTATAATTAAGTACATTTATATAGGTCATGAAGTATTAAATTCTGGCTGACATGTATTTATCATTTACGTGACAGAGAGATTTAACAAAGGTTTGTTTTAACGACATTAACAACGTTTGCACGCGTTCATCTCCCACACGATTTACATACAATTAATGAGGCGACAAAACCTCATCTACATGTTACAGTTAAAGTCAATTCCCAGTTGAAATTTCATCATCGTCAATCTAACTTGAGTTTAATAAGTAATAGTCGCGCGTCGTGGGCCGTCCCTGAAGTACGGAGGCCGGCTGGTCCAGCGAGATGCTGTACATCTCATCTATTCCTCCCGTCCCTTACACACAAGCGGAGAGCGCGGTCTCAAAGGGAAACCTTATTTCGTATTCTATATCATCATACGATTTGCATAAACCGCACTCTTTATAAATATACTTTATTTATTTGTATATATTTCTAGTGTCAAATGATTGGTTATTGTGAGTTTTAATGTTATATTTTGAATTTTGTGTTTATTGAGTGGCGCCATCTATATAGTTACAGTTGTCCTGCTCTAGTGGCGAGGGCGTGTCCCCAGGGCGCCTCCCACAGTCCGCGGGGGCGCCGCGTAGCTAGAGCACTCTGTAGCGCGTTCCCGCGACGCTTGTTAGTGTTCCGCAAATTCACAGCGGGATCGCCCGCACAACCGGGACACGATCCCTGGACGCATATACGATAACACAGAGCCGCCTATAGGCCACTTACAGTACTTCACGTCACATATAGCGATTATTCGGCTTCATTTGTAAATTTTAATCCCTTAGTGATTTTGTGTAATTAAATAATATAATGAGACGGATTTTTTTCACAAAAAAGTTCGTATTAGCCGACAGCTGTTAAGAGAGATCGGATGAGATTTGAATTTCGAACGCGATTTCCGGTAGAGTTCGCGTAGTTCCGGGCGTGTTCGTGCGCTTTCGGGCGCTTCGTCGGGGTGCGTGTCGTGATTCGAGATTCGGTCGGACGAGCTGAACGCGGCGGCGGGCGGGTACACGGGCTCGCCGTGGCCGCCGCTGGAACTCGACCCCGTGGGATGGGGACGAAAACTTTATCCGTCGGGAGCGCCGAGGTCTTCAGGTATGTCTAAAGATATAAACAAAGATATAAACAAAATAAAACCGTTAACACTAATCACATAAAAAAGCACATAAGTACAATATTAGTCCAATCTGCGTTTGACGTACATTTTTTTTTTTATAACTACGCAATATTAAACATTAGTGAAAAGTATTTGGAATTCCATGCATATTTATTTCTTTCAATAACTTAATTTTACATTTTCCTTTTTACCTAAATTAATATTTTCAGTTAAATAAAAAAAGACATACGTATTGATAGTAACATTTAAAATCTTTATGGTCTTATTAATTATATATGATAATATTACTTAATAAATGAAGAATACATTTTACCTTGTAAATAAGACCTTGTTTAATCAGGAAAATAAATGAGTACTCCCTACTACATTACGCCATCTACGACGGCTACGGCGTAGCGTGGTTAAATAAATTTTCTATTTACCTACTATAGACAAAAAAGAATATTTGTTAAATTAATTAAATTTTTTGTGTAAATGTTTTTATTTTTTAATTCTTTATATTTATTTTTTACTATTAATGTGCTTAATTCACAAACAAAGAAATTGGCAACTGCAAATCTTATATAGATTTATTTCCTACATAATATATCTCGTACATACTTACATGAAAATAGAAAAACGTGTTATAAAATATTTTCTATTAAAAAGTAAGTTTATAATTTAACTTAATTTAATTTAAGTCAACAAACTCATACTTTGTTTCACAAAAATTGTGTCTCTCTTATTTTAGCGTTTTATCGAGGTTCCAAAACTTAGTTTATTACATGTTTTGAGAGCTCAGTTTGTATCTATCTCGCAATATCATTCTTAGTGTGTGGATTGCACCACAACTCGATTTTAAGTTAATGTGCTATTGTTAATGTGAAACTAATAAATTAATTAAAATATTTTTTTTCTAAAACTTTTAAAAATGTGTCTGGAGTTACAAAGTATATTAAAATTAGAAAATTAAGGCGTATTTGCATTGAAATATTTATTTTATATATTATTCAGTTATATATTAATATAAACTAGTTTGGTTGGTCGTTGGTCAAAGTGGGAGATAATTATTGAGAATGTGATATTCGATTTATGTAGGCGTTACTTTACAGAAATCCTATTTCAATTCCATTGAAAAACATTCGAACCGGAATTAGCAAAGTAACGTAAACAATATTATTGAGAATTGGAAAGAAAAAAAAGTGTGTTAGTTTTCAAAATTTGTTAATTAACTCTAAAGCTCATTTAACAAAATGTCTTCTACCTGTTTTATTATGTGATAAAACTAATATTCATCCAAACTAAGAAAGATAAAGTTGATGTTAGTTAATTTTTTAACAAAACTTAGGTATCTTGTGGTTAGATATAGGTAGTAATAAATATTTATAAAACTTATTTAATACCACTAGCTGTGTGCCCGCGGCTCGGCTCGCGTTTCTTATATCCTTCACTGCGTAATATAGTTGTTAAATAATCATGAGAATATAAAATGTTGTTGGTGTCTGTCCATTGTGTCGTATTTTGTTCACAAATACATGAGTTTTAATTTTTTTTTACACGGAACCCTAATTTTCTTGAAATTATTTTTGGTACTAACAGAAAGCAAAGATATTTCTCACAGGTTCGAACGGCAGCCATTAAAACTGTGCGTTCAATCGGAATTTATTCACGATTTCATGAACTTCAATTGTTTTACTTGGCACCCTCATTATCTTCGAAAAATAAAAGTAGCCTAAGTTACGCAGTGTAACTTCTGTTATCTACCAAAAAAAAAGTCCGGTCAAAATCGGTCCGTCGTTCCGGAAACTAGCCGGAACAAACGGACAGGCAGGCAGACAAAATGTTTAAAAATTCTGGTTCTTGGTAAATGGTTCCGTACATACATTTTTTTATTTAAGGTCTATTGCAGACATAGAACCAAGATCTTGTGTTGCTATACTTATATCTAGCTTAATTTTATTTTAAAATTCTTATTCTAGTTACAGCTATTAACAACCTTTCTTCCGTATATACATTCATATGTATTTAGTTAAACAGTTGATATTAAAAACAGACACTACAATTTTGTTTGTTAATATAGATCTGTTGTAATACACGTTTATTATAATTTGTCTGCAGGTGGTCTGATGTTTGGCCTCCATCATCAGGAGGCGGCTGGAGGGTTACACACGCAGCCCCGAGGGCCGGTTACATCTCTCAAAGAGGAACCTTTAACCCGGGCTTGGATGACACCCAGTTCTCTAGTTGACAATACTAAGTAAGTCATTATTTTAGATATTATTGAATTAAATAAAAATAAAATTAAACATGTTTTGTAGTAAAACATTATCTATACACAATCGAGTTAAAGGGGACCTGCGTAATTTTATGTGCAGCCGGAATGTCTTTGAAAACTTTCGTTTGGCTGTGCGTCAGGGTGTGCTAGTCCCTACACTTATGTATAGTAGTGAGTGCTGGGTCTGCTAGAGGAAACATGAAAGCAAGATTAATGCAGTAGAAATGAGAAGTCTAAGAAAAATAACTGGCATGAGAATGATAGATAAACTAAGGAATAGTGTGATAAGAGAACGTTGTGGTGCGTTACAGAATGTATCGACAAAGATAGAGAAAGGCATGTTTACTTGGTTTGGACATATAGAGAGGATGGATGAAAGAATATTGACGAAACAAATTTACTAGGCAAGTGCGACTCGGCAAACTGGTAAAGGTCGTCCCAGGCGAACGTATCTCGTCCAGATCGAAGACGTTCTGAAGAGAGGCCAGGTCAAAATGTCCCGTAACCGAAGAGCGTGTATGAAAGCACTAATGAATATAGGAGGAGCGAAAGACGTGTAACAGGATAGTAGCAAGTGGAAAGATGTAGTCTCTGCTTACCCTTATGGGAGAGAGGCGTCATGTTATGTTTGTATGTATGTAACTTTTTTGACTTAAATGTTTAATAAGGAATAAACATCAGGTTGTATAGTTTAGGTATCATAAAATTATTCGAAAGTATTTAAATATTACCTCAATGGTAGAGAGCGTTGCAACTATTTAGATATTCATTAACATTGTATACTTATTCTAAATTAGCTGTGTCCCCGCGGCTGCACTTCGTTTCATATATTCTTCATTGTATTTTATTTTTTTATACGAAAACCTAATTTTTTTATAGTACTAATATAAAAAAAATATTTCTCATAAATTCAAACACTTGCCCGTAAAACTGTGCATTGAACCGGGTTTTATTCAACTTTTTATGAGATTTAATATTTTTACGTGGAATTCTAATTATTTTCGAAAATTAAAAGTACCCTAAGTTACCCGGAGTAACTTCAGCTATCTATCAAAAAAATTCCCGTTAAAATCCGTTGATCCGTTCCGGAGATTACCCGGAACAAACAGAGAGACAAACAAAAATGTTAAACATTGTATTTTTAGTATAGGTTATGATATGTTAGGCTATACATTCGTCGTATATACATTCATATCTAATTAGTAAAAAAAAAAATTTTTTGACATTAAAACAAGACACTTCAATTTTGTTTATTTGTATAGATAAATTACAATTGGCACACAGTATGTTCTTATTTCCGCCCTCCTTTATCAGTGAATTTTTACTCAATATATTCTTCTCATAATCTATACAAACCTTCTTTGATCTTCCTCTAACATTAAATTAATCAAATTTAACAAGTCTTCTTATTACGGGATTGTTATTCCACTTCATAACATAACCTGACCTGACACGTTCAAACTTCTTCTTTATCATTTTAATAATACTAAGCATTCCTATTTATATTTACAACTCTGACCTATGTAACATAATTTGTTAACTAAATAATAAGTCCCTAATACGAAATAATAAGTTTTGAAGCTATGATGGCGCAGTGGGTAGTGCGGCCGGATTCCGCGTCAATCGACGCGGGTTCGATCCCACCTTTCCAACTCTAAAATCGGCCTGAGCTTTCGGTGAAGGAAAACATCGCGAGGAAACCACAGCATAGTGGTAGGGCATTTTCTAATGATGCCCGTCTGGGTAGCTACCAACCTCAAGTATGAAAACCTGCCGCCAAATACCAATAGGTGTATTCCGGCCGCATCACTTGAGAACCAGTATCTAGGGTCAGTGTGTTTACTATCCTGGACCACATCGTCACTAAACATCACGTGAGATTGTGCTCAAAGAACTGAACCTATATCGTGTAAAACTACTAGTCAGATCATGTCAAGATAAGATAATGAAAAATAAAAATCTTTCTAATAAAAAATAAAAATAGTACTTATCAATCCACATCAAATTAAAAATCCAGTGTCTATATATAGGTTCATTGTATTATTTTCTTCAACAAATGAGAATGAACAATTTATTCAAATATTTCAATTTAGACACTAAAAAATGTTCATAATTAGAAGTAGATGATAGCTTAGTGATAGTGTTGTTAGACATTGCTTCCGGTTTAAACTCTATCCTAGGATGAACCTAAGCTTTCGATGATCTAGAATTCGTAACATAATAATAGTATATTGGGGAATTTTCTATCCACGCATGAGAACCTACCGACCTCAAGTTAAAAATCACCAAACACATACGAGTGTATTTCGGCATTATCACCTGAAAGCCAATAAATACCTCTAAACTTATTATCGTCACTTAACATTAAGGGAGACTGTGGTCAAAACGCTAAAACCTTATACATAACAAAAATAAACCCAATACATTTTTATAATTCAATCATCCATTGGTTCGTTGATCAGCATTGCAGTCGAACTTTATATTTAGAAACAGTTGGGACAAATCTTTGTTTACACAGTTATCACAAACCTTTTAGTGACCAAAAAGAGCAGCGCACTAAACTTATTACGGCGGCCGAAATTATATTAGCGTTCGGCAAACTGAGCCGAGCCAAAATAAATGTTTAGTCGGCCTGACGTTAAATAACTGGATGGGATTAACTTCGATTGTATTAGGGGACTCTTTCTCGAATCTTGTCAATCATATTTTGAAAATAGAACGTTCTGAGGTTAAATCTATATGTTAAATATTAATATTTGAAGTGAAACATTTGGATCCCTTTTTAAGAATACCGCGTAAACCGTATAGTTTAAAATTTATATGAGAAAGAAGTGGAGAACCTAAAATGTATACTTAATATGTATTGAAAAAATTTAAATCAATACACACTAAATGATTCATTGTTTACTTTATTTTTTTTTTGTTTTACTGCAATGTCAACATTATTATCTCTCAGAATTACCGATGCGTTTTCAATCACATGTCATTGCCAAAAATTCAGTATGTGTAATTTCGAAAAGGTTAAGATCTACAACCAATAGAAAAGAAAAAGCAAAACAAAAAGAATGTTAATATTTTTTTTTAATGAATTATGACGTAACCTAAGTGTATAAAACAAACTATATAATTTAATGAATTACGATCGAATTTTACCGATTGGGCAATCACTAGTATTATTAATTATGACGACACTGCGGTCAAATTCGGTAACATAGTAACTCACCCTAGAAAAAAAAACTAGCTCTCAAGTACATGTACCGTAACAGGCCGATATGAAAGATTTTGTACTTAAGATAAACACTAAACATGTCTTGTTTTAGTTTCACTGATTCAGTCTTTTTTGCTTGTCACGAATATTGATTTTCCAGCCCATTTTAATTAAGGTATGACTAAAATGAATACAAATATGAATTGGCATACAGGACTGTACATAATAATATGTACTCTACTTTTATTTTGAAGCTTACAGTAGGGTAATTTGCAATAGTATCACAAAACAACAGTAATCACTAAAATTATGTCTCTAATCGACGCCTTGGTAGCGCATTAGGCAACGCGTAAATCTCATAATCTTAAAGCCTTTTATAATCCATATTATGATAATATAGAAAAATATTACAGACTATAAAATGTACTAGAGATTTTTTATGAGAATACTGAATTTTATACTGAACTGAATAGACGTATAAAATGTTTACAAACCAATGTAATATTATTAGAAATAATAATAGTTAAAAAAATGAATCATTAAATATATCTATGAAATAGTACCGAATATCTTCATAATGGACGTATTATCATAAACGAGAGTGTCCAATCAGGGGCGAGCAAATTTCGCACGTCCGATAATGAAGCCGGCCGTAACAAGTACGAATTCATAAACTCAAAGGGCGTTATAAATCATTACTATGTGTATGGAGAGAGAATAGATTTGTGAATATTTTACACTATTACATTTTATTTATACTATAACTAGAACAACCGATTATTTATATTAAAAACTTCTATTAAATAACTTGAAGAAATATCACTAGATCTAGATCTACATCACAAACTAGAATTGAAAGTGTTATATAGGAAACACATATACAATTAAAAATTATACTCATTATTTCACCGGAATTTAACCAGAATTCTTTTTAAAACTTCCGTAGTTCCTACTTAAACATTAATAACTTAATTAAAGGAATTTTTGAAGTAATACATTTGATTCTCAAAGTTACCAAAACGTTAAATTTAATGTAAAATAATCAACATTTGGAAAATAGTAATGATGGTGAGATAAGTTAATTTTTTTAACCCAAAACCTTACACTTGAATAACAAATTGCGCACTACAATAGGTAGCGTTTCGCGAACCGTATGATAATAATATGACGTATTGATGTGTACTTATACGAATTAGGATGCATTGTGTTTGCAGTGCCGTACTGTACCCTCCCTACATCGCCCCCCCCACATCTGTCGTGTTTTAGTTAAACGAATTTCGGTTAAAATGTTTACTTAGACTTTCTAGTGTTTGTTTATTTATTTATACGGCCCTTAATTTTTACCCGTTCAAATCTTCTCAATAATACGGGGCAATATTTATGTAGTTTTACTATTTTTAATTATATTTATGCAGTAGCAATTAACGAAAATAATTTATTACATATTTCAAAAAACTATATCATGGTGGGAAGACGTTTTTTAATTAAGCCCGCCTGGGTAGCTACCACCGTTAAGTTTGAAAATCTGTCACCAAATACCAATAGTTGTGTTCCGGCAGCGTCATTTAAGAATCAGTACATCTAGGCTTTCTTTACTGTCCCGGAACACATCGTCACTTAACACCATATGATATTGTGGTCAAAGCATTGATCCTATACATTGTAAAGATAATCATGAAGATGCAAATAATATTGTAAATATGTAAATAATAAAACACAATAATTTCTCGTTATGTACGTTATTATATGCAAATATAATATCGAAATAAATTATTATATAAAGTAATAAAAAATTGAAATTACGACATTTTCCATATTTTTATGTCTTTTTCATTATATGTAAGGCTAATTTTCAATATTATGGGGCGTTAAAAAAAACCAGCCGTAATTAATTCGCTTGTTCGTGTAACCTTTTCGCTTTCAATAAATCCACTAATTAATTTAATTGCACGGTATCATCAGGCCTTTGGATGACAAATGTTGACAGATAGCCGACTGTTCGCGATGACAGCGTCATTTATAAACAGGGCTCTAAATCATTAGACCGCTGCGCCTCGCCGATTAGATGAGGCGTTTTTAATAAATTACGTCGTAATACTTTGACGGTGATTACCACAGGAACACGCTACTTATTCGAAATGATCGAACAGGATAATAATAATAAAGTTTTGAAATAATTTATCTATATATACTAACAAATAAAATTGTAGTATCTCTTTGTAATGTTTGTAAATACCAACTTTTTACTAAAATACATTTACGTAACTAACTATAACTGTATATACGGAACCTATACCAAAAAACACAGTTTTTAAAATGTTGTCTGTCTGTGTGTATATTCTGACTAAGCTCTGGAACGAGTGGGCCGATTTTCATGGGACTTTTTTGGCATATAGCTGAAATTACTCAGTGTAACTTAGGCTACTTTTAATTTTCGAAAATAATTAGGTCCCGCATAAAAAAATGTAACAAGTTATGTTACATTTATAAATTATGTTTGTATGGAACCTCTACCAAAAACAATTTTGCCTATCTGTTTGTTCCGACTAATCTCCGGAACCGCTGGACCGATTTTGACGAGACTTATTTTTGGTAAATAGCTGAAGTTACTCCGCGTAATTTTGTCTTTTTATTTTTCAATAATAATAAGGATACCGCGTTAAAAAAAAAAGTAAAACTCATAAAATTGTGAATAAAATAAGATTCAATGCACGGTTTTACTGGCTGGTGTTATAATTTGTGAGAAATATCTTTTCTTTCCTTGAGTACCAAAAACAAATTCAGGAAAATCATTAGGGTTCCGCATAAAAAAATTAAAACTAATGTAATTGTGAACAAAATACGATTCAAACGAGAGCACCAATAAAAGATTATTTTCTAATGGTTATAAAACAAATATTATGCAGCGAAGAATATATCTAAAACTCGAGTAAAGCCGTGGCCACACAGCTAGTAATAAATAAAATTTTACATGCAATTATTCTTCATGACCGTCACATGACACCCTCACATTGCCTTACGAAACCTTACCTTATTATGTCGATTACCCATAAAAATGAGACAACAGGAAAACAATGGAAAGCTGACGTAAACGCCAGGTTAGTGCTCAAGGGGTTAAGATATTAATGTCCTGCCTTAATATAATTTTATTTGATGGAAGGGCAATTGAACCCGAGTAGGTAGCGACCACCGTACACATGTGAAAATCTAATTTAATATATTCAATACCAGGTTTGACCCTACGCAGGTTGTAATATCTAAGGAAAATATGATAAGGAAATCAAAACATCGTAGTAGGGTTTTTTTTTAATATACGCCAAAAATTTGTGAGTAGAATTTAATTAAATTATACTCGATTAAGTTATTGGTTATACGTTGAATAAATTTCCTTATTATTACAGTATAGAGTTTAATATTAAAAAAAAAACAAAAATACGTTATTTAATCAAGGCCCAGATAAGGCGCTTTTGAACGTCAAAATACTACCACCGGTTCGGAAAACCATCCAGTCATTGAGAAGAAACCGGGAAGAAACTAGATCTGGTTTTTTTTTTTCTGCATGTTTGTTTGGAACTTTACAACTAACAGTTACAAACACTTCCAAACAAAGTCACTTCCAGACATCACCATCGTTCACGTAATGATCCACCCTATAATAACCCTTACAAATAAGAAACCTGCTTGATATGGTGCTTGAACTTGTTGTCCGATAAGTCGGTAATGTGCTTTGAGATTATATTGGAATAACTTTTTAAAAATTACCTAGAAAACTCTTATTAGTTTTGCTAAGCCTGAAACATGGAACTGTTAATTTATGTTTATTCCTTGGATTAAAATTATGCTGATCGTTTACAAGTTCAACTTTATTTAAATTTTTGCGGGGATACAGTAACTTATCACGAATATATTGGAAGGGCAAGGTTAACATACTATATTCTGGAAAGTTGTTTTAAAGTGATTCGCGAGTGATTTCATACATCTATATTATTAAAAAAAACTACTAGCTGTTAGCTATTATCTGAGCAGGAAGGATGATAAAAATAAGGCAAAAATGGTTGCGATACACAAAGACAAATATATATAATTAACTAATTTATTTACTTAATTAATAACTTAATTTCCTTGTTTTAACGAGTTAATATATAGCTTGTAGTTTTTTACAGGTTTAGTTAAATCTCTAAATGAAGTTAATTTAGTTACTCAATTTGAATATATTTCAGTTTCAAAGAATATTAATTTTTTTTTTCTTTATTTTGGTTTATTATTATAATGGATTTCTAGACGCGGAAGTATGTGAAATATCATACTACGGACATACATAGCTAGACTTTATTTAAAACATACATTAAAAATAAGTATTAAAACCTATCTATTTCTTGTTTAACCCCTTGAGCACTTACCTGACGTTTACGCCAGCTTTCCATTGTTTCCTATTGTCTCATTTTTATGGGTACTCAACACATTAAATAAAATATTTTCGAATCGGCAAAATAAATAGCGCACTTTGTCTCGTAATAACAACTACATAATTACTACTAATAACTATTTAATAATAAAGATCGTGAAAATTTTAACATTTATTGGACTCCAATTTTTATCAGGTCATATTAAAAGATATATAACTTGTTATAATTTTATAAAGCGATCGTGATCGCGATGTTAGCGGGAAAAAGCGCAACATTCTAATCGCGAACGTTTCGTTGAGACTGGTTGCGATAAATAAAACAATAGAGTGTCGCGTGCGAGAGTATAAAATGGCAATCGCGAAACCAATTTGTTTACGCAAATTCTGCAGCAGGGAGAGATGAATGGCCGACCATAGCGTAATACGGTCCTGGGCGGGTAATGTTTTGAAGTGATGCGAACACTATCGATATCGATACATCGACAAATAAATTATAATCAATTTTAAATATCTCTAAGCAATTTTTGAAAGATATTTTCGTCTTCCGTTTTTCTAAATACGTATAGCATAAATTTTAATAACAGTAGAACGTAATACTAGTTATTGTATCCCATTATGCTTTCTAAAAATCTTCTGTCGTAAATATATATAATATCATTTACAATTTTTTACTGTTACATTTACAAACAAAATATTTTACTATTTTCAATAGAAAATGCTTTGTACGAAATTACTTTTCAATTAATAATTATTCCTCGATTTTAATTTGGTTTTGAAACACATGTAGCTATATTTCGATAAAAGTATAATTTTGTATTTTTACCTAAAATTGAAATAGAAAAAGCTTTTTATGTCGCTTGTATAAATCGTTTTTCTAGAGTAATTAAAACTTGTTATGTGTAAGAGAAAACAAATTAATACGAACGAACAACTCTATATTAAGGTAAAACAACGGACAAACAGTGAGAAATGAGACCGAAGATTTGATGAACTGCACGCATTTCAAATGTTCTATCGATGTGTTTATTGTACACATTGACAACGATATACCGTAAATTTTGCTTTATGAAACTCAACCTTATTGCCTTGTGATAAGACAGAGTCACAGGGACAATAACACATTTGTCAAAAGTTATACGGAGTCAAGCCACCACATGTCGATATCGAGGTGTGTGGGCACAATTTGTGTATCATCACCTCATTTTCGTTATCGGTATATTAGAATTTCAGATTTATATATATAACTTCGCAAGTATACATTTTGGTTATAAATAACTTTTTTATTTGTAAAATCAAAGGCTGACCACGCTAATCTCATCTCCCATTGCACACTTAACTCTAAAAAGTAAAAATAAAAATTAAAAAATGATTCATTTGTTGATATGTTATTAACATGCAACTTGAAATACATTATCCTTCTATACGAAACCCTAATTATTTTCTTAAATTTTTTTTAATACTAAGATAATGTAAAAATATTTCTCATAAATTATACCACTTGCGCGTAAAACTGTTCATTGAATCGGATTTTATTATTTTTTTTATGAAGTTTAACTTTTTTAAGCGGAACCCTAATTATTTTCGTAAAACAAAAGCACCCTAAGTTACGCGGAGTAACTTCAGCTATTTATCAAAAAAAGTTCCGTCAAAATCGGTTCAGTCGTTCCGGGATTACCCGGATCAATCAGACAGACAGACAGATAAAAATTAAAAAAATTGTATTATTGCTATAAGTATCCTAGATATATATACTATATGAATTTCGCAAAAATTGTTATTTTGACATTACAAACAGACTCTTCAATTTCATTTATTATGCAGGAATCGGCCTGAGCTTTCAGAGAAGGAAAACATCGTGAGGAAACCATAGCATGGTGGTAGGGCATTTTCTAATGATGACCGCCTGGGTAGCAGCTATCACATTCAAGTTTGAAAACCTGTCGCCAAATACCAATAAGTGTGTTCCGGCAGCATCACTTGAGATCCAGTATCTGGGCTTAGTGTGTTTACCATCCTGGAGCACATCGTCACTTAACATCAAGTGAGATTGTGGTCAAAGCACTGAGCCTAAACCGTGAAAAAAAAAACAAAAAGAGAAACGTATATTAACAATTTTCTTTTTATGCATGCACTGGTGTTAGTAACATAAATATTATTTATAATTGTCTGAGAGTCTATTATCATGAATAATAGTTACATTTATGTAAATAGGAACTTTTAAAAACATATAGTTTTCAATAATCCAACGTTCATTTTACATCAAAGCACTTTTAAAAATATTTAAAGGAAAAATCAATAAACTAACGGCAAGGGTAATAAATCAATTTTTAAAAGGATTACGGTCCTCTCTATTGTCTTTTATAATCTGTGGTTATTAACAAAAGACGCACTAAACGGTTTTAGTGTCGGTATGTTGAACTTCTTTGACAAATTTCGGTTTCGAAATAAAGTAACTGCGAAAGGAATTTTAGATTTATGGCTCTTCTCTTATAAATGTGGGGTTCCGGGTTTTTTTTGTATCAACGTTCCTGCGTGCGACAGCAGTATAGTTAAATATAACGCTATTTTGTTTACCTCGTAAGACGTAAGGGATATTTTACAAGCAGTCTGAAACTAAGTGGGTAATGCGCTTGACAACTGCAAAAGGTCTAGCGTTACGAACTTCTTTGTGACGCATCTATATCGTAAATAGGCTAAATACGTAAATAATTTAGTGATAACCACTCACCAGATTGAATGGAACAAATTCTCATAGACATTACAGTATACAGCAGACATGTAAAACTCAAAAGCTTTAGTGAGTCAAATATAAATACTTACAAGTAGGCCTCAGTGCCATTAAATAAATAAAAATCGTATTTTTGTCGCGAGTTTGATATGCATTATGCCTAGTGTACAAGATCGTATATGTGTATGTATGAATGATTCCTCTGAATTCATTGAATTAATTTTTTAATTACATTTTAACTTTATTAAATACCTAATGAAATTATAGTGTTAGGTGCTTTGACAAACCTCACGGAGAAGACTGCGACGATTAATAGACCATAGTGCTGCTACACGTATAGTTTTATAACAATGATATGACAGTAAATTTGTTCATTTGAGTAATAGGATTACCTAACCATAGTTTTACGTGATATTACTAATTTTACTTTTGATCGTTTAGAAATATATATACTCACGTGTTCATCTGTTGATTAGGAACGTTATGGTATCACATTATAGCAGAAAAACAAGTTTTTATTACATGGGTTTAAAGACAGGTTTTTGATTTTAAAGTTATAGTTAGTTGTGCGTTAGAAGATAACTTACTACGAAGGTTATATATTTAGTAATACATTAACCTTAGTCAAATATTATTTTAGGAATCGAAGCCTCGAAGTTAAATGAACGTGATATTACTAAGCCTCCATAGCTTCACATTTGGCTAGGCGTACATCATGAAATGTCCGTGTGGTACCGGTTAACTACCACCCCACATCTTCCCGTGGGTGTCGTAAAAGGCGACTAAGGGATAAATCAGGGAATGGGCAGCAGCATCCTCTGAGCGCCACAAGCACGTAATGAGATCGCCAACCTGCCTGCTAAGCGTGGCGATTATGCCAATCACTCTCTTATGAATGACACAATTCGTTATGGAGATCTTTGGATGAGACCTATGTCCAGAGGTGGACGTTTTTCGGTTGAATAGTTGGACACTAAGAAAGGCCATTTATCCAAGATTTATTGTATCATAAAGTATAATTATATTGTTTTCTCTCATAACAGTAGCGTGGGAGTGGGTCGGGCGCACTTCGAGAAGCAACCCCCCAGTAACCTGCGCAAGAGCAACTTCTTTCATTTTGTCGTTCGCGCTGTACGATCGTGCCGGACAGCCTGTCGAAATTGAGCGTACAGCTTTTATTGGTTTCATTGAGAAAGATCAGGTAATGCCATATTTTCGTATTGTAATTTTATTATCTATATTAAGAAATAAAATCGAAGTGTCTGTTTGCAATATCAGAATAACAAATCTTTAGTTACCTACACGGTGCTTATTTTTATTGGACTGAACTTTTTGGTAGGTAGCTGAAGTTACTCTGCTTAACTTAGGCGTTTCGCATATAAAAGGTAAAACTCATGGGGTTGTGAATAAAATACGATTAATTGGACTGCACCATTATTTTCCAATGATTATATTCAAAACGTTAAGAAGTGAATAGTAAATTATTAAATAGTAATACCTAAAACTAAAATCAATGATTTATGAGTGTACATTAAAACTATCTCAATTAATTGTTAATATAAAATCATATTCATAAAACGATTTATAAAAGTCAATAAATCATTTCAGTATTACGTTATAGGTAAAGTCACAGGGTAATTGATAAATGTCTTTGTAATATATGAAATGCAATAATATAAATGCACTTTGCTATTATTTACAAAAACAAATTAATGCAAGTCGCGAAATATTACAAAACGTTAAAATATCCTCAAAGCTAATGACGTTAAAAATTGTTTTCCTTTCAATATATCGTTATTATTGTTAGTTTATCAATAAATCCTGCAATCGAGATTTCTATCTGGCATCAACGACGTCCATCAATCAGGATCGCATCGACATGATGTCTATTGTGTTCACAGTGCTTATACGCATGCGCCTTGGTGGCATGTGTTAAAATTTAAATATTTTATACTAATTTAATCCTGTAGTACGTTTGTATGTACGTACATCCGTAAAATTATATTATACATATACATACATAACGGCACGCGTCTCTCCTATAAGGATAGGCAGAGACAACATCCCTCCACTTATTACGATCCCGACACATCTCTTTCGCTTCTTCTACTTTTATGCTTGCTCTTCGGCTACGGGCACTTTTGATCTGGCCTATCTTCAGAACGTCCTTCATTTTGGTCGAGATATGTTCGCCTTTTTTTTTGAGCGTGATTCGTTTTTACGCATTCCCTCTGGCATCTCTAATCCGGGAGATGAGAATCGGATTAGAGATACCAGAGGGGTATATGGGACTCACCCGGTGTGAAGCGTCGGGAATACCCACTAAAACCCAACCGCCGCCTTCTTGGGCCGAAATGGGATTGCCAACGGATGCTCCGCGCATTGTAAACAGATTTTTTATTCAAGTTTTTAATAAACATTATGATCAAACTTGTTTCAAAAATAAAATATTGAAAGTGTAAAATAATTAATAGTAACTACTTCTCACTAGTCCCCATATCTCCCCGATGTATGTAAAGGTCGATAAAGATAATAAATCATGTTAGAAAAAAATAACTAGAATACTTTACACCGTTTAAAATTGTTAGTTCGAAGATGTAAATTAAAATACTATGCTCAGTATATTCAATTCAATTCAATTCAATATATTTAAATGTCATTAGTGTAACATAAACTGACAGCTATGTATGTATACCTGGGACAAATCGTCCAGTTAGTTACATCCAACTTCGAGAAAGAAGTTCGAGAGAGAGGCTTTGCTTGTAGTTTCACTGCGTGATCAAATCAGGAGTGAGGAGATCTGCAGAAGAACCATTGTAACCGAGATTCCCTTAAGAATTGCTAAAGTTAAGTGGCAGTGAGCTGGGCATATTGTTCGCAATACCGATGCCCAACGGGTTCTCGAATAGCTGCTAAGCACCAGAAGACATAGCGTGGGTAGGCCCACAAGGTGAATCGACGAACTGTTGAAGGACACGGGAATTCGCTGGATGTGGGTGGCGCAAGACCGGTCGTCGTGGAGATCTTTGGGGGAGATCTATGTCCAGCAGTGGACATCTTTCGCTTTAATGGATGTATCGGACATAAACTCTTACGCTCGAAACATTTTAAAAGTTTAATATTAGTGAAAGAAGTTCATTTTGTTGTAGTGATAAGACATAACAACTGAAGACTTTAGGTGTTGTTTACACGTTACGTTTGTTGTCGACTACGGTGCGTTAATTATTCACAACGTAAAGGTTCGTTGCCGCGTTTTTATTGTACGTGTATCGTGCAGTTTATAATCAACTTTAGTAGACTTCTCTGTGTGTAGTAGCTTGCTTGTCCTATAGAGACCCATAAGATAAATGCACATATTGTGATAAATTTAAGTGTTTATATTTTGGTAGTTACTTCTGTAAATGTAAATATATAGAGTCTTTCAAAATCAGATCGTATCGTATTAAAAAATATATAGTAGGTACCTATTTAGAGGAAAATCACACGAAACGTCTATTATGCCAAGACAGCTACAATAAATTTGATCTGTTATGAATTAAACCAATAGTACGTACGTATGTACATTCTTTATATTGATGCGTAATAAATACGTAAAAATAGTTACATTTTACAAATATTCTCGAAAATTCTTAAATTTAATTAACTACTTTTTGCATAGGCTATCTCTAAACCTTGACCTGATCAACTTCTATTGTATGATATTAAATCTTACTAGAATCGATACGTGAATTCCAACGCTTTATCTGTCTGAGCTTTAAATCTGTGCTATAGACGTGATAAGGCGATTTTTTGGTGCTCTACTAGCTGACTCCCATCATCAAGTTAAACATTTCCCACACTTAACTGTCAAGGTGTAATAATCACACAGTCTCCAGGTTTAGTCTACCATCTACAACCAGTTTAATACTTAATCATCATCATCATCTCCCTACCCTTTTCCTATTTTTATTTGGGGTCGGCGCAACATGTCTTGCGCTCTTCCATTCCTCTCTATTTGTTGTCATCTCCGCATTCACTCCTTTTCTAAACATATCATCTTTCACACAGTCCATCCATCTTTTCTTTGGTCTTCCCCTTCCCATGTAACCGTCCACATTCATATCCAATACCTTTCTTACAACATTATCTTTCTCCCTGCGCATCACATGTCCATACCAGGACTTAATACTTAATATCGGTAGATATTATAGTTTTACGCTTAGAAAAATGGATGAAACAAAACTTAGTAAGTAAATGCCAAGTTTCACGCAAAGTTGCATACAACAAATATGTCGCTACATAGCGTAGCGGATTCACACGTCTCGTTTGTTGTTCAGTGTGTACTCTCGTTTTAATTATTCACATTGTAAACGTTCGTGTCCGCGTTTTTACTGCACGTGTGTTTCGCTCTTTATGATATACTTTAGTAAAATATTATGGAATTCTCCGTATTCGTTTATTAAATTAGGTTTGATGTTTAACGTATATATGTAACTATGCTAATACCGAACAATAATATTACACTTTATACAAATCACGTTTATTATATTATTTATAAATAAATATATATGTACATATCTTTAATGAATTTTAATAATTCTATTTTGAATATTATTAAATGAAAAGTATATCCAATTACCTTGATTCGAAAGATATATCGCGTCACTCTTGCCATAATTTTCCTACATATATTTTTTACTGTAATTTTTACTCAAGTTACGTTTTTACCGTTTTTTTAAATTATTAAAGTAGGTAGAGGTATTTATTCCATTTTTGGTGAAAGTAAAAGGAGTTGTTGAATTAAATCAAATTACTACCGATAAAATGAAAATCTGAATTTGCATTTATTAAATGAATATTTTATATATTTAAAAGTAATATATCGTATTGTTTTATAAATAAGAAATACCACATTGTAATAGAGAGGTTGACCTATTGTTAACAACGAAATGCAGTATGATAAATTCAAAGATTGAAATATCTTCCCCGTGCATTACTGAGATGATGAATAAATTTCGCCTTTGGCTAATCCAATATGTTAATAATAATTATTTCCTTGAATATATAATGTTGGTGTGTAATATACTGTTCATTTCTGTAGTAAATAAATAAATTTAATAAATGCCTAATTTAGACTAATTTTGTTGCAGGAAGCTGAGGGTCAAAAAACGAATAATGGTATTCAATACCGTCTACAACTTCTGTATGCCAATGGTAAGTAGTCACGTGCGAAATACTAACTTAGTAATCATAGGGTTTAACATTGTTTTTCCTTACATTTATATGAAAAGCATGAAATGAAACGATTTTTATATTCACGACAATTCATATTAACCTTTAATTAATGGAAAATTTATATCAAATAATCTTGCATTTCATATACCATAAAAAGGCAAGGCGGTGGGGGGAGTTTTCTAAATATTTGTTCGTACTACCAAAATGGATTTTGACAAATTGTAAGGAAGTACATAAGATATTGTTTACTGCTTGATAAGTGTAACACGTAGATTATTTCTTATACAATAATCTATTATAATAAAGGCGAAAGTAAAATCTAATTTTGTTATTTCAATTGAAATAAATATTAATTTATTAATCGAAACTTTGAAAATTAATTAATTATATTATCTAAAAAAATACCTACCTATATAAAAAGGGATTGTATTCAAAGCAAAACAATGTAATAAAAATATATTGCCCGTATAATCTTATTTATAAAGTTGTTAAGGTAAGGGAAAAGAAGGAGCTAACATGTGAAGGCAATTTCAGAAGGCTAACAAATAGTGCAATGTCTGGCTCTTCGTTGCTACGTTTGTTGTTTGTAGCCCGTAGCTAGAGAGCTAGAGCTACGATGTTTATTGCTACTGAGTGTAAATGTTACTGTTTTATAGACACGAAATTAGAACGAACGTAATGTATTACTTGCTGTTTGAGGGAAAAAATATCTTGGTTTCTTTTCTGTTTTTATTTGTCTCTATGCTGGATATAATTGTATTAAAATATGTTACTGTATAACCACATATATGTATTTTTTTTTTTGTGTTTTTTTTTTATATTTTAATAAAACGAAATAGATATAATCACTATGAATTCTTAAAGCCTTGAAAGGTAAACTGCAAATCATGAAGATCCGAATTAATTTTGATCATCGAATATACATCTATACCAATAAATAAAATTGAAGTGTCTGTTTGTAATGTCAAAATTATTATTTTTTACTAAATAGATATGAATGTATAAACGATACCTGTACCAAAAATACAATTCTTAAAAGTTTTGTCTGTCTCTTCATAATGGGTAATCTCCGGAACAGCTGGATCAATTTGGACGGGAGTTTTTTTGGTAGATAGCTGAAGTTACTCCGGGTAACTTAGGGTACTTTTATTTTCGAAGGTAATTAAGGTTCCACGTAAAAAAATAAACTCATAAAAATTTCAATAAAATCCTATTCAATGCACAGTTCTACGGGAAAGTGATATTATTTATGAGCAATGTTTTTACTTTATCTCAGTACTACATTTTTTTAGGGCTATAATTAGTGTTTCGTTAAAAAGAATTAAAATGCGGTGAAGACTATTTGAAACGTGGGCGCAGCCGCGCATAGACAGCTAGTCTTATAATATATTATACGTACTGTTTTGAAGTCAATATTTCGGTATGACATCTTAACTTAACTAAGTTATCATAATTCATAGAATATGCTAAGTTTAAGACAATCAGACGGACAAAAATAAATTTATGTCCGATTTATTACATTTTTAGAAATTATTAGCTTGTAATAATGTTACAATACTGATTTTGATAAGATTAAAATTGTTGTTTCGGAGACGTTTAAACCTCATTGTTTTAAAAATAACTTTCACTTTGTACCTAATTTTCATAATATGCAATATTATATAGAAGGAGAAATGATAATTAGTATTTCTTTATTTGCAGGTATTAGACAGGAGCAAGACATATTCGTACGACTCATTGATTCGGTGACGAAACAAGTAAGTTATACTTATTTTAGATATAAATTAAAAACACAGCAAAACAATTACGTATTATTTACTATAAACTACCTACATATACAATATATTCTAGTTTGTCTGTGTTATTTGTTATATTCCAATATATTAAATTAAAATATCTTGACAACTTTTGTAGATGACAGTCAAGTCGCTAAGAAGCAAATAGATCGAAACCTATGTATTAGTTTTTGCATGAAACTTAATTTTTCGACGTCTGATTCTTTCACACGTAAAAGTAAATTATTTACAATGATAAATTTGTTTTGGCATTAAATTCAATCTTTTATGTTTTCAATTGTTATGGCGTGATGAAGGTGAATTTCTCGAATTCTATAGAATCTGTATGTTCAAGGCGACCGGAGAAACTGAGAGTACTCCCCAATGTTCTTTCAGCCCACGTGTTAACCACGCGGCCGCCACGCGACAGATTGTCATCGCCGTCGCTCGATTAGACTGTAATCCTCACGCCCCTTGGTCAACGGAATTGCATTGCGTACGGGAACAATTATTATCATTATCTCATGTTACAATTTCATTCCACGTTAGCTTCAAATTCGAGACGGTGTGAACGGGTCAGGGCTTTTGATAGACAGGATCGGAAGGGTTAAAGTTTGAAGCGTTATATAAATCAATAAATTTAGTCAATTTAATCTTATAAATCCTTTTCTAAATCGTTACGAATTTTAAAGAAGACTACTTATAGACTCTTTCTAAAAACAATTTGTTTTTAATCAGACACTGAATGTTGCCGTAATATAAAACAAATAAATGAATAATTACTTGCATGATAATTTAACTATATTTTATATCGATATAACACTTTTGTAACTAGGTCGCTGGTAACACAATTATTAATTATAAATTTTAATTCGAAATTATTAGAGAAAACACTCTGATACTAAGTTATACCTCCACATATATAATTTCAACACGTCCCAAGCTCTTAGTGTTGTGAAACAGGAGGCCAATTACAAAAGATTTATGCCGTGAACATAATTAACTTAGGCCGAACGTTGTTAACTAAGAATAACGGAATTTGTATGCGTTTGTATTTGAAGGTGGGCAACAAAATACAATAATCTAATAATCTAATAATACTAATATTATACAGGAAAGACTTGTATTTTTGTACTTTAGTATATAACGAATAAACCTAAAAACTACTGGGCCAATTTGTATCAAATTTAGTACGGAGATAGTTTAAAATCCACTGAGTAACATAGGATACTTTTAATTGCGAAAATCTCACGAGAACGGGAACTACGCGGGTAAAACTGCGGAGAGTAGCTAGTAATATAAATATAATGTGAAGTTTTCTTAGTTAGATTTTAATAATTTTTGTTCATTCCTAGCTAGTTGAACTAGCTACTACGACTACGCCCGCGTTTCATGTATTTTTCAAAGCGTTTTAATTTTTTTATACGGAACCCTAATTATTTTCCTAAAAAACTTTTTGTACTAAAGTAAAAATATTTCTCATGAATTATATATAGCACTTGCCCGTAAAACTGTGCATTGAATCGGATTTTATTTATTTTTTATGAGTTTTAATTTTTTTTCGCGGACCTCTATTTTTTTTCGAAAATTAAAAGTACCGTAAGTTACCCAGAGTAACTTCAACTATCTACTAAAAAAAATCACGTCAAAATTGGCACAGCCGTTCCAGAGTTTACCCAATACAAACAGATAGACAGATATACAAACAAAAATTTTAAAAATTGTATTTCTGGTATGGGTATCGTAAATACATTCATATGTGTTTGTAAAAAAATAATTTTAAGATTACAAACAGACAATTGAATTTTATTTACTAGTATAGACAAAGATTACATTTGTTTCATGGCTAAAGAGTTCATACAATGCGTATTGTTTTATACGCACTAAAAGAAACATCCTTAATTTACATTTCATTAGATTTTTGTAAAAACTTTTCATTTAATTTCAATTTTTCAGTGTTTTTCATAGGTTAATGTTTGAAATGAACTTCTATTAAAACATTCTTAATTAGTTAAACTTATATAAGTTTTGCGCATTAATCACAAACTGACCTGATGTTAAGTGACGTCGTGACCCAAAATGGTAAACATTCTAAACCTGAAGTTACTGGTTTTCAAACAGTTTTCCTACAACACACCTAGACGATGACATATTTTGAAACCGAAGCATGGTTGTTAATCAGGCGGACATTAGAAAACGCTATACCATCACTCTGTGATTTGAATATGATTTTCTTTTCTAGAAAACTCAAGCTCATTATAGAATAGGATAGCTAAATTCGAATCTATATCGTTCGACTCGGTATTTGATTATATTATCACTAAGCCACGAGCGCAATCATCTCGCTGTTGTTGATTTAAGATTATTTTCAACTGCAGCTACCTTAATAAATCTCTTTGCTTATTGTATACTAGCTGCTTTCCACGGCTTTGTCCGCATAGTTCCCGTTCCCGTAGGATTTTCGGAATAAAAACTATCCCATGTCACTCCCTGGATTTCAAACTATCTCCAGACCAAATTTCATCCAATTGAGTTCGGTAATTCTTAAGTTTATTTGTTACATAGAAAAATACAAATCTTTCCTCTTTATAATATTAGTGTAGATAAGGGTTATTTCCCTATAATAATATTTGTGAAGTTCCAAATTATTAATATTGAGTTTTAAAACAATTTTATTATTCATATAAATACAGTATCACTTCACATATTTCCAGGTACTAATTTTACATACTAAGTAAAAAAAAAAATTGTAAGTAAATCATGATTTATTCAATATAAAAAAAATGTCTTCTTATCTTCTCTAGTTTTCAAATGTGAGTTCTAGTTGATTATAATTCATTATTGTATCGCGAAAAAAAAAAAAAACTTTATATTTAACTAACTTAATTACATTTTAAAGTTATTTTTATTATCCATTGTTCGGTACTCGGTGTTAAACTAAATTAGGATGCAAGCTAATTATACGAACTAAAGAGAACCAGTTTATTCTAATACTAGATGTATGCCCGCGGCTGCGCCCGGCTTCCATATATTTTTCACTGCGTAATATAGTTTTCAATTTGTTTTGATACGGAACCATAATTATTTTTTGCTACTAACAATAAGCAAAGATATTTTCACAAATGCAAACACCACAGTTTTAATTTTTTTTTTGCGTGTAACCCTAATTATTTTCTAAAAACAGTAACGCGGAGTAACTTGAGCTATCTACCGAAAAACGTCTCGTCCAAATCGGTCCGGTCCAGCCGTTCCTGAGATTCCCCGAAACAAACATACAGGCAGACATATAAAAACTTTAAAAATTGTGTTTTTGTTATGTATAGGTATCCTATATACATTCATATTTATTGACATAAAAATACATTTTGACATAAAAACAGACACTTGAATTTTATTTATTAGCATATATTAAACCTTTACGCTTTTTGGGTGGAGATATGATGACAACTGGCGGACATGTCGCTTGGGTCAAAATTCAACACGCAAAACGCTCGTTGCGGAAAAATTGCGATGAATGGATGCCGTTCGGATAATAGCGAGCTGTGGTCGATTTAATTGTATTAAATGTTAAGTTGAGGGCGCACGGCCAATCAGCTAATGCTGCGCCGTGCATGCGAACACGGCACGCAAGTTTTCTGTTTTTTTTTTTTTGTTTTTATAGGATAATAGCAATAATAATTAGATTGTACTCGTGTGTCTTACGTGAAGATTCTTCTGTAAAATTTATGTCTACAGTCTACGTCTTTTTAATTGGTATAATATCTGTTACTGATCACTTTGAAGTGTCTTCGAGTCTATCTTTAACCTGTTAGAATATAAGTTATGCTATGTTTATTCTAAATAGAAATAATTCAATTACAGGTTTAAGTAAATTAGTAACTGGCAATAGATTTATTTTCTTCGAAATGACTGATTTCTATGAACAGTAAATTGGCCTTTTCTGAACTTTTGGTCCGAGCGCTTAGGGTTCGCAGACGGGAGAATAAAATATACTGGTGGGATATTTTTATCAACTTTGTTCCTTATAACTTTGTCCAATAATAAAATGTGCACTAAAACTGGCTAAAATTACGTCTATATATGGTAAAAAATTAAATTCCGTAAATCGGTTCGAGTGTTTCTCGAGTAAGCTCACTAACGAATAGATAGACAAACAGAAGCGCATTGCCATATGTAAAGATTTCTGTTCAGTTGTTTTATTTAAACCAAAAATTTAACCTTGATTCTTAATCAATTAATTATTGATTTATGTGTAACAAAAACGGACTTAAAAGTTAACTATTTATGAGAATTTCTGTAATAAAAGAGGAAGTAATGCAAAGCGACGATGGTTCAGTGATACTGTAATTTGATATCGTATCGATGTACATAGATTCAAATCCATCTATCTTGTTCCATAATGTGACTGAACCTTAAAAAGGGAAAATATCTTACGTAACATAGTGCACCGGTTTTTCTAAAACCCGATTGGTCCTACCAAATCATGGGCCTTGTTATAATAGAGGTAAATAGTAACAGACAATTTTCACCAAAAACTAAACTTCATTAACCTATTTTTTTGACACACTCTTATCTTTAAATCGCACCACATAATTAAATAATTTTAAATATTCTTTATATATTATTTACTTGATTTAGTGGAAGGGTTAGAGTATTAATCCATGTTTAATTCGTGATAATTTAAACGATACATTTTGAGATAAATTCGTTTTCTTAAAATTGTTGCAATAAGCCCAACGCTCCCCTATCACCCACGAGCTTAAAAATATGTCATTGAACATCACTAGGTGTGTTCCGACAGAACCTCTAGAAAATCTTTTACAGTACCTCTGCGCTTAGTATTTATACCATCAAGGACCATATCGTCACTTTAAAGAGCTAAATTTATACCTACATTATATAAAAACGTGTATTATGTCTGTATATACATATGCTATTATTAGTCCATTTATCGTCCCAGAGAAAATAATTATGTAATAATATCGACTACTGTAATTATATAAACACAAGTTTAAAAAAAAACACAGTTCGTATTAACAACCGGATTATTTATGTTCCCATACTAAATCACTATCATATCAATATCTAAAATACCAATCTAGCGACCCTCTGTTTGAATATAGTCTTAAGATAGTGACTCTATGGCCCGACGAATACGATCGAGCTAAATCCCATATAGTGACGGCGGTCGATCAATGGAGAGACGCGCGTATAGCACGTGCCTATGTGATTATGTTTACCTAAGTATAATCAAACAACATATTAATTTGGCCCCCTTTTATACATGAAAATGACTTTTTGCGAAACTGAATTCTATTATTACAACCCGCTTACGTGATTTAGTTGTTGCGGCTTCTGGCAAATAGATACTAGCTGTTCCCGCGGTTCCGCCCGCGTGTTATATTTACGCGGGTCCCTAATTATTTCTAGTACTAATAGTAAGTAAAGTAAAACTTTCGATTGAATGGAATTATGTTTGAATTTTCACGTATTTTAAACAATTCTGCTAAAATGAAAGTAACCTAAATTACTCCCTATAACTCCAACTTTCTGGAAGAAAAGTCTCGTTTAGAACGGTTTCAGCCGTTTCGGATATTACCCGAAATAAACAGACCGATACAAATGTTAAAAATTGATTTTAGGCATAGCTACCATATATAATTTCATATGTATTTGGTAAAAAGTTATTCTTCTGATATTACAAACAGACGCATCGTATATTAAGGTATATCAAATCATTTATGTTACTAAAACGACAGTAACTCTAATGAAACCGCACACTTTATTCAAGTTATTCTATTTAAATAAAGTCTTAAAATAAAACATCACAGATATAAATTTCACAAATAGTTCGCGTAATAAAACGAAAGTTCCGCCATCTTTGCATTGTGTAAACTACAATCGAAAAGTTAATAAAATAAATAAATTTTATGCAATGTTATGTTCTGAATATCAAAATAATCTTGTGTATGAGTCGACTAGTGACATTTAGATTGTTCAATAATGATCTTACCTTACATACCATTATTAATATTGTCTATGTACATGTCAATGTGTTCTAAAAAATATATTTACTGTCTGCTTCCAACTGCATAAGAAAAGTATCATTTTAAATACTAATAATGTACTTAGTAAAGTATACGTATTACAAAATACGACATAATTAATCAAGTTCATACATACCTATCTCTATGTACATGTCTTTATTCGGCTATAAATTATCACTTATATTTTAAAATTAAATCTAATATATGCACATATATAATCTATATGCCTCTAAACTAAATAATAGATATAAATATGTTTATTTCATACTAGTTGTGTGGCCGCGGCTGCGCCCGCGTTTCATATATAGTTTTACTGTGTGATATAGTTTTTCTTTTTTATATACGGAACTACAATTATTTTCCAATTTTTTTTGCTACTAACATTAAGCAAAGACATTTCTCACAAGTTCAAATACCTGCCAGTAAAACTCTGCATTGAATCGGATTTTATTCAATTTGGTATCAGTTTTATTTTTTTACGCGGAACCCTAATTATTTTCGAAAATAAAAACTTATGATACTCTAAGTTACACGAAGTAATTTCAGCTATATACGAAAAAAGCTATCAAGTCAAAATCGGCCCAGCTGTTCCGGAGATTACCCGGACAAACAGGCGGACAGACAGACAAAAATTTTAAAAATTGTATTTTTACTATAGATATCGTATATACATTTATACGCATTGAATAAAAAATAATAATTTTGACATTACACACAGACACTCCAATTGTATTTATTAGTATATGTGATCATTAAAATTAATGTGGTTATTAGTATATGACTTTTACGGCGACGTATAAAGTTATCTGAGAAATATGTTTATTGTAAAATGTGATAATAAAAATGGACAAAAGCTACTAGCAATAATAATAAAAGTATAAAATACAAATAAAACTGGCAACGTACCGAGGCGTCGTCGTAAATGCAAGTTTATAAATCATTCTAGTTCAAGTCACTTTAACATATCTCTCTATTCTTCACAATATCTCATAGTAAATATTCTCCAAACTATTTCTTATCTCTAAATGTGATTTTTATTTACTTTCGTTTTAAATGTCGTTCAATTTTTATTTATAATTATGTAGGGACGTCTCTTTTATTAAATATAAAATGCGTAAATAAAATATATTAATCAAGTTATTATTTACAATTAAAAAATATAGAAAATTTAACATAAATGTCTATAAAATATCTTTAATTGTTTTATTTTTATTATAACATGTTATTATATGAAGTATATATGTTATTAAAATAAATATTAATATGAAACACAATAAACAATGGACATTTTATAATATTTTTATAAGGATAATATTTCTTTAGACAATTATAATATATTCCTTTTACGTATCCATTTTATTACGCATAATTTATTCTAAACATTCTGTTAAAAGTGTAAAAATCTGGGTATGATGTATAAATAAGTGTCAGAAAGTGTCAACATTCCTGTAAATCACGCGATATAATTTATCATCGTGTTTTTTTTTATTTACCTAGTATGTAGGTAATAATTAAATTTTCTATTACTTTCATACATTCGTAGAATACCTTTGTTACATTTACATCCTGCAGGCTGAAGTTTATTCTGGAGTTAAAGTAAAAAGGTTTTTGTGTTTCAATTATGAAACACATATGCATAATTATAAATAAAATTGAAGTGTCTGTTTGTAATATCAAAATAACAATTTTTTTTTACTAAATACATACGATAGCTGTACCAAAATTACTGTTATTAAAATTTCGTCTGTCTGTTTGTTCCGGGTATAATGTAAAACGGCTGGACCGATTTTGACGGGACTCTTTTTGGCAGACAGCTGAAGTTACTCAGGGTAACTTAGGGTACTCTAATCTAACGAAAATAAGTAGGGTTCCGCGTAAAAAAAAATGTGAATAAAATCCGATGAAATGCATAGTTTTACAGGCAAGCATTTGAATTTGTGAGAAATATCTTTGTTTAAAATTAGTAGCAAAATTTTTTTAGAAAATTATTAGGGTTCCGCATATGAAAAAAAAACACAAAAACTACATTACGCAGTAAATAATATATAAAACGCGGGCGCAGCTGCGGGCACATGGCTAGTTTCGTTACAAATTTTAAATAAATTATATTTATTTATTTATCGACCTTCACATTGTCAAAACATAATTACCACAGTAGCCACGTAGTGGTCATTTTTTTTTAATCTCCCCAAATTCCCAAGAGATTGAATCCCATGCGACATTGTTTCTGCGACTGGTCGTCCCCGCAGATCCTGTGGGACCGACTCAGTTCATGGAATGAACTTGAAAAATGTTCCTTCACCGACAATCACAACTGGCAATGTTATCTTTTCCTTACTTTTTCGTTTGTCTACACTATTATATAAACAGATAAAATTATTTTTTTGTCTGTTATGGTTAAACTCAAAAACATATTATATATAACAAATTTCGAATATTATTTCACCTGTAGAATGCTAGACTATAACCTAGTCACAGGTTTTTTTTATATTTTTATTGGAGATGACTAGGTACATAACCGCGAGAAGTCGCTAGTTCGAAATAAATTTATACTAAGTTTTTATCAACATACGAGTACGCTCCATAATGTTTTAATTATGGTATATATCTTTATACCCTAGCTGTATGCCCTGTATAATAACATTTCATTTATACCTAAAAAAACAAATGAATGAATATAAATGAGTCTTTTGTTTTTGTATATAGCCTATAACCATGTACGAAAAATTCCGCGTCGAATGGTAGTAGTCCCATCCCGATACGTTCAGTAGTTTTGAGGTGATAATGCCTCAAAGGACCCCCATTTTCCTTTCATATATATAGTTACATAGATAGATTTGTGTTTTTCAAAATAAATTGATTTGCGCAATGTACAATGTATTGTGCACTATATAAATATACGTTCATACTCTGCTTGCTAATAAGTAATATATGTTTTAACTCCTATTTAAAAGTCTAAGAATGCCAAAGTTTGACCATTATATGTGTAAAATGATTAAATTTACCCTTTAACAGCGAGTAATTGAGCGAAACTAAAGCGAATTAAAATATTTTGTTTCAGTTCCTAAGATCTTTACAGAATACGTTTCCAGTAATTACGCTATACATGGTAACTTATTTGAATTACAAAAGCACCTGATGCCTCTATGTCCTGCCAAACCCTCGAATGCAGACAACATTTTATCTACCCTAAGCCATTTTGCTTGCTTAAATACTTTCCTATGACCCTTGAAAAAAACACCCTACGGATTCTAAATCCTTACAAATCCTTAGTACAAAAGACGATAATACCAGTACATTTCATATTCAATTAAATATTTTGTCAGGGATGAGAAAAAAATTATTTGCGATCTTTAGGGGGAAGCGGCGCTAATGTTGTGTTATCTGTAAAAAAGACTCATAAATTCTGACATTAACGAAATGAATTAATTTTGAATATTTGTACTGATTACAAATTAAAAGTATGTGAATCCTTCATTTAAATTATAGGGCAGTGGAGACAGATAATATTATTATATTTTCCCAACTATATAAAATAATATACAAATCAGATTTTTTTTTCCATCTACTTGTAATGATAGATTAATAATAAAGGTTCAGTAGCGATCTTAACTAAATAATCGTTTACAATTTTAGATAATGTTCAACATTCATTGTCATTTAAATTAAAGCATAAAATAAAAAAAAAAAAAAACGAAACTTTAGCCAAGTAGGTAACTATTGTACATTACGCAGGAACGAATACTTTGTTTCGCAGGATTAATGCACAGCCCTCTTTACAATCAAGTTTAAGGGTTACCCAGTAATTAGATATTAATAGATAAACGAAACCGGCACGTGTGGGAGGAGGGTAAAATAATATGCAGTCAGGAAAAATTAAAAGAACGACATACAAAAAAAAAATTACTTTCGTATATATATCTACAACATAAAATTATGTGACATCTATACTAATAAATAAAATTGAAGTGTCTGATTGTAATGTCAAAATATTTTTTTTTACTAAATGGATATGAATGTATATACGACACCTATAATACCAAAAGCACAATTTTTACAATTTTTGCCTGTCTGTTTGTTCCGGGTAATCTCCGGAACGGCTGAGTGGATTTTGACGGCACTTTTTTTTGGTAGATAACTGAAGTTACTCCGCATAACTTAGGGTTTCGAATAAAAAAAAGATATAGCACTGAAGAATATATAAAACGCGGGCGCAGCCGTCGACACACAGCTACTAATATATTACATACTTAAAAAGGGGTAAACGATGTTTATCTGTAGGTAAATTTTAATAGGTTTTTTTTTTCGTTTCATCAATGACTTCATCATGCAAATCAGTTTCTTCGGTTTCGATTATATAATGCTATTATGCAAAATAAGGGTGCATATATTAACAAAATTATAAAATTACATCTACCGTATTATACTTAATTTTTAAAAAAAACAATAAATTTATAGGATGGTTTTTTATTATTTTTGATCAGTGCGACACACTTGAAGACTTATGTATAGTTAAATGTTTATCTTTTCATATTTGTATCATCTTTTTTCTTTCAGCCGATCGTCTACGAAGGTCAAGACAAGAATCCGGAAATGTGCAGGGTTTTACTCACACACGAAGTTATGTGCAGGTAAGGTAATGTGTTTAAAATTACAAATTAATAGATTCTGAAAAAAAAATGTTTTCCTAACAAAAAGCGCGTGTACACTAGTCAGAAGTGAAATTTCTTTGGCAATCTTTAGTTTAAACCTTTAAGACATATTACTAGGACGAGAAAGAGATAGAAAATATGTGTGCTCGCTTTTTAAAAAAATACAATCATGCGCACACTTCTTCAAGAACGAATACAGTACAGAAAGGAGAATGTAATAATTGCACAGTATAAAAGTTTTATTATTTTCGTCTCTGTCTCTCTCACTCACAAAATATAGACGCTAATTCTGACGTTCTTCGCGTGACGTGACCTTGAAATTTTAATCTAATCGCGCGCAAAGAAGTGTCAGAAAAAATCATTTCCGATTCTATAATTAAATTCTATTAGAACTGAGCCTTCTTGGTAGATATGTACTAATTAGGTAAAATGTTAATTATTTACCACGTTGAAGGGTAAATGATAGTTTTATGTTTAAGAAAGACTATTTGAAAAAAGAATGTAAAAGTTTGAATAGTTCAGTTTCGTGGAAACATTGTCATGACGAACATTATTCATAAATATCTCTCTCTAAAAATAGCAAGTCATTTTACCGACATCAGCATCTTTTGTGTCTGCTACTACTAGAATAAATAAACTGATCGATGACGCATTACAGTTAAAACTAAATTCATGACAAAAACTGCCAAAAAATAGTTTCAAATCATATTTTGTATAAATAAAAATAAATGTATGTTTGTCCTCTTTACACTCCTAAACTATTAATCCGATTATAACTTTGGAACTTTGGTGAGTTGTTGTGCAATCGCCCGCAAAGATTCATGGCCCAAACTCATTTTTTTTGTGTGGTATTGCAATTCTTGCTAAGTATAACTGGGTTATTAATACAAATAAAGGTATTTTAAGTTAATTCATATAGAATGTAAAAAGTAAATAATTCTAAAACCAAATTTATATATTTATATAGTTATTTCATACTCCATTGCCTGCATATTAATTGACCATAAAACGAGGTAGTTACTTGGAGCGTGGAATTTGGTTAGGTTAGTCTTCTTGGTTTATAGCAATCTACGATTTACACACGCAATTCTGCCAGTGTCAGGTGATAAGTTATATATTAGATATTGTGGCAACGTTTCTTAGCTCTAGCGAAACAGGTAGCTTCTTGTTAGAACTTTCCATGGGGTTTTCGTGGCACCTCATAATAAAAGTTTCGCGCCATTATTTCCAATATACTTCACAAAACTCATATAGTGTAGGGTGAAATACGCAAGTACGCAAGCACACAATAACTGTTACAAGATAGACTGTAAAACTTTTGGTTAGTTGATCAGATTCCTTAATTAATGCTTATGCTATATATGCGTGTCAAACCTTCATCTACTTGTTGCGTTAAAATTAACGTTGACACTAATTATCATTATGAAGGCATAGTTAATCGTTCATTACTTTTATAACTCGAAATTTACGTCGATTAAAAGACTCCTTTGATGTGTAAATGCCGTCAGTCTATTATGTGATGTAATGTCGTCACGCAGCTGAATGATGATTATGCTTTATCACAACAAAACTTCTCGCGGAAATAGAGTCCTATCAAGTATTACGTGAGTATTTTTCATGACATCGGGGCTGGGGTCTGAATTATGATTACGTAAGAAATGCAGCCATGAGATTGCCGACAGAAGTGAAAACTCAAAACTTTGCAAATACTGTTTTTTTTAATGTTTGCTTATCATAATTTGTTAATTGAAATTATTAAACGTAATTTAGTATTTAACGTTTATAATTTGTCAGGGTTTTTACATTTATTAACGGTCCGAGCAATAATTATGTGCTTTTTCGTAATCAAAACATACGATAGCTCTTAAACGCCATCTTATACTAAACATACTGTTACATGTTGACGAGACTCGCCGTTAAAGAAGTTTTAACTTTAAAAAAGGTCTAACATCTTACGTAATACTGGGCAGCCTCATAGGGGAAGCTAGCGATAGGCGTAAATTTGAGAAGGAATAACAATAAATGGACACTCGCGGCGTCTGTGACATGATTACAAAAATATACTACACATTAACATATCACTTCAAGTGAACAAAACGTTTCCCGTGTAACTTCCTAATTACAAAACACGCTAACAAAGAAGTGAACGTCCTTATTAATTTAAACATTTTGTTTTGGGGTGGTTTTTCCGCTCGTAAACGTACCGTCTCGCCGTTTTGTGTCACTACGAATGAAATGTATAGTATCGCAGTATTATAGTTTAATATGTCGATTACCCATAAAAATGGGTATACAATAGAAAAAAAACAATTAAAGATGGCGTAAACGTTCAACGGGCTAATGTCTTTTAAATAATGTTTAAACAGAGGTAAGTTCAAAAGTAACTTTTTCACTGTAATATCAAGGACAGTGTAGATTAATTACTCTAACCATTTTGTATTTTGTTGAAAAATATTTTTAAAGATTGAACCATATTTATTTACTACTTCTTAATTAGTTAAGGTTAAAACTTACTAATTTAAAACTATTACATAGTTTTGTATACTAAAATTCACTAATAGGTATATTCGGGTAGACCTAAAAAACGTTCAGTCATTATACTTTTCAATGGAGTCAAAAATTTATTTTTCATAACATCATTGAAATATTTTTCGATTAATTCAAATTCAGTTATTTGCTGCAACTAGAAAGGCAGTACGAGAAACTCGTTCAAATGAAATAAAAACTCGTAGCTCACAGTTTCATAGGACGCGAAAGAGAAATACGATTTAAAAGACTCGAGAAATTGAAATTTTTTGACAACCAAAATAACGAAATTTATTGACTGATCATCGATAATATTCCTTTGAAAAATGATTTTGTAAAATACATTATTAACAAATGCTCAAATATGTAAATAAATTTAAAAAAATTAAAGTCAAGTACTATGCATATAATCCCTAACCTTCTAACCTTTGTTTGTCAACCTATTACTCAATTTTTTGATCAATTACTTCTCAGTGTCTTTCTTAGAACCTCTATGATATAATAGTATTTTAAAGTTACAATGGAAATCTTAGTCGGTAACTTATTGACACACTTATCACACTGTATCTCCGTTATTAACATCGAAGTAACCTACAAATGTGTTAGTGTTTGACAACAAACCGTGTCTGTGTGAGCAATTAAAATTTTATTCCACCTTAGACTGCATGTCTCCTCTCTTCTCGTGAGATATGTGTGTCCCGCTTCCACATCTTTAGGGGTGGAGTCTCTAGGGAGTCTGTCCTTTCAATGTCTTTGCCCTTTGCGTCAAGAAGCCCCGGTAGGGCGCTTGCATGGTATACACGAGTTTGTTTAGTATGGATACGACTTGAATTCATGTTACATTTTTACTACAGTTCATTGAAAATTGTTCATTTTATATTGAATTGTAAACGATCTGAACTTATGTTTATTAACCAATGTCATAAAATATATTAAGATAATTTACTTACTGCATTTAAATTGTTCTATGAGTACTGAAAAAGAAACAGTATTATAAAGAACCAAGAGAATTATGATTTATGAAGTGCTTATCACATGTATCTAATTACTGGGCAAATTTGTAGTGACTGTAAAAATCATGACACGTTTTTCATTAAAGTTGTTGTGGATACTTTCTGATTTAATAGATACTAATGACATTTAAAAAAATATTTGCAAAAATGTTTAGTCATGACTTTATATGAAACCTACCTATTCTAAATAATATATTTAAATTCTAAATTATCATTACAATACCTACGTAGAAGTAGTTTGCATTGTAAACATAACAGAATATCCTTTGAAAGTAAAAATAGTCGACACCAAAAGTGACACGCATCTCTGGAACCCTCCGGTGGTACATTTACTAGCAATATATTGATTTTTCTCTCAAAGGATATCCCTTTAAGCAGTTATTTGTGCAGGTAAGGGGAGACTACTCAGTATATGTAGTGAAAAGTTTATGCTATGAAATAAAAGAGAAATATCTTGCTTGGCATTTTATATTTCAACCATAGTGAAACAAAAATGTTAATTAGGTCTATCAAATTATTTTTTGTATTATATCTTCTAAATATCGAAAACGTTATATACCAAATTACAATCTTATTGTTAAAAGTAACCACATACAAAATTGGATATGTTATGAAAAGAGTGGAAGCGCATGTGGATAAAAGAGTAATTAATAGTAATGATAGAAAAGCAGAGGAAGGCATAGCACGGTGGTAAGGCTTTTCTAACAATTCCCGTCTTGGTAGCTACCACTCTCAAGTTCGAAAACCTGTCACCAAATACCAATAGGTTTGTTCCGGCAACATCGCTTGAGAACCGGTACCACTAGGCTTAGTGTGTTTACCATCCTGGACCACATCGTCACTTAACATCAGTTGAGATTGTGGTCAAAGCATTGAGCCTATACCGTGTAAAAAAGGTTAAAGAAAATGTGGATGCAGTGTGTGAGGAATAATATGAAAGAATAGTTGTAAACGAAGGGATGACGGTGGACAAGAGACACACAGGAGAAGAAAACATTCAATTTAAATGTCTTTATCGTTGTAAATAATATTTATATTTTCCTTGCAGCCGGTGTTGTGATAAGAAGAGCTGTGGAAATAGAAACGAAACTCCTTCAGATCCGGTTATAATCGATCGGTAAGTCTATAGGTTAATTAAATAACTATAACTGTTATAGTTTTATTAATGTGTCGAGTACCCATAAAAATAAGACAATAGGAAAACAACGGAAAGCTGGCGTAAACGCCAGGTAAGTGCTCAAGGGGTTATTTATAATTTTAGTAGTGTTCGGCTAGTAGTCGTTTTATGACTATAATATTATTAACGAATATAAGCCTTACTTGATGTTAGTGTAACATTCGGCACATTAAAGGAATTTGAAAATCGGTTAAGAGGTTTTGAGTTTATCGATACAATAAAATCGAAACAAAAAAAAAACAATTTTATCTCTTTACATTACATTATACATTATATAGATATAGATTATGCGTCCAAAAACATGGCCTTATATTAATTTTTGATGAAGCAAAATAATGTAAAACGTTAATTTTTTTAAATAAACTCACAAAAAAATATTAGCAACTTTGTCGCAGTTCATAAAACAATATACAGCGGAGTTACATTTTCGCATTCAATGATTCGCAGCGATTCATCAACAAACTGTGACGGCAAATCTAAAACTTTGCACTGAGCAAATGCATTTCCGCGTTACGGAAAAGTTAAAAAGGTCTACGTTAGTATTGTTATTTTTGTCACCACCACATTATTAGACATTTAAACACGAATGCATTAGATTTTACTTTATTATTTATTTTAATGAGTTTGTGATCATTGCTGTCGATTTTGGCATATTTATAATTAACTGCGTGCTCTCGGACACGCCTGTGTTTCAAATATTTTCCATTGCGTTATGTAAGTAGGTTTTATTTTTTTTTACGGGGAACAGTAATTACTCGTATTTTCCCAAAACGCGTTATGCGGAGTAACTTCACCTATCTACCAAAACAAACCTGTTGAAATCGACCCTGCCGTTCGGGAGATTACTCGAAACAAACATACATATTGACAGATTTTTTTTTATTAGGTATAGGTATCGTATATACATTAATATCTATTAAGTAAAATATTTACCGTAATATTTACTGTGCATGCCGTTGTTGCCTTTAATTAGAGTCACATCTAAACTAAAGTATGGAATTGTGTTTTGTATTTTTAGATGTATTCGTGTGGATTCTGTTGGCGACTTATATAAATAAATAAATAAAATTTTCATATAACAAACAGACACTTCAATTTTATTTATTGGTATAGATTATATCTGTATTACAAATTTATAATATTGGTGATTCATAACTTGGTATCAATTTGATCTTTATCACTTGTACCTTTTTAGAAATAGTAAATGATTTATTTGCATCTTTTAGTCAATTTTCAGAATTGTTAGTTTTTATCTAGTCTCTTTTCTAAAAACCTTAAATATCTATAATAGAATAAGGTAGTACGTATTCTTAACTTAGAGAATTTAAATCGGTTCCAAATTCTTTAGGCTTAGTAAGTGCAATAAGAGCTTTTTATGTTCTACAATATGGTTTCCAAGCATGTTACCGATTTACCTGACAATAGGTTTAAGTACTATGTCAAGCAGGTTTAAATGCCCATTGGTTATTATGGGGTGATAGAGTTAGATATGTAATTATATAATTTACGGCAACTATAGTTTAGTTATGTATTTTAAAGTAATCTGCTGTAATTTTAGTTTAGATCTGACTTTTTATTTTTATTTTATATCTGGTAATGATTTCGGTTTTCGACATAATCACATCGATACCGCAAATCTCATTTTTAGACCATTAAAAAACAAACACAAAACGAAATTGCCTGAACGTTGGTATCGCGCTGTGCCATTCTTCATAGAACAATTCGTTCGAGAGTATACTAAGCTAATCAGGCTGACAAATACCAATATTTCAATAGAGTTTAGGGGCACCTTTACAATTTTGTGGGTAAGGGTAGGTATTTGCACTTACTGCTTTTTGTTTTTAATTTTCGGGAATTGAATGTAAAGGCGTTTCCTGTGTATATTATATTAATAACTAGCTGTGTGCCCGCGGTTGCGCCCGCGTTTCATACATTCTTTACTGCATTTCATTTTTATACAGAACCCTAATTATTTTCTAAAAAATAAAGTAGCCTAAGTAACGCGGAGTAACTTTAGCTATTTAATAATAACAGTCCAGTCGTTCTCAAGATTACGCGGAACAAACTAAAATACATTTTTGGTATAGGTATTATATAAACATTCATATTTATTTAGTAAAAAATAAATATTTTGACATTACAAACGTACACGACAATTTTATTTATTAGTATAGAAAATTAGAAACAGGGTCGGCGTTGAGAATGAATATATTAATTGATGATTATAAATATAAATATAAGTAATTAATTAAGTAAATTGTTTTCATTGTTAACGAATCTATTGAAGAGTAGCTGTGTGCCTGCGGCTTCGTCCGCTTTTTATATACATATTCTTCATTGCGTAATATAGTTTTGAAATAATAATTGGAAAATAATATTTTGACAGTGATGTCCTTGTATCTTGTTCACAACTTCATGACTTATATTTTTTTTACATGTACTCTAATAACATTGATGAAATTATTTTGGTTAATAAGAGAAAGCAAAGATATTTCTCACAAATTGTGCATTGGATCGCATTTAATTCGGAATTTTATGAGTTTTAATTTTCTTAATCGGAATTCTTAATTATTTTAAAATAGAAATACCCTAAGTTACACGGAGTAACTTTAGCTATCTGCCCGTCAAAATCGGCCCTGTCATTCTGGACTTTAGTCGGAACAAACAAGTAGACAGACAAAAATTTTAAAAATTGAGTTTTTTTCTATAGTTGCCGTATATATGTTTCATTCATATGTATTTATTTAATAAGAGGTTGTTATTTTGATAATACAAATATACAATAAAATTTTCTAATGAAAAATTTAATAAAACAAATAATGTACGAAATCACACAAGAACCACATAGTTCATTTAATTAAACTGTCTCCTGATGAACCCCCTACTGATATAAAGTTTCGCGATGCGTTTTATAACTCGTCGGATGATTCAAATTTTTTTACCGTGATAGCAAAAAAAAAAAAACGCAAAATTTAACAGCGTGCCTTTGTGAGAACTTTCCTTTGGTTTTCGTTGGGGCATGAAGTTGGTCATGGAAATAAAACCGAAGCACAGAATAAACTTGTGATTTTTGAACGTTTTGATTAAACTTGCTCGTACGTGTTGGGATGTTCATTATTGGACGATGAATAAGTATTTTATACCGTATAAACTCTTTGGAACTTGATAATGCATAAAAATGTGCGGTAGCGGTGCATTTTTAAATGGTATATCAGTCTGTCATTTACCTAGTAGTTATTATTTCTAATATAAATAATGACACGAAAGGTTTATTCTAAGGTGCCATAGAAACTCCATGGAAAGTTCTAGCAAGATGAGCCACCGTTTTGTTGGAGCCTAAAAGTGTTGAAACAAAATTGAAAATATAACGTTACCTACAAGACACGGGTTCAATTGTTTATAACAACAGAGTATAAATAATTAAGAAGAAGAACTGGACTTTTTAAACTCTGAGTTATTACAGAATCATTTACTAATTATCGTCACTTTTATTGTGTTACTAGGTTTGTGCCCGCGGCTCTGTCCGTGTTTCATATATTCTTCACTGCGCAATAATATACTTTTTAAATAATCACTGGAAAATAATATGTTGATGGTCGTCACAAATCCATTCGTTTTAATTTTTTACGCAGGACCCTAATTATTTTCGCAAAATAAAAGTAGCCTAAGTTCAAGCGAAGTAACTTCAGCTATATACAAAAAAGTCCCTTTAAAATTGGCCCACTCGTTTCAGAGATTAGAACCCAGTTCCAGAACAAACAGACAGGCAGACAACATTTTCTTAAAAACTATTTTTGATATAGGTTCCGTATATACATTAATATGTATTTAGTAAAAAGTTGTTAATTTTATATTACCAACAAAAACTTCTATTTTATTTATTAGCGTATATGTGTAACCGTTGACGTTACTATGTCTACTTGTGTAACGCATTGATTACATTTTTAATGGATGTTAACTGACAGCGTGGCCTAAGATGGTACAAGCTTAGCTTAAAGCGACCGATTCCCAGGAGCTTCTAGAAGATTCTTGGCAGCAGATTTCTAAACTTAACAAACCAAACGAGAACAGCGTTAGGGAATGAAAAGTATAACATTCTTTTACAGTCCTATCGCATCATCATTACCTATTATACCTATAATGTACCTACGTACATCCACTAAAAGCAAGTCAAGTTTTTTATTAATTAATTATAATTTAAAAAAATAGCTATTACTAGCACTTATGTCAAAGATGCATTGCAGGAAATGCCCACTATTTCGCCTCGCTCATGCATGCGACGTACTCCCCGTCAAATAATGCGATAATTGGAATTGTGCAATTGCGTGCGAAACGACACCGAATTCATTACAGATGTGTTTTTTTGCAATTTTCTTTTTTCGATTTTTTATTATACACTGCGAAGTGATACACACCCTTTCAAATTGCTAAATTCGTATTACGTTATGCGTCATTGTTATGGAAATTAAATTATGTTTTTACTTCCATAAACGGGGCTGTATACTTTTCGATTTATTAAACAAACTAAAATGTGAAAGTATGAATTTAGTATTCGTAGATGATTAATTAAGACTTTTAGACATTATCACATTTCTTAATATAAATATTAAAGAATGTGTTCAAAATGGAAATATAAAATGGTTAATTCAGTTCAAGATTTACAATAAATATAATATGCTAATAAATAAATTATAAAAATTAACATAATATTTGTTACGATTATAATTTTTTAATAAAAAAATTGAACCAAGCTTTTAAAGATTATCATGGTCAACATGTTATATACGAATATGTGATAACTGAGAATTAAGTGTCAATCAAAATTTTGTGAACTGAGTTTTATTTATATACGAGTATTTATAGAAATTTGATGTGTTCAACTCAATACGTAATTAAATTGTGGAATTTCGGATAATTTGCCTTTTGCGTAGACTAATTCATGATAATCAAAGTCCAACTATAGTCGTAGATTTGATCATCATTGAAATTTATTAAGGAATAAAACGAATGTGTCATTTGATATCAAAGGTGGATTTATTCTTACTAATGCTTTTTTCGTGGATAATTGTATATATATATCCGCATTAGATACATAGAAGAGGATTTAATCGATTGATTTCACTGATGAATTTAATATGCAATCAAAATTTAATCTAAAATTACTAGTATGGTAAAAAGGTGTCATATTCCTTAGCGAAATTGCATTTAAAATATACACTTTCACCCAAATTAGATTTTACCGATTTTGCTGTTTACCGACACAAATTATTCTAAACTTTTTCATTGGTGAAGCTAATCAATAGTTGCTAAATAAAACAAATGAAAAGTGGTTGACAAATAATACACAAACAAGGTTTATTTTTGCCTATTTCTATATTCTTAATACACCTTTACAAAACGTCCCTTATGTCGTATTTCTTCTTTTCGCTTATTTGACACAATTATAGCTTCATTTTAAATTTATTCCGTATATGTAGGACATGTATGGTTATATTATCAAACAGGAATTTACATATCTAAAATTTAATACAAGTTGGATAGACTCGATACACACAACAAAATGTACATATGAAAAGGCCATGTGGTTTAAAATCGTTAGGGTAATCGAAAACATTTGGATATCGATAACACGGCGAATAATTGACGTGAAGGTAAAACCGGGCAACAATCCAGAACCCCACGAATCAGCAGCAATTTGTTAAGTGGATTTTTGCCCGAGACAAGCTCGCGGCTCGTTGCGCTCCTGTACACAATTTCATTATGTCTGCCTGCTCGCCCGCGGCCTCTGCTATCAACTTATACAGTGTTTTGTGCAGGTAATGAAATATTTGACATTTTTCGTTTGCCACTTCATTTTTTTATAATAGTTATCTATAAAATCTACAAAATTTTATATCCTTGATGGGTTTATTTTGACGGATTAACGGACACACATCCAGACAGATAGACGGTGCGTTTTATATAATGTAAGGATTTATTCGTTGTATCTTGAGATAAACAGTTCAGTACTTTTTCTTACTTTCTTTTGTTTTTGACAAGCTTTGCTCATAATGAGTAAGGTCATAATTAGACAAATACTAGTTATATTTTTTTTAAATCTTAATTCACCAACCCCTCACAATTGATTCTATATAACTATTACACGAATTATAAGGACGGGGTACTTTACAAGATGGACATTTCAAATCAATTCGTGCCCACGCAATCGTGTCTATGTCCCCTATGCAATCACTTAAGAATTTTATGAACCGTAATGATTAAGATGTTTTGTCGTGCTTTAAGCGTGGCAGAGGGTTGAATTTAATCGTTTAACTAGTCGTGTCCGGAATTTTGAACCACGGATTACGTCACAAAGGACTAATTGTTTGGATGTTTTAAAAGTTTTGTGTGTAGGGAGATTAATTGTGTAAAAGAGAAAGATATACAACAAGATACATTACGAAAAACCCGCCATTCACCTTCAAGTTAGAAGACCTGTTGCCAAATATTAATGGGTGTGCTCTGGCAGCATCATTTGAGAACCAATATCTCTAGGCATAGTATGTTTACCATCGTAGACCATATCGTCACTTAACATCTGGTGAGATTGTGGTCAAAGAACTGAACCTATAACGTGTGAATTAAAATAGCATGCTTAACATCTTGGGCCATTTTGTCATTTAACATCAGCTTAAGCTGTAATCAAAGCATTATACCTAAATAATATTAAAATATTATTATTTTTCGTCTACCACAATACTTAGATCAGTTTTTATTTTTTATTTTTTTTGCATTTTATAATGAGGAGAGTAAACTGACCTAATTGTGAAGGTTATGGTAACGTCGAAGACGCTCAGCATCTTTTGGTGGAATGTACCCGAAATGCGGGGGCTACAAGTTGTTAGGTTTTGGCCTTAGGGTTATGTTATTTAGATATAGGCGTGTTCCGTGGTGTTCTAGCAGAACCGATGTCCGATTCTGCTAGTATGCTATGGAACTTTATTATTACAAGTAGTAAGTTAAGACTCAATTTAATTTAGTTGTTTTTTATTTTTAGTATTATTATTGTCATTTTTGTAAATTATATTGGGTATGCTCTGATAGGGCTGGCATTCAAATAAATGATTACAAAAAAAAACAACCAAATCTAAATTTACTTTGTTTAATCTTCGATGATATTAGCAATGGTGAATTGCGAAAAAAAAGGTAAGACATGAAACGAAGTCTTTATTTTCAAAATCAATAACTGATGCTATTTAAGTTTAGATGACAAACGGTAGAAAAGGGGCAAAAGAGCGTTCTCTATCGACATATGGCCGACATCTATGTTACAATGAGATTTTTACACCCTATTCGGGTGCGACAAAATCGATTCCCAATTCGATATGACCCTCTTGTACTCTGTTAGTTAATAGAGTGATATGTATTTTTAGTATGTTTATGTAAAGTTTTTCTTATTGTATGATATTTTGTTGCAATTATAAGTGAAATATACATTTTGTATTAATATAGTGTTTGTATTTACGAAGTGACTTCGAACGTGTATTTAAATACATCTTGGTGTTCTTAGAATTTACTATCTGATATGTGAATATGTATTACAAAAAAAAATGAGGGTTCCGTATACAAAAAAAACTAAATGCAGTGAAGAATATATGAAACGCGGGCGCAACCGCAGGCACAAAGCTGGTTATTATAATATGTTTAAAAAATAAGGAAAAGATAAAAGAACGTAATTTGAAATACTTAAGATATAAAACTGTGGCCACATCGACTGCAGTTTGCCCGTGATTTTCTGTCTTACGAACGGCAGTACGAGAGAATCACGGCTATTATATTATCCCATTAGATACGCCGCGCTACGGAGCTTCTCTCTTTTCTTCTCGCCAAATAAATTCCCCTTTTCCGCCGTTGATACGGGCATGTCTATTAGATTTTTGTATGTATATATAGCTGTAACATAATCATGGTTTTTATAAATTACCATTTATCAAATCTTACTTTTGTGATTTCAGTAAAACATCACTTTTACCGATAAGAAAACTAAAGTTTTCTTGATAAATTCTTATTACAAATAGTTCGCAACTACGAGTTTATTGGTGCACGACCTCGGAACGTCTTGGCCAGCAGTAAAACACGCTGTAAAACTTTCTCTAATTTCATAAGTATCTTTATTAATAGCTTTGAAATTTCTCCGGTTCGTTCACTTGAATATTCGAATATGTACTATACAAAGTAAAGACACAAACGCAACTTACGCGCAAAATTTCTTTAGAGAAATAAATAAAATATTTTAAATAAAAGTTTATCGAATTGTACACTCACGTAAACACAATACAAATCACGCAAAATCTGTACAAAAAGGTTGAGGCGCAACAAAAGAATTCGGTACACTTACAACGTAATGTAAACCAAAAAGAAAACTGGTCCCAAAAGCATGCCCTGGGGGATACTCGTTCGCTTCGCCCGGCCCGATACAGACACGACGACTGGTGATTAGGCTTCTTATCCACGAGATAGCGACAGAAACTGTGCAAGACTTAACAACTAGGACCGTTTTCTTATTCCCTTCGACCAAGCGTTTTCTTGCCCGCCGACTTATCTAATGCTACTACTGACTGTTCAGCTTAAAATTTCTTTGTAACATTAACGGCTAAGTTTTCGCGCTTATGAATTTTATCAACGATAATCAAATCGAATGGCGTAATTAAAATTATAAAATTAGTCTTCACAAATAAGAATGAAGTCTTATATCTCTGACAGTATTTGGTATGTTTATTTATAAAAAACAAATATTATTACTTTTACGTATTCATGAAAAAAATCAAGTTATTTTATATTGGTAAATTTGATGATTGGTTTAAAATAGTTAAAGCTTTGTTGTTTGAAAGTCCAAAAGAAACAAGATAATTTTTATCCAGTATATTAAATCCAAATTCAGCTGTTGCTCAATTCAAAGACGTTACAGTGATATTTATATTTTATGTGATATTATTTTACACACTAATGCACTAAATCTACGTAAATCAATATGTATCGTTAATGAGATGTCTTATCATTGAAATATATCTCGTGTCCCATGTACCACCCCTCGTTTTTTTTACTTAATAAATCCGGGTGAGGATCGTAAATTGAAATATGATAAAGTTAGTAATAAGCCTCGGTATCGTATCGACCCTTCGACTGCATTAACCTCTCATGCTCATGCTTTATACCGATTCATTGGTATTTACTTACGTAATGTTATCGCCTATCGCAAATTAAATATGTATGTAAAATAAACGATTTTAACGTAATCATATTCATTTGTTATTTTATAGATGTCATAGTTGTCATTAATTTTGTATCAGTTCTGACCCTATTTTTTAATGCAATCAAGGTAAATTCAATACAAAAAGCTTTATTAAAATTATTAAGACTTTACATTGTAACAAATCGGTAGGTACGTTGGCCATCGGATCGATTTGATTTTAAATAATTATAATCAGATTTTAGTTGCAGAGTTCTGTAATTTTCATTTTTAATGTATCCTTTTCCCGGGCCATGTCCGCGTCTTCTATCTCAATTCCGACCTCATCGCCGATTCCAATACGTGATTCGTCGGTTCGCAAATTATTCGGTGAAAATTCACCATCTCGTTAGAATGTGCGAACCGGTCGGGCGCGGCGAGCCAACCGCTTGATAAATTGTCTGGAATAATAATGATGAATTGCAACTACTCGGCTTCCGGTGTTGGAAACTAATCTGTGAAACGATTTTATTATAAATGTAGACTTTTATTAAAATTCGAATACGTTTTATTTTTATTATTATTATTACATATTAACTAACTAGCTGTCCCTGACTGGCTCCGAATTAATAGATGAATTAAATTTAGGGTTTCTTCCAATCCGCTCAGAAACTTCCGGATTCCATGACGAGATGTCATCAAAAACGCCTTTTCATGCAAAATGTATGAAAAAAATTGTTTTATTCACAATTCTTTTTTAGCTTTTTTTTTAAATTATGACTCTGCTATTTAGGGTGAACCAAATCAAAAATAATAAAAATCGGTCGAGCTGTTCTTGTACTATTCGGACTTTGTTTTCCGAGTATATATCAAACTTCTAGTTAATAGAAATAACTTTGTTTAATATAAAACGTATGTAAACATTCCACGACTTGCTAACTTGTAGTTAATATTCAAGATATCAAAGAAATTTAATTAACAAGTTACTATGTAACTAAAATTCGAAAATCAGCGTAGGTAAATAATATTCAAGAATCTACGTCTCGAAAAATAATTTCCAAATTAAATTTAATTCGACGTTTGATATTATGTAGAGCTCGGAGAAATTACTTCAAATTAGCGACAAATCTATTAAGAATGGGACGTCTCGGGCCCATTTAATTAGTGACGGGGTTTTATTATCCCCTCTTTGCTTCCATTCGTTCAGAAATTCAACTGTAATACCCGCCATATTGGCGAAGCTTAAATAATATTGGGCGTACCTAATAATAGCATGTTTCTTTGAAGAAGAAATTGTATTTTAATATTCATATACGTTTTGAATATTTTCTTTACGGTATCTGGTTTGATTTGTGTCCTCTCATTAAGTGTGGTTATAAAAGTTATAATGTAAAAGCGTTGTTAAATTTAAATACATTCATGCGCGTGACATCTCTTTTGAAGACAAACACACCCGTAATATAGTGTCAGGTAGTAAAACAAACTAACGTTAATAGTTGCTTTTACGAGGACATTGCGTGAGCTGGGGGTCAGCTGTTTTAAAATACAGAACTAATTGTTTTATAATATTCTTCATTAAAGTATTTTCATTGAACATTTTTTTGTTTTTAATTATAAAACGTTTTATTAATGACAAAAGTAGGTAAATAAAAGCCAACTTTATATCCGTATAATTTGATTATTCTATTAGATTTTCAATTTACAAATAATTTGTTTTCTTCAAACTTTCAATACGGATTATGATTTGATTTCAAACGATATGAAATCATTAGATTAACCTGAATAAAACAAAATAGTTTTATATATTTATAGGGTATAATATCTAGGCAATGATAAAAAAGTTTATGATATTTTTATCCTTTGTTTATCTAAAAAAAAAATTGTTTTTTTTTTTGTTATCAGTACCTATTATTGATGTTTAATGATACAATTAATTTAAAGAAATAGAAATAATCTTTTCTAAAGATTCCAAGTAAAAATTGTTAAATTTCAACCATCAAGTGAACTAGTGAAAATAAATGTATCTAATATTATTTATAAAATTACTACATTTATTCTACTTTTCATTTGAATTTAAAATAACATTAGTGATCATAAAAAAAGGAAGCAAAATATCACTTACATTCAATTTATACGAGTGGCTTATTCATTTGCTTATCTTGATTTGAATATAATCATGCCTTTTTATTTGATTGACGGTTTCGGCGATCTCCTCCAATTTTACGTTTAACTAATTGACCTCGTCGAAATCACGCGCATCTTTAAATGTTTTATATCCATTAGTTTGATGATAGTCTGTTTCTATGTTATGAGTGTGATTTCGTACATTATTTAACTCACACACTAATACTTGAATTAAATTGTAACTAATATACGTAGTGGTGTTTTCTTTGAACTGTCCATACGCTGTTGACTGTAGTAGAAGCCTTGACAGCTTTAGAGCGAGCACTTAAGCACTTGGTAGAAATAAGGTACGGACATCCGTTTGATTCAGCGTTGCAACATTCCGTGGAGTTAATTGAAAGAAAAAAATCTCCAATAATTTTTACACATGGTGGGTGGGAGTGAATGGCGGCGAAACTACAAGAGCACTTCATACAGAGCCGTAGCGTTCGTCTCGCGTCAGCGCTACGTGTTTTATAGTAACACGTGCTGGAGTCTAGATGCTGTACCGTCCCGCCTGCTGTGTACGGAAACATTTAAACTAAACCCTTAGTATGTAAGAGTGTGAAGTACAGTTTAATGCGTGTGACGGTATTGCAAGTAGTGTCAATGCACAGCACTGATAATGGGTATATTAGCCTACCTAATTAGGGATAGGAGTACGTTTTTGGTCGCTGCAAGAGGGGCTAGAATTTCATCTCATGTTAAGTCACGATGCGATGTAGGATGGTAAATTCGTTAAGCTCAGTGGTGTTACTTTTAACTAATGCTGCCAGAACATACATATTGGTGTCTAGTGATAGACTTTCAAATAGGGCATTTGAGAATACATTACATTATTACATAAATATATTTTTCCTTCACCGAAAGCTCGTAGTGATTATAGAATAAAACAGGAGGAACGAACCTACGTCGATCGATGCGATATCCGACCATTAAATAACTTTCTTTGAATCTAGATTTATTTTTATTCATATTTAATTTAGAGACTTAGATTCAACAAGAAGATCTCAGTCTTACGTAATATAAACTTACAATTTATTACTTCCATAAAAATTTGGTTTCTATGTTTGCACGCTAAGCAAAAACTTTACTAAAGGCTCCTGAATCCATCGGTTTAGATTGAGTTGTACTCTGTTTCCTTAGGTTTTATTACGGAAACTGTAAATATAAACATAAAAATGTGCTAATCATTTTTAATCAATTATACCATACAATGACTACGTAAAAACTGATTTCTTGTGGTATATAAAAAATAAATTAAGCTCCTTAATCAATTTTATAATGAACGCAAATATAATATCCTATATAGAAGCACATACTAACGTGGAGTCATGCCCAGCAAGACGTAGTCAGCGCATTTAAGCGCCAATTAATTATTAAGGGACACTGAGCGCTTCCTTTGGCTCTTTGATGGCGACTGTATAACAATGCGGCTATGTCTAGTGATTGCTCGCTTTGTAAATTACATTAGTTATAGTGATTTGATTATATGTACAATATTAACTTAATAATCAATTAATATCAAATCTTCAATTTATGAATAGTAGATATTCGTTAATACTTCTTGGTTTTTTTCTCAAAAATCATTGGTATCTTTACTATGATTTATTTGTAGGTCGAAGTTAATTTAAATCAGAGATTTTTGTTTATTAGAAAACTTAAGATCTTTATGTTACTATTATTATTAGATTGAAAGTGTAAGCCGAAGCTCATTTGAGTATTTATATGGAGTTTTTAACTCATATCTAGGTTTAGCAAGAAGGTGCATTTAGGCGCTAATTAATTATTAAAAGATATACTGAGCATTGGCTTTCTACATAATTAATCGTATAGCACAATATTAGCGGTGTATTTTGTTATCCATCTGCTTATCGAGTGTGTATGATTACAAAAAATAAGACGTTGATACGTCTTAATTTTCAAAGAAAATATCGTATACTTCACGGAAAAGTAAACAACTCAAAAGGTCTCAAGAGGCATGTTTCAAAATTGAATCTTGAAAGTTAAGATTGGGATCTAATTAGAAATATATCGTTTTTTAGTGTTCGTTTTAGAGAAAAGGAAAATTGATATTTTACAAAAAAAGAATGAGTTCGAACATTGAAACCGGCCGTTAGTCCAATGGCTGTGTAAGGCCGCATGTAACTATGTAAAAGTTATAAAATATTATTCTAACATTGGATATGCATAAATAGAGAGCATTTTATAAAATGTCACAATAGTGTACATGTATGGTAGGTATATATAAAATGCTTCTAAAGTGTATTTCGGTAAACATGAAGCGGGGTTGCCTTTGATGGAAGCGCCTTCTTCAATTGTCAGTTCTAAATCCAATTTTCACTTTATATTGGTAGTTTCAGATGTCGAAGGGTGCACTTTAAATTGACATCTTCTATAAAGTGACACTATTTGTAATACCTTTCCATTCTCATGTGGTCGGCAGGGTGAGGAGAAAGGTTTTTTTTCTTACTAATAAAAAAGTAAAAACATACTTTAGGCTACCTATAAAAACGTATAAAAAGAGATAAATTTTTTACTGAATTTATAGACAAGAGATATAGATTCAAGATTTAAAATATGGAATTCTAACATAAATCTTAACCCAAACCTAATAAGAAATATTAGGTTGTTTGTATTATTTTATCAGTGATGCCGAAAAACTGCGTATTCATGACCCTCTGATTTTGTGTAAATTTTTTTATACTCTAGAATTCGATGTACATAGTTTTACATCGTGATTCATTTTATCTTTAAAGTTTGTTTTTTTTTAGGTATACGTAGGTTTTGGTTTGTGTAGATCAATCGATAAGTCAAATATTTAAATTCATGGAATTCATAATATAAAAAAAATATTCTGAGTATCAACGTCGTATGTATGAAATGTGTTTTTTATGTTTCAAAATAATACATTATAAAAAATAGTTTTATATGAGAATTAATTTACAATAATAAATCATATTGAAACATAACACGCACAAATATTCATGTCTTTTGAATATAAGAGTGTATACTATATAACATGAAAATGTATATACATATAGGTACATTGTATTTCGTAATGTAGTCACTTTAGTATAAGTACTTATTTTGTGATTCTTTTATTTCCGAAAATTAATAAAAGTTTAAATAAAAATTATATTATAATAAAGTATTTATATCATCTTCTCAAGTAATTAAATTACATTCGAAATAGAATCGAAGAAAATTGAAACAATAAAAAAAAAGTAAAGCTGACTGAATCCGTCTCCGAATCATATTTTTCCTTTTTCGCAAAATCGTCCAAAAGGAATCCGGTTAAACTCCGACTGGGGTAGATTAAATTGCATTGAGCTATCCATTAACGCCTCGTCAGGTCGAATATTCAACATTTATAGTATTATTTTTTTAGTATACGTATATTGAAATTTGGTTTTGAGATTTATTTATTAATCTTATAAAAAAAATCACAGTATAGTCAAAAAAGTTTAAATAACTTTAAAGTACCGAATACGAAGTAATACATATTTCAAGTTTTTAAAAACCAATAGTATGGTTTTAAGGTTTAAACCAATAGTACTCGTGTCAGAGTACGTGTATGTATGGGAAATGTTAAATGAGTGTGTCAGTTATTACATTTAAATGATTTAGATATATTACGTCTGCAACTAACTTTTACCGGACTAACTTTTGAAACCGATTACGAATGAGATGAAAAAATCAATGTCACTGCAAAGACTATGATATGATTTGGTTGGAGTAATTATTTTGTTAATATATGTTAGTTCTAGTTAGAACATTTTAAATCTTCGCTTGAGCTACCAATGAATAATCAACAAGTAGGACACACGTCGCAAGTTACATATATCATAGATTAATTGATAAATAAACGTAGACTATTCTATCTGTTAAATGGTTAAATAACAGCTTGCTAGTTTGGAATTTTATTGTAATTTATCTCACAATTATCATTATTTTAAAGTTTAATTGTAAATGTGATGTATTTGTGAGAATAATATAAAAGTATTATTAGCATACAAGTGATAAGGGTTATTTATAATATTACCCTGCAAGAGATGTTACTCTGTTCAAATATAGGCGCTAAGTGCATTAAGGTATTGAGTGTTTAAATCGCTCATTTTTAGTTTTTAAATAAAACTATGAGTAATAGTCTATAAAAATTTTAATGTTTCTTAATAAAACATTTTATTAAAGTTAATAACCTAAAATAAAAAGGTTCATACTAACAACTCTATAGACATACGCTGCGTAGATTTTTTCTCAACATTTGTTTTCGTTTGCGTAACAATTTTTCCCGTTGTCACGTGGAGTTAATGAAAGAATTAGCTTTCATTACAACTGATACGGTTTCTTAAAGGGATTCCCGAATGAAGACGTAGTGCCTTCGTAACCTTTCCCATGGGCGGGGATCGATGTGTAGAGGTCTCCCGCTTATCCGTGATTAGTTTTTATACGTACGAAATATTTCTAAGAATTCACAAATCTAGTATGACGGTTGTGAGCTTTCTTTACGATTTTTTTAATCTGTATTGTAAATTTATCCTATTATGAAGTCTGTGGAAAAGTTGAAGACGTCCAGCATTTGTTGGTGGAACGTATAAAAAATCTCGCATTTTTGGCTACTGTAGTTCGATCCAGTGATTTGGGCCCCTTTTCCAGCAGGTATGTGTTCCCTATCCCTTGCTATGATGGTTTTATTAAATGAAAACAATACGAATGTGTATTTATATTTTATTAAAGTCGTTGTTAAACAAACACGGAATTGCAGCTAGTATAAAAATATAATGGAGTTAATATACTCGTAAATACTATTCTCACAATTTCATCTCATTTAGGTACCAATAAATGTTAGAACGACCTATATTTATATTTAATATGTATTACAAAGAGGAAAGATTTGTTTGTTGGTAATAGATAAACTAATGAAGCTAATGAACCGATTAGCTACATTATCAGATCAGAATATCATTTTGTATATCCGTGCGAAGCTGAGGCAGGTATATATATATATATATATATATAAGACAAATCGCATTGATATTCAAATTAAATTCCATCTAATCCATCCATCCATTCAACCGAAAAACGCCCACTGCTGGACATACATAGGTCTCCCCTAAAGATCTTGCGCCACCTGTATCACCAGGTCATCGGTCCACCTTGTAATATAGGGGGCCTACCCACGCTACATCTCCTGGTGTGTGATAACCATTCGACAACTTTCGTAGAGACGTTCCAGAGGTAGACTTTCGTCTTGTCTATGTTCATTTTAAGGCCAACTCGTTCGGATGCTCTACTGAGATCACCAACCATCGTACTTAGGTCTTCTGCGGTCTCAGCCATGACTTCTATACCATCAGCAAAGCGGAGGGGTGTTATGTACTTGCCGTTTATGTTAATGTCAAGTCCTTTTCAATCCAGAACCTTGAAGTCATCCTCGAGCGCAGCGGTGAACAGTTTCGGAGAAATAACATCTCCCTGTCTAACGCCACGCCGCAAAGGTTTCGAGGTCTGGTTTTGTAATCGGACTGACATGGTGACGTTTTCGTACAAATCCTTTAACACTTTGATATACCGATAGTCTAATTAAATTAAAAAACTGTTATTTAATATTTACTGATGTAAATCATAAGATTGATCTAATCAATAATTGATGTGTCACTTCTGGAAAGTATCATATTTGAATATTAACGATATTCTTGACTGTTTCTATACCAAAAAAGATGTTATTAAAAAGTAAGTTCATTATTATCATTATTCCACGTTTACGAAATTACGAAAGACGACCGCCGCTTGGCATAGCATACAATTGCCACAATCGCCACGTTTGGCAGGCGGGTTGGCGATCGCAGTCAGGTGTTTGTGGCGCTAAAAGGATGCTGCTGCTCATCACCTGGTTTATCCCATAGTTGCCTTTAACGACACAACGACACCCACGAGAAGATATGGGATGTTGCTATTCTTAGCCGACCGCACACGGCATATGAACAATAACGAAAAAAAATGTTAATGATAAACAACCTTAAAAGTATACAAAAAAAAAACCAAAACATAAACGTTATATCGGCTATCCGCACAAACTGCCCTATGAAAATATAACGGCAGCGATAAAAAACGAAACGATGGAAAAGAAACCAAACGTTTCCGACGAAATTTTTTCCAAAGATCGTACACAATAATATGCGTGTCCTTGTCTTACATAAGTCAGATATGTATATCTATCCTTTATCTGAAGTTTTCCTTTTATAGACGAGTCGATAATATTTGGACCGCTTCGCATGATACGAGTGTTAAATATTTTATGATGTCCAGTGTGCCGACGTAAGGTTGAACAAATTCTTAAAAAGCTTAAGTTAGCCTATACAACATTCGTATGTGTGCTCGATTATATCATGTTTAACAAGAAGACTAAAGACAAACCAAGTTGTAAGGGGTTTTTTAACATTCTATAGGTATTAAGGTAACAGCAATGTTCACATTACGTTACTGACCCTAAAATTAGAAGCAATTGATAGCCACGATTTACATATCAAAATACTTTCGGAGTGAATCTACTAAATTTTCTTTGATCTTAAATATATAGATGACGTATTTTTACTATGAATAATTATTATAGAATCTTAATATAGTATATTATAAAAATATGCTATAAACCTTAATACAAAATTATTCGATTTACTTAATTACAATTCAGTTTTTTGTCACGTTTTGTCTCTTACAAACTGTCTTGGTGTAATGTCATTAATCTTAGGAGGCTGGCAGCGCAGCAAACGACCTCCCGTTAAGACCCTCCATGGGTTGGGCGCCTTGTAATATGCTTATACAGACAGTAAAGCGAATAACTAAACACCGAAAACGTACACGCCAAATACAACCTTCAATTAATCGACATTAGGAGCATTAACGCATGTCCTGATTTCATGCCCTTCTGACCTTTGGCCGCAATGTAAACGAAATAAGAAAATAAAGAAATCCCGAGAAAAAAAAGATAGTACGTAAGATGTATTTTTTTTCGCAGAAGAGCGTGTCGGTACCATTGTTAAATATATTGTCCAATCAGTATCAAGGAACGAAGAGGAATTAGCGTTTGAAAGTGAACGGCCCGAAAAAAATCCCGGTCTACCCTTTTACGCGGCGTAACGTAATAAAAAAAAAAAAGAAATCTTATTTGAATTCGGAAGACGAATTAAAAAAAGAAAATGAATTCTGCACCAATTTAAACTGGTCGAGTTTCTAGACGATTTTCGGGGATCGGTGCGGCTTAATTAATGCATTAGAGTTGAAAGTCCCGACATTCCGTACGTAAGTCCTTATTAAGTACTCTCTCTATCTTTATTTATATAACTTAGTTATAGTAGTTATATAATTTTTCATTCAATTCTACTATCAAGCTCCCTTATATGAAGATAATAAAACGTCTACTGTATCTAATCTAGTGAGAGGCTTAGAAATTGATCTCCTAGGTGAATTACAATAAGTAGACAATTTACGAACGTACGTTGATCAATAAGATAATTTTAGGCTTAAGTCCTTTAATTTGAAGGCAGATTATCTACTAAATAAAGGCCCTTGTCCATCAGTAAAATACAAAAAACGGAGTAAAATTATTATTTAATTAAATAATTATTACATAAACGAACTCGGCGGGAGATATAAGCAATCGTGTAACAGGCATCAAAATGGAATTTAGTCCATAAGGATACGTTTCATAAGATACTTTTCTTCATCGAAAGCACAAATTTATTGAGTGACACAAAACTAAGTTTTCTGATAGATGTTAAGGCAGTAAACCATTATCATTGCAAATATACATAAAAGGCAATACAGATTCAATCTGATTTGTATAATGTTAAAAGATCTGATTGTAAATGTCAAATAATTTGAACAAACAACAGAAATGATTATAACTCTTGACGAATAAACATATATTGCATACCAAATACAAAACATATGTTCAGATCATGCATTAAATCAAACAACCGAAAGATAAATGTAAATATGTTTAGTTTAAAAGAGTCTGGTAATAAATAATTTGTCGAACTGCCGGACTAAAAGAATTTTGTATAGGTACTCGCTTTCGAAATATTTCAAACCAGTGCAATCAATTAAAATGGAAATAATAAAACGCTTACTGCGTGTATTATGTTATATATATTATAAGAAATGATTTTTTAGTCTCTAGGTCTTAGTAAAATTTGTAGATAAACTTTTAAATTAGGTCTCCGTTTATTTATTCCTGTATAATAAAAGTGCCTAGGGACGTTATTTATTAACTGATTGTAATAGACTTGTTTTTTTTTTCAACAATCAATTTTTTATTTATTTTCTATTCTTCCACGGTTTTTTCACGTCTTTTTCACGCAACTGTACTGGTACCACTATACACAATCTACTTTCGGATCTGGTAGGTAAAGAGCTAATACTCTAATGAGTATCTCCCTTCGATTGGATTACAATATTGTCTTTTTAAACTGTTAGTCAAGATGTATGTATTGTAATTACGCAAAATCTATACGAAGAATATAAACTGGCAATATAAAACAGTTCAAGACATTTTTCTTATCTTTATGTTCATCAGCTATTGACTGAGCTTTAGCGTTATCAATAAAAACATTCTGGAAATAATTTCTTTTTTTTTTAAATTTTCAATGAAGATTATGGTCTATTCAAGTGGCGATACTACTATCCTTGTAGTAGTCATATATTAAGATGGACAAGTATAATTATTTTAACTCAAGAAAGTTCTATTTAATAGGTACTTTGGTCAACGTTTAGTATATTAAAACTAAATAAAAGATATGCTTGCCATTTTCAGAATATTAAATAAAAATAGGTAAATTGAAAAGGAAAATTATAGAAATTCGTTGTAATTTTTTTCTATTGTTTGTTAATATCTGACAGGTTCAATACAAAAATCAAAATTGTGAGATTAAAATAGTTTCGAGTATCAACATTAAATATAGTACCTATAACAACCCTTTTACAATCCGGCAGTAAGTACTTAGGCTTCGAAAACACTGTAAATTATGAAAGCTCAATTTGTACGCGCAATAACAATGTATATAAAATGATCCGTTTTGTGTGACCGTATGAACAACGCGAATTTCCCGATAATAAATTATATTCCTTGTCCGCTTACGTCGGGTTAACCGGCATTTATAAACTACCCCGGTAATTTATAACTATTACCCCACCGATCACGTGATATCACTTTATAGCGTATTCAACCGGTAAATATGAGGGAACCGGGTAATAATATTCGTTCGTATGAAGTGTATACGAGGAATTAAGTTATGCCTACACGTTGGATATTGAAGTTACAGAACGAATTTAAATACCTTAGAAGGGTTCAGTTTAAACCATTGAAAAGTTTACTAGTACATTTTTTTTAAAAGATGCATTGTAATGGATAATGATCGACTAATTAAATTGTTCTTCCTTTTTAGAGCAAGCTTATTTTTTATATTAATGAATTTCATTTCGTCATTTTTCATATTTCTTTTTAAATCTGATACCTACTTCGCATTTGTAGATGACCTACTTTTTGATAGACATGGACCACATTTGTTTTTAATTTACCATTTCTATGGCAAAATTATAAATAGAATTTAAAAGTTCCAAAACTTCCTATACGGATTAACCCCCTGAGCACTAACCTAGCGTTTACGCCAGCTTACCATTGTTTTCCTATTGTCTAATTTTTATGGTAATCGACATATTAATAAAAAAATATTATTTTAAATTTATATTTCCCGTTAGCGCACCGCACGAATCTTCGTGCCTTATAACACTACAACTACGTACTTAATGTAATCGCGCTCAATATCCTTTGTTCACTTTCAGACTCATTAAAAAGGCGATGCAATTTAATGAGTTGATAGTGTGCGTTAACCCTCCGCTACGTTTGCAAATATCGTTGAAGCGATACGTTCTATTATAATCCTTAACGTGTTCTACGTAAGGTTGAAGTTTGCTTGTGCTTTTGTGATGAAGTATTGGTATGTAGGGGTCGAAGATTAGTGGCACACGCCTACCCGCCGGAGCGTTGAGCGGCTGATGGCGCCCAAGAGTGTAGTTACAATTAGACCGGTGCCCACAATGAAGTGATGCCCGCGTAATGTTGCCCCTTGTCTTTGTATGTTGATTGCGAACGAAAGAGCTCTCTACTTTCTAGAACTATAGAATTATGAATAAACATACGGCGTATAAGTAATGATGTGCTGAAAATCATCCGATTTAAAAGTTAAAAGTAAATGAAATACTTGTATCGCCTTTGTTTTGATTCGCAATGTTTCCAATTAATTTTAATATTTATCCCTCAGTGCTACAAGTTGATATATGTTATGTAAGGATGGTGAGAAATAGGGAACCTATTTGAATTAATAAAACTTGAACGAAAACAAAAGACGCGTATTTATGTGTACAGTTTTTTTTTTATAAGGTACCGAGTAGTTTATACTCTACATAACATAACATAAGCTCACGCCTGTTATCCCGGAAGGGTTAGGCAGAGGTGAAATAGCGATCTACGAAATGTGGGTGACATTTCGCCGAGCTTAGTTCCGTCCCAGATGTGACAGGGGGCGAGCCTGTCGCCATATCGGGTACAAATACCAAACTCCGGGATGATACTGAGTAGAAAAACCGAATACCACTTGACCCGACCCGGGGATCGAACCCGAGACCTCAGAACGGCAGTCGCACCGTAATACAACTGCGCCACCGAGGCAGTTTATACTCTATGTTGTGTAAAATCTGCCCATGATATTAAAATACCTACTAAGTCCGGAAAAGAGAAAAAAAATATAGCTTCAAGAAGTGGCCGATAGATAATATTTCATATTAAATAGGAAAGAGTAAACTTGATATTAAATGGTTACTGCAATTAATAGATATTCAGAATCATCGTAAAAATGCACAGTATTTCCAACAGCTCTCAGGCAAAAATCTGTTACCTAAACACTAATTGGAATACTTTGTATGTCATTGTTTATTACTAATCTTGGGAACGAAAACGTCAACGCAACACTAATTGATTTGCGTCAAAAATAAATGTGACGGTGATACTTCTGTAATCGAATCTTGTACTCTTTCTGCCACTTTAGTTCATCGTAAGCCCTGAATCAAAACACCAGTAAAGCTATAGAATTCTGCTATAAGTTGCCAGGATAAATGCATTCAATAGAGCTCACTAGGTCATTAATTCAGCGCTGAAGCTCAGTAGGAATTAGCTACGAGTATTTTTTAAGGGTATTAATTGGGCACTGTTGTTTAAGCAAAAACATACTCAGTAATGGAGTCCAGAACACAAGAGAGTCCAAGTTATATAAAACTCATCTCATTATCCGAGTTTTGGGTAAGCACGCGTTTCTCCCGGAAGAGTTCTAGACAGTCACTGTCAAGAAAGATTCTGCAGTATAGGTTTATTTTTATTTAGTCCCCTTACATCTCAGACATAATCCGAGTTTTGTTTACTTTTTTTGTGGCTTTCCCCAATTTTTTTTTCTTCCTATATGTGCCTTTATTGTTTTCATCTTATTTCTATTTTACAATTTTATTATATTTCTTATCTATGTATTCCTATCGCATTGTGGTTATGTCGAATCTTTATATTTACTCAAATCCTCTTTCTAATTTACAATCCTTATTTTATTTCTTATCTCTTGTTCTATTACAATTTGTTTTGTCGGATCTTTATTTATTCATAATTCAGTATAGGTTGTAGGTCTAAGCAGTAAGCTTTAATAGTGTGGGGCAATCACAATAGTTCTTGTAGACGGCAGTGATACAGGTATGTTATAGCTTGCGTAGTCCCTTTAAAAATAATAATAACAAATGGTATAGAAAACGCATGTTACATTCCAACCCATTGTCTCAATAAATAATTATATTAACTACCTGTTATTTTTATTTACATTCATGAAAATTTGTATGAAACTGGCTTCGTTTATCGGTCAACGAGTTTTAGTTCCATATAAAAAGTCGGGTTATGCTATCTAAAAGGGGGTACGATTCCTTAACTTCGTGCCTGTAGTATAAATAGTGGGGAGCAAAGGCGCTTACAAGCCGCGAGCGATTGCCCCGTCTCTACCAGTAGGTATATTGTCAATTGGAAACTACTCGGCTCCGAGAGCACAAGCGCTTTTAGATTTGAAAGAGTATACGTTTTATAGTATAAAGAAAACCTTGAGATCGTTCAACCTTCATGAATATTGTAATAAAGTAAAATAATTTTAATGTCAATTTCTGATATAATATACGTATTTGATCTTTAGATTTAGTTTGTATATCATCCTGCACCATATCTTCATTTATTCTCATGTGATATTATCATCAAAATGCTGGTATTAACTTAGATTTATAACAATTTTTTATGTGCAATAATTAATGAAATGTTTATTTTCTGTAACATATATAAAATCATTAAGCACAAAAACATACTACAAATTCGGTAAAACATTTTTAGTAAAAATTAAGTTGACTTGATTACAATTTATGATGATTTCATTGCTGTTATTTAGATTTCCTCATGACATTAATTTCCTATACTTGTATCTTATATTATGACTAGCTGTATTACCGCGGCGACGCTCGTGTACTTTATCGGATACAGACAGACGTTGCCTTTTATATGCGATGATAAAGATGTAAGATTGAACGCGATAATGGTCATTTTTATAAAGTTTTTTTTCTATAGTTGAGATTACTTTTGTTACAATTTAACGTAACTAAATATATACTAAAACCTTACCAGATAATTTATCCACGATTAAAAAAAATGTAAATCCATTCAGTGGTTCTCGAGTTATAAGCCAGCTAACAGATATACTGATAGATGGTCGTTGCGTTTTGTATAACGTAAGGTTTTGTAATAACTGTCATTAAAATATCCTTGGTTTCAGTGCAATGTAATTTGTATAAAGAAATGTGTTTACTTTTATAAATATATCAAGAAACACATAAATATAATTTTCAAATATACTGAACATGTACAATGTAGTAAGCATTATCTTAAAATTGCACGTGTACTGTGGATGGCTATGAAAAGGCGAGGTTTTATCGCGTTGCCATGACAACGGCGGGATGCCGCGTCGCCCGCGATACCCTCCTCGCACTCGGCGCATTGGAAAAACTACTACAGTGCTTTATATTTACTGCCTCTCGATATGTATACATATTATGCTCCCACATAAATATGTGTGATGGGAAAAGAAAGTTATTGTGTATTACGGATATTGAATCCTGTATAATAGACATATCTTGGAATACTTCATGTATAAGTAAGTATATTTATATATATTAGTTTTTGTATTTCCTTATAGTATAAATTATTTTTTAGGAAAAATACATACAATAAAATTTTGAAAGCTTGAACTAATATTTGGGCATGTTATTCTTTAAGGTTCAACTACACTAATTGATACTAAATAATGGAATGTATCATCTATTATAGTTTTTGACTTTTAGATGATTTGGTATATACAAAATAGGCAGTTTCAATTTTTGTTCAAATCTTACTATAAAGAACTGATACTGTAAAGAATCGAGTACAATGAAGCTTAAAAATTATTCAATATTATAATAAAAAATATGATTTTCGTTTTTCTTATTAAAAATTACCTAATGAATTAAATAAAAACAAAATCACAACAGTTCTGTCTAAAAATATTTTTTTCATATTTTTAGCTTTCTTTACGATTATATTTTTAATGTAAAAACATTTCTCATAATTTTAAGTACTTGCCCGTAAAACTGATCATAGAATTGTTTTTCTTTTTGTGTTTTATTTTTTTATGCAGAACTAATATGTTTTCATAAATTATTTTTGGTATTACAAAGCAAAAGCAAAGATTCTACTAACAAATTTAAACAACTGTTAGTGAAACTCTGCGTTGAAGCGAGTTTCAACTATTTTCGAAAATCAAAAGTACCCTGAGTTAGACGGACGAAATTCAGCTATGTACCAAAAAAAGTCCTCTCAAAATCGGGCACAGCCATCCCGGAGATTACCTGTAACAAACAGACAGACAGATAAAAAAAATTAAAATTGTATTTTTGGTAAAGGTGTCGTTATTCATAGGTAATTAGTTAAAAAAAATTACATTACAAACAAACCCTTCAATTTTTTTTTGATTAGTATAAATAACAATCTTTTTAGTCATACATTATGAAACATTCGACTACAGATATTGGAGGAACACGACAGCGATAGAAACTTTAAATATAATTTTAAATTTAATAATATGAATTAATCATACACGTAGATAACAAATGAACGTGACAATTTTTTTAAAAAATTATTGGTAATAATTGTTTGATATCAGCCAATGTTATGTCTATACCAGGAGTATTCACATTACACTATTTAATGACAATAGAAATCGTTCAATTGTAGGGGCATGTTTGCATGAACGGGGCAGGGGCGCAGTTAACCCTTGAATTCGGTACATACTGAAATATTAACGCCTCGTGTGGAAGCACGCGGAAAAACAAAGTCGAAAACTGGCACCGTTATGGGCCCGTCGCGTGTTGCGCAAAGATTATTTTTCAGTCATAGTCAAATACAGAGGGGACACTTCTTACATTCTAATTGATATGAAATACGCAGCGGTAGGTATGTGTTTAAATTGATACAAACTTCTCAATAGAATTTGATTTATGACACGATCATATTATAATCGTCATACAGTAATTGAACAGATTAATAATTATAACGAAATTGGACTTATTCGACTCTAAATATCTGAAAATAGTGACATGACTACAGAATATAAGGGTTTTTTTTTCTTTTTTTAAACTCGTTCACGATTATCTTGGTACAACAAAGAGTATAGATTAGTTCTCGTCAAACGATAATTAAGTTTTTTTTTTTTTTATGATATTGATCCTTGATCTTAAATTAATATAAGTTAGAAATAGAAGTATGTATAGTTTTTTCTTGTTCAAGACAATAACAAATTTAGATAACACAAAAAAAAAATGAGCTGAAGTTAACGTTCAAACACGAAAAACTTTAGAAATGCGTTCAAAAATAAAAACAGAAGGTGATCAACTTTTTTTCAATAAACACAATTATTTTATAGATATAAGGTAAAAGATTAAAATCTTTCGTTTTTTTTGGTTTACATACAAATTATATATGTGAACAATTGAGTTGGGTAATGATAATGAAGTCGGCTGTAATGCATAACAAATCGCTGTCATAGAAGATCTTATGTTCTGTTTGGAAGGTGAATTATGGTTTTAATTAATTCTTCTTCTTTATCCTCGTCTCTTTCTGTTATGCTGATTTTTTTCTAATCACGAGGCTCCATTTATTCCGCTGTTTAGCATTGTCATCGCTTGGGCCGAGTTGCTTCATGTTTTTCTGTTCCCTTTTCATCGAACTAATCAGCGCTCTGCTTAGCCATATAGCCACTTTCTCACTATGAGGGTATTGGGCTTTCGCATTAAATGTCTGTATCGTTTCAGTTTGGATTTAAAGATGTTTAGACGTGTAAAAGTGTCTCTTATGCACTTTATATTTAATTATCATTCTACCCACTTGACAAGGCATGCGTATTACTTTTGTAATTAATTTTCGAGGTTAATTATGAAAACGTTCAAATTTATTTATTTAACATGAATTCAAACAACTTCCTACCTGCATAATCTTTGTCGTCCGCATGGCGTGTCGGTATTGAGTGGTGGCAGAGGGGGCGTACTTTGGGGAGTCGATGCCGGCCCTGGGGACCGCCTCCCGAGGGACGATGGCCCGAGGGGCGAACGGGCGGGGGACGAAAGGTTAAAAGGGAAAAGTTATAAGGACCGCTTGTTGGCGGATCGCGTTTTCGTAGTTTGATTTTCGAATGTGATATTTGCGGGTTTCTTAATAGATGAGCGCTTGACTTGATGATCTACATTACTTTTTCTATTAAGTTTATTAACTTGTAAACGTTTGTATTAAATTGAAATTATTTTTATTGCCATACTCGTACATTTTTATAAGTCAAGTAACCATAGTAGACATATAGATGAATATATTACAATCAGAGTATAACGATGACCATAAACAATTACTATCATCGTGTCTTCAAACGCCATGAAAATCTTCAAATCAATGTACTCGTATATATGTATATTGATTAATTTCAATAATCCGCTTAGTCGAATATATCTGTTAAAAGAAAACATTTTTGAAGAACTATTCAGGTAAACGTCACTACACAGGAAGCCCTAACGCGATATCTGTATTTACAGATACGCACTTTGACCGCAAAAACTGTGAGTTAGAAACATTTTATCATTCCATACACGTTTTACGTCGTTTGGTTTTATTTGGAAGTTTGTACCCGACCGTTTAGTTTCATTTCAACACGATACTTCGATTGTCCATTTACAATTAACTAGTACTCATCTGGTGGTCGAAGTTCGACCATAAATAATAATTATTGAAAATTACAGAAAATATAAAGAAAATCGGATCATCAACACAGAAGAAAAGTGTCTGGAATTGTTTTATCTGTGCCTATTTATATTTTGATTTTGAAAGTTAAAACTTTGTCGTAAAGGTTACCGAGAGACACGGAGAATTTTTTTTTTTATATATTGGATGTAAATGTATAATCTATTAAATATGCTATTTATTGTACATACGTAAAAAATATAAAGCGACTAATATTTTTTTACAGTTATTCAAAGCATATATAATGCAAATAAACATAGGTATTCTTTGTATGTCGACTTATAGTAGTGTGGGGCGGGGTGGTACGGTATACAAGTGTTCCGACTTAGAAGAGGACGACCTACGCCTCGCATCTCCACCGCGACTTAATGCTGGACTAGATTTTTTTTCATCGAATAGTGAGACACGTATCACTTGATAGAAATAAGATAAACTATGCATATATACATACATTAGTTCAATTTCTTTATATAGTTCTGTTATAAATTTTTAAACCATTAATATGGTGTTATCGCATAGTCGTCTCAATTCGACAATAGATTTGTAAATTTAAAAAAAAACAAATTTTGCTAATGATATCACTTAAGCACGTCAGTAGTTATTAGAGAAATAAAAAAAACAAGGCAAACTAATTTATATAAAGAAGAAAAATATGTACTAAACTATTTTATCTTTATATGCCCATATTTGAAAAAACAAATCCACTCAAAGAGACTACCCATCAAATCTGTGTGGTTATGAAATCGCTAATAAAAAAGTGTATTTTCATGCCCAAAGTTCGGAGTACACAATAAACGATAACAGTAACTACTTATTGTATTGTATAACAGATTGACTAAAAAAAATTACCCACTGAACTTATAGTTCAGTTATGAGGCGAGATATACCTTGACCTAGTTTACATTGAAACTAGACCGGTAAACGTTCTTTGAATATGTAAGTTGAGATTATGACTAAAAGTCTATAGGAAAAAATATAATAAACATTATAAAATATCAGAAAAAAAATATGTCTGTCCATATATTAATTATATAAGTGTAACTATTTTAACTCAATGATAAATTATCGTGATTTATTTACGTATGTAAAAAAATTAAAATAAGTTACAATAATGTAATCAAACGCCGCGTCGAAGGACCGATTTTTGGGTCCTTTATGACCCCGAGAATTTACTGAAAAATAGCGTTCTAATCGAACGTTGTGATTGATAGAGACTAGAATTTTAACTATGCAATGATTGTTCTGTCAGTAATTCAGAGAAGGTAAGACACTATACATAAAGGAAGTATGGATTCGGTGCAATTATTAGATCTCACCAATCGGTACGTAATACTAGTTTTTAACTTGAAGATGATAGCTAGTTAGGCGGACAAAAAAAAGCTGCTTTGATTTTATCATGTTTTACTTTACTACATTTTTAACGCTTATTCGAACAAAACCTGCGTAAATTGACACCAAATTCATAACAATTATCACTGAGTAGTTCATTTTTGTAATGAATATATAACTTATGACAAAAAATGTAGTTAAAAAAAAAAAATGTAAATAAAAAATGTACAGTGTTTCAGTTTGAATGGAGCGATAAGCTCCTTCGCTATATAAGGGCAACGGTAGTACACATTTCGGCAAAGAGGGATGAAAAGCGAGGGTAGTTTTTACGACGTAAACAAGGAGTTTTATTCTGAAACCATATAAGGTAAATATTACGGAAAATACTTAGAATTGTAGGTATAAGTAGAATTAATAGGTGTGTATGTTTTTTTTGGAATCTACATTTAATATCATTGTTTTTTTTCTCGCTTTACCATCGTAAATTAAATATTACACACATGCACACGTGCATTTCCTTGAAAACTTATCAGAAAGAGTTAGATATATTTATAACAATGAACTAATTTTAAATAAACTAAATGTTAACAAAACAGTTCATCTTCATGTGCCATATATTCTATTTAAGGAGCGACCATATTTTTTCGGCTTACAGGTGACCCCGTACAAGACCGATACTCGTGGATAACGCAGTTGTCAGTTTGCCCCTTACTACTATTACTATATTAATGGTTAAGGCTTTACGTGTCCAAAGAGGCTATTAGGATTTCTTTCCCGTTTTTATAACAAACAAAACACGTAATAATAGCAGCTTTACTAATAAATAAAATTGAAGAGTCTGTTTGTAATGTTAAAAATATTTTTTTGTTGACTAAATATATATACGATACCTTCACCAAAAATACTATTTTAAAATTTTTTGTCTGTTTGTAACGGGTAATCTGCGAAAAGGCTGGATCGATTTTTTTAGTAGATAGCTGAAGTTACTCCGGTTAACTTAGGGTACTATTAATTTACGAAAATAATTAGGGTTCCGCGTAAAAAAATCCGATTCAATGCACAGTTTTACGGGCAAGTGCTATAATTTATGAGAAATATTTTTACTTTATCTTAGTTCCAAATTTTTTTTAGGAAAATATTTAGAGCTCCGTATAAAAAAATTTAAAGCGCAGTGAAGAATATATGAAAGGCGGGCGCATCCACAGCTAGTTATTAATAAATTCTTCTCTGTTTACATTTGCGTTCTTAATTGTTGAATGAATCTGAAGAAATCGTAGTGATTCTCGAAATACAACTGTCTATATAATCTTTGTGCTGTGTGTGTCAGCATTTCAACTGAGTAGAAGTTTTTTTTTATAAGTATGTAAGTTATATTGTTATATGTAAGTTGTTGAAGTTATTTCATGTATCAAATTAAATTATACAGTACAAGAAACTGTAAAGAGGTGTTGTTGTTTCATAGCTGTAAGTAAATTAATGTTTAGTCAAATAAAATTTATAAATGAAATAACAATACAGAAAGGAAACAAAAATAAGTTAGAAGTTATATATTTACACGGCAAAGTGTATGTTAGTTTCTTGGCTTATATACATACATACATATGCTCACGCCTGTTATCCCCGAAGGGTTAGGCAGAGGTGAAGTAGCTAACTACACCACCCACATTTCGCCGAGCTTAGTTCCGTCCCAGATGTGACAGGGGGCGAGCCTGTCGCCATATCGGGCACAAATTCCAAACTCCGGGATGATACTGAGTAGAAAAAACCCAATATCACTTGACCCGACCCGGGGATCGAACCCGAGACCTCAGAACGGCAGTCGTATGTAATACAACTGCGCTACCGAGGCAGTTATACTATAACTTGGCTTATATATTATACTATTATTACTTGCTTTATATTATAAGCTACGTTTTACCCAGAATATTACACGGTATCTGAGGTATGTGTAGATCTGAAGCATAATTTTGTACAGTTCTCCATTGTACTTTAAGAAAATTAATTAAAAAAAAAAAAAAACTAGATAGCCATAGGGAGTTGACAGGACTGAAAACTCGAAACTTTGGAACAACTATTTTTTCAATGATTAAACTTCATTGTTTGTTAATTAACCAAACATTTGTCCGGTTATTACATCTATTGGAGCTCCGAGCAATAATTATGTACACTCTTATGTATCTTATTCATAATCAAAACATAAGATAGGCTTGCGTAACTATACATGTTGTTATTTATTCCTGAGCGCCAACACATAAACGGCATCTTATACTTGTCATACTGTAGCATGTTGACGGCTGTCGTCATAGCATTGGTAACGAGATTCTATAATTTTTCCCCTCATCGAGAATCGTTCAACGCCGCTAAAGACGTTTTCACTTCAAAAAAAAAACACCGTGCATCTTACTTACCTACACTACTCGTATAAACATCTTGAGATCGTAAAAATAAAATTTCCATTCATGCCCGTAGTAGACCGACGTTTGACAACGGCTCAATGTTCCTAACTCGCAATATTGTGACATAAGGTGTTTAACATAAATAATGCGGCAACAGATGTGCTCTGCCCGCGGCGGCACCACAAATACATTCGCGCGGCACTAACACCGAACGTTCGTATTCGGTCGTTTTTACGGATTCATACAGAGTTGTAATTTACAATGTCAATATTTTGATTCTACTTTAATCTACTTACATACACGAGTAGGTGGTACACTCTAAGAATATTTAAGTCGAACTGTTTTACTATCAAGAACATATTACGTCTTCTTTCTTTTAATAAACATTTCATGAATTTGTGTTCTTTTTTCAAGAAATTTGTGAAGAGTCCTAAATTCAATCGTTGCCTAGATTGAAGTCTACCGGCAAAACAATTTATTTACAATGAATTTATTAATAAACAAATTTTTAATTTTCATTTACTCGCCTTTTCCCAGTAGCTTTGTCTGTGTTGTCTTTAGATTCACTGTTTAAAAACTAACTATTTTTTTTTTCAGTCAATATATAGATGATATAGACATATTGTTTATTAGATTTTTTAAAATTAATATTTTCTTTGTATCTTTTTAATGAATATGTTAGGATTTAGCTTACGTAAGCCTTGAAAATTGATATTTTAGCGACTACTTGGTAAATTTTTGTTTTATTTTCTACTTAATTGAGATGTATAATAAAAGTAAATCTTTCGAGAAAAATGTATAACTTAGGGTAAAAACAGTTGCGTGCTTTAGGACTTTAAACGAACAGACAAAGAGCAAAAAGAGATTTTATTCTATACTATGTAAACATTAAAAGAAATGAATTAATTTGTTAATAGGAGTTGGTTGTATTCACTCTTATGAAATCATGTCTGTTGGCACAGTTGTATTCGGTGGCGGCATCGCCACGCTGCGTCGCTGCCTTGGGCTATGTAAAATATTTCTGCTAAAGCATTCATCGTGATCGCCCGATCGTACGTTCAGCATTACGCATTGCCCAACTTAGTGCGACACCTTATGTGTAAGGTTACAATATAGCTACAAAGACGAACGTATACTAGCTATTTGTAAAAGTATAATGACCAAGTTCAACTACTGTTAGTAATCCAATATAACTATAGTTGGTTGAATGGTTTTTTTTTCTTCATTTGGAATAATTTGTTTTTACAATGCGATTTTTTAGAAAGGTTGTATTGTTATAGACTTTTCGTAACACGCCAGAGATTTTTTGATTGTGGTTAAAAATACGAAAATGTCAATTAATTATATTACCATATTAATTCTAGTGAAATATAGATAACATTAAAAAAGCTGGTAGTTGTTGGTAACGCACACATGCTCATATTCTAGCATTTAAAATTTCTAATTTAACTAGGTTCGATTTCCACTGCAGCCAATTTAATTTATTCGCCTAAAATTTCGCAAATTCTTTTTTTATTTTAATAATAAGGTAAAAAATGATAAGTGTTATAGGGTGATCAATACTTGGTTAATACAAAAACCAAAAAAAATAAATTCAAATAACATAAGATGGGAAAAATATTCCATTGATATATCATCATCCGTATTCCTATAGGGGATGTAATAATAAATTTAGCATCATTTCTCTATACATGCTTGTACATCCAAATATCTTCTAAGCGTAGTTATTTGCTCTTCATTAAGTACTTTAATTGGATGTATAAGACATATTTTTTTCAACCAATCGTGTTCGTACATCGCAGAAGACAAAAAAAAAATACCACAAGGATTCACACATTGCCCAAATAGCTACTAAAAGCAAACAAAAAACCCCGTAAACTTTTAACGGAAGGCCGGAAACAACAAATTTGTGAACACAAGAAACAAATTAGTACTTAAAGTAAGATATCGGCCCTTTACTGAAGTGGCAACATCCGGCGCTAGGATATATTAAATTGTAAAAAATGTGTTGTGTGTCGAATTCGAAACTTGTGTAAAATATTCTCAACACAAATTGGAATTAGATATTTAAATTAATTCCCAATTTTTTTTATTTGATTGTTATATAAACTGTATTTATTCAAATAGAAAAGTACATTAATTTATATAATACTTTATAATTAAATAACAAAAAGCTAAATAAAAGTACCTAATTATTACTATTACCTCTATAAATAATGAATGGCGTTCAGTTAGCCGCCAGACGAGAAGCTTCCCAGAAGGCTGGCCATATTGCCTCGTTGGATGGCAATGCTAATCCGCTGTACCAAATATTGGTCCGCCCTCTGGTCGCAAGACATGTCGACTAGAAAATTTGTTATGTATAACAATATTTTGGTTACGTTTGGTTTTGGAAGTTTAACTATAATATTACTTTGATAGTATGGAATGGGCTTTTAATCAAATAAACTCAAAAAAATATTTTATACCACTAGGATAAGATTGCACTATGAATATTTTAAAACTGTATGGATGCTTTGACCTAAATATTATCTACTGTTAAGTCACGATGTGGTTCAAGACTGAGCAAACAAGGGACTGATTCCCAAATGATGCTTCAATAACGTGATATTCCTCTTTAACGAAAGCTCAAGTTTGTTATAGAACCAGCTGTGTGCTTGGCCGGTGTTTCATGTATTACACACTTCGTATAGTTAATATTAATTAATATTTTGTTTATCGAATCCTAATTATTTTCTAAAAAATTTTTGCTACTAACATTAAGCAAAGATGTTTCTCACAAATTCAATTACTTACCAGGAAAACTGTGCTTTGAATCGGATTTTATTCACAATTTTATGAGTTTTAATTTATTTACGCGGAATCCTAATTATTACCGCCTAAGTTAAGCGGAGTAACTTCAGCTATCTGCCAAAAAAAGTCCAGCAAAAAATCGGTCCAGTTGTTCCGGTGATTACACGGAATAAGCGGACACACAAAAAAAATGTAGTTTGGTATACGTATCGTGTGTATGTACATTCATATGTATTTAGTAAGAAGTTATTTTGATATTTATTTATTTATTTCTTTGTTGTATATTACTTAACAGTACATTTACTATAATACAGTTTATTATTTTAACATTTAAGTAGTACCAATTACAAAGTAATTATAATTAAATTTTGTTATGCAGTATAATGTCTTGAAATGCAAATTTGATTGTGTGTATGTGTGAGTGTGTGTATGTGTGAATGTGTATATGTATTTGTATGTGTGTTATAAATAGTGACCATATTTACTAAGTTCCTTCTCTCTCACCGTATGTACATACTAACGTATTGGGATTTTAAAACAGACACTTTTATTTATTAGTATGGATTGTACTTCAAATTATTTACACGTAATATTTCATTTAAATTCATTACATTAACGCAGTACAGTACATCGTCATAGGGCCATATTTTTTTATATTATTTTCGACATTTCAGAAGTTTGCACCAGTCACAGAGAAGTTGAGGAGTATTGTAGTTGGCGTGGGATGAAAATGTCATGAGGAGAGATGAAAGTCACATAACTCGAGGAATGTTAATTATGAGTGTAGATGTATATAGGGGTAGAAGTAAACCGAAGAAGGTATAGATAAATTGTGTATAAAAGGTATGAATGTTGAGATGATAGCTGACAGAGGACAATGAAAGTAGACTGTTGTGGTGACTCTACTTAATGTAAATTAAAAAAGATGGTGATATTAACTAAGTACTAGAAAAATTACCCTTCATTTAGTCGGCTAAAAAATAGACCATCTAGCCATAACTTTAATAATGGATTGTGTTTTGTACTCTTATAAGAATGAGTAAATACTTGCCTTGCTTTTAGTCTGCTCTATTTAACATTGTAGGCGTATTTAGTCTTTCATTGGATCAAAAAGATATAACATATTAACAAACCAAAAATATAAAAGCATTTTAATGGAAGACACTTCTCGTTCGTAATTCGTGTAACGTCGCGTACTGATTTATGCGTCCGCATCATTTGCATCGTATTATCTGTTCACACGGCTGTTTTTCGATATTTTGTTGTTTATTGCTTTACTCGACGTTTTTTAAAAGGTTTTTTTTTTTCCCGAAAAAAAAAACGAAATTATAAACGAAACTAATTTGTTTCAGATTTTTTCTCAAGTTCTTTCTCAAATGCAACCAAAACTGTTTGAAAAATGCTGGCAACCCTCGAGATATGAGAAGGTTTCAAGTAAGTTATATTTCTACTTCCTAACTTCCTATAATTGCAAAGTAGTATTTAGAGCATGAAACTATGTCTTTAATATACCAAAAAAAAAAAAGAATAATCTATTACACTATATATTGAAGCATAATTTAATTCAGACATAAAACACTAAAATACTATATTTTTTTCTTTTATATACTTTAAATAAGTGTTGACATACAAATCTAAGAATGGGTTATATATTCTAGCACGGTTGTTGAAAATTTTGAATATTTCATGCGTCTCCAATTTAGGGGAAGGTTGAAATTAAATGTATTTGCTTCAGTTTATTCATTGAGTCTGTTATCAATGGATTTAATTTTATGATTTAAATATAAGTTTTAGTATAAACGTTTAGAAATATAGCGTTCAATTTTTCCAGTTAGGCGTCCTATGGTGGTTTAATTCCATGTATATATTTGTTTGAATGAAAATCAATTTTAGCTTATATATATTTGTTGTTGTTAATTATGATAAAACACTTTTATCTTACGTTTAATGAAAGATTATCGCTTAATATTAAAATTAATTTATTGGAGAACATCATGCCCTTTTAATTATAAAGCATAATAAAATATCCGATAATTCAGCAAAATATCAATTTATACATTGTACTATTAACCCAAATAATGTTTATTAAAGTGAATATCACTATCATTAGATTTAAAGATTATTTTAGTGTTGAGTCCCTAATGCATATCTATTACAATAATAAGTAAATTACTCTTAAAATAAGACATAAAAGAAATACCATTTACAAGAGCATTTGAGACCTGGACAAATATATTTGGAAAGAGCATTACTACATTACAAAAGCACTTGTTACATACGGGGTGCCTATTGCCTAGGTTTTGTCTACAACAAGCTTATTTATTTATTTTGCACAATGTACTGGAACAGATATTTTTCGTATAATATTTGAGTGATTTTTCAATACAAACATTACTTTCGTTTAAATAAATTTCGTAAAATTTTAGCACCACTTATTTCATTTCGCATCGTATGCTTGCCGTCTTTAAATATGTCTGCAATCGTTTGTGTGTAACTATGTATATAGTTGGACCGTCTAGGTTATTGAATTATTCTGTGTTCATTCCCCAATGTTTCAAGGGTAGAAAATACACAGTATCATATAGGTCTAACTCTACAGGTGTACGTGACACTATACTAGGATGAAAGCATCTAAATGGTTTGTTTAGCGATCTCATAAGGCCCCGAAACTATCGTTTGACACTTTCAATTGTTACCTGTTTGAAGTACATTTATTCTAATAATGAAACTAAATGAAATGATTATTTATTAATCATATTTATAAAAAATTGAAGGGGATTGATGATAAACATTTTTTTCTTCAAATTTTAAGTTGGTCTAGATCTTAGATTCTCAACGTGATAAGACTCCCTTGTAGAAGACTAGAGAAAATTAGGGTGCATTCAGATAGCTAAAAGGAATCATGAGCCGATTAAGAATTTAGTCTAAAAAAAGGAAAAAAAAATATTAAAATGAAGAACTCATCTAGAATAAAACACATTCTCAAAGTTGACGGTGAGTAAATTAAGGTTGAGAAATTGTGGTTTAGATGAATATCGATTTAGGCACTAATAGTCCACAATATATCTGTTAAAATAAAATAAATATTACTGTGAAGAAGAAGAAAAATATAACTTGCCTGTAGTTTGTCTTGTACTTACGGGGTATTTATCAAAATTATATCTACACTATGCTGATCAATTGTCAACTTACAAATCAAATATCCAATGGATAAAGGATATATGTCGTTATACTCTTTTAGATAAGGTTTTTCTTTCTTGTTTGTATTACGGTCACGAAGCCAGAATACTAAAGTAACCTTTACTTAACTTATCGATTGAATGTCAGGTTTTGTACCCCACCACACACACGCACACTAACTCAAGGATGTATGCACATAATGCATTTCCTTGCATACCTATTGGAAGGTTTGTCCATTTCGACAAGTCCCGAGACATTGGCTCCACCTCCCGAGGGACTCTCCCTTTCGTTTAGTTTTATGTCGGTGTGCGTTGAAATGTTTCTTTGTGTCATGTGTGAACGTTGATCGTTTTCTGTTGCTTATTTTTAGCCAATCTAACTATACGTTTAAATAAGATGAACTAAAATTCATTACTAAAATTACTTTATCACTGTAAACATAGTTTATCTCCTTAGAAAATACAATTTGAAATTTTCAATAAATTGTCAAAATTATGATTTCTTAAACAGTAAACGTTTCATTTTCTTCTTGTAAACAAAATAAAAAATATTGTATCCAGTTTAGACCATCGATAATACTAAGTTCTCTATGGTTTAGGTTAATGGTCGGCAAACTGCGGCCCTCGGCCGCTATTTGTGCGACTCGCGTTGCAGCAAACAATTTTGTCACGATGAATCCATAATTCCAGAATGCAACATCTCCAACAAACCCTTCATTTTAGCTTTGAAAACGAGAAAATTTTGTTTTTAGTTTCTTTAAAATCAATAAATAGTGAATTGGGTTGTCAAAAATAGCTTCGGAGGTTGTTATTGCTATACAAAATCAATGGGGAATTTGTGTTTGATAGTTCATAAAAATATGTCAATGAACAGATGGTATCAACTACCCAATTCATAAAAGTGTTGTTACATCACATTGACCTATGTTCTACTTGACTAGAAAAGAGTTACGGCCACCGGTTTAGGTCCTTTTAAACCTTTATCAACGTCAAAAAAACACTACCACCGGTTCGGGAAATAACGCAGCCAAGCAGAACCATCAAGAAACCTATTTTTTTTTTTTTTATCTACTTATATATGTGTGTAAAAAAACCATACAATTCGTAGTTTCATAGCCACTTTTAACGTATGTGCAGTTCACATAATGATCCAATAATGATAGTAATTAAGAATTTTCTCTTCTTACTCTTAATAAAAGAAAATTTGTTTTAGGATATCTAAATGTTTGTAGTGTTATATGATATAAGAGGGCATTAAAATATGACGTCAGCATCAATAGGGGAGGGGGGAGTATTTATGGTTAGCTTATTTTTTGATGACATGTGGGGAGATGGGAGTTCTAAGTGGTGTTTACGTAAGCAATAGATACTTTATTCTTTCGTTTAGAATTATCCCGATGCTTACGTTTGTTTACTTATTGATAAGTTTTGATAATTGGGAGGGGGAGAGGGAAGGCGAGAGGGGGAGGGGGGAGTTCGCAAAAATGATCAAAATTTTTCTTACGTAATAATGTATTTTTATAGTTTGAGTTCTTTTACAGGTTGTGATATCGACCCAGGTGATGGTGGATGGTCCTCTACTAGCGATATCGGATAATATGTTTGTTCATAATAACAGCAAGCACGGACGACGAGCGAAACGGCTAGACCCAACTGAAGGTACTGACGCCGCGCCCGAAACTGCTTGTAGGTTTTTTTGTTTTTTTTTTTTTCCCTTTTAATTTACTTTTTATTTTATAATTTTGTTATTTCAATTTTTCAACCAGTTTTACACAGGGCATTATTTACAATATTATAAATTTCAATTTATACATTTTTTTATATATATTCTACCAGAAAGAGAGCGTGTGAACAAAATTCTTTGATGTTCATATTTTGACACTCTTCACATGACTTTGAAATTTTACTCGCATTGCGCGCAAAGAAGTTTCACTTCAAAAACTAATGTTAATAATCTATTTTTTCTGCAAAGCAGAAAGCATGCAAAGTTACATATTATATAAAATTACTATAAACGTTGATCGTTACAGTACCAACCTGGCGTTTACGCCAGTTCCAAGTCTTTTCCTATTGTTAAATTTTTCTTGGTATTTGAGCGATTAAACTAGGTGTTGAATTCGGCCGTCGATTCTCGATAAAAATGTGCAAAACTCATAATATAACCGTTTTAAGATGTCATTTGTATTCAAAGAATCACTGTAGACATTTCGCAACGAACTTCATGCGGGAGGAGGGGAGGGGGCTGCGATGGTTGGAAAGGATGGGGGTGTGTTGAAGCGAGCATGAACCGAATAGCGATAATTTACTGAGAAATTATGCCATGTAAAACTTAGGACATGGTTTTTCGGATATTAAATTATTATTATTAGTCACTTGTTCATTTTGTTTTCGTAATTGATTATTGACAAAAATTTTAACTAAAACATCACACAGTGACATGATCAGTGACAGATTCGAATTGTGGGCTTTAAACCTGAAGATGATTTATAAGTACACGCGCTATTTTTAAGCTATATAATAGTAAGGTAATCGCGCGACATACCCCATACGCTTAATATACCAATATATGGAAATTATTACATTATTTTAGGGTAAAACTTCTTGGTCAGTCAAAAACCAGTATCGATATAAAAAAGTTAGTGTCGATGTCAAAAACTATCATCTGATAAATATAATTATAATAAATAGAAATAAATGTCCGTCTGGTCATGTTTATGTCAATAAATCAGACAACGAGATAATATCTACGCTTAATTATGATCAGGAAAAGATGTATGAAGCGACGATGGCGCAGCGGGTAGTGCGGCCGGATTCCGCGTCAATCGACGCGGGTTCGATCCGCCACCTATCCGACTTTAAAATTAGCCTGAGCTTTCGGTGAAGGAAAACATCGTGAAGAAACCATAGTATGGTTTGGGCGTTTTCTAATGATGCCCGCCTGGGTAGCTACCACCCTCAAGTTTGAAAACCTGTCGCCAAATACCAATAGATATGTTCCGGCAGTATTATTTCAGAACCAGCACTTCTAGACTTAGTGTGTTACCATCCTGGACCACATCGTCACTTAACATCAGGTGAGATTGTGGTCAAAGCACTGGGCTTAAACTGAGTTTAAACTATTCCGAGATTAAAAAAATTAAAAATAATCATGTAGGTAATAATTATTCTTAAGTTAATTTTCCTTTACGGTACTTATTCGTAAAGAAATGAATATAATTACAGTATGTTTATTGCAAACTTAATTACATTTAAACATACATATTCGTTTAAAAAAAAAACGAACATCATTAATATAAAGATAAAGCTTTCTTAAAATGTTTCGAGAAAAATTATCTTCCTCAACAATATTATTTAATTAGGCTTGGGTAGTATAAAATTGAATATAGCAATAATTGTATTGTATCATACATTTAAAAAACGCATTAGACTTGAGTACAGTAACACCCCGCTTAGCGCGACCCCGTTACGCGCGGTTTCACTATAACGCGTATTTGAAATTTCGCGCTCAAATGCCTCGCATTACGCGAAAGAGTGCGTATAAACATAATGTAAAGACAATAGATGTATTTTTCCGTAAAAAATAAGAGTATGTATTGCATAGTGTTCTTAGAATTAAAGTGATTGATTAAAATGATTTGTATTTTTTTGTATTAAATTTTAACTATGCTTAATCATAAACCTCGATATACGCGAATTTCAGTTAACGCGATTTTTTTCGGAACGTATCCCTCGCGTAAAGTGGGGTATTACTGTATTTAGAATATTAATTCATAATTAAGTTCATATTATGAAGTCGATATAAGTTTCATAAAACAGTAAATCGCGTTGTATGGGAAACCAAGTCCAAGATATTACAAGGTGAATGAGCAAAATTTACACAACTTCACTTAAATTACGATCTTAATGATGCCACACACTAATTAGGTAATCATTCTGAAATGGGAAAATTTCTTAACATCTTATGTTATCTTATCTTAACATCTTAGTCGTAATGCTGCAAAATTGAGAACAAATGAAAAATATAGTTGGCTTTCACGGGAAACCCAGTAAATGTAAAATATCAAACAGAAGTCATATAGCTTACTCCCACTAGATGTTGTATAACTAAAATATATTTCACAAAAAATAACTTCTTGCAAAGTAAAACAATACAATTATTGAGTTTGGTTTATATATATATCAATAATAAAATATTTATGGCCACTGTATGTAAAGAATATTGAGATATCAAAAATCCCAATGTCTAGGCAAAATATTAAGAAAAAGGTAGGGCAATTAACTTACCATTAACTCTATCAACAAAACGTTTAAAGATTATATTATAATTACGAGTAAAAAAAAATTACAATTTCTTTTGATTTAGTATATAACTCAATAGATTAATTTTATATTTGCAAATAAATACTTCTCTAATTTATTATATTTCCCATTTTAGTTAATGCTAATATCGCTTGTATTGTTTTAAAAGAGATATCGTGTCTGATTTTATCATGAAAATATATAACAAAATTTACATTGCTATGATGTTATACTTAAGTTTGTACCTTTAGAGGGGATTGTAATATTAAGTAAATTAAAAAAGAACCACCGATATAATCTGCTTTCGTCCCCTTAAATTCACTTTCACTTCTCTTTATTACGACGCCGTTTTGTTCGCAAGATTTGAGATTCCCCCTGTTCTGTCTTCCGACGCATATCCCCCCTCACTACAACCTTCTTGCATCTACCAATATACTTCCATAACGCTACAACTCCATAAAACTGCGGCTAAATGTCATCTTTATTACAAAACTATTAAAATTCATTTTCATTTAACAACAGACAAGTTCTTTGTAAGTTACATTGCCAGTGATGTCTCCCGCAACTTTTACAGCTTGCAATTGTCCTTTTTCCGAAACGCCTCAAGACAAATGTTTAAGTAGGACGAAACGAGTTTCACCCGTTTGGTGTTTATTTAACTTTTAAGTTGTTTGGGCATAACATTCAACCCTTAGTTCGTGAGGTAATTTTTCACGAACTATCCCGTTTACGATTTGATACACCTTGTGTTGTAATTGTGGAACTAAAATTATTTCTGTTATATTCTACTTTGTTATTTCACAAAATGCTTATTTGGTAAACATTGTAGGTCAGTAGAAAGGTACAATGAACAGACTAACAACTAATGCTAATTTTCTCTTAAGTTTTTATCCGTGGTTAACGATTAATATTTACTTAAATTTATCTATAAAATGTTTATGTTATGATTTATGTTGCTATTTATTAGTTAAAATTAAAATCGTGATATAATTGTACCAATAAATAGATACTGTTGTCAAGCAACAACTGTTTTCGTTAAAATAAGGCTCAAGATAAAATTAATTTTTGATCTTATTTCAAGATTAAGAGTTATATTATATTGATTTATTTGTTAATGTGCTATTATGAGGGAACAAGTCCTACATGCTAAAAATTTAATTATTAATTGAATTAGACCCTTGTGCTAGTTACCTTTTGGGGCTGAGTGCCTTCAGCACTCGCCCCCAAAGTCTCGGTGAAGCAGTAAAGGCCCATCCGGTCAACTGCGCTAGCAAGGTAAAAAAAATATATAAATCATATAAGAAATAACACGATACGACAAAAACGATAAAATTTATTCTTGTTTTAAAATTAATTAAACTGAATAAGTTATCAAACTAATTTTAGTTTTTTTTTTATCAGCCGGTCTATATCCACCGTTGCCCGTAGCAACGCCGTGCATCAAGGCGATATCACCGAGCGAGGGTTGGACGTCGGGCGGCTCGACTGTGATCATTGTCGGAGACAATTTCTTCGACGGTCTCCAAGTAGTCTTCGGAACTATGTTGGTTTGGAGCGAGGTTAGTATTATTAAACATGAATTCTCGAATTCTCATTTATTTACCTTAATTATATAAAGGAGAGCATAAACAACACGCTGCCGATATAGCAACGCCATGACACCTTTATTTAGTCAACACAATTTCTTTTTCGTTGTAAAAATTAATTTTTCCTATCTTGGTTATAATAATGAACTAGCTGTGTGCCTGCGGGTCTACTCGTGTATACTAATGGACAGACAGATAGAGAGACCTTACCTTTTATATACGAATAAGCACAAAGTAACAAAGTCGTTGCGGTCACTTCATAATTCTATGCAAATAAGGATGCTTATAATTATTACAAAATGAAATTATAAATGTGTGTACTTATTTTAGAGTAATTAAGTCTGCTTAATGTGTATAGGACCCATAAAAATAAGACAATAGGAAAGCAATGGAAAGCTGGCGTAAACGCCAGGTAAGTGCTCTAGGGGTTAATAAAACTTCATTGAATAGGATAATGTAAGTTAAGATTATGAATGTTTAAGTTATATAATATTTTCTACAGAATACATATGTATTCATGTATATGATATAATGTACAAATAATTTGACGAATTATTGATGTTTTGAACGATTATGATAGTGATGTTTCTTCTGGCAGTTAATAACATCTCACGCGATAAGAGTTCAAACGCCACCGAGACACATACCAGGCGTGGTGGAAGTAACGCTCTCATACAAAAGCAAGCAGTTCTGCAAAGGTGCACCGGGGAGATTCGTTTATGTTTGTGAGTGTTATATATTTTATGTGTCATACAATGACTTTAAACTATGTATATTATGTTCCTTATTTAATTGGAATATCTAGTTACTATATAAAATGCTGAAATTTGAATACTTATTTTATTATTTAAAACCATAATGCAGTTGTGAATTTCCTGGACTTATTTTTAAACCTATGAGAAAGACTAATATAATCTGTTACAATATTTTACATACCTATGTTGAAAAAGTATTTTACTTTAATCTTCTTTCGAAAAATGTTAAAAAACATCTAATTACTTATCAAAAATCCTTCCCGAAATTAAAATGTTATTAGGGAACCGAGCAATTTCTTATACGATCCATCAATTAGGGTACTATTCGTTAGCGGACGGCAACCTAATGATTGATTTTGTTTTTGTGTTGTTCGCATAGCAGCGCTGAACGAACCGACAATAGATTACGGATTTCAGAGGCTGCAGAAACTTATACCGAGACATCCCGGTGATCCCGAAAAACTACCAAAGGTAGGTCTCCTATAACATATTGTAAATCCTATAATTTTGTTAGAAACCAGTTGCTAATCTGTCTTATTTAAAGGTTCAACATATTTTAATCGTTAAAAGGACATATTTAATTGTAATTTCAAGTTATCTCTCATTTGTCAATATATTTAATTGTAACATTTGCTGTAAGAATATGTCCAAAACGTGGAATTGCGTCAGTAAATATCATTCCTGCGGGCTCCTAAAGAGACTTATATAGGAAAAAAAATTTTTTTTTATTGGATATCCAGTATGGTATCCTGGTGTGATAATCGATTTAACTTATGTTTGCTTAATACTCGAAATTATATCATATAAAATATGAGGAAATACGACTGCAATGTTTTTATAAGTAGCTCTAAAACATGTAAATAGTTACTAAGCAAAAAAATAAAGAAAATAGGATACTGTAGGAATAATCCAGGATAAGATTAATGTAATGAATATGTTAAGTAATAAAATGGTAATTATTTAAAATTTCGCACTATTGAGGCAATAATAAAAAGTAAACTGTTCGGTCTTCAAGATGGCTTTTATAGAAGGAATTAATGGCACTGTTAATTAAGTCATTTCTGCTTTTTTCATAGGAAATAATCCTGAAAAGAGCAGCGGATCTAGCAGAAGCCTTATACTCAATGCCTAGAAACAATCAGCTCGGTTTAGGCGCACCCCGGTCGCCTCCCGCCAGTATGCCTTTCAATTCTTACACTGGTCAGTTGGCCGTCAGTGTTCAGGACACTGCGGCATCGCAGTGGACTGAAGGTGAGTTATTATATGAAATATGATAATATAGCATCTTATGAAATCGAATGATAAAATTTCATCAACGTGGGCTAAACTTGAATTTGAAGTACTTGGAATGAAATGCGTAAACTAATATGGCATTTACGAGAGTTTATAGAATCTTTGAATCGTTAAATTATAATTTTATTTAACAAGCAAAAAGTCGCATAAAATTTTGGTAATAATAAGTCCATAATTATTTATTATTTCTTAGTTAATTCTTCCATTACAATGTACGTAAAGAACGCTAAATTAATCACATCGAAAGCACTACGTAGAGTGCCAACAAGATTCAAAATTTCACGTAAAAAAATTTTCTTCGATTTTTGCAATTACACTTTTAGGCTTTAATTATTTATTAGGCTGTGTTATTTTTACACGAATTAATTGGATAATATTATTAAAAAAAATGTAGAATCGCTACGTATTTTCTAAGAATGAATTTCAAATAGAACGAAATCCTAACGATAATTTCGTGTTGACCCCAGGCTTTTTCTTTTAGAAGAATACGCGCGAAGCGGCGGTTCCGTATCGCCGCGGTATTGCTCCGCGTCGTCGACCCCCCACGCCGCCCCCGCGTCCTACCCGCACCCGCAGCACTACCCCGCGCCACCCACCTCACTCTTCAACACTACCTCACGTGAGTACATTCATAAATGTTTACCATTACTAAAATATAACTAAAAGAAGATCAAAATCAAATATACTTTATTCAATTCAGGTTCTGATAGGGCGCTTACGAGGGGCTTATACCCAGTTATCGAGAAGAACTGGCAAGAAACGTTAATAGTTTTTTATAGAACTATACAACTCATAGTTACAAAGTTCATTAGTAGATGCCCAGAGAAGATTATCATTTTCAGACAACACCATCGTTCACCTGATGATGAACGCTATAATAACATTTCCAAATTAAAACTTTCTTGCCATGATGTCTGAACTTAATTTCGGCTAAATCGCTAATGTGCTTTGGGACTTTTATTGTAAAATCTAACACCCATATTTAGAAATCTCTTATCAGTTTTACTAATTATAACTAACACGATAGTTCTGTCGACGCATTACAAAGAATAAGTGTCTTTCTTTTAAGAACCCGGGCAGCCATCAGTAGCTTCTCTATAGTAGGCCCAGGATATTTTGAAAAGTGGCCATAATCGGAACACCATATACTTTTTGCAATTTTTGCAACAATAGCGTCCTCCTTTCAACGTTATGCAATTTTGCATCAACAAGCGTTTAACTGCACTGTACATGCAGGTACATGTGTAAGAAATCTTGAAATCTGTAATTTCTCTTAATTACAATAGGTTTAAGGTGGAATAAATTCTGCAGAATATACATCTAAGAAAATACCCCAAGCTGAGGTTCGTACCGCTTTACTGCTCTTGGGCTAACAATCACACTCCCCAATAAGTGTCTCAAGCGCTAGTCATATAGCCTGATGATGCTGTTAAGAACTTTCAGGTCGGCAGCGTCAGTTACATAAAACAATTTGTCATGAACCTCTATATAAATACAAAGATGTGGTAACAACTGTTAGGTTAATACAGTAGATTACGCAAGTGCATTAAGTTCACTAACTGAATGCAATGTTTTCAATTTTAAACGGTTGACACGAACAATTATTTATAGGTAAATTTCGTTGATACATGCCGAAGCTTCGACCTACTAAACCCAACTAATCTGATCAACACACCTTTTTACTTAAACATCTAAACTAGACCTTTGAGAAAAACGACCATTATTTAGTAGGACACAACGGAACATCAGTTTCTAGGTTTTAACAATCAATACTTATATACATATAAGATAAATAAAGGGCAATTAAAATTAATGATGTGTTGCTTTTAAATAAAGAAACGACATTTTAAGTTTATTTTTTTACAAGTCTAAACTGAAAATACTATTATAATTTATGACATATTTGACATCTATTAAAATATCATAATGGCCAGCATGACCTTATTAACCATAGAAACTGAACTCTTCACAATATAAAATATAATACTACATAATTAAAGAAATATATTTTCTTTACATAAACAATCAATTACGTTATCGTTAGCAAGAATCGCAATATGTATCGTGTCTTACCAAGGAAAGAAAACTTTACTCAACACTGGTTATCAATCTGGTATTAGAAGCATAAGATATTTTGGTTACAATATATAAAATATTAAAAACAAAAGTAAGAAAACGATTATTTCAATATTGACACATTACACTTAAATAAATATCACTATACACAGATGAATTTTCACATCCACTATTTTATTTGTCAATGTTAGAATCATACTTTTGCATGCACATAAATATGTTCATAGTTACATTTAAAAATTCTTGATCATTTTTCTTGATGACGTGTTAAATCATCATAAGACTTAAGCCAAATAACTATATTTGTGATGTGAAAAAATACGGTCATTTTAAATATGAACATAAGGAAACACAATGTTGTGTTATTTTAAAGCTCGCATGATACTTTAGCATTATTTTTTTATTTGCAAGAAACCGATATAACTATGTTATTGGCCTAAATAACTATGTTATTGGCCTAAATAACTATGTTATAGTTACTCCTGTTAACAAAACATTTATCATAAGAAAATAAGAGAGACTTTTTAAATTCATATTCTCATATCGTTTTTTCTTCACGGCTTTGTGACGGCTTCAGTATGTGTCGCTTTGTGTTAACCCCTTTTTTCTTTATCCCACCCAGTGTCACTAGGACCATATCATCCGACCAACATGAATGGGTTATCATCTGACCATCACTATAACACGTATAACACGAAAGATAGCGGACATTACAGCGAAAGAAATGGAAATTCTAAAAGCCTGGCTGACTGTCCGGCAAACATTCATTCTAAATGCACCGGGAATGATATGAAAGGGCTACAGAATAAAGAGGCTAAGTCGAGAAGCGCCTTTGCGGTCGTAAGGCAGAGTCCGCCGCGCGTTACCAATGCTCACCAACAGAATTGGCAACATCTAGCTGTTCAGTGTTAGTAGTGTTTTGTTTTATTCATTTATTTATATTCTCACCTACGATGGGCTTATAGTCTTTATTTACTAATAATATCATTATTTTTATTTGCAACATAACATTTGTATTATATTTTAAATAACCGATCATCATAATTCACTTCATAAGAATATAAATAAACATTAACACAGAAACACTAAAAAAAGTACCCCCAAATTAAATGGAATCCATTTTTTATGTCACAAATTTGTGGATCATTTAGTTTATTGTAAATAAAATTATTGACTTCTCTATATTACCAATAAGTGAACACTAGGGATGGCTGGGATAGGTATGGTTATTCACCAGGATAATATTGTTCAAGATGACTAAATAAAAATCTGGTAAAGGTATGCTTTTTTTATATTTATTCGATCCCCCATTGTATTTGCAGATGATTTTTTATGTAAAAAATAAACGAATTAGCGTATCGTTAATCGAAATACCTATATTACATATTTTATATAATTTAACGATCTACAAAAAAGGGCTGAGAAGATTTTTCACTAAATCGACTAGCTTAGAAGTTTTTGTTCATCGACTTCAACAATATTGTCGTGGTAATTAAAGAAAATAAAAAAGTTTTTTAGCTAACATTAGTGAGCCAAATTCATTTATAATGGCATAGCTATAGTCGGTACAATCTGAAATCCAGAAAACCAGATTAGTTCAAAAATTACAGTAATACCCCGCTTTACGCGAGGGATACGTTCCGAAGAAAATCGCGTTAACTGAAATTCGCGTATATCGAGGTTTATGATTAAACATAGTCAAAATTTAATACAAAAAAATACAAATCATTTTAATCAATCACTTTAATTCTAAGAACACTTTATGTAATATATACTCTTATTTTTTACGGAAAAATACATCTATTGTCTTTACATTATGTTTATACGCACTCTTCGCGTAATGCGATGCATTTGAGCGCGAAATTTGACATTCGCGTTATAGTGAAACCGCGCGTAACGGGGTCGCGCTAAGCGGGGTATTACTGTACTTATCTACGAGCTTTTGTCGATAACCAGTACATACTTTGACAATGCTTATTTTTACGGTTTCATAGGAGTAGCTCGTACGAATGAATATAAAAATAATAAAAGGTAAAGTCAGGTAATACCTATATTACGTCCTCTAACTAATACACACTTATACTCATGGAAAGAGTAACTTTTTCCCGTGCTAGAACATCGACCAATGTTATATTTTAAGGCATTATAAAAGACTTGTCAATATGTGTCACAATTTTTTTCTATTGTCCACAGGAATGGGCGGTCTCGTCTCATCTCCGTTTAGCGTCAATCCATTCTCATTACCAACTTGCAGCGCTCAGCAGTACGCCCAGACAGTGCCTCTAGCGTCCAAGTAGCCAACGTACTATGCGTCATGTTAGGCGTAAACTGTTAGTCTTTTTCTCATAGCAAATTTACACAAAAGTGATTTCAAATAATAACTGCCAGAGTGAATTCGATAATTTCGTATTTAAAATTACTATCAAGTTTATTTTAAAATTAAATTTTAGTTCCTTTTAATTTTAAATGAAATTACTTTTTTCAAATATTATAGGTGGTTAAATTTGGGGGTTGTAAATGTAAATAAAGTGTATATAACTAGAGGTAAATAATTCAAAACAATCTATAGTTTGATTGCTAGATTGACAGTGTAGATTTTATATGATTAAATAAATCGTAAATTGCCCAGGACGTAAAAAATATGTAAAAAAAAAACACAGGAGAATTTCGTTTCGTTTATGTCGTGTGTAGTATGTCATTTTTGTTCTTGTAAAATCTGTGATATATTTATTGTAAGTAAATATTGTACATTTTAACGTAATCAACTATATATTGTAAATTTATTTCTCCGATAATTACGACTGGCAATAATTATGTTAACACGCTTTCATGTAACTCAAATCGTAAATAATATAAAATTCACAAGTTATATATAATATTAAATAGAAACATTTCAATTTATAGACTGATGTTTGTTTTTCTCTTGATTTATGGAAGCGCATACATTTTACTGTAATAATACTATTTGTATATTGTTTTATTAAGATATCATTATTATTATTATATTTTATATACCTATAGATATTATAACAATGTATTCCAAATACTACAAACAGATTACTTTAATAAAATCGACCATATCATGAAACTAAACATATCTTATATTACGAAAATCTCTAAGAAACCCAGAATAACACAAAAAGGAAAATGTATACGAATAACTCGGGAAACTGTTTCGTATTTCAAAATAAATTGTATTCGAACGTTATCCTTCGAAATAATAAGATATTATGTGTGTAGTTAAATAAATATGATTTAACGCAAACTGTATCAAATAATAATGTAAATTGTAATCGTTTATGAAAAAAAAAAAATTAATTATCACGAAATAACGACATTAAATTACTTGAATAATTTATAAATTGTTTTTTTTTCGTACCCAGCCTTATCTATTATTTTTAACACTTATGTGTACTAGAAAATTGCATTTTTTTTTACAACTGTAGTAATAAATAAATTTGATTTACAATGACTAGATTCATTAAAATGACACATATTTTTATTGAGTTTCATTTGAGAGAATTATATATTGTACTGTAAAGTACTGTAAATTATATATTGGACTAATAATCTAGAGTATAATTTTGGACCGTAATATTTAACGAATTAAAAAAAATAATAATAAATATATATTTTTAAAAAATAGGCACATCAATAGACCTTTAAATTAATACGAAAAATTATTTCTACTACATTTTCTATTTGCAGTTCAGGGTCCTTTTATGCATTTTTGCATATAAATACAAATTCGTTAAAATAGAACATTTACGTAATAACGTATTGTGCTTATTTCACAATATGTAGACTTTAAAAATGACTACTTATTTATATTCTTTGGTATTTAGAAAATAACATACCGGTATCTAGACAATGAATTGTTGTCTACCTTTTTAAATCACTATCTAGTTTACTAGACAATCTCATCCATCATTCTCGTATCACATTTATGAATCGAACAAAAATACACTTTTTAAGCCATTGTAATTTCACACATGGTACTTTTTGCACCCCACTTGAAATATTATACTAACAATTTTAGTCCTCCTCCAAGGGTAATATTTTCTATTGTTATCCATGACTAGATAATGCATGGGTTTATCGCTGCTTCTAATTGTACGACCAATGTACGGGGATCGTGTTGCTTTTTGGATTAGCATAAGAATGCACTATCGCCCCGTCTCTTTGAGAACTTTTATTAAACTTAAATTAGTTATGGCGATTTAATATTAGTCTGTTATTTGACAATATTTAGCTAAATTGAATTTTCATTTCAAATATTACTTTCTTCAGGGTCATTACTTTATATATGCTGAAATTAAAAGTGTATGTTTGTAAATATATTCGTATTATTGAATTAATTAATTTTACTATATATGTATTTAATTCAAAAGTAAATGACAAATTTCGTATAGGTAAAAACTCAATTGACCGAATTAACTAACTATAATATAACATAAACATAAAATATTTGTAATAAATTAGGTAACATAAACGTTTCAACTAAATTGATATTCTATATTGTATAAAGCTGTTCGTACACCGACCACTTTCCGTAAGATGATTAGGCTGCAATCATACAAATTAGCGATTAGTCGACTTCGTTTGTCGCCGTGTGTGGCGCACGTGCGTGGGCCTTTCGCACGCGTCGTGTCGATCCGACTGTCTCTCCATACTTGTTTGTTACATATTTGGAGTAACTATAACTTTACCTTTTATAAATGGTTCAGTCAATGTTACTATCTATATTTTGTATCTGTTGCTTATTCATTTTAATACGATAATATATTTTTTTTTTTTGTTTTTGTATCGAATACTTATACTCATAAATTTCCATAAGATTATTACAATTTAGAATTTAATTATTCACAGTAAACTTTAGACACACTAATAAATATTTAATTAAAAATGAAAAGTAGAAAGAAAACAGAGATAGAATTTTTAAATATTGAGGTTATAATTCATATATTAGTGTTTAAATTTTCGCTTTCCATAATTACACCAAATTATTAAATAGTCGTTACTTTTCTTATCACGACGTTTCGCTGCAGCTAGTCAGCTCATAAACACGCCTGGTTCAACACAGCCGAAAAGTCAGAATAAAAAAAGGTAACACGTTAACACCCGTTATTTAATAATTTTATGTAATTATTCATATGTGTTTAAAAATCATACGTTAATCGTATAATTTAGTACTTAATTTTACATGAATTTAATATCTAGTTTACCTTATTAGTAAGTAATGGAAAATTTACTATTCATTATAGTCATAATTATTTTATTTAATTAATAATAATGCCATTCTCTTGAAACTAAACTAAATATTAGTAACATTATTATTATTATTATCTACAATTTATTTGTCTTTTAAAATAAATAAGTTAAGTGAACAAATCGTCTGTTCCGTCAATCTGTCGCGTGGCGTTCGTGGGTGCACGTGTCTGCCTGGGCGTGCGTCCGCGTGCCTATGTCGCGCATTACCAAATTAGCGTCCGGTGTGCAACAAGCCGAAATCATATTAAACGAGGGCGGATCATGTTACCGATAGATATTATTTTATGAAATAATTTTTAAACAGTTTGCCTACCCGCAATAGATTACGAATAGAGACGCGGTCGGTTCAATTTATTTTCTTTTTTCCATATTTAACATTAGCCGTCCCGGCAAACATCATACAGCCTTTGAATCAATAAAACCGTTCTATACGAAATGTATGAGAAAATGAATTTTTTTTCTTTCTATGAATGTTTTTGATGTTTTAATAATTATTTTGCTATTCGGGGCGGACAACAATCCAACAAATCTGACATCATAAAAATCGGTCCAGCCGGTCTTGAGTTATAAGTGATGTAAATAACCCTATATTGTTTTATTTATACAGATTCTAAAATTACTCTTTAAAAGTTACTTATAAAATGTTTACTTGGAAACTAGCTTATTATGATAATACTGGTCTACAGTGGTTTTGTTTTCCTAGAAATAAGACTGATTTAGGATAAATTGATGTTCACAATTCATGAAACAAAATAACGGATATATTTATAATGTCAGTTTTCTTTTGTAAAATAAGGATGCATTGAAGTAAATAGAGAGGAAAATGTTGAAAACGTATGTTAAATTTCCATAAAACGCCTTTTATGAGCTTTTCTGTTATAATTATTCAGGGGACAATCCCTTTTTAAAGACCAGCAGTAATCTGCCATCATGTGACATTCCCATCGACCCTGATACCTTTCCTCCATAACATTTAGATCCCGGTGGAATCGCTCTATCCTGTTCCTCACTATAATTTTCTAAATTATCCGGAAATTTATACAGATGATTGCGGAGATAGTGTAATTTGATACTCATATTTGCTCCTAGAGTCTGAAAGTTTGTTAGCATGTTTTGTACAATTTCTTCATAATTTGGTGCTTTATGGGTTACCTAGGAAATTTGCGACTACAAACACAAAAGTTTATAATAAATTTATTATATTTTACTTTGCTTCTATTGTAGTTAAAGGTTAATTTTTATTGTTGACATTAGTATTACACATAAGAAATACATTTGTTAATTTTGTTTGTTACAGATAAACTCAAAAAGTACTTTTTTTAAAGTAAATTTCTTTTATCTGTAGAAAGCTACAGTATCAGGATATATTTTTTTTATTAGAGATTTTTATATATCCATGCGAAGCCGGGGCGGATCGCTAGTATCAAATGTAAAAATTATGACATATTACTTTATCTGCAACCTGTCTATAATTTATAGGACTTTAGATAAATATAAAATCCGTGTTATCTTCACATGTAAACTGGGATTAAGGAACCCGTACATATTAAAAAATACACCCCATTTTCGAAATTTTTCAAATAATGTTGATAATCCCGCAGTCATCTGAAAATATAAACGTAAAACGCATAAGAAAATCGAGTGGTGAGCGGGCTGAAAATTGGGATGAGGTGAATAGGGGGTGGTCGACAATAGGTGTACAGATAACTTTCCTTTCCATAGTAGAGTCAATACCGACCCAAGGGAGTTTTACCCTCGGGGCTCGGTCGCTTGGGAAAACTAAACCCAACAATATAGAAAGAGACATTCTTATGCGCATCGAGCGTGTCGAAGGAGTGCATCTTATTGTAGTTATGTATAAATAATATGGAGAGGAAAAATTCCGAGGAGTCTCGCTGCAGAGTGATATGTTGCGACTGTTAGCGGGAGAGGGATAGATGACATCAATTTGTCGTGTCGTGATGGGGTTTTATTTTGTTTTCCTCTTGCGATTTCTTTACGATTATATTCGATGTTACCTATAACAATTTATAAGTTGAATTTAGTAGTTTGAAATTTTGGATAGATGATCAATGAATGCTGAATGAATTTAATTATTTTTTTTGGTTATCACATACATTGAAACAAGATCCGCAAAACTATATTTTTGGAAGAGAATTAATGGGTTTATTTCATAATTAGTTAATAACTTGAGACATAATGTAACTTAAGAAAATATCCGTGTATTTAACAATGATTTCAGATACTATTAGAACAGATTGAAAATGATATTTAAGTAACAAAAATCGAAATACACGTAATATTTAAAGAATATATTAACATATACATAAATATTGATACTTGCTGATATAAAAGTCACTAACAATACCATGATACAATTGTATATACTAATAATGACGCATAAGTAAAAACCTAGTTTATAAGGACAACATGCTGTTTGATAAAATTACTAAAGCTACAGGTAAAAAGTACAAAAAAAATGATAGCAACAAGACTTAAAGAATACTAAAGGAAATAATGCAATAGGGATAACCTCTTTTCTGTACAGAAGGGACTCTATAACCTTAAAATTTGAAACATTATACAATAGTAAAACAGTTACAAAGCAATGTAACACCATCGAAGCGCGTCAACGAGCAGAGGCGTTAAGCGAAATTGAGTGAAAGTCGAGTTAAAGTATTAAAAGTTTTCAGCTTGCGATTTTTTGTGAGAGAAGCGAAACGACACCGCACACGTTGAAGGGATGTGAAATCGAAAATGATGTTTCGATTATTTTATTTTTATACTTTTATGGAAGACATACAGCCAAATGTAGAACATAAGTAGGTAACAAAAAGAAAACATGATATTATTACAATTGCTAATTATAAGTGTCGATTATCGACAAACTATTTTTTCTTTACATTAACTAACTGCCGGTTTCAACATCGAATTTTAACTTTTAAATTATGATCAAACCGAAAATAAATCGGTTTTTCTAGATGATTACTGACACTGACTGAAATTTTGGATTTCAATAGATATTGAGAGACTGATATCGCATATACTAAACGGGTGTATACGATTATCAACCACAACAGTTTATAAATTAATAAAATATCTGAATAGTTAATTATACAAAACGTATATACGTAAATAAAAGAGATATGTTAATTTATTTATTCAATCATAAATAATGTATCCAACACATTAATAATCAATAATAATTATTACAATAATACATCTTAAATGTAATCTTCATTATATGTGAGTTTTATACTCACATACCAAATCATGTGTGCAAAATTATTCATATGAGCGTAATATAAGATGTAATTAAAAGATATAGTAAGTAAGTAACTAAATTAATCTATACTAATAATAAAATTGTAAATTTCACGTGTCTGTACATTTTCGATTTTTATCAAAAGAATTATATTGCAAGGGGCTAAAACAGTTCTATCATTTTTAGAAATGTATGTCTGTGCAGGTATCAATTAGAAACAACAAGGTATATTTTAAAAATTCAAAAAGATATTTATAAAACTTATTCCGGGGTAAAATCAAAACTTTATTTTATTAAAATCGGTTTACTCTATCATCAAAAAATTATAGTAATTTGAATGACACGCGGCGTCTTTTGTATGAAAGAAGAGTTTGTATATAAAAAGAGTTTTAGTCTTATTCAAGAACAAAAAATCGATGAATTGAATAAAATTGATGAAAATTATGTAATGTAAAATATATGTATAGTATATACATAATAAATATCTAAGACATAGTAAATGAGAAAGCAATATTTTGATATTTATATACAATGTCTAAACATTTTAGCCGTTGTATTAAGGAGTAATTTTACGAAAGTAGTGAACTGAATTTTAATTATAATATCATTAGATAAATATGGCGGAGAACATAATATTTAATTATAATTAGGCGGTTCGTGTTTTGTTAATTTTTGATGATATGGGGGATGAAGTGTTACGAATGGTGATTAGGTAACCAAATTGTATATATATTTTTGACGATTATTCATAGGTGGGCACTATCCTTATTTTTTAATAATTTAGACTGTTTTGGAACATTACAAGAACATAGATAACCTATACTTATAACAAAAACTGACGGGACAAAATCTACAGATTGGAGAATGGAGATATTTTGTTTTTGTTTACATTGGTGATGTTTGAGAAAAAAAGTATGTAGGGATTCAGAATCTACTTCAGGACACATTTTGTCTGTTTCTTCGAAATCACGCGAAAACTACTACTGACCCGCTTTCGGTGAAATTTGGTATGGGACGGGACGGGACGGGCGGAGGAGAATATAAGTTGTCTTTTAGAATATAAAATATATTGATTAATCTGATTTTATTGGCTAAAAATTAACAATATTTAACTTAGAAATAGAACTATTTATTTTTTTATAGAAGTAATTTCTAATAAAAATTACAGTAACAACGAATAGCATGTAAATTGTAACATACAAGCATTGATTTAGTAATGAAAGATGTCGAGTAAGTTGTTCAGTATTGATTTTTACTGCTTAGGTTTTTATTTATTCACCAATAACTTATATCGAAATAAAACATGTCCTTGATAACCAGTCTTTTTTTTTCTTAAATTCATGGTGCTGTCAAGTGTCAAGTGGATAGACCATGTTTACAAACACATTTTAAATTTCTGGCAAAACGATGCCCATCTTGTAAGAAGATTTCTTTGTAGTTTTTTTGATACTTCAGAATTCACTACTAATTCATTTCATTCGAGCACACTAAATAAACTAAACCACGTAAAATCTCACCCATATTTCATCAGAGGAAATATTGTAAGATTATAATTAACAAATCTCCTGATTACTTTTTGTCATATTAAAAAATTGAAAATAGTCATTCTATTTAATATATCAAAAATCTGAGGAACTATTTATATAAGGAACATTTTTGAAATCCATAACATATGAAAGTACTCTAAAAAGAAAGTTAAAATATGTATGAAATAAAGCAAACTTAATTATTTCTTCTTTCTCATCATATTACTCTAATGATTCTTAGTAAATCATTATTATAATAATAGCAATATCGACCTCTCTAAATAAAAAATATCTTAAAAATAAACGCGCATAGGGACATCACTATGCCCTTAACACGGTCTAAGTTAATAATGTAATAGAATTACAGGGGAAAAACTGTTCAACTGTACGTAGAGCTGGTCGCGGCTTAATTGTAACAATTTGTTTGTGTGACTATTCGTCCTGACGAGGATGTACCGCCTCCCGGTAGTCAATATATATAGATAAATCTTAAAAAAGATCGAAGTTGAACACCTTTTACATGTACTTTGGAGCTATGATGTCGCACTTACTAGTATCAAAATCATTTGTCCAACTATAATGAATCTGGGCTTTCTGTGAAGGAAAACATCGCGAGGAAACCATAGCTTGAGTGATAGGGCATTTTCTAACAATGCCCGTCTGGGTAGCAACCACCCTTAAGAGGACATGCGGTCGGCAACAGATTTCAAAAGTAGGTAATTAAGAAATATATTGCTATCGCGTTGCGCCCCGAAGAAAGAGTTATAAAATACGAAAGGGACAACTGTAGCTCGGACTAATTTTACTTATGTAAAATAGACGAAAACATCACTTCGTAGTACCCTGTTTCCTCCTCCAAAACTGAACCGATTTTTAATTTTCTTTCAGTTATAGAATAAGAAAGACTTTGGCTATCCCTTTGCTTCTTTTAATTTTATTCATGAAATTTGCTAAATGAACGCCTGAAAATGACTGTAAAAATCAAACATTTTTTTCATTTTAAAAGGGTCCTAGTTTCTGTAATAACTAATACATAATTTTCCATAAAGATAAAATGAAAACGTACGGGCATGATGGCGGTGGTGGATATATATTTTGGTATAAAAATATTTCCAGGGAGGAAACAGGGGACTACATTTGTATGGAATAAATGCCGCTAGCATATCATCAAACCAGTCACGAAACACCAAAACGTATCTTCCGGCAGCATCGCTTAGGAGTTAGTACCTCTGGCTAAGTCTGTTTGGCTATCTTGATCCACTCCGTATCTTAACATCAGGTGTGATTATGGACAAATATATATATATATATATATATATCCATATGTATATCCAATATATAGATAGAATTGAACTTTTATGCGGTTAAAATACTAGCATCCTACGTTAACCTAGACAAGACCTAAACCTAGGTAGTAATCGCTTTATCGATACGCCGACAGTAATAAGAATCTATTAATTCCATTGCGTGCTGTTTTGCATTTTCAAAATCAAAAAATCAAAATCAAAATTTATTTATTTAATTTAGACCCTAAGAAGGAGCTTATGAACGTCTAAAAACACTACCACCGGTTCGGAAAACAACCCAGTCGAGAAGAGCCGGCAAGAAACTCGATCTGGTTCTTTTTTTTTAATAAATATAATATATATCATTTTTTTTTGTCATATAAAAAACTATATAAATCGTAGTTTTGATAATGTTAGTGGAAGCACAGAGATGTGGGTTATTTCCAGACATCACTATCGTTCACGTAATGATCCACCCTGTAAAACTAATTTTGATAAGGTAAAACACCTTAAATAATACTTTTTTATTACATTAAATTCAAATTACTCCGTTCCAAATAATTCCTTACTTTTAATTTGCAATAGTTTTTAATTTGATAGTTTATTTGTAGAGCTCATTAATGTAACGTGAATCAACTACATCACAATTTCAGAGTAAAACTACTCGTAAATTTAAATGTCGGATAGATAATGTAGCTCCAAATTTTTTACATTACGCGTCTCTACGGTACTCCAACTAACTACTTCGTAAAAGTTTCAAAATCAAGCGGAATTTAGGTGTAGTATGGCTAAAAATTTAGAACTTTGACATACGAGTAGATAATATGTCTAGTATATTTAATAGGTTTTTTGACAAAAATATACTTGTTTGTAATTATTATTTTTTCGATGGTTCCACATTCATCTACCGTTTACTAGACGATTGCATTTGTTATATAAATTTGTATAATTGTTTTAAAAAAAAAAAAAAACAAAGAAAAAGTATATTTTTCTATGTTTATTTGCCTATCATATTCTAACATATATATATGTAAAGAAAATATATTTCCTTAATTATGTATTATTATATTTTATAATGTAAAAAGTTTAGTTTATAAGGTTAAGAAAATCATGCTGGCCATTATGATATTTTGATACATGTCAAATATGTTATAAATAATAATATTATTCAGAATTGTATTTTCAGTATGGAATTGTAAAAAAATAAACATAAAATGTCGTTTCTTTATTAAAAAGCAACACATTGTTTATTTTAATTGTTCTTTATTTATTTATTTATTCATAATTGATTTATGACCAGATGAATCCATCTTTACTAGAATAAACTTATTGACTCCTAACCTAACCTACCCAGGAATCGATGGATACGCAAAAATTGTTAATCCTATGAAAATAAATGCTAAATTAAACTACTAACCGTCTACCTAATCGGTTAACCAATCTACAATCATATTAGTTAAAATTTAAAGCATTTTAAACCTAAACTATATGTGTGTCTACGACTGCGCCTGTTTCATATATTCGTCACTGATTTTTTTTATTTACGGAACCCTAATTATTTTCCGACATTTATTTGCTACTACACATATTCAAATACCTGTCAGTAAAACTATGCATTGAATCGGATTTTATTAACAATTTCGTGAGTTTTAATATTTTTACGCGGAACTGTACTTAATTATATTCGAAAACTATAATGTAACCTAAATTACGCGGAGTAACTCCACCAAAATCGGTCCAGCCGTTTAGGAAGATTACCCGTAACAAACAGATAGGCAAAAAATTTTTGGTATAGGTCACATATGTACATTCATTTGTTTAAAAAAAAAAAATTTTTTTGATATTACAAACAGACACTTCAATTTATTTATTATTAGTATAGATTTATTCAAACTGTCATATGTGACCGTGTAATTGGAATTGGATATTCAAAATTCTTAATGTGATTATAATAGGTTTATTAAGTTCTATTATATAGTGACTACTGAATAAACGCTGTGTCAATAATATAGTCTTACGTACGATGTCGATTTCCGCGCGTCCCTTATCACGACGATCTCGCTGAATTTTATGGGCATAATCGCGTTCGACCACAAATAGGACCCGAGCGGGTAATATCCTAACCTGACCGATTACCGGATTACAGCTAATTAGCAATTACCGATACATTGTTAAGTGCAACGCGATTTATACGAGATAATGTATGTCGGCTTGTAACGCGTATGTAAATTTATTTTTTATCTACAGACATAAGGTTTTTATAGGAACACTGACCTTGATGAACGAGGTCAAATTCTAAAAGCTTGTATTAAAATTACAACATATGAATTACCTTAGAGTTCTTCTTTTTGTCATGTGTAGTATATAGGCCAAAGTTTATTTGACTACTTTACATTCAAACGGACTGACTGACGATTGGAATGGAATTTTTCATAATAAAAGTAAACATAACATAACATAAGCTCATGCCTGTTATCCCCGAAGGGTTAGGCAGAGGTGAAATAGCAAACTACACCACCCACATTTCGCCGAGCTTAGTTCCGTCCCAGGTGTGACGGGGCGAGCCTGTCGCCATATCGGGCACAAATTCCGAATTTCGGGATGATACTTAGTAGAAAAACCCAATACCACTTGACCCGAGCCGAGATCGAACCCGAGACCTCAGAACGGTAGTCGCACCGTAATACAACTGCGCCACCGAGGCAGTCAGTCAGTCAAAGTAAAGAATAAAAGAAATCAAGATATTATTGGACACATTAGCGATTAGCGACAGGCTTCAACTTCAGTGTTCTAAAATGTATAATTTTAACGTATATAATGGTATCATGACGTAATAACATTATTTTAAAGAGCAAACTGAAATACGGTGTTTCATTGCAAGCCGCCTTACGAAATTGGTAAGTATGATAAGCTACTTAGTAGATATTGATTTTGTAATAATTTGTTCGTCGTCCTAAAGAATATATCAGTACAAAATCATAAAGAAAATCGCTCATTTTTATAAGAGTTTTATTTTTTTAAGTCAAACTTTTTGAATAAATTTAAGCATAAAAAATCTAAAAGAATTCGCATTTCCTTTGCGTTACGTGACGGAAGTTACATAAATGGTTCAAATAATATACAGCAATAGTGAAGTGTTTTATAATTTAAAACCATCACCATAGATAATATTGTTTAATATATTTGAATAAAAACTACTTAGTGCCCATCTTTAACTATTATATTATTATAATTATTTACATAACTGGAAATATATTTTAGTAATAGTACCTATAAATAATAAGCTTATTTTTTTATTACATTGTATTAAAGTTTTCTAAATCTTCTAAAGCTGAAAACATATTTTCAAAGATTATAATTAATGAAATCCTTAACTAAAATAACGCATAGTGGGTCTACTAATTATGGGAGGATTTATGAAGTGGAATTATAAGATCAAATTTGATAGCATGAGAATCAAAAAATTGTGCATTTAATTATGAGCTCAATTTCTTCTTTTTCTTAATTAATGGTAACGTGTGAATAACAACATACAATATACTGCCATAGTTAAATGTGTAGAGTATAAAAAATACTCTTAAAAAATCTTATATCAATGCTTAAACGATGTAGTAAATCTTGCTACTACTACTTTACTAGAACTTTTCAGGGAATTTGTGTGACATGTTGTTTTATTTTTAATACACTTTACTTGAGCAATAAATAAAACTATATCACGTAAATGCCAATGTTGAGTCAAATAGTGCTACTAAGTGGCAGATCTCTATTTATGAGATAACAAAAGTTGCTACTTATACTATAGTTAACAATATAGTTCGAATTATTATGAATTAACCCGCCATTTATAGCTTCAATGTGCAAGTTCAAGCTTTTGTTATTGTAAGATATAGATTATTTACTCTAGTAATATCAAAGCACTATATTTGATAATAAAAAACGGACACATAAGTCAAATTTACCCATTTCATATCAGTTAAATCATATTAAAAATAAACCAGGGTATCAATAACTTTAAAAACAAACTTAGGCATTCAAGGTTAGAGCAGTAGGCGCCATCTTGTTGTAGTGACTTCGAACGTAGTTCGGCAAGTTTCCGTAGGATGTCGCTGTACAGTCTCTCGGGACTTAGATACGAACCTATTTTCAGCTGGGACCGTCCTGAAACAGAACGAAACGCCTTGAGAAAGGGAGAGAAAAATTCTCAAGACTCTGGTGTTTTGGGACGTCGAGTTTAGTACTGCGACTGTCATTTCTGTTAGGCGAGTGGGAGGGAACTGGTTTAACCAATGGGAGGGATCTTTCTCGAGCCGACCACTCCTACCCGGTTTCTGATGCCTACTGGGAGTTGGATGAAAAAAATAATTGTTGGAAATAGGTAATTTCGTATATCGTTGGCTCGTGAAGTAATTGCAAATTTACGGTCGGACGGATCACCTTGTGAAGGTTGATTGAAATTGAATTTTAAATACTTATATAAATTAAGTTCTCTAAAAGAGAAATTGTCGCTCATTTAGGAATAGTTTACTTTTCAGCTTTAAACGTACGATACGGGCGGGGCCCAAAACATTGTGCAGGCATTACGTCTCGTAGAATATATTTAGTAGGTACTTAGTATTAAGGATCTGTATTTGATGAATGATATTTATTTTACTTTGGGGGCGAGTGCTGAACGTACTCAGCCGCAAAAGGTAACTAGCACAAGGGTTGGAACCTTGGTTTGGTCGCTACCTACACCATAAAAATTCCCGCGAAATTTGAACCTAGCTAAACCCTACATTTTTTATTTCTTAAAATAATAAAAAAATAAAGGTTCCTTACAGGACCTATGTACCTGCGTGTTATGTGCAGGAGTATGTATGCAGTGTTATGTAATGCCTGATGCATGGGCAGTGTCACTGTATCGCGTTGGTATCGGCGTCAAGAGCCTCCCCAGTTGGAGAACGGTGCACGTCTTGGGCCGCCACCAGAGGGGAACCCGGAGAGTGTGCGGGAGTTGTTGTTTGCGAATTTTATAAGCTCGTCTACCCGTCTTTCCCGGGGCGACCTTAAAGCCGCCCATTATGATGACGTTTTTGTAGCTTTTTTTTCTAGAGCTTCTTATAGCTGGTCGTAGAAGATGTCAGACTGATTTTCGCTTGCAGTGCTAGTAGGCGGATAAAGCTTGTATAATAGAGATATTTGTTCTGTCTATTTTTAAATTTAAAATGCATGTTCTTTCTGAGATTGCAATGAAGATGTGTTTTCAATAGAAATCCCACACCGTGACGACCTTTGGTTTCACCATAGTGGCAGAATAAGTGATCATTGTCTTCCAGTATTTTGTAACCTGTACTGCGTACCTCGGCGAGTCCAATAGCATCATAGTATATTTTTGAGAAACTGTCTGCCGTTCGTTAGACAGTAGGGATCGTGCATTGTGTGTATTTGTAAGGTTAGTTGAGTGGAGGGTTGTGGTCGTTTGTCCCCGCGGTGACCAGCCGTATTGGGGACTCATCTTTTTCTTTTCATAATTTGCATTATTGTTATACTTTAAAAATTAAAGTTTATTTGTTATAAATAAAGTAAATTATATTGACTAAAGTCATTTTTGTTATGTTAAATACTTTATGTGAGTACGTATTACAGAAATGTTTGCTAAATCGGAATTTCTAATATACGTACTTATGTAATAGATTAGTGAAAATTCTTACCGCTAAAACTGTTCATAATATTTATAACGTATGTTTTCTTATGAAAAAAAAAGAAACATTGATATATACACTTATATAAACAAATAGCGTATTATAAACGTGCATAAAACTACAAATAGGTACTTCACCCCATATGCAAAAGACATATTGATGGATAAGTAGCGTATCCCTGGGAATACGTCGGTCTCGACACGGCTTAGCACTTTTAACGTAGACCGAGTTTCGTCGCTTTAAAGTAGCTAGTTGGGAAAAGTGCTTTTCTCTTACAGTTTAGAAACTATGATATTTTGAATAATAAAACTTTATGTTAAGAGAGGAGAATATTAGCGTATACTTAATCACATAAATGTAGTAATAAATGAAGTTAAGTTAATATTTTTTTAAGGATATAATATGAATACAAAAACTTTTTTAATTAAAAACAAAATCGACTTCAAAAGAATAAACGAAAAAAAATGCACTAAAATATCAATCAATAATTACTTTATTAATCTGGATTATTGAGTTTGAAAACGGTTCCAGCTTATGAATATCAAAGTGGAGTAGGTAAATAATATACGTCGATAATTATATTCAATTTTGATTATTTGGTCTTTAAAATCACCCTAGTCCTTTATTTAGCTTATGTGTAATTGTGATAAAGTTTAGGCAGTTATTTCCATTTGTAAATGAGTACTTTAGTAAACTCTAGCTCGCACCGACTCCAAAATTAACGAACCAGATTAAGAAAGTACTTATTTATTGACTTTTTAGTGCGTTTCATAGTTTATTCTTAATAAGTCGGTTTTGTTTTTAATTAATTTTTTTTTTTCTACTTTTTAGTTTAAGTACGTGAAGCCTACTTCATAACTTTAGAAACGAATATATGAAACACGTGTAAGTGCCTATAACATTCGAGGGTTTTTCTCAATTTCCCTGAGATCCACTGATCAGATCCTGATCTGGTGAAAATGAGACCACATCGGCAGTGTACTCCTTCGGATTAAAAAAAATTGCAAATGTTCCACAAATGACGGAGAAATCACGTAACTAACATACAAAAAAACATACAGACGAATTCATAACCTCCTTCTTTTTAAAGTCGGTTAAAAACAAAAAGAGCTTATATTTCTTACTAAATACTTAATGTCAGTACAAACTACTATTTTTTTTATTCTGAAAGATGAAAATCTCCTCTAGAGATTGTCAAGTTTCCCTATTCTTAGCTTTTTCCTTCCATTGTTCAACAGCTACTTTAATGATATCAGCTGACTCTCTTCTTAATTCCTGGCGGCCCATCAAAGAAATCATCATATGATAATGTTAACGCATAGTAAGTATTTATTTTGAACAATAAAATACAATTTCGACTCTTTTATAAGTATGCTTTAAAAAGCTGTAAAGAAATTAAAAAAAAAATTGAAACAAAAACTAATATAAATAAAATTAAACTAAACGTAACAATCGAAACTACTAAGCATTGTGCTTAATAATCTAGCAATGTTGCTACAATTTATAATAATACTAAATCTTTGGTCAAAGCGCCTTTCGATTCTGCGTGGACTCGAACAAACGCCCGGACAACGTAAATTAATAGTATTAAATAATTAATTCTACTTATCAATTACCTGGAATACTAGATTTCTCAGTTCCTGTATGAAATTTATGACCACAATGTTTACAAGAAAACATAAAATGACTCGAAACAATACATCCATTAATCTATACTTACTACACTCAAGGTTTCGAGGAATTACAAATTGAGTTGAGAGGACATAGGAAACTATTATTTCGTATACCATATTGTCAAGTCTAAAATTATTTTTAAATTATTCAAGGGCTATGCAGAACTACCGCATAATGACAGAGAAATTAATCTAAAAATACAATAGAACCGAAACCGTAATTAATAAAAATTTTAGACGAAAATGTTAATGTTAAAATTTTACACAGACATATTTTCAAAAACAAACAAATGTTCTCTGAATACGCCTTAACGAACAACACCAATGATATTCCTAACACTCATTACTGTCTCTCGGCACTCTCTGTCACCCCTTTCTCCGTCATAATACCATGTGTCGAAGCAATTACCACCGTCAGTACCACTACAATACCAAATAATATAACAAGTGCGAAAATTTGACAAGCAATAAATTTAATTTCAATTTCGCCTTTATACTCGCGGAGGGTGATGAAATAAAGATATTAATAATTCGATTTTTGTTTGTAACACCCGTCTTTTATACTCTACAGGCTTAGAGCTTAGACTACAATCTCACCTGAAGTTAAATGACGATCTTGTCCAAGTTGATAAGCATAAATTTCACCAAGTTATGGTTTTCTTACCATGTATTCATTTACTTCATTTAAGAGTTGGATAGATGGGTTCGAGCCGGAATCAGAACGCACTACCATCTGAACCATGATCTCTTCGAAATATAGTGCCAAATTTAATAACATCTCAAGAAAAGCTTTAGTTGAAGCCTACCCATATCGTCATTTGATGACGGTAGAATCTGCATTGAGATTATTTAAAAAAATGCGTGTTATTTCCACTTTGAAGAGTGAGATTACAAATTGTTTAGACAGTTATTCGAACTGGATATTTGACTGTTAATATGGTAATGAAAGGAGCCAAAGTGTTATTTGAGACTATAGTCAATAGTTAAAGGAATCAGATCTTGAAGATTCATGTCAGGATAATGGGACGTACTTATTAAATTACTATATTGTTCTTGGTAAGTGCCACATTACCGGAAGAATTGCTAAACTTAAGTGACCGTCGTCTGGGTACATTACTCGCAGAACCGATGCCGATGGAGCCAACAGGTTTTCGAATGGCTACCACGCACCGGAAGACGTAGCGTGGGTAGGTTTTCCACAAGGTGGACCGACGACCTCTATGTGAGTGGCGTAAGACCGCTCGTTGTGGAAATTTTTGGGGGAGACCTATGTCCAGCACTGAACCTCTTTCGGTTAAATGGAAGTTTGGAAGTGTACAAAGATTGAATTTCCCCCAACATTTTTAAGTCAATAAAAATCGAGTTCGAAGATCGCGTTACATATAAGTATACTTAATATAAAGCGTGTAAAAATAATATATCTTTTATTATGTTAAGCTAGATTTTATATACAAAGAAGTTAAGTAATCCTAAGCACATCACAGCGTAATCTTATATAACGTTAAAAAGATGAGCCGTCAACATGAGTTCTCGGATGAAAGCGAGCGCGGAAGGAATGTGTTGGAGGAAATCCTCGCAAATTTCAACAGCAATCATTAATATCTCGCGGCGTGTAACGATGTAAGACAGGTGAGCGGCTCAGACACGCGCACCAAATTGAAATACTTTCAAATAAACAAACGCACTTATCAGATTCCCCAGTCTTCTTCCCCTCGAATTATTCTAAAGTCTATACAGATTTCAATCTTGTTTTTATATGTTTTCTAATGTGTTTTCGATACTGAGAGTTCCTATTAAATACTTGTGAATTTTAAGAAAGAAATAAAATATGTTAATGTACAAATGTTTTCTTTTCAGGACAATCTTAAAAGCTGTTTTAATAACTGATAATTAATTTGGATAATTTACTACGCAGTGATATATATCTATAATCTTTGCAATAGATATAATATTTTGTAGGTCGAAATACAACGGACATTTCTTATTAGTTTTATTTATGCCTAGATATTGTCCTAATCTGTTTGCAACATGTAAAGTAAATAAATGATTGCTTATGAAGCTAAATATCGTATTAAATAATTGTTTAATATTCTAATTATTTGCTTAAAATACTATTCACTAATTTTATATATTTTAATTACAAAAATCAAATAAACATTAAAGACATGAAATTTAAACTTTTTAAATAACATTCGCAGGCAATTGTTATCGTCGTTGGTTACTATAAACCTATGAACTCTATATAATTCGCTTTATTCCCACCTCATTAAAGACTGATCGCTTCAAACTGCACCGCTATAAACACAGATCTTATTATACAATTGTAAATTGTGTTTGTATTGAAGCACAATGTATCAATGTGTCAAATAGCGCATTGTAGCAGATGTATTACATTACAACTCTATTTTATACGAATCGTTATCGAGTAGGGTCTGAAGTAACAACCCTAAACTATTTCTTTGCGTAATATGGATACGTCAAAGTGTATGATTACGTATAGAACTCGTGTTTTATTATGAAACGTATATACTAATAAATAAAATTGAAGAGTCTGTTTGTGATGTCAAAATTTTTTTTTAGTAAATAGATATGAATGCTATATGATACCTGTACCAAAAATACATTTTTTTAATGTTTGTCTGTCTATTTGTTCCGGTTAATCTCTGGAATGGCTGGACCGATTTTCACAGGACTTTTTTTGGTAGATAGCAAAAGTGACTCCGCGTAACTTGGGTACTTTTACTTTTAGAAAAGAATTTGGGTTCCGTATAAAAAAAATAAAAGTGAAAATTTATATGCAGCCGCGCTCACATAGCTAGTTATCAATAAAATTTATATTAAAAAATCAATGAACAAAAAATATTTATTGTGATAATGTTTGATGGCTATTTTCAAAATATCTTGAGACGAACAGTATTTTTTTAAATATTATTATAAATTTTATACACGCTATATAAACTTAGTTTTGCCCGTGGCTTTGCTTGCGTTAATGTAACACTATGTCCATTTCTGTTCGCGAGACAACACGTCTTAAAAATTTCATGATGAGTTATGTACCTAGTTAAGACGTAAAAACGTAACACATAAATTAATATTCGCGTTTATAACAATAGTTCGCATTTATGAAACCAAAACATTCTTGTTATATAAAGATACATTTTTACTTGTGTATTTTAATTGAATTGTCAAAAACATGGGCTTATCCTTATTAGAATAACGTCACCCCTCAATCCCTACCGCGCGTATGCGCACGCACCATGCCCCGAAATTGTGTAAAGTACGAAATAATTTCACGCATCACGTGTCCCGGCTCCCGGATAATGACCCGAGAATCTTCCGGCTTCGGTCCCGGACCGACCAAAACAAACAGGATGACTCCTAATAAGGGAAAGATAAGTTTCCCTTAAGAATCGTTTTTGGAAAAGAAATCGTCTCGGTCGTTGCGTTTGTCGAGGAAAAGGAACAGAATTATTTCAAAGCTGGAAAAGAAGCTCTGATGAAATGTCAATCGTACAATGAATGTTTAATATGACTTTTTTTACAACTCTTTTTTTTTAGTTTTTTATGCGTCGAGCAGCAATGGGTGTTCTATTTTTGTCGAATATGCAACCAATTGATAAAGTCAATTATAGAACTATGAATAAATTTAAGCCTCTTACTTGAAGTCAGTTATACACTCATACTAATGAGATTTAAATGAATATAATGATACACGAAATATCATAATAAGTCAGCTTTGGCTTATTGATAATGATGATTGTTCCGACCGATTTCGGCCCAACGTCTGCGGCTCCGTTCCGTCAACAGACCGATTTCGGCCATGGCGTCCACTTAGAACGGAAGCGGTCAGATTCGCAGGATATATTAAGGTGCACAAGTGTACTCGTAAGACACCGCTGGTGCACATAATCATACTTGTCCTTCTGAACTCAATGGAACGGGGACCATTACGACCGGAGAAGGACTCAGACAGATGGTACAGCATCAAAGTTACAAGGGGTCAGTACTATCTCTCACTCCCTTAATCGCCTTTTACGATACCCACAGGAAGATATGGAGTGGTGTTATTCTACTCTGCTGGCACCACACGGCTTTGGCTTACTACATTTATGACCGCATCTTGATAAGTGTATTGGGGTGATAAAACCAAAAAAAAAATAAAGTGCATACTGTATAACTATATAGTATAAAGCCTGGGTTCTAAAAGTGCTTTTGGCTCCAAAACCCAGAAAAAGTTAGGGGGCACAGAGATAGCTTATATAGAAGAGGCATGCGCAAATTAAAAATATAGTCTAAAAAAACCAAAAAAATTAACATGATTTCTCTGTGAAAAAAACATATTCTCGAAGTGGACGGTGAGCAAAATAAGTTTGACAACTGTGGTATAAAGGATTACATCCTTAAAGAAATATACAAAACAAAGTCGTGGTAGATTCCATTAGTGATTAGATTAACAGAATATTGAGGAGGTTGCCTGAAAATATTCGACAAACACTCAAATTATTGTGTTAATGATGGACTTGCCGTGCCCTTATCGACTCAAGATAGTGAAACTCCGAAGTTCGTTGGAGATTGTCTGATAGTCTCCGATTGTGGTGAGTTACAAATATAAGGCTACATTTGGTGAGGCTGTAGATGTATGTGAGAGCTATTCTTGTCGCCTATCGACTATCACTCGTTGATGAGTATAAAACTCTCATCTTGTATGCCATTCGTTTTGGTCCTGAGCTAGCTTCATGCAGATTTGGCGCACGGTTTTGACGATATCGTCCGCCAAATGGCCTGGTGGCCGCCCGATTCCCCATTTATAAAATTCCCTCTGGTAACATGGATGAGTAGAACAGGAAGTTTTATTACTATCAAAGAACTATCCAAGCCTATCTTTGGGCACCATTATCGTGTTAGCCTTTATACCATTACATACCACGATGATTGATATAATGTTAGACCAGCGCTTTGCCTTTGCCTTGGAGACCTTTGCCCAGCAGTAGGGTTATATTATTTAAAAGTTATCTAAAAAGATCATTATAATCAATTTAGAATAACAAAACAATACTGCGTAAGGCATTTTTACAAGTAAGAAAAAACTATATTTTAAATTAAATACTACAGAAACCCTTACTATTTTTAAAAGAAAGAGGTAAATAAACATTTACCGCAAAAAATAAAATAATTATAAATCCACAATACATATTGGAAAGATCAAACAAACGAAACCCTCAGCAATCACACCACGTTGGCTCCATAGATTGTGTTGACATAACCACTGAACATTCTTAATTATTTGCCCTGTTTTGGTAAACAATGACCCCCGCATTCATATCCAATATACCTCGGCCTACGTAACCATCTATTTCCACTCATAATTTAACCTTACCGATGGGTCTTCTCGAAATGGTATTTGAAACTATTGTTTGACAAAACTCGTAGGGTCTGTCTCAATTAAAAATATTGCAAGCAATACAAACAGTTGTCGCTACGAATTCCAGCTTTTTATTTAACTATTTCGATAGATTTATATCTTTATAGGTATACAGTATGGTGACATTTTTTAATTGGAGTCAATAGCAAGTATATCGTTTGATTTAATATTTAACTAGGCCCAGAGTCTTAAATGAAATAAAATGTTTCTATAGGATTAAAATATTAAATATTATTAACATTAAATCATTATGATCTTGCATGTGGATTTTTTAATTTAAAATCAGTAGTTTGATCATCTTTGTAGCTTCGTGATAATTCTGTTTGAGTGTGATGAAAAGATTGACTTGGTAAATTGATGTTTCCTTTGCCCCGCTAGAAGACATCGTTCTTCATTCCTTAAACTGCGCGTTATCCTGCATGTTAAATTTAGGGTTTGCTTTCAACACATTACGTGACAGATGTAAATTTAAAAATAAAAATAAGTGAATAACTTGAGTAAAGAATAATAAGGGATAACTATAAACAATTCCTGCAAAAGCATTTCAAAATTCTGAAATTTTAATTCTTGCAAACGTTAAATAAATAAAATCTAATTTTACTCATGGCAACGATTGCAGGCGAAAATATAGACGTGTATTCTTTCAAATTTTTAATTTCAAATAATAGTATTACCATTAATTATTGTCACTTAAAGATTGAAATTTCAAAGGGTTTGTTTCCCCCCCGGGTCTGTGGAACATTCGGTTTTCGTTTTATCAGTCCAGTAGCAGGACATTTTAGTGTTATCTGCGGTCGACATCTTGGGGGGTCGTAAATTGGTCAGCGCAGTCTTGCGGCTCCTGATGTCAAGATGAAAAGCTTGTTTTATTATGAAAAGGGTCATGCGGATCACGCCTCATGCGATAATGATTATAGAGTATAACTTATAAAGGAATCTAGTTAATTTAGGATGTTAATTTTAAACATAAAATATACATATTAGAATCAGTTATATTGTAATGATTTTTAAATATTAATAATATGATCATTTAAGTTGACTTTTAAACTAAGTATATAAAAATAAGTAATGATAAATCAGATTCAGTTTAAGACATAATAGTCCTCTGTTAAGAGATGTGTATTTATTCAAATCAAAAAGTACATTAATTTATACAAAACTTTATAATTAAAATAAAATAAAAAAAAAGAACTATAAAAAATGAATGCCGTCCAGCTCGCCGCCAGACGGGAAGGTTCCCAGAAGGCTGGCCATATTGCCACATTGGATGACAATGCTAATTCGCTGTGCCAAATATTGGCCGGCCCTCTGGTCGCGAGGCATGTCGACTAGACGACGCGCGAGGTCCTTAAAAAGACTATGAGCACTCGGACCCCATGGCCCCAGAGTTTCGACTCCAACGGGACAAATATGTAACCCTTGAGATCCTCCGCTGATGTAACTGCTGCGCCTGCCTTCAAAGAGGTAACTGAAAGATGTGACGGTGCCAAAGTATCGACGCAAGTAACATCCCATACCAAGGGCTGCCCCTCTGCTTATTAACCAATTTTTTCTGTCTAGTAACTGTTGATAAACATTGGTGTTATCAACAAAGAAAGTTTTGGAAACACTTTTTTTTCTCCAATATTTATGGCAATGGTTATGATTGATCGTGCGTGAGCGAATCAAGAATGAGGAGATCCGCACAAGGACCAAAGTTACCGATATTGCCCGAAGAGTTGCTAAACTTAACTGGCAATGGGCAGGCACATTGCTCGCAGAACCGATGCCTGATGAGGCCAACGGGTTCTCGAATGGCTACCACGCACCGGAAGGCGTAGCGTGTGTAGGCCCCCACAAGGTGGAATCCGCTAGCGGGTGACGCAAAACCGGTCGTCGTGGAGATCTTTGAGGGAGACCTATGTCCAGTAGTGTACGTCTTTTGGTTGAATGGTAGTGGTGGTCACGGTTGAGTTTCGAATACCGGGAAAACACTATTACTCAAATAAATAACCAAATATTTAACAAATAAGTATCTTTAAAAATTGTTGAGTTAGCGAAGGAACATATTTATTTTCAGCACTTGATATTATTCCTATTTGGATCTTAGGATAAAATATTTTTGCTAACATCGTAGTATCTTGTTTTAGATTATAGAATGGCGTAGTAAAATATGTAATAAAATATTTTGAAAATTTTACTTTGCGACAAATTTGTTAAGAAATTAATTTCATAACAACATGCGCCGTTAATATCTTTGAAAAATTTAAAAACAGTATAGTATCAAATATTGGAAACGTTGTTTTTTACCCCGCATGTCGACCGTGACGCGAATGCATAATCAATCAGTAATTCAGAAGCATCGCGCTCACGCCGTCTGTGACGTGCGAATCGCTTGGGATTCGAAAAATTTCGAACAAAGCTTTGAATCTTCGTTTATTTATTTATTTTGAATAAACGAATTTAGACACAATTTCGACTCTCTAACCTACATTTGTCGTAAAAGTTTTGAATTAAACTTGTTTTTTATCTGGAGACTAAGTAAAGAAATGTTTCTTGTCTAAATTTCCATTTTACTGTGAACTAGCTGTGTACACACGATTCCACCCACGTTTCATATATTCTTTACTTCGTAATATAGTTTTTAAATAATCATTGGAAAGTATTACTTTGATGGTGCTATCCATTAAATCGTACTTTATTTTTATTTTTACACAGAACTCTAATAGTTTTGTAAAAATAAAAGTAGCCTAAGTTATGCGAAGTAACTTCAGTTATCTGTCAGAAAAAGTTCCTTCGAAACCGGTAAAGCCGTTCCGTAGATAAAGAAAATTTGAAAAATGATTTTTGGTATAAGTATCGTACATGCATTTATTATGTATTTAGTAAAAAGTTATTATTTTAATATTACAAACAGACATTTCAACTTTATTTTTATTATAGATTAATGTACAAAGTTACAATTTACAATATAGAGTTGTAGATGCATGACACTAAAAATTTTAAAACCGATAAATATGATAAATGATGCATACAAATGATTTAATATTATTTATAAAAAACGATAAAATATAATAATATTAAAATAAATATTAATTATTTTTGACGTCTGTTATTTAGTAGGTACATGTCATTTGATTGTAACCGCACCATTTTCTACTTTGGATATTCAAAGTGTTTGTGATTGCAGCTAAAGGGAAATGACAAAGAAATGGATTGAATGGGCTGTAATTTTAAAAGCTTTCGAATGTTTTATTTCTGAATTTGCCTCGTCCCTCCGAGACATTCTCCGTCATTATTGATGTTTTGACTTCTTGTGTTTGCATGTAATTGTGGTAATGGTGTTTGACTATTAAAAATATTTCTATAAGGTTTACTTTTGAATAGATTATCTTTGATTACTCTAGTACTATTACAATAATTATAATTGGTCTGTCCAAAAAATTCATTAAACCCAACATAGTGTTTCATTAAATCACCTAGTAATTAAACATATTTAAATAAACGCTCTGAAAGCTCAGAGTCAGACAGATGGGTTCGAACTTGCATCCATTGACGCATAATCTGACTGCACTGCCAACAGCACTATTATCACTTAACATATTGGTTTAAGAATCTATTGGTGGAATGTACCCGAAAAGCAGGGGCTAGAAGTTGTTTGGTTTTGGTCTTAGCATTATGTTTTTAGATATAGGCATGTTCCATGGTGTACTAGCAGAACCGATGTCCGATTCTGCTATAGAACTTTATTTTTACAAGTAGTAAGTTAAGAGATAATTATTTTATTTAGTTGTATTTTTTTTTTATTGTTATAATAGGTATATTGTGTATGCTCCGATAGGACTGGCATACACTAAAGTGTAAAAGCCCTGTTTAAATAAATGATAAAAAAAAGAATTACTATCGTGATATTCTGAAAATGGATTTGTGTAACATATGCTACCTATGCTTTCACCATACTGTTTTCTTTCACCCGAAGCTCAAATTAAACATAAAACAAAATGCATGGATTCGAATCTATATCATGTACGCGGAATCCTACAACATTACCAAAAAACTATCATCGCTTCGCCATAATTTTTGAAGCAGTGTGATGATCATTAAAAATTATTTAAACTTTCGAAAATATTTGACGGATAATCTCGTGTCAATAAATTAACAAACATAAATTAATTATATATAAATAGACAGGTAGAGAATCAGAGCACACAATTACTGTAAACTACACAAAAATCGCTCGGATACAACAAGATCAATTACTTATTAAGAAGTATTTAGACTTAAATATAGCAGTTAGGTCGAATAATATCTGATAAAAGATAACTTCAAAACGTTTCATCGAAGTTGTTCAGTAAAAAAAAATAAAATAAATATGGAAGGCAAATTTATTTGTTTGTGTGTATTAATTAACAAGCGCAGTGATTGCTTTAATTACATGATAAAAGATCAGTGATAAGAACAATAAAAATGTCAATATTAAATCAATTTTTAACCTATGTAAATCAAATAATGGAACAGAATCGTACTATGATCATAAACCGGATAAAATACACTTCCGCTATCCGTGATTGGTCGAATTTCCCACGAGGATTGTGATGAGACTGAACTCTTAATATCTTGCTACGTGTATCCTTTATCGCTTCGTGACTGCTTGTCAAAGGGTTATTTAATGATAGTTTCTTATTAAGAGGGGAAGAGACACATTCACTTACTCGATAAATTATTGAGCAATATTTAATCCATATTTGTTGTCTATACTAACTCATAATAAAAATGTAGGCTTTGTATGTACACATTTTTTATATCATACGGACTGATGTCTATTTTAGCTTTAATTAATCACGTATCTATAATAAAATTAAAAAAAAATGTTATTCTGTGTGTATGCCCCGGTTTAACTCAAAACCGGTTTGACCGATTTCGATGAAACAGATAGTACACAGGAAATACTCGTATATGTCAAGGAACAATTGACAAGCTACAAAATCGTAAAAAAAATAATTAAAAAAGATTATCTTCGGTTTTAATAAAAACGGGTAAACCGAAATTTTTTTTAAACTTTTATGCATGAAGTATTATGTTATGAAAAACAAAACAAATATCAGGATATCCCAAATTTAATCAAGACCAAGTTGCGGGCACTCTGTGTTTTTACCAATGTGATTAATTAAATACACTTTTCTATACTCTCGTTTATCTTAAGCTTAAATCAGATAGCACCCGGCCCGGTTGCGCGCCGTGTCGCCAGCGCAATATGAACAGTTATAATCTTCTAGCTCGTATGAAGCATGTCAGACAGACCCGTCGCGCTCGCGTCACGTCGCAACCGACCTCTGCGGGAATACAATAAGGAATGTGGAGGGGGCGAGGCCTGAGCGTGCCGCATACGTGTTGTGTCACTAGGGTTGCCACCTGTACTATATTACAAATTATAGTACGTTATTTTGAGTAATTGTACTTTTTATTTTATGAGAACTTTATTTCTCTAAGGTTAATTTTAGATAAACTATAATATATAAAAAGTTGTTAGAGTTACTGGGTAAATTATGTTATCGATTGTTACTAAATAGGTTCGATAATTGATTGTCATTTTTATTTTCATAAAATAAAACGCCATATGGAAACAAGATAGCTCTTTCTTTTGCAAAATTATTGACAATTATTTAATTGTTCATTATTAATAACAATATAATGACACACTATTATTAATTTATTTATAAGCTTAGAAAACTATCCAATCATATCACAAAATTTACTGATGCTTGATTGAAATTTATTTCGATTTTGAAGCCACGTGTTAAATTTATTTAATAAAGTTCTAAATTATCTAGAAGGCAATTTCGAAACAATATTACATGTTTATGAGATTATGGATAATCACAAAAACGGATTAGTCCAAAGAAATCCAAATCTTTTCTTAGTCTACGAAATAAGTAAAAGAATCATACTGTCTCTCCACGTGAACTGACTTGTAAACTGATGATAATTTTATATTTGAATAAGTTAATTTTATTTTACTCATGTCCGCCATGTCAGAAAGAGTTATGGAGGTCCTGTGATGAATATCAAAAGGCGAGAAAAAAGAAACAAAGTTCTTTGAATCTGATAAAAAATTAGTTACTTATTAACTTCAACCTTATTATAGACTGTAAGAATTGTGTACATATAGTGATAGTTATCTTGCTGAAAGTACTGGAAAATATGTTATATGCAAAAAGTTAGAGTAAATAAATCGTACTTTAACACAACGTACTTTTTTCCCTACCTTTAATAACCAATGTACTTTATTTGCACAAATAAGGTGCCAAACCTTATGTGCAACGCAAATACGACGTAGACGTAGAAGATGTCTGAATTACTTGATATTTTGTTTCAGACTGTTCGACAAATGACGTCGATTGCGTTGGGTCGGTCGCAGTGATGTCAGGTAATAAAAAATAGTACACGACTTGAAAAAAAGTCGTTATAATTAAAAATAACAGTAAATATTTATTTAATTATTTTTCTTAATGTTATAAGTACCAGCGCTGAGATGTCATTTTAGATTTTATTTAGTAATATTTTTGTGAAAGAATTCGTAATAAAGTTACTTTTTAATGATATATTACACAAATTCAATCCAGATTTATATTTTATTTTATCTGAGATGTCATTGTAGATATCCAAAATCTTCTAAAAATTTTATGAAACGGTTTCAATAGCACGAATTTAAAATAGAACTGGAAGAAGTAATCAATTAATTATACTACGTAACTAAAATTGTAAAATTACTTACATGTTTACGTACTAGTAGTACTTACATGTAATTACATGTTTACATTTTTGATATCTATAATGACATCTGAGATCTATTGGTGATAAAGTAAAATAATTTTTTTAATATTATTTATACAAGTTTACAATGATATATTATTCAAAAGTGATTTCAATGTAAATTTAGTCATTACAAATTCTCTCTTAAAAATGATTACTAAACAAAAAAATCTCGGGAACTTCTACAACGCTGTGCTTTTATCCTGGTAAAGTATTATGTTTCGTGTACGGTTTATTTAAAGCGATAGTAAAGAGACGAATTTGTGAAATTTGCACAAATAGTTTTGAAATCGTACACCTGACAACACTGTCAAGTGTTGACATTAGATGCCGCGAGTCGGTCAACGCCGTCGCGCATCTAATGTGACATACATATTACAGGTCTACGCTGTCAGCGTCACGGTGCGTTACAGTCCCGCATGCTATTTGCCCCAACCATTAGGTATTATTTATATTACTTAAATAAGTACTATACGTACTATATTTACATGAAAAATATCAAGTTACTTTTAATGAGTATAAATACATTCATAGTTTAACCACAATTTCAGGTATTTTTAAATGACGATATGTGACAATGATAACATACGAATCCTTAACTATTGTTGCTTCAACATTATTACCGAATAGCTTTTAGCAGTTAGCAGCAAACATATACAGTTTGAAAGTGGTGGCCAGTGGTATTTTAACATTTCCTACCACTGTTATATGAATGCAAAGGATTGTATCGATATTTTTCTTTCCCTAAAAATTCAAGGTAATTTTAACATTTCAACTTAACTCGATCAACATGATGTCCATACACACCAGAACTGAGCTAACATCGCTTTATAGTTACTATAGATCATATAAATATTTTTATAAAATGCACCAAATGTAAATAAAAAATGCAACTGCCTATAGAATAAGATGTACATATTAACCCTACGTATTTTAACTTTTCCAATCACTTATTAGTAATTCACTCGACTTCATTTTACCACGTGATATCCAACATCACGCATATAGAACAATGGTGGGTAGGAATCTAACCCTCCACTGCAACCGAGGCGGAAGAGTGAGCCCGTGTCGTTTTATACATGGAATTAATGAATATTAAACACACACGTTCTCAGAGTGTTCATAACGCCATCTCGTGGCAAGAGACAGACTTAATTTCCTTGTGGCCTATGGGAGTTAATTTAAAATTAAAGTTGCCGTGAATTTAATGAAGTTATATTTTATATTTTTCTAAATCAGTATATCTGATGAAATATTTATAGTGAAACTCACTGCAGGAATTTTTATATTGTTTTTGTGTAGAAGGTTTTTTTAAATTAACTTAATGAAATCGAATTTTTTTTTTTTCCATTTATTGAAGAATACAAAGTTATATAAATACTACTGTATTTACTCTTTTGATATTACGTAATTATAAATATAATAAGTCTGTATTCGTCTATGGACAAAATTAGACAGTAATAAGTATTGAAAATTTGAGGGAAAAATACTAACTAGTTACCATTTTTTATTTATAACACTCTTCTTAACAACTAAACAAAAAAATTTGTTAATAAATAGGCAAGAAAAATATCTTGAACTGTTTGTTTTTGTCTGCCTATGTATATGTAAGGCCATGGATAAATAATCACAACGAGATATCAATCACATGGTTTATTTCTTTATTAATCAAGTACATACAGAGAACACACCATATGGGCTCGTGACGCGCGACCGACTACAGTGTGAAGCTAGGCACACAGCTCACGGTGCTTCGTATATTCTAACAGTATAAATATACATTTTATTTCCTAAACTCTTTAAATGACTATTTCAACGTTCACTTTATAATAAAATAAATAATAAAACTATCTAAATATGCCTGTATCCAAAATCTCGCTATTTGAATTAACCATACAGATGTTTATATTTAAAAAAATTGTCTCGTTTCATAGATATTTTTCTCGAAATAATTTCTTTACCTATGGTTTTTATTCGCTTCTGAGACTACATTATTATGGACGTCGTGGACGATGATGGATTGTAGGCATCCAAATCACATGAGATTTGGTGGTGCCCTTACAACTCGGTACACGAATTAAATAATATATTATCTATGTGTTCATCCTTGTGTTATCTATATAAGCTGTAAATTATACACTATCTAGAATTTAATTAAAACTTACACTTAAAGTAAATTATTTATTTCACTTCTATGCTACAAACTAATTATAATTGTCATGTTTGCAAATGAGCACATGTATAATTATTTATTAATTAGCTGTGTGCCCGCGGCTACGCCCGCGTTTCATATGTTCTTCATTGCGTTTCAGTTTTTTTTTATGCGGAACCCATTGACATATGGGTTTTTATGTATCAATGGCGGAACCCTATTTTTTTTTTATAAACATTCTTTATGATTAAGATAAAGTAAATATATTTCCTATAAATTCAAACACTTGCCCGAACACTGCATTAAATCGGATTTCATTTAATTATTCATGAGGCTTAATTTTTTCTAACGCGGAGCCCTAATTATTTCCAAAAATCAAAAAGTGTCCTAAGTTACGCGTAATAACTTCAGCTATCTACCATAAAAAGTCCCGTCAAAATCAATCTATCCGTTCCGGAGATTACTCGGAAAAAACAGAGAGACACACTGATAGACAGACAAACATGTTAAAAATTGTATTTTTGGTATTTAGTAAAAAGTTGTTATTTTGACATTACAAACAGACACTTGAATTTTATTTATAAGTATACAAGTAAGTAAGTATAAAAACAATATTGAAGAATAACCTATTTTTAATATACCCAAAAATGTTTTTTAAATACCTAAACGTAATTGTTTAATCTACATTAATGATACGTGATATGTAAATACTTTAATATGAAGTAAGATAAGGCGATATTTCTTCATATATGAAGAATTGTCAGTACGTTAACTTTCGTAACCCGTAATAGAAGGTTGCGTACATTAACATCAGTTACGTTCCGGTCTCTCCCTGTAACCCCGGTGTAAATATTTGACAACGTTGTGACGACTCGCCACAGACTGTCTTATGCTTAATTTATTTTGACAAATCATCTTTCCTTTTGGTCCCGTTTATCGGAGGTGTGTTTGCCGAGGGTACGAGACAAGGTGGGCACGATTGATGTTTTGTGTAGAATTTGGAGAATTTTTTTTTTATCCGTGTTGCGGACCGAGGGTTAGCATTTAAAATATGCATGTTATACTATTGTAATATGGTTCTGCTCGTGTAAGTACTCTAATACTTCTAATTCTGCTAAATCCGTAGATCGAGCATTAGATACAAAAACAAATGCACCTTATTAATTTATTGGTACATTATTTTAATTATTTAGGTAAATTATAATATTAATAGATAGTCAATGTTTTTCTCAACCTTGCCGTCAAAACTTTTTTTCTTCCGATAAAACAAAAATGAGTTATTAATTTTTTTTATTTTACTATAGTTATAGCAATAGTAATGTTTTTTTTTCACACTCCATTCTAAAATATTGTAACATATTGTACGTACTTTGTTAAATATTTTTGGTAATTATAAGTAATTAATTAAAATAGGTAATAACTACCATAGTTATTATTTGAGCAACTTATGTTTGTACTGTTAAGACAAGTAGTAATAAATTTATGTATTTTTTATCTGTGGTGACAAATATTTGCTTGTTAGATAGTTCAGCTTTAAGTTAAATAAGTAAACCGCAACCAAATCCCAAAAGGTCGTGACATCCGACATTCGGCGAGCCTTTATTTTACCTTGTGTCTAACCCCTAATACATCTACAGAATGATTTTCAATAGATTGAGATGATTTTGTGTTTAAAATTATTGATTTATAAATTTTAGTTAAGTTAAATTTTAGTTTATTAATCAGGTTTTGTTTTAATTAAAAAATATAAAAAAAATATCCATTATACATACAGTTATCCATTACAATTATTTTGATATGTTTGATAAGTCACTTTATGTAGTTATTTAAGACGATAAACGGTCGGCAACAAATTTGAAAAGTAGGTATTTCAGAAATCTATTGCTATCGCGTTGCGCCCCAAAGAAAGAGTTATAAAACACAAAAGGGATAACTGCAGCTCATGCTGTTTTTACCTATACAAAATAGACGAAAACATCACTTCGTAGTACCGTGTTTCATCCTCCAAAACTGAACCGATTTTAATAAGAAAGAATTTGGCTATACCTCTACGTTCTCCTTTTTTAAAATATTATATGTCAAATTTGTTTGACGACGTCTGAAAATAACAGTAAAAATCGAACTACTTTTTCATTTTCAAAGGCGCTTAGTTTCTACAATTATTAATTTATGGAAAAAATCATTTTGCGGACATGGCGGTGGTTGTTGTGTATTATTTGGTAAAAAATAATTACCATAATGCTATTATCCTGGGAGGAATCACGGGACTACGTTTGTGTGAAATAAATGCCGTTAGCATATCCTCTTAAGATTCTTTGCAGATATTGCAAATATCTTCATAAATTTCGTGGAAATAAAAATAATTAGGTTTTACAGTGATATATTTTTATTTATTTGGAACGCTACACTAAAAACACTCAATTCGCCTTCGCTGGTTATGACGTCACACCTCTCTCGTCGTGTCACCACTTTTCTTGTGCCGCGACTTAAATCCTTAAATAACAAACACAGATGAGTTAAAACTCAGTACATTTACTCATTTGTGACGCTGTCGCTCAGTTTTATTTATTTACTCTCATTCTCTACTCTGATGGGAAAATAATTCCTCTGTCATTGTGTGATTTATCATATTTTGCTATTGGACTCGGAAGTATAAACTATTTTATTAACAACGTCTATAATTTTATTACGATTAAAGTTAATTTAACATTATTTGTTTATGTATAAAAATGTTTCAATAAAATTATCTACAACGCATGAACCAGAAAAGTTAATTCAAAAATAAAAAAGTAACCCGCTGTATATCAGAAACGAGATACATTTGACACAGCTTCATAATATATGAGAAGAGTTAACAAGCATGTAGTTACTGGCTACCTCGGATGACGGTAATACCCTAGAGATGGCCCACAAATATGGAAATAACTTTATTATCATTTCATTCTTGGATTGGAATATTAAACTCTTTAAATTATAAATCATAGACAGAGTAAGAATCAAAGGCAGAAATGATTAGTTATAACTCACTGAATATATACCTAATCAAGTGAATTCGTCCATTCAACCGAAAGACGTCCATAGGTCTTCCCCAATGGACACCAACATCCAGCGGACTTCCGCGACCTTCGGCAGATCGTCGGTCCACCATGTAGGGGTGGGTGGCTACCCACGCTGCGTCTTCCAGTACGCGGCAGCCATCCGAGAACCCGTTGGCTCCATCGGGCATCGGTTCTACGAGTAAAGTCTGTAAAGTTCTGCCAGCCCATTGCCACTCCAGTTTGGCAATTCTTTGGGCAATGTCAGTTACTTTGGTTCTTCTGCGGATCTCCTCCCTCATTTCTCATTCGATCACGTAGGGAAATTCCGAGCATAGCCCTCTCTATTGCCTTTTGGGTAACTTTGAGCTTCCTAATTAAGCCCATTGTAAGTGACCACGTCTCAGTGCCATAAGCAAACACACACACTATCTCGGGCGAGAGTATTCTGCAAGGGAATATACACTGTCAATTTTTAATAGAAGAAGGTTATGAAATTGTTGATGATACACAGAAAGTATACTCACTTCAGGATTAAGTCAATTTTAGTGCAGCGTTATAATTAAAAAAAAATTAAGGTTTTATTGCCAAAAATGTGTGATAAACTATATATATAGTGTTGCGGTTACAAATATCGCGAAATGAAAATGTAGGTAGGCGGGCATATACAACGGCTGGTGCGGGTTACGATAACCGCTCGCGTGCGCCGTCGAAAGACCACTGGCATGCGTCGCTTACATTCTCCTCCCTAGTGCTGGAACAGCACTCATCACCCATGGCGATACGTGCGACGCGTGTTGCGTTCCGTCGCAACAGTCCAGCTTTAGTTTTCACGTCAACAACTCGAATCCGGCCGTCTTTTCCGGCTTGTACTGCCTGTACCAAACCTTTTGGCCATACATTCCTGGGTGAACTAGGATCGACAATGAGTACAAGATCTCCCACTTGCAAGGGTCTATGCTCCGCTTGCCACTTTTTCCTAGGGCGCATGTCTGGGAGAACTTCTCGGATCCAACGCTTCCAATACATATCGGCTAGTGCTTGCGATATACGCCATTGTTTTTTTAAACACATCTCTGAGTCACTGAATGAACCTAGAGTAGGCAGGTTTGAGGATGTGCCTATCAAAAAATGATTTGGAGTCAGTGTTTCATTGGTGTTTGGTTCTACAGTGACGTGGGTAAGCGGACGGCTATTCACCATATGTTCAACTTCAGCCAGTAATGTGATCAGAGTTTCATCTCGTGGCGCTCGTTCTCTTAATATAACTTTGAGTGAACATTTTATACTTCTTATCAATCGTTCCCAAGCTCCTCCCCAGTGAGGACTTGCAGGTGGTATAAAAAATCCATGTTGTAAATAAGCTATACGCCGTAATTCCCTCTTTAAGTTTCAGTTCGTCCAATTCCAGGACACATTTCTTTAACTCGGTGTCGGCTCCTCTCAGGTTTGTACCGTTGTCAGAGTAAAGATATCGTGGCCAACCTCGTCTAGCTGCCATTCGTCGAAGAGCCATTATAAGTGCATCCGTGGTCAGTTCGTTCACTATCTCAATGTGAATAGCTCTTATTGTAAGACAGGTAAAAATAACACCATATCTTTTTTCTCTATGGCGACAAACAGTTACTTCTAGGGGGCCAAATAAGTCTACTCCGGTGCAAGTGAAAGGCCGCTGGTGGTGAGTAAGTCGAGCTTCAGGTAAATCACCCATTCTAGGTGGATATGGCTGGGATTTTTTTATTCGACATAGCATACATTTTGAACTAATATACTTTACCGTCGGCCTCAGTCGAATAATCCCAGTACTTTTGTTTTATTTCGTTTACTACCATTTCCTGATTGCCGTGACAAGCTTTCATGTGATAAAATTTCACGATCAGGTGAGTGACATGGCAACCCCCGTCGAGTATTACAGGCCGTTTCACATTCGTAGATATTTCAGGTGCAGCATCAATACGGCCTCCCAATCGTATAATACCATAGTCATCAAGTACCGGCGTTAAATTAAATAATTTACTTTTCTTTTCTATACTTTTATTATGTTGCAGGTTGTGCAGGTCATCTGGAAAAGTTTTCATCTGGGAGTACTTTAACAATATTTTTTCAGCGCGTTCCATCATCGCGCCATCTACACAACTGTTAAGTTTTTTACATTTGTCAATGAAGTATATCACCATACTCATAGTTTTCAACAGTCGGAGCCAAGAAGAAAATCTTTCAGGTTCAGGAACAGCAGGTAAGTATCTAGTTATATTGTGAATAATATTTATGCATTCTAGGTCCACATAATTGCCATCTGGTTGCTGTATGTCTAGCTCTCTAGGCCACGATTGGTCATCATTATATAAAAATAACGGCCCATATAACCACTCATCTTTTAATGTTTTTATTTCACAGAATTCTCGTGTGGCGATGTCGGCTACATTCATTTTCGTAGGTATGTATCTCCATTCATCAACTTTCGTTAATTCATCTAATTCACCAAGCCGGTGAGCGATGTAGGCTTTATAATTCCGTGCATTATTGCGTATCCAGTACAATACTGTTGATGAGTCACACCAAAAATATTTTCTCTCGGCTTTCATTCTATGCTCACTACTTATAACATTAGCTAATCTTCCCGCCATCACGGCAGCTTGTAGTTCCAAGCGCGGCATAGATACGTATTTAACAGGTGCGACTCGACATTTACTAGAGATAAAGGCAACTCGTATAGTATTTTCACGATCGGTCCAACGCCAGTACGCAACGGCGCACATAGCTTGCGTCGATGCATCACAAAATACATGTAACTGTAGGTTCGTATAGCGTTCTCCGTACGGCGACGGCCGCGGCGCTGAATTACTCGGTGCATGCGCACTGTAATCGTGTGTCTCGCTCATTCGAATGTTATCTGAACAGCTGATATTTCTAGTTGCAGCCGCATAGTGCCGGGGTAAGCGCATGTGGTTGAGATTTTTTATTGCGCTCAGCCAGCGTAACCACTTTAGATATATTTTTTTCAGGTATTACGTCATCCCAAGTGATTCCAGCTCGCCACGTATCTTGTAAAATTATTTTTCCTGTAATAGTGATAGGTGATAAAAATCCATTTATATCGAAAACGGACATCAAGATGCGAAGCATTTCTCGTTTGGTAGGCTTATTCTGTCCGGTTAATATTGTCGTATGAATTCGTTTAAAGGATGTATCGAACGCTAAGTGATCGTCTGTCGGAAACCAAATCAAGCCTAGAGTGCGTTCTCCTTCATACTGTTCTCCACTCTTGAATGACACAGATGTCGAATTTAAACTTTCGCCGGGTAAATCTCGCAATATCGATTGAATATTTGAAGTCCAATTTCTCATTTCGAAACCGCCTTGTTTATGAATGTATGTTATATCGTTAACAAGTTCTATTGCAGTCGCTTCATCTTCTAAACTGTCAATATAATCATCCATGTAATGTTGGTCGTGTATAGCTCGTACTGCGGATGGCATCGATGATTCAAATTTATCGGCATTTTTATTTTTTATGAATTGTGAAATAAAAGGTGAACAATTTGCTCCAAAAATCAAGCTATTCATGACCCAGGATTTTACAGGTACTGCAGGCGAATCTCTCCAAAGGAAACGAAATGCATCTCGATCTTCTTTTAATATTTTTATTCGCAGGAACATGTCTCGAATATCACCAGTCACGGCTATTCTGTTTTCCCGGAATCTTAACATTATTCCATAGAGTGAGGTAAGAAGATCGGGACCCTTCAGGATATAATCATTTAAACACAAGCCGTCATTTCTAGCAGCAGCGTCAAATACAAGTCGTAACTTTTGTTTGTTGGGGTTATCAACGCCAAAATGTGGTAGGTACCAAATTCTTTCAGGGTTTTTTGTTTCAGTTAACTCTGATGCATATTCATTGATGAGAAGGTGATCGATTCGTTCTTTATATCGTTTAGCAAAATTCGGATTTGATTTCATCTTCTTCTCGATACTTCTAAACCTCGATAAAGCGTTATCGTACGAGTCAGGCATTGTACTAGTTGTGTCTTTCCATGGAATACCCACGTACCAGCTTCCGTTTTTTAATATGGCAGTACGTTGTAGATGTTCATATGCTCGAACATCTTCTACATTTTGTCTGGGTTTGCCCGAAACTCCTAAAGTCTCAATCGCGAACATCTGCCGCATCTCATCTTGTATCTCTCGCATTATACGCTCAGATTCGGTATTTTGTTCTTCGTTTAATAACAACGTATGTTTCATTTCATCATCAGTCACCGTTGAAATACGTGTGCGTCCGTGCATACACCATCCTAATGGAGTGCGAGTGAAGAAAGGTTCGGTACTTTTAGTTTTAATTATTTGTAACGGTAACATTAGATCATAATTATCTTGCCCTATTAACAGTTCCGGTTTACATTGTCCATTACAAATCATATTTTTTATTTCAGGTTTCATCAGTTCATAATTATTTAAATTTATATCAGCGTAATTTTGTTCGGGTAAGTTTAAGTTTTTTACACTACGCGCACGAATCGTAAACTTAGTTCCTTCATCATTAGATAAATTTAAATTAAGTATTTCAGTCTGACATAATAACGCACTATTGTTCCATGCACCGCACACACGCATAGATTGTTTATTACCGTGCAAACCGGTTTTCGAAGCGAGCGCCTCGCTTATCAACGTCACAGTGGAGCCGTCATCGAGTAACGCAAAACACCGGAATGTACCATTAGGTCCGTGTAAGTATATAGGCACAGTTTTTAACAGGATTTTATTGTTATTCACTGTAACGTGATTTATGGTCTCCACCGAAGATTCAGTGTCTATTTGAGTAGTATTGTTAATATTCACGTTATTACACGGCACAGATTTTACAGTGAAATGCAACAAACGGTGATGCGGTAATCCACAGTCGTTAACGTCACACACGGGAGCGGGACAGCTGTTATGTTTATGTTTTGACTTTAAACACTTGTAACATAAACCGTTACGTTTCACATATGTCCAGCGGTTTTTGCGCATAGATTTTTTAAACTTGTTACACTCTTGTAAGGAATGTTTTGAAATATGACAGTATTTACAACAAGTGTCACTGTTACTATTTTCACTATGTTCATTATTTAGTAATAAAATACGATTTGTTTTACGATTGTCATTATAACTTTGTTTACTAAAACTTTGCACTTGAAATAAGTTCACAGATGTTTTTTGTTATTTTCACAGCTTCCTCACTAAGAAACTCGGATAAAATCACAAGTTTAGGTTTATTTCTGTCGTTAATAAATGGATAAGAATAATCCGTCCATTTACAGATCAGTACCGTCGGTAATTTGGAAAGAATGACAGACACAATATTCATTCCTTTCAAATAATCTTCATATCCGATGGCAGTCACTGCTGCGACACAATTTCTAACTTTCACTGAGAAAGGAATAATATCTTTAAAATACTCTTGTGCCATCGGACGTAGTTTAGTAATATCCTGCATTATCCTGGTAATTATAATGTCAGGATTTCCAAACTGAAGTTCCAGGGTTGACATCACAACATCGGGAGAAGTAGCTCCGATAAGTAATGCCGTCACAGCTTCTTTAGCTGGCCCTTGAAGGCTCCTCCTCAGTCGCCATAGGTTTTCTTTATCACTGAAATTGCAGACTTGAGAGGATTCTTCATAGGCTTGCTTGAATTGTAGCCACTCAAGCGGATCACCAGAATACAATGGTAAGTCCCTTGGTGTACACAAACGACTGAGCATTTTATCATTGGAGTTATTCACTCCAGCAGCAGCTAGGTCTTTCAGTGCACTCGCCAGGGCGTGCACGGTTTCATCAGTACCACCAGAAGTCGGTAGTGGGCGTGCTTCGAGTGCAATTTTAGTTGCAAGCGGTTGTGGGCCGGTAGCCCCCAAATGGTGCAGGTTCGATTCCTGCGGTGCCGGACCCAATACGTCATAGTTGATACCATGATCAGTGACGCATTGAGTTTTTTCACCTCTTGCTGATTACTATAAAGCCACGTCTCCACTGCACGATCCTTATATTCACTTGATGTTTTTTTTTGATGAAGTTGTGCTACTACCCGCTGATGACTCCAGTTCAGCGAGATCAGCTTCGAGTTTTTTATCGATTAGCTCCATTCTAATGCGAGCTTTAGCTTCAGCAGCTTCAGCCTCTAATCTTTTCTTCTTCGCCAAAGTCGAAGAGCAAACCGATGACTTTTTTGTAGACATTATAACATTTGTTTCTACAGAAGGTCCAGGTTGGTTTTTATCTAACATTGTCCTGGCATCTTGTGTTCCTGTATCGTCTTTGTCTACCTTATGTTGTTCGACGTTCTGACTTTCATCTCGAACATGGTGAGCGTCTTTTTTCTCTTCCACCTTCTTTTGCATTTCTTTTTTCGCGATGTTTCGCGTATTTACCATTTTAGGCGGCGTATGATACATACAAATATATATGTAAATCCGGCTCGAAGACCAATTTATGTTGCGGTTACAAATATCGCGAAATGAAAATGTAGGTAGGCGGGCATATACAACGGCTGGTGCGGGTTACGATAACCGCTCGCGTGCGCCGTCGAAAGACCACTGGCATGCGTCGCTTACATATAGTATGTGATAAACTGCATAATTTTATTTCAAAACACTTGCACAATAGTATATAGTCAGCTAATATTATGGGGCATTATTATAGACGGGACTCGAGAACTCTTTTCTAGAAAATCGGTCTTAGTTTTGCTAACATTCCTACTAACAGGTGGTACGGTACACCCAGTCCTTAAAACAATAAAACTGGTAATTAAAATGTATTATTTTAAATCAATAAATAGTTGTTACGACTGTATAATATTAAAGTTAATGAATCAAAGCACATTATCATATGAATTATAATCACTAGACTAATTCTCGGTAGCGCAGTTGTATTACGGTACGACTGTCGTTCTGTGATCTCGGGTTCGATCCCCGGGTCGGGTGAAGTGATATTGGGTTTTTCTGCTCAGTATCATCCCGGAGTCTAGAATTTGTGTACGATATGGCGACAGGCTCGCTCCCTGCCACATCTGGAACGGAAGTGAACTCGGCGAAATGTGGGTGGTGTAGTTCTCTATTTCACCTCTGCCTAACCCTGCAGAGAAACAGGAGTGAGCTTATGTCAAGCATATATAATCACCTTATAAGATATATCATAATCTGTGGAACCACTAAATTTTAAGTAACAGCTTCAAATAAATTAAATTATTATTTCAGTAGAAAACTTCAATTTATTACAATACATATGTATAATTTCTAACTGATTTTTTTAAATCATTTCTAAACACATGTTATTTGAAATAGCGAATGTAATGCAATGCCAACCGTTTCCATTTACTATGATTTAGCAAAAGGAACTTTCTAGAAAATGATTATTTAATATCCAATTCCAAATCCTATTTCAAACGTTCTCGCATTGCGAGTATCTTTAATGTTTAAGAATATCAGACCAAATCTATATAACGTAATAACGTATGAACGAGATTGCGTTATGAGTTTTATTTAAATTTATGATTTGAAATATGTCTTTTTTTTTCGTATATATTTTTATTTTGAAATATTTACAAATTAAAAAAAAATATAAATTAAAAATATTGTATTTTTGCACTGTATTAGGAGGTTTGATTACAATCTCAACTGGTGTCAAGTGAAGATGTGGTTCAAAGTTATCTGTCATAAGTCTAGAGGTCTCAATTGATGCCGCCGCAAAACGTCTGTTGTTAGGTGATCGATTTTATATTTGAATGAAGGCCTAAAAGTAAAGCTATAGTTTATAATGGTTTTCTTCACCGGAGAAAGCTCAGGAGAATTAAAGAATATGATTAGTAGATTCAAACCTACGTTTTTTGACGCAGAATCCTACCCCATTATGACTGAGTCATCATCGCTTACAATAAAAAAATCTAATGTTCTATTTCTATATTTTAAAATAAAATCTGTACTTCATACAAAAGAAGCGAGGAGTACAGCTAATATAAACAAGTAAATTGGAATCCAGTTAAAGATAACATTTTCAACGAAAATTATAATTCAAATTTAATTTTTGAAATTAATCTTCGAACCCCACTTAACCAGTTTATTCACAATATTAATAGCATCTATAAGGCGGTCAGGTAGGCAGACCAATTCTGACCGAAACTAATCTATCTTTCTAATTGTGTTACCGACAACTTTGATCCTTATATCCGACTGCGCTTCCCCTAGGATATGATCCGACAAGAAATTATATTACATGTAGTTGGCTTCGCTAATAAGGGGCAGAAAGTTTTTGGTTCGACGGGATTCCATTGCGCGTGTTATATAAATATTACGTTTAAACTATTATTATTCTTGTTTATATATTCCGTATATATAGATACAATTTAATTGAATTATCTTAATAATACTAAACTTCAGAGTGGATATAAAAAGAGTTTACGGTAATTCCTCTTTAACAAATTCAATATACTTGGTTACTCTTTGTGTGACGAAAAAAATTTCAAAACAGAAAAATTATGCATGAAGCAATGTTATTCAATGAGGTGTACTGAATTCTCGTACACCCCCTACATCTTGTTGAATTTTTAAAGCATCCGATGTCTAGCCGTCGTGAAATTCATTACGTCGCCGCGTAAAAACATCCCCCTGTTTTTTTGTTTAAACGCAAAATCACAATAAACTCTCTCTTGTAATGGGCTATGCATTTTGAGGAGGTAAAACTTTAGGAACGTTTCGGTTATTCTTTTTAATCGAATTATGTTACAATTTTTTTTTAGAATTTTTTTCTTCTAGGTACCTATTATTATTTAAAGCATACATCGTAATAATATGTACGTATGTTTTAAATACATTAATTACAAAAAGAAGATTTCAAGCATGTGTCAAAACTTCTTAATTTAAAAAATTAACCGTTTAATTTCTTTTTTTAACTATGTCACCAAAAAAAATTTAATGTTCAAAAATACTAATATCATTTTAAAGAGATCATCTAAATACATAAAGGTATTTTAACATTACAATTTAATATCGTCATATTTAACTCCAGTTCAAATCAAATCAAGTTGTCAAATATTTGGTAGTTTTTATCATACAAACATTCGTTATAATCGACAAGTTTCAGTAATTTTGATAGGGTTATTTATGATCAAGGATGAAAATATATAACAATACGTAATATGAATTTTAAATGAACACAAAGTACCCATATTAATAAAGCTAAGACAAGCAGTCAACAGTCCGTCAACATTTCAAAGTAAAATTATGTGTAAGTCTTTGAGAGTCTTTATTTTTATATCTAACATCTTAAAATGTTGTTTGTTAATAATGGACACGAAAGGATTAAATTGTATTAACATAAAACTATATAAATATAGAATGATGCAAAACGCCATAATCTAATATCCTCAGAATGTAACGTCAAAGCTGAAACCTCAGGCGGACTGTCTGGACAGTCCCTAAAGGCATTCACAGTCAAATATTAGAATGTCCCCTTCGGTCTGTTTCATTCCTTGATATAACCAAATATGTAAGTATATGCCAATAAATGTATTTTAAACTTTAGCCTCTTCTAAAGTCCATTTATTTCTTGGAAGCTTAATAACTACATATTACAAAACAAAGTGGCCTAGAACGAAAATCTAATAAAATCATGTCAATAACTGTAAACATATAAAAAACTATGGTTTAACTATTACAAATACAGAAAAATGATTAAAATCTAAATAAATTATTATGAGATCTAAATTTATAATTACATTTTGCATTATACTACAATAGGTCCTAGTGCTAATTGTTTGCTGAAATAATATCGGCATTGGCCTTTTTGATCAATTTTTATCGAGTTTGATGCCGGTTTTTCCCGATGACTGGGTATGTTTCCCGAACCGGTGGTAGTATTTTGATGTTTTATTTATTTATTCATATACTTTATATACAATTTGTGTAAAAAGGCGGACTTAATGCCAGAGGCATTCTTTACCAGTCAACCTTGGGGTGGTGCAGAGACAAAATTTTGTCTATGAATTTGATCATTTGGACAATCTTCACCGATGTAAACATTTATATTACCTATTTAAAATCATAAAAAATTAATGAATAATTCCTTTGTACGAAAATTATCCATGGAAATATTATACTCCCACGTGTATTTGGTAACTATACACAGGCGTAGTAAATGTGAGTGAAAATCGACCGATAATACAACGAAATTGGCGAGTTTCGCTTGATTTGCCAATAAATGCGGTAAATTGAAATGTTTCACGCTTCGTTGAAAAGGTCGCTTAACTATGCGATAGTGGGCACGCATAATACAGGGTATTGTTATCAATCCGAGCTGTTTTATAAAATAATGGACCATTTTAGAGTTTCTATTATAATTAGTTTACGAGTTGTTATTTTCCAGTGTCTAATGATGCGCCTTTTAAACATTAGTTATTATAATATATAATATTTTTAAACAATTCTAAACACCTCTGGGCGGGAGCACCTGGATATCAGACCGTACCACTTGACTCGATTCACAGAAGTGCTGCGAGAATCGTTGAAGATCCCAATCTTGCAAGCGGTTTAAAATCTAAGTCTAAGGAGGGGCTTTGCCTTCATATGTGTGTTTGTTTATAGGATGTGTTTTGATGAATTGTTCGAAATAATGCCGACATCTAATTTCTACCATCGTAAGGGTCGCCATCGGCTGTGAGTTTACCCTCGCAGCTTGGGGAGCCAAAATATTTTCGAACTGTGCGGTTCTAGAGAAGTTTCCTCCCGCGAACTATCCGAATATGGAATGAGCTCCCAGCGACCGTGTTTCCAGCGGAATACGTTATGGGTTCTTTAAAAGATTTTTTTCAAGAGTTGGCAAAACGCACGCGATACCTCTATTGTTGCTGGCGTCCATATGCTAGGTGACCGCTTACCGTCAGGCGGATCGTATGCATGTTTGCCACTTTAGTAGTAAAAAAAAACTTTAGTGGTATAAAGAAATTCTGTTGATAGACGACTTCGATCAACAGTAGCAACATTGTTAGTCGAAGATAGACGAATAAGTATTTAAATTATTTTAAATAGCTGTATTTACCTTTAATGAATAATTACCTCATTTAACAGTATCATTACATACAAAATTTTCCCAATGATAATGGGTCAATAAATAAACCGTGATAAAGTTGCGTTTATTTCACGTTATTATTTATTACGCGAAATTTGCGACATACGGGACGAACGTTGTCGCAATTGGTGGGAATTTGTCGCCGATATTTATGACTGTTATGGTCATGTACGTTCATATACGAAATTTAGCGAGTAGTTTCATATATATATGACGTTTTTTTGTATATACTAATAAAAAAATGGAAATGTCTGTTTGTAAGAACAAAATATTTTTTTTTTTTCCAAATGCATATTAATGTATATACGATACCGACCAACGCAAAATATACAATTTTTAAATTTTTTTCTCTCTGTTTGTTCCGAGTGATCTCCGGAACGGCTGCACCGATTTTGGCGGGACTTTCTTTGTTAGTTAATTGAAGTTACTCCGCATAACTACTTTTGTTTCTATAAAATAATTAAGGCTCCGAGTAAAAAACATGAAAATCATAAATTTCTTTAAAAAAAAACCTTATTCAACGCACAGTTTAACTGGCAAGTGTTTGAATTTGTGAGAAATAGTTTTACCATATCTTAATACCAAAAAAAATTAAGGAAAATCTTTTCTCATTAAAAACAAAACCGACCTCAAAAGAATAAACTGTAAAAATCCACTAAAAAGTCAATAAATAATTACTTTATTAATCTGGTTCCTTAATTTTGAAATCCACGTCAGATTACGTAAAACAAAGTGGTGTAAATGTACGTCACTAATTATATTAAATTTGAATTTAAAATCATCTTATTTTAGCTTTTTAAGTAATTGTGATAAAATTTAGACAATTATTTTCATTTATAAATGAGTATATTGGTTAACTCTAGCTGGTCAATAGAGAAATTAATAACCTTCTCCTTTTTGAAGTCGGATAAAAATAATTAGGGTTCCGCTTAAAGAAATTAAAACGCATAGAAAAACATATGAAACGCGGGTGCAGCCGCGGGCACACAGCCAGTTCGTAATAATAATTACAATTAAAAATTACAAGTGGGGCAAATACATACAAAAAGACACTTCTTCGGGCCTTTCTTGATAATACGTCGACCGACCATTCATATCCTAAAATATAATTTTGTTCTTTGATTGTTGATTTATCCAGACTAATCAACATTTATAGAACAGAAAACATATTCCTAATTTAACTAAGATCAGTCAACGTCCATTTTACTGAATTGTGTAAATCCTTTGTAGTTTGTTTCGACACATTGAAAATAACAACATTAAAATCAAACTTATTAATTTTATACCGTAAAGCTCAATATATTGCACGCTTAACAACAGACTGACCGATTCATGTTTAAGTCCAAAAAGAGATATTCAAACGGGCAGAATTGTTTCAATGCCCTCTATAAATAAATAAATAATAAATAAGCCAATCTCAGATTTTTGTCGACATCGTGTTCCCATACTGATTATATACTGGTCGATATCTCTACGTTGGGTCTTTTTCACTCTTAGAAGTTTAGACTAGATTTTTTATGTTGCACTGACGTAAGGTATTTATACGCCAATCATCTTCGGGAATGAACTTCTGCCATTTTTTATTTTAAGTGACCTTTTAATAGTTAAGGCTGTTTAGTGTAAAATCTTAATAAAAAACGTGATTATTTTATTCTAAAAAGACATAAAACATACATAAATTTTCAGTCACAGATCGTAATCTAAAACTTCTCATCAGAAATAATGTTATGTAAAAATATTTGTTTATCGGAAACCGAGTTTTTTTAAACCTTTATTAAATAAATTAAATATTAAAATATCTGTCAATCTACATTCGAATTTCAATTATTATTTCATCAACTATTATCACAATACACAATAAATTGCCATCACGCCGTTTTTATTTAGATATATGTCAATATATGGGATGTATGGCAAAACGTTTTTAGCAATTTCCCAAAAATTAGCTTTTTGAGTTAAGTCAGTCTATTGTTTAGCGTGCGAAATGTATAGAGTCAGTTTTATAAAGTCACATTATATTATAATTTCGAGGTTATGCATCCACACTACGAAATATTATTCTTTTAGATTAATTAAGTGGTTTTCTACAACTTGTTTCAAGTTTGTTATTTTGTTGAGTTATTAACGTAAAATGTGCTGTTATTATTATTTTTTTTTCGAAAAGCTTTGTCATTTGTAATATGATATATATGTAATATAATACTACTCAACTTCAAGTACAAGATGAGATAAAATCTTTTTTCTCAAGTATAAAATATTGATTACTCTACCACATCAAATCTTTCGTAAATCTTGTCAACTTTGTTGTAAACAGACAATACTGCACACAATTTATGCGTGGGTAATTAAACGTATCATGTTAATTGCAACCCTATGAAAAACCTAAGTGTATATTTTATAATTCACTTCATATATTTTGTATACTGGTTATGCAAAATAACTTATTTTTCAACTTTAAGTAATTAAATAGAGTACATTATCGTGAAATAAATACTAGTTCAAAGTCATCTTAATCATGTAACCACGCATAATTCGAAATAGCGTAAACAAATATAATATACTGTTTACCTCGCATAGTAAGTTTTATTTTAACGTTCCTCTTTTGAATACTTTATTCATTTACACTTAATTTAGGTGAAATTAACGCATATATGTTAATCAACACTATCATCTATATCTATACTAATAAATAAAATTAAAGCATTTTTTTTCGAACCCAGCTAACGCTGTTGACCGGAAGGATCTTTACAGCTTCACCGTGAATTTAGGGGGCGAGTGCTGAAGGCACTCAGCCGCAAAAATACGACTAGCACAAGGGTTACCAAAATGGTACAAACCTCGGCTTGGCCGTCACCTGAGTCTGCAAACTCTCTCGTGAATTATATCCTAGCTATCCTTACATTTTTTTTTAAATAAAAGTATATGCTGTTTCTGATCATATAATAATGAAAAAAAAAACACAACGATAGCGCGATGTAGAATCGTTCAAAGTAAATTAATTTTTGTTGTCGTTAATATAAAAAAATGAAGTGTCTGTTTGTTTTTTATTATATACATATGGAGCCATATACCATACCTGTAATATATTATCCAGTGAAAAATATATTAATCGCAGGCGCAGCCGCGGCCATGCAGCTAGTAGTTAGCTTGTTTATAAATGAAGATTATGATAAAATCAATTTAATACATTTATAAAATACTTCAAATTTGTAAATCATTGCCTAAAAGTTTCAATTTACGATATTGGTGTTAACATATGTATGGACCGGACTGCGGATATAGTATGCCACGTGACTGATGTTATAAATCCCCTAAGTAGGAATTAGGTCTTAGGTAGGAAGGTATAGGCCTTCCTTCACAACTTAACCGAACTTTGAGGCGAACGTACGGGCATGGCGGTGGATATATATTATTTGGTATAAAAATATTTACCATAATGCTATTATCCAGGGAGGAAACAGGGGACTTCGTTTGTATGGAATAAATGCCCCTAGGATATCCTATTAACGCAAATGGTAGCCAGCGCAAGGACACCAAAATGGGACGAACATCGGCTTGCGCTGCTTGCCCGTGTTAAAAATTCCGCGGAATTAGTCGTAGCTAACCTAACGGTTAGCAAATCTGCGAGAAAAAGAATTCTTACAGAACCTTAGCAAGAAGCTTAATGATAAATGATAGTATAAACAAAACAAAAATGGAACATTTTTGGTATAAAATTTCAATAATGTATAAATAGGCATATGTAAACAATAAAGTTTTGTTTACAGGCGAACCACTTCGGTGTACGAAGTAGGGTTAGTATGTCTGAAAAAGTTGAAACAGGGTCCGTAAATCGGCGAATTTAACGTTTTTCGGTTAAACAAATGCGGATATAAATTAACTGAAGAGTGACGAGGGTCCTCATGACACGTAGATGTGGTATTAAAGTATACGATACGAAGAATACAGGTGTGTTCAACATATTCAGGTTATTTATTACTTAATTATGTTATTTAGTGTTATATAATATTATTTGAATCTCGTCAGTGGTACAATTTATACACATACACACATAAAAAAAATATTACACATTAATTACATTTGTATAAGTTGCATTAACATTACCGACGACGTACAGTTCCAGAGTCATTTGGGAAGTAAAGCCAAATTGACAGTTAAGTGATACACCTTAGGTTCTCAGCGTATAACGCTCACTTGTGGAAGTACAAGACCCAGAAAAAATTAGGGTGCATTGAGGTAGCGCAGAGGACGCGTGGGCAGATAAAAAATATAGCCTTTAAAGCAAAAAAAAAACATAGAAAGAAATAAACTAGAGTCCCTAGAAAAAACATATTATCGAAATAATTAGCAAAATAAGGTTGAGAAACTTCGAGTAAATATAATTCTTAACCGGTCAAAGCAGTAAGCAGTACTTTATACTAAAAACAATGACTTATGATGTTGAAAGTGCAAATCAAATCTGACCTCACATGGAGTACAGCTCACATATTTGCCCCAGTGCTCCTGGCTACCAGCTTTCTCTTCTCTATTACGTAAAAAGGCGAGCAATTCAGATTGTTGATAATGCCGATAACATACGGCTTAGAAATTTTCGAATCTTATAGAGATATAAGGGTTCTGTATTCATTCTCTCGCATGTATAATGAAACGTGCCCTGAGGAAGTTTTTGATATGGTGTCCTTGACGCTATTCAAAGTCTACTCTTTTCATTCATTCGTTGGTTGCTCATCCCTACACTATTAAACCTACCCAAACCTAACTACCTAACCAATCTTTTTTCACGTACAGACGCATTGTTAATCAGATCGATTTTCCCTCAGGGCTATGCCATGGGGCGCTTCAAGAAGCGACTGAAAAACGCTCTCCAAGGCAACATAACACTAATGCCTTGGTGTTGCAGTTGTCCATTGGCGACAGTAAACATATACCAAACTTATTTGCTACCTACTTGACTAAAAAAACAATTAAATTTAAATCTACGTTTTTTAAGGCTTAAATATACTTGTATATCTGTAAAAAAATGTGGTAAAGATTCTATGAACAGTTAGATAGGTAACCGACTTCAAAAAGGGAGGAGGTTATCAATTTGTCTGTTTTTTTTTTTGTTACGCGATTTCTCCGTCAATTGTGGACCAACTTCTATTTTTTTTAAATCAAAGGAGTACACTCCCAAAGTTTTTTTCCACCAAATCATTATCTGATCAGTTGAACTCAGGGAAATCGAGAAAAACTCTCGAATATTATAGACACTTACACATGTTTCACAATTCGTTTCCAAAGCTATTAAGTAAGTTTCACAGCTATACCTAAAAGTACATACATAAAACAAAAAGTAGAAAAAAAAAATCTTTTAAAATTAAAAACAAAACCGACTTCAAAAGAGTAAATTACAAAAACTTCACTAAAAAGTAAATAAATAATTACTTCATTAATCTGCTTCTATTTACTTCAATACATCTTTTGTATTAATGTCATTAATAATTTTGGATTCGGTGTCAGCTGGAGATAACCAATGTACTCATTTATAAATGATAATAACTGCCTTAAATTTATCACAATTGCATATAAGCTAACTAAAAAACTAGAGTGATATGAAAGAACAATTAATCAAAATCGGATATAATAGCAACGTACAAAACAAAAGATATGTTGAAGTAAGCAGAAGCAGATTAATTAAGTAATCATTTATTTACTTTTTCGTGCAATTTTATGTTTTTTTTCTTTTCAAGTAGGTTTTGTTTTTAATTAAAAGAGTTTCATTTTAAATACTTATATAATATTACAATAGAGATTATATGTATTGCATTTTGTACGTATACAAATTACATCGAAAATTTGTTACTACACGTATATAAACGTATTTGTACATGATTGTCTGTCCACTGTCCAATGTTCAACAACTACCTACCTAATCTAATTATCGAGAACATGCGTCTCGTTCGATTGCATGACATGATTTGTGATAGGTGCGTGCCGTCTATGAAACTCCACAGAGTATTCAGAGAGTACCACAGAGTAGGTACAAAGACTAAAACGAGAGAGGCTTCAGTCAATATTATGTATTGGTAACACCCATATATTAATCCATGAATTGCTTATTAAAATCATTAAAATGTTTATTACTATTAAATGAGCAATTCTGGTATATATGTAATTAATCGTAGCGATGATGGCGCAGTCGGTAGTGCGTCCGGATTCCGATGCCAAAGGACGTGGGTTCGAGCCCACTTATCCAACTCTAAAATCAGCCTAAGCTTTCGATGAAGGAATAAATCATGAGGAAACCATGATATGGTGGTAGGGCATTTTCTAATAATACCCACCTGGATAGCTGCCATCCTCATGTTGGAAAACCTGTCGCCAAACACCAATATGTGTGTTCCGAGATTGTGGTCAAAGTACTTAGCCTATACAGTATAAAAGAATCTCTCATTAATATTTGCTAAATCAATATAATCAATTATATCTATGTTAACGATATAACATGACATTACAGGGAGTAAGGGCTTACGAAACCCAACAAGGTTCGGGCGCTCTGGTATTAATTAGGTATCTGGTATAAATTAAGAACATACTAACAAATAACTGTTTATTTTAAATTTAATGTGTGTATTCAAACAACTTTCGTAGGTATTCAAATTTCCTCATATTAATATGTTGATTACCCGTAAAAATAAGACAATAGGAAAACAATGGAAAACTGGCGTAAACGCCAGGTTAGTGATCGAGGGTTTAATAATATGAAGTAATGTTGTTGTTATTGTAAGCAATATTGATATTTTTAGTTCAAATAATATTACAATAAAAGCAGTTCTATACGTGCATACATACATACATATGTGTAAAAATTAACATAAGTATAGATCTAAATTCAGTATACTTGTCGTATGCACTATTCAGTACATGTTAAGTACATAACTAGGTAGTACAGACGACATTGACGCTTCCCGGACAACCGAACAAACGTTTCCCTAAACATTTATCAAAGAATTGGAAATGGCGTAGAATAGACTTCACGTTATAAATATTTTTTTTTAAATTCAAAAGGATGTAAAAAAGATAAAATTATAAAAAAAAAATTGTTTTCAAAATTACTACTTTGTTATAGACTATCCACGCTAGCGACACCGCCCGTTTGGTATTCAGTGTTTGTAAAACAACGATTTCAAAAATATATAGATACAAATTCACAGCTTCGATATTAAACTAATATGATTTATTTTCATACAAATATGCATCAACTGACTTAATTCCCATACAAGTTGGCGTCTCCTTTTTTATCTTCTTTGGTGGAAGTTTTTTTTAATCCTATATATTACTTGGATATGTAGACTACTTTTTTTATAAATATGATATTAAATACAAAGTTTCATGGCTCTAAAAGTGAATTCATTCCTACCCAAATTATATTTTGACTATTGTATGTTACTCTGAAAGATAGGCCACTTCTTTAATAAATTTTTATTAACATCCATCCAGTAGTTTTTGCGTGATGCGTGCACAGACAAACAACAATTCAAAAGTTATAGAAATGTGTTCTGTCACTGATTTTAAAGACTCGAGTGATTATTTCGAATGTGTTCAATGTACAGATTTTGTTTCATACAGTTTTATTCTGAGTAGGGTAGTAAAATATTTTTTTTTACATGCAATCGACTCTACGACATGCTTTGTGCACTTTACGTCGTGCATACATCACGGTGCTCGGACCATTATTCTAATTGGTCACAAATTATGCTTGATCGGGTTAGCATTTAAGCTGGGGAGTGGACACGCGCTACGTAACTTAGTTTATCTGTGGTTGATTACGCATCACCATTGATTATTGTATTGTTCTGATTGATTTTTGATAATATTATAAATAAATAGTTTACTTGTTGCGCCGTTAGTACAAGCGCAATTGATTAAATTAAGTTGATCTTAAATACAGAAGACAGTATAAAAATTTTGTTTACAGTTTTTTAACCTAACAGTGGTACTTAGAAAAATAAATATAAATAAAAATAAAAATATTTTAAGCATTGAAATCCAAAATCAAACATACAGTTACACATCTAATTTTTAACATTTAGTTATCATCTACAATTATTTAATAGTAGATTCTATATGAACTTCATCACTATTTGATATTATTGTTTCTTTTAAATAAGTTATAGTAAGCGTAATTTGTTGCAAAATTTTTATGATGATTACTTTTTTTTTTGTCGTAGAGTAAATTCATTTACGGGCATCCTTGGTGCGGGCGCACGGTTGGGTGTGTGGGACTTACACAGTGACTGAAATCAACAACATACATACAACACAATAATTTCGGTCACTGTCAATACCTCTAAACCCCTACGAGTTACCGTCTAGCTGCCTTGAGTAGATGATTATTTAAGTAATAATTGTTTGTGCTACATAAATTGTGATTGTAAATAATCGTACGTTACGTTTTTTATTCGAATATGATATGAAAACTCTTCAACATTAAGATTCTAGATATCATTACGTTTTTATGATATGATGGATATAATAGTATCAAGTTTCCTTGAAAATATTTTAACAGAATTTGATGTTTCACGTGCGATCACGAAGAATAAGAGTTCGTAAAAGTTATTAATAATTGAAAACTAAACAAAGGCTTTATTATAAATGATTACCATAAAATCAAAAGTAAATTAATATACTTCAAAAAATGTTATTTTTGATAAGACAATTGTATAGTAATAATGTCATGCACAAGACGAAGGTTCGTACACATTAGCATAACACGAAAATCCCATAAACATATGACATTCGTTTCAAACACCCTTTTATAAGCTACAACGGATTGTCAAATTTCCCCTTTGAAAATATAATTGACTGCATAGTAAATACACAGAAAAATATACTTTTAATCCTACGTCATAAATGATAATAACATATTGTTATTATAACTACCTTAATAATTAAATAAGGACTGTAAATAATAATAATAATAAAGATATTAAGAAAATTATATGATATTTAAAAATATTTGTGGATGTAAATAATAATTAAATTATAAGAAGGATCTATGTTAAGTATTGATCATAAAAAAAGGGGCACTTGAATACTTTCGTGCCCGCGAGAATTGTCGCAGGGTTCAGAGTTTGGAAATAACTTGACGCGAGAATACACGTTGATATAGATGAAAGTTATTTGTGATTAGCGTTAAATGTTAAATTGATTGTTTGTTGATTGTTAAGCCTTCCTAGCTATTACTCAAATTCACACATTCACACTATACACTGTTTACTACACACGGGCTACGGAAGGTGAAGCAGGACACCGGCGTTACTCGAGAGGTAAGTGTCGATCTTACATTATTTTGGTCTACTGCGAATCGCAGGTCGGCCAGGGTTAATCACGACCCCGAATCGTTTAGACTAGGGCCCAGCGCGATTCGTTTTGATTAAAGTCGTGACTAACTCGAACAATCTATCTATCCAACAATTAATTATCTAAGTAGTCTATAAAATATAGAAATCATCGGGATTTAGTAAAAACTAATGTAAATAAATTGTGTAGGTAAATAATTTTGAGGTATTCATTTATTGTAATTATAATTAACATTTTTTTTTACATTCAAACAAGAACAATAGTACATGATAATGTAATTAAGTAACAAGCGAAATAAATGGGTACACATTAATTAAAATAAAGTTGAGTGGATTGTTGTCTTGTGGCGGATTACAACCATATATTTATACTTAACCCTTCCCTGTTGTTAATATCCAACTGTCAACTTAATTAATCCATTTTTAGACTCGTGAAAGTGTGTGAACAAACACGTAGGTATTGTGTTTTTTTTTTAATGATATTTATTGTTTCATTTGATGTTTAAGTGAAGTTATGTTAGTTTTCATTCTCAGTTCTATTTAAGACACATGGGAAATGGTATACTTTTTCAACGTTTACTAATAATATTTCGCTACTTATTATTTATGCAACTAAACAAAGAAATACTTGTTAGAAAGAATAAATTTAGGAAGAAGCGAAATTTATTCAATAAAATGCTACATTGTATGGTTAATATGTCAATAAAAATGAGACAATAGTGCACAAGGGGTTAATATAGGTTTTCTTATGAGCTCATGAAGATAGCCAACTTCCAATGAGACATATATCTATTTATAAATAGCCACAGCTAAAATATTTTAAGACAATTGTTCTACTGTGTTATTGTGTGAAAATTTAATATCAAAATATTGTTTTCTCATTTACTATGTCTTAGATATTTCTTATTCATATACTATAAATAAATTTTATGTTATGTTTTTTGTTCAATTTCAATCAATCCATATTTTTTTATAATAAGACTAAAACGCATTTAATTACAAACTCTTCATACATACTAAATTTGGCGCGTGTCATTCAAATTACTATAACTTTTAGAGTCGACCGATTTTAATGAAATAATATGATGTTACCCCGGAATGTGCTTTATAATTATCTTTTTGATGTTTTTAATGTACTTAGTACTTTCCTATTGATACCTGCACAACACAACAAACTGAGAGACAGAGAGACAGACATTTGTAAAAATGATAGAAATGTATTTAATTACCTATTTTTAGTCCCTTGCAATAATTATTTTCCGGAAATCGAAAATGTATGGACACATGAAATTTACAATTTTATTATATATATAAATTATATACTTTTAAAGGCATAAATAATATTTTTATTGCTTTCATATTTTAACATAACCTACTACTACTAATGTTGTTTTAGGTGCAATAGTTTAACAAAAAACAACCCCGCTAACCCACACGGTACGAGATGGGGCAATGTTTTATTCAAATTTACTTACATTTATACTAACGGAAACGACCTTTGCTATCCAGTATTGTGTATTCCCTCGCTACACCATATATCTTCTTCACGGCACGTCTCGCGTTGTATTTATTTCTGGAACTTAGTGGATGTGGAACGGTTTTTTTCTTCTTTAAGATATAAATACATTTTGTTACTATATCCCTTTAAAAGAATATGTATACACTTTGGTGCGCTTGTGCAAATTATCTGAGTGCCTTAAGCGTTCGCACCAAACTGTAAACGCCTTTCCGATTAACAGTGTTAGTTTGAATTAAAAAAAAGTATTTTAAAACTGGTATGTATAGAGTATGTTATGTTTTTTTTTTTTATATTTTGTATGTACTACCTGTACACTGCGCTTCCTTAAATGTAGTTTTAATTTTACTTAAGGAGGTAGTAATTTAAATATATACAATAAAAGACAAGATTTCAAAAGTTCAAACATAGTACAATTATGAAATAGGCTATGGTTCGTATCCACCTATCGCATTCTATATAACCTTGAGCATTCGCTGAATGAAAACGTCGTGAGGAAATCATAGTATGATTGTAAGACATATCCTAATAATGCGCGCCTGGATTATTAACTACCAACAAGTACTGCCTCAGTGGCGCAATTGTATTACGGTACGACTGTCGTTCTGGGATCTCGGGTTGGATCACCGGATCGGGTCAAGTGATATTGGCTTTTTCTACTCAGTATCATATCGGAGTTTAGAATTAGTGCCCGATATGGCGACAGGCTCGCCCCCGTCACATCTGGGACGGAACTAAGCTCGGCGAAATGTAGGTGTGTGTAGTTCGCTATTTCACCTCTGCCTAACCCTTTGGGGATAACAGGCGTGAGTTTATGTTATGTTATCAAGTATGAAAATCTGTCGCCAAGCAAGATTAGATGTGTTTCGGAAACTTATTTGAGATCAATACAGATCTAGCGTATTATTTATCATCAAATAAGATTTTATTCAAAGTACCTGAGCCTTGAAAATATTGAGGTGTGTTTCTAAGTATTTAATTCAGTGTTACATATACAGTCTATATCCAGTCAGAGCTCTGTTTGTTTTCAAGTTACATTGCAGAGCGATTGAGTTTCTCAAGCAAATATTTCAATAGCCGAATATTCCCACCACTTGCAAACTAATACAAGTTTGCTCACGCGGCGTCGATAATAAATAATACAGGATGTCTTATAAATTATTATCGTGTTAGCTCACTGCTCATTTGCTGACGAAGTTCTGTCCCCACGGGAATTGAACCAATCACGGCGCCCGAGCGAGATGTGAACTTATTATGAGAAAAGTATGGACGTTGCCTAACCGGACTGCTTGGGAAAATGGAAAAATATTCTGTAATTTGTGAATTATTGTTTCTATCGTAATTGTTCAGTTTTCTAAAATAATAATAACTCGATAAACACGTTCATATTTCTGATTTTATATTATAGTATTTTAATAGACATAGATAAACAGTTAAGTGCTTTTATGTCCTTTGTTTGGTAACCGATTTTCTTTTCTTTTTTATTACTTAGAAGCTTTCGACCAGTTTTAATGCTATCAATAAAAAATATTTTGCCAGAAATTTTCAATAATAGTCGAATGTTGACTAGCATACAATTTATATTTGCGTCATTAGTATCCCTTGGATTTTATTACTTCATTTACTATTTCATTAAAATAATGTATTACAACTATAAATATTTATCAATCTTAGTAATTCTTTACATTAATGTATTTCAAATACATACCTAATTAAATATTTTTATATTACAATGCATTACAAACTGAATATTATAAATTTATTTTAAAATACAAACAAAAAACACAATACATCACTGCTTTATTATGAAGAAGACGCCGACGTCGGTGATGGTGACAATTTTTCACTGCGAAGTGGGAACAGAACAATCCCTGATTAATCCGCCGGTGAGATCGTCTATTGAAGCGCGAGTGGTAATTGCGCGACTTAAAGGTTTTGATACTTTAATGTAATTTTCAGTATCATTTCATTTGATTATTGTGTAAGATCAATTCTAAGTCTTATTTGATTTTTTGGTTATAAATATACACTAAATTTTTGATAAAAAATAATCAAACGTATGTAATTACAGGGGCTAGTCACTCGACCAGATTGATAGAAGGATATGGACAACGAAGTGAGCACCCAAGCGGGAAAAGCAAAAAAAGATGGTTTTTAAAGAGTGTTACGATGACTGAAAAGAATAGTTGGAAAAGGATGACATAATAAGATACAGAACAAAAAAAAATGGAAAGAATTGGAGGAGGCTTATACTCTTAAGGGGGTTTAACTTTAGAATTATTCATTTTTGTATTGAAAAAAATATATTTAAATGTGTAGTTTATAAGAATTAAGTTAAGGAAATAAACGCTTTTTTTGTTTTCTTTATTTTATTTTATGGTAATTACCACCAACGATAAAATATAATACAATAATTCGAATCGGTCAGATTGTGTATGATTAACTTACACTACAAAAATGAAGCAACAGAAATTATTTAACCAATCAATTAACTACAATCGATACTTCGAAAGACAACAAGCAAGAGATGATGTCAAACAATCAATTTTGTAACGTACTATTAAAATACTGATTATTCCAATTTGTAGGTAATCACATTACATGTGTTTTTTTTTTTTTAATTTTTACAACAACTTATCTTATGTTTTAATAATATCTAATTTCTTTATATATGGATAGCTATTTATATACAATATATCACAAACAATTTCCATACAAAAAAAAAAATAACTTAAATGTATAGTTGAAAGTATGATTACATTATTAATGCAGTTTTACAAAGCTACATAATATATGTGGAAAAAACATCACTTATTAATAAAAAAATTTAATAATAGTAATAAAAACTTATTAAATAAAGTATCAAAACGTTCGTTCGTTCGTTGTAATTATTCGCGCCAATACTTACCGTGGAACCAGAGTATTAATATTTTGGTTGAGTTTTTCGCCGCCGTCAATTCCCGAGAGCTAGTCCCAGTCTAAGTGGGGGAAGTAGGAAAATTATGAGTAGAGGAGGTATCATACTCCGTCTCAATAAATTATCGAAGATGAATAGGCACATTAACTAATTAGAAACATCAATACTTAATTTATATCAATTATTTTGGATTACTTACGACATAATTCATGTAATAACTTAATAGTAATGCCCTTACTTAAAAGTGACCACGACATGCAATTAACTTAAAAAATTGAGATTATGCATACTTAAAATAATAAAAAATTACACAAAACTATTATGATACATATGTTAGAATTAATAATAATAAATGGACAAATTAATAACATTTGTAGATAGACAGAATAGTATGTCAAAGCTGTACTAGACCAGAGGAAGAAATAATATTGATTAATATATTTTTTTTAATTTTACTTTATACTAGCTGTGTGCTCGCGGCTGCCCCCGCGTTTTACATATTCTTCAATGCATTTAAAAAAAATTGTACGGAAACCTAATTATTTTCCAACTTTCTTTTGCTAAGTACATTAAGCAAATATATTTCTCACAGATTCAAATACCTGTCAGTAAAACTGTGCGTTAAATCGGGTTTTATTCACAATTTCATGAGTTTTAATTTTTTTTACGCAGGACCCTAATTATTTCCGAATAATAAAAGTAGCCCAAGTTACGCGTAATAGTTTAAGCGATCTAACAAAAAAAGTCCCGTCAGAATAGGTTCAGTGTTTCCGGAGATCACCCGGAACAAAGAGACAGACAAAAATTTTAAAAAATGTATATATAGTATATACATTCAAATGTATTAAAAAATTGTTATTTTGACATTATAAACAAACACTTTTATTTGTATAGATATGTATCTGTTCAACAGACTAAATTTACATAACAACAAAATGTATGATTTCTAATCTAATATCTATAGAAATAAATAAAATTGAAGTGTCTGTTTATAACAACTAAATAATAGCTTTTTACTACACACATCTGGTACGGTTTATACGGTGCATATACCAAAAAACCACATTTTAAAAATGTTTATCTGTTTCTCCGTGCTTATTTCCGGAACGGCTAGACCGATTTTGACGGGACTTTGGCAGATAGCTGGAGTTATAAGACATAACTTAAGTTACTTTTATTGAGAATTAAATCAGATTCAATGCACTGTTTTACTGGAAAGTGTTTGAATTTATGAGACATATCTTTACTTTCTGTTAGTACTAAAAATAATTTAGGCCTATTTAATAAAAAGGGTTCATTCTGTTCCAATGTTTATTTAAAACGAGATGAGCCGCGGGAACATCCAGTTAGTAATAAGATCGGTACTCTATATGACAAATATCAAAATTTTCTAACATAGTAAGAATTTGAATGTATTAAATGGTATGTGTATCAAAATACTAAACGGTAACGCTGAAATAATTAAATATTCTTCGACGTTATTTCGTTTAGAAATAAAATCTCATTACATTTCAAACAAGCAATTTTATTTTCTCTGCAACTTAAACATGGATTCCGAGCTCCCTATAGCAAGCGAAATGCAAATCTAGACGTTTCACCCTTTACTCGGTTATATTTAATTCAACAGCACGGAATGCAGGTAACAATCGCGCGAAACAACAGTTACCATTGTAAGTGCAAACGAAGAGGAAAGGAAAATTTTTACCTAACACACACGCGGAGGAAGAAAAAAAAAACATACACACAACAAAGTGAAACTCAGCCTTGCTTATTTCCCCTGACGATGGCCCGCCGACGTTCCCGGCTTTCCCCGGAAATGGGAAATATTGCGATAAGGCGCATTATAGATTAAACACGTCCCGTTGCTTTAATGCATTTTACGGTGATCAAGTATCCCCGATAGGTGTGTGGGCGCCTTTAAAAAGTTGTATAAATGCTGTTTTTTTTTTGTAAGTAATGTCTCCGATAAGGCTGTTTATGCAAACGTCCTTTGATTGTGTCGTGTTAATATATCGCAAAGTACGATTAAGTAAACCGAGTGTATATTAACATTGTATAATTTTGGCTGTATATGAATTTTTTAAATACTTTATAGGATCAGTCCTTTGACCACAATTTCATCTGATGTTAAGTGATTATGTGGTCCAGGATGGTAAACACACTAAGCTTTGAGGTACTGGTTCTCAAGTGATGCTGCCGGAATAAACCTATTTGTATTTGGTGACAGGGTTTCAAACTAGAGGGCGGTAGCTACCAGATGGGGATTATTATAAAATGCCTTACCACCATGGTATGGTGTTCCGTGTAGTGTCGGCTAAGTACCACCCCATAACTTTCCGTGGGTGCCGTAAAATGCGACTAAGAGATAATCCAGCGGTTGGACGGCAGCACCCTCTCAGTACCAAGTGTGGCGATTATGGCAATTCTCCCCCTTTATGGAGGAGACTTATATCCAACAGTGGACTCTTTCGGTCGAATCAATCAATCATCAATCATGCTATAGTTTCCTCACGAGTTTAGCTTCACCGAAAGCTTAGTCTGAATTTTAGAGTTGGATAGGTGGGCTTGAACCCGCGTCCAATGACGCAGAATCTGACAAAACTACGCACGGCGCCGTCATCGCTTCAAAATTTTTAATTAATATCGTATAAAATAAAATATAGTATATTTTCTTCTATCTATTTCAATACCTATCAATAGGTAAAGAAAATGGAATATTGCCAACGTTTAAATTTATTGAGTCAGTCATTGTAGGTGATAAAATATAACATCAAAAGTCAGACAAGCATTTATGTTATTTCAAACGGAAACGTGAATGTTGTTTGGTGATTAGTGGAGAGGTTTCGGCAGCATCTTGGTCTGGTTTTATATAGTGGTTTTTGTGAATTACTGGTTGCTTTTGACTGCACCCACGTTTCATATAAATCTTCACTACGTAATATACTTTTTAATTTTTTTTATACAGAACCCTAATTATTACCAAAAAAAATTTTTTTTGCTACTAACATTAAGCACAGATATATCTCACAAGTTCAAATACCTAGCAGTGAAACTGTACATTGAATCGGATTTTATTCAAAATTTCATGAGTTTTAAATTTTTTTCCGCGGTACCTTAATTATTTTCGAAGATCAAAAGTACCCTAAGTTGCATAGTTAAAGGTGTTTAATGAGAAACCAGTGATATTAAACAGTTTAACACACATGTAACATTGTTTTGATGAGAAACATAGCCACGCTAAAAAACCCACAGTACAAAGCGCCATGCAGCACCTTATTAATTTAGTTCATGTATTTTCTAAACGAATTGAAATAACATTCTAAAATATTTTAGATAATATTTCTATATTATTATAGCTGTATTTTAGGTAAAAATAGATAATAAAAAAGTGCAAACTTTCAAAAATCAGATTTTTAACTATCGCTATACTTTCGGTCTAGTAAAAAAAATTATCCATTTTCTGAATAAAAGTATATTCTCAAACAGACACTATTTTACTTTTTATTACATCTTTTTTATTAACTATATTAATGGCTTCATTAAAATCCATACCTGACAGTTTTTTGAATTCACATAAATTGTTAAATAGGTTAAAAAAATAATGTAGGTAATAATTTATTCAGATCCTGCAGAAGTGTATTGTGCCAATTATTAATAAAATCCAGGATCTGGCATTTTTTCCACTGTCCGCTGCACGTGAAATGCTCTAAGTAACGTATAATTAAATATATTTAGGTTTTAATTGGTATATCGTAGGTGTTCGAAAACACACTAATAAACATACTTGTCGGTTGACTTTTAACTCAAGGATGCGAATACTAAATATTTCCTACTAGAAGTGCTCTATTAGAATTATCCTATAAAAACAACAATAACAGCCATTATCAAAAGTCCAGATTCACATGGAAACCCAACATGATCGACGAAATGAAGACCACAGAGCTATTACAATAACAAAACAAAGAAATTAAAACAAACAGAAGAAAGAATAAAATCATTATTTCCGTGTAAAAAGTGTAAAAATCAAAATTTGTGCAACAAAAATACTCCATTGTTAATCTTAACCACAAAAGTAGACGATGCGCCAGTACAGCGTTACGAAAATTGGGCATTACCAGTGATGCGTGCTTGTAATCGGTATTACATCAGAATTTAAAGCCACGCACACATGTTCCGCGCTCGGATTACGCATGGTACGAGAGGAAAAATATGGTGTGTGCGTCAAACCGGCAGTCTTTATCTGTGTTTTTTTTTGTACAAGCATTGCGTCTGTGGTAATTAAAATGTACTGATATTTAGTCCAATATTAAATATGTTGATGCGACTGTTAAAAACGTTAAGAATATTAGGTAATAATTATTATGTAATAACGGTAATGTTGCCATTTAGAATATTTTGAAATTAATAAGAATAAAATTATTTTTTTATTTATGTGATCATATTATGTTTTGTTATGATCTATTATAAATTATGATATGAGATATTTTTATATTTACCTATACCTAGATGTGTTAACCGCTATCTATTTTGACACATAAGAGTAGGGTAATTTCTCAACAATCCATGAATCCCTTACAATCCCTTATCGTGGTTTTACGTCACTATAACAAGCTATATAATATAATTTTTATAATATAACTAATATACTGTGCTTTTGTATTCAACGAATAACACCGCTCTTTTAAGAGGTTATCCTAGCGGCCTTTATTTCATACAAACGTAGTCCCCCTGTTTCCGTCCTGGATCATAGCATCATGGTAAATATTTTTATACCAAATAATATTTATCCACCAATGTCATGCCCGTATATTTTGCTTTTTTCTATATATTAGTTATTGTAGAAACTAGAAACTGTTGAAAATAAAAAAAAATGCTAAATTTTTACAGTCGTTTTCAGACGTCAAACAAATTTATTTGATAAAATTTATAAAAGTAAAAGCATAGCAAAAGTCTTTCTTAGTCTATAACTGAAAGAAAATTAAAAATCGTTTCAGTTTTGGAGGCCGAAACAGGGTAATACGAAGTGATGTTTTCGACTATTTTGCATACTGTAAAATCAGTCCGAGCTACACTTGTCCCTTTCGCTTTCTTTGGGGCGCAACGCGATAGGAATAGTTTTCTGAAATCCCTACTTTTTTGACCGCATGTTCTCGTTAAGTGAATTGTGAAACATTTCTTTTCATGTGTAAATGCTGTATTTTCTATACTATATTGAGAAACTATTATTTTGTTATATTATTCCACTATTACCGCATGAGCGAGATGCCTGATTAGTTTTGTAAGAATAAAATAGATAGCATTAAGATAATTAAAATATTACCACAACTTTCGCATTATATAAAAATATGTAATTAAATAATTTTCAATAAAATACTAATACGTTTTGTAAGTCAAATTCTCAAGGCGAAATAAATGAATTACAGTTGTAATTAAAAGTTTTTTTTTTTTAAATAAATAGATTATAATCCATGCCACTTTAACGTACACAACAAAAATGAACAGTCGAGGCCCAAGTGTAACACAAGTAGGTGCGCATATGGTAAGACTAATTCCACACACTGCCCTTATATTGGGGTTGAAATAAAATAAAAAAAAAATTAGGGGAAGATACGTAACGACACACCCCTTCGATTTTTGATAAATTCCATTATAGATTCGCGTCCCGGCGCATTATCTACTTAGCCTTGTTGATATATACGCATCATATTAATTATTCACATATCTAAACATGATGTTATGAAGAGTAATAATATAAGAATATAATTTAAAAAACAAAGTCTATAAAATTTAGATTTAGCTTTAAAGCCTGGACATATTTTTTTAGTTTTTAATACTGCCCGCGTGGGTGGCAACAACTCTCGAGTTTGAAAACCTGTCTTCAAGCACCAATAGGTGTGTTCCTTGAGAATCAGTACCTCTTTGCTTAATGTGTTTACCATCATGGACCACATCATAGTCACTTATTATCAGGTAACGTTATGGTAAAAAAAAATCTCCCCCACTGAAAATTTTGTTTAAAATTTTAATCTTAAATTGACAATAATCGTTTTCGCAATTTGAATAATCTAAAACATAAACGATCAATGCCATCACAAAAATTCAAAAAATGTGTTTAAGAATTCTTCCAGTTAAGAAATCTATATTCCGTTGTTTCTTTTAAATATAAGTCTAACTTTTGTTTAAAAATATCTAGTCTGGATCACTTGTAAACTGCGTCTGTAAACAGCCGGACAGTTGACGTAGAACTCACCGCTATTTCGATAGATTATTTAAAGAAGTTCATGAACACCTGGCGTAAAATGAACTTTACATTATTTAAACATCGAAAAAAAATGAAAGTATAACATTTCATACCATTGTTAGTTAACCTTATTATTAAAAACTATAAATCTTATCATTAAAAACACAACTAAATCAACAAAGCTTGCTGTCGTTTATTAGTCGTCGATAATGGTAATACAAGTAATGAAAGATATGCTTGAGAAACACTTAATAAACTTTTATAAATTAGATTATTAAAGTCTAAAATATATATTTTTTAATTTAATATCTGAAACGGATAATATTTTAAATTAGACACATTAAATCAAACAAAACCATTATAAGCTAGATTTTAAAGTAAAGATATATAGAATTTTTCTATCAGGACAAGTATGTTAAAAAAAAAACAATATTCGATCGATATTCAATTTATTTCGTAATTTATTTTATTTAACTTTTCATGAATGCAGTATGTACTTGTTTGTTTAATCTGTTCTTTGAAGCAATAATGTTATCTATAGATGTAAATTACTTAATGTGTCAACAAAATATAATATTAAAATTAATATTTTAAGGTATTCATATTTATTTTTTTCACAAAACACACAAACGTATCGATTGCAGAAACACCAGGCCACATGTTAGCCAATTTGCGCAAAGCAAGAATCACCCGCTGAGCCGTATAAATTATTCCTTCCGAACACATCACGCCCCTCCGCTATCAAAATCATTATTTGGTATAACAAAAGACTTGATTATTGAAGTTATGTGCGAATGTTATTATATAGAATCGTTATTTTTATTTATTGCCATTTTCGTATTACATTATAACGTAAACGAGCATGCGTTATTTATAAGAAAGGAATAAAATGCACCATTTTCTAATTCATAATGTTTATTTTCTTGGAGACCTGAAAATTAATCCCTATATTACATATTACTGTTAACAATCTGAAACAACACAAATACACTAACTTACTCCGCGAAAGTAAACTGTATTTAATAGAATAATCCAACAAGAATAGTAGAGTATAGGCTATCAAAGTTGCTTAAAATCAAGTACTTAGTCTTAAAGCATAACAAAATAAACATAAAACTAAGTACCAGTAGTGTATTAAATATTATCAGTTTCTTTAATTTACCTTAAAAAATTTATACGTATAATGGTAATCGACAACGTCTTAAAGAAGCATTATTTAGTTATTTAATTAAATTTGCAGATTTTAATAATAATTATTAATTGAATTAAAAAAAACTAGGCACAAATTAGCATCAAAGTATGACATTCGTTAAAATAGCATAATATTCGTTAAAATCATTAGGATATAAATATGTACTTTACTGCGCATTCTTACTGAGGTTAGGCGGAAATAGTGTACAATACCTACATTATTTCTAATCTCAAATAAATACATTATTTCTCACGATCATTGCAGACTGCTACCTCTTCCTCCATATTTTACTCCGTTCATAAATTCATCTCAATTTCGAATGCTATAACAACTATATATCTTGCATATAATTGGACATAGTTATGCAAACTAAAATCACACAATTCAAGAAAGAAACTCGTGCTTAAATTGTGGTTATACCATGCACAATGAATTATATTGCTAAAATAAATGCTGCACACAACTGGTAAAGTTTCGCACTCAATTGTTACAAAAATTCAATCATCTGAAAGTAACATATTATATGGACCTAGTTTGTATAAATATGTAGAATTTAAAATTATAAATAATTGTGGTAAAACTTGAAGTTATAACAGACAGCACGCGCATTGTCCATACCGCAACAGCGGCGGCAATCAGTCCTACCGTACAGGGATAATGAATCCCGGAGGATTGTTGCCGGACGTTGCAACAATCGTGACTTAACTCTTGATCAATTCCCAATACGTTCCGCGCTGGCCGAACAGTATCCGGTGATTTATCGCATTGCCCTTTAGACGTTTGTAAGGTTATGTAATTTGGCGTGAAAAGGATTGTGAAAGATTTCACACAGTACACCCAGGTTATTTTCATTCCGCAAACTGTTAATAATCCACTGGATTTAACTTGCAAATGTATTCTTTACTGATCAACTCATGTCATAACTGTATAAATTGATATATAAGCTAGTATAACATAGATGACTGTTCCTATATCAACGCTCCTACTTATTGTTTAAAATGTAAATATCATTAATGAACTTTGCTAAATTTTTTGAAAGGATATAAGACAAGAGAGGCTCTTGAAATAGCACTAACTAAAAGTTTTCTCTCTTTAGATCATTGTTTTCTATATTGATAGCAGAGACCGCTATTAATAAAAAAATAAATAAAATGAGTCAATATCACAAACATACATTCGATAATTCTGGTACTTATATTATTGTTTAAAGCTAATCCCTTGTACTTCTACCAACCGCGCGGCTGTGCACCTTCCACGAAATTTAAAATCCTTCACGGACCATGTTTTGCACTGATAGTCCGTGGGTTAGGAACCACTGCCTTGGATAGTATAAAATATTCGTTTATTTGGTATATGACTAATCATACACCAATCTGTTTATCTATGTCTCCGGTAGTGAGATTATAAATAACTCGAGAATTAATAAAACCAATTTACATGTTCCTTTTTTTGAATCACATATTTTTTTGTTTGATATTTGTGCTTATTTTATTATGGCTGATTAACATATATAAGTCCTGCAGTGCCTTAGGATATAATCCGACCTCTAACTGGTAAAGCTCTAATACCGGCTTCCAGCCGCATACAATGACTTCGCATGTACTAGCATACATTCCACTAGCACGGAGGTATTAAACAATTGAGACGATGACGCCATTTTAGCCAAATTAATGATCTATACTTCTACACTAATAAACAAAATTGGAGTGTCTGTTTGTAATGTCAACATTTTTTTTTTACCTAATAGATATAAATGTATATACGATACCTCCAACAAAAATACAGTTTCTAACATTTTTGTCTGTCTGTCTGTTTGTTCCGAATATATGCAACGCGGGCGCACAGTTAGTACACAAATTAATTCATGCTGCACGTCTTGTTTTAATTACGTAAAATTTTGTACACGTTTTTTAAAAAAGTGTAAGCTTTTTAACTCAGAATTTTCCTGTAATTAATAAAGATACCGGTCCATTAACGTCGGTATTGATCTACTTCTTGCTCTAACAAGTTGATCCAAACAACTCTCTCGTGTATTAAGCCAATAACGTAAAAACGTAAAAAAGAGGGGCAGAGAGTCCTAAATGAGGCGTCTCTTGTTACTTGTGAATATTTATGAGGGGCTATCTGGTAAAAGATGGCAGCATTTTTAACTCATTTTGATGTAAAACTAAAAATTAGCTAAAGCTTGTAATATTTTTTATTAGTCCTAAATAAAACCTAAACACTATATTGTTTACATGGATAGTGTTGTAACTGTATTGTTATATATTTATAGCTAACATTAAAATTTTGAAATAAAATGTAACAATATATCAGAGTTTTATTTGTTAAATAAAGATTAAGTAATTTACTCTTTTTCAAATAAAAAACTTAAATATAATCAATGTTTGCATATTTTTTGTAAATGAATTATGTATGAGGATTATTTCGTGCATATCGGATATAATATCCTCTTACTGTTAGTCCGTCTATTTACGATTCAGATTAACATTCCTGATAAAAACTTTTTATTTTCCAAATGGTCAGAGATAGTAGTCATTAAATTATAATCATTCGTTAAATCTTTTGATTACTTATTACTATTGTACTTATTGTTCTATTTAAAAAACCCAAAAAGAATCAATCGGTGTATTTTTTAAATTATTTTAAACAAAATTAAACAGATTACTAACATAATTTGAATATTTTTGTACAATATTAAAAAAATAATAATTCGCGTTTCTCTTGTATTATTAAGAATCTTCTTTCATTAATTCATTATTTTAATAAATCATAAACAGACCTTTTGTCAGTTCTTGTCTTTTTGTCAGACTTTGACGCGTTTTTCCATAAATATTGGTTATATGACAAATTCGTACGCTGAATTCCAAGTACAATAAAGCAATTATGACTGTCATATTTCAGTACCGTCTCTATTTACATTTATATTGGAAGACTCGACCATGCGATATTCGTCCAATCAAAATTTACATTGCGATTATGATTTTGTTGAAATAAGTCAAATGCAAAGAAAGTATTGTCTCTAGTACCTCAACCAACAAAAAAAATTAAATTTAAAATATTTATTAACGATATTATTTTTATTTATGTTAATAACTTGCTTATAACAAAAAAGCCTAGCAAAATACATTGGAAGTCTATAAATTAGTAAATTACTTATAATTAATCAAAATCAAAAAGTCTTTATTCAATTTGGCATCTGAGAAGGCGCTTATGAACGTTAAAAAATTACCACCGGTTCGGAATACAACTCAGTCGAGAAAAGCCGGCAAGAAACTCGATCTAATTTTTTTTAAGTATAATATAATTTATACAATTCGTAATAACAATAAAAACTTTTAGTGTAAGCACATAAAGCGGTACCACTTAACTTGATATATTGATGATGTCAGTATTTGTAATTTCAGGATTACATTTTTACTTATCTGTACCTAAGAAGTTAGGTTTCTCCTTAAGATGCCAGAAAATCGATGATATATACGTTTGTCATATAACAATTTACAGGAAGGGATAAAATAAAGTTGGCGACAAACGCGTATTTGCAATTCGGTCACGGCCGAGGCTGCACTCTTCCTGATTCCATTTGGGAATTACTTCGTCGCCACAAACTCACAAATCAGACTTTCATTAGAACTACACAGTTTCACACATCTGTTTCTAGCAGCTATGTGGAATAACCTACATACTGCGGGTATAGAATAGAAAGGATTTTATTTCCACATTATTTCTTTACACATATATTTCTTTATACTTTATATATATATATATATATATATTAAATGGTTTATTATTCTACTTGCTAATGTTATGGAGTTTTTTTCATTTGCATATATATTATTTTGAAATGATGATAACTAGTGTGATCGGGTATTGCGACGATTTACGTAGGTTTGATTCCTATAATTAACCCAAGTTTTGGATAGCATAATGGTAGGACATTTCCTAATACCTGTCTGGCTAACTACCATTTTCAGGTTCAAAATATATCACTTTCAACTTTTCCGACTGCATCATTAAACAATTTAACATGCTACTAATTTAGTTCATATCATTATTTATATCTAAGTGAGATTATTGGTATAGGATTCGTATAAATTAGTATTTTTAAGATACAATTAATTGCCAATAATTTCTAATTCGATGAAATATAAAATAATCTATCTGTGTGTAAAAAAATAAAAATTAACAAAGAAAATGTTCTTGACCCTGAAAATCTTCGTAATACAGTAAAAATAATATTTCAAGTTTTCCTATCATCCAAACCAATAAATAATAGAAACGCACTTTTGTATTATTGTTGCCAAAACTAATAGAACTCAGGTGGTGTGGTGTCCTTAAACTTCGAATTCGAATGTCCAATAAAAGTTGAAATCCCATGATAAAATAAAAATTCTCGACATGCCGCTCCCGAATAAATAACATTGACAGTGCCCATAATAGCTTTTCCACCGGTCAAACGTATGGGGCGCGTTTTTTATCCCATTATTGTTTCTGAGAAATTGTTACAGTTTTGACGAGTGACCTGGCCGTTTTTCTTGCCGGCCGGACCGGAATGAAAAATTTTCAAGTTGGTCCCCCGTTTGTCCCCCGGGTGCCGTAAAATTTCGTCGGTCACCGGATAGTCGGCAGTCTGGCCACAGTCCGACAATTTGTCATATTCATATGTTAACGTGTCCGTCTTTTCTTGCAAAAAGTGGATAACTTAATTCCAGAACGCGGTCGGGGATTATTCGATTTGCGGGCATTCAAATTTTACGTCTTGTTATGGTAATGCAGGTGTTGTTTCGCCTGAGGCGGATTTTTGTTTGCTTTCGTTATGAGGAGTAGAAACAGAGTCTGCTTTTTAAAAAAAAAAAACACTCGCTATTATTATTTTACTTATAAAGTAATGAGTTTTTGAGTTTGATCTAGACATAATCTAATTAAATCTAGAGTTCCTATTGTAATGGCTCTGCTTACCTATATGAAATATCGGTAATTCTCTGTACTATGTTCATGGAAGCAAATATCTAGCCATAGATAAAACAGCTTACGACATTTTTTTCTCTGACTAGGAACTTTCATTTTCTTATTTAATACCTTTTGATGAGATTTTTCCCATTATTTTACTGTTAATTTTTTTTGTTTTTAAATAAAAATCATGGTCGAATTTTACAGAGCGAAAATAATTACATCCATAGGAACATAACTTAGAATAATAATATAAAAAAAAGGTTATTGAATAGTAAACATAGATATAGTTATTACAAATGCTATATCTTCATTCAATAATTTTAAAAGAGACCACGCACAGAGTGACCGCATCCATCCGTACATAACCGCCCGCCAATATCAATAACGTATCGCAATTGATGACTTGTCCGATTTGTTTCGACCACTCGTTTCTCACTCGTTTTACGACAAACGTGTCTCCCCTTTCGACGTCGCTTCTTGTTTCTTGACCCTTCTATTAGGAAATTCAATATCATAATTAAACAAAATGCAATGAATTTATTTTCTCTTAGTAGATGCCGTTTAGACACGTATGGTTTTTTAAAATATGGAATTGAAAAATCCATTATGTTGATTAAAGTTTATAGGATATGATTTTAAAACTTAAAGTTTCAGAATATCAACTTCAGTTTTAACCGCTTTTATTTTTCGATTTCCGCCACAGCGAAAGTCGTATTGATGGTCGATGCATAGGAACAATATCTAGCGAGTCTTCAGTGTGTCTACACCAGAGAAAATGCTTTGTTTTGTGAATGTTGGTTTTGGATGTGATTATTGTAAACGTTCTATTGTTAAAGTTGACATAAATTATCAAATAAATCTTGTTAAACCTTGAGCCGTGTTTGAACTTAGGCTAACGCCTACAATATTAACTTCAAATGCACAAAAACAATATTCGCTAATAGTAAGTTGCATTTATAAACTAAAAATATTGTAAACTAAAGTAATTTTAACCATTCATTACTTTTACTATCTCAGTCATCAATAATATCATCACTATAAAAAGGTTTTTTTTTTTTTTTCTAAAATATTCATAAATGTACAATGAGACCAGCGGGAACCACTTCAAAACGTACAAAATAAATATTACTTAATTAAATCTACTTCATTAAGTTGCTTATCATTAACTCGGCTTATTACTTAAAACGGAGATCCCGCGGAGTCATTTTAACTTTCGAGGGTAAAGTAAACAGAATTTTTGTCACCATGTCCAATGAAATTAACATTGGTGGGTTTTACTTATGACGGGAGGGCACGCGATCGAGTCACGGTAATGACAGAATAATAAATTATGTTGTAATAACTTATTATAATATATTTTGAGGCTTATGATAGCCCCGCGCGCCCGCTAATGGATGTGGGCCAAGTGAGTTTAATTAGCGAATTTACTAAATTAAAATTGTCGTGTCTGCCCGGTTAGGTAATGAAGGGTTGTAATTACGTTACGCGGCAATTACGTGTAACTAAACATCAAACCGCGACGACTTTTAATTACTGACTTACCGCACCTTTTTGGCGATGGAACGGAATAAAATTTTAAGTAACATTATACAAAACATGTTAACAATGTTTTAGATTAAGAAATTGTCGCAATCAAATGAATTAAAGACGATTATAAGAGTAAATTTGATGCAATGAGGGTTCAGTGGTACTTAAGTAAAATATCGATAGATTTAAAAGGAAGATGAAAGAAATGAGGGATGGAGTGTGTGAAAAGTGATATGCTTAGAAAGAGAGTGAATGTAGATATGATCTCAAATAGAGATGAAGAAGGAGGAACACATCTTGCGCCGACCCTAAATAAAAATGGGATAAGGGCAAGGAGATGATGATGTACATAGACGCATATCCTATTCTATAATGGGCATAAGCTCTCAGTGAAAAAAATAATCGTAATTGAATTCTACTAAAAGCGGTAAAGCATTTCCTAATGCCTATCCGTGTAGCTGCCATTCTCAAGTTTGAAAATTCATTCCCCACGCAACTATAGGCGTATTTCGATCACTTAAGAATTTCACAGTTCTAGTGCGCTTATCATCGTCACTAAGCATACGGTGAAATAGTGATCTTTTGTGCCTATGTAGTTTAAAAAATAGGATAAGAAAGCCTACTTCAAATAATTTAACTTTAGTAGGTAGCATTTCAATAAATTGCATAAAAATATACACAAGTCTTCGCAGGACAGTTGGACATTCTTACCTGAATGAATTGTAATTCAAAAGTAGTCATCATTACTCGAAGAAACTGAAAATATCTATGTATATCCTATCATGAACCACAGATAGCACTGCAATTCACAACAGTACTAATTGGTTTGATTTTAAGGATAGGAGAGTTCAGTTATTTAGTCTTCATTCTTTGCAGACTATTGCTGTACAAATTCGAATTACTATCCGATCAGGCTCTGTCTTTGAGATTGGCTATAACCATAGCCCTGGATCCAAGTTTAAAACAACTTTGATGGTATATCTAAGAGTTTATAACTAAGATGTAAAGCTGATTCTACGCAAGCAATCTATCACATACAATTATACAATTTTTTTTTTTTTTAATTTTCAATTAAATAATAGGTGTCACCAAAATTTTTAATTCCATTACTTAACCCAATAAAAGCGGGGAGAACGTTATAAATTCAAATAGTTTATTATAGTTACATAACAAATGCTCGTCGTATCTACCTGCTTAGTATGCACCCTCTGAGTGAATCGACTGGTATAAAATTGTTAATTTTTAATTACAATTTTATTACGTGCATCCCATCCAATTACCGAAAGATATATTAGAAGGCAGCCTTAATCCAAAGTGCACCGATAGTCCTCAAGGGATTTATTGACTTAATCCCTGTATTATGGAACAAACAACTTTTGTGTCTCGATCAAATTAAAAATGTAACAGAGATGACACCCTGCCTTTTTAAATATTGCCTGATACTAATAAAACCGTTTATCGTCCGTCGACCGTAACTAAAAACAGATAAATAAAATTATATATGTCATTGATAAATCTATAGGAGCTAAAATATCAAACGCTCACCTTTATGCTCTTTAAGCTTCAGTAGGATTATATGAGATATTATTCCATGTTAAATCGTTCAATAGTTGGAATTGACCTCTTTCGATTTGCTCCAAATTTGTTCCAAAGTTTTCTTTCATTCAGATTTTTTTTTCTTAAATTCTCATTTTCTTATTTTTCGAGTTTAATTTTTTGAAAAAAAAAAAAAATAATAACTGTTGAAAACATATTTAAAAAAGTTTTCGTTGGTAACTTCGTTCTGAAAAAAACTTCAAACCTACTTATAACTTAATCAAATGTATCCATTTCAACTATTGATAGATTTCACATGGTCCTTTTTACTTGTAAATTATTTAAATTATGCATTAAAAAGCACAATAATAAATAATAAAAATATTTTTGTAATATTTTTTTCCGACCGGATTATGATTTTCTGACAATTGTTATATCATATAAAGATACTTAGTAAAATTCATGCCTTATTTACCTTCTCGTCACATACAAAAGTCATACGGAAAATAGGTCGTGTACAAACGAAAAACCCTTTGATATTCGAGTAGCGAACTACCACGATGTAAATCTGAATCCCCATGCTTTTACCCGTTGCGAATGCGATATGTGTTATCTACTAATGTCACTGGGGATATTCAAGCGTAGTGCTTCGCGCTCAAAGGCACCTGTTTTTGTATAAATAGAATTTGATTCCTTCGGTTATATTGATAGATATACAAATATATCCACCTTATATACATATAGATACACGAACCGTTTATTCGAAAACTTTTATATTGTAAAATGATTTCTTTGAAACAATTGTGGAATCAATCTACTGAAACAATCAAATTTCACTTAAATTCCAATATTAATAACGTATTAATAACACAGCAAACCGCGCGAGGCAGCCATACTTCGAGTTTTAAGTTAACTTTTAAACGAATTTCCACAAGTAAGCTGGCATTGAAAATATAACATAATATTATCGTTCACAACAAATCTTGTTAATAATTTTTGATTTAGCAAATGATTACAGTATAACATTTTTATAGAGTTTTCAAACATTCGTATTTTAAATGTTTCTATCATTTCTATATGGTTGTATGCAACTCTTGTATATAAATGCCAGCAACATCTAGAAAATAAAAGAGATCAATGAGAGAAACTTCAATAAATTGATCTACCAATTATCGATCGATAAGATAGTCCCTTACGCAGAGCGACCAATTAGACTTAAAAAGCGATATTTGTGCAGTCAAGGTTAATTGTCAACATGTTTGGCGATCCATGATAGGCTTGCCAACCAGTACGATAATCATACGGGCGTACGATAATTTAGCCTCTGGATACGATGTACGATAACGAATATCTAAATGATTATTAATCATTTTGAAATCTAAATAAACATTAATGTGAAATAATCACGATACAAAACACATTTTTCGTAAACCAAAATTAAGCTTAATAAACTCCAGCAGACTATTTTCAGTCTCCTTCAATTGAAACAATCGTATGAGTTTTTAAAAACGTTAAAATATCGAGTAAAAAGTCTAGAATTAGTACTCAAGTGAATAAACATTAACACTAGTAAAGTTTTATTAGTGGTTAAACACATTCCAGGCTGTACGATATTTGTTTCTTAAAAACGATCATATCATTTTCTCTTAAATATATGATAATTTAATCTTCAATAGTTTGCAACACTGATACATGCCTACCATACTCTTAATGTTGCTACTTATATGATTTTGATACTCTTATTTTAATACTCACTTATATTTTATATATTATTGCAAGTAAAACATTATTTTGTGTTATGCAAAATGGTGTAAAATCTATATTATTTGGAAAACACCTTTTGTCCAAATGAATTATGCGTTTGAACAATTTTTAATCCAGTAAAAACAACAAAGTTAGTAGCAACATAAAAATGCACTTGAATATCCGTTACCATTTATCAGTAAATAAATATGATAAAAAGTATTATCGGGGTGAAAATGTTCCCGCCGGGACGTGACGGGTCCACGTTATTGTTTTTATTTTCACTGTTTATGCGAATGTAACTGAACGTATGTGTTTTATTGAAATGACGCTTGATATAAAGATTTATTGAGGATACTCAAAGTTCGTCGTAGAGCTGTTTTAAATTTGAATATTTGAACTAATAAAAAAGTACTGTGTAGAATCAGAATAGCTTTTAATTAATAAAGGCATATTTAACTAAAATTAAAGAAGAATAAAACCAAAGAAAAGATGTTTTAAAACTTTTCACTGATACAAAATATTCTTAATTTATTTGTTTATACAACAAATTATTTCTTAAATCGCTTCGTTTCAACTATTTGTATATATAAAACAGAGTCGAGGTAGTTACACCATTTATAACTAAAGACGGCCAGACAGATTATTATTCAATTGATTCCATACCGAATAGCATATTTATTACAAAAAAAGAAAAAAAAAAGTATTAAAATAAAATAATTTTTTGACACAGTTTATATGGAGCGGCTTTTTTATGATAACTCTAAAATGGATTGACAGAGTTCCTCGCTCATTGAAAAAGAAACTGTATTCAATTCAGCTAATAACACAAAATTTATTGATTCTGGTATTGTCAAAAACCAATAATGACAATAACGAAGGTACATTGCAAGAATGCACGAATAGTAGGTTTTTAACCGACTTCAAAAAAGAGGAGTATATATGTTGTAATTTTGTGGACCAATTTACAATTTTTTTTTTTAATCAAAGGTGTATACTTACGTAGTGGTCTCATTTTCACCAGATCAGAATCTGATCAGTGGATCCCAGCAAAATTGAGAAAACCCCTCGAATATTATAGACACTTACACGTGTTTGATATATTCGTTTTTAAAGCTATGAACGCGCTATAATATACCGCTTAAACTAAAAAGTAGAAATAAACTTATTAAATTAAAAACAAAACCGACATTAAAAGAATAAACTATAAAAATGCACTAAAAAGTCAATAAATAATATTACTTTATTAATATGCTTCGTTAATTTTGTATTGACTTTCTAGTGCATTTTTATAGTTTATTCTATTGAATTCGGTTTTCTTTTAATTAAAAAGTCTTTTAATGTAAAGTAATGAACTAATAAATCTATCTAAAATTGTCTAATAACCTTTCCATCGATAGACTATAAGGCAATAACAATAAAATGCCTTTAATTTTTTGTCCAAACAAAACTAGCCAATATTGTCACCAATATAAAGGCAATAACGAGGTAATCGTCCCCATCGGTGGCACGTCCTTATTTACTTATTGTAAACTCACATGACAGGTGCCTTAATGGGTGAAATGACATGGCGTGTGTGGTAGGGCCAGAAAGTTCAAAGATTAAATAATGTTTTAGTTTAACATCTGCACTGCTTTTCATCATTTTACAGTTATCTAATATATAATAATATATTAAACAAAATGAAATACGAAAAACGTAGGTACAACAGACATTTAATTTACGGCATATCGAACTGAAAAAGTTAAAATCACGCTCCATTTTTTTATACTGTATACCGTATAGGCTCAGTGATTTGATTACTATATTACTTGATGTTAAGTGAAGATGTGGTTCAAGAAAGTAATCACGCGAAACAGAGGTTAATGACTCTCTAGTGATGTTTCAGAAAAAAACCTGTTTAGGTGCTTGGTGACGGATTTCCAAACTTGACGATGGTAGCTAGTCAGATAACAATTAGAGAATGCTTTTTACTGCTGCACTATGCTTTCATCACGGTGTTTGTCTCCAATTGATTAGAGTCAATGTTCATAGAATTAGGCAAAACTACTTCAACAATCATCGCTTCCTTGTTATTTAATTTCACAATAAAATAACATAAGGGTGGATTTATAATATTATTCCTTTTGAACCTTGCAAAACGGTATGGCAGACATTGATGTCTTAAACTCTTTTTAACCGACTTCAAAAAGGAGGAGGTTATCAATTCGTCTGTATGTTTCTTTTTCTTTGTATGTTTGTAACGCGATTTCTCCGTCATTTTTGAAACGATTTGCAAAAAATTTTTTTTAGTCGACGGAGTACACTTCTGAAGTTGTTCCATTTCCACCAGTTCAGGATCTGATCAGTGGAACTCAAGGATATTGAGATATACCCTCGAATATTATAGAAACTTATACGTGTTTCATATATTCGTATCCAAAGCTATGAAATAGGCTTCACGGCTATACCTAAAAGTACATACTTCAACTAAAAGTAGAAAAAAAAAAATTTGAATAAAAAACAAAACGATTTCAAAATTAACGAAGCAGATTAATAAAGTAATTTTTATTAACTTTTTAGTGTATTTTTATAGTTTAGCCTTTTGAAGTCGGTTTTCTTAATAATTTAAAAAGTTTTTTTTCATATTTTAATGATTATAATGAAGTAAACAAAATGAAGTAATGGTTCTATTGCAATTTATTTAATCTATGACAATACCGAGCGAGAATCTCATGGGAAATCGAGTGTTACTCGCTAGTTACGGGTAGGTGCTACGACGTAACCCGGGCGCGGCGGTACCTACAACCATAATTAATTAATTATCGATTTTACCTAACTTTGCAACAAATACACACCTGCATTATAACTATTCATAAACCCCATATTTATGCGTGGGTGTTGCAAAAGGTGACTAAGGGATACCCCAGGATATGGGCAGCAGCATCCTCTGAGGACCACAAACACCTACTGTGATCACCAACACGGCTGCCAAGCGTGGCGATTATGGCAATTCCACCCTTATCTTTGGGGAAGACCAAGTTCAGCAGTGGACGCCTTTACGGTTGAATGGATAAACCATCGGCATGAAATAAAACGGTTTATTTTCCTTCAATATCTTTAAAATATTATGAGGTTATGAATATCAAGAAACAATATAAAGTTACTCAACGGGCAATGGAGAGGGCTGTGCTTGGAGTTTCAGGGATGAGATCTGCAGATGAACCATAGTAACCGAAATTGCCAAAGTTTTACTAAAACTTAAAAGGCAGTGGACTGGGCACATTGCACGCAGAACCAATGCCCAACAGGTCCAAATGCCCAATGAGTCCAACGGGTTGCCAAGTACGGTACCACGTACCGAAAGAATCAGCATGGTAGACAAAAGGTGGACCGACGACCTGGTGAAGGTTGCGGAAATTTGCTAAATGCGGTTGGCACACGACCGGTCGTTGTGGACATTTTTGTGCAAACATATGTCCAGCATTGTATGTCTTACGATTGAATGGATGGATGGAAATATCCATCCAAACTGTAACTTTCATAAAAATATCAACACTCTTTAAGTTTAAATAACTGTATGCATCTAAACATGTTTTTCACTATATTTCAACAATTGATATATACAATTGGTCAGAAGTTTTTAGAGGGGATATTGCCCCGTGAATCTTTCGAAAGCTAATCTATGAAAACAACATTTACACATCACATTGTAATACAAAAATATTTAAATCTGAAATTAAAACAGAATAAGGTCTAAATTCGATAGTCAATAACGATATTTATTCAGTAGATACAGTATCATACTAGTACAATGTAAGTGCTCACAATGGTAGCAGATACCCTATCTCTATGAACCGATAATGGACCGTGAATTCTCTTGGCAATGTCTGGCTCGAATGTCTCCCCACAAGCACTAATGCAAAACGCGACTAAAACTTATATTTGCATAAATTAACTTTTTATATTTATTTATTATATACTTATAGAAGTGTTCTTTATTGCTGGTAATTATTATGAGCTTTCTGTGTATTTATTTTGTCATATAATATAAACTGAAAGTCTTTTAAGTAATCTCTAACTAAATATAATTCTGATATTAAGCCAGTTACAAATCTTATTTAACTGATTTTTTCTTCGCTGTTTTCCATTAAATTAAAATACGTCAAAGGTAAATGAACATAGGTATAATGAATTTTTATCGAGTAAGTAAAAGCTAGGTGCTAACAATATCCCGTGACGAAATATGAAAGTCAAGATCTGACTTACCATCAGGCTGGACCTGCCGCTGGTGCGATGCAGAGCATCCAAGAATGATATCATGCCTTATGAAAGCAGCGCGCGGCACCGTTAGATTTTAGTGGGAATTCCCGGCGCCGGGCGGATCCCACACAGAAAAAGAAGGTGGCAATACCAAATAAGCAACCTTATAGAAATTGTACCTCCATTCTTTGTTATTTAAGTCAATCAGACAACTAGGGATCAGAAGCAAAGAGAAAAAAATCCGTTACTATTCACTGACAAAAACTGTTTTTTTTTTCTACTGAAATATTGTAATTCATTATATTGTATCACAAAAGACAGTGAATATACAAGAAAATTCATCTATCCATTAAACCAAAAGACGTCCACTGCTGGACATAGGTCTCCCCAAAGATCTCCACGACGACCGGTCTTGCGCCACCCGCACCCAGCGGACTCCCGCGACCTTCACCTGGTCGTCGCTCAAGGAAAACAAGGAAATATCGTAGTCATATTATGCATAATTTAAATTTTGATAACTAGCAGATCTTTAAAAAAATCGCTCAAAAACTGATCTAAAATAAAAATCAGTCTTAACATCATAAATTCTATATACAAACCATAAGATTAGGAGACGACGCAATAAAAGAAATTGTACAAGCAGGCAATATAAACATTGGTGAGGTAACGATGGGCCGTATGCACCCTGATGGACATAACCGGGGATCTGCGGTCAAATTGTAAATAGTGTCGGATACGTTTAGTTTGCAATATTTGTGCGGTTCCGTGTAAATGGAAAAAGGACCACACAGAGTAGTGGTATATCACAGAGATTACTTATGATTGTTTATTTATTTTTTTATCATTTGATATTCGACAATTTCATACTATTGCTCTTCGTAATTGCTACGTTCTTGATAGTTTCTGGATAGATTTAGACACGCGTTTGCTGATCCTTTTTTTTTTTTTTAGACGGGGGGAAATGCATTTACGCACTACCACGCTTGCTGATCCTAGAACGTGAAGTGACTTAATGTGGATATTTCTCACTATCTTGATTCCTATCCATTCACTCACGAAACCATTAGTACCATGAACCTACTTTTACTTTAATAAATCTATCCCACTTAAAACGTCTTAGTTTGCTTTCAGTCAGAAATTTTAATTGTAGGTAATAATGAGAGACACAGTGAAATAGAAAGTATTTTAATTAAATTCACAGGGCAAAGTTTATATGTGACGATGATAAAACTGATAGGTGAACTACATTCCTGTTTAAGTTTATTAACTGAACTAACTAACTACTTCTAGATTATATTTACTATTAAAGCGTTTCGATTGTAAGATTTAACTGTACGTTTTGATTGCATCGTTACTTGGTTTGAACATCTACATTTAAACTTGTTGAAAGATTTTACCTTTTTTTTTTTTGACGGGGGTAAATGCATTTACGCACTACCCTTACCCATTGCATTAGTGAGACCGAAGTCCCCCAATGCAATGGGTAAGGGGGCACGGAGTGACGAGCTCCGTGCCAGTGTGGGACTCGCCCGGGCGTGAAGCGCCCGGAAATACCCACTAAAACCCCCCGGGGCCGTCCGCTGCATTTGGGATGGGGGCGACACGGGGTGGCTTTCGCAGGCACCGCGTCGCCCCCAATTTTACCTAGTTAAATTATCTATCAATTGATTACTAGTGTTAGTCTGATAGTCGGAATCAGATCATAATTATTTTAGAAATTTAATAAGTAATTTCTAATTCAGAAGAGAAAAATGTCTTGAACTGTTTGCCTATTCACACATTTATACGTACTAGTATTATAAGGTATTATACTCAGGGAAAAATTTAGGGGATAATTATAAAAGGATTATCAATTTTATGAAGGTTCTGTTTACGTACTGGCAAATTATATTAATTTGTTATATTTGAAAGTAACATGATTGTAATTATTTTATTCAATTTTCAAGTTAGCTATACAAATAACATATTGAAAATAAAAATACTATTTTTTAGTTTTTCTTTTTCTGTTTTTTTATAAAGCGTCCCCCTGGATTTGTCCACGAGATTAGATAATATATTTATAAACTTTCTCTGTATATAACACTACTCTACGTACAAAGGGGGTAGAACACGATATCGGAAACGCTGATGTGTGTAAGTCGACGGGAATTAGACGTTACGACGATTGGGAATTGCCGCAGACGCCGCGGTGCCTTCACTAACGTATGCCAACACGTTATTGTGCTGTACCGTGAACTGTAGAATATTATCCATATGAAAAGATTAGAAACTCGTATGAGAAAACGAATTCATTAAATTTTATTACATTCTATATTCATTATAATTTTTTTTTAATTTTACGCCATTGCGTGAAATCTTCTTTAGCCCTAGTTGTTAATTGAAACTTGTAGAATTCAAAAAGTGACATTGGAAAGAGAAAAACACATAGGTACATCTATAGGATTTAACGAGCGAGAGAATGAGATAGAAACATAATAGTGTAACTTATATTCGAGGTCTCCTCATTATGCTGTGGTAGGTTGCATCCCCACTTTTGTCTACCAGAGAAAATATATAGTGAGTACAGTATCTACAGGTTTACTTTTTTTTTGAAGATTTAACTTCTACCTCTCATTCTTATTTTTTTCGCGTTTAAAATTGACTAAGGTATCGTCCATTAATCACGTGATTTTAGCAAATTTGTAACACTCACGGCTATATGTAATGGGGTTATTAGACTAACCCTCTTCCCACAACTTATAAAATCACGTATACAAACTATCGTAAATATATTTTTTTTAAATCTTACAATTAAATACAGATATAATCTAATCGAATTCTGGATTTTTGTAGGAAATTGTTACCTGACAATGGAGGGTCAAAATCACGTGTCGCATTTCAGATAAAATAAGAACTCGTGATGTCTTAATGTACTCTCCCTAAACCTTTTAAATTTTACGTAATACCTTTCCAGCCTGATTGATGGACGATCCCTTGTAGACCGAGTGTACAGATATGGTAAATAAACTTCACAAATACTACTACTCCGGTACAAATGTAACAAGCGTTAACAATGATCTAATTACAAGGTAACGTGCGTTCCATTAAACTTGTCAAACGCTAGCGATAGACGCGTGACGCGATTACCCGGAGCGTGACAACGCACACATGTCACGCTTGGACGGGGACGAGTAGGCCAGCTCAAATCATACGATATATATTCCTTGTCATTCGCATACACACAGGTTACTTTGTTTATTATAAGAAAAAACTAGTAATTACATTTTTATTTGAGCTCGGCAAAATGGCTACCTAAAACATCTAATCTACACTGATAATAATTTCAACACTTTCGATACACAGCGGGCGGGTATGGACGTCAGCACAATTTTACTATAGAAGCGGTTTCGCTCGGTTTGCGTTGACAATGTCTTCTATTGAAAAATCACGCTGGCGCCTCAACCCACTCGGTGTGTGTTGCAACCATAAATAAAATTGAAGTGTCTGCTTGTAATCTCAGAATAACAACTTTTTTTTACTAAATACATATGAATGTATATAGGGTGCCTATAGCAAAAATACAATTTTTGAAATTTTTATCTGTCTATTTCTTCTGGCTAAGCTCCGGAACGGCGGGACCGATTTTGACGGGACTTTTCGTATCGTATATAATTATATACATTCATATGTATTTAGTAAAAAAACAGACACTTCAATTTAATTTAATAAAAAGTACAATAAATTATTTTCTTTGACCGATACTACTTCGCGCTATGGTTCTGTTTTCTTCCATTATTCATACATTTTTTGAAACAGCCTACGTTTCAATTTTGTGGCGAGTTTCTTCAGCACTCGCCCCCAAAGTTACGGTGAAGCTGTTAAGGCCCTTCCGGTTGACAGTATTAGCTAGTTTAGAAAAAAAAAACTATAAAATATAAGTTATTTCAACAAGGTTACAAATAAAAATAAAAATATTTACGAACAAAAAAACATAATTGATTAGACCAACTACTTAATTATGCTATAACTCCCGTTGTCAATAATTAGCTACAGTCAAGGATACAATCATAACCGACCATCCGAACTGTATTCTGCTTTAAATATTCAATTAGCCGATTAAGCATAATCTTCTCGAAAACCTTACAAATCGATGGAAATACAAAAACTGTGTATAATTTTCAAAACTACTTTTACAACCTGACTTAAATAAGTGTACCTGCAATTTGACTCATTTTCATTAAATTGGAGAAAGTGCCTGTTGCGAATTGGGGAAAGTGCCTACTGCTGAAAGTCATTACGCATGATTTTCTAATAATCAATTTTTGGCCAATATACACAGTTGATTTTTTTCAGAAACACCACTATCAATTGAAATTTTCCATTTACGAACATTTTGTTATTTATGTTTATTTTAATAAATTTAACTCTATATATTTTTAAGTTATACTTCTTTTGACGCGTTAGGGAAAAATGATGAGAGTAATTTTTTTCGATGCGCGCGCAACCGTCTCGAAAAAACTACACCTGAAGTTAGCTGTCAACGTTTTAGTTTCTTCTATTATTAAGTCAAAGAAATATAACTTCTTACGTGCGTATATAAGTATACACACACACTTTTTTTCTCTGAAATCAGTCAATTTAATTATTTACATTGATCTAGTTTTAACATAATAGATTACACTACGCTTTATAATACTTATTTTTGTAAATTGTTACTTATAGTCAACATATATAAATACATTATATTAATGACGCAAGAACATATTGCACTATAATATGTTAACACACCTTTAGTACGTCGAGCTATGTTCGTAGTCCAGTTAATAATCATTACACATCTTTATCACGTACAACTAATCAGGGATTCCGTGACGTCACGTGCTTGCCGTTCGCAAGTTTGCACCTAAGTTTGTACATATTTGATTACATTCATTAGATCAGTTTAAAACGTGATTTCAAATAACATATTGTTGAATACTTTTACCAGCTTTTAAATGATGATCTGGCCTGAGAAATTACAAATTTATTTCAGGCACCATTTATTGTCAACAACTATGTTTGCGCCATTCCCCAAGAGATGGCGTTGCCCACTACATGAGCTGTTTATTAAAATGTAGTAGCTTTTATGAAATTTTTGTTATAATAAAAATTCTTTCTTCCTCTAACTTTGTTTTAGTTGGGGATAAACCAAGTCGCGAAATACCTTAAAGTGCATAGAATTTCATAGAAACTAATTTTATATAACATCAAGCATATGAATGAAATTTACGGTACGCTACTTATTTACTTAGGTAATAGCTTTATTGCAGCAGGTACAATAACTGTTTATTTTTTTAACAAAACCTCTATTTTTTAACTCTCCTGAGTCTGCCATTAATTTAAGACTCTATGTTACTTAAAAGATATTGATCCTTATCATCGACCCTATCGATGTGAATCATAAAAGTACATGATGTTATTTTTTCGATTTTAACCCGTTCAATGCCCGGTGGAGACAAGTTATCTATGGAAAGTCTTTGAATACAATCTTAGTTATTTTAAAATTTAAAAATAAAGGAATGTTTTCCTTTAGTTAAATTTGTCATCATCAATACTTATAGATATTTTCCATTCAACTACCGTTTGTTTACTGTTTTGTATAGGTAAGCAAAAATAAATTTCTTAGATTCATTGTCACTCATATTATATACTTAAGATATGTATATATATTAAAATGAATACAAGTACAGTTAATTTGGGATTTATAGCTATACAATACGTACTTACTGAATTTCGAATTATTTTGTGAATTAGTAAATAGGTTCTATTTCAGAATTCTAACCCTTTAATAGGGGGTGTCTAGACTCGTGTGGCCAACGCTGATTTTAATAGACGTCGGCGATCTAGCTAATTGATGTTGGAATGGGAAGCATTAGACTGCCTATCAGATAAACGGGACATAATGAAAGCCTTTATGAAAAATAATTAAAGAAATTGTATATCAGGTTTATCTATTTAATCTTTTGTTATTATTAAAGTCTAAGTCTAATATCGTTCTGTTTGTTTGTTTATCTGTATGTAGGCTATACGGTTTATAACCCGACTTATATGATTCGTTTTCAAATTTGGAATAATTTTTCAATAGTATTTTGAATCCCGTCCAGTTATGTTAATTTAGACCTGCGTCAAATTCTACGTTCTTCCAGCAATATTAGGGAGTATAAAATATTTATGACAAAGATAAAAAATTACAATTGAATTTATACTATTTTGTGCTCCTGTTTTGTCTTCAATGAATATAATAAAAATATAATTGTTATTTAAAATCAGCTGAACATAATAACTCCGCGCGGCGAGTACATATTAGGCAGTGAAGGTAGGAAAAATATACCGTCATATCTACCCTCATAATGTTTGACACCATCTAAATCGCAAGGGCGCAGTAAACCGGGCGCGAGTAATTAACTGGATGAGGAATAATTCACGGACCGACAAAACGAGAAATTTAATACACAAATGAAATAATTCTTCAGATTGATGACGCCGGATTTCTCGCGCCGGTATTTTTTTTTTTTTTTTTTGGAACTCCGAGACTGATTTTTTTTATACCGAATTGAATTTTTAATTATATTTTACGGGCTCGCGATTCGCAATTTGTCGGATTAACTGTACGCTTCGAAATGTTCAGTGTAATAGCGTTTTTAATGTTTTCACTTTAATAAATTAGGTACGTACTCTGTTCATGAAAATTTTGTAATACACCTTTTAATTGTTTTTAGATATTATTTTTATGCCCTAAACTAAGATTTCGGCTCCGACAGCCAGTGATGGTACTGAGACACAATTTTATTTGTTTATTTATTTGAATGGGATCTACTTTAGCATTAGTTATACCTAGCTATCATGCGATTGTCTTATTAGGTACTTTTCCTTCACCGAAAGCTCAAAATCTTTGTAGAACTCGAAGTCACTCTGTCGTTGAATTGTCAAATCATATAATCATTGAACCAACTTATCAAATATATATACATATAGGTATATATTTCCCACTTAGTTTCTTAAAGTGTTTTAAAACATACAAAGTTTTTCATTGAGACCTATTTTAAACCTGCTTTGTTTTCAATTGATTTTTTTGACAATTGTTTGACTTCAATTCTCATAGCGTTAAACTTTCAAAACAAAAACTCATTTTTAATAGAATTTTTCACATGTCGACATATCAATATTATTGTTTATTAACACAACTCTAATATTTATATTATATGACAATTTTTTTAGCTCTTTTTTATATATTAGCCAATCAAAATGACGGTTCTGTGCTAATGGTAAGTACAGAATAATCCAAAAACAGCTACGACCACCGAACGATCTTAAGTCGTTCGCCGGTCACCGCTGCTATGCCGGCCTGCACAAGTGTCTCTACATACGACATCTGACCTTCTTAGGTTTTAGGTCTGAACTATAATCTCAAAAAAAAAACACCACTCAATTAAAGCCATAGAACACGCTGGATTAAAGGTATTAAAGTTTTTTGATAAACTTTTATATAATTGTAAAAAGATATCTTGCCCTTCTAATTTATTTGTGACCAAACAAATTTTGTAATATTTTCTGGATAATAAAATCCGATTGGTTTTTCGAAATATAAATATTTAATGAGTACCGAAATTTAATTTGTGAAAAATTGACCATTATTGAGAAACATATTATTGAGATTTACTTTACTATAGTAGTAATAATTTTGTGGACGCAAGTATATTTACGGCTAAGAAATACTCACCATAAGGGAAATACTTTAATCAAGGTGATATGAAAAATTGTCTTTTTTAAGAATCTTTGTACAAATTATTAAAAGTAGGTTTCAATAAAAAAAAACTATTCATAAAATAACCTATATTATATAGAATACTCAATTTATTACATAAATAAATAAGATATCTAATTTAAACAGAAATAAAATAATAATATTTTCATAATTACGACATTATTCCTGTACTTCCCAAAGTGAGTAGCAAAGCTAGTTAAATGTTAGAGATACTTAGTCAAAGTTTTGTCAAGTTCTACAAAGTTATAGTTCAACAATATTAATCCCCAGACACATATTAAAGAACCATACCAGACTTGTTCATATAGTGTTAAAAGTTCCTTACAACCTCCTTACATTAAACATACAGATAAGTTTTGTATACAAATATATGTAAAAGCATTTTTATATGTAATTGCAAAAGTATAAATATAAAACAAAAACTGCTCGAAAGTTCGTCGGTGTCACACAAGTATATTCGGACATTACTGTTATAACATCAACTTTGTTTCTACAAATCCATTTTACAAATATAAAATACTGGTACACACTAAATCCTCAGTTATGTAATTGTAGAACAGTATATTTGTAAAGTTTTTAAAAAAGTAAAAAAAAAAACAGTGCTTGAAATTTTCCTTAAAGTAGTATCTATCCTGTGGTATCAATTTACATTGAAGGTGTCGTACACTGTAGGATGTTTTAAAATGATATGCGTTTCATTTATAAACAGAGAGACGAGCTCGACCCGGCAAACAGCCTCCCTTAGGAACTAAACTTTCCGTCCACCTAGCGACAATATTTGAAAGTTATTTCAGCGTTCACAATCCTCATAGGCGCCGTTAAAATTTTCCCTACCACCTTATTCATAATACACATGTTGCGTCCGTCTCGCTTGCACGCTAATACGAATTCACAAGTGCGACGGCGTTAGAAATATTTACAAACTGACATCTCCGAATTAACGGTGGTCGGCCCATGATAATTTACATATTTAGGTGAAATTAACCTCGCAACGTTAAATTGTATTATGAATATTAATAGGCGCGTGTGTACGTGTAATGTATTATATTATATGGGTTACTTTATGGCTCAGATTTCTGTTTGAAATTATGACGTGACACCCTTTCATATAACTAAGCGGGTTCATCAAAATTTTCAATTGATTAATGTAAAATTCAACGTTACGTAAATGATAACAACGAACCTATAATAGCCAAAAATATAAAATAAACATAAAGTTTAAATCATAATAGCCTTTCTTTTTACGACTATATACTATTTCTACGATAATATCTAAAACTATAGCATACTAAAATATACATTACATTATATTTAGGTACATAAAAACATTGACATCCTTTTAAATAATACATTATATCAGTTTCCTTGTAAATTTACTTTTAATATAAGTCCACATTTCTTTTCAAAATAAATACGTAATCTTTTTAACTATATTCAAAAATTAAATTACACATAAAAAACAGTATAGTACATCATAACAATACGTAAAAATTTGAAATAACCTCAAGCAAAAATTTGCAAATGTTGACTGGAGGTTTATTTGGTTATCTAATAAAATATTACGAGCTTTGACAAGTGCCTCGAAGCTGCCCCCTTGCGACCTCTGTTTCTTACCTTTTTCAGTTATGGCTCCGTAAGCATTTACTGCTTTTATGTAACGAAACAAAGTAAATATCTACCGGCGATTTGGTGAATACCGCCATCTTTTTTTACAATATTTTATAACAAAGAGATCGGAGTTTTTGACGAGATGTCAGTTTCAATCATGTCAGTTCTTCTTTTCTATTTATTATACTGCGTAATTTGACCCTATGTTATGTAATTTTTGTGGTATTTTTACGTGTTTAGTTATCGTGCAAAAATAAAAGGAACATACATTCTGGTGTAACATGAAAAGCTCTTTGGTTAGTTCTGACATAACTGCCCAGTATTTGAAAAGAATACTAGAAAAAAATGATACAATAATTATATTCGAGTAAAATTTGGCATACTCTTGTACACACTGTAATTAAAACGAAAAAAAAGACATCAAATTCAAGATCGAAAATTGAATTGACGTTTTTCATTTCATTGAATGCTTTTTTATTATTTATAACGAACGTAATTTTAAACGTTAATAATAATGATTTGACGGTGCTATTTATTATATCATATTTTGTTCAAAACTACATGTTTTTTTTATACGGAACCCTAATTATTTTCCTAAAAAGTTTTGATACTAAAAGAAGGAAAAGATATATCTCGGAAATTCAAACACTTGGCAGTAAAATTGATCATTGAATTGGATTTTATTCACAATTTCATGAGTTTTATTTTTTTTGCGTGGAACCTCCGTTATTCTCAAATAATTAAAGTAGCTTAAGTTACGCGCAGTAACTTCAGCTATCTATTGTCAAAATCGGTCTAGCCATTCGGATATTAGCCGGAACAAAAAACAAACAGACAGACAACAATTTTTTAAAAATTGTGTTATTGGTATACCTAGGGATTGTATATACATATATATGTATTTAATTAAAAGTTTTTATATTGATATCACATACAGACACTACAATTTTATTTGTTAGTATAACTTCTATAGCTAATAATTAATTTCAAACAGAATTTCGATTTTAGCTGTAATCAATCGCACATATTTTAGATAAATGCTAAATATTGGAACTCTGTGTATATCAGATAATTTGAATTGTCCATCTATCCATCCCTTCAACCGAAAGACGTCCACTGCTGGACATAGATCACCCCCAAAGAACTCCACGACTTCCGTTGGTACGCCACCCGCATCCAACGGACTCCCGGGACCTTCACCGTACGTCCACCTTGTCCCCACGCTACGTCTTCCAGTACCATAAACACGTCTTCCAGTAACATAAAAATAATTAAAAAAAAGTGTATAGAGTAAACATATATTATAACATATAGCGACCAGCCCTGGTTTTGCGCTGGTGGGTAGAAAATTAAATCAGGTAATATTTTATATTCGCAGCTAAGTAATACAACTACAATACAACAATAATTTTAATAAACAGATTTTTGATACTTTAGGTAACATTATTGTGTTCTTTTTAAGGATTTCTAATTAAAAAAAAATAATTAAATTATAAATTTCTGTGAGTATGAGATTTTTTTAAATCCGTGGAGTAGTTTTTGCTTTTATGTATTAGATACAAAATACCTCTTTGTATAGTAGTACAGACAACAAAAAACAAATCAACTGAATCTGATGTTCATTAATAAAATTCCGAGAGAACAACGTTAAATATAAAAATTATATATAACGCAAAGACATTCATTGCCAAACCTATCAAATCGCAGATTATTCGTTTAGTTCGTTCGTTCGTTTAAAAATAGATATTTTTAATTATTTTAAGTTACAAAATCAACAATAGCAGTGAGTTACCAAAGTAAAATTAAAGAAGGTATAGGAAACAAACCCCGTAAGTAATAATTCAGAGGGTGAGAAAAATGTGGGGGTCTTAAATTTAATTTCCGAACTGGAACGACGTGAAATTTCCCCCGCAGCAGGTCAAGCTTAAAACGTGAAAAGGAAAAATCTATTTTCAAAATGTAATACAATTTTTGGCTTATAAACTACAAAATAAAATTGTAAAGATGAGACACATAATTATTATATCATCATTCATTTTTTTTTTTTTTTCTGTGGTACGGACTTTGTTATCGGCTTGTTGATTTTGAATATAGTAATTGTTAACATCCAATATTCCTCACTTTTTTTTCAAACGATAACGTGTTTATTTTGGTTGTCTGATTTTAATTTGTTATTTCATTTCAAAACATTTTTACCTTTTATAATATTAGTATCACAATGTTATTTGTCATCATAATAAGTATTAAAATTACGATTAATACACGGTCCTTTTTTATTTGTTTCTTTGTTTATTATTTTTATTGAATTATTTATATAAATTGATAATCTGTAATATAGAATTTGAAACAATATTCTTTTCTCGCATGGTTTATTTAAATTATTTATAGTGGTTTTTTAATTATTTTAACAAAACACTCTTAGTAAATATTGTATAAATAAATTTCACTGTATATGCTCTACCTACTGTGGAAATGATTACAATAACCTAAAATAAAGGATAAAAACTTAAGTTTTTTACTTCTTTTGAATATAAAATACCTACATAATGAAATAATTTCAATAAATACAAACGAAACATTAAAAGGTATGCGCAAAGCGACAGTACGCTTGTACTTGATAATTAACAGTGACTCCTTAGGGAAGGACTCGGGGTCCGGCTAACGCAATATATTATATTTGAGATGACACTCAACTCTATTCCGAGGGGTCGCAATTTTGAAGGATGATATCTGGAAGCCAAAACCCCGGACCCACAATGGGCATGTATTTCTTTTATTTCAAAATGTTGTTACAATTTTTTTATTTCATTTGATAACTATATATAAAAAATGAATCCCTATTTCGAATTATTGTCAGTAGAAGATCCTTAAACTATTTTTTTTTCTTACCAACCAATCAGTCACGTAATATAAGTTTACATATATAAACCACTTACGCGGGGTAATATAAGTCGAATATATATTTTTAAATAGTTCACAAATTTACAATTATTTAGTTTAATATTATATATTAAGGTAATCGCCTTCTTTCTAAGATTTCTATATTAAAAATGAATAGTTTTGGTTTCTAGTTCACTGCTAGTAAACTTTTTACGAAGAACAATATTGCCTGAAAGCGAAAAGAGGAGACATTTTACAATGTTTGCTTTAATTTTAAAGAAACGTAAATTTATAATAAAAGTGTAATTAAAATAAGAATAAAGTATTGTTGAGCCTTGCATTATTATTTTCATTTTATCTACTCCTTTATGGTTTCGGCACAAAGTGGGCGGGCCGGGACGCCAGCGCGATGGTTTTGTACGAAACTCCACGCCAATGCAAACCGAGCGCGACCTCTCCGCCCGCTACTATTAAGTAAAAAATAATTTACACCAACTATGCTATACTATGTATATATATATATATATATATATATATATATATATATATATACTACTGCAATACTACTGTCATAACTTTTCTATTTTGTGAATGCTTATATATTCTATTTAAAATATATATTTATTAAACAAATAACATACCCTTTAATTATCTTGACACATATATATGTGCCTGCGACTAATTGAAATAAAAATTAGATAAAGTTGATAAAAATATTTACCTATAACATTTTATAGTTAAACGAAGCCACGGGTTTTACTTACAAACAAAAGGAATTAGTATTTTATACAACGTATCCCAATACACAGGAGTACCTAAATCTTGTCCTGACATTTTTATAAGAGCCTCTTCACCCCTATTGCTTGTCGGGAATTAGGAATTACAGTACAAACTGCATAAAAAAAGGAAAACATAATTCTTTTTAATATTTACAAAGAAGAGGTCGATATATATTGGTGCGGATTGGCAGTGAAATCGATTTATACGTTATGACGGCTAATCACGGTGGAAGTTTTATATCTACCTGAAGGCCGTGACGGCCATTTTTTTTCCTTTTCATAAAGTTACTAGTAAAGTACTTTTCTATCTACTATCGTAAATACAATGAGCTACTTTTGTTTTCATAATTGATAGGCTACAGTATTAATTTAACCCCTTGAGCACTTACCTGGCGTTTACGCCAGCTTTCCATCGTTTTCCTATTATCTTATTTTTACGGGTACTCGACACATTAATAAGCGTGCGATTAAATCAATAAAGGTATCTAGAAAAATGGCCTTGTCTATGAACAACAGTACAATTTTATTTAATGTTCTAGTAACTATATCATATGCTGATTCTCTGTGAATATTCCTTTCCTTTCACCAATTTTTTTTTATGTAAAAGGGCATCAAACAGGCAATCGACTCATCTGTTTACCTTCGCCTATGGACACCTGCAACACCAGACGCATTAAGGTTGCATTGTCGGCCTTGGAAAGTGATTTTCAGCGCCTTCTTTAAGAGTCTCATGCCCTAAGAGAAAATCAAGCTGGGTATACCATTCTACAACGCTAGCTTGTACGCGACAAAGAGGTCCAAGAGTACCTTAGTGTTGTCGCGTTCCGGCTGGGTTTAATGTTGTTGGGGTCTGCAGCTTTAAATTCAATTGATATTAAATTTTTTTTACTATTAAATTTTTTTACTAAAATAGTAAATATAAGATCTCCAGTACTGGAATCTTTTATATAAGTTGCACATATATGCATACATAGCTTCACGTCTTGACAAACCACTTTCGCTTTTTCTACTTTCACAAGCGCCTACATGTATGAAATATTCGCCTGTTATGGGTACTTTACACCTGGCTTTTATTTAAAACGTGCTCGATTTAGTCGAGATACGTTCGCCTAGGTCGACCCTTCGCCTGAGTCAGTATACAATGTAAAAAAGACGTATTTATAACAATGTTAAAAAAATTAACAAAAGCTTACTTTTAATTATACTATATTTCCAAGAGTGTCGAACAAAATAATACTTCGAGCACATAATGATATTTAATAATAAAGATATTTTTTATTGTATTATTTTGTTGATGGTACTGCTCGCGCCCCGCCCCGTTCATCTGCACCGTGTCGGTAACTAGTGTTTTTCACACAAGTTTTATGTGCTATTATTTGCAACGAGATATAAAAGCAACTACCTCGCCGGACTAATCCCGACAGCATAAACCCGGTACAGGAATCAACCCCTTTATGTTGTGTTCGACAGTAAAATCTCTGACTTATATCATATTCTTTATTTTTATCTCATCCGCATCATTTGAAATGGATAGAGATATAAGCTACGCTTTAACGTTAATTTTTGAATTATTCACTATCGTATACGTTATACGACATATAAAATTCACTAACAGAAAATATTATCGTACAATAGAATTTCTCAAGTATTACATGGATATGATGAAGAATTCCAAATGAATAATCAAATAATATTGCATTTGGTTTTATATGAAAAGGACCTTTGTCCAGCATTGGACGTCTTTCGGTTGAATGGATGGATGGATGAATTGAAAAGATAATATTTCATCAGTGTTAGAAAATACACGTGCAACAGAGTAATATATTTTTTCTTTCACAAACTTCTTTTAATGAAATGATTTCAAATAAATGTATTCATTTCTACGATACAAAAATATCTAAATTACATCTAAATATATTTTTTACACGATATAGGCTCATTGCTTTGACCACAATTTCACCTGATGTTAAGTGACAATGTGGTCCAGAATGGAAATACACTAAGCCTAGGTACTGGTTTTCAAGTGATGCTGCCGGAACACACCTATTGGTATTTGGCGACAGGTTTTCAAACTTGAGGGTGGTAGCTACCCAGGTCATTATTAGAAAATGCCCTACCACCAAGCTATGCTTTCCTCTTGATGTTTTCCTTCACCAAAATTTCAGGCTGATTTTAGAGCTGGGCAGGTGCGTTTGAACCCGCGTCCGTTGACGCTAAATCCGGCCGCGCTACCAACTAAGCCATCGCCGTAAACGTGTGCCAATTTCGCTTTTTGCATGTATTGTATTACCATTTGAACAAGTTGTCTCTTTTATTTAGGTAAATTATTATTGTGATCTATAAGAATATATTTCATCGTGGTTGACAAATTGTGAATGATTTCATAGATTTCTAATTAAAATTTTTCCGTTTACCTTTGCAAAAATATCATCGATCATTATTTTACATAATTTCTGATTCTACAGACTTTAATCAAGAACAAAATAGTTCACTTTTCTGTACATTAAACTTGCGCAGTAGAAACAGAATTGAGATACGAAAAAGGGTAATATTCCGAAGTCGCCTCGTAACAATCGGTTTAATGGTACACGAAAGTGATTCTGGCTCATTGTCAGCCATGAAACTCGAGCGACGAGCGAGGCGCCGTGATTGCGTGAAATTTTCATTGCATCGCTACCGACCGTATTGCAACGTTATTGTGGTGAACGTAAACGTGAAAGTTAACGTTTATTGACTCACGTCAACGGAGTTCGTAATGAATTTTACATATCCTGCGGTTTCGTAAATATACACAGGTAATATTTTCGAATTATTGGTAATTTTTCTTTAACTAAAACTTCCTTAGGCCCAGTATGGCAAGTAACCAAGACCTTTTTTCGAACGGAAGTAATATTTCTTGATAAGACAATAACATACATAACGTCACATCTTTCTTCCATAAGGGTAGGCAGAGACTACATCTTTCCACTTGCTACGATCCTGACACACATTTTACACTCCTTCTACTGTTATAAGCGCTTTCATACATGCTCTTCAATTACGGGTACTTTTGTTCTGGGCTTTTTCCAGAACGTTCTCGACCTGGTCGAGATACGTTCGGCTAGGACGAACCTACCGCCTTCCCAGTAGTAAATATACTATGAGCTACATTATCAATAAATGTTACTCTACACTTGAATATGACATATTTATTTTATGTTTAATCATTTCACACACAATAATCAAAGTTAAAGAAGTTTTATTTCAACAGCGCGTTTCAAAGTTACACGCTCTCACATTTTATTGCTCCTACAACCTTAAAAAACTGTATTATAATAAGAAAAAAAATGTCTTCTTTATATTATTAAATACTTTGGTTAGACATTTTCTAATGGGGCTTACGGAATAAACTGGACGAAATAACACAATTGGCAAAACGTCAACGTCAATAGATTCTGTTTATGCGTTATTTTGACTATAAAAATGTTAATATTTTAAAACAGAGTGGTAAAAAAAAAACCGAAGATAATTTGTTTTTTTATTTATATAACACTTAACTAGGTATCTAAATTTGTTTTTTTTTTTTTTATACAACAGCACAATGGAATTACTAAGCCATACAACACTTTTACGTGTATCATATAAACCCTACTAGTTACTGAATGGCAATCCAAAAGCCATTTTCTAACATAAATAAAAGCAGTCTCGGGCGGCCCGTACCTTTCAATTTCTACCGAGTAGTATATGCAACAACAATATTCCCGAGCCTGTGCTAAACAACTGTCATTTTATTTTATCACCCGGCTTTCGCGTAACTCCGTTTGTGATAAATTTTAATGGCGCTTGAGAAATATTGTCACGCGGTACCGCCGTATTTGTACATGTATTTCAAGAAATGGCATGTTCTTCTACATAGATGAGACAATCGTTCATTTTTACTCTTAATTTTTTTCCTATAATAATGTATACTAATAAATAAAATCGAAGTGTCTGTTTGTAATGTCAAAATAACAACTTTTTACTAAATACACATGAATGTATATTGTTTGTCTGTTTGTTCCGGGTAATCTCAGAACCGGCTGGACCAATTGTAGTAGATGGCTGAAGTTACTCCGCGTAACTTAAGCTACCTAAACTTTTCGACGATAATTAAGGTTCCGCGCACACAAAAACACAATAAAACACAAAAATTTGGAAAACAAAATCGATTCAATTGTTACCTAGTTTTACGGGCACTTGCCCTAAATTACGAGAAAAATGATTTTAATTTATGTCAGTACAGAAAAAAAAAATTAAGAAAATAATTAGGGTGCCGTATAAAAAAAATTAAAACGCAGAGAAGAACATATAAAACGCGGGCGCAGCCGCGGGCACACAGCTTGTATTTAATCAATTAAGAAATAGCGTATAAGGCTTATACTATAAGACGTTTTAAACATCAACTACATATTAGTCTACTTTGTGGTAATGCATAATGGCTATAGATGAATCGTTAATCATGAGTGTTGTCTCTCGATTAATTGATACATAAATATGGTAGAATAGGTTTCCAAAATACTTAGGAATTAGTATTGCTTGTTTAATGAATTTATTAACGATTAGTTTCAAAAAAGAATTGTGCATTAGTTTTATTTTATAAACTAAGTCATAAATACTTTATTACATACTTAAATAATAGATCTTTTCATGCTGAAAATGTGAAACCTTTTAGTTGTTAACAATTATCATTCGATTTCCCGCCTTCTCAAACCGCCTGTAGGCATCTTAAGGCATCTCCGCGCCGAACTATTATAAAGAATTCATATGTAAGTAATCTTATTTCTCTTTATTGTAATAACAACATTTAAAAAGTAAACCCCGTAAGGGAACCGTAAAATTATTCAAATCTAGCAACGTAACCCATTGTAAGAGTGACTTTATGACAAACTTTTAAACTCCACCGTAGTTCAAAATCCGCCATCGGTCTCCTGAGAATGTCCGTAAAAAATTAAGTCACAAAATGAGAGAAGAAAAAAAAACAAAAAAAAGTTTAAATGTCTCCCCCTCTTTGTTAAGAGTAAACATTTTACGTTCGCTTAAGAATTTCGTGGTAGGGAATTAAAAAAACTCTTTGTAGACCTTAGGATACGATGTGCGTACATATTTAGACTAGCCGTCATCGATTCCTATAATAATAGGTACTTCATTTTTTTTTAACCTGTTTTCATTATAATAGTACCTTCTATGGTGTTATTTTAAATAGGTACTAGATTTTGCCTTTATTTATTTACCTAAATAATAAATATTCGTATTATACGATATAGTTTATAATGTTTGAACGAGATAGATCTCGGGTACTACTGATCTGACTGTAAAATTAATTTTGCTGATAGAATACCACGTTCTGGTATTAGACAGGTGTCGAATTTACTACTAAAATAATATGATGTGTGATAGCATGCGCATGAAGCTGGCACCCATAGCTAGTGATTTAATAATATTTAGTACTTATGATTTCTTATAACTGTATTTTCTATTTGACAGAGTTTAATGCTTTTTATAATTCTATTATATAAATAAAAGTGACGTCCGTCGCGTGCTTATTATTTTTTACCTTCGTTTTTTTTTGTTTTTCGGTATCAAAATGTGTAAAAGGAGAAAATGTGCGTACGACAACCACGGCCGTGGCCTCAGTTAATTCATGTTGAATTCATTAAGTTTGAAGGTGCCTTAACTAGGTGTCTTGATAATTTAATCCTTGCAGGATTGCCCAATTAAAATGTTGGCAACGAGTTTTTAAATATTCACGCCGTTGGATGGGGTTTAAACCGGGCCCAAAAACGAGGTAAAATTTATCATTCCCGCGAGCAGATTTATACGGGTCTAATGGCATTTTGGGTGTCGATTAGTAAAAGTTTGCCTGTAAAAGCTTTGAGTAAAGGCTTTAAGTTGTCATGGGGTAGAGAAGTTTTGAAAATATTTAAAAGTATGCACACATTACGAGCATTTTCCTTTCATCGATATTCTGGATTCATTATTCATCAATAAGCCCTTATTGCATGAATTGATAAATGTAAGCAAAAATAAATTTCAAGGAACAGTATTCGCAACAAATTTTTCTTACATATGCAACTGTCTGGATGAAATATGCTCATCAGCTTAATGTGTCGAGTACCCATAAAAATAAGACAATAGGAAAATAATGGAAAGTTAGCGTAATCGCCAGGTAAGTGCTCAAGGGGTTAAATAATTCGCTTATATTACAGTATAGTACAGTAGCGTCACAATCATTTCATTGTAGAGGAGTATTATACCCTTAACACAATTTACTACAAATACTTTAGCAACAACTTTCTTTGTGGTTCAAGCTAGACTGCCGCTCTCGATTCGTTTCTCAGAAAGGCCGTCTCCCTTTTTCTTCCAGAAGTTGCAACACTAATCCGTCTCCCAGAACGCCATGTTTTTCTTATTGCGAATTTTAATTTAATCAAATAAATTATTTTAAAAAATGCGATAATTCTTAAAAATTTTACTGTATAGAAATATATTTTATGATATGATATTAACCCCTTGAGCACTTACCTGGCGTTTACGCCAGCTTTCCATTGTTTTCCTATTGTCTTTCTATTGTCTTATTTTTATGGGTACTCGACACATTAAAATGATATTTAATATTCTATGAATATCTGTAATATTGTAAAATGTTCAAGTTCAGGATAAAGATTATATAAATAATACGAAATATGTGCTTATAAATTGTTAAGTAGCTAAGCATAGTGCGTGGAGAGGAGATAAATAATGTTAAACGCTAATCTATACTAATAAATCAAATTGGAGTGTCTGTTTGTAAAGTCAGAATTAATTTAACTACTAAATGAATGGTATACACGACACCTATAACAAAAATTTAATTTTTAAATATTTTGTCTTTCTGTCTGCCTGTTTGTGCCGGGAAATCTCCGAAACGGCTGGACGGATTTTGAAGGAACTTTTTTAGGTAGATAGCTGAAGTTAATCCGGGTAACTTAGGATTCTTTTAATTTTCGAAAATAATTAGGGTTCCGCGTAAAGAAATTAAATCTCATAAAAATATTAATAAAATCCGATTCAATGCACAGTTTTTGTGCTTGTGCAAGTGCTTGAATTTATGAGAAACATTTTTTTTATCTTAGGACTAAAACAAATTAGGGTTTCGTATAAAAAAGTTAAATTGCAGTGAAAAATATACGAAACGCGGGCGCAGCCGCGGGGACACAGCTAGTTAAAAATATAAAGAATTCTGAATTATGACATGCTGCTGAAAGCTGCTAGATACAATAAGCTGTCTAATAAATACAAAAATGGTCTTTAAGAGAGGCATATTTCCAGCAGTTGAGTGTTGTAAATTGGCCATAATGATGAGAGTGAAAACTAAAATTAAATAATTTTAGCATTTTACTAACTTCCTAAATTGTTGCATGAAGTATCTAATAGTAAATTAGATTTTGATGCCCATTAAAACAATACTGATACTGCGATGAATAAGGAATAGCGAAATAAAACATATGCCGAAAAAGAAATAATGAGAGAAAATAGTAGATTTTTTAATTGAATTATTAAATAATAAATAATTGCTTCTTCTTATTTGTCTAAAACACCTACGTGTATAGTTTAATATTTACACTGCTTTTAAAATATCTACGTAATTTAATGAGATGGTAAATGATAAATTTAAACTTGTTGATTTATAATGAACTCTCAATAGCTTTATATGTTGGAAAATTTTGAGATCCTTCAGGGCTTCTTAGTATTTTTTTATTAAATTACAAAACTATTTAACATAGCTTGCAATATTTAAGAAATAATAAATTTTATAGATGGTTCCAATTAAATGAAGTCTATTGAAAATTCTCTGCGAAAAGATTCAAGCAGTTCTTATATTCTTGCCCAGCTGTGTGTCCGCGGCTTCCCCCGCATTTCATATACTCTTCACAGCGTATATTACGTTTTTAAATAATCATTGGAAAATAAAGATTTGATTGTGTTGCCCATTAATTGGTATTTTATTCACAATCTCATGAGTTTTTTTTTTTCCACGTAGACTTAATTGTGTATTTTCTTAAAAAGTGTTTGGTACTAAGAGTAAGCAAAACTATTTCTCATAAATTCAAGCACTTGCCAGTAAAACTGTGCACTGAATCGGATTTTATTCACAATTTCATGAGTTTTTGAAGCATTTCGAGCCTTCGAAAAAGACCTAACTAGTAACTTCAGCTATCTACCATAACAATTTCCGTCAAAATCGGTTTTAGAAGAAAAAGACCAATCGAATTAAACAGAGAGAAAGATGAAAGATTTAAAAATTGTGTTTGGTGTATTTAATAAAAAGTTGCTATTATGATATTACAAACGGACACTTCAATTTTATTTATTAGGACAGATAAAGTAATGCAAAAGCCTTTCGCTCGTTTCCTAGGATTAAGTAATGTAGATACTCTTGCTGATTATTATGAATCTGTTTTTGTAACAAGGCTTTAAGAAACATAGAAAATGCTCTATAATATTTTACTTGTAAAACATAAAAATCTAGATTTTAGATTATATATTCTTCATAGTATGAAAAATTATAATATCATAGTAAAAGTATAATCAGTCATTAGTATATACGTAATTATTAATTTCTTTAAATATTAGTTGTAATTATCTAATAATGTTTATGTAGTTTCATATTTTGATAAAGAATTATGAAGCCTCGGTAGCGCAGTAGGCAGCGCGTAAGTCTCATAATCTTAAGGTCGTGAGTTCGATCCTCACCCGGGGCAAATTTTTTTATGACTTTTTTTACTTTATTTGAAACTAGCTGTGTGCCTGCGGCTGTACCCGCTTTCCATATGTTCTTTAGTGCGTTTTAAAAATTTTAATACGGAGTCCTAATTATTTTCCTAAAATATCTTTATTATTAAGATAAAGTAAATATGTTTGTCACTAGCTGTGTGCCCGCGGCTGCGCGCGCGGTTCATATATTGTTCACTTGGTTTTTTTTAATACGGAACCCTGTTTGTACTAAGATAAAGTAAAAATATTTCCCAGAAATGTAAGCACTTGCCCGTAAAACTGTGCATTGAATAGGATTTTATTAATGTTTTTAGGAGTTTTAATTTTAAACTAATTATATAAAATATATTATTTATATATAAAATAAAACTATATTTTATGTACCATAAGTTAAAAGGAGTAACTTCAGCTATCTACCAAATAAATCCCAATAAAATCCTTCTAGCAATTCCAGAGACTACCCGGAACTAACAGACAGACAGACAAAAATTTTAGCATTTGTATTTTTGGTGTAGGTATCTTATATACATTCATATCTATTTAGTAAAAAAAAAAGTATAATTTTGACATTACAAACAGACACTCCAATGTTATTCATTAGTATAGATTTGTTTCTAATGTTAATGAGGTGGAAATGTTTTTTTTATTTATCAGTAATTAATAAATATAAAGAAGATTAATGTTGCAAAGAATTATTTTTTATGGCATATGAGTACAAAATAGATAATTTTTGTGTAACGCGACATCTGGTAAGTGAAAGTTTATTTACTGCACAAAGTAAAGATGCCGTTGATAAAAGTTCTAAATAACGCCATCTAGTACCTTCTTTACAAACCTTGTAGACATGTAATTGTTACTTACATAGGTTTACTAACTAGCTACATTTTTCATTACGGGCATCCTAGATGGCGCTATAAGCAATGTAATTTTATTTAAATGGAATTAATTTAAAAACCACAAATATTTAATCTTAGAACAAATTTGTCTTAACAACGTACCAAATAAAATCATATCAAAACAACATTGCGTAACATTACATCAATATGTAATAAATAACAATATTTATAAAATAAATTCGGATATTTAATATTTTTAATTCATTATAAAAAAAATACCTTGAAAACCTATTTTATGTTTCAAAGTGTTCGGTAATAAATAAACGATAATTTATTGAAATTATTTATGGCTATAGTCAAATTTATAATTCAAGTCATTAATTAAAAGTTATAATAATAAAATTAAACAGTTTACGGCAAGGTCATGAAGTGGCGCCAGTATTATTAAAATTCTTTTGTGATGATGCTTGTTAGATAATTTATTGTCGAATATATTGGTATTTTACCTTATTTTCACCTTTATTTGTCTAATGATTTATAACGTAATTTTTCACATTCAAATAAACGAAGCTTTTTTTTTGTAAAAATCAAACATTATTTAATTAGAAGTGGTCGGGTATTCGTTTTTTTTTCTAATCTAGCTATTGCTGTTGACCGGTAGGGCCTTAACAGCTTCACCGTAATTTTGAGGGCGAGTGCTGAAGGCACTCGCCGCAAAAGGTAACTAGTACAAGGGTTCGAACCTCGGTTTGGCCTCTACTTGAGACATAAAATTCCCGCGGAATTTGAACCTAGCTAAACCCTATATTTTTTAATTCTTAATAATAATAATAAAAGGTTCCTTACAGGACCTATGTACCTGCGTGTTATGTGCAGGAGTGTGTATGCAGTGTTATTCGTGTAATGCTTGATGCATGGGCAGTGTCACTGTATCGCGCTGGTAGCGGCGTCAAGAGCCTCTCCTGTTGGAGAACGAAGCACGTCTTAAGCCGCCACTGGAGGAGGACTCGGAGAGTGTGTGGGGAGTATTAGTTACCACTTGGGTAGCAACCATCAATCACATGGTAAAACCCTAACACGTATGACGTAACAGTTCACGCGTCATGGGATCAACCAATGTAGGCAATCAGCAGTTAGCAGGATGGTAGGGGGCCACGAACCAAAAAGCATTAATAGGTGCAGGGAGTCCTGCTTTGCTTAATTTTGATGAAATGGGGGGTAGGGAGACTTAAATGCTGTATATCTAAAAATATATTTACTGATTATTCTTTTTGCTAAAAATTTTGCTTATATAATCATAAGGGAGGATACATATAGCATATAGGAGCATATAGGATGAGGGAGGAGGTGATACAGTGATACTGAACATGTATTAAACATTACACGTAAAACACTGCACGCACATGGCTAATATCCGAATCAAACAGACAGACGGGCGGACAGAAAGACAAAAATTGGGACTTGGGGCTTGGGAGAGGCCTATGTCCAGCAATGAACTGACACTGAACTGAAGAAAGAAATAGGAAGAGGAGAAGAAGGAGCTATTCAAGCTGCCCACTTTTTTTAATTAACTGCGTAAACGCTGTTGATCTGAAGTTGAGCCTTGACAGCTTCACCGGACTTTAGAGCGCGCGTTTGCGGCAATCAGAAGAAAGCGGTAGCTAGCACAAGAGCACCAAAATGATACAAACTTTGGCTATTTACTATTAGCTATTTACCTGTGTTAATGTACTATGCCAGTATGATGCGTATCATGCTAGTGCATCTTCCGTCTAGTGCAGTATCGTGATACAACTTCCTCCCCAGTTATGGATAAGAACACAACTTGTCCTCCTGTTGTAGGAATAAAAAAGGAGGTATTGCTGAAACCCGAGATTGAAGCGGGGACCTTTAGACCTTCAGTGTAACGCTCTCCCGACTGAGTTATTTCGACTGGTGGCAGAGCCTATATTGGGTTTTGACTAATTATAAAATGTAATTGAACAAACAAAAAATACGAAAAATATGACACACAAATAGACAGACAAATAATTTCTTTCTTTACTTGGTTTCTAACATTAATAATAACTCTTTAATATCATTACTAATCAGTAAAATGTATATAAACGGGTGCACATAAATCACTTAAATCCCATTAAAGTTTAAACATTTGACAGTTTGTGGTTGTGTACAGAGAGACTGTTGTAGCGATGGAATGTTTCCAACGCGTTCCTGTTTGATGGAGTATTGTTTCGAATTCCATCACGCGTCCAGTGTGGACCTACGTAGGTTAAGGTCACTGGACACAGCCTCCTACTAAAGCACTATTATGTATTATAAGTATATAAAAATATTCGAAGAAAAATGTGAGCCATCATCGAATTTATTTTGAACAGATAATATATATAAAAAGATTGTTTATGGAAGTAAATTAATGTCATAATCAAAAATAATATACTTATATTTTTACGATAATTGTTTGTTTAATAAACATTTATTTTAATTTGATAAAAAAAAATCAAAATTGCCCCTGGCGACGCTTCACTACACAATATTAGATGTTCTAAACCATAGAGTAATAACGCTAAGAGAGATAGTTTCATACAAAAACTCGCTTCACATTGAAGCCAAAAAAGTATATATGTGTGCGCGCGTAAACAACACGAAATTACGTGACGTATGTAGGCCACATTTTAGGCTAAGTTGAAATGGTTGCACTCCAGGGTATGATTATTGCCGTTCTGAGTGTTTTAATCCTATGTTTCATACTGTTGTATAGTGTGGCGACGCATGACGCTAACAGTATGTTACAGTGAAAGAACACTAAAAATGTCTATAATTAACAAATTAAGTGATAAATAATAATTGTCTCCAATTCTTACAGTTTGTTGTTTACTGTAAAAAACGGTTTTACTTAAATATATTAAAAAATAAACTTAGAATAATAATTAATCTAAATATTTGATACGACAAATTACAATTTATTTTTAACAAGTTCTTTTAAAACATACGTACCCTCATCAGTTACTCCCAGTAGGACAAAGGGCGGTATAAAAAAAAGTAAATCACAATATTATATTATGTTGCACGTTGACCCTGCCTCATGCCAACGATTCGATTACAAAATTTCTTTTTTTAAAGGGAAGTTTATGATATTTTAAATTATAACAATTTTGTGAACGAGGTGATAAACAACGAAGACGTCCTTTAATATAAATTTATGAAAAGTTTTATGCCAGTAATGAGTTATTAAGAATGTTTATTATCTGACTAAAAATAAGAAGGATTCTAAGAAGGATAATATGGGACAACATAACTAGGAAATCCTCTTGCTAAATAGATTATTTATGATAATCCAAATGTGTGATTTTTGGTAAGCAAAATTAAGTTGTTATTTTGAACTTATATGGCCAGCTGTATAACTTATTTCCCTGCGCGTATGTAGACTTTTACACAATAGGTATTGTTTTAATATTTCACTATAATATTCTATATAATTCGATTATAAATGTATTCTATTTAAGTGGCAAGTTTCCTTAAGTCGTATCAAATTGTAATTTACTACTTTATACCTAATAATGTGATGTAAAATGCCGAAATATTTCGAGTGTAAAAAATATTCATAGTTTCATTAAGTTTTACTGCGCCTTAAGACGGTATCAATGACTGCGCATAGTCGAAATAACCCAATTATACCCCTTTTAAGGGTACCACCCTCAAATGCTATTAACTAGTAATTTATCAGTGCTCGTCAAGGGTTATTATGATAAACTGGGTAAAAAAAAACAATGCACATAACATTAAAAAAAAACTATTCAAAGTACCCTTATTAATTTATGTTAGATTTTAAATAAATCAAGTCTAGTTTCATAACTTAAATAATTTGCAGTTTACTAATTGGGAAAACCAAAAGTACGATTGGGATAATAAATGTACTATAAAAAGATAATTCTGACACTTGTGTTCAGATTTAATGACTTACCCCAAACGTCTCGAAAATCATAATTTATATTTAATCTACTTCGGAAGCACATCTTTTCCTTTGCCTAGATAAAGATAATCCTTTCGGTGAAGGGTAAAAGTCACCCTCACATAATACTTAATACACACATGCATAAATTATAAACTAAAGGTTGTTGTATTTTAGTTCAAATTATATCTAACCATCCAATTCGGTGTTCGAAAATTTTACCCTATACATTATCGAAAAGTTAAATAGACATATTAATACACGTATGGACCGAACTGCGGACATGTTATGGCTAGCGGCCATCTTTGTCGACTTGTTTTATTTGACTTTTTATTCGAAAATAGTATAATCCAGCGGTCGAAATTAGACTATAACCATTATTTGTTGCATAAACTCTTGTTTTTTTTTTTTTAAATTAACGCGCTGTTATAGGTCGTCAATAGCAACTAAACAAAAAAAGAAGAATGCCTAAACCTACTAAGAAAAAATCCCACTGAACTGTTTTATTTTTGCCTATTTACAGATTATCATCATATTATAGAAAACAAAACAGGACACTATTAATCGATAGTTTATTAGTTTGAAAGATCGAAATCGAGATTGTCGGCGATGAGCTGCCCCCGGAATCGACAGAAGAGTTGGACGCAAAAAGAGAGCTCAGAAGATTGACTTTCTCTTTTGCGGTATGGGCCAGCGAGGCATCCTCTCTATATAAAGAGGAATCTATTTCGGAATGAATTCCCATTCCTACTTAGGGGACTGTTAATATCGGCCGCCCGCCGTACTATGTCCGCGGTCCGGTCCGTACGTGTATTAACAGCATAAACGGAAAACAAATTAAAAGAACGTTTTATCAAAACACTTATAGGTCGTTGTAGCTACTAGATATAAAAAAAATTGGTTAATAAGCAGAGGAGAAAAGTTTATTGTAATGTTTTATCTTTGCCAATTTAAATATATGCACATTTATGATGTCAAGGCACATTCGTTATTACGTCTCATGTTTTAGTTTCATTATTAAAGGTGGATAAACGATCTAGATTCTAGACTAAACATTAAAATAAAACAATATTTCTGATATTTATAATCAATCAATTAATTGTAACAAACACATTTAAATTACTCGTCATCATAAACAAAAAAACATGCAATGGTACAATACGTTTAAAATACAATAATCTTTGCAATTAATCAATCGTATGGGCAAGTGGTCGACATTATTAATGCACAACTATTATTATTCGCCTCACATCTTTTCACAAACGGTGCCGCCAGTGATGAATTTGGGCTGAACAAAAAAACTGTAGAGTAGTTTCCTAAGTAAAATTTTTGTAAACAACCAAACACAATTTGAATGGCAATTATATCCTTTCTTTAATTTTTCTGGTCGTTATGCCAATATACGATAGTACCAATCCTTTATATTATAAATAAATAATAATTATCTTTTATCCGTGACTTCGTCCGCGTTTTATTAAGAATAGGGCCCATAGATAAACTATATTAATATAATTCAATAGATGCAATTTTGAACCATCACAATTCTCTAGTACATAATTTTTTTGTTTTAGCCAACATAAGCCGCGTAAAATGTTTTAATTTTGCGGCTTGGCGTAGTTTAGGAAGAATTAGGGGATAAATATGTATAATATTGTAACTACTTATAAAATAGGTAATAGTTAGAAGCTGGATAATTCGTTGAAGGAACCAGTAGAATTTGGGATCTCAGTATCCATGAGGATATAGAAATAACCACGTTGTACAATCTGCCGTGAATTATAAAGAGGCATCACACACGTCCTGGTTCCTACACTAAAGAGGGACAGTCAGGTTTAACCAGTAGATCTAATTAAAGTAATAATTTATGCATTCTTTTCATCCTTTTCATTCTTACGTATCATAAAATCATTTTCTCGTCTGCTGGTCTGATATTTGCCTTAAGGAAAATAAAAAATAAGCCATAAATACCTAAGTTTACAATACACTTTTTTAGATTAACAATATAAGGAAGGGGAAATCAATGCGGATATACATTTAATAGTGAATTAAGTTGGTAAAATAATGTTGTTTGATATCTTGCATAGTTACACTTAATCTATTGAAAAATGTTTAGAGAGAATATGGTGAATTGGAAATGTTATTTCCGAACGCCCAGGAAATACTTTCAATTATTTATTACACTATAACAGAAAGTATTCATGGAATTATAGAAACTAAAATAAATTTAATTAACAGTTATATTTTGTACATTAGAACAGCTTTATAAAAGTACTGTTAAGGTAAAAAATTATAGATTAAAAATAATTCAGCTCTATCGCCATCGTAGTTCCCAATCGATCGCTCCAAATTGAGTTATCAACTTTCGTGAAATTCATTGTTTTAAAACTTTTTTTTTTTCTTTTATCTTTTTGTGCCGATACCAGTATAATAATACTCAATTAATAGCGGCTACCTGCGGCTCTTTTTATGTCGAATCGATCGAGGGTTACCATCGTGTCCAGTCATTGTAAATTTTAAAGGGTAACTATTGATACTCAGTTTAGCTTCAGGGATGTTCCAAATAGTAAATTTATGTACAATTATAATAATAATCTTGTGTAAACACTGTTCTTAGTTTCCACCCACAATGTAGGAGGATTGAAATTTATCCGAGCAACCGGTGATCCTGTTATTTTTTATTCTACAAGCTGGTATAAAAATGGCATTGTCTTTAGTTAGCATACATTAAATATAACAGACAGACATTATTATTTTGAGGTTATAATTTTCATTTTCAGTTAAAATCGACATACACTTATCAAAGATATGAATATTGTTGTTAAAAGATTTTTTTAAATGTATAATATAATGTTCTGAATTTCTTTCCACTCAAGCCATATAAAAATATACTTTTTTACAATGAATTATTGTTTCGAAATATTTAATTCACGTCACTGTTTTATTTATCAAAAACTATGTATTTTATAAATAAGACGCTTGCTTATGTTTATTATTTATAATAATGAATTATTTAATCATTCTTGATTAACTTTAACTGTACGTATTTTGAATTTTGAATAAACTTCCTCTTTACTAATCAATTGTCGAAAAATATTTATTAACCCTAAATACCTCTAGGGCGTGGACGAATCATGGCCGTAATGGGTCGATTAGGCCATTTAGGTTGTGAACAAAAATGAATAGTTGAATTAATAAGAAGGAAAACATTTAAAATCGATTTTAAAAAGAGGAATGTTCCTTAAGAGGTTCCTAAGTAATTAATCGATTTTGTAAATGTGACATTTTTTTTTTTAAATTACTTTACGAACACTTATAATAAATTTCCAAAATTACTTTAGTTAATATCCTACATTTTTAGAAGTAATTTATTTTTTAAAACATAAAATAATTACATAACATAACATATAAGCTCACGCCTGTTATCCTCAGAGGGTTAGACAGAGGTGAAATAGCTACACCACCCACATTTCGCCGAGCTTAGTTCCGTCCCAGGTGTGACAGGGTGCGAGCCTGTCGCCATACCGGGCACAAATTTCAAACTCCAGGATGATACTGAGTAGAAATACCCAATTCCACTTGACCCGACCCGGGGATCGATCATGTATCTATATGTATTCATTACAATATATGATTTTTAAATATTTACTTGTTGTTATCTAAATATAAACCTTGTTAAAATACTTATCAAAACTGGCTTTACATCTTTACCGTATAATAAATACCTACTTATTTTTAATTCAGTAAAAACAAAAATATAATAGCAAATTACATGATTGTTGTTGCTATATAATGCACAGTAGGTACATTTTACTTTGACAAATAAATAATTTATCCAGAAATCAATAATATTACAACAAATAGATTTTGGCACGGTCGCAATCAAAGATTTAGGGTAAAGGGAGGTGTTATTTGGGGGAGTGATTAATTATTTTTTGTTTGTACATAAGAAATGAATTAGTGTCATCTAGTTACTGTGACTGACAACTTTTGCTTAAACAAAGCATTTTTCAAAATTAATGCGAATACCTTGATACTTTTTTTAATTTAATTGTTTAGACAATTTATAATAGAAAGCTTTCGTAAATTGTATATTTCAAGAGATTTTTAAATTCGACGTGTATAATTGTGGAGGGGCGGGGGTCATGACTCCTACGAACCACCTGAGACCACCATCGGTAAAGAGGCTTAAAAAGGAAATTTTCTAATAATAAAATACGTAGGTAACCACTAAATTAGTAGAATTAAAGGTAGAATATGAATAAATTTGGGCTAAATAACCTTGTAAGTATTAACATATAGCTAGGTTTAGTTAATCTCTAAACTATAATAATATTTCAATAAAGGTACTACCTAACAATTCTGGGTGGTGGGTGTTTATAGTTAGTTCGACTTGTGTGTTCCCATAAGGTTTCGCGTGATTTTTTTTTTATTCCATATAACCGCCCGTTCAATTCAAGTTACTGCTTCTATATTCTCAAATAAATGGAAGCGGATTCAAAAATATTTATTCTATAGCATCATACCATAAAGTTTATTGACATATTCATGCATGGATTCCACGTAGACATGCATATTATGTTTCAAGTTTTCCCGGAGTATCGCATAATATAATATTTTTTGCATAAAAAAGTAATTTTAACAATTTTCATAAATTAGCTTGTCTTTAAAACAATTAATTAGAATACATTTATCAATGTCTTCTACTCGTTACCCAGCAGTCTTTCCCCAAGGCTACGACTCTTCACAAAGACACTTAAAGACGCTATCCAAGGTCGGCAACGCATCGGTGTTCCAGTTGTCCATAGGCGACGGTAACTATTTTACCATTAGATGGGACGTCTGCCTGTTCGCCGTCCATTGATTAAAAAAAAAATTATATGTATTTATTTTGTTAGTCATAATATTTAAATGTTAGTTGTTGTAGTTCATAAATTCAAAAGCTTCTGAAAAGCCGAAATAGCTCAGTTGGGAGAGCGTTAGACTGAAGATCTAAAGGTCCCCGGTTCAATCCCGGGTTTCGGCAAATTCTTATTTTTTTCTTAATTCTTCTTTTCTTAGCGCAGGGATTTTTAATTACGTACCGGTTCACGCCATACTCATATTAAAATATATTAACTACCTAGTACTTTATGGTAATAAAAGAAAAAATAACGGAAAATGAGATTTTAAGTCAATCGAAATCGTGCATGAAAGAAAATCCCTTGTAATTAAAAAACTGCGCTGGTTTTTTTTTAGATAATGAATAAATTAACTTTAAACACTTAAATTAACAAACTTGAAGATTAAAAAAAGAGAAATTAGAAAAAAAAGACGATTGCCGAAACCCGGGATTGAACCGGGGACCTTTAGATCTTCAGTCTAACGCTCTCCCAACTGAGCTATTTCGGCTATTAAGTTACCAGTCAAAGTTATTAGTTTTCTTATTTATTTTAAATTATGCTTAAGGCATTAAAATAAAGCATTTAGTGATGTACCTTTGATATCATTCATGAGTATTCAAAATATGCGTTCATATAAATTCATATGCATATATATACAATTAAAATATAATGGTCGTTGTGAATGTTAATATAATTTGAATCACCAATAGTTCAACTAATACATAGTTATACAGATAATATATAGATTAGGGTTATATATAATCAGGGTCGGAATATAATTGTGTACAAAAAATTAAAAACTATATTATGCTGTGAGAAAATTATGAAACGCGGGCGCAGTCGCGGGCATACAGTTAGCGCAGTCGTATGTATTTAATAAAAACAGACTTTTTATTTACTAGTTTAGGTAGTTGACTAACAGATGTTTTCAATATATGCGATCTCAATCTTTTCCGTATAAGAAAATTAAAGCGCAATGAAGAATATATGAATCGCGGGCGCAGCCGCGGGCACACAGCTAGTTCTGAATATAATCCGATTCGATGTACACTTTTACGGGCAGTGTTTGAATTTATAAGAAGTTTGTTTTCTTTCTGATAGTACCAAAAATATTTACAGAAAAAATGTTGGGGTTCCCCATTAAGAAAAAACAAAACAAAAAGTGAAAAATAAACGCTTCAATACTCAGTTTTACTGGCAAGTGCTTCAGTTTATGAGAAATATCTTTGCTTTCTCTTAAGACTATAAAATTTTTAGGAAAATAATTAGGGTTTTGTGTAAAAAAAATTAAAACGAATTAAATTGTGAACAAAATACGATTCAAAGGCCAGCACATCAAAAACATTACCAATGATTATTAAAAATAATATTACTTAATATGTCGAGTACCCATAAAAATAAGACAATAGGAAGACAATATGAAAACAATGGAAAGGTGGCGTAAACGCCAGGTAAGTACTCAAGGGGTTAATGAAGAATAAATGAAACATGGGCAGAGCCACGGGCATATATCTAGTACGTAACATCTCTTACATACCAATTCGTTCAAAAATAAAAAATGCAATAAAGACGCGCACACACTTGCCGAAACCCGGGATTGAACCAGGGACCTTTAGATCTTCAGTCTAACGCTCTCCCAACTGAGCTATTTCGGCTGTCCGTGTTGTTCTCAAAATAATAGTATTACCATGCAACATAAATTTAATTTTATAAAATTACACACATACATAATGTCACGTCTTTTTACCGTGAAGGTAGGCTGAGATTACTTCCTACTTCTTGATACGATCTTGGCCAAGTATCCAAGTATCCATTGGTTTTTATCCACTCGTCCTCTCTTCTCATAACATGTTCATCCCTCGACAAGCGATTCCCTATCAACTTTTCTACGACCGGCGCCAACTTTGCATACGGGGCTTTAATATGTCATTAAGAAATTCATAGATTACAAACAAATCAATAACAAAAATATTTTTAGATATTGTAAAAGAAATCCCGGGCATCAATCTGTAAATTATATTATAACACTGACTGTGTGACCGCGGCTGCGCCCACGTTTCATATATTCTTCACTACGTTTTAATTTTTTTTACACGGAACCATAATTATTTTCTTGTTTCTTTTTTAATACTAAGATAAAGTAACAATATTTCTCATAAATTCAAACACTTGCCCGTAAAACTGTGCATTGAATCGGATTTTGTTCGATTTTTATGAGTTTTAAGTTTTTACGCGAAACCTGAACTATTTTAGAAAATAGAAAGTACCCGTAGTTACGCAGAGTAACTTCAGCTATCTACCAAAAAAGTTCCATCAAAATCGATTCCGCCGTTCTCGAGATTACCCGGAGCAAACAGATAGACAGACAAAAAAAATTAAAAATTGTATTTTTGCTATAGGTATCGTGTATACATACATTCATATCTATTTAGTTAAAAATTGTTATTTTGACATTGCAATCAGATACTTCAATTTTATTTATTAGTATACAGTATAGATTGTTTGTGTAACCTGCGCAAACTTGTATAAAATATTACACTAAGATAAAGCTTTACGCATTTATTCAAGACATAATATTTTACACCGTATGTCTGTTAATCGTAACTGCAATAATTTTGAATGTAGCATAATTCACGTATTCACTAAGTGAATAATAATGGCCCGTGGAAAACGGCAAAGCTATTTAGTGTGCAATGAATCAAGGAGTTAAATAGAATGTAATTACGGACGTTCCCTTATAACACTGAAACGAACCGATATCAATTTTCTGATGTCGTGAACTATAGCCCTATTAAGTTAGTGTTAGCAGTACGTATGTAATTATATTTTTGCACTTTGTCTTACTTGCGTTACTTAATTATATCTATACGGAGATAACATTTATTGATTACTAGCTTTGCGCCCGTGACTGCACCCACGTTTCATAGGATTTTATTAAATTTTTTAGGAGTTTTATTTTTTTTACGCGGAACCCTAATTATTTTCGAAAATTAAAAGTACCCTAAGTTACCCGAAGTTACTTCAGCTATCTACCATAAAAAGTCCCGTCAAAATCCGTCTAGCCGTTACAGAGATTACCCGGAACAAACAGGCAGACAGACAGACAGACCCACAGACAGACAAAAATTTTAAAAAATTATATATTTTTGGTATAGGTATTGTATATACATTCATATCTATTCACTTTAAGAAAATTAGTTTTGACATTACAAACAGGCACTTAAATTTTATTTATTAGTATTTGTAGATGGATTTTCAAACTATAATTTGGTAACTGACCAGGCCGGGCATCGCCCAAAAATACTATTATGGTATTTTCAAAAAAATTCCTTTATCATTTGTCAACGTGGAATCTGGTCCTCTACCACACATAGATCATCCCATAATGTATATTATGTCAAAATATTATGAAAGTAAAAAAACGTCACTTGTTTCCCTTTTTTACACGGTATAGGCTCAGTGCTTTGACCACAATCTCACCTGATGTTAAGTGACGATGTGGTCCAGGATGGTAAACACACTAAACCTAGAGAATACTGGTTCTCAAGTCATGCTGCCGGAACACACTTATTGGTATTTGGCGACAGGTTTTCAAACTTGAGGGTGGTAGCTACCCAGGCGGGCATCATTAGATAATCTCCTACCATTTCCTCACGATGTTTTCTTTCACCGAAAGCTCAGGCTGATTTTAGAGTCGAGGGGATCGAACCAGCATCGGTTGACACGGAATCCGGCCGCACTACCCGCTGCGCCATCGTCGCTTTTTTAGATCATAATAATAATTATTATAATATACTGTGACGAGTGGATCATTTATCGCTTACCTAGTATAATATTTATGAGCAACCTCATTGAATGTAAAAATGAAACGCGAGAATAACATCAAACACGCCTCTTCGTGTATAAAAATAAACTGATACGCGTACATACATACAAGGAGAGAAATAATTACCGACGATCATCGGCGATTAAACGCTTTATAATATTAACCGAGTAACGTTATAAGTATAGATAGCTCCAATAATTATAAAGTGCGGTGTGTAATTGAACTTTAAATATAATAATAAATTTTACCTACTTGTTGTGGAAGCCAATTATCGTTAAGGAGAAGTACGGTTTTGTGTGGACTTGTACGTTGGTTAAGAGGAAGCATTGGAGATATTTAAATAATATATAATCCTAGCGGGCACCCGCGACTTCGTCTACGTGTTTATCTTGGTTATGATGTGGGATGTCCTGATTTTGTTTTATCTTTCATATTCTATTGGTTATTGGACGACACACATGCTTCACATTCGAGTTTAGTGCCAACGGTCAAAATAGACATCTGTACCAAAATGTATATAAAGAAAATTAAAAGTACAGACAAAACTTCAGAATGATTAATTAGTATATCTATGTATAGTTATTTAAAAAAACCGTTTGTAAATATTCCAGAAAAGTGATAGGTAATTTAAGCGAGAAAGGTGATACAAAGGCTAAGAAATGATTGACGGCTTTATAGAGACCAGTGTTAGTTAATTGTAATAAATAAATATATATATGTAAAGAACAAAAGGCAACGTCAAACATACGAATTCGTATTGAAAAATAAATTAAATTATTTAGGAAAATATTTAGTGACGTCATTATTGATACTCATACCGTGTATTGCCGGCGAAGAATAGTACCACCCCATATCTTCCCGTGGGTGAGGCGACTAAGGGATATAAACCAGGGAATAGGCAGCAGTATCCTCTGAGCACTACAAAGGCCTACTGCGAACGCTAACCCGCCTGCCAACCGTGGCGATTATGACAATCGCTCCCTTATTGGGGAAGACCTATGTCCAGCAGTAGACTATTGATCCTTAAATTAATCTTTCATGCTATTTTGTCCATTTATATAAAGTTTGTATTAAATAACAAAAACAATACTACATTTCAGCCGAAGCACATCCACTGCTGGGCGTAGGCCTCTCCCAAGCAAGTTTTAAAATCTAAAGTATCCAACTCTAAAATCAGCCTGAGCTTTCGGTGAAAACATCGTGAGGAAACCATGGCATGGTGGTAGGGTATTTTCTAATAATGCTCCCCTGGGTAGCTACCACCCTCAAGTTTGAAAAACTGTCGTCAAATACCAGTTAACAAGTTACGGTGTGGTCCAGGATGGTAAACACAAGCACTGAATCTATTTCGAAACCTGAAAACCGTTTTTTTTTTTTTTTAGTTCACACTAAAGAGTTGGATGTTTGAAATAATGGCTACTGATAACCGGTCATAGAGTCTAGTAAATATAAACAACAAATATAACAAGAATTATCAGCTTACAAAAACAGTGATAGAGATTATAAGAAACTTAAGCTGGGTTAATCCGTTTTCGTTTCAAGCCGGACTTTCCATTGCAGATAAACATAGGAAAATAGTATTTGTTGATTGATAAGACTATTATAAAATATAATTTCATTATTGCCTCTATTAATGATGCTATAACTTACATCACGTAAATTATGGAAAGTAAAATTTTCCCGAAAAAAAAAAAAAAACAAACACGCATTTGCATAAAACATGCAAAAAAAAAGGTGTCTAATGATAATTGTCATTCGATTGTTCTTATTAATGCTAAATTAATTTAGGTAATAACAGGGCTAATTAAAATAGAAAATAATTATCAATACCTTTATAAATTCAATTGATAAGAAAATAAATTGAAATGTTTTCGTTTTTCGTTAAGAATTTTTTAAAAACTTCATTCATGGTAAGGAAGTGATAAGATAATCATAAATAAAACGTGTTGTATACTTACAATATTATCTAAATCATTAAAATGTTGTCCCTTATTCAATAACAATGGATTTATGGATTATCTCGATTTAATTAAAATTATTCATGTCATCTTAATTTTTGTGTTAAGTACGAATTAACGGTCGTCTGTGTTGCAATTGCTTATCGAAATGGCATTCATATCCGTTGATGGGCATGTACTTAAGATATAATATCATTATGTAAAATTATATAAAATGTTGAATGTTATTAAATATTTTTAATTGCTTAAATACTGTACAAAGTTCTCGAAATAGAATTAACTGTAAAATTATCGTAAAACGATTTTGAATTATTTACGTTTTTTAAACGGACGCGGCAGTTTTGATACACTTAATTCCGAATACATGCCAAACAACAAAACAATCTATAAACGATGACTATTTTCCAGAAAAATAGCTTGAACAGAAATCTTGCCACGTTGTAATAATACCTAGCGACAATGTTATCACTACCTAGATACAGCTGTCGTCAAGTCCCTACAGTGGCCCCAGCGTTGCGATATACATTTCTATACTGATAACTTGTCAACACAATCTACCAGATTCATTGGATCGTAACAAACAAGCATCCTATAAAATCGGTCTCTTGAATTTGTCTGTCAAAACGATGAAATTGGGCCCATCGAGTTGCTTTTAAAAGTCGGCAAGTCGTTATGTAAATACTATCATACATACAGTATATATGTATATAACTGTGACAGTTAATAAGCAGAAGTCTTAATTAATACAAACATCGTAATCAGTTATTTATTAAACTTTGGAACGGGAATCGTTTCAAGTCTGGTAATCCTATTCAAATTGGCCAAATTACTACCGACTATTTTCTGCAAGCTTTAGAATCTTCAGTAAACTTAAAATATAGACGAAACTTGTTGTACAGAGCAATTTTATATGCATTTGTACGCTTAAGAGACATGGTTTCATATAACGGTGATATAAAGTATCTTAATACCTTTTTAGTGAAAGTGTTCTGAACCATATATCGAATCCATATAACAAGATTATGTTACCAAGTCGTTAGTTATCCATCAGAGCAAAATATTTAGTAAATAGAACTTGCTAAAAAATATTAATCTTCTATGCTGTTGTTCTTTTGCGTTGTAGTTTTCTACTTAAATTCGGACTCATTTCTGTCAGCTTTTCCATATTTGTCTACTTGATCGACGTAGGAACTTGCAGTTTAAAAATTGAAATGGTGAGATCTAATAAATACAAATGTATTAAGGTAACAAACATTCATTTTTCCGTTCCACTGTCTTAAATTTGATTTCTAAATAATGATAAAACAAGTACGAAAATTATTTCCAAAATTACTGAAAAAATGAATCAAAGAACCTAATGAACCTAACCTAACCTAAAAAATAAAGAATAAAAATAAAGAAAAAATAAAGAACCTAACCTAAAAAAACCTAACCTTTTAAATGTTGAATGAAGTCTTGATAAGGGTGTTCAGTGTTCATAGAGAGCCTGGTAAAGTATAAATCGTTTTAATTATTAGAATTTTTATTGTTTAATAAAAGTTTTAAAAGCAATCTATTATGGTTTTTCAAACGATTCTTAGTTGAGTGGGCGTCGGCGCCATAGCTCCCAACGGCTCATATTGTATGCTAATTTTTTGAGTTTTCAAATAGTAATTAATACAGAAAAATCATTTGTGAGCCGCTCCAATGAGTACCGCGACGGGTTCTCTCATAATGGTGCTTTGATTATTACAATAACATATATTTCAATACCGGTTTTTTGAATGCCGAAAATTGTATCTGGCCCTTAAGTACTGGGAACTGCTGTTAGTATCACTACTTAAATACAATCAGCCTTCGAAAGCAAAACATGTGTTGCCTTTTCACGCCTATAATTCAATTGAAAAATGGACAGTGGATCTTCCTGATGCGATTTACTCGTACAGTGCGTTTCAAATAAGAATGTGCATGGATCTGCTCCATATTGTGACGTCATAGCTAACGAAAATATGATATAGGTGGGTATGGTTCATTAAAACAACGCATATTAAAAAGTCTGAATAATTAGGTCTAATCACTAAAAAAAGAAAAAAACTATGCTAATACTTTTGCTTTCCATACTTTTTATCGAGCTTTGAAAGATCAAGGTCATTAACGCGCATATTCTTGTTCGAAACGAATATCATAGTTAAGCTTTTTAATCATTAGCTAACTGGCTCATTAAGACTAAATTCAAAGTATTAAAATTGATTTACAAGTATAATGTTCATTACGCTAAAGCCGATGCTAGTATTATAATTTTCTTTTAATTTATTTTTTACCAATTTATATGATTCATAATGCAGTTTTAATTATTGTGATTTTACCTACTTTAAAGTGATTTCCATATATCAGATTCAAAAATATATTTAAACAATCCAGTGAGGGCGGGATTTCCCTTATCTGATGATAACTTATACGCAGAAAATGAACAAAGAAGCCGTATTTTCGATTTGACTTTGAGCAACCAGTTGTAGCTCGTAAAGTCCTAATCACTGTAGATCTTCAACTTTTCCTACCTAATAATTAATTAACTAATAATTGACAAGGTCATTGAATACTTGTAAAATATCCTTACATCTTTAACTTTCGACTTTAGTAAATGACATTAAATAGTCAATTCAATTGATTAACTATAAAAACATTGATTGACGTATTTTATTCATGAATCGCGATAACGTTTATTTGAGCGTTTAATTCATTTATAGATAACGTTGACAGTCACAAATTATATAATTTAAAATCTATGGGCAAGTTTACGTATTTCTTTATCACTCTGTTATTTGTTGGCAATGATTTTTTCAATATGTGAAATGATAATTTTCGCATTAATCGGTACGTTTAGTAATTGGAATCTGATAAGAGATCTAGGGTAGACAGTAAATGTTAGCTATTATTGGAAATATCTGGATTTTGCTAAATTAGGATAGACAAAAGTAATATATTATCTAATATCAAATGAAAGCCGTGATTTTAATTTTGTGACTGTGTGATATGACTATGTATTTTAATGTTTATTATTTCGTTAAATATATTCTGTAAATGTATATAACCAGTGCTGACTTTACCTATGGCACAGGATATGCTACGCAGGTGACCGCAATATCAAAGAGACCTTTCGGCCCTTACAACTAGCCATTTCTTTTTTTAACAAGGAAGATATATTTTAGAATAAGATTGCCAAGCTGTTTCTGGGTACTCGGAACGGGATTAGATTTCGCCGGCCCAACCTAAAAATATTCCTTTGTGTCTTCCACATTCGTTTTGCCTCGGGGTCTAGGGGCATCTTTATATTCTTCCAGACAACTTCAGCACGTAGACCTTACTGAGTCTAACTCAAAGAGTTGTAACTGTCATAACATCGCACTCCCACACTAAATACTCAATTTTTTAAAGAGGTTGGAGCTATGAGATCTCCTAGCCACTCACAAAGACGATGCCCTTTTGTTATCGATGAAGCTGGCTTTAATACCAAAGTGGCCAGGACAGTCTTTATCTAAGGTGCAATGGGTGTCGTGCAGTCGGATACCAGGTCCTGAGGGCCTCACAGAATTAGAGGTTCTACCCACTGATGAAAGGCGCTAGGATAGTAATAGCTGGGTATAAGTCTACTAAATGTTATATACAAATAAATCCATTCGAAAACAAACGCTGACAAGTTTACCCTTTAAGTATAATTTAGAACATCAATCAGATATATTCCAGATCTCTATATGTACTTATGTATAGAAGATCGACAAAGCTTCTTGAAGTTTTGAGTTTTGTTACAAACTAAATTAACAGAGCAGTTTAGATCTTATAAGAGCATATTAATGCATTGGTAAACGAATCTAGAAATTCAAACATTAAACTTTTTTTAGATTATGTGGGATACTACATTATATTTCTATGTATATGTTTAAATAATCAAAATGAATCAAAACGATTGTTTTATAAAAATAAATATTAATGATTATGTATTTCAGTGGCTTGTACTGTTCTAAACTATACCTTTCAAAACCAAATATATAAAATCACTGTGTACTATAAATTATAAAAAATATTATAGCGCATACACCTTGAAATATCAATTTCAATTGTTTTGGATTTGAGTAGGCTGTAGATAACTGAAGACGAGGACTAACATCATATTATTTTATAAAATATTGACATTTTTTTTGAGAAATTTAGAATCATTATTGGAACTATATCCTTAATATGTCGATTACCCATAAAATGAGACAATAGGAAAACAATGGAAAGCTGGCGTAAACGCCAGGTTAGTGCTCAAGGGATTAAAAAATATTGCGGTTATTCGATAGACTAAAATACAATCAATAACGTGGCTTTTAAATTTTGTTGACTACTATAAAACTACAAAATTAAAAATTACCTCTAATTGCAAAACAAATAAATGAATTTAGTTTTATAACAAGACACATAATACTAAGGTTCTAAAATTCGGTCTAATTGTAGTTTTACTAGATAAAATTATGTAGCACAATGTTTATTTTATTTGATGTTTATTTGTCAATTTTAAATTATGACATATTTCAAACGTAACATTTCTCTTGACAAATGTAGATAAAATAAGTCTTTATATTATACCGAATATAAGCGAATTTTAAATCCTCACTTTCCTGGCCTTCGCTGTCCGCTTCACGTGAAATGGTCTAAAATGTCCGTACATTTATACATAAGTTTGTATATTGTACAGTTTAATAATACCCAGACTTATAATTTCTCCTCTTTAGCATTTAAAGTAAAGAATTAAACAACTGGTGCAATTATGATTATAAATTTGTTTCCTGAAAGCGTAGCGGCACTTTAAATGTATGAGAGGTGTCCAATAAATTATTATTTTTTTAAATAATGCCCATTAAATATGCTCATTACATGACGGAACGCCTACCGAAACGTCGGTGCATATTTTAGTAGCTCGATTCAGATACAGTTAACTGTATAGATTATGGATGGGCCAAATGAAATAATGATTATTTTTAATAACAAGTAACAAAGAAATAAATGATTAAAAGTTTATCGCAAATTAGAATGATAAATCACAATTTTAATAATGTTAGTCAAGATTAATTGCCTATTTACCGAAATTTAACGAATACTTTTGACAACGTATGATAAATCTATCCGTATAAATCATATATGAATGTAGATCTATTTACAATTAGAGCTTCTTGTTAATGATGAATATGATGAAGTGTTAATTGCGGACGGTATATCATTCTTATAAATTGTTAGGTCTATGACCAAGATTATCGAAAAGACGATTTGTGGTGCTACCAACCGCATTAACTACAAATAAGCTAAAGGGAATATATATAACTATACAATACGCATTTCATTATCATGCCATCCGGAAGACGTCTACCGGTCTTGTGTTACTCGCAACTAGCAGATTCCCGCAACCTTCACCACCTTGTGGCGAGCCTATCTGCACTGCGTCACCCGGTAAGTGGGCGCCATTCGAGAAACCGTTGTCCCCATCGGGCATCGCTTCTAAGAGCAAGCGGACTACTACCACTACCACTGCCACTATAACAATTCTTCGGGTTATGTCGGCTACTTTAGTTCTTTTGCAGTAACTCCATTCTATACTTTTTTATCTTTAACTGAGAGCGGCCGAGTCCAAAATATATTGCTAAATATCTCGCAAGCCCTTGCGTGCTACTAGCCTCTTTATTTCTCATCTTGCTAATCTCATTGGAGCTACTATTCAATTAAACGTCACACAGATTCTGTTACTATTAATTGATTGACGTACTCAGCTAATCAATCAAGATTATTAAAATCATTAATAAATCTAAATTTTATTTTAGCTTAAATACCAAAGTTTTTGTTCAAACAACATTTGTCGTAGGCATTAAGTCGATTCGCTGCATCCGTGATTGCTACTTATTCAATCAATACATTGTATTGTGCAACATGTTTGATATTTATCAGATTCTCTTTTAAACGTTATCTATGCTATTAACAATTGTGCATGATCGTGTACGGAATATTCAGTGGAAAAAAAATCGTATCTTACGGCCATTAGCGCCTCATATCGTATGCAAATTGCCGTTAAGTTGAAGCCAACAATTACGTTGAACGGTTACGGCGATCTCTCTTAATTTTTCGTCATTAATTTCCAATAATTTTCGTTTTATTTTTTTTTTATTTTTATTATTATCTCTATAGTTTACGATCGCGTAATAACGTACATACTGTTGAGGTGATGATTTTGGGTGGTCCATGCTTGAAGTAATGATGTTATTATTTATATTGTCGATTATTAATGGTGCGGTCAGCTCAACCGTCTCATCGAGATAAGTTTGTTTTCAACTACCACTCATTAGTATGTTATCGGATGAACGAGTGACTTATACATTTATCAGTGCTTTAAGATATTGATTAGATTTATCAAATGCCTTCGTCTGCATTTTTGTTGTGTGTTTATTCTCTATTACATAATGAATAGGTTCGCATAACGTGTTTTTAAATGAATTTCAAAAAACTTTAATTATTTCGTTTCCATACTTTTTGGTCACATTATAATTTGTATGAAAATTAAGACGCGCGTCTTACTATGAAACTCAAAAGATTAAAAATTATTCCTACTGTATGATTTTACATTCAAAGACGAACAGATGAATCTCAATCACAGCCAGAAGTATATGAACTACTTTAGATGCGGGAGCAATGTGAATCTTTGTACAGTATTTCACTAGTCCGATGCAAAGATTTCTCTCTAAATTTCTATTGCCAAGCCCGGTTTAAGATTACTATGACTCATAAGCCTTTATACTATATAACCTGCCAATAAATTAGATTTCAGTGAGTACAATAAAACAATTGATTTAAACCTGTAAGATGAAAGTTAATTAAATCTTGCAGTCATTTTAAGCTGCCAATACTTTAGGCTAATTCGTGTAGCCTCAGGCTCAAATTAAAATAAATTATTAAGGAGATTAGAACGGGTCTGTCTAAATATTTCGTAAATTCAAAAATGATGTCTAAACCAGTACGCGTGGGTGGGTATAGTGGCGATTAAAAGAATTTCGCTTCCGTAAGCAATTTGTGTGAAATCACCGTAAGGCGAACGAAATGTTGATATATTTAACGCTAATAGTGATTATTAATTTTTATATCTCTACATACTGTTACCATCTAATGTTCTAAGTTAATACAGGTTAACGCTACCTTGAAAATAAGGTTTCGGAAGAATGCAACGGGAACGCTATCGAAGATTTCCTTAGGTTTTATTCAGTCAACCCTACCGTGCTTTTACGGGCTGGTACTCTGTACATTTTTCAACGAGTAGAATAACCATTTAACAAATGGCTTACGCTGCTTAGAACTCTGCGTACTGGTGCGTATTATTACCAGAAGTTATTTTTATTCCCCCAAACATATATAGTTCTTACCTTGAGTTACGATAAACTAACTACTCTCAAGAATTATAATAATATTTTATGATTTATTATCTAATGCGCTTGAATATACTCATAGTAAGTTACAGTGTGTGACGTGAAAGATCAAAATATTACCCAAAATTAATGAAGAATTGTATAAAGCCTGTGGTTTTGTTTTAGGAAAACTTTGGTGTTCAAATTTAAATATCAAATTTTTTGTTTATTCTCTGTATTAGTTGAATTACCATTAACTGGTTCCTTATGAATTTTATTTCTTACAGTTTTTTTTTTTAATTATGGCTAACATTATTTTATATGATTCGGTAATTAAATATTTCATCTCATTGTTATTTTTTATCTATATTACTATTGATTGCGATCGAAACAGTTAAAAACAAATGATCGTTTGATGAGTCTCGCACGGCCTTAATCGACCTTCATTTCTTTACCAGACATAATGAAATACCTACTTGATAAATTCTATGTTGTCAATAATTCTGTGTTCATTTTGCACCACTTGTTTAAACGATACATACATGATGATGGGTTTTATGTTTAATATGTCAATAATAGTGTTTTGCATTAAAAACTTTTTAAACAATACTTTTTGTCATAATAATTAACACTCTAAAGGTTTTATACTCGATTATATTATTTATCTACAGTCTCACATTGAGTTTCGATTTTATTTGTAGTTTGTATGAGTTAATGTAAAACTTATCTAATTATAAATAGATTAATTTATAAAAATCGGTAAAAATATTTGATGGGAGCTATATTAGTTGTGACTAAAATTTTTGCACGGAAAAAGAGATATGTTATTCAGTGCGTTTTCGAATGTTTTTGAATCATCATTATGACAGAAGATTAAATTTCTTGACAATGAAACACTATGTTGAAATAAAGAATACAATAATTTTACTCATAATTATTTATACATATTATATAGGCTATGCTGGGTAATGGCAATAGGTTATTTTCTAATACATTCTTATCTAACTTCGAAAATCCATTGTCTTTGATTTAGATATTTCGGTAGACATACTTTAAGTTTTTCCGTACTTTATCATGCTACTTATCTATGACTTTAATACTTGTAGCCAAATTTTTTGAAATTACAAAAATAATCTATACTAATAAATAAAATTGAAGTGTCTGTTTGAATTGAATGTCAAAATTTTTTTTTTTTTTACTAAATAGATATGAATATTTATACACAATACCTATACCAATAATACAATATTTCAAATTTTTGTCTGGCTGCCTGTTTGTAGTGCGTAATCTTCGGAACGGCTGGACCGATTTTGACGGGACTTTTGTTGGTAACTTTTCTTTTAGAAAATAATTAAGGTTCCGCGTAAAAAAAAAAACTGGTAACAAAGTGAATAAAATCCAATTCAATGCACAGTTTTACGGGCAAGTGCTTTATGAGAAATATTTTTACTTTATCTTAGCACTAAACTTTTTTTAGGAAAATAATTAGGGTTCCTTATAAATATTAAAACGCAGTGAAGAATATACGACACGCGGGTTCACAGCTAGTTATAAATAAATATAAATATGGTTATAAAACTGTTCTGTTTACATACGGTTTAGATTAACAAAATATAATTGTTTATTGAATTTCTCTAGGATCGAAGAATTTTATAATTGGATAATTATTTTTTGTATCCTCAAAACCCGTTTGTAACGATGGTCACGTACAAAGTAAACTACCGACCACCGTGGGAACCCTAGTTATTTGTCCACTACATTTGTTGGTCTCTCCACGAGCGCAGACCAAACACTCGATGCCCTTTGTCCAGAAACGTAATGGGGATAGGTAAATATAAAATATACGGTAAGAACGGTTCATTGGGAGTGGCGCTCGATATATTTAGTTTTATACGACAATCGAAGACAATTTTTCATTTCATTAGATAATGACAATTAACACGAAACCTACCAATATTTCCTATAGGTATACCTGACCTTAATAGATACAATGAACCGTTTTGAAAAATATATATATTTAGGGAAAATTATATCTCGATTAAACAATAATTAGAGAGGAGTCGACATTGACTATATACTAGCTGTGCACCCGCAGCTTCGCCCGCATTTCATATATTTTTTTTTTTCTGCTTTTTAATTTTTTTTATATGGAACCCTAATTTTTGTTGTAGTATTAAGTTAAAGTGAATGTATTTCTCATAAATTCAAGCACTTTCCCGTAAAGCTGTGCATTGAAAAGGATTTTATTACATTTTTTTTTGGAGTTCTAATTTTTTTAAGTGGAAAACTAATTGTTTTCGAAAATTAAAAGTACCCTAAGTTACCCGGAGTAACTTCAGTTATCTACTAAAAAAAGTCCCGTCAAAAACCAACCCGCCATTTCAATTTTAAAATTTTACAAATTGTATTTTTGATATAGGTATCGTATCTACATTCATATTTATATAGTAAAAAAATTTTTTTAACATAATAACAGACACTTAAATTTTATTAATTAGTATAAATAGAGATATTTATATGTATTAAAGTCAAAAGCAGAATTAAAAATGTTATTTTCAAGAAGTGCTGGCAATAATGTTATGTAACCTGTCATGGTAAATTTTGTGTCAATTATTTACTGAATTAGATATTAACCTGTTTTACATTACTTCTTAGAGAAGTTTCATTTTTTTTAACTCTACGAGCCACTAGACAAAACTTCAAAATTATCGAAACTTTCACAAAAAGTATCTCAACTCAAATTCCTACATTCGGAAGTATGTATTTAATTAGTTAATTTATTATTAATTATTCAAGTAAAGTCTGACGTCACCACTATATACTTTGGTCGTAATATTTAATTAAATATTTGGATTATGTTGATACTTAACCAATTACGTGTAGTCGACGCAGTATATTAAATGTATGTTTTTTTTTTCACTATTGACACTGTTTTGAAGAGATATAAAAATTACCTTTCACACTTTTATCAGCAAAATAGTAACATGATTTCTGGATTAATGTTAGCCATGAATAACCATGTAAGATATTCCGAAATCAATATTAATTTTGTCATTGTGACGGTGACAATCCATTTAGATGCAATAAAAGGTAATTAATTCAAGTATTTCCCAATATCTATAAATAATATTATTTCCAGTTATAATTTATATCGACATGGAATAACTAGTATTGTTTTAATATATACGATTTAAAAAAAACCGTCCGTGTAAATAAATAAAATTTCTACACTTTGAAATATGAATAACATTCGCACTCAGTTATTTATAACATCGTATAAAACACAGAAAAGGATATCGTTATTAAATATGATTTATGTGTGATCGTATATCTGTTAGACATAATAGATAAATGAGGCGCTTAAACATATGTGTATAAATTACTGTGGAATGTGGAAGTGTCGCTAATAAACATCTATTAAACTTAATGTGATTTAATTATTAATAATCATTATTAATTTTAAATCATTCAAATCAACGTTTACGTTAATCACATGATATCGGAACAAGCAGCAGATATTATTAAAAAAAACTAGCTATGCCCACGATTTCATTCACATAAAAAAATAATTAAATAAACATTATCCATTAGACGAAATTGTGAATCTAAATCATTCTCGAGTCCTCAGGAATAGACACAAAAAAATTCATTAAAATCGGTTCAGCCGTTTAAGAGGAGTTTAGTCACATACACTCGCACAGAAGATTTATACCTATATACTACAATATATGTGCCTGCGACTTCCTTCGCGATTTATATATAAAAAAAAGAATTAAATAATTTGAATCAAATTGTGAATCTACACCATTCTTGAATCCTCAGGAATATACACAAAAAATTTCGTTAAAATCTGTTCAGCCGTTTAGGAGGACTTTATATAGAAAGATTTAGGTACCAGCGTTTATCATCTTCATCATGATCATCCGAAAGACCTCCACCTCCATGTGGCGGCCTATGTATGCCTCCGCAAAAGTCCTTCAAAGCAACCAATTTTGCGTCACCCGCATTCAAAAGATTCCCGTGAACTTCACGTCGTCGTCAGTCCACGTTGCATTTTCCGGCATTGTTTTCCACATCTATCAACAGTTCTACGAGTAATTTACATTTCTATTTAATTTTGGCCATTTTTTGGACAATGACAACTGTCATTCATCAACCAAAGTAACTACTTTGGTTCTTCTACAGATCTCCTCATTTCTTATTCGATCACCCACTGAAAATCCGAGGACAGCTCTCTCCATTGCCCTTTGAGTAACTTCGAGCTTTCTTTTGAGGCCGATTATGATCGTTCATGTCTCAGTGCCGTATGTCATCACTGGTTGAAAACTTTAGTCTTGAGACACTGCTGTATTTCGTTTAAGAAGATTCTGTGTAATCTCAAATAGGTTCAATTGACCTCTACTGTATTTGTATATATAAATATACAAAAATTAAAATGTTTAGTATCTTTGTCTTCAGTGTTTTTAAACCATTTTTTTTTGGTTACGACGCCATATTGCATATATATAGTAAACTAGCTGTGTGCCCGCGGCTGCGACCGCGTTTCATATACTCTTCACTGCGTTTTAATTTTTTTTTATGGAATATTTCTCATAAATTCAAGTACTTGTCCGTGAAACTGAGCATTCAAACACATTTTATTAAATTTTTTATGACTTTTAATTTTTTTTACGCTGAACCCTAATTATTTTCGAAAATTAAAAGTACCAGCTATCTATCAAAAAAAGTCCCGTCAATATTCGTCCAGCCATTCCGGAGATTACCCGAAACAAACAGACAGATAGACAGACAAAAATTTAAAAAACTGTATTTTTGGTATTGGTATCGTGTATACATTCATATCTACTCAGTAAAAAAAATATTTTGACATTAAAAACAGACATTCCAATTTTATTAATTAGTATAGATTTTACAATAATAACTATTGTAGAATTTCAATCAAAGAATAGGTACGCTTAACCGTCATAAATTAAATTATAATATAAGGATGTATCAAAGAATAAAATTGAAGATTTTCTAGTCGGTTGTCGTAAGTCACATGACATATCCGCAAGCGAACCTAATGGACTTGTAATACCCGACGTCTTCAAACACACGAGTGGCGTTAAAAGGACCAAAGGACAATACAATACTTTTCGGTAGATGTTACAAGTTACAAGCCATAAGCGTTTTACGAAGATTGAATTAACTTTTAATTTCGTTTATTTAAAGACGTTAACAAGACCTAATTACGTTATCTTCGACCAGGGTGTGCTGCCAGTAATAACATAAAGCACTGAGATGCAGTCGCTCACAATGGGCCTCATGAGAAAGTGCAAAAGTACCCAAAGTACAATCGAGACGGCTAGGGTCGGAATATCACAGCGTCATTGTATCTAAAATGAAGAGATTTGCAGAAAAGCAAACTTAAGCAATAGACAGGCCAATTTGTTGAATAATTATACTTTTCAATGGCCCGCCCGCAGAGCCTAAATATTAATAGCTACAAAAAGCTGGTGTTTCCTTTAAACTGAAACTTATCAAAGAAATCTAAACGTTCAGGTAAATACCCTTTAACAATTAGCCGTGATTGCAAATCTATAGATAATTATGATAAAAAAACGTTATCTCACTTTAATGAGATAAATTAAATAATTAAACATGGCAAACGAAAAGTTACTAATTCCAACAATAGTCCTTCAAATTTAGTAAATTATATTATATTCAGCATATTTATTCTTAGCAACATTTAATACGTGTTAAAAGATAGCAACCGCCAATAACCGCATAAAAACTATTCAAAATATAGTATATAATGTAGAGACAGTTTAAAAATACAAATAATTTACTACACTCCCAAATCCCACTTCTGCCTATGAAATGGACTAGTGTGTAAGACACTGGACGTCAAATATTTACCGAGCGGAGTATTTTTTGTCAAGCCCAAATGGAAGGGTTGAATGGCTGAGGGTGTTTGTAGAAGCGCCGTCCTTCACTGAGTTATGGCAGAAGTGGAAAATTATTGATATTAGGGATGTTATTGTGCTGTCATGTGGCCTTTTTAGTTTCATTTGTTTGGAACGTTTCTGAAGCTCTTAAATAATACCGGCCGTTTAAAAAAATAAAAAAATCATACTAACGTATAAAACTAAAACATACAGTCTGCAAAGCGCATATGTTGGTGGCGCAGACGTCCAGAAGATACGATGACCGTTCACCACAAGGCAGATCGTATATTTGTTTGTCACTTTCTTGGTAAAAAAAAACATAGGTACAATAATTTTACTCTAAATTTTTTTTTCCATTAATGTACTTCAATTTAACTACATATTTACTCGTATAATATTTATTAACCGACTTCAAAAAGGAGGAGGTTATCAATTCGTCTGTATGTATTTTTTTGTATGTTTGTTACACGATTTCCCGTCAATTGGGGACCGATTTGCAAAATGTTTAATTTCAATTTTTAATCGAAGTAGTACACTCTCGATGTGGTCCCATTTCCACCAAAATTAAGATCTGATCATTGGAACTCAGGCAAATCGAGAAGAGCTCTCGAATATTATAGACACTTACACGTGTTTCATATATTCGTTTTCAAAGCTCTGAAGTAGGCTTTACAGATATAGCTAAAAGTACATTATAATTAAACTAAAAAGTCCAAAAAAACATTTTAAATTAAAAACAAAACCGACTTGAAAAAAATAAACTATAAAAATGCACTAAAAATCAATAAATAATTACTTTACTAATCTTCTTCGTTAATTTTGAAGTCGGTGCTAGCTAGAGTTAACCAATTTAGTTCTTTATTAGTAGATTAATAAAGTAATTATTTATTGACTTTTTAGTGCATTTTTAATGTTTAATGTTTATTCTCCCGAAGTCAGTCTTGTTTTTAATTTGAAAAGTTTTTTAATAATCTGGTATTTGAATCAGGATATGGACCAAATTTAGGTTTAGTTATTCAGTTTACAGTAACTAAGAATACATGCGGTTGAAAAAGTAGGTATTTCTAGTAAATCTCTTGCTATCGCGTTGCGATATAAGAAAGAATTATAAAACACGGAAGGGACAACTACAGCTCGGCCTGATTTTACCGTATGCAAAATAGACGAAAACATCACTCCGTAGTATTCTGTTTCCTCCTCTAAAACTGAACCGCTTTTTAATTTTATTTGAGTTTTAGAATACTAAAGACTTGCTATGCCTGTATATTTTGCTTCTTTTAATTTTTGTTAAAATTGTGTGTACAAATACATTCAAAAACTATTTAATAACAGTTAAGAAAAACGTTTAATTATAATTTAAAAAAAAAACATTTCCAATACGGTTTTTTCATATAATTAACAACATAATTAGTAAGAGCGTTATGATTGTAATAAAAAAAACCAAAAATATAACTCAGCCATTTGGATAAATGACTATGAATAAATATTACATAAAATGTTGAAATCTCTCTTTTATGACATATCTCAATATCGAGAAAGCGAAGCACTTCGAATTGCATATACATTTTTGCACAGAATTCAATCTTTCCCAGAAACCCTCGTTCGTTCGATAACTGTTTGCCGACCACTAGAATTTCCTTGTAACTGGGGTTATTAAAGTTTAGAGCTATAAGAATACTATTATTTAGTTATGCGTATAAATTTCTAGAAAATTCTAGAATAACTTTCAGTAAAAATTATTACGTATTCAATAATTATGAGCGCTGATAATCAAAAACTTTGTTTCGGAAAGGTGACATAGATGTCTATGAAACCATATCTCGAAACTTCCAAAATTAAATTTAGTTTATTTACAACAAAAAATAAGTTTCATATTAATTACTCATAATTATTAAAATTCAACAACATTATTATTACATTAATGAAATACTAATTTTTAAAACGTTTATATTTCAAACTAACTGTTTGCCCGCGGCTGCGCCCGCGTTTTAAATATTCTTCACTGTGTAGTATAATTTTAAATAATCGTTGAAAAACAATGTTTTGGTGGTGCTGTCCACTGAAACATATTTTGTTCAAAATTTCATGAGTTTTAATTTTTATTCACGGAACCATAATTATTTTCGAAAAAGAAAAGCAGCCTAAGTTACGTGTAGTAACTTGAGCTATCTACTAAAAAAAGTTTTGTCAAAATTTGACCAGCTATTCCGGAGATTAGCCAGAACAAACAGACAGGCATACGGACAATTAGACAAAGAAAATGTGTTTTTGGTGTACATTTATATGTATTTAGTAAAAAGTTCTTCCTTTGATATTACAAACACAAACTTCACTTATATATATAATATTAGTATAGATAATAATTAACAACAACTATCAAACATGTTCATGAGTACACAAATATTTCATCAAAGTGAGTAATGAATAAAAAATATTCCACTTTTATATTCAAAAATATGCTTCACCATGCAGCTGGTACCAGTTGGAACCGGTCCAAATGTTTGGCCAAACACTTAGCATGGAACTTCAACTAGTTGGCTGAGGGATCATGTACTTTGATTAACGTATTTGAATGTATTTTTTTTTCTAGATTTTTTTCCTTCTTTGTTCGTTTCATTCCAGTATTTAGTGTTAAGTGTTTTATGACGTTTACGTGTTTGAATTTATAATTATATTTTTGAATATTCAGAATATTGTGTAAACTATAGGAAATTCAGTCGGCGTTCTCTGCTTAAATACGTTACAGATTTCACTATAGACACATACGCTTTACTAAAACCACAGTAACTCTTATTCCGAAACATCATTTAATTACATTGCCGGAAATCGAGTTTTAAACTACTGCAAATTAAAAATAATAAAATTAATTACCTACTAAAAATAAAGACGTATTATAAAATACAATTTAAAATTAATATGCTTTATAATAGATTGTAAAATATTTATTATTTTATATGATAAGAGTTTCCATTTTAATTAACAAATTATATTGTACTATGGAGCATGTTCCTTATAATCAATAATGGAAATATTTAGGCAATGTACACTGATATACAGTTTATCAGATGTTAAGTCACCATTGTAGTCTTTGTTTATTTACAAGTAATCGCAAATGAAGACCTTGTTTTATCAGAATTTAGTCTATTACTAACAAATCTAAAACACCTAGAAATATCTCGTGAGATAGTATGTTTATGTAATCTAAATACTGAGCAGTATGATCGCCATATTGTTTTGCATTAGAAAATTTTATATTTAACCTGAACTTAAACAGAATATCTTTGCTTTTAGATTATTCTATCAACGATAAATTTATTTAGTTAAGTAATATCCATGTATGTAATTCAAATAGCCTTTGAGCACTAACCTGTCGTTTACGCCAGCTTTCCATTGTTTTTCTATTGTCTCATTCGTATGGGTAATCGACATATTAAGGGCGATACAAAAAACGTGTACACGCAAAGGAATATATATAAATTTTAGTCATGATAATTCTGAATCGAGTGTTTAAGCATATTTATTAAATACGCTCTTAACGTTTGTAGGTATACAAATATTAAAATTAATATTCTTACCTCATACTGAAAGGCGCCTCGCACTCTAAACACACTTGTACTAAACTGCGGTATGCACCGGCACGTACTATGGACTAGTTAGCACTTACATAAGTACATATGTTAGTGTCTACAAACATTTTAATCGACTACATATGCGCTAGCTAGTGTAGCCGATGCACCGAACTTACATAGATAGTTTTTATAATTTCACAGAGTAGACTTTCACACAGAGATTGCAAAATCTCATAAATTCGCATTTTGCAAATCAAATTTATAAGTCCATATTTTTTTTTTTTACTTACAATTTACGTATAGGTTAATTACAAATAGTCAATAACGACAACATAATTAAATTAGTCTCTTTTTTGATAAATTATTACTAAACATTTGAGCATTATCCACTCTTCTCTCCTCAGTTGAGTAAATCATCTTAAATGTATGTTTAAAACTGCAGAAGCAAAGTTTTAATTTTCATTATTCAACGAGTATGTCAGAATTATGACTCTTTATGTCGTGAATTCAAGTATATCACGGATTCTTAATTTCTGGTTCATTTTTCTCGTAATTTTGTATTTTTACGTCCTGTTCATTATTAGGTACATTTGAAGTACAAATATCAGTGAATATATTAAATCAAGATAGAAAGGATATATGTTAATCTTACATTATATTTTATTAGAACAGTCAGAATGCACTTTTACCATTGGTATCCGGGTCACTTGACTTCCAAATAGTGTCTAACTACATGTCTTTATTAACAAGGTTTTACAAAATAGACTTATTTTTGAACATTTTCTGAAGAAAAATTTTTTTTACCGCTTTAAATGATGGAAGGATTTTTACTTCATAAAGGTAAAGGTGCCCAGATGCTGATTAGGGAGCAAATACGAGTATTACCGAGAACATTAAGTGGTCACTAATTTAAACAAACACATATTTAGGATCGGTATCCAGAACACAGCAGATTTCAGATCTGGCAAAAGCATGTTCAAGATCTGGAGTATGTTATTTGAGTATGTAACCGAGTTCTAGGCAACTAGATGATTTTAAATATTGAACATCGATTAAATAACAGATGAAAAACGAATTCCTTTTGCCAAAAAAAAAAAAATCTGCAGAATATTATGATCATAGGATCTGCGTTAGCGTTCCTAGTATAGGGTAGTTAAATTCATCTTTAATCACAATAATATAGTACTAAATAAACTTGAGTAGCCCGTTTAAGAATAATAATACATTTGTATGTATATCAGTTCAATGTATAGTATAAGTATTTAAAAATAATTATTGTACAATATACTGATAAACACGTATTTAAATACAAATAGAACTAAAAAAATTAGACAACATGTACGAAATATGTAAATATATACATAAATACTCGTGCATATGAGTATTTACTGAGTATAATATTGTTTCGATTAAGGTGCCATTTTAATCAAACATACGCCCACTAAAAGGAATCGAAGCGAAGCCAGAGGAATTGTAAATATTATGATATGTGTATTTCATAACTATAGAGAGATGACACGTTTATTTATTCTGTACATTAAAAAAAAAACAATAACTTAAGGTCATTTTACATCAAACGGCATACCTTATGAAAGACTTATTGTGCATTCCTTTAGAAAATGTATGATATACTTAACACAGGATTAAAAATAAGTTTAAAGACTTGTAAATTGTGATTTACAGTTTTGTATATCTAAAAACTAGTAACATGAGATCAAAAAATCTATTTGCTTACAGCTAAATGAAAAGTCTTCACAATATTTAAGGCTAGACAATGTAAACAGGTGGTCATTATTATTTTTGTTATCTCAAATTGTTTGAAAACCTCTTAAAATCGTTAGTCAAATACATCTGTGCTAAATTCTAACATGTCGATGCTTCACTGACAACGAAAATATTCCAAAAGTTTGCAGAACTAAGTTTGTACGATCACTTGAGTCATTATCTAATACAAATAAAATCAAGTTGCATTGAGATTTTTTACCAAAGTTTTTATTTTGTTATTGAGATCACGCTACTTCGCAGTATTTTGTTTTGTTTTTTAATAGTATTCGAATATTTTATTATCTGTAGACTTCACAAGTTTAAAATCTAAATAACAACGGGAAACCTTTATTTAAGCTTTAACTGTCACTTTTAGCCACAAATCCTAATTTATCTGAATTTCATACATTAATAGATTACTATATTATTCTTAAATAAGTTAGATGAAGTTTATGGTACATTAGGTAAATTTGATTTCAAAGTTTGTTAAAGTTATTGTTGCGCCTAGGCTGAATTAAGAAGGAAAACTTCTGATTTTTTTTCTTTCAATTTCTTAATAATTATTAAATTATATCTTTTTTATATGTTTGTAAACATCACAAACGTTGTGAATATTTTGGTATCAACAAAATATGATAATTACTAATACACAATAACTGTTAATTGTAAAAACTGTTTCATTAATTAAAGAAATAAGCTTATAACCAATAAAGTGATGAATAATGATGGCGCAGTGGTGGCAATAGTGCGGCCAATTTCCGCGTCATTGGACGTGGGTTCAAATCTTCCTATTCAACTCTAAAATCAGCCTGAGCTTTCGATGAAGGAAAACATCGTGAGAAAACCATAGCAGTAGGGCATTTCCTAATAATGCCCGCCTAGGTAGCTACCACTCTTAAGTTTGGAAACCTGTCGCCAAATATCCATAGATGTGTTCCGGTAGCATCACTTGAGAACCAGTACCTCTAGGGTAAGTGTGTGTACCCTGGACCAAATTTTCAATTAACATCAGGTGAGATTGTGGTTAAAGCATATATTCTATAAAAAATTATGTATGTACATATAAACTGTTCCAATATATATTTTCAACACTTAGGTCTCTGTTTCAAGACTACACTGTATTTAAGGTAGGTGTTAATCGAAGTGCCCGCACGCTCCAGTAACCCGTCGCGGCTCTATACCCAGTTAGCCCCACTTTACCCTGTTTGTTCTTAAAGTTACATTTCACCCGCAAACACCCTTTTCCGGTGAGATTACTCGAAATATCGCCTTTTTGTGGCCGCACCCGACCTGACTACTTTTGGACAAACAAGGGCCTAACTGGTCATAAAATACCATTTTATTTATAAATAAAAGTAAAAGTTACTGACTTTGAAGGTGTATTAGGAATAGAGAGGTATTTATTTACCAACATACTTCATGAATTTTTTAATTCATTTACCTCATTAACCACAGTTACGAGTATTTTGAGTTATGTATTTATATTTTTTTTCGTATACATAGTATATAAGTATTGTATATTGTTTCATAAATAAAAAAATAAAGTTGTATAATAACAGTCCTTTTTAATTGGGATAATCAGAATAAAATAACAAAACGGTTTCAAGTTAAATATGATTTAATTTCGTAATGTTTCTTAGCAATTATATTTCATTTTCAGCAACTGAATACTTATTATAAGAAACGTTAATACAATAAAGTGTCATATTAACAATTTTATTAAGTATTTAAGCGCATATTCTGTTAATCTATATTATATACTGGAATGTCAATGTCTTTAATTGTTTGTTCACTACATAAATACTATGGAATGACGCAGGAATGTAGAGCAACGTCTAAAGTTCACATTGTTTTGGCGACATTTATCACAATAATTAACTGATTCTATAAATAGTTGATAATTATTATTGGATTAAAGTATTATTAACTGTATAGAGCGTGATCGAATCAGGAACAAGGAGATCCGCAGAAGAACAAAAGTAAACGGCTTTACCCTAAGAATTGCTAAACTTAATTGGCAGTGGGCTGGGCATATTGTTCGCAGAACCGATCCCAGTTGGGCCCAACGGGTTCTCGAATGGGTACCACGCACCGGAAGACGTAGCGTGGGTAGGCCCCCCACACGGTGTACCGATGGCCTGGTGAAGGTCGCGAAAACCCGCTGGAAACGGGTGGCGCAAGACCGGTCGTTGTGGAGATCTTTGGGGGAGACCTATGCCCAACAGTGGACGTTTTTCAGTTGAATGGTAGAGTACAAATTTAATTCATATAAAATTTTTACGCAAAGATCCTTCATTTAAATGAAAATCGGTTGAAACAGAAATATTTCAATACAGATGTATAAATTTTTAAGATTCAGTTAATCATTTTACATTATACATGTGAGTAAATATTAGATAATATAAGATATAATAACACTGTTTATTATTTTTCTAAACTTTTATAAGTATGTACTTTTTTTCTTTAAAATCGCTTTCATGTTATTATCTATCAAAAGTTATATGATTTGGTTTACAATTAAAATATGTAATATGTGGTAGGAAACAATTTTGTTTTTAAGTATATGTATGGTTAATTTCCAAGTAAAGAATAAGATCGGCTAACATGAAAACGATTATAAATAAATGTTGTAATTTAAGATAAATACAGATATTATAGACAACAATTGTACATTCTAGTTAAAATGCGAACACTTAGTCATACATTGCCACCACACTATGGCACAGATCTTAAGATATATCATCATTATATTAAATACAATTTTTATTGGTAATATATACTTCCTATAACTGTGAATAAGATACGAATTTTTCGGTATAGTTTGAAAAGATTGATGAATTTTTAATTGAAAAATTACTACAAGACTCGGCAGATATCGACAAATTCCATATTAAGGAGATTCAAAAAAAAACCTTCACTCGCATACGTACGTACTCTTAAAACAATATTTACAAAGTGCTCAAAATAATACAATTAACTTCACAGAAACGCAAGAATTAGAGTAATTTATGTTATTAAAGAAAAAAATATTTCAGTACCTACATATATGAAGTTAGTAAATGAAACTAAGTCATATCGACTGTAGCTAATGACAAGAGAGCGGTCTGTCGGATAATAGATTTTATATACCCATAATTAAATAAAACATTTTTTTTAAATACAATTTTACATCTAACATCTACGTTTACAAATTTCTGATTAACATATTCATCGATAAATAAGTAAACACGATTGTTTTTTTTTAGTAGTATATATTTACAAGCAAATAACACAATCAGTACTTAACAGTAAGCGTTTTAAATAATAACACACTGAGAATTGACGTAAAAGCGTTTCGCTACACTTAGCCGGAGTAATAGAGAGTCCGAACTGTGGCTATGCATTGACAAGGATGGTGTCCCACTGCAGAGATATCGACACGCGATCGCATAGCTACAACATTCAGCGGTGGTCTATGTGAAGACTCGTGACCGGCGAGACAACTGTTTACTCTTTCCACAGAAAACCTTTTTTCTTTTTAGAGCACGAGCCCGACCGTGCTGGTACATGAGCAAACGAGCGCCATGATGTTACACCACCTTAAGGAATTTCACAACTCCGGTCGTCGGCTTGGCGTTTTTTTCACCCCATTCAAATGTTTGCTCTCTCGCTTCAGCTACCATTCATGCGGCGTTTGTGACACCGCGGCCACCGCGCCTAACCTAACGCTATCCAGTCCACGTCACTGTAATAATACTGCGATAGTTGACTAATACTCTGTCACACTCAAAATGTCCATCGACAGCTGGCAACGGAACGCGTGAAGCGTTGAAGCGTAAAGCTGCTAACTCACCAGCGACGACCCTCTATTTACGTGCCGTCGCAATTCCTTCGCCTTTGATGCCTACCATGATGATGGCGAACACTGTGGCAGTTTGGTTTGATGGAGTTTTGCGGCGGAGGTCGCCTACGCTGCGGACGCCATTTGGTGTTGGCAAGCATCGTATTGTGCTCGTTGATGTCGAAGTCGTGGGCTTCCTTCATGAAGGAGAAACACTTGTGCAGTCGCTCCGGGAGGCGGCCCTTGCCTCGACGCAGTTGTACGCCGCGCCGGTTGAACCCTATATATCGGTCTTCGTTCTTCACCAGATGGTATCTGTTGTAGCCGTCCACAAATTCCTCTTTGAACAGGCAGTTGGGTTGTCTCTCTGCTTGAAATCGCGTCTGTTGGCGAACACAATACTTATTAGTTGGCATAAAAGTAATCGGCCCACTTAGTCATACCGGTAAGCAGCAGTACTGATGCTGCTCTGTTTTGATCTAAACAGATTTAGTTGACCTTATACATGAGACGTACCAACAAGGTAGAACAAAAAAACTTCTAGAAGTTGATTGTAAATATACAGAGTATTGGAGCTGCTACTGAATAATATACAAACTAAATTGTAAAATAATCTTTATTACACAACTAATATAATTGTAGCCTAATATCATCATCACGAGCAAATATTGAAATTAGAAATGATTACTTGAACTTAATATATTATTTTTTATAGACAAATAATGTTATGAAATAGGTCAGTTATTTACTGGATTATGATCATTTTAGTTTCTTTTAAGCAGGCATACTAATGTGTAACTTGTAATAAACTATCAATTTATAACCTATATAATAATAATAGGACAAAAAATTCTGTTAACAAATTACGGAATTATTTTTCCAAACTTGTTGTACAACTTTTTCGAAATAATGACAACTTTGAGTATATAAAACTTACTGTTATCAAGTGTATAGAATTATATGTACTTTTCTTAGTTTTCATACAACGCTTTAGCAACATAATTTTCATTCTGTTAGAACTATCCAACGAGTTTTTGTTGTTTGTACTTAAAATTTATGTTCTATATTACTATTAGAGATACATTTCGGTCGTGCATAATAGCCAAAGTAAATTACGCAATTATTTAAAAACTACAACAAAACATACCAAAATCACGCCAAACAGTCTAATCCCCCAAAACTTATATGTCGAATCATGATTTGAATAAAGAATTAATAACTCACCAATCGTCTGCCGACGAGCCTGGATCGGTTGAAGCAAAGGTACATGTCCTGAATGGGCGAGTAGATGAGTAGTTCTAAGCTGAATCGCGAACTGATGGTGAGATTCGCTGCAACAAGAAAAAAAACAGTACATTAACCTACATGTTTATATAGGAATTACTTTCAATACTCATAAGATTGTAGACTCATTCTTAAATAGTATGTCATACACACGAAAGCGATGGACGAAGGATGTACCAAAATCGAATATAACCATTGATTCTAAAAAAAATTAGGTCCAGCCCTTTCAACGTGGGACTGCATGGATTGGAGAATATTGTATTGATTGGAGGATATTTTATTGATTACGCTAACGAAGTTAATTTATTAATGAAACAGACCTCTAATGAAAAAAAGTGTACATAAATCTTGACTACGTTGAAATACGGTTATTTACTGTGAAAGAAAGAATTACGTAAAAAATAAATGAACTAACAAACACTATAGCACTATTTCATTACAAAACCAAATCATTACAAAAAAATCAAACATTTTAAAACCGTGAAACAGTTTGAAATAAAATGTATCCCAAGTCGACTATATCAAAACATTTGATAGTTAACTAAAGTTAAAAACCGACCAATGAGAACCATAAAAATTAAAATTAAACTTTCTACAACCTCCTCGGAAACCAATACTTGAATTAATTAATTCATAATAACACATTAATACCTACCTACATAGAAAGTAAACATTCAAGGAATTCCTGATCTGTGTTTGCGTCTGTCTTGATTACTACACCATGGGCGATTACTTTTCTATTTAAATAAACACCATAGGGAGTTATGGGAAAGTATATCTGTTATTTTAAACGATATGTTTCATTCAACCTATTAGTCCTTAATGTGTCGTACCCATAAAAATGAGACAATAGGAAGACAATAGGTAAACAATGGAAAGCTGGCGTAAACGCCAAGGTAGTGCTCAAGGGGTTAAAGAGGGTACGCGGTCGGCAACAAATTTATAGAATAGGTATTTCAAAAATCGCGTTACACCCCAATGAAAAGGGTCAAGTACGGCTCGGCCTGACTATAGGTATCCAAAATAGAAAAAAAATTCACTTCGTTTTCTCCATCAAAACTAGACTTATTTTAATTTTTCTTCTAATTATAAAAGAAGAAAGATATTTTAGTCTATGCCACTAAGTTTTCATATTATTGTTTGTATTTTATTTTATCCGTCAAATTTGTTTAATGGGTGTCTAAAAAAGCATATATTCTCATTATCAGAGCCAGCCCTAAAGGTTTTAGCGTGTTACTATATCTTCACTCATCGACCAGGTCATACTATGATCAAACAGTAACCTTCCATAGTATAAAAAAGTTAACATAATATAGGTTAGTTTATATAAATATTTATTTTGGTTAAAACCAAGAAACATAACCTAAAAGTCATTGTCTTTAACATAAAAATGTTGAACAAGCTTAAAATGAATAAATGCACAAGATAATGAGATTAACATGTAAGTAAATGAAGATGTGTTTTTGTAAATAAAAACCACTTTTTAAACATTTATGTTTAAACTTGTTCAAATTTAATTAAATTCATTAATAAATAAGATGAAGTATATTGTTTTACAATTGAGGTTTATATTATACGAAGAATGGTAAACCTGCAAAAGTGAACGGGTGTTAAACAGAGTCCGATTTTTTTATACAAAAACTTTATACGTTTAACTTTATACTTTTGAAATAAATAAAAATAAATATTGTGATAAACACAATGACTCGTTTCAATATATATATATATATCCCGCTAATAAAAGATTGTCAAAATAAAATTTAATGTTGATTAGAGCAAAGAATGGAACTGTAAAAGATTCACATTTTCCGAAGACTCACTATCCTTGCAATGTACTTAATAATAATAATTTCATACATAAATCAACTGAGTAATTATGTTATCAATATATAAATTAATCATCATAACGTTGTAATAAATTGCTTTTTTTTACGTAATCAATGTATATACGGAGTCGACAATAAAAAAGTTTTCTTTTTACAACTGGTAAATACGTTAACAAATATATATTAATATAATTTAAAGCGATGATAGCTTAGTTGGTTGTGCTGTCGGATTTCGTGTCAATGGACGTGGGTTCAAATCCACCTATCCAACTCTAAAGTCAGCCTAAGCTTTCGACGAAGAAAAATATCTCGAGGCGAAGAAGCAAGGAATTAAAGAGGTTTTACTTAAAATAGTTTTTACGGAACAAGTATTGTGGGAAACAATCTGAGAAAATTTTAAACTTTGAAATAAAGTGTTCGACACTTTTATCAGTTAATGTAAATGCTAAATGCTTGGAACATATAATGGTATTTGACTAAGTTAACTCTATAAAAGTAACTATAATTATCATTCTAATGGTCGACATACTGTTTTCAACTATATAAGGTCGGTTTACATGCCGATAAAAACTATTTAAAAAAGAATATTACAGGAGTGCACATTTGTTTTTGATAATAATTCTTTGTACAATATGTGTGTACGTAAATTTCCATATATCAGAGCGATATTAAATTTATATTATGACTAACAACAAAGTATAAGTCACTGAATAAATCTCTATGTAAACAACTATCATACTTATCTACCTATACTAATAAATAAAATTGAAGTTGATGTTTATGATATAAAAAGAACAATTTTTTACTAAATGCATATACACGTATATACGATACCTTGACTAAAAAAAAATACAATTTTTTTTAATTTTTGTATGCTTATTTGTTTGTTTCGGCTAATCTCCGGAACTGCTGAACCGATTTTGACGGAACTTTTTTGGCAGATAAGTGAAGTTACTCCGCGTAACCTAATTTTGCTTAATATAAATTTGTGAGATATATCTTTGCTTAATGTGTCGAGTACCCATAAAAATAAGACAATAGGAAAACAATGGAAAGCTTAAGTAACTGCTAAAGGGATTAATGTTAGTAGTAAATAAAAATTTGTAAATAAAAGAAAAGCAGTGCGGAATATACACGAAACGCGGGCGCAGCCGAGGGCACACGTGAACATCTAGTAAAAAATAAAACAAACGCCATGTAACACGACCGCTTATGGAGAAATAACATAAAAATGGAAAGCTCGCGTATGGAATTCGTGGTCCACAAGCAACAGGCATCGAATAAAAATAGGTAATTAATAAAGCTAAAACTATGCCGTGTCGGACACGCCGGCCGACACCGTTCGAGTCAATTCAATTAACATTAAAACTGAATTATTATAAGAATGATTTTTATACGATTAGATAATAAATTTGTACATAATTTCTATGAATGTGACCTGTATGTGTGTGTGTGAACGCGGAAAAACAGTATCGTATGTTTGAACATAGAGGAAATGAGGTGATGTTTTATGACGGATTGGATTACTACTAATAAAGAGTTCGGTAGTAGTTTCAATATTTATTCGTGGTAGTAGTTTATGTAATTTTTTATTGCTGAAAACATTTCTTAACTCTACTCCTTTTTGTTGGTACTGTTAATTCATTTATCAGTCGTAACGTAACGTTTTGAACATCCGTGAACTAGTTTATCTATTAGAAATGTTATTAAAACTATATTTATTTTAGAGTACTAATAACAAACTGATAGTCTTTTGTTGTACTTTATATGATTAGTGCTTTGGTCGCAATTTCACCTCATGTTTAACGATGTGGCCCAATATTGTAAACAGACTAAACTTAGAAGTTTTTGGATGGTCATTGATTTTCAAACTTGAGGATGGTACTTAAGTAGGTATAGAATTAAAAGTCTCAGAACGGCAATAGTCGCAGGCGGAGTGAAACCATTACTAGTTGGCCTTAAATGGTCCCGTACGACTTACGTTATATTCCGATGGTGATTACGTAAATCCGTGTTGCTTACACATTACTTTTTAGCTTCAGTATTAAGCGTTTGTTTGTCTGGAATTATCGCTCTAAGCATTATTACTCTATGTAAACAAGTATTTGAAAATATCCAACCATAATATGTTTTCCTTTAAAGAAGGCATGAGTTAATTATAGAACAGAATGTAATTCGAACCGACATCCATCGTTGCAGTAACCGACCATAATACCACTAAGTTATCATCACTTTCTTAATAGTATTCAGTCTAAGGTAAACGAATGTAAAAACCAAGAAAGACGCGAATTCAGACAGTTGGATGATATTCAGAATTATGTAAAGATAACAGAAGAGCTTGAAAATAATAGCTGCAAATAGATCAATTTGAACGTAGTGAACTAAGCTAAAAACCCATAAGTAAAGTCTTAGTAATTAAGAAAGTCCAAGGTATGGCAAACATTACGGTTACAAAGGTTTGTTATTAAATTCTAACAGTATGCTCTTGTACATACGGAAGTAAAAAAAAAGTCGGAAAAAGATGACCCGAAACGATTTTTTTATGTTTAATCCCTTTAGCACTGACCTGGCGTTTACGCCAGCTTTCCATTGTTTTCCTATTGTCTCATTTTTACGGGTAATAGACATATTAATAATAAAATAATTGAATTTAATTATTCTAAATGATTTTATTCGCAAAATGAGAAGAAATCAAACGATATTACATTACATATTGTATCCGCTAACAAATGCTACGATAGCAGTACGGAAACATCATTGAATTAGTTAATGTAATAAATTACTTTAATACTCTATTTAATAAATAATACTAACTCTAATTACATATTTACCGTATTTCTATCATATATTATTAGCACATATGATCTAACATATGTTAGATTATAGAATCAACAAAAATTTATCTCGTATCTATCAAATCTATTATTATCATGGGTGCGTATTCCTGAACAGGCGATTATTAGAACAATGATACAACAAGTAAGACCTTAACATGTTGATTACCCATAAAAATGAGACAATAGGAAAACAATGAAAAGCTGGCGTAAACGCCAAGTTAGTGTTGAAGGGGCAATTTTCTTTAGTTTTACAACAATTATAAAACTGCCTCGGTGGCACAAAAGTATTACGGTACGACTGTCGTTCTGAGGTCTCGGGTTCGATCCCCGGGTAGGGTCAAGTGATATTGAGTTTTTCTACTCAGTATCATCCCGGAGTCTGGAATTTGTGCCCAATGTGGCTACAGGCTCTCGCCTCCTGTCACATCTGGGACGGATTTTAGCTCGGCGAAATGTGGGTGGTGTAGTTCGTTATTCAACTCTGCCTAACCCTTTTTTTTCCCTCCACCTATTTCTTTGAATGCCCCGGTACTGAGCTGGCATTGACCGCGGCACTCGACGGCTGGCTTAGCGAGCCCCATTCCTCCACGTCCGAATATCCGTCCTTCAGATTGAGGTACCTCTTCTCTTATACTCAATCTCCGTGGCGTGGAAAAACATCATCATAAATGCATCGTCACCCCATCATATCGTAGACGACGCCTTCCTCCTGTCGACTCTGCCTAACCCTTCGGGTATAACAGGCGTGAGCCTATATTATGTTATACTTTATAAAACAGAGCACTGATAACTATAGGCATTGTTTTAAAAGGTTTTATTGTTTATTCCTTGTTGGCAAACGATATTTGTGCGTTGTTCCTAGTATGCTGATGCCAGATGATCAAAATTTGAGGGAATATAAATTTTGTTTATATTGGTAACACTCAATTTCGACATTAGCTACAAAAAAAGAGAAATCAGTTGATTAACAAAAGAGAGTAACGGTATTGAATTGTGTTATCTTTCCTTATGTATTAATAGATTCATAAGAATAATACTTTATAAATGTTAATAAAGTTATTTGACATAAAAACTGCAACTTTAACCACAATAACTAAAATACACGTCAAACTTACTCAAGAATAAGTACCCCATTATCAACTTAGTATGAGTTGATTTCAAAAATATAATGTTTAAATTAAGAATGAATGAGGAAGTAATAATTTGAATACAGAATATTTTTTTATTTAACTTTTATATTATCCAATAATAATACAATAACAATAATATTAACAAATGTTTTCTATTCAAGTTTATTTTAGTAATTTAATTTACCGAAATTACAAGCAACACTACAGTAAGTTGATATGAATGATTATGTGTTTTATGAACGTCATTAAGTGGATATGCGGTCGACAACAAATTTGATAAATACTTACTTCAGAAATCTATTGCTATCGCGTAGCGCCTAAAAAAGAGTTATAAAACACGAAAGGGACAAATGCAGCTCGTGCTGATTTTCCTTATGCAAATCAGACAAAAACATCACTTCGTATTCCCCTATTTCCTTCTAAAAAACTGGGCCGATTTCAATTTTTCTTTAAAGAAAGACTAAGAATGAATTTGGTTATGCCTCTACGTCTAGATTTTATTCATGAAAATTCTATTACGAACGTCTGAACGCGATAATAAAAATTTGGCATTTTTTTTTTAATTTATGGAAAAAATCAAATCGTAAGGGCATGGCGGTAGTGAACATATTATATGGTAGGAAAATGTATTATATGATAAAACATCCAGGGATAAAACAGGGGAATACGTTTGTATGGAATAAACGCCGCTCGCATACGTTTAGAAAATATGAAAAACATTTAAAATTTCATAAAACAAAGATAATAATGTATATGAAAGTTTTCAAAGTCACGAGCATACTGCAGATATATATTCGCTTTAATTCTTTTGGAATGTTTTACATTGAAACTATAGTTTCAAATCACAGTGAGTTCAACGTAAATGTTGATCGATCGAATGAATATCGTAATTACTATATGGTAATTAATTAATTGCTAGTCAAAGGGAATTTCTTTCAAAATTAACGGGCCTGGTGTAAATATTGCCCAACCTTCGTAATGTAGACCGGGCTAATTTTGTAAAGACAACATAATCTCGAGTCGCCAAAGTAAACACTACTTTGAAGTGACGCCGACGCATAAATTTCACTTTTGTTAAACATTGTTTTATTGTATACACGTACAACACGGTGTAAATTAATATTAGTGTAGTTTTAATTAAAAGTAAAATTAATTATGAATAGCATAACGGAATTAGCATAATTCTTCAGATTACAAGAAATTAAGAATACAATTTTTTCTGTTATACGTAAGATTAATTTGTCGGTTTAAAGCGACATGTATTAATTACATTGGTATATATTTAAATGTCTTGTATAAAGTACGGGCAGAGTAATTTTATGTTTGGAAGCGAAATTTAATAACGCAAAAGTGTTTTATCTTTATTGTCTTATTATTTTGAACTGAATAATGATTATTTGATTTTTTTTTAAATACAGCTTAATAAAGTGTATATTATTGTAGTGCCTAATATTGTTCTTTAGGTTTGTTACAACAAATTATTAATTATATACTTTCATATTTTATATAAAAACTACAAATTAGTAAGTGACGCACTGATCTCGGGGTCAACGACTGACTATCACAAAACGATAACGTCGTATCGATCGATATCTTTGTGCTTATTACCTGAATTCTCCAAAGAGTCATCGGCATTGCATATTATATACGTTTAGATTTGATTTCATGTTAATAATTTTTTTTATGAAAAAAATTAATTTATATTAACGGTTTAAAACTATTTATTAAGATTTTATAGGAACATGCACATGTAAATTTTTAGCATATCTATTACCGTACAAATAATAATCTATTTGTCAATCCCACCTGATACTAAGTGGTCGCCGTCATTATTGCTTTACCGCTGCTTTAATTATTGTTATTGTTCCTTAGCAAAAGCATTATGAAAGTTATTTTACCTAGAGGGTTTTAAATCGAAATCATTTGGTTAATTCTCTATATTAGATATTAGATGAAGTGTAGTAAAAAAAACAGACAGTCAGGGAATCAAAAATATTTATATGTTCTTCACAATGATTATACTAATAATATTTAATAATAAAAACAACCGGTTCAATAAAAGTTAGTAAGAAAAAATAACCGATTTTCTATACTAATAAATAAAATTGAAGTGTCTGTTTGTAATATAAAAAATAACATATTTTTACTAAATACATATGAATGTATTTACGATACCTATTTTAAAAATACAATTTTTAAAATTTTTGGTCTGTCTGTCCGTCAGTCTATTTATTTCGGGTAATCTCCGGAACGGCACTACTCATTTTGACGGGATTTTTATGGCAGATATTTGAGGTTATTCCACGTAACTCAAGCTACTTTAATTTTTAATAAATAAGATCTAAAAAATTTAACAAAAAAAATTTAACTCCTGAAATGTGAATAAATTCCGATCCAATGCACAGTTTTACTGCCAGGTATTAGACTTTGTGAAAAAATTTTTGATAATGTAAGTAGCACAATTTTTTTTTTAAATATAATTAGGGATCCGTATAAAAAATATTAAAACTATATTACATAGTGAAAAGTATATGAAACGCGTGCGTAGTCGCAGGCATCCAGCTAATTTAAAATAAAACTAAAGAATGCTCTAGATTATAATAATAAATCATAAAATTAAGTCACAAAATAAGACAATTTAGATAACGTTGCATAAACAAAGAGACTTAATATTTTTTAATTAGCCGCATGATAATTTTATTTGATATCTTGAAGCAGGTGTATCTTATGTATTTACAGTATATGGCATTGACATGAGCTCTGATTGTGGTTAATGCAGAGATAAATGAGCCCCAAATAGGTACGTTTCTAAACCGCAAAAAAAAAATTATAGTGTTTCAAATTAAATGTCGAATTAGCGTACTCTTTTATATAAACCTTACGTGTGTGTATTCTATTCGCACGATAAAGTTTAATATAAAGTTTTTAAAATTATATTTATCGGAAGCGGTCAATAGTATAGTGGAGATAGTCAATAGTACAGTTGATAGGGTCAATAGTACGGGTAATAGATGGAATAATTATCAGGGCAATAGCGAATTGAGTCAAATAATGATGATAAATTATTTTACAATACTTATATAATTGAATATTTAGGAAGACTAATGATATATTCATAATAAGAACCTTGCTAAGCTATTATTGTAAAAAAATAAAATTTCTTCCTTTGATTTATAACTACCGTAAAACGGGGTTTATAGTAATCATGGAGTGAAAAGAAAAAAAAAAAAAACATAAAAAATTTGAATGTCATATTTTGTCACTAATAATAAAAAATAAAATTAGTAAATTAAGCACCAACATTTTTTCTTTGTACCGACACTGTGACACTTTGACGTAATTCGATGTTATCATTTTGATCAATTCCAAAATACTGTCTATGACTGGGTACATTTCAACTAAGGCGACTTTTATTTCACGTTTACTTGCATCTTAAAATATTTAAATCAGGTAAAAGTAAATTGGAATTATATATCATTTCACGTATGCACTATTCACTGCAAAAATGGGGTGAATTTTACCTTTGTATATCTCTCTATTAACTACGTTTAATGGGTGGGTGAGTATAAATATTGACTGTTTTATTAATTTTACAAATCTAGTTCCGCAGCGTGAACTCGTCGCGAATTTCCTCCGCGATCGTCAAATAGACGTGTTTCTTGTCCAGGAAACCCTACTGAAGCCCAAAGATCGCGATCCTAAGATCGCGAATTATAATATCGTTCGGAACGATAGATTGCCCCCAACTAGGGGCGGTGGTACCTTAATTTATTATAAGCGGTCTCTGTACTGCACGCCGCTAGACCCTCCTGAGCTAGAAAACTTAGAGGTTTCTATATGCAGAATCGGAATGACCGGCCATCAGTCGATCGTTCTGGTGTCTGTATATCTCTCGCCCAATAAGCGCATATTAGCTTCCGATTTAGGGAAACTTTTCTCTCTCGGAGACTCCGTCATTATCGCGGGTGATCTCAATTGCGGGCACACCCTTTGGAACAGTTCGAGTAATACCAGTAATGGGATTGCTCTTACTGAGCTGATGGATGAGCTCGATTTTGAGGTCATCGCTCCTTTAGAGCCTACCCATTTCATGCCGCACTGCCGCCCGACAGTGCTAGACGTAGCTATCCTTAAAGGGGTTCGGCTTCCTGTGCGTCTCATACAAGTCGTACACGAACTCGACTCCGACCACCGCCCAGTCATTTTACAGTTAGGTCATTCGGATGACTCTAGCCCGCCAGTTGTAAAGGTCGCGGACTATTACAAACTCGGCAGATATCTCAAGGACCATCAGTCCTCCCCCCCGCTCGACATGATCCCCGACGTACTGGATACGCCTGCGGACACGGATCTCGCGATCGCCTCTCTGGTTGAGCATCTCAACACCGGAATCAGGGAGACCTCGAAAGAGGTACAAGCGGCGAACGATCGCCGCTTTATACTCCCTGATGACGTGAGAGCTCTGCTCACCCAGAAGAATGCCGCGACCCGTGCCCACGACGCGTATCCGACTGAGGAAAATCGTGCACGCTTACGTTCCTTGCGTAGAGCGGTGAAAGACCGCATAGATCAGCTCCGTGATAACAGGTGGAACAGTTTCCTCGAGGAGCTGGTACCTTCCCACCTCGCGTACTGGAAGCTTGCACGATCGATGAAGATGGACCGTTCCGTCGCTAGTATGCCCCCCCTGGACAGAAACACTCAGGGTCTTCCACCCGCATTTGACGATGACGACAAAGCCGAGTGCTTAGCCGATAGCCTCGAGCAGCAATGTTCCCCCGTCATTGACAACGTTGACGTCCTCCACGTCTCCGAAGTAGAGTCCTCGGTACAGGACCTAGACGCTCTTTCCCCGGTTGTTCCCCTCACACCTGTCACCTGTGATGAGGTCATTACAACCATTAAGGGCCTTAAGCCTAGAAAATCTCCCGGTCCGGACGGGATCAGGAATGAAGTGCTTAAGCTTCTTCCGCCCCGTCTCATCGCGCTACTGGTCTGCATCTTCAATGCGGCCATCAAAAACCACCACTTTCCAGCCGCCTGGAAAGAAGCGATAGTGATAGGTATACACAAGACTGGCAAAGATGCCAAGTCTCCCGATAGTTACCGCCCAATCAGCTTGCTAAGCTCAATAGGTAAACTCTACGAGCGGATCCTTCTGAACCGACTCCTCGTAGTGATAGAGGACAAAAATCTCTTGCCTCCCGAACAGTTTGGTTTCAGAGCCAGACACTCTTGCGCGCACCAAGTGCAACGCCTCACGGAGCACATCCTGTCAAATTTTCATCGAACCCCAAACACACCCTGGCGTACGCTCGCTGTCTTCTTCGACGTCGCTAAGGCATTCGACAAGGTCTGGCATGCCGGCCTTGTATTTAACTACTAGCTAGGTTAGGCGTCCCTGACACATTAGTACACATCCTACGCGATTACCTTTCGAATCGTAGTTTCCGCTTTAGAGTAGAGTCCGCTCTCTCTTCAGCCCGCCCGATCCGCGCAGGAGTCCCCCAGGGCTCCATTCTGGCGCCTGTCCTCTTCAACCTTTACATAGCGGACTTACCAGACCTAAATCCGAACCTGAAAGACGACCCGCTCGAAGGAGTGGCGGCTAGTAAGGTTCATTTAGGTCTCTATGCCGATGACACGGTCATCTATTTTTCGTACAGACATAGAGACACTCTCAGATCCCGCGTCCAAAAGGCTGTTAACATCTTAAGCTTTTGGTACTTGAAGTGGCGCATAGCGATTAACCCGGGAAAGAGCACCGCGATTATGTTCTCCGTAGAGAAATCTGACCCTCCTCGTCCAGTCACTTACCTAGGAGTAGAGATCCCATGGGCGACCGAGGTCAAGTACCTCGGTGTCACACTAGACGCCCACATGACTTTCAAATCTCACGTTTTGAAAGTCAGAAACCGTGCCAACATGGTTATGGGACGTCTTTTCCCTCTTTACAACGCTCGTAGTAAGATGGCCGTCCGCCATAAAATTACACTTTATAAAACGGTAGTTAGGCCCATTCTCACCTATTGCGCCCCTGCCTTCGCTTATACAGATCTGGCCTCCTTCCAAGTGGTTCAGAACCGCTTCACCAGGAGAGCCGTAGGTGCCCGGTGGTACGAGAGGGATGTGGACATCCACAGAGACCTCAATCTACCATCCATTCACTCTGTTATCAAATCCCTGTGTCGCGCATTTTTCGATCGCGCAGAGACACACCCGAATCCGCTCATAGCGAAAGCCGTCGCGTACTCCTCCGACCCGCTAGCTCCGAAACCGCTTCGGAGACCGCGTAACGTTCTCACCGATCCCGATGATAAAATCACGTGCGAAAATAGGATCTTTCCTTTCCAACCGATTCAGTATGCGTGCCAGCGCCCACGCCCGCGTAACCGCCGTTTCCGCCGCCGGGGACAGGCGGCTAATTTTGCTCCCGCACACTCTCCGGGTCCCCCTCAGGCGGCGGCCCAGGACGTGCTTCGTTCCCCAACTGGGGAGGCTCTTGACGTCGCCGCCAGCGCGATACAGTGACACTGCCCATGCATTGAGCATTACACGCACAACACTGCAAACACACTCTTGCACATAACATGCAGGTACATAGGTCCTGTAAGGAATCTTTTTTTTTTTTATTATTAATAAAAAATGTAGGGAATAGCTAGGTTCAAACTCGCGAGAGAGTTTTACACTCAGGTGACGGCCAAGCCGAGGTTCGTACCACTTTGGTAGCCCTTGAGCTAGTCACCTTTTTGCGGCTGAGTGCCTTCAGCACTCGCCCCCAAAGTTCGGTGAAGCTGTAAAGGCCCTTCCGGTCAATAGCGTTAGCTAGGTTCGAAAAAAAAAAAAAAAAAAAAAAAAATTTACAAATAACACATGTTTCAATTTAAGAGAAAATCATTTAAATTATATCTATAAGGTGCCTATATGATGTACAGTGAATAAATGTGAAAATAATATAGACATCAATCTGTTTCAATTAAGTCGGAAATTGTACATATTTCCCGTTTTACGGAAGCATTGTTCTTATACTATGTTACATATACCCACAAACATTTCTTAGAGTGTAAAATATAATTTATGCAATGTTAGCTTATTTTAGCAAACTTTAACCAATTTATTTTATTGACCTAAACATAAATATTAAAATTGTAAAATAACCATGTCACGTAAAATCATTTATGTTTCAATATATGGTCTAAAAAATCACAGCAATATTAAGTGAATATTCTACAGCTTCTTTATTCTATGGCCAAACCGGTGCAGATATGAAACGTACAGACGCGGGATTTAGTCGAGATAAACGGGAGTAATCCTGGAAAATCTCGCAGAGTACGAGCCTGCGGTAGGTTGATATTTGACAGGATCTTTAAGTGACTTCTATATCACTCCTTAGGCAGCGAAGTGCGTTCGCATTCTCGTGTTAATTAAAATTTAGGTATTTTTTATGGTAACTTCTTTAACCGTCTTGGGCTATTCTCGATAGAGGAATTACTTATAGATTCTTTTTACCTACAATGATATAACGTCAGCCGTCAACATACCACAGTATGTCAAGTATAAGATGGCGTTTAATTGCTGGTGCCTTTAAGAGTTATTATCTAAACTTGGTGTATTTCTGTTTTTAATTTGCAGTGCTGATACTACACTAAACGTGTACCTAATTATTATCCATATTGTCATAAAAAATTAAGTAAGATTACAAGAAAAACATATATGGTATACATATTTAAAAACAAATCGAAAGACAACGCAAACGCGCCATTACTTAATGCAGCTTGTTGACAGGATTCAAAGGATTTTACACGCAATTTTAAACTCCTCGTCAAAGTTAAAAGCTTATACAAGTTTATTATTTCTTTTTATTTATTTAGTTTATTTAAGTAAATTAATATCGTTCATGTAACTTCATTTACTTTTTCACACGCTCTTTTAAGAGGTTTTTATTAGCTTTATACGTATGTACGTATGTAACGGAAACTTTGAATATTATTTTGACCCCCTTCAAATCTTCCTATTGACTCAAAATTTGGCATACTTACCAAGGACCGATGACAATTTAATTTTTTAAACAGTTGGTCCTATTATTCTTACCAGGGTTTTCAGGAATAGCAATTTTTTAGTATCTCATATACGAAAACTAAAGAAACACGCTTTATAGAAAATCCCTAAAATATAGAAAATAATTAATAAAAATGAATTAAGAATAAGAGAAAAGGTTTTTTATTGTAAAAAAGGGTGGGGTGCTTTTAAGATATTATCAAATTGATAATCCTTCTACACATATCTGTCAATAAAATATTTATAACTATTGGCATCAAGCACATTGACCTTATTTACACCTATACTTAATTTATATTTATTATTATTTTCTATTTTTTCCCCCAGTATATGTTTATCGAAACAAAACACGAATTTTACACATTTTATATCGTGCTTTTAGAGTTTATGTAAATCGTTGTTCATATTTGTTTATACAGGGTTTGCAATGTCTATGCTAAAGGCTAATAAATAATTTGTAGTCTATTATGTTTACTTTGTGAATTCCTAGCGCTAAAGCCTTCACATCTTTTCCTTATCAACGTTTCTCGTGCAAATGATCGGTGACGTTACTAATGCACCTTTTTACCTACTCTACAAGAAACTTGACATTCTGAATAAAATTATACAGAGATTTTGTAATAATACGTAATGTACATTACATTGATGTGAATTTAAATTGTTATTGTAATTTATGTTGATGAAATAATTTTATGTTATACCTTTTACAGTAATTATTGGTTTGGCTGTTTTAGAAGCAAATGTCTTATATATTTAATTTTTAAGTTCAAAGGATTACATGTTTATGTAGTATAATTGAGTGATAGTTATTATTAACTTGCAAAGAAAACGAGACAATTGTAGTGAAACTTTATTTAAACCCTTGAGCACTTACCTGGCGTTTACGCCAGCTTTCCATTGTTTTCCTATTGTCTTATTTTTATGGGTACTCGACACATTAATTAGAGTCGCGAATGCATTTAAAAATTGCGTCTCCTTTTTGACACTTTAATTAAAGATTTACGGAGTAAAAGTAAAGACTTTTAAATATTGTACATGTATCATTATCAGTAGTTTTAATTATGGGTCCATCTTTCGTCAATTATCTATTTTATTGTTATAGTCGTACACGACACGCATTTCATTTTTAAATTATTTAATCTAAATCCCATTTATTCACATAATGATTTATGTGGTAAAATATATAAAATGAAAATAAGAACTGAGATATAAGAACATTAAAGTAAATCATTTTTAAAGTGAAAACTTTTTAGGTGTGTTGAGAGATTTTTTTTTGTGTGTACAAATAATTATGGTATAATAACCAACCTTACAGTAATAAATATTTTGACCAAAAACAAACAGAATACACAAATGTTGAATTTTGAATCTAACTTTGTATTTTGTCATTGTTTGTGTTTCAAAAACATATGCTTTTGGATTACATTAGTTATGGACATTGACGACAATTTCACCTTATATTAAATTCAATGTGGTCCCGAATTTTAAAAACACTCACACACATTTACATTAATAATAATATTCCTAGAAGTTCCGGCTCTCATGTGATGCTGCCGGAACTCATATACCTATAGATACTTCACGATAGATAATCAAACTAGGTGGCCAGCCAGGTGGTCATTATTAGAAAACACCCTATCACTATGTTTTCCTTCACTGAAATCTCAGGCTTATTAAAATGCTGCTGCTGTTAAGAATAGCTTCAAACAAAAATTAATGATAGCTCGTTGTCGCGGAGTAGCTCAGATTTAAGTGAAAGTTAGGGAATATATTATTGATTCGGATGTTTAAAGATTAGGGATTATTTCATATCTGATGTATATTACAATGACTTTATTGAACGAATGAATATGACAATTGATTGAAATTCTTAAATGTTAGGATTAAAAACGGTTATTTACAAATAAAATGGATGAAAGAAGGTTGGATTCACAACGATCCTAACAGCTACTGGCCTATCTAATCAAAACCTAAGTACCTATACGTTGTCTCGGGTACCAATATCACATTACAGTCCGGTAATACTAGATTATGCGACCACAAACATAACGTGGCATTGGCACTAATACTAGATACGCTCGTTTCGTTTACAATAATTTTTACTTAACAATTTTTTTAAGAACTGTATTTTTTAATTATCCATTTCATCTCTCATTGATCGTTAGCCAAAAGTGTCAATTTATTAGAGTTGCCGCTCCTATAAATCTTTTCTTACTTTGTTAGCCTAATTGTCTTACGGTATTTTTGCTGTGGGGTACAGCCGGAGACGTAGATATCATTTATTTATGTTACAAAAGAGAGCAGTTCGAACAATATACCTGCATGGGACCTCGCAAATCTCTAAAGAACAAGTTTCAAGAATATGGTATCTTAACTTTGCCCTCCCAATACATCTTCGTTAAGTTTCTGTATGCTCGTAAAAATTTTGACAAGCTTGATCTGGTAAATAATCGTCAAAAATTTATATTTTAGAAATAAAGATAAGTTAGCCGTCTCACGCTTTAGGCTAAGTATATTTAATATGACGATTACCCATAAAAATGAGACAATAGAAAGAGACAATAGGAAAACAATGGAAAGCTGGCGTAAACGCCAGGTTATTGCTCAAGGGGTCAATAAAAGTTTTACAGGTAATAATAGTATTCGATTTTATAATAAGATCCTAAAAACATTACCGATTTACCTGACAATAAGTTCAAGCACTATGTCAAGCATGTCTTTATTTCATAAGGTTATTTATTACAGGGTGTGTCATTACGTGAACGATAGTGATGTCTGGAATTCACACCCCTCTCCGTGCTTCCGCTAACAATGGTATTAATTATGATTTGTATACTTTTTATGTAAAAATAATTATGTATGCTTTGAATTTATAAAAAAAATAAACCAGCTCGAGATTCTTGCCGGGTCCTCTCGACTGTGTTATTTTTCGGACCGGTGCTAGTGTTTTGACGTTCATAAGCGCCTTCTTAGGGCCTAAATTAAATAAAGAATTTTTTGATTTTGATTAATAGGGACCATATTAACTAGTCTATATTGTCTGACTTGTATTTAAAAGACTTGAGTCTTTTGATTTAATGAAATTGAAGTGTCTTTTTATAATATCAAAATAACTTTGTACTAGCCTATGTATGTATATGTACACGGTACGGTACTTAAACCAACACAATTTTTATATGTCTGTCTGTTCGTTCCAGTTAATCTCCGAAATAGCAGAACCGATTTTGACGGAACTTTTTCTTGATGAAACCTGAAGTTATAAGACGTAATTTAGGCTACTTTTATTTTTGGAAAATAATTAGGGTTAAGCGTAAAAAAAATAAAATCTAATGAAATTGTGTACAACATCCGGTTCAATGCACAATTTAACTGGCAAATATTTTGAATTTGTAACAAATATTTTTGCTTTGTGTTAGTATCAAAAATAATTTAGAGCCATTACAAAAAATAGGATCCATTCTTTGCCATTGATTATTCAAAAACTATATTACACAGTGAATAATTGTGCGAAACAAAAAATAAGCTACAAGAGCGAAGCTGCTGGAACAGCAAGTACACAATAAAATATCTAGCCATGTAATAAAACGGAATCCTAAGTGCGCGTGCCCTAATCGCACTGGACCGATTGTTTTTTTTTTTTGCTAAATTTCGTTACTTCGAAATTTTCTTTCTGTTATCATCTCGGAGCTAAAAGTCTCGTGTCAAATTTTAAACAACTGAACTTTTTGACTCTATTACTTTTGTGTTCAATTAATATTTGGCTTACATGTCAGCGTAAACAATTCGTGACTCGGTTTAGCTATGTTTTACGACGTAAGAAAACCGTCAAAGAAAAAAAATGTTTTAGTGAAAAGTACATTTTATATTTGTTATCAAGACGTCACGAATTTTGTATATCTGATTGTTGCTATGTCATTTTATATTTAATTTTAATATATTACATTAAAATTATCATGTTGTCGCTATGCGGACATTACAAGCACTTTTTGTTCATAAAGTTTTCTACGAGTACCTATTTATTACAAACTTAAGAGGATATGCGGGCTGCGAGAAATTCGAAAAGTTTGTATTTCAGAAATCTATTGCTATCGCGTTGCGCCCTAAAGCTGCAGCTTGGGTTAATTTTACCGTATGCAAAATAGACGAAAACATCACTTCGTAGTAACCTATTTCCTCCTTTAAAACTGAAACGATTTTTAATTTTCTTTCAGTTATAAAATAAGAAAGTCTTTGGCTATGCTTTGCTCTTTTTGTTTTTATTTATCAAATTTGTTTGACGAACGTCTGAAAATGACGGTAACAATCGAGCAATTTTTTTTCAGTTTCAAAGGCTCCTAGTTTCTACAATAAGTAATTTATGGAATAAATCAATGGGCATGTACGGTCATGGCGGTGATGAATATGTATTATTAGGTATAAAAATATTTTTTCTATAAGGATATTATCCAAGGAGGAAATAGGGGACTACTTTTGTATTGAATAAAGGCCGCACGTATATCCTCTTAAAGAATAAACGAAATCCTAACCTCCTCACTGATTTATCAATTTTATCTAAGACATATTGAGAGTAAACGATTGTTATCCAAAAACTATGTCAGTTTTACACCAACACACCTTACAATGTAGGATACATTTTAAAATAGTATTTATTTCTAAACCTATACGATTTATCTTAAAGATAAATAAATGTAAATAATATTGAGTAAGGAACCGCCGCAATCGCAAATTGGGTCAAATGCGCATACGTAGATAATAATGGACATAACAATGTTTTAGATAAAGATAAAATGTTTGCTTACAAAAAAAAACTAAGATATCTTGTCAATATTACTTTATGTTACATAGAATAGTAACAATTTTTATTGTCAACACTTTCGTTGTAACCTGATTTCGAGGAGATTGATAAGAAAATTCTCATCATATATCTCTATACTAAAAAATAAAATTGTATATTTGTAATATTAAAGTATCATTTTTTTAATAAATACGTGAACATATATATCAAAAACGCAATTTAAAAAAAAAAATCTGTTTGTCTGCCTGTTTGCTCCGGTTAATCTCCGGAAAGGCTGGATCGATTTTGACGGGACTTTTGTTCTAGCAGATAGCTGAAGTTACTGCACGTAATTTAGTCTAATTAAAATTCCAAATTTTCAAAATAATTACGTAGGGTTCCGCATAAAAAAATCAAAAGTTATAAATTGTGAAAATACGATTCAATGGACAGCACCAGCAAAACATTATTTTTTAATGATTATTTAAAAACTATAATGTATTACGCAGTGAAGAGTATATGTACGCGGGTGGAGACGCGGACACAGCTATTGTGAAATAAAACACTCAAGATTAATGGAACCATAAGTTTTTATATACAATAATATAAACAATAATTAAAATAACAACATTTTAATACTTTAGATTTTTAGATGCATATAATATTTAATCGTATAACCCTTAATTGTTATAAAAATAATAACCAATCTTTACCCTTTTAAATGAATTCACGCCATAATCCAAAACAAAAGTCCGGTTTAACTTATCGCAAAACACATTTTTATAACAATGTACTTGTGTTTACCAAACGCGGTTTGTTTTTTTTTTTTTTATATTTGTAATTTTATTTCGCGACATTGAAAACACACGACTGTGGAGGACCACCCAACAAGCGTTGTTACCAAACACGTGGCTATAATAATAAATACATAATAAGTCTAGATAAGCTTGTAAATATCTGTCTACCGATTAATAATGTTTATCATTCGAAGTGCGCATTAAATTTGTCAATAATAACGTTATTAATTTTCAAGAATTGTTAATGAACATTAAAAAAGATTCATATTCAAAATACACAATATTTTTATGTAGTCCATTGGGTTTATATTTTGTTTAAGTTTGGTATTTGGTTTTGAATAGTTGAGCGAATGGACATTTACAACTGAGACCGCTACTTGTCTGCATCTCTATATCAAGCGTTAGCCAAATGCAAATCGCTACGACAGATTTTATATACAAAGGTAAAGAACGTTCTAAAAAAGAAAGACATTTTTAAAAGCACCAGAGAAGGCGCACTAGTTTTTTAAACACTCAGCGATTGTTGATAAGATTAACGAAATAAAATTTATAAAACTGAAAAGATACGGACGAAATTTAAAATAGCAAACGCAGAAAAAACTAAGAGATTTTTTAAAGTACGAGTAAGAAAATGTCTAAGATTTTTGTTTCGCTATTGCAAGTAGATATCTACGTTAGTACAATCTATTTCAAATTCGTATTAATATGTAAATTTATACAGCATCTACATACAGCATTAGTATATGTAGTTTCAATTATTAACTTCTATAGGTGGGAATTACCACTTCTGTAACTGTAATTCAATGAGTAATTGTTATAATAAGGAATTCTTGTATTCGAACAAAATCACGCAACACAGCTAGTTATATTATAAAGAAGCGAATAAGTGGAATGATAAAAAAATAACACCGATCATCGTATTTTAATATTAATTTCAACTTAACCCGAGTTCAAGTAAATACTGCTTATAATTAATTAAAGAATAACAGATTGCGTGAGTTTACGTATTTACTCTTTATCTAAATACTTAATATTAAGGATGACTCTGGGGTATGTTTTTTTATTAATTTAATTATGCTTAATATGTTAATTTTCTATAAAAATGAGATAATAGGGAGACAATTGCTTAAACTAAATCTTAAAGAAGGTAAACGTCAGGTTAGTGCTCAAGGGGTTAACTAAACAATAACTTGATGTATGATGATGCACTTCCTCTCTTCTCATAACATGTCCATCGTGAACAAACGAGAACTTTTCAACTTTTCTACCACGGGCAGAACTTTCAAACTCCCTGTAATATATTCATTTCTTATTTTGTCATCCACTGATCCATCTCAACATTCGCATCTCAGCTACATGCAATCGTTTCTCATCCATCTACTTACTAGCCCAGCATTCTGATCCATACAATATGACAAGGCTTCCATCCGTCCATCCATACATTCAACCGAAAGATGTCCACTGCTGGAAATAGATCTCTCCCAAAGATCTCCACGACGACCGGTCTTGCACCACCCGCATCTAGCGTATTCCCGTGATCTTCACCAGATTGTCGGACCACTTTGTGAGGGTGCGTGGTACCCATTCGAGAACCCTTTGACTCCATCGGGTATCGGTTCTGCGAGCAATGTGCCCAGCCCACTACCACTTAAGTTTAGCAATTCTTCCGGAAATGTCGGTTACAATGGTTCTTCTGCGGATCTTCTCATTTCTGATGACGGGGCTTATGATGGACTTAAATACTATATAATTATGTATTTCTAAATCAAAGAAAAATTAGACCACTTCATATTTTTCAAGGGAAGGAGATAAAAATTTAATACATATATATTTATATATATTTGTACCTCTATTCACTAACACTTTAAATACTGAAAATGCAAGTCACACTCACACTCACTTAAGCACTAATTAAGAAAAACGTTAAACTTTACGACTGAAGCCAGTTGAAATCAAACGGCCCGCATATAATTACGGTGTTACTTAAAAATGTTATTTTAACTCGAGGGGCCTTAAAATCTTGACGTGTGTTTACAAAACAAAATAATAGTACTCGAGACAGTTTCGAAGAAAAGGGCAAAAAATATTCGAATATTGGAATTTGTAAAAAAAAATTTTTTTCTTTGATCGAAATCGCTTTTCGATGCGCTATTACGTTATTAATTTCTTATTAGATTACAAATTAATGAAGGTTAGGTAACGTGCGTGTGGTATAGTTTTTTTTTTTTTTTGCAAAACGGAGGTCCTTCGAAACTTTATTATTATATATTGAGGAATAACAACTTAATTTAGGAAGGCACCTCACACCGCCTACGTCGAGTGATTTCTTGTAATCTTCGTACCGCCATTTGGTGTAACATAACAAAAAATAAAAATGCTACAATATGAAATTTGAGTGTCTCCCACTTTTGTGGTATTTTCGATGAAGTTTATCGATTTAACGAATTGTATTATGTCATTTCAAAATTGATAAATTGTGATCGGATCACAACATTTTTTAGCTTTAAAGAAAGTTTTTAAATTGATTATTTTTTATTTGTTTATCGAATTGTAAAATCATTAAAATTTCTTTTTCTTTTCAAAGGGAAATAATCTTAAAACAAGTTCTATGCTCTTTTTGTTGAAATGGTGTAGTTAACTAGTTATAGGTTTTCTCGATAAAATTCTAAAACATTAGATGCTATTAATGTAGCATAACGTCGACTTTATCTATTTTAAAATTACAATCGCAAAATAAATTTTATTATATAATTTATGAGACATCGGTAATCATGGTCATTTAATCAACCAGTCTTATTCTAACGCGCTGTCAATAATAATTAAATTTCCTTATCAATACCTCTAGATCTAATTTTAATTAAAAAGCGTCACATATTTCACGCGTTATTCGGCGGTAGGCGTTGCAATGATTCCGAAGAGATGATATATGGCAAAACTATCTAGACCCCTTTACTATTAGTATTTACGTTTGGAAACGTTACAAGCCGAGGATCACAAGGTTTTGGACATGTAATATTAAATCGTTAAATTTAATATTGGCCGTGTAGTTTCTTTTATTGCCTTACAAGTAACACTCGTATACTAACATAGGTCAATCGATTAATTTTATATATTTTTTACTACACCAACAAATAAATGTTTATTCTCACGCGATTATTGTTCATATTAAATTAATAGCTTTCCGCTCTGTATTGATTTATTGATAGAAAGTAAGAATTTTGTATTTAATTTATAACATAGTCGGTACAAGCGTCGTATATTCCGTAACATGGATTCATGTGTTAATGTAGTTAGGTTAAATGGTTTTATAGCGAGATTAACTGCCGACATGTTACGTGTTCGCTTACGGAATTATGATTATTCGTGTGTTATGTGAAGATTCCATTGAATGGAATGTTCCTATTTTGTCCGTGAGGCGTTAATAATGAAAACTAGCAAACAAACTGATACAGTTTCAACAAATCGTTAAGTAGCCTCTTATGGATGGTTTGTTTGCTAGAAATATCATTAGTCAAGGACCTGAATGGCGAGACTAATACGTTATTTAAGGTCGATTCGATACACTGAAAAGATTTTCTAAATGACCGAACGTTTTAAAGTTTATGTTTAAACCAAGGTCTTTAAATACTCGTAATTTTAATTTTTAGTAATGTTGTGGAATAGCAAATTATTATAATTATAAGTATGATAATTATAAAGATGTAGTAATATAAATAAAAACGGGATACAAAATATGTACACGTTACAAAAATGTAATTTTTTCTAACAGACTAAATGCTGTAGATCAGAAGGCCCTTTATAGCTTCATCAAACGAAAGAGAGGCGCTTAAGGACCTTAGCCGGGAGAGTGGTAGCTAGCGAATGGGCATCAAAATGGTACGGACATCGACGTGACGACGACGGCTCCTACCTGAGACGCTCATTGGATTCGGTTTGTTTTTCTAACTAGCTAATGCTGTTGACCGGAAGGGCAGCTTCACCGTAGCTTTGTGGGCGAGTGCTGAAGGTACTCAGGCGCAAAAAGGTAAATAGCACAAGGGTTACCAAAGCGGTTCGAACCTTGGCTTATCTGCGTGGAAAAAATACGCGGAATTTTGAAAACTTCACTAGGACAAATATGTGAATTTATCCCGTAACTAAAAAGTGTTAAACTAACAAATTTATATAATAACAAGCTGTCTGCCCGCGAATCCTCCCGCGTGTCCTATATTCTTCACTGCGTTTTAAATAACTATTGGAAAATAATGTTTTGATGATGCTGTCCATTGACAATTTCATGAGTTTTAATTTTTTTTACACGAAACCTTAATTATTTTCTTAAATATTTTTTGTTACTAACAAAAAGCAAAGATATTTCTCACAGATTCAAATGCTTGCCAGTAAAACTGATAATTGAATCGGTTTTTTTATTCACAATTTCATGAGTTTTAATTTTTTACGTGCATCCCTAATTATTTTCGAAAACTAAAACTAGCATAAGTCACGTGGAGTAACTTCAGCTATCTACCGGAAAAGATCCCTCAAAATCGTTTCAGCCGTTCCGGAGTTTAACTGTAATAAAATGACAGACAATAATTTTGGCATAGGTAAAAAGGGCTTTATTTGGTAATACAAACTGACACTTCAATTTTATTTATTAGTATAGAAAGTTTATCACAAAATATCAATCAATTTGCAAAAACGTAAGTATTAGAAAATTTTAATTCGATGATAATCGAGATCCATCGAGGCACGTGATTATTCAAAAATTATCAACAATATAAATAACAGAGTTACCAAATTATTTACAAATACGAAAGTCAAAACATTTCTTTGAAGCCTCTCCTACGTAGATTTTTTTTTTGTTTGACTTCTAAGTACGTCCAAATGCTGTATCAAGCAATAAACAAGTCATAATACAAACAACTAGATAATTAATAATGTGTCAAAATGCTGATATGCAGTCTTATTAGGTCACTGGACGTAGGTACGTGTCATTTGTAATATGAACTTCACGACACTAAACAATGTACTCGATGAAATATTTTTAAAACTATATGATGTACGTACGAATCAAAGCAAATTAGGCATTATTGATAGTCCTGTTAAGTTGAAAATATTGAGCGAGAATAAAAAGATCTTTTTTAATTAGTGAGATAAGATTGCAATTCAATGTGCCAGCATGTGAATTCTTTTTAATTTCGTATATTCCTATTCATAAAAATAAAGACGTCTATAAACATCCTTTTGTATGTTGAAAAGGAACAAAGATTTGTAAGAACTTACGAGAAGTACTGGCACCAGGGCGTGGGTGTAAAAAATAAAGAAAGTAATAGCACGGGCTTTCACTTAGTTTATTTAAACAGGTGACTATGCTAAAAGTTGCATGTTTTTACATCAAACATTAAGTAATTCCACAGAGAGTAATAATAACATTACATATTCGCGAATATTTGTTATGCTTTCGCTGGCCAATAGAAAGATGAAAGGTGATTGAAAAAAATCCTGTTACTAAAGTTGGTTTAAGACCACTTTACATGGAAAGTGTGATTATTTGTGATAAAAGCAAAAACTTTAGCGTTAGACAGAATTCCTTTACTTCTGCAAATATTAACATTAAGCAATGTGTTAAAATATACTACTTTAAATAAAATTGTAAAAAGAATTTGAAGATTGGTAAGTTTTGCAACCAAGTTAATAATGATGCAATATGCCTTGTATAATACATACTTATTTTCCGGCTATAAATTCTTGCGAAAATATTAAATTTAATTAAATCGGTATATATATTTTCCTATATTCTCTATACAACAGTTAAAATAATCCTAACGAGATATAAAATTTTAGTTATGAAATAATTAGGAATATTAAACTTTTCGTTCGTCATTTGCGTTACTTCACCGGCCAATATTCATCCATTGTGACCAAACCCCGTTACTATATGGCAGAGTGGACTTTACCTGTTGCACCGACTGGCCGTTGACCCGTCAAGTATTGACATATTCCTATAGTTTCTCACGTCTAGCTCCTACCAGGTAAAGATTACGGCCATGTTACTACAAGTAGTTACTTAGCTAGCTAGTAATACTGGCTTTGACACTTTCATATACTATTTTGTAAAATTCCATTACCAGGGTCACCGTTTTCCTGCTTGCACCATGAAACTAACATTTAGTTGTTACAATTTGTTGAAAGATAATACAATAATTATTTATTCATTTAATTCTTGCGTTATTCAAAATTTAAATCGTATGTTATTTTCTACCTGTGCTTTATATTATATCTGAGAAATTCCAACTCTGTAATGAGAGGTATGTATGTTTACCATTGAAGCATTGTGGGGTTGAATATTATCGACTTGGTTGTGTTATAATGGCCTTGAAAAAGTTCATGGCCTTTTGACGAATATTCAAATCAAGTCAAAGCTTTACTGTATTATCAGCAACTGAGTTTGGAGTTATAAAAATAGTACATTTTAGCAAACTTCAGAGACTACCCTTTAAATTATCAAAAGATTAGATTAATCAAAAAATTCATTTCCTGACAAAAACACTAGAAAATTGAAGCTATCATATGAACATTAGGAGAAAATTTTAATGAAATTTTACTCACGCTGGTCGTTTCCATTGGAGCGAGCCATGACGGTACCGTTTGGAAACACGTTGAGGTACATATGGGAACACTGGCTGTAGAGACGAACCGACCGGACCATTGATGGCACCGCACCGCAAATCACCACCTGATTACAAACGCACAATATAGTATCCTATTATTTATATTCCTTTATAATATAGTTGAAGCTAATAAAATAATTAATCTACAAGAAGGAATTGCTTCTTAAAATTAATTGTAAGAAAACAAAAATAGCTTAGAACCTACTATTTTCTGATTTTTACTATATTTCGTTATCCGAAAGTTTCATCATAAATCCAATAATAAAAGACCACGTCTTCATTCTTTCAAAATACTCTGGTGTAAGTATTTTTTAATATATTATTAGTCTAGACGTGCAATTGACTATTTTAATATCCTGATAGAAGTTCCTTTTTGAATTTTCTTCATCTAATATGAATATATTTTCATTATTTATCTCGGAAAAGAAATAACAGAGATTTCAATTTATTTCGCAAGTAATCGTATCCCGAATTCCTAACTTCTGCTAGAAAAGGACGAGATGGAAAGTTCCGAAATATTTTAACGAGACAAATAACAGGTTACTACTGCTTTGCGCATACACATATGTATGTGTGATAAGATAATTATTGAAATTACCAAGTCCAATTAAATTTTAATAAACATCTTGCAAGCTTACCGGCTGACACTAAATTCAGAATCTTATTGAGTCATTCGCTATGTAAACAGAATACTAAGTACCCTGTTTTACTATCATGTCAGTTATTGGTTGTCTCCCTAAGGTGTATTTTTTTTTAATTATACTTTAACCTTTTGTTTTACTTAATCATTTTATCTATATACATACATAAAATTGCTTGACCTGACTGATTCATCAATGCAGGTCCTAAACTGCAGTACCTATAAATTTGAAATTATAGCAATAAGTACCTCTTATGATGTAAGCATCTCCTAAGAAAAGATTTTGAGAAATTTCTCCCCTAAGGGAGTAAAATAAGGGATAAGCCGTTGTATGAAAGACTGTCATTTTCAAACTAAGAACACAACAGTTAAAATACATACTTCTGATTACAAATAAATGAACACATGCATCGGCGTTTTACAAAAAAATTCATCTAAGGGGTTGTAATATTATATGGGAAGTTTATCATTGTTGAAGTAAGAAGGATGAAATTTCATATAGCTTAATTATTCAAGAAGACCATAGTCTGCAAATAGTCTAAATTTCACGCGGGCGAAGCTGCAGGCACAGCTAGTTCACAATAATAGTTTAAAGATTTAAAATAGATACAGAGCAGAAAAACAACAATTTATTGTTTTAGCAAAAATATTCTGTTCGTTATCTTATGTAACCTAACCATATCACAGAAACATAAAACGCTGATTTATGTCAGGGTTAGTCATTTTTTCACGGGTAAATTGCAGGGCCTTTATCACAAGGTGACGTAACATAGCTTGTGGAAATGGTAAAAAAGAAAGAAACAATAACAAATAGTAAATAAAAAATTGCATAATGTTTACTTGAAAACTATTGTTTTACAGTAAACTGTCATTTTTAATATTATTCATTGTAGGTTTTTCTTTTATGTAAAAACAGACTGTATTCATCTGATAATAATGTCACCTAAATAAGTTGCTTCAGTTCGTTGTACTATAAACATATTTCTATAAACACCGATCAATAGTTCACGTCACCTTGATTTTGACCTTTTCTATCTTTCCAATCGTTCTGAACCTCAAGAAAAATAATTCGGTTAAATAATCGCAAACATCAAACCCAATATAGTTTGACACTTGAACCTATCTCTCCAATCTCGGTTTTATGTCACTAATATAATATTCTCTACTCATTATTTCACTGTAAATGACATTATCGATAATAACGCATTAATTAATAAATCGATCTGTTGACGACATCTTCCTTGTCGCATTCTCCAATCGTATTATTGATTGTTTCGAATATTGTCCCATTACAAAGATATTTTAATAATTAGGTACTAGATGCAACAATCCTGGCCACCACAATAAGGAAACAATCGATCGTTTTAATGGGTCAGGCGTGCTCAACTAATCCGTCAATGTGAGGGTATAGATTGTGTAACTAAATGATTCTAAATCTTATTGAAGTAGAAATAAAAGCTGGTTTTTCAACAGTGTTTACCTGTGTTATAAGCTCTTTGGAACTGGTAAATAGAGTATCATATTCAGGTGGGAAAGCATAGGCTACCGCGAAGCGGTCACCATGCAGCCGTATTGCATTTCACGTGAACTTTTTGTACACAATATTGGATTTACTTTTTAATGTTGAATGTTTTCTTTAAGCGATTTGACTGGTTCATATGGTGCCGTCTGTGTAAGCCGACATTAATCTTATTGACGTAAATTTAAAATTGTGTGACGATGTGAATATTGTAATTCATTAATATTCAGATTAACTCCTTGAGAACTAACCTAGCGTATACGTCAGCTTTCCATTGTTTTCCTATTGTCTCATTTTTATGTGTAATCGACATATTAATTACTACGCATTAAATGTAAAATAGGAGAGGATTCAATAAAGGAGAGATTAAACTACAAATAATTACGACAACTCTGAAATTGAATCAATAGAAACACGTGATTGTTTTTAAAGATTTGATGTTTTTTTTTTAATTTTGCAAACAATGCTTTTTATATTAATATGTCGATTACCCATAAAAATGAGACAATAGGAAAATAATAGAAAACTGACGTAAACGCCAGATTAGTGCTCAAGGGGTTAAGTAGCGTACTAGACAACTAGGAAAAACAGGGGACTTTGAACGCACCTCCCTCACGTAATAATTTATCATTGAATCGGAACGATGTATTCCGTTTGAACTTAAATCGTACCGTCGGATATATCTAATAAATTATACGTACCTATGTAAGAATTATTAATTGATTCAATTAATGTGATAATTGATTCTGGATTAATGACTTAATGAGCGCATTAATAAGTAATTAACTCTTGCATGGTACTTTAAATGGTCTTCTAAATGTAGGATTTGTTAGACATATGTAGATTGTATTGTTCTTAAATTAATACTATACAGATTGTTAGTACAGCTGGATATTTGTCGGAGTGTTTACATTTATCTGTTATTGGGAGGTCACTGGTGTTAATGCCATTGAGCTTATCTGTTTCGACCCGACTGAAGGTATAATTAACGCTTGATTAAATATCAAACCCACCAAAATTATCATGTACTAAGTGTATTGGAAATTTTCACACCATTTGAACATAGACATTGCATATTCGATGATCAATAGAGTGCGTATCGTTATAATTATATAAATTTGTCAGATGAATCAAATTGGTATATAATATATGAAAACCAATTAGGTGGAGGATACAAATTAATTTTAAACATAGATACAAAAAAACAACACAACATAACGCTTGAATATTGCGATAATGAATTTAAATAAAGCTATCACATTTACATAACATAGGATTAGTTGACGAGAAAATTGCCGTCAAAAGTGCCTAAACCAACTAAATGATAGAATGTCGATAACCTAAAAAGTATGATATTTAGCAAGTGAATATATGTTATGGAAATACCGATACTATTTGCTATATACATTAGGATATAGCTTATATGATTTCTAGACTAGACAACGCATAGTATTAATAATGAATATATAATTCGATGAACACGAAAAACTGGTGACGTTCATTTGCTTAGAAATTACCAATCAAATAGCGGATAGCGGACTGAATTTATTACAGTAGCTTTTTACCTTCGATCTATTGGCATTCAAGTTTTCTTATTTATTTTATACATGCAACGAATTTAGATTCCTACTTTTCGATGCATTACATCATTCTATTGCTGTTTTGAGCAGAATAATCTAATGAACACAATTTGTTACAATATTCCATCAATAAGTAGAATGCCAACAGGAAGCATATATTTATAACCCTCAAAACTTATAGTAACTGTGTATCGTATTTTATCTATGCCTACTCCATTACCTAGTTGTGAGGATGATAAAGTGGTTGTTATTTTAAATGTTTATCATTATAAAACAATTACACCTCATATGTTATCTGTTAGCGTGTGTGGTCAGGCTAAGCCCGCGACTAACAGCTTGAGATAACACACACGTTCCTCATGACCATTCGTAATTGGGCTATCTCAGATCCATAGTTATCATTAGGAAGTGATAATTTCTTAATACTTTTTTCTATGGATTAAATGTCTCTTGATAAGTTATATTTTTATCTGGAGCTTAGAATTTTCAACCTTTTTGCGAACCGAAATGAAAAAATATATAGTCTGAATATAAAGCACTAAATTAGATACGAAATAGTACTAGTAATAATACGTATTCTTTTTTAGGGGTGAGGTGGCAGGGTTTTAAGCCCGACTTAGGTGGAATCACCATGCACATCGTGAAAAACCCTTACCCTTAGTGACACATCTTTTATTTTCGAATTGACTAAATGCTGCTGACCGGAAGAGCCTGAAGAGCAGACGGCTTCATCTAACGCTTAGAGCTCTTAACCGGGAGATTGGTAGCTAACACAAGGGTACCAAAGTGGTACGGACCTCGGTTAGGACTGCTACATAGCTATAATTTTTTTTACGTGGGGAAAGCCTCATAAGTACCTTACTGTCAGGGAGAACAGTACGGTTATGTGAACTCTTACTCACTAAAACCCCACGGTGTACCAACTACCGCTTGGTTCAGGGCGATGCGGAATCGAACTTACATTCAACTGTTTTGCCCCAACGGCCATTTAGGAACTTACTGGGTCTTTTTATATGAAAAAAAATATATATGTATCATATTTATAAAAAAAAAGAACCAGATCGAGTTTCTTGCCGGCTCTTCTCGGCTGGGTTGTTTTCCGAACCGGTGGTAGTGTTTTAGACGTTCATAAGTGCCTTCTTAGGGCCTAAATTGAATAAAGATATTTTTTATTTTGATTTTGACAATGGGTAAGCTTCGTACACCAAAACTATCTGTGCCGTCCGTTGCAATCGTGCAATGAAAAGAGAGTCCCCCGCCCTCCCTTCTCGTCTTCTCATCGGATCCGCTTTCGGACATAGCTATACCTAAGTTAAAGGTAACAACGGATCTCAAGATGCATTACAGAATACATGTAATGTGGAGGAGAGTGAGATGCAGTGTAATGCATATTAACCTAGTGCATGAAAATGACACTGTAACACTCTGGCGGCGAGAATAGAAGCTTACCCAGTTGGGAATCAGAGCACGTCCTTCACCGATGCCGGTGGGAACCCTGGGGTCAGAGGGGGTCCGAATATCCGACGTATCTAGTGACTTTAGTAGTGTTTATTGTAGGCCAGTATGACGATGCAACAGATTCTTACGTATTGACGTTCGTTCACTTTTGGACTATAGTTATATTTAACATCATAAGGAGTATAGTCATTTTGTCAAGATCGAATGAAATTAAATAGTAAAAATTAAAAGCAAAAAATATTTATATATTGTTGACTGAATTTTTAATTCAGTATCACGTGTCTTGTATAAGGATAAATGTCATTGATTACGGCTCCGTTCAATATCGAATCTTAAAAGTTAAGTTTGGGATCAAACCAAAAATATAATATCGGTTTTTCTGACTAAACAATGAAACTTCAGAGAAAAAAAGGACTGACATTTCTGATTTCGAATCTGATTTGAAATTGAAAAGGGGTTGAGGTCGCAAATTCAAACCGTCCGAAAAAGGATAAAGTAAATTTATTTCATTACCTATTTAGAGTTTTTTTTTGTTATTACTAAATACAATTTTGTTATTATTAAATTCCTTGTACAAATATATAAAAGTTAAAATATTATTGTAAAAATGACAAACAAACTTATTTAAATAAATCAAATACTAGTATATACTCCGTCCTATTTACACAAGTAAATAGATAATCCAGATACAACAGCATTACATTATTCGATCCAATATAGTGCAAATATCATTTTAACGTATATAAGGAATAAGGTCGATATTATCCATGACCGCGAATACGAAACGTGCTAAACAAAAAATCATGAAATGTTTTGCGAGACATTCCATTAGTGACGTCACTGCATAAACTTGTATTGCAATATTTTTGTGACGATTATTGTATTAACAGATGTAAGATTACATAGTTAATGTATTTTTTGCAACGCATGTCTTGTTTTCTATCAATAATACAAATTTGAATAAATCTGCATATGGAATATTACAAAATTCTTTTATTTTTTTAACATAATTTAATTAGGCAAATGCAGTTTGTTTTTTTTTTTCTATATCTAAATCGAAATAAGGGCTTAAAAGTCGTTTTTCAAGATACCCAGTAGTTTTCAAGATACAGATATAGTCCAGTTTGGTAAACACAATAAGCCTAGAGGTACTTACTCGCTCTCAAGTGATGCTATCGTAACACACCTTATGATACGTTAGGATGGTACCGATGATGGCGCAGTTGGTTATGCGGTTAGCTTCAACGTTAAGGGATGCGGATTCGAGCTTACAACTATAAAATCAGCTTAAGCTTTCGGCGAAAAAAACATCGTGACAAAAACATAACTTCGCGGTAGGGTATTTTCTAATAATACCCGCCTGGGTAGTTACTACTCTCATGCTTGAAATCCTCTTGGCAAATATCAATAGGTGTGTTCCGGCGGCATCGATTAGAACCAGTACCTCTAGGCTTAGTGTTCACCATCCTGGACCACATCATCACTTAACATCAGGTGAGGTTGTGATCAAAGCACTGAGCCTAAAAAAAATGCTGGCATTAATAAAAAACCCTACCACCATAATAATATGGTTTCCTGTTTTCCTTTACCAAAAGCTAAAGCTTATATAATTGAATAAGTGGGTTCGAACCTACATCCATCGATGAGGAATCCGACGCACTACCATCTGAGCCATCATCGCTTATATACGTGTCTAAATTAAAATAATTATTACAGAAATCCAGATGTCGTGACAACAATGTATGCGTTAACGCGTAATCTCTTATTACTATGACGGTCAACATAATATTATGCTCTGTAATTATATATTTAATTATTATGAAATAATAATAAACTAAGTGAATTGTTTCATTTAAAAAGAGAGTAATAAGTAACAACTTCACAAATATTTATGAATTGAAAAATAATCGTTTTAAATTATTTTAAATTTAAAATACTTCAATCAAATCTAGTTAACATTAAAATTAATTAGTTGATTTTAAAACTAAACTTACAATGTCGACAGCCATTTTGCACAAAACCATCTAATTTACATACACAATTTTAAAAGATCCATTACTTATATAACATAATGTTTTTTTTATATATATAAGTAGCAATATGTCTCTGTGTTCTTTTGTTTCCTTGACTAGACTTTGTAGTATTTATTTCCTTCTTGCAAGTTTATCTTTTATTTTGTACTCTAACCATTGTAATAAAAAATATTTTGATTCGGGCATACATATAGTAAGACGGATTAAAATGATATTTAAGCCAAGCACCTCTCACAATAATTTCAATTTATAGTAGTAATTTATATTTCCTCTGTTAATACTTTAGTTATACAAACAGTCTTACAATACGTTAGGACTAGCTTTATACTCTTACATTCTAAATGTCTGACAATTTCTCATTACTCCTAATGTGAATAAAATTATAGTAAACTCAATTGAAATCGGTTAAGTTACTTTTTTACTGCTCAAACAATTTGTTTCGTATTACTGGCCGTATATATATATTTTGTTTTATATTATTTAAGGAAAAATAATAGTTTTATATAAATAAACAACAACAAAATAACAAGTAAAAACGAATTTTCATTTGGCACAAAGATATTTCGATTTTTTTTTTGCATTAACAAATCCCAAATAATTTACATTATATCGTCAATAATGATTCAGAATCTCAGTATTACACATTCAGAACATTTGTTAGTTCACATTCAATAGTACTTTCAACCCTCATTCAACCCTCTGCTCTACTACCTTATTATCCTTTAGTATCGCTAATTAACTATTAAAAACCAATAGGCTAGACAACTCGAATGCAATCAAATTATCGGAGGCAACAAAATTTTTGTGACCCGTGGGGATAAGGATACAGTTTTAGATTTACGTTATTTTTTATTTACTTACACACTAATTGATTTTTTTTGTTTTAACTGGTTAACGTTAATGACCTGAAGGGCAAGAAGGTCTTTCAAGATAACTTTATCGGTCTTGTATGGCGAGAGCTGGGATGGCACCATAATAACTAGAGTTTCGGTTCAACCTCTTGCGGGGCATACAACTCTGTATTCTTATATGTGTGAATATGAAAATATGTGTATATATTTTTATACGGGCTTCACAAAATGGCTATACTCAACTCTATGCCCATGGGCCATAATGTGCCCGTTTACAATTTTTGAATGGCCCGCGCAAGCAAAGTATATTCCCGCAAAGTTGGGAGTCTTGCTTACGTGGTCACTAATAGTAGATGTTTATAAAAATCTCTTCTTAAATTTTAGACATGTAAAAAATAAATACTGCACATCAGTAACTGCACAACATATTTTTGACATATTTTTATTATCAACACTTAATTTAACATATGGTATTAAAAATATATTATAACAAAAGCTATGTCTGAAATTAAATTGTTTATAGGTATCGCTAATTTCATTTAAACTTTTTTTGGCATAAGATGAATTCAAAAATCGATCTTTTGCTGAAAGAATCGACATCCCTAGAATGTTGGTTATCAGTAACGTCACGAACTAAAGCAATATGGCAGCTAGCGTTTTTGCGCGGGAATGTACAATTTAAATTAATTTTAGGGCACTTAACGTTGTCTAAAAAAAATTAATTATCATCGAAGGATCAAAATAAGGAACAGTACCCTATTATAGTTAACAATAATAACAGTTAGAGGCCCAACAAAAAATTCTGACTCGTCCGTTTGGCCCGACTGTTAAAAAGGTTGTGGAGCCTTGCTATACTTCATCAGATGTTAAATAAAAGAAAAGAATCCCTCAACAGTCAGTTACCATCATCATGCCGGTCTAAAGCTACCACGAGTAAAGAATTTAGTCTGGATACACATTTGCTGATCCCAGACACGAGACATGCCATAACGTGTCACTGTGGCTGGTTTTTCACAAGATAATCTATTAAATTTTTTGTTACAATAGTACAACAGGTGACTGAAACCTAAGGTACTTTTTTAAAAAACTTAAAATAAAATCTTTTTTTGTTAAAACAAACCCGACTTCAAAACAATAAACTATGAAAATGCATTAAAAAGGAAAGAAATAATTACTTTATTAATATGGTTCGTTAATTTTGAAATCGGTGCCAGCTTGTGGATAACAAAGTGGTGTAAATGTACGTCGCTAGTTATATTCCATTTTGATTGTTCTTTAAAACCAACCTAGTCCTTCATTTAGCTTATGTGTAATTGTGATAAAGTTTAGGCAGTTATTTCTATTTGTAAATGAGTACATTGGTTAACTCTAGCTGGCACCAAATCCAAAATAAGTGAACCAGATTAATAAAATAATTATTTATTGTCTTTTTAGTGCATTTTTATAGTTTATTCTTTTGAAGTCGGTTTTGTTTTTAATTGAAAAAGTTTTTTTTTTTGCTACTTTTTAGTTTAAGTATGTACTTTACGCTATATCTGTGAAGCCTACTTCATAGATTTGGAAACGAATACATGAAACACGTGTAATTGTCTATAATATTAGAGGTTTTTCCCAATTTCCCTGAGTTCTACTCATCAGATCCTGCTGTAGTGGAAATAGGACAAGCTCGGAAGTATATTCCTTGGATAAAAAAAAATTATGCAAATCGGTTCATAAATGACGGAGAAATCGCATAATAAAAAAAACCTCTTTCCTTCTCCTCCTCCTTTTTGGAGTCAGTTAAAAATATGCTACAATAGAGCACAAATTCATCTTATTCTAATTCACTATTACAGCGGGATTTGTAAAGCCGCGTTTGAGAAGCTACGCATTACCTTCTCGTCCGAAATACCGCAGTGTTTCATGACAAAAGTCTTCGATCAGTGTGTGTTGTCACTGGTCACTGTCACTTACGGTACTCAGACATGGTCGCTTAAAATGGGTCTCATTAGAAAGCCCTAAGTTATCCTGTGAACAATGTAAAGGGCTATGCTCGGAGCTTCACTGTGTGGTGGAATCAGAAATGAGGAGGAAAAAACCAAATTAACCGACATTGCCAAACTTAAGTGGCCAAGTGGCTTAACGATGGAGCCAACGGGTTGTTGAATGGCTGCCGCATACCGGAAGACAGTGCGGGTAGGCCCCCCACAAAATTGACCGACAACTTGATGAAGATCGCGGGAATTCGGTGGATGCGCATGACGTAATACAAGTCGTAATGGAGATCTTTGGGGGAACCATGTCCAGCAGTGGACCTCTTTCGGTTGAATGGATAGAAGGATTAGAGCGGGATTTAAAACTAAATGTAATTAGAGTATTAGGGATTTAATACAATTAGTAACAAGAATAGTGGATTAATGATTAAGTTTATAGTTTTAAGAGTATAAGACATAAAGACGAGAGTTAAATTTACGCTTAGGTGATCACATGTAAGTAAGCTAGTCACTCAGTACCGCCTAGGCACTATCTAGACAATTTATCTGTAAGTGTTGATAGCTCAATATCCAACCTTAGCGCATTACGTTTATTGAAAACTATCAATATATCTACGATACTTATTTAAAAAGCTTGTTCTACTGTATTTTTTTTAACAAAAAGTATAAAAAATACATTATACACCTAAATCAATTTAATTAATGGCATCATCATTCATTTTTATCGTATATTGTAAATTAAATTAATTTAGTGACATTTAAATAAAGCTATTTATTTTGTTCGATCTGTTCTTTTGTAATTTATTGTACGTTGAAAATTATTCAATTATAAGAATTAAACCTATAAAAATAACACGAAGCACGACTTGAAAGAAGCAAAACAGAATAATTCTTTTCTGATGTGACATTTCTGTAAAATGTACAATTATTAATTTATATCTCTATTAATTTAAGTCAAAAGTTCACACAAAATAACGATTTAAGCACTGTCATTAAATATTGCTACATCAAAAATATTATAATACGTATTTCTTTATTTATTCGTAACTGAGGCACACACCATAAGGTTTTTTTTAATCCGTTAAAAATGATGGAAGTCACAAACAAAGATTCGCCGCCATTTTTAATCCTTTAAAAGTTATTTTATTAAAAACAAATTAGTTGTTCTAATTTCGTATTTGTTTCTTAAGTTGTTTGGAAGTTATATTAATCTATCCATAGTTAGAACTATGTTGATTTATGTATGAAGTTGTTAAAAATAAATATCTAAATACAATAAAATAAATTTAAAGTTCACTTGCTTTGAAACTCACCATCAGGAGGCACAATATCTTCGCAGAGACGGCAAGCTGTGGTAACCTGAAATAAAAAAATAATAAAAATATATATATTTTTTTTACAAATCATAACATTAATCTATAAATCTGTTAATGGATAAAGTTAATATTCATGTAATATATCATCTGTCTAATAAACTAAAACAGACATGACTAGGCATAAATACGTATAAGGCAGTCAGACCTAAATGAATGAAGATGTAATTAGAACAGGAATCCCTTATACAATAAATATTCTCTAGATAAGTCAAACAAAATAATATTCGAATTTTTTGGTGCAATATGATAATCATAAAAAAGTATAATCATAAATTAAAATTAAAAATTAAAACTGAAGTATTTCCAAATTCATTTTGAAACATAATAATATTTTCTTTCAAATTTTCACATAGTAACGACAGTTTTTTACCTCAAGATATTCGCTTTTGTGTATACGATAAAAATAATTAGTTTCCGGACGGGTCTACTTGAAAATGGAAAGCGTAAATATGGTTGAGTGTGTTTGTATTGTACTAAAAACATTGATGATTGCCCATGCCAACATTGTGGGGTATGTAATAAACATGGTAAACTAAACAAACGCGCTACGCCGAGTGCGTTACACGTGCACTATGGATTTTTGGGAGTTGTTTGCACCATTTTAATATTAGTCGTACATTAATATACTATACAAAATTATGTACATTTTGATATACTACTCAATACATTAATATTCACAGAAACTATAAAATATACCTTTAAACGCGCACAAGAGTTCTCTGTAAACATTAATTTCGTTCTAGCAAAGTCGAAGCCGCACACAAAAAATACACACATTCAATTTTAAACAATATACTTACATATACGTAGTACGTTGAATATTTGATAAAGGAAAATAAAATACTAAATTAATAAACAATTTACTATTGTTAAACCTGGAAAGTGTTTTAAAAACTACAGACACGTCATAAAAAAATGAAGTATACGAATGAAATCAATGAAATAACTTGAGTTTATGAGGCATTGAAGTTTAAGTAATTTGATGTAATTCTAACAAATGTACTATTATTGCCACACTACGTCGATACAGCACGTATCGTTTGCGTAGTTCGACATTCTTATATTTGTACGTAAGCATCTACTCGTACTATAAGACATTGGTGTAAGATGACAAAGTATCTAATAACATGGTATGATCGAATACGCTCAAAACATAGAGAATTGATATATTAATAATGCTACAGAACAGATACTTCACTTAACGTGAGGAGTGAAAACAATTTAGAAATATTCGGAGTTATTACAAAAAAGTTAAACTCCCGTTGAAGAACACATGTTTAAAAAAGTTCAATTACAAAAGAGTGTTTTAGGGTTGTTTAGTAATAAAGCGTGTTTAACGCTAGTTTATTTTAGTTTTTGTAATAAGAACGTAGACGTTTTTCAAAATAGAAAAAATGATTTATTAATACAGTCAGCGATGCGTTTATAGGTTAATAGAGTGACGGGAATACAATTAAATCAAGTCTACGTTTAATTATTAAATGATTTAGTTCTACTATTTTATCCTCTATACACAACAAATTTTGCTTTGGAATTTGAGGCTTGTTGAGACGAACGCGACTCACTAATATTCATCTCTTTGATTTTTTTTCATAACTATATGTTGTTGACCCGAAGGGCCTTCACAGCGTCACCGAACTTTTGAGGCATATGCTTAGGACGCTCAGCTGGGAGCGATATAGCGCAAGGGCACCAAAGTGTTACGGACCTTTATTTAGGCTGCTAGTTCAGATGTAAATTACGCGGAATTTACCCTACGCTAAATTTACAGTGGCTATGGGAAACTACAGATCTCAAGCTCCCTTATAGAACCTATGTACCTGCGTGTAGTGTGCAGAAGTATGAATTTAAATGTATTTATTTTATTTGTTAAAATCTTGATACTAAAACGACATAATTTTTACGAAGTGAGCTAGCTGGATTTTGTAACAATTGCGTAAGCTTTAAGGTATGAGCAAAATATCTTATCATACGTAATAGACATAGAAGATGTTTTTCGCTTGGTTTATAATAAAGTAACAAGACATTTTTGCGATGCATTCCTTTCGAGATGAATAGAGCTGTTGTGGTAATTACTGTATTCATTTCACGAATATTTGTTTGGGAATAACGAGACAAGTAGTGGATTTTATATTATTATTATTACCACAATATGTAATGTCATGGTACTAATTTTTTTTCTTCATGATGTTTTCTTTCATAGCAAAGGTCATAATATCAAGTATTTCAAGTGCAAATCATATTAAAGAGGATTAGAAGTAGAGTTGTCGAAACCTAAACACAAAAAGTGTCAAAATCGAGCTTGTAAAATTAAGAAAACAAACAAACAACCGCTTCATATTGCCAACTGTGATTGCCAAGAGAGTTTGTCATTTGATTCTCAATAGATTAGAACTATTTAGTCTCTGACAAAATGTATAGAAGATTCTTAAATTAAATGTGTTAATTTTCACATAGAAGGACCAATAAAAAAATAGCCCCTATTAAAACTCAAGAATACTCTTAATCAAACCAAAAGACTCATGCCAGTATTGCGGATAAAACAACTTCTGCTAGGAGTACATCTAACTTAGCCAACCGCTGATTATTACGCAATTGCCATGATTCTTCAAATATTTAGGGGCACAAACTAAATAAAATCATCAACAACTTTATCAAATAATCTAATTAGGTGTATAAATTTAAAACTATCATGTTCTCGAAACCCAAGTGCACATTACAAGTTCGTATGGAAATCCGCCATCGTCACCTTTACTTCTTTAAATTATTGTTTGTATAAGTGATTAAAATCATGACGTAAATGGTTTTTTTATATATGAATACGACAAAATTTGAGCATATAATCCTGATATATATGATGTACACGAAAATTGTTTGTTCAGTAGTAATAAAAATTGTGTCGTTTGGTGCCGGTTAAGAATAGTACCACCCCATATCATTCCCGCGGGTGTCGTAAAAGGCGACTAAAGGATAAACCAGGGGATGGGCAGCAGTATCCTCTGAAAACCGCACATACCTACTACGATCGCCAACCCGCCTCCCAAACGTGGCGATTATGGTAATTCCCTTCTTATAGGGGGAGACCTATGTCCAACAATGAATGTATATCGGTTGGCTGATGATGAATAAAAACGATGCTTTATAATTGAACGAAAGAGGTCTACTTAATTAAAGAAATACGATTGTGAATTTACTGTTAATATTTAATTTACTATATGTATAACCAATAATTCCCACACGTTTTCTTTATAACAGTCTACGGGCCGCAACAAATAATTACTAAACAACAAAACATTAAAACATAGAGACATCAATGCAGATTTATTAGTCAATAAATTAAGATTTAAGACAACCTGTTATCGGTATCTTATGTTAATAAAGTTCTAAATACGTACGATAAAAGAAACTATAATATATCATTGTGTTTTAACAAAAAAAAAAACCGTTTCATATAATTCGTCTCTCAAATAAAATTGATAATAGTTAATAGGTATTACAAAATATATATGTATACCTAATATTATAAGATAATTTTTCATTTTGAATAGATAATATACATTATTAATATTTTTGTTAATGATAAAATAAACCCTATTTACTTTCAATGAAGTAGGTAATTATCATTAAAGAAAAAATCTTAAATTAGCAAAAAAAAAAAGGCTCGATTGAAATGTGTAGCTTAATGTTGATTAGTTTATCTATGCAACATATAACAAGATAATGACGTATAATACCTTAATTAATTTATTCCTAGAATCTAATAATCAGTAGTGACGCAATAAATGATTTTAATAATTAGTTAATATAAAAAAATAGTAAATACTTCAACGAAAAAAGACTTCTGTAAAAAGTTTTAATTACGGAGCAATCGAGGTTTACTTAAATCATCAAATCACACATAATTACAAATAGAAGAGTGAATTAAAAATTAATTCAAGTAATTCTTAAATCGATAACTAAACACGTAAATACTTGAAATTATTTGATTTATAACAACCGTATAGATTTAACCTTAATAATACTTGTGATCGTAAATTACAAACTATAGATGTGTTCGGTTTCAAAGATAGTTTTACAACCGACCATTTTAAATAAAAATTAATCCTCATTCGTTGGTAAAATGATTTATTATATGCTTTCCTATCAAATAAACTCATACATGTGTTTTTATAAGAATTGAAACCATATGTATAATAGTATTAACACACGTACGGACTGGACTGCGGACATAGTACGGCGAGCGGCCAATGTTATCAGTCCCCTAAGTAGGAATGGGAATTCTTTCCGAAAAAGATCGTTTTTTGAATTGATTCACAAAACATCGCTCAAACGATCGATCTTTCGAACTAACAAAGTATCGATTATTTCATCATTATAAAACAGTTCAGTTCTTCTTTTTTGCTTAGTTATTATTAATGACCTTCAGTGTCATTAATAAAAACATTGCAAACAGTCTTTCCAATAAATGATGATTATAGTCTAATTTCGACCAATGAAAGAATACTATTTACAAATTAAAAGTCAAATAAAACAAATAGAAAAAAGATTGATCTATTGGACCCTGGATTTTTGTGAATAATTAAAAAAATCGATCTTTTTGAAAAACCATGTTCCCATCCTTACTTAGGCGACTGGTGACCTCGGCCACTCGACATATCATGTCCGCGGTACGGTCCGTACGTGTATTAACAGCATAAGTTAACAAAGATCTAATGACAATCAAAATCCTTCCAGTAAATATTGGTTGTAGGTTGATTATGAATTTAAGTTTTTGCGTATGAAATATATTTGTATTATTGCTGAACAGACTATGCTCTCTGTACTACATTTGCTATGTCGTAACATTTAATTAACTTAGCCGATTGTTAGATGGCAAACGAAATAATAAAAATAATTTTGCACATGGAATTAAGGTAATTATTTTGAAAGTAAAACGTCACTAGTACAGTCTTTGATTAGGATCATAATTACATTTCTATTATTATAATTTAGATTTGTATCACAGGATAAATCGGAATACACGTCAATTAGATAAATTATTCAATAAAGCTACAAATAACACAAAACACAACAACAGTAATAAAATCATTTCAGTTGTTAATACATAGGTAAATTGTAATCGTTTTTCTTCGTATAAATATATAACAATAACAGACAAGTTAAGTTGTCCTGGTATGGACATGTGATGCGCAGGGAGAAAGAGAATGTTGTAAGAAGGTAAGGTATTGGACATGAATGTGGACGGTTACAGGGGAAGGGGAAGACCAAAGAAAAGATGGATGGACTGTGTGAAAGATGATATGTTTAGAAAAGAAGTGAATGCGGAGATGACAACAAATAGAGAGGAATGGAAGAGGAAGACATGTTGCGCCGACCCCAAATAAAAATGGGAAAAGGGTAGGGAGATGATGATGATGATGATGAAATATATCATACAAAATTTGCTTCAAAACGTTAGGAAACGAAAAAAAAAACAAGAAATCAACCACAAACGCGGGTTCGAATTCGCCTATTCAAATCTAAAAATGAGACTTTTCGGTAAGAAAAAAAAACATCTTGAAAAAAGTATAACATGGTGTTAGGAGATTTTTCTTATAAGGCATGCCTTGGTTTGAAAACCTGTCACCATATACCAATAGGTATGTTCCGGCAGCATCACTTGAGAACCAGTGCCTCTAGGCTTAGTGTGTTTACCATCATGGACCACATCGACACTTAACAGTGTAAAAAAATGGTGTGTTGTGAAAGTGTATTAATCGCCTTATCATATCACTATGATAGATTCATAATTGCTTTTCATATTTTGAAAAAAAAAACAATTCATGTATTAACAGTGTAAAAAATGGTATGTTGTGAAAGTGTATTAATTGCCTTATCATATCATTATGAGAGATTCATAATTGCATATCATATTTTGAAAAAAACAATCAAGTCATGTACAGTCTTACGTGAAATATTATGTAATCTAAACAAAGAAAACATTAACTATGTTTACTTTATAAGAAAAATGACACAGAACAATTTTATTAATTGATAAGAAATAATCTGAAATTATCTTATCATAAAATCTCAGATCGAAGGCATTATTCAGGCTTATACTGTGCAGGAATTTCACAAATTCAATTATTATCAGTTAATGGTAATCAATTATTTTTCTCAAAAGCATTGATAACGAGAGAACTAAGAACAAAATACCTGCATGTCAAAATTCATGAATGGTATGATGTCGACTTGATGACTAATTAATAAAAATGCATAGTAATTGCTAATATATGAATTTTTCTTCTAGCTCCCCTTAAGAGGATATACTGGCGGTATTTATTCCATACAAATTTAGTCCCCTTTCCTCCCTGGGTAATTTCCGGAACGTCTAGACGGATTTTGACGGGACTTTTTTTGGTAGATAGCTAAAGTTACTGCGGGTAACTTAGGTTACTTTTAATTTGCCAAAAAATTAGGGTTCCGTATAAAAAAAATTGAAATGCTGTGAAGAATACATGAAACGCGGGCGCAGCCGCGGGCACATAGCTAGTAAAAACTAGACGCCTTCATAAGAACATTTAAAATAGAATCATCTCCTCGATCCCACGTAATACATATTCTTCGTATTCTAAGTTTTACGTATTTTGGAATATATTAGAATTTTCAAAATGACATAATATATTAATATCCTGTTTAGTTATAACATCAGAATCGACGTTTATTTGGTCAATTTAATGTAAATTTTAACCATAGAAAAACATGCCGGTTTCTTGATTGTATAGATAATATTAATTGACAAATAATGTAATAAATCAGAATTAATATTATCCTATAGATATTCTATCTGAAAATCGAACTGATATAAAAAAAGACACGGCTTAAATTATAAATAGTAAACATTAATATAATTTTAAAATCATAAGGGTGTAAGTTATATAATTACTTGCCACTTATTTGTGTGCATTCAAGAATTTATTTAGAAATTTTCTTAGCACTTAATATCTTTTATTTCTATCTGTAAATGATATAAATTTTAAAAAAAAGTATTTAAATATTGTTAATAAATTTCTCCTCTGATGGTCAGTTGAAACTATATATATATACCAATATACCTATTTGTTACACAACTTTCATTGCAATTTGCTATTTATATTTGAGCATCTATGCAATTACAGCGAAACCCACTTAGATAATATCTTATAGCTATCAAATGCTTGACGTCAAAACTTTTCTACGTGTATAGCTCAGTGGTAGTATGTCCTTGACCAAGAAGGTAATCACGGGGTTTTAGTCTTTAAGAATATGACATGACCCACCCTTCGTTACCCGGCGTGGGTGCGCGTATCTTATACAAGATTTCCCCGTCTCAAAACTTGTTAATATGATCGGATAACGCATCGATCAACATAGGTACAAACCCATAGGTCCTATTAAAGCTATTGTATGGTTTAGCATAGCATTGCGTGGGCAGTGCTATCTACTTTAATTTTGAAACTCTAAGCATCTAATCGACTGTTCTGACAGTATCACCTACAGCTACCTTAAACTTTAGTATGTTTGCCAACTCGGATCACATCATTCCTTACTATCAGGTGAATTTTTGGTCAAAGTTCTGAGTCTATTCACAATATAAGTGGGGTTAACCGGGTCATTAATTTAATTTTATAAATCGTTTGCCCCAATAACAAGAGATTTTAACAATTTCTTATGCAAACATCAAGATCATAGGTATAAAGATAACGTAGATAGATGGTTTAGCTTATTCAATGTAATACAACATGTAAATTTAAGAAAAGAATTTACGAGTTTAATCCGTTCTGTGTTTAGTTTAGTCCAATCGCGGTTTGAGTAACGACCCGCTTTTTATAATACCCTAGTCTTCTCTCTTTCGTTCGGTATTCATTCTCTTCAGATGAAAGGGAGAGTTATACTATAAAAGCATTCACTTTTAAATAGAGTCATGAAAATTACTGTCATTCTCCTTTTGGCATGTTATTCCAATGAAGGAATAAATGAAGGAGATGTGAATCTGTTGATGACAAACGACGCTATAACATCTAGATGTGTAGGTATAGAAGGACCGAGTCTGGTCAGTAAATGAGTACTTTTGTCCAATCTTCTCTTCGTATCAAACTTGTAGAACGGAATAAAGACAGGTAGTGTTAATGATTTGTATTATATCTATCGTCGTGATTGCTTATAAACAACGTCTGTCTGTATGTCTGTTCGTTAGTTGATTTATAGCTCGAAAACTACTTAACCGATTCACATGATTCATATGAGCTATGTGCCTAGCCTATTGCCACTTAAGTTTAGCAATTATCCGAGCAATTTAGTTTAATTCTTCTGCGGATCTCTTCTTTTATAATTCGATCACGCAGTGAAACTTCGAGCACAGCCGTCTCCATTCCCCTTTAGGTAACTTTGAGCTTAAGCGATAAAGTCTCAGTGCTGTATGCCATCACCGGTAACGCATAATGTTCGAAGACTTTTGTCTTGAGACATTGCGGTATTTCGGTCGAGAAGATTCTGTGTAGTCTTCTTTAGAAGTAGGCAGTATTTATACTGCCCAGCCGAGTTGAATTCGACAATTGAGCTCTTACTCGAAGTTGGACCTACCTACCTGGACAGTTTGTCCCAGATATACATAACCGTCAACAACTTCGAGCGTACAGTCATTGATTTTTATGGGAGTAGCTATCATATATTCATGCACTGTGACATTATTCTACACTATATAATACATCTATTTGCACACGAAAAGAGATTAATAATCGCGCCATAATAATCTTCCAATTAAATCATTGTCGATAAAATAATCTAGACACCGAATAGGCTTGGCAACTTGAATGGATTTATATGAAAATAATCATTGTTCGTTTTTACATTAATGAATATGTATTTATCTTTTATATAATAGAAAGATAATGTAAAAGTAATCATCATTTTCAATAAGCAATTATTGTATATGTCTGTAATATACAATACAAATATAAGGAAATTATCTTCATTTAATATTACCATTAGTATAACGAAGTAGTTACGTAGATAAATATTATTAATTAGTATTATATATGTATATGCATATGAGTTTCATATGCTGTATAAAGTTTTTATTTATATTTAGTTTTATCATAATTATCTAATTAAAAAAAGGCAAATACATATTACAAAAATACTTTTCAAAAATCCTTAATTTTAAAGAATAATTTTATATACGTATATCTTATATTTAGTTTGTTTTATATAATTTTACCGAGGACAATGTTACGTCACAAATAAAATAAAATTTAGCTCCAACGCTACGTGTAAATTACAACTCATAAGCAATAGTTCTGACTGTTCAAGAGGGTCGTTTTTTTTTGTTAGTAACCATGAATCAAAAAAGATATCAGAAAAATACCAGACAGCTTTTTGACTACAATCTCTACATCTACATCTAACCTTAACCGTTGATGCGGTCCAAGATTGGACACACACTAAGCCTAAAGGTACTGGCTCTCAAATGATACTGCCGGAACGTAACATCTACCCAGAGGGGCATTACATAAAATTGCCCTACCATCACGCTATGGTTTCCTTCGCCGAAAACTTGTACTCATATAAAATTTAAATTTGAAATTTAAATCAAATTATAAAATTGGATAAGTGGGTTAAAAATCTGAGAAACCTTTAGTAAATTTGCTGAGTGATGGGGAACAGATAATACTTTTTTTACAGGGTAAGTATAGGCTCAGTACCCAGACCACAATCTCACATGATTTTAACTGACAATGTGGTCCAGTATGGTAAACACACTAAGCCTAGAGGCACTGGTTCTCAAGTAATGCTACCGAAATATACCTATTGGTATTTGACGACAGGTTTTCAAACTTTAGGGTGGTAGCTACCCAGGCGGGGATTATAGGAAAATTTCTTATAACCATGCTTAGATTTCCTCACGTTGGTTTCCTTCACTGAAAGCTCAGGCTGATTTTTAGAGTTGGATAGGTGGGCCCGAACCCGCGTTCATTGACGCGGAATCCGAACGCACTATCCACTGCACCATCCTCGCTTCAATTATATTATTTCTATCAGAAGTTTTATTCTAAACAATCTTCGATATTGTCGATTCAAATTATGGTATCTTTAATTGATTTTTTTTATACTGTTACAGATTTAGCACTTGAAAACTTTTACACTTTTAAAATGATACTGAGGAATACATCTAGAGGAGTTTGCTGACATATTGAGGATTTTGGCACTATGACAATTAAAACTTAGGTTCGTCGCAGGATTCGAATTTGCATCAACTAATCCAGCCTACGATCGCATTACCACCACTGAGAAAACCTTCGAATAATTCCCGTGCACAGATTGTAAAATAAGATACATATCCTATATCACGTTTATATTTTTAGATAACTATAATAATAAACTGTATAATAAACTTAGTTTCATAACATAGAACGATCAAACAATCAGAAAACTTCAAGTATCATTCCGGTTGGCGCCTAAACGTGCTTAGAGCGTCGGGCCAGCGCTCTGTCGTTATCAATGCATTAGCACATGTTCTTTGTAAAATACATTAAAATATTACAACGCAATTACAGGAATTAAGTAGCGTTTTTATTGCTTATAGTATTTTTATAATATTTTAATTACTTCCCACTACAAGGACGACTTGATGCGTCTCTCTTACATTCTGGAGTTCGAATAAATTTTATTTTCCAAAGGTTAACCTTCAACGAATAATTAAATGTACGGTAATTAAATTTGATTTTAGATCATTTAAGAAAACTAGTATACAAATACTAGAGTGTAGAGTTCGAAATCGATAGTAATCGTTATTGAAAATTTAAGCAAAAATAACTACTACAACTATTTGTTATTGATTGGCAACACTAAAATTCGTTAGTTGCATCCAAAAAGAAACGAAAATCAACTGATAAACTGATGAGAAATATGTGCTGAACTGTTTTATCTATGCCTATTATTATGTAGAAGAGATTATATTTTCAACGAAACATACGTTTTTAAACATTTAAAATAAAATTGTTGGTTAAAATGTAGTGATAATTACATCATATTGTAAAACACTAATGTTTACTGAATACTTGCATTCGGTCTTCCAAATTTATATTATATTTACCAGTAATAAATTAATGATAAATTAACAAATAACTAATTCATTTACATTAATTACTATTGTTACAATAACACGGATATTTTAATATAGAATTCAATTTTGAAGTTAGTTTTCTTAGTGGCACCTACCTTTTCAGCAAAATGTGTTTACTTATCTACAGAAAATATATATCAGAGATTACAGTTGTACTAAAAATGTATTTACAGGTGAAATAATATAATAAAATAATCACATATCAATAAATACAACTTCCTATACAACGTAAATAATGAACAATAAATGTGGCACGAACATTATCATTTGGCTTGGATTACGTACAATTGAGATTTATTTTATCTGCATCACTATATATTATTACAAAGAGATATGGAAAATAATAAATTTCCATTCATGATATTTTTATTCGTCAGTCGAAGAGATATCTTTTTACATCAATTTTAAAACGTTATTTACAAGATTTAAATCGATTGTTTATCGCTCGCACTCGTGTCTGTTATTCGATTAGATTCAATATTATTTTATTCAATTATATGAAGAAAATAAATTTTGAATTTAGAAATATTACGTATATATAAATGTAAGTAATATTTCTTTCATAAGAACGAATGATTATTTACAAAAAGGACTTACATAGCCGAACTTTGCCGTCATGTTGTGTCCCGTTGTATATTATGTTGAACATACATCTAACTGAATTACTCAGCTGCTTTTTCCGGTTAAAACTGAACAATCCACTTTTATGTAATTATAAATTTTTCAATACACTACGCATTCGAACGATCGAAACACTATGAGAAACGGTATACTTTTTTTTCCGTTCCAATCGAGGCTACGTTCGAACAATAGGTTTTCTAATCACCAGAAAAAAAATAATATAAAAGAGTAAACTCAAAACTTGCGCTGAATAGAAATACTTTTCACATCACTTTCATAATTTTCCTTAGAAGCCCGACGGAACACGACTTCAAAAATAGAACACCTTTTTATTTGTCGAGCGCTTTTGACGACTGGGGCGCTTCTTTGAACGGTCTGGCTGGAATTTTATATTTTTTTAACTTTTCGTATATGCGGGTGAGTTCGTTTTTTCACGTGCGTATTTATTATGAGGCTTCAGCGGCGACGGAACATGCGCTCTGCGCGGCGGGCGGCCAACGACTACGAGATAAAAACCTCGTTTGATTATAAACTTATAAGCTAAACTTTTTTGTATGTGTGCGTTATTTCTTGACAATGTGAACAGGAGGCTTTGTTGGTGACCTTTAGGAAGTTTTCACTTGCATAGTTGTTTATTCCTTTAGAGACGATCCTCAAATGTATGAGAAAAATGTTTCCATTTAATACGTCAAAACTAACCCTTGTCTTGATTTATTTGTATCTGAGAGAAGAGGTAGAACGTTTAACCTCACAAAAATCATGTAGAGTTTTGCACAATCAGACACATTTAAAGTGTTTTGGTAATTAAATTAAGTATCATCACGTTTGCAAACAAATGGTGCATAATAATTTTTACGTCTTTCAGAAAAAGATAAAAAAACTACGAAGGTCGAAGTTAAGTTATAACCTGTTATGGCTATCGATCAGTGTCGACAAACTTCGTTTGGCCTATTTACATGCTAGGTGCTTTGTGACCTGTGATTTTAATGTAGTGACTAAACAGTGCAGAAAGAATTTAGGTATGAATCATAGTTTTTTTTTTTTGCATTTCGTAAAATAATTAAATACAATTTTGATTAATAATTTATATATTTTTCAAGTTTTTCCAAACACGCGTCACAAAATTATGACTTGACATGTAGGCTTTACTTTAATTCTAGATCTTCCTTCTAGCTAGAAGTTCATAGTAATAAGTCATATAATGATTAAATATATTTGAAACGGTTTCAGGTTTTAATTTTTTTTGTATAATTTTACTCATTCACTTTCATCTTTCATCAGAAGAATCGGAACCCCGCCGTCTGAGCTGCATAAACATTTCAGGATACTATTTCATATAAATAAATAAAGATAATTTTGAATATAATAATAACAAAATAATTGCACTATAGTTAAAAAAAAAGGTGGCCGTCTGGGATATTATGCCAGTGGGAAGAAACATTTAACTTCGTTTGCCGTCACGCCATACGGGTCGGTTTAACTTTAGTCAAAAATGTATTGAAGAGAAACTTCTTTGTGAACGATGAGAGTAAAATTTCAAGGTCTCTTGTCATAATAAGCGTCATAACATCAGCGTCAGATATAGCGTGAAGATTTTCAATGTTAAAAAGGACATGTAGATGAACGTAGTGAGATAGAAAGAGACAAAAATAACAAGCGCTCTTTTGGCTGTTGAATTATTAGTTAATCCTCTTTGAGCTAAATTCTTTCTTGAAGAAGCATCCCAAATAATCATTCTACCGAAAGTCGTCCACTATTGGACATAGGTTTCCCAGTGCTCCACAACAACCGGTCTCGTGCCACCCGTGTCCATCGCACTCCTTCGACCTTCACCAAATCGTCCGCCCACCTTGTGGCCTACGCACGCTGCGTCTTCCGGTGCGTGATAGCCATTCGAGAACCCATTCGTCTCCTCGGATATTGGTTCTGCGAGCAATGCAATGTTCCCATGTATAGATGGGGGAAATAATTTCTCTTACAGATTTAATCTAAAGAATGTTTAAGATGTTTTTTATCTGACACGTGTAGTAGTAAGTACACTCTTTTTTTTGGTCGACTTAATTATTACTCATGCCTTTACATTTCGAATACCGCATTGCGCTTTATGTTAAAGATTACAAAAGAATAAAAAAATCATCTAAACACGGAATACGGCTCATGCACCTGAACGTTAAGTGGACGGAGTGTAATCTATTCACGACTTTATCAATATGGGTCAATGCGGCAGTTTCTTGCGCTTGAAAACTTAGTTCGATAAACACGCATTGTTTAGTTTAACACGATCGTATTGTCCTTTTTCTTTATATTTTTAAGTATAAATAGACGGTACGTAATGAAAATATAGTATATAGTTTTCAGTATTTTATAATCAAGCTGAAAAAGATCTTAAACATTTTTTTAACTACTTATAAAATTTTAAAACTGGGTTAAATTTTACTATTTCTTATTAAATTTTCTCTCTGTTACGTAAGCGTAAGTACGTACAAGAGAAATATAGAGATTTTGGTAATCTGTTTATTGACCCATTTTCTATGTTTTCTGTTTACTTAGCGACTATCGATAAGCTTTAGTGTTATCAATAAAAAATTCTGCAACATTATAGTTTAAATCTTTAGGTTTTCAAAATTATTATGGTTGAATTACGACAATAATCAAAATAAATAAAAATACCTAGTAATTTATACATAAATAGTTTCAAAACAATTAAATTTATGAGAAAATTGAGCATTTTATCAATTATTCATTTATATGTAAACAATTATTTTAATTATTAATTGAAAATATTTCCTGATACATTCGTGTTTCCGTCAAATAATCCTTTTACTTGAATAGGCTAATCTTTTGGCATAAGTTTGTTATTATTATTGTCATCAGTATGAGAATTCTTTGTATGTTTTAGTAAATTAACGTCAGTTTCAATAATAGCTGCCTCGGTGGCGCAGTTGTATTACCGTGCGACTGCTGTTCTGAGGTTTCGGGTTCGATCCTCGGGTCGGGTCAAGTGGTATTGAGTTTTTCTACTCAGTGACATCCCGGAGTTTGGAATTTGTGCCTGATATGGCGACAGGCTCGCCCCCTGTCACATCTGGGACGGAACTAAGCTCGGCGAAATGTGGGTGGTGTAGTTCGCTATTTCACCTCTGCCTAACCCTTGGGGATAACAGGCGTGAGCTTATGTTATGTTATGTCAATAATACCTAACTAATTTAGCTTTGGTGCCGTAGCCAAAATTCTAGATCTAGTTTAATTTAAATATAGTATATTTTACATGGGTTTTTCATTTCTAATCGACCCCTTTCGACCTGGATCAAATTTTGTCACAAGTTTTTTGTCATCCTATAACGAAGCTGTTTTTTTTTTCAAATTTTGTACATAATTCCAAAATGTATCAATTTTCGTATATCCACTGTTTATTTTTTAAATATCTCAAAAACTATTATAGTTACAACCACCAAATCAAAATCTACCTTGGATCATTTTAAAAGAGATATTTGGGGATAAAGAATGGGTAATAAAAAAAACTCCGAAGTTTTGAATTTTTAAACTTATATTTAAGTAATGGAATAAAATAATAAAAACATGTATTTTTATTTTTTTGTTTTATTTTGTTTGTAAACTCGTATCTTTATTTTATTGAACAGATACAAACCAACAGCAAATGCCGAGGTTCGTACAATTGTGCTATTTTTACTATATTTGTTAATTTCCCTTGCGTGGTTTCAACTTTCGTTACATAAGCCAGGTGATGTTGTCATAGTTTTTCGAAAATTTAATCAGTTTTAAATTTTTTTTTATCTAATATACTTTGTTTATTTAGTTACTTATTTCATACCTATTATTAACTTTACGTTAATATAATTTACACTTACTACCTTTTTTTTTGACGAGGGGAATGCATTTACGCACTACCCTTACTTACTACCTGACAAAACTATAAATAACAGGAAATAATTGAATGTTCATTGAAAAGATATTTTTTCATTTATTAATTTCAAAAGCGTTTCAATCGGAAGTATTAGTAGTATCGAAATTATGCAAGAAATAAGGAAAATGTATTTATTTGTAACTAGCCGTGTGCCCACGGCTGCGTCCGCGTTTCGTATATTCTTCACTGCATTTTAATTTGTTTATACGAAACCCTAATTATTTTCCAATACTTTTTTTCCAACTAACATTAAGCATTAATATTTCTCATAAATTCAAACACCTGTCAGTAAAACTGTAGATTGAATCGGTTTTTATTCACAATTTCACGAATTTTAATTTTTTACGCAGAACCCTGATTATTTTCGAAAATTAAAAGCACCCTAAGTTACCCGGAGTAACTTCAACTAAGTACCAAAAAAACTCCTTTCAACCGTTCCGGGAATTACCGGGACCAAATAGACAGATAAAAATCTTGAAAACTGTATCTTTAGTATACGTAGGTTATGGTATATACATTCATATGTAATTAGTAAAAGCAAATTATTTTGACATTATAAACAGACATTTCAATTCCATTTATTTTAGTATAGCTATAGACTATCAATCACTTGTAACCAATTTGATTTTCAAATCGATTCCAGTCATCTTCATCCAAATCATCTTATATTAGTATTTAATTATACCCAAATTATTAAAACAGCACTGTATTAAAAATAGCTGGCATTAGCTGGTAACCTCGCATAACATTGATAATCAGATTCTAGGTAGTTCCAAACCTATAATCGTAAATTTAGTGTGCAATTAATGAACGTATTATAATTACATATATAAGATATGATCAATTTCCGGTAACCTTTTTTTTATATTATTGACAATTGGCATTCGCAACTTAGTTCATTTTTTTTTCACACCGTATAGGGACTCAGAGCTTTGACCACAGTCTTACCTGATGGTTAAGTGAAGATGAGGTCTACGATGGTAACTGTACTAAGTCTATCAGTATTGGCTTTCAAGTGAGGCTACTGGAATCCAGAACACACCTGGAGATAGTTGGTGAAAGACAGACACTTTTATCATGACAGAAAAATCTAAATCTATAAAAAAATTAATTTGTTAAACCTCTATTACAATGAACAAAACAATTGTAAAAGGTATCATAATGTATGTACAATGTAATTCTTTTTAAGAAAATAATAACATATATTTAATTTAAATATAAAATGGATTTTTTATATTATTTCACTATTTATGTTTACTTAGTTACTATACAGATATTTCTCGGGGAGAAGTCATGAATTTATTATAATTACGACATTTGTCACTAACGCGTTGATGGTATTAAGTAACATTGCGATAGTTTTGTATTTTCACGTTAGCTAGCGTTATAATATGAATATTTTTCGAGTGTACAGGTTTTCTCTAAAGGTAGAATTAGTAGATATACGCGAATTCCTATAAATTCGTTGGTACATGGTGAGGCGTGAACCAGCCGACTTTGGATCGAGACTTCGCTGGTCTACCCATTAGACCACCGTAACTTTGTGTTTGTCATATATTTAAATATTATTAAGAGGCAAACATCTGTCTGTAGAGATGAGAAGTCTAAGAAGTATAGCTGGGGAGAGAATTATAAATATAGATAAATAAAAATAAAGATAGATAAAAAGCTGCTTAAGCCGGGCAAGTCGGTAAAGGTCGACCTTTTACATGAGAAAATGCATTTATGCATATCCTCGGTGCGATGACATGGAAAAGTATGAAGAGCTCACACGGCGACCGAGGCCACCCACCGTAAATAACAACTAAAGCCACCGTGTTTCTCCAATAGCGCAGACATGGACACAATAAGAGATTGAAACAACATTCACCGCGTCATCTCCTCGCGCAAGAGGAGGCAGCCTGGTGCTGATTACTTCCCAGACTCCCTCACTACTGCAATGGAAGGTCAGGTCCGCTCGTTTACCCCTTGGTCGAGCGTGAAGGTAAAGCTCGAATATCTTGAGTAGATCGAAGACGTTCAAAAGAAGAAGCTTGCCCAGTTGAGAATAGAAAATCGTCCTTTTTTTTTATAATGGACAGCACAGTGACTGCACTGGACCTGATGGTAAGCACAGTGCAATCCAAAACAGCGATGACTGACACTGAACAGAGTTCACTGCCAGTCACCGCTGTCATGCTGGCCTGCTTAAATACCTCTTCACGCCTCTTTTGAAGGACCCAATATCATATGAAGGAGGGAACACGCTGACAGGAAGACGGTTCCATAACCTCACAGTGCGACAAAAGTAGGAGTCAGCAAACTTTTTGGTTCTTGAAGTTATGGGTGTCACCGGTGAAACCGTGACACCGAAGTCCTGCCCGCGTGGTTCTGTTATGGAATGGAGAGGAGGGGATCAGATCAAAGAGCTCTTCAGAACACTCGCCATGATACAAGCGGTAGAAAATGCTTAGAGAGGCTATGTCCCTGCGTAATTGAAGCGGTTCTATGGAATTGGTGATACCTGCATCATTTACTATGCGGACAGCACGCCTCTGCAACCTGTCTAAGGCATCGATAAGATATTTAGCGGATCCATCCCAGAGGTGCGAGCAGTATTCCATGCACGGGCGAACCTGGGCCTTATAAAGAAGGTACAGCTGCTCGGGCAGGAAAAACCGTCGCACTCTGTTTAGGCCATATTTATCATCAGGTGATGTACAGTCAATTTGTCTAGCTAACATAAAAATATATTAAGATGTTTTTATAAGTGTAAATGCGATACTAGATCTATTTTGGTAATTTGAAAAGATGGTAATTGCCTGACATTCACATAGTCCATCCATTGTCGCGGTTTTACGCCACTACATCAAACTATAATTCTATAATTTGAAGTGTCTGTTTGTAATGTCCAAATAAATGTATATACGATACCTATAACAAAAATACAATTTTTAAAATTCTTGTCTGTGTGTCCGTCTGTCTGTTTGTTTGTAATGGGTAATCTCCGGAACAGCTAGGCCGATTTTGACAGAACTTTTTGGTAGATAGCTGAAGTTACTCCGGGTAACTTTTAATTTTCGGAAATAATTAGGGCTCCGCGAAAAAAACTAAAACGTAGTAAAGAATATAAGAAACGCGGGCGTTGTCGTGTGCACACAGCTAGTGTGAAATATAATTGGTAGTGTTTGGAAAATGTTATCAGGATGGTATTAGCACGAAAATAATGCCCATTTTTTTTACTCCAATCTTTAACAACTAAACTCTTAAGTATAATTCGTTGTTACACGCGGAATTGCTGGCAAATTTTATTATAAATATTTGTTTATATGAATTAAAATATTCAAATACACAATGATTATTTATTAAACAGTAGACTTAACAGATGTTAAACGTTACCTTGCAGTATGAATGTATTTATATTTGACATGCACCAAACACCTATGTGTTGTTCGTAAGAAATCGTGTCATTGTCATCGTTAAAATTATTCTATCATATATGCAAATTATTGTTTTCCTAATCTCAATGTAACGTTATTTTGAGTACGTTAAATAATAATAATAAATGTTTGCTATACAATTAATAGCTTCGTAGATAAGTGTAATCAAAAAATAGTTGATATGATCTTGCTCATTTTATAGAAACAAGTTCTCTTAAGCCATGTGTAAATCGATATAGAAGAGATGAAATAAGCAAAATTAAGTTATCAATATAGATCTAATTAATTAACTTTCGATTTTGCGAATAGGAAAAAATATTTAATTGCATTTATTGGAATTTATAGTTCTATGATATGTTTATGTAAATATAGGCCCAGTTTATATTATTACAAAATGAAATCAATATCTGTTTATGTCTTCTTTTTAATTAATAAAAGGAAGCCATTTCAAATTTTCAGTGATAAATTAGAGACAAGAATGGACAGGATTAGAAATGAGTATATTAGAGGAAGTTTGAAAGTGGCGCCAATAACAGAGAAGTTAAGAGGCGGTCGTTTGTCCTGGTATGGGCATGTGATGCGCAGGGAGAAAGAGTATGTTGTAAGAAAGGTATTGGATATTAATGTGGACGGTTACATGGGAAGAGGAAGACCAAAGAAAAGATGGATGGACTGTGTGAAAGATGATATGCTTAGGAAAGGAGTGAATATGGAGATGACAACAAATAGAGAGGAATGGAAGAGGAAGACATGTTGCGCCGACCGCAAATAAAAATGGGAAAGGGGTAGGGAGCTGATGATGATGATGATGAAATTAGAGACAAGACTGTGTAAATACCAATAATTTTTTTTATGTAAAATACGTGATTCTAATCAGTATCTTTACAAGTATTAGTCTACAGTATTTTTTATTTAATACCACAATATACTTTTTACTATTGTTATTATGTTTACTGCGCAAAAACACAATTAAATATGTGTATATTAAATATTAACACAATCGTAGAACCGATATTTTGGTAAAAACATATTATATTAATGGATTTTCCCTGATGTAGAATTTCTGACGCATGAATGAATAGACGGGCGTACTACAGAAGCTATTTTTTACGTTTTGATCAAATTTGTCGAGTCGTTGTACTAATCGTTTTGCGGTTTACGAGTGATAATAAAGAGCCTGTAAATTGTAACTTTGCCCTGTCGGAGAGGATAAAGACTTCTTCATCGAAAATTTATATATTATATTAAAAAAATGACGGCTTAGTGATAGTGTGACCGGATCTTGCTCTACCTATGTCTTATTATAATTATCTTGAGCTTTCTGTGAACGGAAATGCCGTGCTGAAACCATAGATTGGTTGTAAGACATTTACTAGTGTTAGCTACCACACTCAGTCTTATGTAGGTATGTCGCAGCAGTATAACCTGAGAGCCTTCAGGTTTAGTGCATTCCCATCATTACTTAATAAAAGGTGAGAATGTGGTGAAAGCGCTAAACCTATTACAGTACATACCTCTAATACTGAACCTTCGTATGTAACTTATTCTTAATTTAATGTATCAAAGAATATTCAATTGAAAGATTAGTGCATATAAGCGATGGTGGTGTGAGGTATTGTAAATCGTTCACGCCAAATTGACAACATACGAAATCTTGAAATAAACTACTAACTTCCTGCTTAAATCATGTAAACAATGAATTAAAAAAAAAATAGTTTTGAAAAAAATTCAATAACCTCCCTCCCCACTCTAAGTATGTACCCCACCCGTGCCCAATGACTGCGACCGCAGCTGCATATAAGTTTCCATATATTATATTATTCATTGTTTCACAAAATATTCGTAAGTTTTAATTAGAAACTGCCACATCAAAATTTGTGGAACTATTCGGAGTATACGAATATTTACTTAGTCATATATTTACTCTGTTGACCTTTTTTTGTCAGAACTGGCTTCCTACTTCCGAATCGAATTGAAATATTCAAAGAATTTTCCTTGTTTAGCGCAACTTAGTTTAGTAAAAATCATACGATGATACGATTTGTAAATAAAGACATACAATATTTTTAATGTTTCGTTCTTTTTTAAGGCACTACGCATAATTTCATCGCATGCAAATATGAACTTGTAAAGGTTTAAAAAACATCATTTGATATTTTTTTTGTCTTGACATACACACAAACATAACAAGACAGCTCGCTTTGCAATATCAAAAAAACTTGAGCTTTGAAACTTATTTCATTTCCTTTATTTGTTTCTCTTCGAAATATTCTAAACATTTTATTCATCACTGGTTTTTGTATTAAGAAATCTATAAAACATTTCGGAATATTTTTTGTAATAGGCATTTACCTTAAATAAGACATTAATTTTAAGTGTAAGTCGTTTTTTCTTATTTCTCAATTTCACACCTTTGCCAATACCGTGGCCCTTGGACACCTCCGATTAATCAACTTTCTAAAAAATATTTATGGATTCATGTAAGATTATTTTTTTTGTTATTTAACATAATCATAACTACAAGAGTTAAATTATTTTTTAACAAAACATAATCGTGGATATTCTAGATGCAAATGACATTCTCATTTCTAGTCGACTATCTTATTTGAGAAAATACTTTCTTTTTTTTTAATTTAAGTTTTTTTTAGGGGCTTTTGACATAAGTCATATCAGCCCCATCATAACCTAATGTTACTAATTTTAAAGGTTTATTTCATTACATACATACATCATCTTTCATAATATCATCTTTCAATCAATTCACATAGCATTTTAGCAATCTCTTTAGTAGGATTTACTAAAATACTATGGAAAGAAAATACTTAGAATTTCAGAAACTTACCATAATCAGATTTGCACTATTATAAGGAAAATTACATACATTTTATTAAATAAATTTAAGAACCATTCTAGAACTTTGATAATCTATGTTTACGATACATAATGTTAATTCAATAATAGATAATTATACAATATTTGAGACGGGGGGAGAGGGGTGTTGTTGGACTTGCGTTGAGCATACGATATGCCGAAAATGTATCACATAATATCGATACAACGTTACGATAAATCATGTTAACAAAAATATCGATTTTTTTTCTAGATGCACATCCCTAATATTGGTAATGTGTTTTAAGGTTTTAAAAATTAAGTGTTAACTTAACAATATTAAGAATGAAGATTCGTTGGCTTCGTTGAAAGGTTTACGAGCGCTTTATTTTCCATGCCATAAGAATATATCGTATAATTTTAGGTGGCAAGCATTATATTTACCTGAAATGACAAAATAAAAATTCAAGGACAAACTTACTTTACGAGTTCTTTATAGAGATTGGCATTTTATTAATCTTAAACACATACAAACAACCGAACTCTATTATAGGGTTGCTAAGTCAACTTTATTATAATTTTTTTCATACAATTGTTAAAAATACAATAATTTCTAATAAATTTAATTTAAAAAGATTTGATGTTAAAATAATAAAACTAAATAACAATATTAATTGTAAAAAATAAACTGAAATACTGTTTCAGGTCAAGTTTCAATTATATTTAATTTTATAGCACTTAATATTACTATAGGATATCCATAATAACTATATAAAAACGTCTAGCCTAGTAAAATATTAGTGAAAATTTGATGAAAAAATAAAATTCTAAAACTTGGTACTACGCAAAACTTTTTAAATTAAAAACATAACCGACTTCAAAAGAATATTCTATAATAATCCACTAATAATCAAATAAATAATTACTTTATTAATCTACTTCTGCTAATTTTGATATATCCTTTGTTTTACTACCATTAATGATATTAAAATCAGTGCCAGATTACGGATAACAAAGTGGCGTAAATGTACGTCGCTAATTACATAAGCCTATATATAATTGTGATGAAGTTTAGACAGTTATTTTCATTTATAAATGAGTACATTGGTTAACTCTAGCTGGCACCGACTCCCAATATTATTAATGCCATTGTTTTCCTTGTATAATCTTGTTTCAAAATATTTCTTTCTTACAGATATAAGATTGACAACCTTAGACTTAATATCTTCTTTAACATTTACGAGCTTCACACAAAGTGCAACCAACATATTCTGACAACAGTTAATTTTGTAAAATTTATATATCGAGTGTACGTTAAGTAAATAACCGAGTACCTACTGACACGGTCGTGACTTCTCGGCCACAAGCAAATAGTAAATTGGAGCGCGTATTTTTTCATTGACGTACTATTTTATTTATTATTCATGTAAGTACGTGTCAGTAAAAAGTTATAACATTTTATGACATTAAAATTAGGTACCTACAACGTATATATACAATGATATAACTAATATAATGAAATATAAAAAGATAATTGTCCCGAAAACGTCAACTTGATGAACTAGAAATTAATACTGGTGTTTTTTAATATACCAAAAGGCAACTAAGGAAAATGAAAAAGCTATAAGATTTTTAAACAGGTTGTTACCCTATTACACCTGGAACATGGCTTGAACATACACGAATTTGTGTGTACGTATGTGGGTATAGCTAAAAGTCGATAATTGGTGTAAAGAATTTACCATAAATATATTATATAACCATATGGAAAAATGTTGTTAAATGCTTATAGAAAAAAAATATCCAGTGTTTCCATTATCGTCATCAATAAGACTCTATACACTGACTAAAGTAGGAATAGGTCAGAGCAACCGTAGCAGATCTTTAGACCTCTGACGAATCTCACACACTTAATTTAATAAAGCCCGGTCTACACTTAATAATCCGTACATTATGGTTATAGATAATACGGGATATTGAGCATCAAATTGGACAAACAGATTAATAATATAAACTAAAAAAAAACCCCCGTAATTTATACAACGAATAAAATGGCAACATATTAATCACACATTACCTCTCTAGCGGCAGTAATTTAACCGTAATCTAACAAAATAGTACTTCGTTTAATGTTAGATATTAACGTGTACACAAATAGTTGAAACACAGTCGCCGTTACTTAAATTACATAGAACCGCAACAAATTCATGCAATAATGTCAAATAATACCAAAAACATCACCTACGTAAATTCACTATTACTTATAAATCTTGTACACAACGTATCGAAATTATTTTATATGGTAACGCGCGATAATCGAACAACAAACAGAAACATAATACAAACAGTGTTTATGAAAAAAAATAATATTTCCACTTTGCACTTAAAATTGTGTTTCTGTGTCAACAATAGTTTTAAGGTGTTTAAAAATAATCGATTCATAATCGAGTATCGCTTTGTTTATAAGTACAAAAATCAATGTACTTTAACTACTATTCTGTAAAAAAGAAACTCGGCAAGTCGTGAGTTATTATGATACATAAAATCATTTTCAATTTTTCCTTGACTATGCATATATTATCAATAATAACGATTACTTCACGGACGTTAAAAATTTTGATAAATTGTATGCACATGATAAAGGAAATCGATGACATAGATATCGTGATGTCACTTTTCAAAGAAATTTTTGATTACGTATGCCTATTTATTTTTCTTATTAAATATCCATTTTACCTTATGATAAAATGAAAGGTCGTCATATTCTTTATTTTGAATGAATACATATTCTTATAGATTATTTCAATCAAATCATATGTTACGCTTGATTGCTTCTATATCTAAAAAATACATTGACATGGATCATATTCAGGAACTAGTCCTATATGCTCGCGCGATTTTATCGAAAACTTATAATCTTAAATTATACCAGTTTTTTATACGAATCAAGAGCATCTATAACATAGCTCATTGGCAAATGGAAACAAGCTCGTCCATCCATCCATGCAACCATAAGACGTCCTGCTGTATATAGGTCACCCCCAACTAGGGAAGAGGGATTGTGATAATCGTCACGCTTGGTAGGCGTATTGGCGATCGGAGTAGGTTTGGTACTTAGAGGATGTTGCTGCCCATTCCCTGGTTTATATCCCTTAGACGCCTTTTACGACACCCATAGGCATATATGTACTATTCTGAGCCGGTGATACACGACAATCTTAAATTTCTTTTAATTCCCTGGGTAATCACAATTTTCAATTATTCATGTTACATTATACAATATATCTTCTTAACTGTTTTTAATAATGTAATAAAAATAAACTAATCTAACAAAAACTGTGTTTTTCATTACCATATAAAATGTAGTTATGAACAAAGATTACTTACCCTATAATAGCATTATTACGATATTGCACTTATTATACATCCTATATACCAGTGGTTCCCAACCTTTTCTTGACGAGGGACCACTTTGACTGATTTGGTGATAGCAGGGACCACGCTGCATAAGACAAATAAAAGTGTGAATGTTATAAATATATATATGTATATTTTAATACTCAATTTGATTGTCATTGTTATTTTAATAGAAAGCATTTTTATTATAAAGTTTCTTTTGAATTAATGTGCCTATTGAGCATCTGAGTATCTTATTCACAGGTTTGATAAGTTTCAAACTGATATTATTGCTCAATGGTTCTCCTCCATGGAATCTCCCATAGTCTCGTGCCAACCGTGTAGCTATTCCACCTTCCGCAAAATATGAAATCGTTAACGGATTATATTTTGGACCACAGGTTGGCAATCGCTGATATATTCTATTAACAGTATGAATCATGAATGACCTTTTGAAGCTAACTCTATATTACTCTATATTACTCTACTACCGAACTCTCATCAAACGATTGAACCCATTATTTAAAAATGCTTTACATTCTATAATAAAAATTAAAATAATTAAAAAAATACGCGATGCTAATATTTTATTTACATATTTTTTACGTGGTATAGGCTCAGTACTTTGAACTCAATCTCACCTGACGTTAAGTGACTATCTGATCCAGGATGGTAAACACACTAATGGCAGTGGTTCTCAAGTGATACTGCCAGAAATCACCTATCAGTTTTTGGCGACAGGTTTTCAAACTTAAGGGTGGTAGCTACCCCGGCGGGCATTCTTTTGAAGCGATGATAGCGCAGCGGGTAGTGCGGCCCGATTCCGCGTCAATCGACGCGGGTTCGAACCCCACCTATCCTTCTATAAAATGGGCTTTAGCTTCCGGTGAAGGAAAACATCGTGAGGAAACCATAGCATAGCGGTAGGGCATTTTCTAATGATGCTTGATTTCTAATGATGATAGTAGCTACCACAAGTTTGAAAACCTGTCGCTAAATACCAATAGGTGTGTTCCGCCAGCATGACTTGACAACCAGTACCTCTAGGCTTAGTATGCTTACCATTCTGGACCACATCATCACTTAACATCAGATGAGATTAAGATGAAAGTACTGAGCATATAACGTGTAAAAAATAAAAAATATATACTAGAAAATACTCTACCACCATGCTATGGTTTCGTCATGATGTTTTCCTTCCATTGACGCGATTTCCGACCGCACTACAAACAGCCCCATCATCGCTTCAATTACTTAATTGATGCTTCAGTTTCGTAAATGAGTAAAGTCACATCAAATAACGCAGAAAAAAAGAAATCTATTTTCGTACAGAGGTTAATGGTATGGCGGATAAATCCATCTACCGGATTGTGTAAGTGCTAAAACTGGATACATTAGTAAATCACAAAGTCTCGACGCTGTATATACATATATATGTTTGTTCGAATAATTACATATGGAAGGCGCCGGTCGACAAACACTACTACGACAAACTTTATCTGACTGAACGTGTGGAATACACTGATTCGTTTTTTTTTTAAATGGCGTACACACGTTAGATATATCTGTCTAACTACTTATAAATTCGTTTTATCTAGATGTATTATAGTTTTGGTTGTTGTTTGAACTGAATTAAAATCAATTGTAAAATAAGGCTTGAATGAAATGAATGTATCATTTTATCTGACCGATAATGTGATCCGCACGCGACTGTTGCCAATTGATTTTCACTCGATTTGAATACGATAAAAACTGACTGGGAAGCAAAATTTTGGCTTAGTGAATATAAGGGACTCAGTAGAAAGAAACTAATTATAACTAAAACTCTTTTATTTAAAAGATAAATATATAATACATTAGATAAATTCAATTTTCTAAATTAATACTTAATAAAATTTGTTGTATAACAAGTTAAAAAAAAATGTCGCTTTCTCAATTGAACACAAATTATAATACGCATACTTAATTCCAATTTTGGTACAAGTTCTTAAGCATGTAAATATTTTTATTAAGATACCTACCTCAGAAACCCCTTGCGGTTGAATTTCGTGCTTCACTCTTTTAAATAAACATGTGAATACGATAGAACAAACCTATATCTTTAATTGCAAACGTACATGTTAATAATATCGGATTATTTAATTTTTCTTTCTAAAAAATTTGGAATAAATTATTTCAATTTACAGTCACGGTTAAATATTTACCATATTTTACTTGTTATTATTAACTGATATTATGATTCTGATATGCACTAGAGGGCATTATGAATTTGAAGTTTTTTTTTTTAATATTAGGCACTGTTAATCCCAACAACTGTGCCAGATATACCAAGACACCAGATGTGCGATACGTAATCAATATCTTATCATAGCTACGTACATATGTATGTATTATATATACGTGTATTGGGTTTCTGTAACGATGTAAGGTATCGTGTTATCGCGTGTAATCATTAATGTTATTATCAACCACTCATTCGTAGATGGCGCCATCCAAATTATCAATACGTAGTCGTTCATCACATACATAGTTTCAGTAGAACAACTCTTTACATAATTACAAAGTCATAAAAATATTTTGTTTATACTATTTTTTCACCTGAACCTTACCTGATAGTATGTGACAATGTGGTCCATGATGGTAAATACACTAACGCTAGAGGTACTGGTTCTCAAGTGATGCTTCTAGAACACACCTACTGGTATTTGCCGACAAGTTTTCAAACTTGAGAGTAGTAGCTACCCATGCTATGGATTCCTCACGAAGTTTTCCTTCACCGAAAGATGAGGCTGATTTTTAAAGTAGGTTACGTGGGGTCGAACTCGCGACCATTAACGCGGAATCCAGTCACACTACTAACTGCCCCACCATCGCTTCAACATTTACCATAAACATATCCGTTTTTCATATAAACTTAATCTTCGGGCTTGTGCTCTCTGATTATATTTTATACCAACGTAACGAAATATTCAAAAGCGTCGTAAAATTTCTTATAACACACAAAAAGACCACGTAGAAATTTATCTATAAAATCTGTGTGATCGAATTATAAAATACAATGAACTGGATATTATTACTTACATATTAAAATTTATTTAGAAACGTAAATCAATAGTGGTTTATTTATTTCAAGAAAACAATATTTATTAAATTCAATTTACATATAAATAGTAAAGAATCCAAAATGAATTCTATAGTTTGTACATTATAAAAATTCATCACAATTGACCCAAACTGAGTAAACTATAATACATTAATAAAACCTATTTTAAAAATGACAAAAACTACGGATTTCTAAAAAAAACAATAACATAAGTACGTACATAAAAATGTTGCCGAAAAAAAAGGACTGAATTCTTGACTAGATATTATTCAATACAATTATGCAAGAGAAAAAAAAACATTCCACCGCTTTAAATTTAAAAAGTTTGAGTTGTGCCAACGATTGACTTATTAAGAACTATTATTTGAATTATCAATGCAAACACGTGTATTTAACATCAAAGGATATATATATATAAAATGACACATCACTCTGCAGTAGAACAAAGGCCGATAAAGCGCAAAACTGTCACGCTGTGAAACGAATAAGTTACAATACTGTATTTATTATTACTGTGAAGCAAGGGTTTTACATTAATTCATATGAAATACTAGAGATATCGTTTTAGTATCTACGAATATTTACATTGTTTCATACAAAAAATTACAAGAACTATTTTCTCTTCATCGTCATTATTTTTATCCTTTAACTTTTGATAGATTCTTTGTCGTAAGAGAATGACGTAAGTGTAATGTGTAATAAATACGATGATTATGTTCATGTAGGTATATGCATTATACGTTTTTTTAAATTTTAATATATAAAATTCATCAGCTACGTTCATTTGTTTTCGGTAGTACCTCTTAACCAATCTAACCCTTATTTTATTATTTTTTTAAGCTGAATATTTTTGACCTTGAGTATGTTCATTAATTGTTCATAATTTCAAAGGGTTTAAAGATTCATTAAAATTGTAATAGTGTATTTTGTCTTTATAATGACATAATTCAATATTTTTTTTATTGTTTTCTGATTGTTTTGTTTTTTCTTCTGCTTGTATTTCGTATTATGTAGACTTAACTTTTATTTTTATTCTTTCTTTTACAACATTTATGCTTTTTTTTAAATAGAAAGAATCGTAATACATATCAAATGGCACGCACTTTCCTCTCTGTTCACGCTCAATCAAACTCAATTACCCCCAATACCAACTTTGACTCTCGTATAATGCACAAGAAAAAAGTATGGGGATTATTTTTATAATATTCTATTTTTAGACCACAACTGACTTGATATTAAATATTAATGTGAACAAAAGCGGTGGTAAACGTTCAAGCCATAAGGACTCAGTGGTAATATTGTTAGATCCCGTATCGATGGATGTATATTCAAATCCACTTACTCTACTCCATAATAAACTGATCTTTCGATTAAGGAAAGCTACAGAAAGCGTGGCATGGTGTTAGGCATCTTTTTTTTTTTATTATTATTATTATTTAAATTAAACTATCTGCAAACTCTGGGTCCGCACCTTTTTTTAGATTGGAGATTTAAATCGACTTGCGTCGGAAAAAATTGCCTATAATAGCAATTCAAGCAGCTATGCAGTTAGTAATCTTCTTTCGCATATGTGAGCTTAAATCTACTTCTATTAAATTTTTATATCTATATATTAAATTATTTTGTAAACACTTATTTTGTTATTATTAATTATATAATTATCACTTAATTTTTTTTTTTATTTATTAACGGTCGTAACAATCCAAGCAGAACTAGGTCCGTGTCCGCATAGTTACCTCATAGTTTGGGTTTGGGCAATTATTGCTTGTATGACCTTTTGGTCTTAGGTTTGGTGTTAGGCATCAGTTTCTAATACCCGATTAGCTTCCTACAATCCTCAATTTTGAAAATCAACTTCCGGCAATTTTCCGGCAGTATAATTTTAGAGTTAACACTCTCAAACTAAGCGATTTTACCATTATAGACTATATAATGCTTTACAACAGATAAGATTGTGTTTAAATGTACCTATACAGTATTCATAAAAGTAAAACTATCATGTAGGTAAAGATAAAATCTAAATAACAGTTGTACAATTCCCTTTTGTGACATAACACAAGTTTACATAAAGATCGATTAACCAACGTACTGTTAGTAAACTATTCGTCCATAAACGTTCAACAATGCATAATATTTCTACAACAATGCTTTATAGAACCCTTGAAAAACAATTATGTTATATGAATGTTCATAAAATAAAGCATTAAAAAGGACTTTAATTCGAGACACTAATTCAAGAATATATTTCCAGTATTGTAACTTAATTTTAGAGGCTCTTGGAAACTTTATAGCTTGTAAATATTTTGACAGGAGTAATTTTTTATTAGTGCTATAGAATGAAATTGCAGTCTCTTAATGTTATCGGTTAAAATTGTAAAAATCAGAGGTTCGAATGATACTTGATCAGCCATATTTGTTATTAGTTCAGTTTAGTTAAAGGTATCAATCTCTATAGTGGTTTCTATAATGTATAAGATATATAAATAAAGAGATGATCCTCTGTAATATTCTTGTGTATTTTTGTTAAATATTACAAATTGACAAGTCCGTAACTTTTTGCACTTGAAATACCTTTATCATTCCTGCGTTGACCGCATAAATAATCTTAATAATATCTAGCCTAGATCCAATCACCTGTTCAGTCTTGATTAAGCTGAAAATTACAATTTAAATAAGTTTATTAGGTTTTGAGGAATTATAAACAATATTTAAAAATTACAGATTCTAATAGTAAACGACATTTTTCTCAGGTGTCGTAATAATATAGAATATTTAATGTAAAGTCGCATCTCTGTGTTAATAGATTGATCAAACACCATTGTTTTTCGTGCACCATGCCCTCGATCTCGTAACACGTCTGCAAACAGTTCATCAGTTATATTCATTATCCCGCTAACTAGATTAGCGTTTTCACGGATAGCATTCAATGTTGTTAGTGCTGCTCGTACATGATTTTTGTCGTAGAATATTTTTAAATTATTTTAAAATTCGAATTCGGAAAGGCAGGCAAGGGTTTAATCGAATTTTTTCATTTGTTTTGTATAAAATGTCAGTAAAGAAATAGTTACATAATAACTTCAATATTTGATTGATGATAGCCATACTTTGCGGAAATCCATCATAAATAATATGGTCGATTATAAACTATGCTAACTCCGCTTCAAGCTTGAAAATTTAGTGGACTAGATTTCGTACAACATTGATTCAAATTAAAATGAACTAATATTATAGTAAAATGCATAAAGATTTTAACATTTTCGAGATACTTAGTAATTTATTTTTGATGTTAAAAGTACAAGTTTTTCTTGATAGTAATTGTAAAATATCATCTAAGAAGACTTGTAAGCTAAAGATTAAAAAAGAAATAACAAAATAACTACTATCGATAAATACTAATTTCGATATCATAACAAAGTTTCGGTACACCCTAGCGATGACTAACGTAGTTGGTAGCTTGCTAAATTCTTAATAAGGGAATTAATTGTTTTACTGCATTTTTAAAGCTCATTGACACCAATTTTGATCTGTTGATTTATGTTTTATTATAGATTTTCCGTTGTTATTCATAATCTGTATATTGAGAAAGATGTATAATTGGAAAATAGAATTTAGGAATATTATTAATATTTTATTATGAAACCAAATTATTGAATTCGAATAAATATTTAACATAATATAATATTAAATTATTTCTCGATCAATCTACGAAAGAAAAACAACTTATTTTAGTGTACGTAATCGATGCGAATATATTAAATTGTTAAGATAACATTAATAAATATCTTGAAACTTTACGAAGAGAATAATATTGTCATTGACGCAGCGCTAGGGTAAATCCCTTGAATTTTAAAATTCCACTTTAGATGTATTTGTTGAGTGCATACCTTTGGATTGTCTCGAGATTACTCTGTAAATATATTCGCTGTAAACGTGTATATTCGTCAAATGTTTGCGAATAAGAAAGGGATGCAAAATTGTTATGTGCTTTTGGAATTAGGTGCGTTTTGTACCGCAGAGTCAAACGGTGATGGATATAATATAAAATTGCTTTTACGATACAGTATCAATGATAAAGATGTTTATTTTCATGTCATACATACTGTGGAATCCAGGTCACAACGCACGTTGAAATGTACTCCATTGAAGGCTGCCATAACACGCGGACAGACAGTTAAGGTTATATCAATAAATAATTGTACAAAGGGCTACGAATTCCGCAGCATTAACATCTTTTAGTCAATACATTCATTTTATCACGTAATATATATTAGTTTCACCCCTGTTTAATGGAATCTTCGAACTCAATTTTCATTACCTCAAAACATGATCAACGATGATCATGCGATAATTTTCTTATTGTCCATGTTTCTTTGTGCCATTGTCCTGAATATGGTCTTATGGCAGATCTAGTTTCACCATATTAAATAAATGTCCCAATTCCAATAAGTGTTCCAATATTTTGACATTATAAGATATAAGATTATAAGATAATCAATATTATGACACATGTTGCGTAGACTTCAAGCACTAAATTGAAAGAAGTTAAGGTCAAAAGGATGCAAAAAATCAGATAACGGTACTTTTAATATTGAATATAATATACTGATCTTAGTAAATTTAAGAGTTTTTTTTTTTTAAACTGTAGTTTATTAAGTAGTCACAGTGACATCAACAAATGTAACTAATTTTTAAGCTGAATACTCGACATTTTTAAGCGATGATACGGACAACGATGGAAAGAAACATTTTTAATGTTTGGATTGTAATTATTTGATCATTGACAATGTTTTTGTTTCTACATGTAGGTATTTAACTCCGAACTTCCCTGTAAAGAATATTTTTTATAAAGCCCCAACGTTTAAAAGGCCTAAAACTAGAAAATTGGCTCCGTGGTTGTAAATTGTGCAATACGAGAAGATAGTTTTTGAAGTTATATAGATAGTATTTTGGCGCGTTAGGGTAAAATGATGAGAGTAAATGCGCGCGCGCACCGTGACGAAAAACCAACACCCTGAAGTTAGCTGTTAACGTTTTAGTTTTCCCTATAATTATGTCAAAGAAGTATAACTTCTTACTTGCGTACATAGTACACACACACTTTTTTATACATATATTTACTAAGTATTTCAAAAATAAATGCGTCAAGATTACTCTAACTAAATATTAATCTAAGCTTACCAACTGATAAAGTACTAAATCTATTTATACTATATATACACTAAAATTCTGATGAAACCGTTAACAATTCCACGTATGAGGACTAAATAACAGTTTTACAATATCATGAAGGCATAGATGCTTTATGATGCAGACATATTAAAGACTCAGTAATAACTTTGCTCAGCAATCTGAAGTATAATTATAGGTGTTCTTGTATTTACTCAGTCATGCGAGGACTAACAAATATCTACACCCAACAGCTCCGGTTAATTAATGCAACGACACGAACTCGTCAATAGTACGTACAACAGCAAAACATTTTCATACTGACAATTTAATGTGACAATAAATCTACATATTCTTTAGGATTTCGATGTTTTTTTGTACTCTTATTTCATTTGAAAGCATCATAAAAAATGTATATTTGTATTATGAAACAGCAGAACAAGTATGTAAATATAATTTCCACTTATGAGATTTTTACATTGACTAAACTTTTTGGAATTTAGGGACCTTGAGATGCGTAGTTTTCCTTAACCACTGTAGATTTAGTTAGTTAGTTCAAATTCCGTAAAGTTTGCCTTTTGGCGTTTACCGCAGCCCAAGCCCAGTTCTGTATTACTTTGGTGTCTTTATGCTATCTACCACTGTCAGATGATTGCCCTTAACGCTCACCTCAAAGTTCAATTTACTAAATAAGAAAATGGGACTTTCATTCATTATTTATTGTGCAATTTTATAATATGAACATCAAAGTACTGGACACTAATATATCAGAGATTTCAAAATACTAAAATAACATAACATTTTACTTACAAAAATATTCATCATAAAGTTTAGGAGAATTTTCTGCGAACGCGCTATTCGAGACACCTACGACACTTTGGTGAAATGTGTCTCAAGTGAATTTTAAATTTCTGCACCGAATACTGCTGGTGTATTCATATTTCAGAATTAATGTGAAAACAGCATTCACCGTCATACATCGTTCGGATGTCCTGTTCACGATTCACTTAAGGTCAGCTCAGTATGTTATCTTTTTCCATACGTCTCTATCAGCCGTTATCTCTTTATTTACTCAATTTTCTTTCATATTGTTCCTTACTGACTCCACTCACGCTTTCTATGAACTTCTTCTACTTGCCCACATTCATATTCATCACAATTGGATCCACATGCGCTTCCTCTCTTCTCATAACATGTCCATGCCACGACAAACAATTTCCTATCAACATTTTTGCCACTGGCGCCACTTTCAATTCATTCACTGTCCTACATGGAACTAAAATTAAAGTCACCTTAATTATTCTGAATTTACTTTTTTAAATTATTATACAAACAACACAAGTAAACAGAGTGTTGGCCTAAGAACGTTTATTCCGTTAATTACATAATTTTAGACGAATTGTGTAATCGCTTCCCTGTGTTATGGTAATATATTCTATGACACGTTTTACTTTATCACAAATAATATACTGACATTCAATATTTACAAAAAAATATTTAAAGCGATGCAGAAATCTAAGAGATTTTATTCTTAAATATGAAATATAAAAAGAAACAATAAAGTATGAATGTTTGTTGATCTGATTAGGTATCCTATACGTAAAAGGTTTACTAACTTTTTTTGTTGAGTTTAATAATTAATGTGTCGAGTACCCATAAAAATGAAACAATAGAAAGACAATAGGAATGGAAAGCTGGCATAAACGCCGGGAAGGTGTTCAAGGGGTTAATAACGAGCTTTAGTATTATCACTAAAAAAACTTTTTAGAACAACCTTTTTTCCCTCCCATTTCAATAATTTTTACGGTCGGATTTCGACTTCTTTTGGTAAAATTTTATTTAACATATTATTATTTGTACTTGTATATATAAAACCACCTTTGAGGTTATTTTTCAGTAGGTGCTCCAGTAAAATATTGAAAATTTCAGATATATTTTGTAGTAAGTAATTATTACACCCTTGATTTTCTTACTTTTCTGTCTTATTATCATTTATATGTAATGGCTTAATAAAATATATTGTTATAGCAGTACCACTAGCGAAATCGCTGACATAACTAGTATTTAAGAACAATGGAGAATCTATAAAATAATGTCTGAACATATCGCATAGACACTGTTAAGTAAGATTTATTTCGTTTGTTATATGGGTCAGAATAGTTAGGAAATCACAATCAAACATAAATCCGATATCTAAGACAAATATAGCCCTTGATTCTATTATTATATCAGGTTTATCTGCGTGCTGCGTGTTGGAAATATCATTCAAAATGTATTAAGGCTAGTTTTGGTATAAACTGATTACTTTATTAAATTTACTTTACAATACATTGTCGATAACTATGCCAAAATGTGTAGACAATACGATTATGTATTTAAATTCTATGATTTTATATACGTTTTGGAAACTGTGTCTAATAAACAAAATTTAGGTACAGAAATAAGCTTGTAATTTTTTTAAAATAATTTCTTTCATATCACTAGAAACTTACGACGTTTATTTATCAAAATTTATTTATGCAATTTAGGCCCTAAGAAGGCGTTTATGAACGTCTAATACACTACCACCGGTTCGGAAAACAACCCAGTCGAGAAGAGCCAGCAAGAAACTCGATCTGGTTCTTTTTTTTATAAATATAATATATATCTTTTTTTTTGTCATATAAAAAATTATACAAATCATAGTCTTAATAATGTTAGCGGGTGCGCACAGAGATGTGGGTTATTCCAGACATCACTATCGTTCAGGTAATGATCCACCCTGTAATATATATATATATATATATATATATATATATATATATATATATATATATATATATATATATATATATATATATATATATGTATTAAAAATTTATCTCTGTTTTTATTAGAATAACTTTTAGATATTACAAATCACTGGTTAACTGATAATAATTCTAAAACAATGATAATAATATATTATGAGCTATTTTTAATCTATTTAATTAACATAGTTTCAGTGCAGACTAACCAGACCATGCTTACCTTATAGGAAAGCCGATGATATGGTTATAGTTAATAAATAGACACCTACTTTGTGTGTACCGAAGAGATAATTTATAAAATTCTATCAATATATTATGAATATCTCATAGATTTATACGCAGTGGTTTCGACATTGAAGCCTTAATTTCCATTTAACTCCCTATAACGTTTAAATACCCCTGGTAACCACTAAATTGGATATAGTTTTCAGACCAATATAAGAAGTATACCTCAGAAAAGTTCAACGTTCACTGGTTAAACATAAGGTTATAAATATAAATGCTTGTTGAAACTATAATTATTCAAAATATAATTAAAATAAAGATTATTATCATAACTATAGAAGTTGTGGTATAATAGTTGTACCATTCCGCTGACACAACCAAGGTCCCAAGTATCAAATGCAGAATATATGGTTATTAAGATGGCACCGCGCAACCGCACGCCAGGGCAATTACTCGCTTAGCTCTAATGAAAACCACAGCGAATGAAAATTGCTTATTGTAAAACGTAGTTCATATATTATTGTGTAGTTGATGTTGCTTTATACATAGTAATGTTGCAGAGCAAAACCTTTTTTAGTATTTTCTATAAATGACTGTTTGTCGAAAGCTTTCTTTAGAGGATCTACGGTCAGAAAAGTAGGTATTTCAGAAATCTATTGCTATGGCGTTGCGCCCCAAAGAAAAATTTGTAAAAAAAAACACGCAAGGAACACCTGCAGCTCGGGCCGATTTTAAAATCGGATAGGTGGAGATCGAACCCGCGTCGGTTGACGCGGAATCAAGCCACACTACCCAATGCGCCATCATCGCTTTACTAATCGAAACGATTCGTCGGTATTTATATAATTAAGATCGTTCGATATTATGTACATACATACATACATACGTATCATCACGCCTTTCTCCCGTGGGGGTAGGCAGAGATTACGTCCTTCCACTTGCTACGATCTTGGCATACCTCTTTCGCTTCCTCTACTTTCATGAGCGCTTTCATACATGCTCGTCGGTTATGGGTACTTTTTACCTGGCCTTTATTTAAGACATGATTGATTTGGTCTAGATACATTCGCCTAGGTCGACCCTTACCGACTTGCCCATTCACCCTCGCCTTATAAATTAATTTCGTTAATATTATTCACTCATCCATCCTCTCTACATGCCCAAACCAAACCAATATTATGTGGACGATCATATCTCTATTAGAACAAAAATAAATACCAGATAACGTGCCAGCCCTGTTTGATTCCGTTTATGTTCCCACGGTGACTCCCCGTACTAAAACTAAAGAACAATTTGTCGTTACCAAATTAAATAATAAAAACTTTACAAATTGTATTTGTATTGACTGAAGTTCAAACAATAACCGATTATACTTATAAATAGTAAATAGATAAAGATTAATATGTATAAACATGTATATGACGTCTATGGATGTACGTTATGTAAATAAGCCATATTAAGGTTACAACACACAGCGGACGGGTGTGGACGTCAACGCAATATTTATATAAAATACATCGTGTCAACGCGAGCCGTGTGCGATCGCTCCTATAGTAAAATCGCACTGACATCCCAACTCGTCCGCTGTACGCCGAAACGATTATTGTTGTTAGGCAGTGTATATAATACCCAAGGAAAACGTCACAATGTATTTGATAAAAATAAGTGCTCTATTTACAATTTAATGTTGATTAATTTTTTGTTTAGGGTCTTCTGTATTCGTTCGATCTAGTATTCAGTTATTAAATGAAAAAATAAATTATGTTCCAATTATTAACATTAAAAACGCTTGTAGAATGCTGATGCTATTTTTAATAGAATGAACTCATTAATAATATTTTCTATGACGAATGAAATAATAATAATATTTACAGATATTGTAAAGGATATCTGAAAAAAAAAACAAAATATTTCTTATTGATATCTCAACAAATAAAAATCAGAAATCAATATTACACTGAAAAATCACCTCAAGACAAAAAAGAATTTTTCAAGACATTCATTCATTTTTCAAGACAAAGAAGAACACATTTTCTTTACTAAATTTTCAAATCAATTCTTTTACATTCATGTTTAAAATTATTTTATAATCTTTGACGAACTTGACCTTCAGTTAAGGGCATTACGCCCACGCATTTATTAAAATCGAAACAAATAACTTTTTTTATGGACTATTTCGTCAACAAACACTTTATCATTACATTATTGTCAAAAGTACCCACTCGAGAAATAATATGGGATGTAGTGGTGTGACTTCTTAAAAGATTCTTCCTCTTCCCTTCTTAAAAGATTTTATGAAAATATGTTTTTGTTTTCAAAACATCTGTATAAGTTTATTTCACCTGGTGTTAAGTGACGATAGTAAAGATACTAAAAAAAGCATAGAGGTACTAGCTGTCAAGATATGCTGTCTGAACACAACTGGAGGTGCTTACCCTATGCGGCAGTATTACAAATTCGACAATGGCACCTATCTCAGTCCCAATGATATGTGGATTCGTACCTGCGTCCATAGACGTGTAATTCGACCATATTACGACTGAATCATTGTCGCTTTAAATAGCTTAGATTAATTAATTATTATCGGTACTTGAAATAAATTTTCAAAAAATTTATTAGTCGATAGATTGAAAATTATTATTGCTTAAACCTTACAATTCACACTTCTATGCCGGCTTTCAGTTGATTAGATTAAACTGCTAAAATTATTATGAGAAATACTGATATAAAAACCACTGTTTATTTAACCTACTTACTAGGCATGCATAAAAATATAGCATAGTGTTCGTCAAGTGATTGTCTTTATAACGGTAACAGCTACACCCGGACAAATATACCGACGTCCTAAAACATATGTATGTATATATATATATTTTCCTCGATCATTATAATACGCAAACACTCGAAGACCCGTTTAACTTGTAGGCGTGAAGATATCATTGCGTTTATCTGAATTACCCAGTGGTCAATATTTGCTTACAACCGGATACATAGGTATTATCAATTTCTTGAATCTCAGTGTCTTAAAGATATGACGTTCTTATATGAATTGATTTGTTTACCAAATTTTTTTTCTCATTATTACACAAAAAACAATCTATACTAATAAATAAAAATGTAGCGTCTGTTTGTAATGTCAAAAAAATTTTGTTTGGACGAAACAGATATTAATGTATATACAATCAATACCTATAACAAAAATACGATTTTTTTTATAGTTTTTTGTCTGTCTTTTTGTATAAGGTAATCTCCGGAACGGCTGTAACGATTTTGACGGGGCTTTTGTTGGTAGATGGCTTAAGTTACTCCGGGGAACTTACGGTACGTTTAATTTTCGAAAATAATTAGCGTTCCGCGTAAAATAAAACTCATAAAAATTTGAATAAAGTCCGATACAATGCCCAGTTTAAGGGTAAGTGCTTGAATTTATGAGAAATGTCGTTACATTATCTTAGTACTAAATTTTGTTTAGGAAAATTAGGGTATAAAAAAATTCAAACGCAGTAAGGAATATATGAAACACGGCCGCAGCCGCGGGCAGACGGGCACACAGCTAGTTAGAAATAACTTTTTTTTAAATGTATTAGTACTAAAAAAGGTTGATTAATTAAAGGTTGAATAATAACTAATTTGATAAAATATATAGACATTGTAATAACCAAAATTCATGATACTACATTTTCAGTTCATTACTGTCCAAGGATAAAAATAGTGTTTACGTTAAAACAAAACTTTGGAGCATATATAAATAAAATGGTGGAATAATGTTTTTGGCTTTTAATGACAATGATTGCCATGTTGGCAGAAATGTCACCTAGTAACAATGTATTTTTAACTCGCGCACCATTTTTTTTTTTTTCTTTTATCATTGTGCTACATTTCGTAGAAATGAACACACTACCGGATTGTGTTTACAACAATGTTATATTTATGTCGTGGATCCGCTATCAATAATTTCTTTGAATTTTATTTGTATTGGGTAATTTTGTTTTATATTACATCCACTTTGTTGAGTTGAATATATATATAAATGTATGTTCTAAATTTATTCTATCACTCAAAGTTATAAGCATATACAATCTCAGAGATACCATTATCAGTTTATTACTTTAAAATAGTTAATGATAAAACAGTTTGTCTTCTTATTTTTTTTTTTTTTTCTAATTTGCTACTACTAAAAACAAATGATTTTTTTTTTTCGTATTAAAATTTAAAGAAATAAAAATTCATTTCATTAATTTACAGCTTTACAGTTATAAAGTTTAACAATAGCTTCCAAACTAGGCGAAGCCCGTTTCTTGGAAACCAGAATACGATTACACGATAACACTTTACGTTGACATCTCTGTTAGCCAAACAATATTGTTTTCAGTACTGTTTACGATATAATTTCGTTAATCAAGTTGAAAACTAGTTTACAAAATAATAATCAATTATCAGTTACTTTTTATTATAAAAACAAAAAGAAAAAAACGATAATCCAACATATTTACATTATATTGACTATGGAGATCAAAAATCTGTAACATAAAAATGCATTTCTATGATTTGTTTGCTAGTTAGGTCTAAAAACAAATGCGACGCGGTGACTGCGAAAGCCACCCCGTGTCGCCCCCATCCCAAATGCGGCGGACGGCCCCGGGGGGTTTTAGTGGGTATTTCCGGGCGCTTCACGCCCGGGCGAGTCCCACACTGGCACGGAGTTCGTCCCTCCGTGCCCCCTTACCTATTGTATTGGGGGACTTCGGTCTCACTAATACAATAGGTAAGGGTAGTGCGTAAATGCATTTCCCCCGTCAAAAAAAAAAAAAAAGGTCTAAAAACAGATGTAGTGCGTACATGCAGTAGTGCGTAAATGCATTTCCCCCCGTAAAAAAAAAAGGTCTAAAAACAGAAGTCGCAGAGATTACGCTACTTTAAAAATCCGAGAAGAGCCATGTCTGTCAACAATCAAAACTAAATACTTTCGTGGTACCTTTAAGCACCTAGCCTCAAAAGTCCGGAGAAGCTGTCAAGGACCTTCCGGTTAACATTATCTAGTCAGACCGAAAAAACCAACTAAAAGCCGCTGAAATGTAATTATAATATATTACTCAATATACTGTAAAATTTAATAATATGATCTATATGTACTTATCATTAATAGGTATGACGTCACATTGGAAAGTCACATAGACGTAATTTTTATTCTTTACAAACTTTATATAGTAATTCATATAAAACAATGATACGCATATTAAAACCTGATTAAAGACATTATGACCTGTGTTACGTTATTGTGTGTATACTAACGTCCTCGATGAGGCTGCGGTACTCGTCGATGACCTCCTTGTACGAAGTGGTGACGCAGGCATCGATGATTAAAAAATATGGAATTTCTGGGACAATAAAACGAGGTACGAATAGTTATTACGTGTCTACGACAGCGAATTCATTTCTGAAATTAACCTATTTTTTTAACATATCAATTTCAAACTGAATTAACATAAATAAAAGTCAAACCAATTATATACATATACAGCTTGAGATTGATGGAAGTAGGTAACTACAATATATTATTATATGTTCTGAAAAATTACATGAAATTTCCATGAAATTCATTCGATTGTAGAGCTTCCCATGAATATATCGAATCGAGAGGCTCAGAAAAGATCCAATATCCACTGAATATATACATAGAAATGAAACTTCACTGGCTTCGGTATCAATAGGATTAATTCAAAGCGACCCCGAACCTACTTTCGTTACGTCACACGATGATGCGATTGTGTTTCTCACAATTGATTCACAACGATTTTACACACGAACTAAAAGGTTATAGGTAGTATGAAATAACAGTAGGTACTAATACCAGCTTATTCTGGTATGAAAGGGTGTTTTACTATTACATATTTTGTTTTTGACAGAGTTAAAAAAAAACATAAAAAAACTATCATGTAATCTATATCTATACTAATAAATAAAATTGAATTATCTGTTTGCAATTTCAATTTTTTTTTACTTAATAGATATGTCCATATTCCTATATCAAATATGTTTGTTTGGATTGGGTAATCTCGGGAACGGCGGGGACGATTTTGGCCGGGTTTATTTGTTAGATAGCTGAAGTTACTCCGGCTAACTTAGGGAACTTTTAATTTTAAAAAACAATTAGGGGTTCCACGAAAAAAAAAAATCCGATTGAATGCACAGTTTTACGGGCAAGTGCTTTAATGTATGAGAGATATTTTACTTCTTCACAGTAATATATATTTTTTTAATATTATTAGGTTTCTATGTAAAAAAATTAAAACGCAATGAATAATATATAAAGCGCGGGCGCAACCGCGTGCACACAGAAGCTATACATAAATTACGTCACATTAATTATTGAATGATTTATTGATACCCTCCTTCTCCCCCCCATCATTTCCCAGAAAATAGATCGAAACATTGCTTTAAAAAAAACCGAAAATTTAAGAATCTATAAAAACTGTTTTGTTTAATTTAAAAATACTCTCATTATCATTCACAAGCCTTCTAGTAAATTCTTTTTATTAACGATATCTACGTGGTGTAGTCAAATATCATTAAATGAGTAAGAGATACGTATATAAAATATTTTAAGATCACTTTATCATCGGCAAACATGAATGTAGAGATAATATTTTTATTCCATGAATTACATTATCTTGATTAATTGCATCTTCCTTGGAAACTGTGACTGCATACATTTTACTCAGACTGCTTGACGTCAACCTAACGTTAATCACTTGAATGGAATTAATAAGGTAACCATTAATGTACCACGTCACATCTCGATTCAATATAAGAAATTTTTCACACAGAGATAACTTCGAGAATTTTTTCTTCCAACGTTACCACAAAATCATACTACAAATAAATAAAATTGACGTGTCTGTGTTTGTAATATTAAAATAACAACTTTTTGCTAAACACAAATGCATTTATATACGTCTCCTATATACAAAAACAAGATTTTTTAAGATTTTTGTCTGCCTGTCGGTTTGTTCCGGCTAATCTCCGGAACCGCTCTACCGATTTTGACGGGAGTTTTTTTGGCAGATAGCTGAGGTTACTCCGCGTTTTTAAAAGTATTGTAAATAAGAATCAATTAAATTGGACAGCACCAGAAAAACAATAACGCGTATGAAACGCGAGTGGAGCTGCGGACACATAGCTAGTAGGTATATAAATCACTTCCACACATCTCGTGGCACATTTCTAAACAAACAGCCAATAAACATAACAGTACACATGATAAAAAAAACACATTAACTACGCACTCAAAACACAATATATGTTTTTTTCTCAAATAAATATCAAACGACCTAAATTTCAACGCAATAATTTATAATATCTGTCGTATATTATTAATTGGAGCGCTGTTAAACAATAATAGAGGAAACATAAAAAACTATAAAATCAACTTAATATGCACTTAATGCATTATTTATAGTGCCATAATAATGGGAAGGTGAAATAAATAATATTTCTTATAGGTCCAGTGGATATCGACACAGATTGATAAATACAAATATTTGATTTCGCCAACATAATTAACATACCCATCTGACCAGAAATCCGTAATTACTTACATAAGTTATTGGAAAATAATTTACTTTAAGAAGTAGAAGTAACTTTGGAAGGTAGAAAATAAACATGAGGCGCTTATTAGAAAATATTTAAATTAACTACAACGTAATATCCGTTAATTAGTTTCCTTAGACCTACAGTTATTTTCGACATATCTGTGAAGTGTGTCCATCAAATTACTATAATGTTGAGCATTTACTGATGTTTTGCAGTTACACTTCCAAACTTACAAAGAGGAGTAATGATAATTCTACAATCATTAACTGGTTAACATTTTTGTCTCTTTCTCTCTTACTACGTACTTCTTTCTATCCTTCCTTCAATATTTTAAATAGTGAAGTTAATTCTGCCGCTTAGCATCAGAATACCTGACGCTTACATTCTTAAACAACCTTAAAATTGAAGTTAAAAACTTACAGAAGAAGACTTGAAATCTGTAAATAGATGAATGTAAGAGCTGTTTTGAGAGCAATCAGGAAATCTATCCCAACATCAGATCCGTGTATTCGTCGCAATGTGAGCAGCTAAAATGCATTATTAAGTCACTTATAAATTAATAGCAAAACTAAATGATTTCTTCACAACCCCGATTAAATAGGCTAGTTAACGATAATATAGCCGGTCGAAATTATAAAATAATTCATTAATTAAAGGTGTTGTCATCGATTTAAAAAAAAGACTATCAATTTTGTTTACGTTTCTTGAAGTTCTTGATCTTCTCGAAAGCAAATATCCTGTGTACGCGTTAAATGAATGTTAGGTTTGAAGAAGACGTGTGGTTGAAAATGCATTCCCAATAAGATTGAAGGGATAATGACGAAGACTTTTATTATTATTATCTCTATGGATGTTTAAAAATAATTATTCGAAATAAAATATTTAATCTGATTTAAATAGGCCAAATTTTACACTCTTCCATGCACAAAATATTATTAAAAAAGAAATGTAAAGTTTTTGCTATAGGCAGTAATTAATATATTCATTTGGAGCCAGAACACTTTTAACGTATGGTATTTATTCTTAATTTAATCAACTATCTATAATAAAAAAATACTATTCAAAAGTCAATATAAATGTTTTTAAAGGATGTATTTAAATAATCACATTGAACGATAAGATTCCTGAATAGAACATTGCACTGACTGATGTGATATGCATAGAAATTGTAATAAAGTAAATGGAAATATTTTGTTAGGGTATAAGTTATTTGTAAGTAAGACTTGAAATATGAAAACCTGACATAATATAGATAATATAGGTCGGCACGCAAGATGTCGTGTGTATCATTGAAGTGGCATTACCCTATATCCCTTGACGGGTGGCATAAAGTATCATAAAGGTCTTCTGTAATCTGATGTAGACACAGTTATTGCGGTACACAAAACCATCTCCGCTTAAAATGAACGTCGGTTAGGTTTAGTGGCAACCTTCATATACTCAAAGCTAAAACACTACTTCAAATACTAAATACTCAAAGACTCTAAAATGAAATGTCTGCTTATCGATGAAGATTACACATTAATTTGCTTCTAACCTAGACAAGTATAGAAGCTAATAAAAAATTAAAAAGATATGATAGGTACATTTTTATTAAATATTTTAATCCTCCCATAGACTTTATTTTATAAACTCTTCGTTTACGGTTACGGTCAAAAAATAAAATACTAAAAACACTTTTAGATTTCAGTTACTTATTATTACTAATGAAGATTTTTTCGATGTATTTGAGATAGTTCTAATTGAACTAGTTTCTGATTTAACGTATTAAATATACTTATTTCTATGCAATATTTTAAATGTTTAATAGATATTGATTCAAGATCTACACCCGCATTATCAAAGACTATGATGTCATGAACAGAAATAACCCGATTTATTATTACTGTGAGAAGCATAATCTGTAATTACACTCAAACATTAGTATATTTTATAAATAAATACAATAATATCAAACAATTCAATAGAGCATTTCGTTTAAACAAATAAGATTATTCAAAGTTTTTACTAATTTCGGAAACTTTTTTTATCTCACAAGTAGTACAAATAGACTTTAGGATATAAAAAATAAATTATTTAATTAAATTAGTAAACCAGGATTAAAAATAGGTCATTTTTGAAATGTCATTCAAAATAAAACTAAAATTGATTTGTAAAATTTTTTTTTTTCCAAGCGATTATTTAAAGCCTTAACGTTAGGTTAAGTTTAACCATAGACATATTAATACACAACGAACTAGTTGACATTATTTGTTTCAAAATAAATGTAAGGCATTACCACCCAACGAAATGTAACTTAACACCGTCAAATAATTTATAGTCTCACCGCCTATGTCTTCGTGGACATTGCTATATTGGTTTTTTTTTTAATGTTCATAAATTTACTAAAGTGTTAAAACATGCAGTAATGAATAATTTGTTATTGCATATTTCAGTTATACCCTAGCGGGTTTAATTTCATAGTGAATTTACTTCTAACTAACCACTGCTGGTAGGTTGAATAAACATAACAGGAAATCTGAATAACATTGGTAACAAGCTAAAAAAAATACATGAAAAGTATACTAAATAAATGTAATAAATAAATACTACATATTTACAAATAATAATAAATACTAGGTATATTAATAATATTGAGTACGCAGTTAAAGTAAAATTTGATGTGTTTGGCAGATAAAAAAAGAGATTAAACTTAAAATAAATACGTCATAATAAAGTTTATTATGTGGCAATTATTGATAATATAACTTACAGTATGGATAATTTAAAATAAACATATTTGCTGAACGTCATTTCCGTTTCTTTCGCCCGAAAAAGATCTGAGTCAAGGTGGCGTAGCGATCCATCTTTACAGACTGTGCAGTTAGATCGGCGGCAGTTACATTTTCTATTCGATAAATCGTCTTTGCACAGTTTTATCTTAAATTCTAATACAAGGCACCACATGTTCACGAATTATTCAACATGGTGATATGATCATAAAACACGTAGGAACGACATCTAGCTTTATATTACGATCTCTGTCTTACAAATAATCTCCGGCGAAGAATTGAATGTTCTCTCTCTCATTATAATATGCTTTTTTGTATTAGCGAAGTGACCAAAGGCAGAGTAAATCGTAGACAATACGGTGACGTATTCGTTCATCTTTTAACAGATACATCAAACTTTTGATGCGAATTTTAAGTCATATATTAAAATTATATGAGAGTATGACTTCCATTTTTGAAGCCAGGTCTTAATTTAACCTCGTCATCAAGCATAAAAATGAAAGTGCAATGATCCTTCACATGCAAGCTTCTTCGGAAAAGTAATTATCGACGTAGATATCCATGGCGTGTGGAGTTATATAGGGCATGTCGGTATAACTTTGCAAATACGAGTCGCTATGATAGACCATTTAAAATCAAAATATTTTTTTTTATTCAATTTTGGACCTCAGAAGGCGTCAAAACATCGGTTCAGAAAAAAACTACCCAGTCGAGAAGAGCCGGCAAGAAACTCGATGTAATTTTATTTCATGTTTATTTAAACTGTGATATAAATTATACAATTCATAATAATAATAAATGGTTTTAGCGTAAGAGAGGAGTGTCATTTTCAGACATCACTATCGTTTACGTAATGATCCACCCTATAATTGCTGTGTATAGTCGCCATTACTCGTCATATCGTGCCTAAAGAAGTTTTAATTTAAAAAACAATCTTATGTTCACAGTGAACAATAGTAGGTACATATTGCATTAATATTATTATTGAGTAGCCATTCGTGCATATAAAGCTAAAAAAATAGTCTTAGTAACTTGGAGCTATTATTCCAAAGTCGTTTCTTTGTCATCGTAAAGGACTTCGAATAAAATCCTATCGTCATGAACTTCAGTAATGACAAGGTTTAAAGTCGAAGGAGAGTGAACATCGAATACTCAGATATTTAAAGATACAAATGGGAATATCATCATGAATCTCAAAAATTATAGAAAATAAATTATCATTAAAAAACTTTTTTTTTGTAATTTATGGTAAAAGTCTTTGGGAAAGAAAAACCGCGTTATGAAGTAAGATTGGACAGAATTACTGATAATATAGATAACGGTCCAATTAATATAAAAATGGGCTCCGTTGATTTAAAAGTTTAGAACTTTATAAAATCTGAAGTAAGCGAAAGACGATTATTGTGATTGTTAAAAATAGAGCTCTATTCAATTTGCAAAATGGCATAATAAATCATCTAAATTAGACTTTATGTAATACTTACTACAACCATCCGTCGATTCAAACGAAAGAAGTCTATTGATGGACATAGGTCTCCCTCAAAGATTTCCACAATGACCGGTCTTCCACCACGCGCATCCAGCGGATTTCCGCGATCTTCACCAGATCGTTGGTCCACCTTGTGATGAGTCTAGCCACACTGCGTTTTCCGGTACGCGTAATCATTCGAGAACCCGTTAAGTCCCACTCGGCATTGGTTCTACTAGCATTGTGGCCAGTCCATTGTCACTTAAGTTTGCCAATTCTTCGGGCAATGTCGGTTTTTCTGCGGATATCCTCATTTCTAATTCGATCACCCAATGAAAGTCCGAGCATAGCCCATTGCCCTTTGGGTAACTTTGAGCTTTCTTATAAAACAATAATTTACAACACTAATATATTACGCAATCACAATTAATAATGGAATGTATAAAATTATAATAAAGAGATATTTTAAAATGTTATATGTATTACAAAGTTTAATATATTCTTACCATTATCATCTTTGGTGGTCGGTCATTATAAATTTTATTTTGCTTGTAAGAATTTAACCCGTTTTATAATGCTAACTTTGTACACTCATTTCAGATTCAATACCTAGTAGCTACAGTGATTTAAATTGTAAATATTTCGCCTCAATTTTTAATTCAACATTTTTGTGTTTAGAACTTGTTCAATTTATTTCACATAATAATGTGTATAAAATTATTCTTCTTTTTCACCCCGTGTTAGTCCACTGCTGGACATAGGCCTCTACCAAGTCACACGCAGTTGATCCTCGGCCGTCCGCATCCAATCACTTCCAGACAAGTTTCCAATTTCGTCGCTCTATCTCCCACATTACTTTTTTCCAAACGTGGTCTCCACTCGAGAACTCGTCTGCACCATCGTTTATCCTTTCTTCGGCATACATGACCGGTCCGTTGCCATTTTAACCTACTTAGCCTTAATAACTATGTCGATAGCTTTGGTTCTCTGGCGGATCATATCGTTCCGAATTGTAATGCGCAGAGAAACTCCGAACATAGTTCTTTCGATCGTACTTTGAGCCACTCTTCGTTTATAAGCGTAATATAAAATTCAAAAGTTTTAAAAAACAAATAATTATACCTTTTGTTTGTACAAAGCGTTAAAGCTGCCTACACGTTCAAAATGTTTAATCAAACATTTAGTGTCTTTCATTTATTTATTCAGAATTAGTATTGTAATTATTTAATTAGGAATTAATAAAATAATAAAATTGTTTTACTATAAATTCCACATCAGAGTGCCTAACTCCGCGTATACATAATAACTATTTGTCGAATCAATAATTTATTATACATTTATGTTAATGCTAAATGTGGTAGTAATAGGAGATATAAAAGCTGGTTTTATGGAATGTTCATTATCTTGTTTTATTGTTTCATCTCCAACTATTATGATAGCTACTTTCTGAGCTACACCGAGTTACTGAACTAAATTTTTATATTACTAAAATTAATTCAATGATAATCTAAAAAAAGATTGACACATAAATATCAAAAACTCACTAAGTTCTCGTATATGTGTGTATATGAAACCATTAATAAATACGAAAAACCCCAAATATGTTTTCAAGGGTAGAGAAAATTACAATATATATATATATATAGTGAACTTTATAAATAATCATTAGGCAAAAAAGAAATAAGTTCAAAATATTTTAAGCGTGTACAATTTGATATCATAAATAATCGAAAAGTTTATAATGTCTAACCAAACGAAAATGTAAAAAAAAATCATATAGACGACACGACATGTAAATTGGTAAATTTACAATCAATATCGAACGTCCTTTTGGTCAATTATATCTTTTTTATGGCATTCTTTATGTAACGGAATGTTCATACTGAGCTTTGCGATATGAACGCTTGGCTAGTTTTATCTTCTTCTCGTTCTTAGATAATGGCAATTTGTGTACACAAAGCTTGTACCAGTGTCATGTTGGTAAGATATATTTTCAATCTTGTATCAGTGTTACAAGCTCTAGCAAAACGGTGACCGTCCTGCTAGAACTTTCCATTTCCGTGGAGATTTCTCGGCACCTCAGAATAAATGTTCCGCATTATGTTTTATTATAAACTTAACTTGTACACAATAACTAAAATATATCACACAAACCCCCGGCAAGATTAAGGGTAAAATAAATAAGGTAATGAATTAAAGCAAATAACTGCTACATGACAGGCTGAGATCCCGCCAAAAACTTAGGTTCTTGGGGGATCGAAGACGAAATACGTAAGTATACAGATGCGCATTGTATGTGCTTTGGCCTATTGTTGATGACACGGTAAAACGGGGCGTATTAATAGTCATTACGTAAGTACGCATGCACGTATCTTTTGTGTATTTTTTTTTTTTTTTGCAAAATCATACCGTTGCTTACGTTATTATTGGGGGTAAGAGTTTTCCATATTATTATTGATAAGGGAAACAAGCAGTGATAAAGTCTAGAATTTTGTATACACAAAATTTGAACACCAATTTAAAATTTAGGTACATTATTAGCTGCTAGTAACTACAGGTAATATATACTACAGGTTATATAGTTCAGTAATGTACAATGAAACAAATTAATTTTAACTCACGTTGATAGATGCGACATGCGTGCTATAAATTATAGCTTAGCTTCTCATTGTGTGATCAATCCGTATCTCATTATGTGAATCTCTTGTTTTATTTATTTGATTTAAGCTACCGTGGGCTTAGCAACGGTGACAATTAATTAGCAATCACGTTTTTATGTTATTTTTATTGCTTATCAATATTTTAATTAATTAGGTTGACTAAAATAAATATATACATTTTGCTGTAGGTAAAGATATTCATTCTGAGCTGTATTATTTTATATTTGTACTAGCTGTGTGACTGCGGCACCGCCTGTGTTTCATATATTCTTCACTGCGTAATATAGTTTTTTAAATCTGTCCATTGAATTGTATCTTGTTCGCAATTTCATGTGTTTTATCTTTTTTACACGAAACCCAAATAATTTTCGTAAAGTAAAAACAGTCTAAGATACGCGGAATAACTTCAGCTATCTAAAAAAAGTTCGGTCAAAAACAGTCCAGACGGACAGACAACATTTTTAAAAATTGGGTTTTTGGTGTAAGTGCCGTGTTACAGACAGACTCTTCAATTCCATTTATTAGTGAACAGATTAATAGGCATACTAAAAGTAACGTCTATATAATTTTTTTAATTAATTAAAGAGTTTCCTTTCGGGGTCGTTCAAATATAACGCAAATAAAGTTTTAGTCATTTTTAACTCCCCTATCTTCCTTCCCCATCCGTAAGTAAAAATGAGCAAATATTTGTAATGTGATCATGTAATTTTTTTTTAATTTTTATTTTGACTTAATTATTATAAAACGAACTCGATTTAGTCTTTGTTGTTATTTGCAATATTTGGAAACACAATAATGACGATTTCCGGTGAAAATACCTACTTGGTATTCCTTCATTTACTTATTTGGCCGAGGGGAAGGAACTCTAACACGGCATAAGCTCAATGTTTTGACCTCAAACTTGCTTGATGTTAAGTGACGATGTGGTCCAGGGTGGTAAACACTTATTGGTATTTGGCGACAGGGTTTCAAACTTGAGGGTGGTAACTACCTAGGTGGACATTATTAGAAAATGCCCTACCACCATGCTATGGTTTCCTCACGATGTTTTCCTTCACCGTAAGCTGGTTTTAGAGTTGTACAGGTGGGCTCGAACCTGCGTCCATCGGCGCGTAATCCGGCCGCATTACTAACTTGTCATCATCACTTCTCTGAGGGGTCCATTGACGTACTCATAATCCTCAATATCATCACAAATACGCAAAGCCTAGTAAACCACTCGTCTATCTATGGTATTTACGTATCACAAAATTTGACCGGGTCGTAGTTTGCTACGTTTCAGAATTAAAAAGACATGCGGACGTCAACAGATTTGATAAGTAGGTATTTCAGTAATCTATTGCTATCGCGTTGCACCCAGAAGTAAGAGCTATATAACACGAAAAAGACAACTACAGCTCGGGTTAATTTGCTATGCAAAACAGAGGAAAACATTACTTCGTAGTACCCTGTTTCCTTCTCCAAAACTGAACCGATTTTTATATTTCTTTTAGTTATAGAACAAGAAAGGCTTTGGCTATGCCTGAATGCTGTTTGCTTTTTTAAATTTTATTGATCAAATTAGTTTGACGAACGTCTGAAAATGACGGTAAAAATCAAGAATTTTTTTCATTTTCAAAGGCTCCTAATTTATGGAAAATCTTACGGGCATGGCGGTGGTGAATATTTATTATTTGTTATAAAAATATTTACAACAATGCTACTATCCAGGGAGGAAACAGGGTATTACGTTTGTATAGAATAAATGCCGCTAACTAATCCTTTTAAATCTAGAATGCCGAACGAATTTAAATAAAACTAAGATGTAATTAATTTCAAGAATACTCAAACAATTTATAGGTAAATCACACTTGCATCGTCCTCAATTAAAAACGTTGGTATTACCTTCCAAAATTCCAACTGATTTGTATTCAAAATGTGACCGCAACCAGTGTGTCCGACTTTGTATTCTAAATATATTACCGCCTTCGATTTAGAGATATCAATTTGTTTTAATTCGTTAGTGGAATAAAAACAAAACTAAACAATATCCACGTGTTACCTATTCGGAAAGTTTATATATTATAAAAAAAAATTATACAATATCCATGTTCTAATAAAGTAAGGAATAAGTAATAGATTACTGCTAGCGCGCTCGGTTTCTGTGTAAATCGAATTAGATTCGAATCTACAATCAATCTGATTTTTCAGTAAAGAATAAAACTATCATGAAATTATACCCGCTAAATATCTATCATTGTTTCCAACGACTGTACTTGGCAGCCAGCCCTTCTACACTTAGCCACCGCGTCTTAATAATAAGTATGGTTCTTATTAAACACAAATTAAAAAAAAAAAAAAAAAAAAAAAAAACATTAACGCAGCAAGTTAAATATTAACATATATTTACCTACTCTCCCGGTCTACATAATTATGAATTCTTGATGAATATTGTTATAGAATAAAATATATGACTATGATTCATTTATATACGTCGTTACTGACTCATGCATAGAGAGTATAATGTATTATGCCTGTCTTGCGTGTTACAAAGTTATTTCGCTTCCTTGACATTCATGTGCACCTAGTACAATTACTAACAATATTCAAATTTACTCAAAATATTCTAATTTATTAAACATGTGTAAAATCAGATAAATATAATCTTATTCATAAACGGTTCAAATAATATTGTTAAAGATATATATATAGTTACCCAAATTAAACAAAAAAAAAAAACATAGATATACTATACGAATCTATAGTTAATACGAACTTAAATCAACACGATACTCGTAATTTTCTCCCTTTGTATATGATAAAGGAATAAATAATTTATTGATGCATCGTCCATTATAAAATTCATTAATCATAACGTAAGTAGAACTCTGTAGGTAGCGAAAAACAGCCGCCGTGTGGCGCCATTGCTTACAACGAAACCGCCCTGATTGTGATGCTTTGAACATCGCCGCACGTTATGCATAAGGTTTGCACATATTGGTGCGTTGTTATTACCATCATCAATAATTAATTTTATTATTGCGAAGGGTTAATAAACAATGCTTATTTATCTATTAGTAAACTAGTTCATATCAGGCGCTTTAATTATATGTATCTACTACTTATGTTAGAGTTTTATACAGAAACTAGCTATGTATTCTTCAGTGCCAATTATTTTTTTTATATGGAACCCTAATTATTTTCTTTTATTTTTTTTTGTACTAAGTAATATAAAGTAAAAATATTTGTCATAAATTTAAGCACTTGCCCGTAAAACTGTGCAGTGAATTGGATTTGATTCCAGTTTTATGAGTTTTTTTTTTTTCGCGGAACCCTAATTATTTTCGAAAATTAAAAGTACCGAAGTACGTGGACTAAATTCAATTATCTACCAAATAAAGTCCCGTCAAAATCCGGAGATTAACCGTAAAAAACAGAACGAAAAAATTGTATTTTTGGTATAGATCCCGTATATACATTCATATATATTTAGTAATAAAAATTTGATATAACAAACAGACACTTCCATTTTATTTATTAGTATAGATATAGATATAGATAATTAAGCAATCTCCCGGTTGAGCATTTTTAAGCACTCACCCTAAAAGTTGGGTGAAACTGTCGAGTTTCATGTGGTCAAGATTTTAGTGTAGAGTATGTATTTCGAAACAGATGTCAGTTTGAATAAAATTTGAAATGAATCATTTTTTTAAAGATTAATCTTTCCAATATAATGTAGTTCTTATTTTATCTGTTTCATGTAGGTATGTTCCGGTAACATCACTTGAAAGCCAGTACTTCCAAGGTTAGCATGTTAACCATCTCGCATCTCATCGTCATTTGACATGAGGTGTAAATAAACCCAACATTTAGACTATTAAACCAGTGTCCACAATCTGATATCAACAAATCAAAAGGCAATAAAATTTATGTTTGACATTTATAGCCTAATATTATAACCCTTTTGACCCCGCATATCAAAATTATTTTTTATTACTATTATTTCATAAAAATTATATATTAATTCAGTGACAATAAATAAACACCTTGACACAGTTGTAGTCGTAACAAGACTATGACCTGAGTACGTGTGGTTTTAAATAATAACCCTAGATTGTAAAGGAAAACGGGTCAGATGAGGCCGTGACCTGATATTTTCTTCGTTTTTACATTTGATTAAAAATAAAAACAACGAAGTTTGAAATCTATTGCGACAATCCACAATCATACACATGGTGACATGTTAAACTTACAGCAATAGTAATCGTTCACTAGAATTAAATAATTAATATTATATATTTAACCAATACTAAAGTAAATCCTAAATCAACGCTTGAACGCTGTAGTAAAAACGTTCTTCGGAGTTGTTGTTACATCTCAGAATTCGCATTTGGTGTTATTATTATCAATACACTTAAATAACTTAAATTGTGCAAAGTAACCTAACCATATCACGCTATACGTCACCATACATAATTAACCTAGACAAAAAACCCAAGTGAATGAAAAAATAAAGATCTTGCTATTTCATGAAACACTGAAGTTACACCAAAAAACTCGGATAAATCCATAGAAGAAAATGGTTCTACATGTACACGTTAGACATTATGATAAGTACTCGACAGAGATAGAATGAATTTGAACAGGAGAGTGCGAATTTTGTTAGACTTACAAATTAACAGAAGAAAGCTCATTTACTTCTAAATGCCACCATTTCTGTAAAATGGCAAATCAAAATTTCGGTAACGCATTTAAAAGATAAGAAAAATATGCCATAAATTGTATCCATACAGTTCTTTATGAATTCTAGGCCACACAACTAAAGATATACGTTTTTGTATTAACTAAAGATTAGCTATAACGTGAAATAGATTTTAGACACAAGCTGGGAATTCCCAAACAGGGTTGATGTGAAACAAACGACCGGTCATAATAAAAAAACTAAGCTAAATCTCAATTTACAATAATTAGGATTGTAGGATTAACATGTATAAAACATGTGAGTCTTGAGATAATGATCGATAGAGAAGAAAATATATTACAACAACCTTACTTAGAGTGGAATAAGTGGATGATATAATGAGCTGTTTTCTAAAAATCTTCCTCAACCTTATCATCCTATTTCTTTTTTTTACACGGTTTAGGCACAATGCTTTGACCACAATCTCACCTGATGTTAATTAAAGGTTCTTTAACTAGTTCGTGTTAACTAGTTCTCAAGTGATGCTGCCGGAACACACCTATTGGTATGTGGCGCCAGGTTTTCAAACTTGAGGGTGGTACCTACCCAGGCGGGCATCATTAGTAAGTGCCCTACCACCATGCTACGGTTTCCTCACGAGGTTTTCCTTCACCGAAAGCTCAGGCCAATGTTAGAGTAGGATAGGTTGAGATCGAACCCGCGTCGATACGCGCAATCCGGCCGCGCTATCCGCTGCGCCATCATCGCTTCACCATAAAGTAGGGTTGATACAAAATGTTTACTTCTTCCACTCTTTTCTATCAACTATCATCTCAACATTCAAACTTTTTATACACATATCACTCTTCACACATTCAATCCATATCTTCTTAAGTCTCCTTATACCTTGCTCAAGGTAGATATAAGCTTCTAGTTATCTGACTTTCCCTTCTCCTAATTACATGCCCACACCACGCTAACTTATTGCTCTTTCACTTCTCTCTCACTAATGCTATTTAAATATCCAAAACCAATTATTTCCGCTTATTGATAATTGATTTGAAACTATAAAAATTGTAATGTCTCAAGACAAAAGTCTTCTACCAGTATGTGGCACTGAGACGTAGTCGCATACAATAGGCCTAATTAGAATATAATTGAAATAATTAGATAATAAAGTAATAATTAAAAAGCTCGAAGTTACCCAAGGGCAATGGAAAAGCCTATGTTTGTGATCGATTCAGAAATAAGGAGATCCGCAGAAGAATAAAAGTAACCGACATTACCCCAAGAATTGCCAAACTTAAGTGGCAATGGGATGGGCACATTGCTCGTAAAACCGATGCCCGATGGGGTCAACGGGTTCTCGAATGGTTGCCGCGTACCGGAAGACGCAGCATGGGTAAGCCTCAAGGTGGACCGACAACCCGGTGAAGGTCGTGGGAGTCCCTGGATACGGATGGCGCAAGACCGGTCGTTGTGGAGATCTTTGGGGATGACCCATTTCTAGCAGTAGACGTATTTCAGTTGAATGAAAAAAAAAATAATGAAAACATATTAGAGAAATCTTTTGAATTATTTATAAAGATAAAAAAAAACCCTTTAAGAAAATAAACATCACCCACACGTTAGCAATTAATTACGCGTTACTAAACATCGGTGTCACAGTCTATTCGTAATTAGCATGTTACGGTGTACATATTGACAAAAACAACGGCTAAACAAGCGAAATTTAACATACATGCGACAACTGGCCGTGGTTGTGCATACGTCTTTAACATAAATAACGGTCGCGGATAACTGAACAACCGTGGGTATAGTATACTGTTTTAAATCCGCATAATATACTTTAAAAGTTAAGATTGCAACATTTTATAACCATAATATATCCTTAATTCTATCACAATATCATAAGATTTTATAAAGCAGTAAAATTTAGTATAAATTACTAATTTTTCGTACTATTAAAAATTATTTGAGTTAAGACCTTTTATTCACGTGTTTTTAATAATATCTTGTAGAGTGAGTAGGAAGTCGATCGTAACAGTCTTTTAATTTACCATACGTTTATTTACATACTCGTAAACAAGTTTTCTATGCTGTTTTCTATCAATATATTGATACACTAGCCGTGCCCGCGATTTCGTTCGCGATGAATTCAGACAAAAATATTCTAAGAGACAGACTATATAGACTCGCGGGGTATCTTATCTGAAACTATGCACCCAGTCATTCTTGCCCTAATAGGGCCTGAATGTTGTGCTAGACCTGAATTAAAGATGTGCGAAAATGCTATAGATTTTGCTGCTTTATTTCAAACCATTCAAGCAGTGCACACTATATTATATAATTGTTACCTACTTCAATTACATTTACTATTGTTAATTACTGAAAATATATATTTACCAAAATAAAAAGTAGCCTATATTTAATATACCTTTCTAACGGTGAAAGAATTTTCAAAATCGGATAAGTAGTACCGGAGGTTACCCCGGAAATCCAAACTCACAAACTTTACTTCTATACAATATTATTGTAGATGTTATTATGCCTACACTTAATTATTCTATATTTTTAATAACATAAGCTCACGCCTGTTTTCCCCGAAGGGTTAGGCAGAGGTGAAATAGCGAACTACACTACCCATATTTCGCCGATCTTAGTTCAGTCCCAGATGTGACAGGGGGCGAGCCTGTCGCAATATCGGGCACAAATTCCAGACTCCGGGATGATACTGAGTAGAAAACCCCAATATCACTTGACCCGACCCGGGGATCGAATCCGAAACCTCAGAACGAAAGTCGTACCGTAATACAACTGTACCACCGAGGGCTTTTTTTAATGAATCTAGGATAAACGTTATTCATACATTAAATACATTTATATGTATATGTGTAAAAGTATGTCAGTTACTATGGAGCTCCAAATTTAATCAAAATCGGTTGAGTAGTTTTTGCGTGATTAGCGAACAAATGAATAAACGGACAGACAGACAAAATATTTTTAAACTATCGAAATGTGTCCTGTAGTAGGATCTAAATAGTTTATGTTGGTTTGATTTAGTTTTATTTCTGCTCATTTCACTATTCATTTATAATACTATATTAAGGAAACACTATTTACGCATTATATAAATGTATAAAAATGTATTCTAAATTGATGTAATATATGAAAATGTATCTATTCTAGTAACACTTAACGACGTCAGTTCAAAACCTAGCGATGGAGTGTTTATTTGTTGTTGTTTTATTAAAGAAGAATAGAAATATGGAATATAACTTATATTTTAGCCAATTTGTTTGCTATAGCACAAATAAAATTTCATCAAAATCCGTCCAGAACTTCATTTACTACAAATTTTTGACTATTGTCTGTTATCCTGGAGAACCCCTTACGTTTTATAGGTCAAAAATTATCTTAGATGTTACTTTATAATATTAGTTATCTCTGTGTCAAGTTTCGTCAAAATTGGTTCAGTACTTTCAGAGTCATACGCGTACACAGGGAAAGATAGACAGACCAACATTCTAAATAAATATTTTTTGGTTTCTATATGGATAACAAAGTCCATCCGATTATAATTTTTTTTAAATATTTAATGTGCAGATTTGGTCTAGTTACAGTTTTATTATATGTATAGATTTTCAGGAAATTGAATTTTAAAAATGTTCTTATTTAAAATAAGTCTTATCTTTTCAGTGTAAATCTTAAATCAGAACTATTTCAGCAACTGCTGCTTTATTGGAAGACTTTTAAAGCAAAAATTTAACCCTATTGTAATTAATTTTATTTAATTAATTAATTAATTTTTATTAACTTATAAAAAATAAGAAACTAATGAACACTTTAATTCGTATATTAAAAAGAGAGCATATTTCAAAAGAACGTAACTCGAACGTTTTGCGGGAAAGAGATAGAGCATCGCTTCTCGATCCCATCTAAAACTTTAAACGCTTATATCTTACAATTTTATTAATCTATTGCAATATGTTTTTCAACATAAGTATTATATTTATATTATTCACCTAATCTGTTGTTTTCAATAAATTATATACCACTCGAATACCCGATTGGTAGCAAAAATAGAACTGGAAAATACCAGCGCAACTTATCCAGTATGTTCAGGTTTAAACATTTGTAACGTAGGACGATTATCGCGAAATCCGTCAAAGAACAAATATTTAACAAATAGCGGCATCGGCAAACATTTTCAACCTGCTCTCGACTGTATCTCGATTGGTTTGCATATCGCGCAAGCACTCTGTTACAGCTGACTAGAGGCAAATTAACTCGGAAGCCTGACGTGAGGTTTAGAATTAAATATAATGGTTTCACCACACTGCGGACGGTTCAGAGCGCTAACGTAATGTTTCTATAGAAGACACCGCGTTTACGCGAGCAGAGCGCGAGCCATGCGCGACCTCGTCTATAGTAAAAGCGCGCTAGCTTACCGACCCACCCGCTGTGTGGCGAAACCATAAATAAATGTGCACGCATTTAAACTCTAATTATTGTGGCGTATATATTTTTTAAAATAATAAATGCGAATATGAGTCTATATGTTTGTAAATTTATTTGTTACGCTTTCACGTCTTTAACGAAACTACAGACTATTGGGAATGGCCATATATTTTTTCTAAAAGCAGAGTTGGTTTTAGATCCATATTTAATATCAGATTTTCTGGTAAGTTATTATTGACGGCAAATATTCTCGCAAATCATCAGTGTTAATCAAATGACTATACAAGATTTACTTAGTAGGTGGTAATGGACGATGCTATGAAAATGAAATTGTTTAGCCTATGACGAGGTCACAGTCGATTGTCTTTAAACATATTATTAAGCATGGTTAAATTTAGTTTAGAAAATATTTGGAACTTGATTCAATTAAGGCTTGTGTGGTAAGTTCGTTTGTGATCAATCAGATTTCCATCTGTATTGAGTTTTTTAAAGACACCACCAAGCCTCTTTTTGTTGTTCCAAATGCCTTTGGAAAAAGATTTTATTTCATTTAATTGAGTTGCCTGTAATATATCGTATATCGAAATCTGGTAAAGAGACTTTTTATAATCTTTCAAATGCTTATATTAATCACACAATTACAGAAGTTAGAAAAGTACATTTATAGTTATTGATTTGAAACTATACCTATTACACATAACAAGCGTCAAATACTATTTTTAAGTTACGCTTTGTCAGCTAATACTTTAATTTGTATTATTAATCCTTTCCACTTACATTGTTATAGATTAATTGCAAAAATGCCACATGTGCCTTTTAAATACACTAAATAACATGGTTAGTATAACGAGAGACTAACGAAAATAATATGTTATTTCCCTCAAAGTAACACATTCCAATCGAGTAATTGATTTGATAAACTATGCTTTTACAATTCAAGTCTGACGCTCAATTTACCAAAATTATTTGACATTATACTGAAGTAGAAGATTAAGAGAATTTGCAATAGAAAACCTAGTCATTACTATAATATTCGTATGAAAGCTCAATGAAAATATTCTACAAACAGAAAAGTTACTTAAAGGTTCTGATTTTGCCGCGACGCGCCGGTGCATTGAGGAAATATTAACACTCTTCACGATTGTGTATCTAAGAACTGAATGTCATTAACCATTTCCTGCACAAGAGTTTCGAGTGTTCATCTCTCAACGGTGTGCTATTGAATAAACATATTTCAAGTTGCCAAGTGACATTTCGATGGTCAGCCAGTACCGGCCCACGTCATCTCACGAACGTGAACAGTTTACTCTTGAAATGTTATAATTAAATTCATAATACCGATTAAGATTTTATTTTGATAAAGAATCCAATGTTGTGTAATATAATTTATCATCATTATCCTGTTCCAAATTTGCTAGTTGAGGTTGGCGTAGTATGTCTTCTTACACCATACATCTCTATCAGCCACCATGTCTTCCTTCATCCCCTTTTGATTTCATATTTTCCCTCTCATACTTCGTTCATCTTTTCTTCATGCGTCTTCCCCCTCCATCCCTCAACTTTCGCAATTATATCACGTTTTTGGTTACATCCGTTCAACAACATATTCTTATAACAACAGAAATGATTCCCTTTCAGCTTTTTTATCACTGTAGCCACTTTTAAACTTCCGCTAACATACGCATTGCTCATCCTGTTCATTTTAGGCATGCCACACATCCATCTCAACATTCTCATATTGGCTGCATGCAGCAGTTTCTTACCCATCTTCTTCCAAGCCCAATCTTCTGATCCATACAGTATGAAAGATCTTATAACATATTTATAATTTAATCCACTATAATATATTTTTTATTTTATTAATTTTATACTATAATTATAAGCCTATAATATTAGTGGAATAATCTTTTGAGTTTTGACCGAAAAATTATAAGGATATCAGGCAATTGGTGTAGTACAAAGTATAGTGATGACGCTTATAAAAATAGAGATATAAAATATTATTACAAGAGAATACCTGTGTAGTAAATTGCCGCTATGAAAAACTTTCAAGTGGCTATAAAGTTTACATAAGCGATAAAAATCAAGTAGTATGATTTTTTAATGGTTTAACGCAGGGAGGCCGCGGTTTATTCGTCATTTTTAGATTTATAACCTATCAGATACTTAATAGTATTATAGCTCATCGTAGAATTTAAACATAACGATATATAACTGGAACAAATAAGTCCAATATTGCATAAAACCAGTCAAAAAATACATTTTACATAACCCATATGACTGGAACATAAAATCTGTATATAACCTAACATATAAGACACCACGGTCTGAAACGTACGAAGTAATAAAAGCCAACCGAAAGCCATACAAAACGTTAAAAGACCCGTCAAAAACTCTTTCGCCGCTCGAAATGAAGACATAAAGGATAATAGTGGCTCGCAAAAGTAGTGTTAATTTCCAACAACCATTAACAGGGCCATCTTAACCGAGAACATCCGAGCTCTGGCCGCGGGCAGACAAATCCCCCATTGTCGGTAACATTGCTTGCTATTCGTGTCATGGACGCACTCATACTCAAAGCACTGCAAACTACACGATTGTCACGTACATTGTAAACATTAAAGAAAACGATGCTAAATACTTCCGACAATTTGTTGTTTGTTCATCATCAATTACATTCCTGACATTTAGTAGACAAATTCTCTAAATTAACAAAAATATTTTAAGTGCTTCTATTTACACTGTTCCATTAAAATCGCATACAGTTGTAAATTATAAAACACTTTATATATCAGATTTGGAATTACGAATTTTGATATTAACAACATTAAATTTATTGTAAACTAACAGATAATTTAAGTGATTGTAAAGCAGTCAAATGTAATAGTTATAGAAGCTTTTCCATTTACTCTCGGAATGTGGAAGTGACAGATAATAGCACCATAGCAAAGTTACTTTTAAATGTTGACGAGTCTTTGTAGCATCTCTTCGAGTTAGTAGAAGTTATTGGTGTTTAGAAGCCTTTAGCGACCACCCAGCTCGAACCTATGTTTACAATTTTCGACTATAAATATGCATATGTAAAAAGATAGTCAAAAATTTACAAGACAGCTTTATCTAAAGTTTTTAATTCATGAATGCAAACAATATTTTAAAATAACTTTATCACATAACAAACGATCGTATTAAAGTTCATCTGAATGTAATAAGCATTAACGATGCGATTTCAAGAAAGAATAAACATGATTTATTGCGAAAGTTATAATATTTATAACAACATCTTACTTATATTATTGACTGTCAATAATAACAAGCGATTTTTCGTATTGTAATGCTTGAGAAAAAAATCATTGTGCATCGTGTATGGGCAACGATAAATTTTAATAATACTTTATGACTTGCGTAGTTACTTAAAGTAATATTTAGATGTATGGAATTACAAAAGGTAATTATATATTATTTGTAATGCAATATAAGACTTCTAGAGACTTGTATTTATATGAGAGAGTCTATTGAAAACAAAATAAACAATGCTAATGAGTGTTGTCTGTCATATCGTGACGTGAAGACGCCTCGTGAAGCAGGAACTCAATACTAGTTTCATAATCATTTATTTGTACTTTAATGACTACTTTAGATTGATTTTGATATTGATTGCTTACTTCCGCATTGTTCTTCTAGTGTACTTCATACGTACGACTGATTCTCGCTTTCATAACTGATTTTAATACATTCTTATTACATGTTAATGTCTATTGATATGGTGTTATTTTTAATTCATGCCTGTTCCATTGATATATTTTCTAATTTTATTTTTACTTTTGATTTTGTCAATTCACTGCTAATTTTATTTCAATTGATTTTTAAATAATTTATTGTGAAGTCAATATCTTTAATACGAAAATATCATGTTTTTTTTTAATTAGACGGTACTGTGTTTAATCTTATCTAATAATAAATTAATAAAAAAAACACGGGGTTGTAAGATTAATATTGTTATATATGTAAATGATTAGCCAGCGCATGTACAAACCAGAACACATTTAATATGGCAGTTAGGCTCCGGTCGCACTTACAATATAGTGACACATACAATCAAGTAATGTTCGATAATTCGAGGATTATATATTTCCGATTCCACATTTATTGTACATAATATAACACAATATAACATTTTTTATTTATGTACAATTTATGTACATAATATTTTTTTCGTTGATATTTATTGCTAATTCCAAAAAAAAATCCTTCAATTATATTCCGATAAATTTAATATAGATAATAAAATATCTTTAACCAGATAATGTTACCACTGTTAAATTCTCATTAAAAAAATATAGTTAATAAATGATATAGCCGAGAACAACTGTTGCAATTGGTTATAATGAATGATTTTACAAATGCCACCGTAATCGGGTTCATGTTTCTTCATTATTCTGATCATTTGTTTGTCTGTCAGGCGCCCATCGCGCTGCTAATATACCCCGGACAGTAACACGGGTTATAAATTTTGAGTATGAATGAAGTGACAATAACTTGCATTATGTATGATTTATGGTTCTTGGCATAATAATTACAGCTAATAATTCTACCGACAATTGAACTTCTCATTTTACTTGAAATTAGCTGTTTAAACATAATCTGTGTTATTACAAAAAAGTTAAACTCCTGTTGAACACATGTTTAAAAAAAGTTCAATTACAAATGAGTGTTTTAGGGTTGTTTAGAGATTATCTTTCATACAATTTTTAATTTTAGACACTGTTTAGTAAAAAGCGTGTTTAACGTTAGTTTATTTTTGTTTTTATAATAAGACCGTATATGTGCAATATTCCCTGAGAATGTCAATAGAAGTTAGTAATTTTTTAAATGAAACATCATTGAGTTTTTTGTTTAAATTATTTGTAAGAGAGATTATAGGTTATGTTAGAAAAATTATGGTCGAAAATTGTATTACAAAGACTTATTCTATGAAAATATTTTTAAATAAATTGTAAAAAAAATCCTTGGTGAAATATCACTAACAAGCGAGAGTATTTAAATACTACTGTAATGGTAATATGACCGACAAAGTCACAGAACTTTGAAGCGGTTGAAAGTTACTTGAACTTTTTTGTTAATAATATGTAACTTTCCTTGCCATGCCTGCTAAGAATAGTACCACCTTATATATTCCCATGGGTTACGTAAAAAGTGGCTAAGGGATAAACCAGGAGATGGGCACCACAAACACTTACTGCGTTCGCTAACCCGCCTGCCAAGCGTGGCGATTATAGCAATTCCCGCCTTTTTTGAAGAGAATGCCCATAATCAACCAAAACTATGTAACTATAAGTGTTCAGATGGATGGCTATAGAGGCAGAGGGAGACCGAAAAAGGTATGGACGGGTTGAGTGAAGAATAAATGTGTGTAAAAGATGTGAATGTTGTGATGAGAAATGACAGTAGAGAGTGGAAGGAGAAAACATGTTGTGTCGCCGACTAAAGGTATGATAATGTGAAAAAAGATGATGACGAAGAAAAAATCTGAATGTATTAATAACAAATTAGTTATGCAAATACTAAATCGTCATTTAGAGTTATTTTTAAAAGTTACATCAGTTATAATGCTCCGTAAAGGAGTAGATAGAATGCGAAATCAGTCTTAACAAAAAAAAAGAAATTCCATTGGTTTCCCGGTAAGAATTCGATATCCCTCACCTTTCGGATTACCCCAAGTAAAATAAATGCTGCATTAAAAATAACAATCTAAAACGCAAACATTTAAAAACTGTACTACGAAGTAGTTCACCTATCTTCAAAGCGACATTTATGAATACAAAACGATAACGATTATCGAAATTAAGGTTTCTACCAAATTATATGTACTATCAAATTGAGTTCTTGACATTTCAGTAGTAACAAGCAAGCTCATTACTTGCTACGATATATCGTCCGTTCGTCACGTTGTGACATTAAGTACCCCACCCGTTGGAACGAAGCTTGCTAGTTGCTATAAAAAGTATTGTACAAAAATCTCGTTCTCATAAAGGAATTACTCGCGGAAATTTTATTAATGAGTCGTTTAACTACCGATAAAATCAACAAGAACAAATATAACTATTAATTAGTTTTAAATTATTCATTATTTACATTGTACCTGACCGTTTAACGATAATAAATGTTAATATTTAGTCTTATGTCAAATTTAAATTGACTATTTCTGTATCACGACAAAAAATATTTAGCAAAAAAAATTGCTTACCATAAAATCTGAAAATAACGTTGTGGATAACGTTATAAACAACGTTATGAAATTGACATTGTCTAAATGAGTAGCATTTTTGGTTTTAGTAGTGGACTTAACATTCTCAAAAGGTTATTAAAGGGTGGATCATTACGTGAAAGATAGTCAGGAATTAACCCACATATCTGTTCATCCGCTAACATTAGTTAAAACAATGATTTAAATATTTTTTTTATATAAAAAAAGATATATTATATTTATATAAAAAAGAACCAGATCGAGTTTCTTACCGGCTCTTCTCGACTGTGTTGATTCCGGTGGTTGTGTTTTAGACGTTCATAAGCGCCTCCTTAGGGTCTAAATTGAATAAAGATTTTTTGATAAACATTTTTTTTTATTTTGGTTTTTTTTTCTACTACATAGGCGTAGCGCCATGAAAATAGTCAAAAGCCTAGAATATATATACACCTTGTAACTAAGATAAAATATTATGAGCGAATGATAAGGTTAAAAAAGAAAAAAAAAGAGATATAATACAGCAAAGCAGATCGGTAATTTTTTTTTTGATCATTTATATCTAAGATTAAAAGCTCTTACATTTATTCGCAGTGTGTTATTATAATTTTGTTGTATTCTCTGGGCTATTAAAAAGAGGTTTAAATATACAAAATAATAATAATGAATTATTATATATTATAATATGAATTTATAGTACTTAAATAATTTAAAAATATCAACGTTATTGAAATGTAAAATAACCTACAGTGAGTTTATTAAAATATTATTTCATAAATTTCACAATAACCACGTAAAAAATCCCTTTCTATATAAAAAAAATTATTAACTGTTGTAAACTTTTGAAAAACCCACCAGTATATTTTCAATTGTATGCTTCAGAGATATCAGACATTTTTCAAGCATTTTATTATCACTAAAACCGACACTTTTGCATAATCGCGTCGTAGACATGTTGATTTGCAAATTTACTACCAATGACTTGGCCAATGATATTAAAACGTATCATCTGTTTTACAATTTTTTTAGGAATGTGATTCCTAATTTATCAATGTATTTTGATGAAATTATTATTAAAAAGTTCTTATACAATCTTTAGATTCAGAACTGATCTTATAAGAATGAGGAAGGTGAGTCCCCCTTTTTTTTTGACGGGGGGAAATGCATTTACGCACTACCCTTATCTATTGTATTTGAAGGATCAGAGTCCCCCAAATACAATAGATAAGGGGGCACGGAGTGACGAGTTCCGTGCCAGTGTGGGACTCACCCGGGCGAGAGTCGCCCGGAAATACCCACTAAAACCCCCCGGGGCCGTCCGCTGCATTTGGGATGGGGGCGACACGGGGTGGCTTTCGCAGGCACCGCGTCGCCCAAGGTGAGTCCCCCTAACTGTAAAATATGTCGAAAAGTTGACAATTCCCAGTATTTTCTGGAGAAATGTGATGAGTACGCGCTATCTAGTCATATCAATGTTCCATGATATACCGTATCAAAACGATTTTCTACCTTGGTTAGTATGTGTGAAACTTTATTATCGGTAATTAGTTTATTCATTTACGTTTATATATGCGTATGCTACAATTATTATAGTTGACATTCACCAGATGACCTCTGAATCTCTTTTTAAATCTGTATTTATTTAAAGGATATAATATAATAAGTAATTGTATAGAACAGTGATTGTTATAAGTTAACGATGCCGCGCGGCTACATTTACTAACAAAAAATAAAATACTTTTTTATTAACTGGAGTTAAATTTATACTTAATGTCATATCTTAACATAGTACTCTATCTCTCCCTCTCTAGGATAAAATGAAAATGCTTATAAATTCTTTATTTTTGATCAAATTTTAATTAGGTTTTCAGTCAGGTTATTTAAAGTTTTTTTTTTTATGAGATAATACAAGTAATTTTCCTTTTTCATTGAAAACAGCGTGTTCTTACTTTCTAATAGTCCACTATTTATCCGCATAATTTAAAGTTTACATATCAAGAATCAAGTCTTAAAAATATTCGAGTTAAAAATAATATTAAAAAGTACTATGCATATGAAGTCCTTATATTATTAGTACAAAGTCTCCCCGATGACTGCATTACAACATCGTTGGTGGAACTCACTAATTGGTTACTAGTAATGCAGGTTTAAATAAGATATAACGTGATTTTTTTCTGCATTCACATTACAAGTCTTATACACGATATCTTAATGTCTCCGATTGATTAAGATAATTATTTAAATGGGTTTACAACACGCAAGTGCATGCGTTAACGCATGTATAGAGCGGTCTGTTTAAAAGTAGGCCTTTAAAAATAAAGGAAAATGTATTTAACTTATCTTATATCGGATATTAAACAATTCACTTCATATATCTTTTCTTAATAAGAAATACATATTATGTGTATTTAAAATGAGGAATAAAATATTTAAAACCTTTTGCATATATTTTTCTTTACTACGTAAAGCTATTGAAATCGTTGCATTGTAATTAAAATTCGAATTTAAAAGCAAGAATCACGTTGAAACTATGCAAGCGCAGAACGATAGGAATTACTGTTGGCTATGGACTGACTGGATGTGAACTTAGCGTAAGACTCGTAATAATGACGTGCTTCGGCATACTGCGGTTCAGCATTCAACAGAAACTAACGATGACTATACCATTGATGACATTCGACACTATATTGCTAGATAACCATTATGGTTTCCTCATCTGTCCATCAGAACTAGCGTCAGGTAAAATTCGTTAAAATTTGTTCGTACGTATAATACCGAATTCAAAACACGTTGTTAACATTTATTGCATTTAGTATAATATATTTTGAAAACAAAATTCTAAACGGTAAACCATAAACATACTTGATTTACCTATATAGATTGAGTTTGTTGTTGCGATAAGAGTATATATATTTACTAATTTAAGGAAGGCTAAAGAATAAAGGCAAAATTCACTTCCTCAAACCTTAAACTCAGGCAGAAAAGTCTTAAAATATTGACATACTATAAGAGATTTCGTAACCAATTTTCAACCTCAAGGTTTTTATTTACATTAGTTTCTAGAAATTATCCTTGAGCCAATACTTTATTAGAGCGCTATCCTTACCGGCAGGTAGCCCAGAATCGTATCAAAATAACGTAAGTTCAAACAACATACTATACATTTATTATAATACAGAAAACAATTAATTTCACTTTCATTTATTAAGATTAAATAACTCATAATATTCGAATATCTTTGTACTTATATTTATTAGCATATTAAATACCCATTAAGATATTCCATTTGACCTCAAAAATGCCGACGAAGTGGATATTAATCGGCCCGGACTTAGCTAAACTCGCTACTCTATGAGATCCCAAAACCGATAGTGGTCTAGTATACAGATCTTGATGTTAGATAATGTGGAAAACTTGGAAAAAAGGTCAAGTGTCCATTTAATCATAACAATTATCAAATTAAAAATATTATCACATGCAAATCTGAATGCATTCTACAGTAATATCTTCTCTTATTTTTAGTTGAATTTTTTAAGGCCGTACGTGCAAATTTAAATCTTATAACGTATTATCGTTAATTGACATTAAAGTTTTTAACGTAATATTTTTAAACATAAACTGTTCATCTATACATAAAATGAAGTGTCTGCTTGTTCATTCAATTAACATTCATCAAATTAACAACTTTTTACCACGTACAGATGAATGTGTGTACGGTGTTCATAGCAAAAACACAATTTTTAAAAATTTTGTCTGTCTGTGTGGTTTGTTTCGAATCTCCGGAACGACTAAACCAGACCGATTTTGGTGGGTTTTTTACATATAGCTTTTTTCCAAAATAATTAGGATTCCTTATAAAAAAAATTAAAACCTATGAAATTGTGAACAAAATACGATTCATTAGACAGCACCAGCAAAACAATATTTTCCATTTTTTTTTACACGGTATAGGCTCAATGCTTTTACTACATTCTCACTTGATGTTAAGTGACGATATGGTCCAGGATGGTAAACACACTAAGTCTATATACTGGTTCTCAAGTGATGCTGCCGGAACACACCCATTGATATTTGGTGACAGGTTTTCAAACCTGAAAGGGGTAGCCACCCAGGCGAGCATTATTAGAAAGTGCCCTACCATCATGCTATGGTTTCCTCACAATGTTTTCCTTCACCGAAATATCAGGCTAATTTTAAAGTAGGGTAGGTAGGATCGAGCCCGGAGTGATTGACGCGAAATCCGGGCCACTACCCACTGCGCCATCATCGCTTCAAAAACTATATTACGCAATGAAAAATATATGAAACGCGGGCACACAGCTTGTTTAACATAAAACATTTGTCTGGTTTTTACGTCTATTGGCGCTCCGAACAATAATATCATTTTCATATCATCTGTTCATAATCAAAGCATAGACTTAATAAGTATAAATTTTATTATTTATGTTTAACCCCTTGAGCACTTACCTGGCGTTTACGCCAGTTTTCCATTGTTTTCCTATTGTCTTATTTTGATGGGTACTCGACACATTAAGGGCCAGACATAGGTATCGATAAATTTTTCGCCTACCGAGAATCACATAACGCCGCTAAGGAGGTATTAACTTGAAAAATTGAAGTGCCTATTTAAGGCTAAAAAAGGTTTTTGATTATTAAAAATGAATTATTTTCATCTCAAACTCATCTTGAAGCGGTAATCCAGATAAAGTTAAATTATTATATCATCGCTTATGGATCCACCCACGTCTGTATTGTTCTTTACTCGTATTTTATCATTAATATACCGGACAGAGATTATGATTAATGTAATTAATTATAAAATATTTAAATTTATGAACAATTCACTTAAAAGGTTAAGTAAATAAACAAGATACCGACTGGTCACAGGAATGTTAATTCTTAAAGGGACTGGTTTTTGAAACTATGAATTTTTATACTGGTTTATATTATGAGACTCATATTTGTTCGTAGCGGACGATACGTACTCTAATAGAACTGATTAGTCTTTAACCTCTCTCCTTCGAAATTTATCTTCTTTTTTTTATTATAGTAATAATTTTGTTTTACAGATAAATATAATTTAATATATATAGGTCTTTATCCAGTAACTAATTTAATATAATTGTATAATACAATTTTAAGAATGTCAAAACAATTTATAAATAATTAAAATGGATGTCGACAGGACACGTGATAAGAGACAAAAAAGATAAATAGACTAGGCTCATGACATAATCGTACCCTAGAGAAGAAGCGATGAAGCGATGGCGCAGCGGATAGTGCGGCTGGATTCCGCGTCAATCGCCGCGGGTTCCGATCCCCACCTATCCGACTTTAAAATCGGCCTCAGCTTTCGATGAAGGAAAAATTAGAGAGGTAACAGCATTGTGATAGGGGACATTTTCTAATGATGCCCGCCTGGGTAGCTACCCTCCTCAAGTTTGAAAGTCTGTAGCCAAATACAGGTGTGTTCCGGCATCATCACTTGAGAACCGGTACCTCTAGGCTTAGTGTGTTTACCATCCTGGACCACATTGTCACTTAACATCAGGTGAGATTATAATCAAAGCACTTAGCCTATTCCGTGTAAAAGAAAATAAAAGAAACCGAGTTAAAAATGTAAAAAGATAGGATGACGAAATAAACAAAGTTGCTGGCTTAATAAGGATTCAAATAGCAAGAGATCAGAAAAGATGGAAATTTTAGAGGAGGCCTATGTCAAAGGAGAAACTGTACTAAACTGTTTCATCTTTTTATACCGTTATATATCATTAATTAATTATATATTATATTAAACCTGTACGAAATATTTTAATATAATCATTAAATTATTATAATAAAAAATAATATTATTTTATTTCCTACTAGCTGTGTTCCGGCGGTTGCACCCACGTTTCTTATATTCTTCATTGCATTTTTTTTTATACGGAACCCTAATTTTTGTTTAGTACTAAGATAAAGTAAATACATTTCTCATAAATTCAAGCACTTGCCCGTAAAACTGTTCATTGAATAGGATTTTATTCAATTTTTTATAAGTTTTATTTTTAATACGCGGAACCCTAACTATTTTTTTTAAATAACGTACCCTAAGTTACCCGAAACAAATAGACAGACAGACAAAAAAAATTAAAATCGTATTTTTTGGTATAAATATCATATATACATTCATATCTATTTAATAAATAAAAAATTGACAATACAAACAGACACTCCAATTTTATTTATTAGTATAGATATATTATATTCTTATTAATCATACATCGAGATAAATAAAAATATAAACAGTAAAAAAAATGTTGAGAATTAGAAATATTACTACATTCGTTTTTTTTTTTACATCAATGGACAGCTAACAGGCAGAAGACCCATCTGATGTTAAATGGTTGCCGTCGCCTATGGACAACTGCATCACCAGGAGTTTTACCGATGCGTTGCCGACCAAATCCGTCGTTTATTAGTGTACTGTTTAATTTATTAATGTATTTAAAAAAAATAAAGAATGGAAATAAATTTATAAAACTGGATTAAAATTGTATGTAGAATAAGCATTTAAAATGAATGATTATAAATCATACATTGAATACCGTGAAATTAAGTATTGCTTCCATTCAAATTAACAAACCATAACACGATTTAACTGTTGATGTCCGCAACTAGTGTTTAACTATTAATACAAGATATTTCTTTCAAATTAATTTCGTACATAAATTATATTAATTTAATCACTTCCAAAACGAACTCTGCTTCATACATGACACATCGAATTCTCATAAAAAAATAATCTTATTTTACGAACTATTTTAGTTGGTAGGTAAAACGCCAAACATAAATTTACTCCAACGAGAAATTCAATTCCAATTTTTAAAACTCCTATAATAATATTTCCTAATTAATAGAATATGAAATATATAAAATTTCGATTTCATAGGTTTGGGAATGTATGCTTAATTAGACTTTCTTTATTACCCTGTGGGCACATACAACGGTTTATTTTTAAACCTTGTATAAGCAACTATGATGAAACGGATATAACGTCACGTAGCGGTTATGAAAGTGTCAGAATGTAGTGTAATATATATTATATTATTATACGGGAGTGTTATTAATTTAATGAAGCTTAGATGCGAGTTTAAATGAACCATTTATTTCACTTTCCGTTTGATCTTTATGGTGGATGTGTTTTATGTATTAATAGTTAAAACGAGAAAGTTTAACAGCACTATACAGTTTTCAGAGAAAATGATTAATATCATGAAATAATACAATACTTTTTACTTCTAACAAATGAGAGTTTAACATTAAACAAAAAATTTTAATCAAAAACAAAACGGACTTCAAAAGAATGCACTAAAAATGCAATTTATTTTATTTTATTTTATTTTAAAGTTTTTGGGAAGGCTTACAGTCAAATGTTGAATATAGGTAGAAGAAATTATGAAAGTGTTACAATTGCTAATTATAAGCCTCCACCTTTATATAATAATATAAACGCATTAATAATTATAATAACGAATATGTGCCGCTATATGTTACAAAACTCCTGTGTTAACAAACGTTTTACAGTGTTCAAGCTCGTGCAGAATATATCTATGTTTAAGTTAGGAGGTAGTTTACTCCAACTCCTGGAACTTCGTGCAATGAATGCATTTTTTTCTATAGTTTGAACGTGCAAATGGAATATGTAGCAATGAACGTTGTTTAAGACTTAGACCATCAGTACGAAGCTTAATTTTAGATAATAACTCAGAACTATCAATCATACTCCTTGCTAACTTTAATAGATTTTGTTAATATACTTCTATTTACTTCAATGTTTTAATACAATTATAATTTTGAAATCGGTGTCTAAAATTAACCTCCTCCTCCAAATTGTTTCGTAAAATTACATACGACTGTTGACATTTGTAAGTCGAATTTAATCCCATTAAATTTGAAGTGTAAACTATACAAATTAATAAATAGTTCAGAAATTAGCAAAATACGTTCAGTGACAAAGGTCTGAATTTGTTACTACTGCGATATTTAATAATAAATTTCAAAGAAAGTGAAAAATGATACATTAGTTCTGGAATAAATTAATTTTGTATATTTAACATAACGTATTATTACGTAACAATGTTTAGGAGAAAGCGTTTGTAAAAACGTAGCCGAGTTCATAGTAATGATTGCATAAATAAAATATTATATTTAGCTTACGAAATAACCATTTTTTTTTTATAAATTGTAAGTGCTTAAATAATTAACTTCAATATTAACTTACCTATAATATGTTATCATCTCACCCTTATCCTAAAACTACATAACATTTTACATCCTAGAATGACATTTTCACCAATCAATTTCGTCTATGTCTATTATCTCTTCTATTTTTTTTTTATTAAAAAAATCTATTTTATTCTTCTATTTGTTTATTATATTCTAGCATTTTAAAATTTTGTACATAACTATCATTATTTGATGTTCCTTTGCTCATATAACTACAAACTTTCATGCTTAACAAGAGTGTCTAGAAGAGTCTAGTTATGTGACTTTCAAACCTAATATAAACATACGACGCAAACTTATTACTCATTCCTTAATTTCTTTGTCACTAGTGCTTCTTTTAAGCTTCCTTATCAATTCTAGATTTACTACAAATGTATCTTAACATTTGCATCTCAGCTATTCCTTTTTTTTCATCCCTCTTTATTATCGTTATTATTTGTGATTTTGAATTTCTCTTTTAACCGTTTCATTGACACAGAAGGCTTAGAATTCTAAATCGACGGCATGTTGATGGGTTTTTAAGGATATGGTTTTACACAATCATAAACAGTGTACAGACTGGCCTCTAATTTAGTTGATCCACACTGTTGTCAATTGTCGGGTTCAATGGATTACGTAAAACACTATATACTCTGCATCCTGGACATATTCTTGTTACGAGTAATCAACTGCATTGTCGTAAGTTTGTGTACGATAGCCGTGCGAGATTTCAGAATCTAGCAAAATTTGATAAGTATTTTATTAGATCTAATATTGGGTATTATCTTTCAAAATTAACACAGACCTATATTGTTCTGTAAGTTCTCTTTATAGTAAATTTATAAAGATTTTTTAATGCTAACAGTTCAAATCTAGAACAAGGTACCGGCAGTAAATCGTAGGAAGCCTATAATCAGGAAAACAATTCCAACGCTACGTAAACATTCTAATTTATGATTTACAACAGAAACTCGCGCTACGGGATTTGGAAGTGTGACCGCAGCCGTTTGTGTCAAATAAATTTTAATTAAATCCAACACGACGGCCTAAGATGACCACGTTAGCTACCAGAATAAATAATTGACAAGCCTTTGATGAATTGCTTTAGCCACCTTGTTATAATACAACTAGAACCCATCTGTCTTCCTATGGTGCGGTGGTGTAGTAAGCTTTAATTTGAATATCTAGGAGTGATATATTGGAGACGTTATTAAATTTATTTTAAGGCATTCTTTCTCAATTTGACCTTGATTTTGGAGTATTTTTTACATTTATTTATTTAGTATATTTGTATATTTTTAAGCGATTACAACATTAATTAGATGTAATATGATTAATTACAGAAGAAAATGAATTATCTAAATAATATTATGGCTATTAATCGTTTCTTTTCTTAAACAAAATATCTCCGAACAAAGCCTTAGAATCAGTTCATAGAGTTTACATATGAATAAGTAAAGATAAAACAATATTTTTTTGTTTCTACCTATAGGTATTGATGAACTTTAGTGTTATCAACAAAAAAATTGAGAAACAGTGTTCTTTCTTCTTTTCAATAATAATTAGGTATGGTTGAATCTCGACTATCGAGCGAACTTTCGTTATTATAAACACTTCTAAATTCATTTATTTTGATGTTCCGTTACTAATTTCTTCTGTTTATAGTCTCGAAGTCCTTTCGAGATTATCATTTAAACTTAACTTTACAATCAGATATCCAACCACCCACGCAACTTACGCTTAGATTATAAAACTACATTATAAGTACATTCACTGATTTAATATTAAGATAATAATGAACTTTAATAAATAAATAGTTAGAGATACTTTCCACTAAAGGAATTAACTAAACACAAAATTTTGTAAATAATAATAATTACGTTACATAGTTTGACAAAAATACAATAAATAAATTATCGAACAAAGGAAGGATACAGCTGCGTGAGATTTAAAAGAAGGCATGGAGATATAATTAAATTAGCATCTTCGAAAATTAAAAAATGGAAAAGAACACAGGGGACGTCCTACCGGCCGCTGTAGGGCGCCGTCCGCACGACACATACCATCGCGTTTTATACCCATCAAATCGACCGATAATTGAAATGAGTTCCTTGTAAAAAGCAGAAAAACGATTATCCCCCGTACCTTTTAAGACGTCCGAGATACACAAATGGACTTTGTATTAGAATTTATGTCACTTAAAAGAGATGAAATAAAAAAGCGCCGACGGCTTTACACGCAATAAAAATATTGGGAACGATGAGAATGCCTTCCCGGTTGTCAATCGTGGGGTTTAATAATCGTAAAATGTTTTTGATCCACACTCAAGCGGTTAGTTCGTGTTTGATACCTTGAATCTCCAATACGAGTAAGCGTAGACAGCTTGCGTGTAATTGATATTAGACTGTAATAGTTTTAGTCCTTTTAAGAACGTCAAGTACTACATATCACAGTCACGTACAAAAGCAATAATTTATTTGTACGAAGTATATACCGTTTGCAAAAATACTACGTGTTATTTGAAGGACCCTACACGGAGAACATAACATTTATGCGCTACATGTAACGTGACGTAGGACGTGTTTGCTGTTGTTTGAGATCTATACAAGTTTTGTCTGTACATTTAATTTTCTTTTTTGAAATTTTATGACAGGCATTCATACATTTAATCGTCACTCATCTCGAATTTGACATTAAAAATTTGTTGTCTATTTATTTGCTTGCATACATATACGGATTTAACTCGTAATCGATTTTGATGAAAATTTGCACACGGAAAGTACACGTCAAGATGCAGTTGATAGGTTTTATAGGTATTTGAAATTATTTTTAGAATTCGTAAAAAAAAGAGAAAAAAATCTGTTCGGCTTTAAACCAAAACCGGGATGACCGAGTTTGAAAAAAATTTACGTGGATAAAATATATGTTAATTAGCTATTGATATGCTATAAATTTATCAATATTATTTTTATAAAATAAAAAAAAATGGATGAAATTTTTCGTGTAACGGAGGCATGTGTCGTTCTGTAACTAATATGAATAATGAAACTAAATCAGGATATCCCATATTTAATCAAGATAAAACACTTAGGCGAAGGCTAGTGGGCGCCCACTAGTACTTTTTCAAAATACATTATGAATGAATGAATTCATTATTATTTATTATTCAAGTCATTATTTATAAACGAATATACTAATTTTGCTTGTTGATAATCTATGGAAAGATATAATCTATTTGAATTGTCATTTGCGCTTATATAATTGTTTTTTTTACACGGAATAGACTCAGTGCTTTGACCATAATTTCACTTGATGTTAAGTGATGATTTGGTTCAGGATGGTAAGTACACTAGGCCTAGAGATACTGGTTCTCAAGTGATGCTGCCGGAACACACCTATTGGTATTTGGCGACAGATTTTCAAACTTGAGGGTGGTAGCTATCCAGGCGAGCATTATTAGATAATTCCCCAACACCAAGCTGTAGTTTCCTCGCTATGTTTTTCTCCACTGGAAGCTCAGGCCGATTTTCGAGTCAGATGGGTGGGGATCGAAACCGCGTCTAATGATGCGGAATCCGGCCGCACTACCGGACACTTTAATAGTATATATAATCATATTTAGTCTGTTCTATCTATAGTAATGTTTATAATAATAAGTGGCCCTGTAGTTTTTATTACCAATTTCTGTAATTTTGTTTCAAGTTGACATTTACAGCACTTCAAAGAACGCAAACTATATCCTACCAGGCTAGTTAGTTTAATTGACACTTATTAATGTCAAAACTTGATCGAATATTATCATAGCATTAGGTACCTTAAAATGTTGCAAAGTAGAAAAACGCTGTAAGAATGTGCATAGAGGCGGAAATTGTATACAAAACCCCACTTTTAAACGATTAACACCAAACGAAATTTATTTAACACGTACGTTTAAATATGTTCTCAATAAACATTAACTCGGTTTAACTTCATTTTATTTATATAGTAATTTAAAAAAAACGCCAATAATAATATATTAACAGTGCGCGCATAACTATAAATTAATTTGTTTTAATCGACTTTCCCTTATACATTTGTTCAAAGACACTTCAATACAAATAAATTCATAAAACATCCACGGTAATAATATAAATAAATTATAGACATACAGCTAATATATACAAGTCTAATATACGTAATTGACATACATAATAAAGGAGAAAAGAAATTCTAAAGTGTACACAGTACCAAAGAAGTGCATATTAAATTTATTAATATAGTATTAAATACACGCTGAGAATATTCCGACTGAGGAGCGAGACATCAATATGTTGATATCCATTTTATGAGCACGAGCGGCAATTATACCCGTGTGTGTTTATCTTTAGAAAATTTAGTAACGTTTTTACTATCAAATTAGTTAAAGTACAGAGACACGATAAAACTTTTGGAACATACACGTACATTAATAAATTGTACAATCATTATACGTCACTTATAATCTGATATAATTACGCTTGAAACCTGCCGGAGGAGGTTATATTACAAGTAATTCCAAACATAGTTCTAACTCCCTGACCAAACAAATGAACGAAAGAACATCGCAGGGATTTAGTAGTCCGTAAGAATTTGACATTATCTTCCTTCGCTGCCCAGCGAGTGTAGATATTTTATGCAAGACTTCCCCGCGTTAAAAAAAAATTCCATATTTTTTTTAATATTTGCAATACTTTTGCAAATCATTTTAAAAGACCTGACAATTATGTAAGTATACAAACTTTACGCTACATTATCCTTACAGTTCGACTGGGCCAGAAATTATTAAAGAGTTTATATTATGTGTGAGACTAGAATTAGGCAAACTGGAGTAATTGATGAAGCCACATTTTTCCAAATAAATTAAAGACTCATAACTGTATGAAATCGACGTCATAAGACATTTGATTTGCTGTTGTGAAAAGCGTGAACAATCCACATGATACTGGATTCAATTTCAATAAGGTTAACTAAACTGTACTAGAAGAGTTATGTTTAAGTCGTGGTAAAATAAACACCTGTATACCTGATGAAACTTAAGCCTTATGTACGGGAGCCGCGCGTTGTTTTTTATGATCAGTATTTTTATCGGTATTTAGATATAAAATGAAAAAAAAAACGACCATTTCTCATCACGCGTATAACTCATGAATAAAAATTAAGCTGGCATCATAATGAAATAGGCTTAGCAGGGTAGCAAAATTAATTCGCTTAATTAGTCTGAGTCGCAATACCACGAAATTTCAATGAACGTTCTCTGTTAGTTATACTTGCTGTAATCTAATCCCTATACAATGTCTAAAGTATATACACTAATTAATATAAAGCAAGAAAGTCAAAAAAGGGAAGCTTCTATTAAATAAAAAATACTTTTTTTTTAACTTGATAAAGTTGCCAGATCTGTCGAGTATGATACGCTATATAGCCATAAATCTAGTCTCAATACAATTATTAAGTTTTATATTTATAATTAAGCATAATTATGTATAATATCCATGCAGATCATTATTCACTAATCTAAACGATTTTTAACAGCTAATAACGCGTTACCTTAATCGGAAAGTAATTTATTAAAGAAAAACTAAAACGCCCCCTCTTACGATTAAAAAAAATGCCTTGTTCACTTAATATTCATAATGTTCATTGGCTTTAAAAACGGATATGCACCGGTCGATCGATCATTGCTTTTTATTGGGCAAACTATTGTGAGTTGCTTATCAATAAAAATGTAAACATGCGTACACAAAAAAAAAAAACAACACAAAGGATGCGGGATCTCGAAATCAATTTATTGATGTATTGAAGAAAATAAAAACATAATATGCTTGAATGAGATCAATATGGAGCTCGTATCGTTTTTACAAGCTTTTTAAAGGTTCATAAAAAATATTATAGAGTTACAAGTCTTGTAGTTTATTCAAGAGACTTTTACATCTGACGAACATAGCGTCATTTTAAAAATAACATGTACGTATTTTATAGTCTTCAAACTCTATCTATTTCAAAAATATTTCCTCAACTAATTCGGATATTACAAAAACGGGTAAACTCATTTTTGTCTATGTCAAAGTTCTCTTCTATAAACCAATTTTTTGCACTAATCTACAGTTTTCATGTTAACATAAAACCCAATGCAATCAAGAGGCTTAACACTGAATATATCTCAAGGATAATCGAATAACTTGAACGGTGTACGCCAGTAATAAGACATCAACATTTTATGATGTAAAAATCCTGCCTCCGAGTTAATATTAAATACCTATTCATTAAAAACAGTCGAGCCGTGTACAAATGTGGTACACAAAATAATAACTACATGTAGAAATTTATCAATGGCAAATCTCTGATAAATTTATATAACGAAATATTTTACTCACTTGATACTAATTAAGTCGTGATAATACAAGAAGCAAATGCTACTAAGCAATAGTATAAAAATACTGTCTCGGTGGCGCAGTTGTATTATGGTACGACTGTCGTTCTGAGGTCTCGGGTTCGATCCCCGGGTCGGGACAGGTGATATTGGGTTTTTCTACTCAGTATCATCTCGAAGTTTGGAATTTGTGCCCGATATAGCGACAGGCTCGCCCCCTGTCACATCCGGGACGGAACTAAGCTCGGCGAAATGTAGGTGCTGTAGTTTGCTATTTCACCTCCGCCCAACCCTTCGGGGATAACAAGCGTGAGCTTATGTTATGTTATGTAATAAAAATACATAGCACCATATTCCAATGCAAATGTGTTGTTATCATCTAAGCAGCGAATGCAGTATTTAAAACTTTGGTATCCGAGTTCTATCTGATATACGACACTCAATTGAGAGTTCCACCAGCTCAGGTCTACAAATGTCACCTTGTACTGCAACGCATAGCGGAAGGTACAGGGTCATCCTACAATGGATTAAGAATCATAGAAGATCAATGGGTAACGACTGCAGCAGACGAACTAGCAAAAAGAGGATCGACGATAACAGTGGTAGGTCCTGTGCCACATCTTTCTCTCACTTTCAGTACTTTTAGAGCATGGTTGCGTCGATATATCCACAGTACTCACTGTGAGAGATGGGCTTGGAGAAAAATAGACTGTTGCCCATGTGGTTCTGGAATGCACGCGTAAACAAACGGGCAAAACCCTCAAGAAAACGAAGTTGCTCCAGGATGCCTGTGGTAACCCCAGGAGGCTTCTAAACTTCTGGAAGAAGCTGAGCTAGCTCGAGTACCTGATTGATTCTGCACGCACAGCGAACCGCTGATGTGTCTAGTTGCGGAAAAAGAGGCCCTTCAATAAGAACAAGAACTGTAAAAATAATGCCTTACTTTAACACTCTCTCTTCATAATATTTTACATTACCATTTTTCATATTTTTCAAATGTACGATAACTTGCTCGGATATTTGAATTATGATTTCAGTAAACTCGCTGTCACTAGTCGCTTACTCCACAACGTTACACGGCAAACCCACAATTACGCATATTGGACGATCAGCTCAAAAGCGCCGACATGTAGCTATTATCACGCGTATACAGCGATTAATTTTAAAAAACACTTTGCTATTAATGTTACAATACTTGTTGTATACATATAAATTTCCCGCTTCTGAACTTAATTCTTTAGTCACGTTTCATAATAGAAGTTGTTCGTTTTTATTTATTTATGTACTCACGATTCACTTCAATTTCATGTGATAAACAGTGAAATTAAATTTATCTTATTTATTTCTTTTAGTTAATCACTACTATTCACTCGAAGACTTTGCTAAGGAAACAAATAACGTGAGCAAAGGTTTAAATATTTCCCGTAAATTAATATAACATAAAATAATATAAAAAGTTTAGGCTCAAAATTAATATGATAGATTAGCACCTGAATTCAAATTATCGACAGAATGACAAGAACTCAAACTACATAAAATAGTTAATATATATCTTATAATATTTAACAATAGCTCCACGAATTAATAACACTCTATTTTGTTAATTACATATACTTGAAAAGGATTGATAAGACAGAATGCGTTATTACCCTCTCTCAATAATGCGTTTCCCTCTTTGAAACGTTAGAGAGGTCCTTAAAAATTCGTGACAGGATATTATAAATTGATATCGTGAGTAATTTTTGTGCATTATCTCTAAAATGCCCACTTGTAGTATATTTACACGTTTGTGCTATTATTATTATTAAAATTTTGTATAGTAAAATCTATATACTTAATATATTTGTAGTGATCGTATTGTCTGGTCTTAATTTTTTTAGTATTGGAATGCACATCACTTTAAAACTACGGAACTAATTCGAATAAAGTTTTTGTTATAATTTAGGATTTCTTTTTATTTTTAATCCCGTTAAAGCACACGGTAAATCTACAGTAAGTTTTTCACCTGAGTGAAGTCACAAATATATTTTTTTCTTTGAAGTTTAACTGCCTCGGCGGCGCAGTTGTATTACAGTGCGACTGCCGTTCTGAGGTCTCGGGTTCGATCCCCGGGTCGGGTCAAGTGGGTTTTTCTACTCAGTATCATCCCGGAGTTAGTTTGGAATTTGTGCCCGATATGGCGACAGGCTCGCCCCCTGTCACATCTGGGACGGAACTAAGCTCGGCGAAATGTGGGTGGGGGTGTAGTTCAATACTTCACCTCTGCCTAACCTTTCGGGGATAACAGGCGTGAGCTTATGTTATTTATGTTATGTTTTATTGGTGAGTTCAAATAATCAACACAACAGCTAGAAATTAACTAAAAATTGTTTTACGTTTATTACGAATTCAACTCTACTGATTTATGTGTTCCGTACACAAATTACATTCGGTAGTGATATATTTAAAAAAAAAAACGTTTACATTTTAAAACACCACAACTGTCATTAGACAACATTCACTGCAACTCAGTGAAAAGAATGTTTGTATTTTAAAAGGGCTAATTTTGAGATTTTATCGTTGATTTAATTTTAGGATAAACGCAGTTGATGTTATCGGGTATTTGTAATTTTAGGGTGTCTACAGTCGTCGTGCCATCGTGAATACCGAAAAGTGTTGGAAACGACCGGTTTGTATAAAACATACATACATACATACATATGCTCACGCCTGTATCCCCGAAGGGTTAGGCAGAGGTGAAGTAGCGAACTACAACCACCCACATTTCGCCGAGCTTAGTTCCGTCCCAGATGTGACAGGGGGCGAGCCTGTCGCCATATCGGGCACAAATTCCAAACTAACTCCGGGATGATACTGAGTAGAAAAACCCACTTGACCCGACCCGGGGATCGAACCCGAGACCTCAGAACGGCAGTCGTATGTAATACAACTGCGCTACCGAGGCAGTGTATAAAACATTATCACAAAAATGTCAATTAAAAATAAATTAACTATAATAAATAAAAATTAACGTTGCAAGTTACTACGGGTTTCTCTTATAGCTAAGTATTAACTTTATATTATTTGATATCGATAGCAAGACCAGACCACCTAGCCCGTGTTTCGTATCCAACACATAGATTCGAATAGCAGGGCTATGCTAATTAATTTATTTTTCACATAAAATATATTTTCATTGTTGTCGTGATGTGATCGTATACCTTTTGTGATGTACAGACGTTTATTAGTTATTCGAAATGACAGAGATTAAATGTGATAGAATCGTACGGTACGAAAAAAAGTTATCTATTGAATTTATTCTAATAACCGCTCAAATCTATAATTTCTCCTTTAACCCCTTGAGCACTAAACTGGCGTTTACGCCAGCTTTCCATTGTTTTCCTATTGTCTCATTTTTATGGGTAATCGACATACAAATGTGTAATGATTGGATTTAATATAATTTGTAATATTCATTATATTTATTAAATAAGTTCTTTAAGAAAACCCGAAGGTTTTCTATCAGTTTATTTATGTCAACCGTCAGTTTTGTAGAATACTTTACGCGTGCGCTCTGCCAATCGAATATGAGTTTTTAATGGATTCATTGAGGAGGCCGTTTAAGACAGAACATTTTAAAATATGAAATTTGGAATGTCGAGAAACAATAGAATTTTGGATGTCAATTAGAAAAAGGAACCGAGAGTGAAAGGACGTAAAATAAAGAAAAACGTCGGGTCTGTATTACAAGACAAGTTATTATTACTAGTTATATATTACTATCGGCTACAGATACTAGTGGCCTGACTTTTAGAATTTGTAGAACTCCTTCGCTTGTATATAAATAGTATTAAATCCGCAGAGTGTGCAAGGATGTTACGTGAATCGCACTGACGGCCGGCACAGGAGTCTTCCCAGTTAGAAATCTGAACACATCCTGTACTACTGCCGGGGAGGGATCCGGGCTGTAACAATAAATAGCGTTCCTACGTTCACCCTAGAGACATGTCCCATTAAAAAACCTACCGGCCTACTAACCAGCCTAATTCAGTATAGTAATATTACGAAATATAAAAATGTTTAAAGCTAACAAAACATACCTATTACAATAGAAAAACTAGTTCAATACTATCATTATTGTTATAAAAGTGTGCCGAGGTTATGATTTAAAGCGACAATTTTTCATTTGTCGTGTCAAAAATGGAAAAATTATATAGAAAAATCAAATATATAATACAAAGGCAATGCATCATGGAAATTACTTTTGGACGATGTTAAAAAAATTCAAACAGTCCTTGTCGTAACAAATAAAGCCGCCCACGCACCTGACTGAGTAAAAGTCGCTTTCCAAACATAATTGTATAGAGAGTCAGGTCAACAAAGAGTTGGATCACTACGCGACACTTTGTATCAAGTGAATAAAGAATTACTAAATATTTTCATATCAATATTAATTTAATTTACATTAAATACACTTTGAATACTCTATTGATTTATGATATGTTGACTTTATGATATATGTAAGTAGATATTTATTTTGTATATTCCGTAAACGTTAATAATACGTATATATTTTAAACAACACAACTGTCATTAGACAACATTCACTGCACCTCAATAAAAATAATATTTGTATTTTAAACGGGACTAATTTTGAGATTTTTAATTTTAATTTAAGTGAAATTTCTTTCCGCATCATGAGAATAGAATTAATATCAAAGTCGCGTCAAGCGATGAAATATTTTAAACATAACATAAGCTCACGCCTGGTATCCCCGAAGGGTTAGGCAGAGATGAAATAGCGAACTACACTACCCACATTTTGCCGAGCTTAGTTCCGTCCCAGATGTGACAGGGGGCGAGCCTGTCGCTACATCGGACACAAATTCCAGACTCCAAGATGATACTGAGTAGAAAAACCCAATATCACTTGACCGGACCTGGAGATCGAACCTGAGACATCAAAATGACAGTCGTACCGTAATGCTACTGCGCCACCGAGGCACTAAACATTAAACAACGTATGAAAATAGACAAAAATAATAAACACTAGGCTGAACCAAAAAAAGGACAATTTTTTTGTTTAGTCACTATTAAAATATTGTTCAAGATGATGAAAAAATACTGTTTTTATTATTTAAATTGTAGTATGAGTAATTTCAATTTTATAATTTAGTACCTTGAAATTTTTAACTTTCACCTAACATTTAATATATAACATTTGTCTGACTTTTACGTCTATTGGCGCTCCGAGCAATAATGTTGACGGCTGACGTCTAGTCTATAAGGTCTTCCTCTACCGAGATTCGCTCAACGTCGCTAAAGAAGTTTTCATTTAAAAATCTTGTGCATACGCATGGTTCGTAATTTCTGTAAATTAACTATTATTGCAAACCGTAGAGTTATACTTAGTGTTATATCCACGTCTAAGATTTGTACCATTGTTGACCATTATGGTGCACTTGAACTTGCGTTATCATTTTCGGCCTTAATGCTCTAAGCACTCATCACAAAATAAGTTATACAAATAGGATATTCTACTGTCTATGTACAGATGTCTAATGTCTAATATACAGCTAATACAGTTATTATCTCCTGATTTTATCTATGTGTAATTAAATTATTTTTCATAATTCCAATGCAAAACAGTGTCACGAGCACAACGCAACAATTATCAATAAGATCTTCATTATTAACAATCAAACATATGTCGTTTAATATAATCATGTGTAAAGCAACTTGTATAATGAATACTTAAGCGTAATTAAACCCACGAGACCACCTATTAGCCGAACAAATCATAATTAAATACATCACTACTGTTTAATCAGAGGTTTATTATACTAACAAAGACTGTGCAATCATTACCTTGTAGAGTGTGGTTACACTGTAAGCGGAGAAGCAATTGTAATAGTCTCTTTATTGTTTAAATAAAGATATATTTTATGAACCGGAGTATATGTTATTCAGTCAAAGAATAGTTTGAATCTACGATAATTATTAAATTTTAAGTGATGTTAAGTAACAACGCCGTTCAGGATGGTCAACAAAATAATCCTAGAGGTAATGGTTTTCAAGTGAGACGGTCGAAACAGACCTATTACCTTTTAGCGACTGGTTTGAAGACAGGACAAAACGAAAACTTCATTATAAAATTCAATAAGTTGTTTGATAATCTATTTTCATCGGCATGGAATCCGACCTAACTACCAACCGAGCTATCAGCGCTTTCTATGGTACCAATATCGTGTATGATTAACGTTAAGTACAAATAACCATATATATAAGACCCTTGGTAAGATATATATGGTAACTCGGCAATATACCAGTGCATTCATAATGCCGTTAAAGCTTTTTCAATGATAAGTATATAATTAAGAAATTGTAAATCAATTTAAATAAATTGTATTAAGTTCTGTAACATTAAGTAAATTTTATAAAATTGCCTAAGTAAATAGTAAACTGTTAACTAGTTGTACACATAATACATGTGCAAAAAAATAAGGAAAATTCAAACTTTTTCCTCAGATGCGTTAAATCGTTTACAGTCTAAATGCAACACATGAAAGTGTGTAGGTAGAAATCTATAAGACGCATTCAAAATGATAATGTCTTTGAAAACCGATGTTACTTTGCGTCTTCCCGATCACAATCTCTATAGAAAACAAATACCTACATACAAATCGTATATATAATGTAATACTACTTGTTCTGGAGTATTATACAAAAACATATAAATATCGCTTGTAATCACACTGTACGAAATGTATTGCCTTTTTCAGTATTAATTATCCGCGCATACTATCACCACCGCCATCACCGTATCAACACGTCCGTTTTTTACAATTGCTTTAAAACAATTTACTATCGGAATGATAAAATATGTTATGATTACCATAATCAAATAAAATGTTTGCTCTTCCCTTGTGATATAAATGTACACGGTGGAATGTCGGCGTGTTTCTTTCTTTCTTTCTTGACACGAATGTTATATCGAAGTGTGGGCAGAATCACATTGTTTAACCTCACCAAAAGTCGGTTGCGACACACCAGTCTAGACGTATTGAAAACCAGACATTTTTTATAACGATCCGCCACTCGTGTTATGGTTATAAAGGCTAATTAATCATGTTCGAATGTTTGCATTCGAATAGTTTACCGACTTTAATTCGTAACCGTAAATAACAACGCTTTTGTTTACTAAGATCAAAGTTAAGTTAGTGCTAAGTAATATATTTATTTTAATTTTCAAATCACATATTGTTAATTAAAATTGATACATATTATAAGTGAAATATTGAAAAACAAAAAAGATATTTTTTCTTTTTTATAATTTTTTTAGAACCTTGATATCTTAAGTGTGTAAAATTTGCGTTAAAATTTAAAGAGTAAAAGACGTTTTCTAATTTGTTTTTTGATAACATTAAAGCTGTATGTAAAATGACAATATGTAAGCTACTAAACCAAAAGAACAAAAAGAAAATCATTTGATGTACACAGGAAAAAAATCTCTTGAACTGTTTTATATAATTTATATATAGATTTATATGTGAAAAACGATGTCACAGAATTTTAACATTTTTTTTTAAATAATATATAAATGCAGAAAAACCCCTATAGTAAATATTTCACGTAATCCATGCATAATACAGATTACTCGAATAATATGATGTTTGTGGGAAATACAGAAATGAGGAAACCGCGTGTTCTCATTAGAGGTCGAACTTTTGAAGTATTTCTAAGAAAACTGTTCATACGTTTGTCATTCACGTATCTCTTATCCGATTTCCGTGTATATACTACTATGATATTATAATTTACAGAAAAAAAATGTTTATGTATAATTCATGTTAATTGTTCACGAATTTTAATATTCATATATAATTTTATTCTCTATAACTGAAAAGAATCAAATTAATATGAAATCAACTTTAAAGACTAGAAAAGAATACTGATATTTTAAGAAATCCCCGCCTAAAATGACAAAAAGTCCTTGGATTTAAAACATGTTAATATTCTATAAATTTAATATTTGGCAAAAATATAACTAAATTGCCAAATATTTTTATAAATTAAATCACTTATTTGCACATACAAGAACGCTAAAATATTTAACTTACAGTTCGCACACAAATGTCACTATTAATATTAGGTTAAATACTTTTTATTTGTGAAAACAAATTCATTTTAAACTATTACTCTCGAAGCGAATGGAGTAAATGTGAAGAGTAAACTAAAATGATCACAATATTATTAGGCGCTTAAGGATATTCCACAATCGACTTAATAACAGTAATTAAAATAAATGAATTCAAACATTCTCAAAATAGTGTATATAAATACGAAAATCTAATAAGAATAGAGAAGAAAAAAATCAGTATGTATTCAAATAGACTTTATGTATTTACATAACAAAGTACTTATTAAGACCACGTTTCAGTTGATTCGTTGACTTTGCAAACGTTTTTGATTACTTATGCATCGTCTCAGACAACGTATATTATTAATTAGTCTATTGTGTCCAGTTTTGATAAGACATGTCTATCTAAAGTGGGCGAAACGGATCGGTCAAGGGAACATTTCGTTTATATACATGCAAAAAACTTTTTTAATTAAAAACATAACCGACTTAAAAAGAATAAACTGTAAAAAATCACCAAAAAGTAAATAAATAATTACTTTATTAATCTGCTTCTGTTTACTCCAATATATCCTTTGTTTTAATGTAATTAATAATTTTTCAACTCGGAGCCAGCTTATGGATAACAAAGTAGTGTCAATGTGAGTCGCTAATTATATTCTATTTTGATTAATTGTTCTTTAAAATCACTCTAGTTCTTTTTTTTAGGTTTTATGTAATTGTGATAAAGATTAGGCAGTTATTTCCATTTATAAATGAGTAGATTGGTTAACTCTAGCTGGCACAGACTCCAAAATTATTAATGATATTAAAACAAACGTTATATTTAAGTAAACAGAAGCAGATTAATAAACTAAATATTTATTTACTTTTTAGTGCATTTTATAGTTCAATCTTTTCAAGTCGGTATTGTTTTTAAATAAAAAAGTTTTTTTTCCACTTTTAGTTTAATATATCGATTACCTATAAAAATTAGACAATAGGGAAACAATGGAAAGCTGGCGTAAACGCCAGGTTAGTGCTCAAGGGATTAAATATGTACTTTTAGGTATAGCTGTGAAGCCTACTCAAAAAACTTTGGAAACGAATAAATGAAACACGTGTAAGTGTCTATAACATTCGAGGGTTTTTCTCAATTTCCCTGTGTTCCACTGATCAGATTCTGATTTGGTGGAAATGGGACCATTTCGGGAGTTTATTCTTTCAATTAAAAAGTTCCAAATCGGTTCACAATTGACGAAGAAATCGCGTAACAAACATACTAAAAAAAACTTACAGACGAACTGATAACCTCCTCCATTTTGAAATTGGTTAAAAATATCCTTGTAACGTTTGTAACAGCAGACGATAATCATAATAACGATTATTATTTTATAAGGTAATTGATCAAATAAGTTTACAATTCCAATGAAATGTTTCAACATACAAAACACAAATTACTAAACTTTAATATTCAGAGACACATTCTCGCTAAATTCAATACTAAATATGTATTAGGCTTGTATTTATCACATAATTTGTTTGTTCAAATCATCATGTAACTACCAACAATTTTATACAGGCCGCTCTTAAAACGCATAAGTTGGCAACCACGTATTTCCCAAATAAAATTCATTGTTAGTATTAAAGTTGAATCTTTATAGAGTTGGAACATTACATTTATCAAATATTCCATCCGTAGTTGTAAAACTGCCAGTAGGTTTGTAAACCTTTCTTATAAACCTTTTCTGGAATAAACACATAACACAAAAATGCTTATTTAATACTTGCATGATTTTATACATTATAAAACTAGTTAAAATTTTACTCATCGAATAAAAATAAACATTGTAACCTATAATGTTAATTATTTAAATTGCTACATCATCCGTGAACACTCCTAACAACATGTAAATTAATCTCTCGTAATAGCAAATTATCTGTTTAACAGCAAATAATGTGACATTCCAGTCAATTTGACACATTGTCGTGACTTTTTCAACAAACTATATACGTAAACATTTCATATTGTTGCCAAATACTTTACGTACACTTTATATTATTAACATATAGCTCACGTAAGACCCACTTTTGGTAACAGTTTAGTATTATATAATATGCGTTTCCTATTTGATGAATTTGAACTTCAGTTGCTTACAAAATATTTATATAGTAGTTACATGATTTATTATTTTGGCAGCAGTAATTAAACTTATAAACAGAGAATATATTATAAAGTCTACAGATAAAAATGAATAAATTTAAAATTGTTAGAACAGAACTGTTAATGAAAAACAACAACAAAAAAATTAGCCACATTTAATAGTAACATATTCATCAAAAAGTAGGTTACAGAACCGTGAATTCAAAATAATGTACTTTACTCACCATTCAATCAATCGGAAGTACGATTCAGAGTACCTTTAACTATGTGAACGAACTTTATCTGCCTTTATCTAGAAGCACTTACTCTAATCTGTCGATGGAAATTTATTTCTTATACTTTGGTATACACGAACACGTCACAAACGAAGAAACCAGTTTTAATTCCAGTTAGACTTATAAATCTTAAAATTAACATGAACAAATAAAAAAAATAACAAAATGGCATTATGAAAATTAACACAATTCTCATCAAAATAGCACGTATGATTTTTCTTGTAATGTATTGTTAAGATAATATAAACATTTTTACGACTACATTGTCCAGAACACAGGCACTATATCTCGGATAGTACAAGAAACTGTAGATAATGACAATAATAAGTGAGGAGCATTTACTGCTGAAATGTTCGAGCTTACAAAGGTAAAACACATAGAAACTAGTAATGAAACCCACGTCGTAAATCGAATAGCAAGTAGCCACTCCCGTCGGATGAGACTTTCCGAAGAATTTAACGGAATGTTATACAAGACAAGTTTTATGTCCTCTACTACATTGATGAGCGTGAAGTAGGAAAGGTCGCGGTCTATTCAAAGTATGCACATAGGTAACATGGTATATTTACCCACCCGGTTGTCTGTAATGAACATTAACATCGGTAAACTCATTACAATGTAATGTAATTATTCAATTTAAAAGTAATTACATATTTAAGTGGTCATAAAATGCGAAATTAGTTGGTATTAATAGAAATATATAAAGGAAAATAGACTCAACTACGTATAAATTTTACCTAAACCTTTACCACCCCTTCCATCAATAGGTCGTATGATAATCAAAAATGTATTTACGTTATATTAAATAAAAAATATCGCTTATGAGTAATGTAATTTTTGACTGTTACATAAAAAAAATAGAACACAAATCTTTTAACAACGAATTTGACATAAAATCTTAAAGAATCTTAATCACGTCAATTATAAAGGGCTATCATGTGTGCACAGTTAATTCCTACGACCGTGGGTTTGCTATGTACATCTGCAATAATCTTATGTATTTAATTAAATATATTACTATTTAAATATTACTTACGTGTATACAGTTAGTAGCATCCAGCACTGAAGTCGCGCGCCGGGAAGCCACGTGACGTAGCGACCAGTCAGCGCACAGTCGATCCAAGATGCAATATAAAGCATACCACCGCAGTGGCAGATCCGTATGAATACGCACTAGATTCTTATATTTCACCTATTGGTAACTCGATATTGATCTCTATTTTATATTATATTGACTAGTTTAGTTAGAGATGTTTTTGAATGTATTTTTTTTTACGTGGATGTTATATTACTTTTTAGGTATATGACCGAAAAACCCTATTTAATTTTCAACTATTTGTCTAAGCACCGGCTGTCGTCAGCCAAGTTAAAGCTGCGATCTTTAGATAAAGACGATCGGGACACTGAGGTTACTCTCCGTAGAGCACACCCCAGCATCTTCGTTTTCCAGCGAGTTTAAAAAAAAGTGCTCTTGAAAAGGGAAATTAATTACGATTGTTCTAAAAGGGATTCGATCAAAAGCGCCGTTTCCATATTGTTCCTGAAACAAAAGAAATTGAGAGTTAAGCGATTTATTGGCTTCAATCGGTAAACATGAACTCTAAATTGGTCGAACGAAATCTTTTTGAAGCCACCCAAAGTCGGTCAATCCGAGGCTTTTAAAGGTAAAGTCGTAAATAAATCACACCTTCACACAAACCCGGGTCCCCTTTGTTTAAATGCTACCAATATGTACGAAAAAAACACATATTTTTCTCGCAAGCTGCACGAAAAAAAAAACCTAACTGACCGAAGATTGTGCAAGATCACAACCGAGAATTCATTAAACAATGCCTCTGCCAGGAATTGAGGTGTTATTCTGACCGTATTCTTTCAAAGTTATTCTGCATTAAAAAAACAGATGCAGGTAAATGGTTGCCTTATTTTTTTCAAACAGAAGAACTTATTATGCCGGATTTATGTCACTTTTTGTTACGTCCGAACTAATTATTGTTATCAGCTTTCTGCTGCTTGACCATAACGATCTCTATAGAGCAATAATGGACTCACTAATTCCCATAACACCTTCGGAGTTAAAGCGTCAATCTGTTTGATGGTTACTACCATTGTATAAAGGGACAAAGCCACCCGCAATGTCTACTGTGTCTTTAACGGTTTTATTTTTTGCATTACCAATGTCTCATTCAATACTGTCACTTTTACACCTATCTTTACTGGTACATGGGATTTTTTTTATATTAGTTGTTTCGAGATCGTAAGCTAAACGAGGACTATAATTTTTTTTCCGAAGTCTTACTGGGAAAACGAAAAATTAAATAACGAATTTAGAACTGTAATCTTCACGCGTTTCTTATTATTTTAGCCAACAAAGTAGAAAACCATTTACAATAAATCATTTTGAATGCTTTCTCGGTTCCCATGCGTCGAGCGGGCGACGCAAAGGGTGATTTCTGTTTGAGTGTACATAAATAAAGGCAAAGGTCCTGAGTGCGGATCCCAGGTACTTTTGGCTTGCAGTTACACGTAATATCGATTTACTAGAAAAACCATTTTTGTCATATCACACTAATACTACTCGAGCAAGAAATACATTAACTCCTGGTAAATAATAAATTTATTAAATACTAGCCGCGTGCCCGCGGCTGCGCCCGCCTTTTATATATTCTTCACTGTGTTGTAATTTTGTTATACGGAACCAAAATACTTTTTTAAAGACTAATAAAAAAAATTCTCATAAATTCAAGCACTTGCTCGTAAAACTGTCCATGGAATCAGATTTTATTCCATTTTTTATGAGTTTTATTTTTTTTACGTAGAAAGCTAATTGTTTTCGAAAATAAAAAGTACCCTAAGTTACCCGGAGTTACTTCAGCTATCTACCAAAAAAAGTCTTGTCAAAATCCGTCCAGCCGTTCCGGAGATTACCCGGAACAAATAGACAGACAATTTTAAAAATTATTCTTTTGGTATAGTTATCGTATATACATTAATATCTATTTTGTAAAATAAAATTAACTTTGACTTTACAAACAGACACTTCAATTTTATTTATTAGTATAGAAGTATAGATAATTTGTTTAAATATTATAAAATATATGTGTTACCACAAATACACACACGAACAGTGCCTTAAAGTAAAGTATCCCTATACTTAGTAAATTTAATGTTTTAGAGTAATGTAATATGTAAATTGGTAATTCGGTAAGACATAACCTAGTTCAGGTGACAAGGTTCAATCTTATTTTTTGTGAAAAATATTTATTCCAATAAATTTATGAAGTATTCTTTAAACAAAAGGTAAATAATGATTACCAATTAATATTATACAAACAACATAATATTTCATTAGTGATTAATCATTAAAAAATATTTTTATAATTGATATAAAAAAAAACGTGTGTAAATTAGTTGTTCCATCTAGTATTGATGGAGATCACTGTAATAATATTACTCTCGCTTACGTTAAGTCGACCACACTACAGAAATGTGGCCTGGGTACAATTGCATGCCGAAACTATATTGAATGAATGCGTGCGCTGTGGGTAATTCCAATCAGAGTTCTCATCGCCTTATTTAAGGTTTATATAGTTACAAGAAATTCAAGACAGGACAAAAATCAAATCAATTTTTGTGATCAAAAACAGAAGTTTTGAATAGACATAAAAAAAAAATTATTACCAATTATAAACATTTACTTGTTTATAATTACTAATAATAGTAAATGTTCTCCATTATTTCATGTAAATTACCAAAGTGTTGTCACCTGAATGTCAAATTTTCTTATTGGACATAATATTCCATGAATAAGAAGGATTAGGAATATTATTCTATCTACAAGAATTCTATTAATTATAGATAGTTCATTAAATGTTAATTTATTTAATTATATCTAACGAATTAATCTGTTTTATATTTTAAATAAAGTTTTCTACTTACAATAGTTCCAATAACAAACAAATCTCACATTCATGAAACTTTATGGTGTGAAAAAATATAACTATTTAAACTATAGTAAAGGAAAAGCCTATCCAGTGTTTTGTTGCTCTGTGTAAAATTATTTTCCATTTCGTCGTTCAACCACATCTAAGACATGTTGCTGTCATCCAGTGGTCTGACAAACTATTAGGTGATTTTGTAAATGCTTCACACATCGTACCTGCATGCGTACAAAATTATATATTTCTTTAGGATATTAATAATTTTGATTAACCTGTACAAAGTTTCAAACGATAATATTTGCTTCTAATTTGTATAAATCCTTTACTAATTTATGCACATTATAATATAATGAAGTGGAACGAAATAAATTTGTGAATGTTCCGGTAAGCTTTGACTCGGCGTGAAAAATAAATAAGCTTCGCGCGTATCATCGATTTTTAACTCGCCGATGATCTGATGTCTATTCTTTTCTACTTGACAATTAGCGGTTTTTCTAAAAGCGTAAAATTTTGGATCCTTCGACGCCATTTCTTTTCAAATTTTTTCTCCTATGTTTGATGTTTTAGTGAACCTTAAACTAAAAAAGTGTCTTTTTATTATTATTCATCTCACATAAACTGCAATACAGACTACCAAATTTCAACAGAGTCAGATGTCATTTTTTAAATAATATTAGTTAAATAGATATAGTTGGTTACAAAACATATTTAAATAAAAAAATCTACACATAAAACCAAGAAATACCGAAACACTATTCAGAAATACAACGGACAAACGACATTGTTTGCACAGAAACCAGCAACGAAAACTATCTGTCTCTTTTATGCATCTTGAAACCCACCATCCATTTAGCGCAGCAAATATATTCGAACCATTATTATCACACGACATTTTTCAATCGACATTTTATGCGGGACGTACGGAAGTTGTGTGTTACTTGAATGCGATTGACTTAGAGGTAACCAATACCACAAATGCAAAACTCACATAATTCTCGACATTAATCTATCCATTAGAACTCAAATAAAAGAACTCACCCGTTAAAAGGACGATACTTAACAAAATATAAAAATAGTACAGAGCAGTAATTTTTGCCCATATCTTGTTTAAATTTTGTCAATTGAAATAAAACATTACATGCATGCATTTTGAAATTGTTTAAATACTCTTACCGGTTACAGAAATATTAAACTCAAAAATTTACACATTATAACATATTCAGTTGAAAAAACCCTCTTTGAATAAAGGTTAAATTAATGTGATTAAATCAATGTGGCACATAATTAGTTTCATATTTACTTATCCACAAGGTGAGGTTAAGGCCAAATAAGATATCAGCTCTATAATTAAAAAAATACATTTTCATTACATTTACATTACAATACAAAAACAAATTTGAAATGAATAAAATAATATTTTTTACTTTGAAGTTTTCATTTTGCAAATGGGACATATACCCAATCAATATCTAGAATATCCATTAAAAATTACCAAAAAATATACAAAAAAAGATGTAGCAGTAAGCTCTCTGGATAACCAAAATACTCTCGAAATAAGTTCGACTTCTCAATGAATTTTTGTTCCGTGGTAACTTTTCTAAACGTGCACGTCAATTCGTTATGGTACGACGTGTACACGGGTACAATACATTCACGAAATTGGCAAATGTCGCGTCATCGCCAACTTTTAGTAACAGCGAATGGAGTGCAATAAACGATTTAGGTTCTTTCTATAAGACTCGAGTTGTCGTACGTCTGCAACTGCATCTAAATTAAAGACACTGTGCGCGGTTGTAATTTATATCAAGCAATGTTATTCTGAGTTGTATATAGTATACTTATATAAAATATTTTGTCAAAAAAAAAACAACTATATTTATTGTTACGTATGTTAATAAACACGGAAGGGTACACGTAAAGATTCATAAAAGAATTCCAATGATTCAAAACGAGAAATCCGCCAAACAACATTATTTTAAAACTAAAAACTTTTGTTATCCGGAAACGTTACAAATACATTCGGCGTACCTTCATAACAACATTGTACGTATAAGTTAGCAACTTTAGCTTCGCAGTTCCGAAGATGGGTATTCCGTTTGAATTGCATTCTCAAAACGTGGCGGAGTTCGGTGTTTTTCTCAAGTTATACTCGAGGCGGGTCAATAGCATCGTTCTTTAAAATATATTGCACTGTAAGTTCCAAATACATTACATTGGATTTTAATTTATTTTATAAAACTACTGTGCTTTCAAAAGTTACTGAGAAATATGTACAAAGTACTGTTAAGAATAATTGAATAATAATATACATGTTATGTCTAATGGAAAAATATAAAAATCGTATTTTTAAATGTGGGTAACGTATTTTCTTTCAACGTACTTTGAAATGTTATTACGAACGATTTGACAAAAATATGTTTCCAACTTCGTATCATTTGCATTAAATAACTAGCTGTGACCGAGGCTTTACTCGCTTGAAATTCAGACTATTTGTAGCCTCTGTTCTCCCCTGGATGCAATATATGACCAACTGTCATCGAATTCGGTTCAGTAGTTTTGCGCGATTGGCAAACAATTTAATAAACAGACAGATAGCCAAAATGTTTTAAACTATAGAAATGTGATCTGTAGTCGACTGTGAAGCCCCGCATAGTATTTTTTTCTTAAACATCTATAATGTACAGATTTCTTCTCGTTAGCCTTTTATTATAAGTATAGACGAGAGATTTTTGTAATAACGCTAAAATAAAATGTTGCTTTAAAATTGTTATTTTTCTATTCCTTTCACTATTTATTGATATTTTTATTATACATACACTTAATTATATTGTTTTTTTTTAAATGAATTTAGATAAACGCCATTCATACATTATATAAATACAAATATGTGTAAAAATGTTAATATAGAGTATAAACTACTACCATGCCAAATTTCATGGAAATCAGTTTAGTAGTTTTTGCGTGATTGACGAACAAATGAATGAACAGACAGATAGATAAGAAAAACTTAAACTATCGAAATGTATATTCGATTCTGAAGCCTCTCATAGTATTTTTCTTAAGTATCTTCAATGTACAAATTTCGTCTCGTTAGCCGTTTATTATAAGTATAGATTTCATAATTAAAGAAGAAATGCTGTGGGCAAATATTTAAGATCGTTATAAGAATATTATTATTATTATAAAGTTTCGTTTTGATATGAGCGTTGAGGTAACCTTATACTACCTTATTAGAGAATCTTAGAACATTCTAGATAATATTACGTTTTCATAATATGATAAAGTCGCTAGTAATATGGTGCCTATATTACTTCCCGGATACGTGAATGCTTAGTAACTAAAGTCTTGTTCAGGAATACATTTGGGAATGTTTTTAACATTTTATCAAAGATAACTTTAAAGTGATATACGAAAATAGGTTTCATATATATCGTCTCTTAATTAGAAAACGGCATAACTAAAAAATACTATACTTTTATATATTTATATCTTGAAATATTAATAATACTAAATTTAATGGGTGTTACTATGATATGTTTTATTTAAAATTATATCGATTTCTCTACTATTTTTATGATAACTATATATGACGATATTTTCTGTGACTTTTTTATATTGAACACGAGATGTACTAATATATGTCTGTCATATATAGCAAGTCATTTTTACTTTGTCATTGGACTTTTTTCTTTTTGTGTTTTTTTTTTTCTTGACACCTACCAAAATATACAATATTATGTTGACTATATAACCTATAAACAATCTGTACTATTTAAGAAGTCTTAATCGTCTTAAAAAAGATTATGACATTATAAATAAGAAATTTAGCAAATGATCAATTTACTGTGATATCGAATTTTTACTTTATTTTAAATACAAAACATAGTAAGTTGAATGATGAAGGAGTTACTATGGATAGGATGCGAAAATCTATCGTAAATAATATGAATGGTTATACTTTGTTAATTCCGTTTAAAATACTTTTCAGCGCGTACATCTTTTGGTAGCTGTCTTTTGTCAAAACTTCTAAAAAAAACTATCAATAGTCGACAACATTTGAAGCAGATTCAACAAAGTATAATCAACTCAACTATATTATTATTTACAAAAAAGTTGTTGTTTCCTGGTTTTTTTAGATTAATTTAATATACTTGATCCGTTGATCCTACAACTAATGTTTATAGAATAATTATTTCCTTAATACTCAGCAACATTAATTAAAACCATACTATTTGACCAGTTATGATTAGTTTCGAAATGATTAGGTTAAGATGACACCAGTTTTATTCCGGTTTTGTACATAAGGGGGACGTTACGCAAAAATTATCCAGTCAATCAAAAATATGATTAAACAATTATTTATAATACATAATCGAACTGTAAATGAAATAGAATTCTTTTTCAGTACTTCTTGACCAAGAAATAAATGCTTCGAGTCCTTAAATCTGATAAAAATATGATAATTGCTGATATGTCAATTGACTCTTTATCTACTACGGCATACTTGAAAATATGGACTTTGATCAAATATAGAAGATTAGTTTCTAATCATGTACCTATATATTTTATATCTATATATAAATAGAAGAAGATAAAACTGCGCCAGACATTTTTCTCCTCTGTATATTATTACCAATTTTATAATTTTTAGAGTCTATAAAACATTGGATTGTATTTCTTCAAATTTTCAATAAGTGTTTTTTTTTTCATTAAAACGAACCTAGATTGATTTTTGTAACTATAATAGTTTTTGAGATAATAATAAAAAAAAACATGGAAGATTCGAAAATTTTGAAAATTTTGTATATGTTTTGAATAATAATAATTAAAAAGATATTTTAATTGTATACCCTTGATAGGGATAGAAATTTCATCTTGATGAATAGATGTAGATTTCAAGTCGATTTGTCTTGGAATGACCCACATATAAATAGATCTTTGCTCATAAGAATATATTTCTTTTGCGGCGAGTGCTGAAGGCAAAGTTACGGTGAATTAGAGCATTAGATAGTTTTTAAATATATATATATTTATATATATATTTAACCACTTTTAATTTTCTGCATATGATCTACTTTTTTTGTGTTAAAAAAACGTGTGTTACTTTTTTGTGTAGTATTTTGGTATTACACACTAAAGCTTTACAAATGTACTTAAATTGTAACATAAATTTTCCTAAAGAAAATTCAGTGTGCCCTAATTTAACTGAAGGTTATAAATTCGCACTGAAATACACAATGGCGTCGTTAAGTTTCAAGTTGACATTAAACAGATGTTTTCTCAAGGCCTCAAAGAAATATTTACAGCTACTCCGCCGTTCTTAAGGCTTTTAATTCGTTCCCGAGGTTATAACTAGGTTACATATTATCACAATAGAAAGGGTAAAGGGAAGCACTGTTTTAATTAAAATTATCCGCGTAGTTAGTTACTAAGAAAGTCTTGAATATTTTTTTATAAGTACTGATTTATTTACCTTAATTATATAATTACCAAATACCAATATGATATAATGTAACAAACGGCTAATAGTGTATTTAAACGCTGCTAATCTGCTGTATTATATAACGAGATATTTTAAATTGATTTTTTGTTTGTTTATGAATAAATTAAAAAATTACATAACCAATTTTAAAATAAAATTCACATGTAGAAAGTTAAATTCTTACCGACTGATATAGGCTACACTTTTTTTAAATTCGAAATCTCTATATACCCGAGCGTAGTTGTGGCCGGTTGCTAGTTTACGCTAGGGAACGCATGATTTTGATATTCGTTCGCGTATAAATATATTTCTATTTTGAATGTTTTAGATGATTTTACATACAATTATTCATACGTCTTTATGTAGACCTTAGTATAAAAGTTAGAAAATCGTTACAATTTTCGAGCTTGAAGAATATATATACATATATATACAGGTATCTAGAATAGAACCTACGGAAAATAACTTCACGTTGAAGAACTTTAGAATTGTCTTAATTAATAAATAAATGTCAAATTTCGTATTCAACGTAATTAACATTTTACAGTAAAATATTTTAAAGATGGCTTGTAAGGTTAAATTTGCAGCTGAAATGCCAAAAGATTTTGTTACATGAGGCTAGACTACAAGCTAGGACCTATCAAAATTAATCATTGGAATTCTACTTTTTCATACAAAAATAACTTTCTTTTGTAATGTTTTCTCATGTGAGGTAACTAGATATTTTAGAAACGAATTGACTGTAAATTACGCTAAACTTTTAGCGTAGAATATATTAGAATTTCCTAAATTGCTATTGTAATTAAAAACGCCTTTGTCCTTAAATTTTGATCAATTTTACAAGTCTAGTTTCCGCACTCTGATTTTTTTGTGAATTATGCTAAATATTTATAATTGTGTTTTTAGTATGTTTTACTTCATCACACATGGATTTTCTTCTCTTAGTCTCTCGCATTAAGAAAAGTAAGAGTTATAATACTGAGCAGGTAACTATATGTACTTTTGATTATATACTCTTTTATCTAACATGCAATACAACAATTTACAACGTTAAGACAGGATTATTTCAGACTGACTACAAAATTAATCAATACTATTAAGATAAAGAAAAAAAAAAAATCTACTTCGAAATAATTTTACCATTAACAAGGAAACTCTGTGATATAATAATAACATTAAATTAAAAGTAAGATGCTTTCTTCACTACATACTAGATTTTGAGACATAAAAAATTACTTAACACTGAAAAATATTTCATAATTATCAAATTTATAAACCAATTCTTGAAAGCTTGTTTGATACAAATTGTTAAAGCCAATTTCGTTAAACTTTCATTCATGCAATAAAATCAAAATTTCTACGTCGATATTAATTTCATTATTATACTGTGCATTTATTAATAATGATTACATATTAAATTATTAGAAATCAATCATAACCGCACGATGTACCGCCGCACGGAAAGTAAGTAATATTCTGAAGCAGTAGTAAGTACGTAATGTGGTCACCGTTTGTCGACACGAGATATTATTAACGAAACTACTATCATGATATTTATTATATTATAATTAATATCAACCAATTTTATTTTTACTTATTTCTTGTATCGAATCCATTTTTTCCCAAATTTATTGTCACAATTTTCCTTATACCGTTTTGTTTAAAATAATATTCGATGGTCAAAAATCAAAATACGACCGTAGTCAGTATTTAAAATTTAATTTTGCATTTTATTTATCAAGGGGATGGAAAAAAATTTATTGAACTTTTTTATCTTTGCATATTTACTGCATATAGAAACCAATTACCTGTTTGTTATATTTTTATAATCAAATTGTTATAAGAGAAATCGTATATTACTTTATATTATATCATCATCAGTGTAATCATGTTATACGTTGAATACGGATATTGCGAATACGAACAGATCTAATGCGTTCATAATACCATAACGCGCCACACTATTCTTCAAGTACTTTAAAGTTTACAATAATGACCATGCAAAGGTCCGACTTAGAGAAACATCGAAAAATACCTCTTGAGTAAATTCTTGATCAATTTCTGCAATTATGTCTTGAATATTTATAAAGCCAATATACATATTTAAAAATATCTCTAATTATAGAGAGAAAACTATTATTACTGGCACTTGTATTGAAAAGAGGTTAATTTGTAGGTATCGTAGATATTGTAGTACCTAAGATAAAATATTTACTGTTAAATAAGACTAAAATAAACTAAAATCAAGTTAAGAAAAGTACTCTTGCACTAAATATTACGACTTAGTTACGTTTCATTTGTAAGTTTTTGTGGAAATTTACAGACAAATAATTCTTCTAGAAGAACCTTCTATAACAGCTAAAACTAAAACAACAAAATAAATATATAAATTATGCAGTGTAAAAAAGCGCAAAATAAAATAAAACCAACCAAAAAGTTCCGGAGCAAAAAAAAATCCAAATCAAAATGTGCAGCACAAAATAAATATACAACAACAAAAACACTTCACACGAACAAAATCATCATTATTAACACCGGTAAATATAAATAAAAATTATAAAAAAATTGTAAAAGCTCTGTTAAAAGTTATCTAAAAACACTTTACGCATGTACTACACTAAAAACACAACTTTACCGTTTGCCGCCAATTCCGCCAACTTTCCTGTTGTGGCGGTTCAGAAAAATCTATTATTATAATAATAGTTCGAATTTTATAATAGTACTCTGCGAGTTCGTTTTCGAATTTAAAATTTCGCGTCGCGTCGTGAGTCCCCGAGTCGAACGTGGAATTTCGGCTATGATGGGGGAAGATGTTCGCATAGCAGTGGCTTAGATGTGACTGTGGTGCGTTTAATACCGCGTCGGTCCAACTCTGTGGACAAAGTCGACTTTCGCCCCGACCGGTCGCCCTACGGCTCAATCGACCGGTGACGCATCCAGGAACATTTAATTCAGTATAATATTTTAAAAATAGGACCTCCATAGAGATATCTGAACAGTTTATAATGTGTCAACATCTTTACTTTTTTTCTTCAGTAAAAATGAAAAACCAATTGTTATCAGTAACATAGTAACATTAGATGAGCGCATCAAAGAAATAGGAATTACGTTGTTGACAAAAGAATTTATTGCCGATCACTTACTTATTGTAGTATCATGGGATAGTTAGTTATTTGTAACAGTAATTAATATATGTATTAGTTGGTGGTTGCATATTATTATCATGATACCGCCATGTGTAATCTATTACGTATCAACATATATTTTTGAATATAGAAATATATTTAGATATATACTACAAAAACTGTGTACATCATAAAAAATATGTAAAGACATACTGCGTTTACTCTACTTATCCCATAACAGTCTAACAGTATTGTCATAATTATGTTTTGAATCGTGGAAGACACATCACACTGAAATCCCAATTACAAGGAGGAAGGAATAACTGTTTGAATGAGTTTATACTATATAGTCATTATTTAAAAATAAAACACAGAAAGTAATAAAGTATTGAACACGTTTCTACTTACTATTATTATCCTGATTTGTCATCAAAACCGACTTCTATATAACAATAAGTCAGTGACCATTATAGCATTATTCATCTTTGTTCTCATTATGCGCGATTTAGTTCTAACTGGGTCAAATTGTTTAACGAGGACATTAATTCAGTGGAAACCGCATATAATTACTGAATATTTTCTTTAGTCCATATACATTACTATTTCATTGGTTAACTTATGAACTAAGAAAACGACAGATTCTAATTTGTAAAATTTGAATGTTACTTTAAATAATAATAACCTGTCAGATTTTATTATATGTTTATGAAAAAGAATGAAAAAAAAAACTAAATAAAAATATCAATAATCAATAACATCTTCACTATATTTCTATGTGCCTTTGTTTTAAAGTTTAAATAGCCTAAATGTGAGACAGAAAAATACAAATTTGCGTGATCATTGAAGATAAGCAAATACAATTTAATCTGAAACATAATCCATCATAAATATGAATATATGAAAGAAAGTATTATGCAATAGTCATAAACGAGGAAGTATTATCTCGTGACATCACTGGGTAACCCAGTTGCGTCATGAAGTCGGACAAGGATTGCAGAAGCGACAGGAAGCGGCAGGATGAGGAAGCTACGGGAGCAGGACGCGTTTGTCGTCTAACTTAGATCTGTTTGCGACAATTGTTGTGTTGTTACAGTCTCGACAGTCTTTACGATTGTTGCCTCTGTATCGAGGTCAATGGTTTTTAGTAGATTTGATTTAATGTTATTATACTGTGGTATTTATAGTGCCATCCTTGAAATGTATTGGACGAACTGTAATAGAATGCACATTTGAAGCCATATATCAGTCTTTATATTTTGTTCTTCAGTTCTTACATTATCTCAATGCTTCACGTTTACCACGACAGATACTTTTGGCGGTAAATTGCTCATGAAAAAAATGTGTGACCAAAAAAGCATTACTCATTGAAGTTTTCTGTGATTCATCTTTACTAGTTGAAACTAGCGAATTAAAACTAAATCACCTTTAAAACCATTGATTTACAAATTTACAACGTAATTTCCGAAAACACAAAAAATTACTTTGCTAATGTTATAATAAAAACCAAGTATAATAGACTAATATACATAGCACGGTAGCTCCACAAACAATGATCCAACTTTCATAAATAAATGTTTCTTTTGTCTGTTAATTAGAAGATTTTCCTATTTTCTGTAGTTTTTGATCCATAGACAGATAAACCAGATAAAAAGCGTATACCAAGTAATATAATTAAAATAACAATGTCGCCAATGGTACTTATACATATCAAAACAATTGACAGAGAAATTAAGAAGAATTAAAAACTATCGGTTCAACAATATTTATTAATTACAACAATTTATTTTAAAGAATAAATTATAACGGCGAACGTATTATAATATCAAAATATTACCATAAGATAAAACTTGAAATGATTATTATAATCAATACATCAAGAGAAAATGTGTCCTCAACCAACACATAATCATTAGCTGTGTGCAGTGTAATTATTTAATCTGGCGCTGGTTTTTTTAACATACAGAGAACATTATAGTGTAAGAAGCATCGATATAAATATTCAAATACATCGAAAACCTAGTTGATAGTGTCATTCCTTAAACTTTCACTCGGCAAGACTGACGCCCTTTGAATGATATCAATATATACTCGCTTTATAAGGAGGATCACCATAAAAAACGATTTCAGAGTATTATCTACTCCATATATTCAATTTTAAAGTACAAATATTTATGGACGTGGAAGAACGGCCTACAACGTACCTGCGATTCCTCTGGTGTTGTGAGTATCCATAGGCGGTGGTCATCACTTACCATCAGGTGATTCGCTGGCTCGTTTGCTCCCAATTTCATTAAAAAAAGTAAGATAATTTTGCTTCACTAAATAAATTGTAGTCGTCACGTGTGGTACAATGAAACAAATGCCAACAATGAACACTGAAGGATATTTCCTTGAGTATGCTGCGTTTAACAATAATCCATTTAATAAATTATACTAATTTCGTTCAAATTCATAGAGTTTTTCAGGTTATCATGAGGTAGATCAACCTATATTTTAGTCCGTATCCACTTTTTTTATTTATAATTTTGGACTTACTATTTTACAATTAGCAAATGCAAATACTAAAGAAGCTCGAAAAGAAACTAACTATTCATGTTTATTCCGAGGAATCTAAATCCAATCAGTTATCGTAAAAGTAGTAGTCAAACAAATGTGAAGCCACGTAGACGCCTAAAATAATAATGTAAAAAAAATTCATTCCAAAAAATAATAAACTCAGCAGTTTGCCCGCAATTATCTTGAAATTGTGGTAACCCTAGTCAAAGTTTTAAAACGTAGATACATCAATTGAGTGTCCTTATAAAGGCATTACATGAATGACCTACATTACTTGACGCGATTCAATTGTTCATGTTTTTCTCGGTGTTACTTATTTTATAATTTATATAGACACTGAAGAAAGATAATTGAACGTTTACTATTACCTAAGAACCAACAACAGTTGTGATCGAATTTACAATTGAAGATTGTTTCTCAGTAGACGGAGGGTAGAACACCCTCGAACTTGATTGAACGACGGAAAAAAGGAAAACGGTAGAGAGATAAGGACCAAGATATGAAAAGATTATTGTTTAATAAACAATTGCTGATAATGATGACCTCATTTCTTAACGTTCACCTTTTAATAAACCCAAAAGAAGTTCCGACGGTTGTTTACCAAACGGAACATTATTAGATTAATAGTAGAATTCGTATTCAAATTATAGAATTTAACAAGCCGGTTAATATGTAAAACAAGATAACTCAAGTATGTGTGCGCATGCGATATCAAGAAAGATATGTTGTTGATTAAAGTAATAAGTGTTAGTCTGTTTAAAATCAGAAATTCTAATGACGACTAATAGTTTTAGATGTTGTCACGTTGCAGATCGCTATGGGTTTAATGATAAGCTCTCTTTGGAATCTATTATCGTCTCGTCAATCTATGGAGATATCGCGTACAACTCACTCGTAGAAGCCGCTTCTGCAATACAACCGTCTACGATAATAAACAGAAATCCGACACCCATGCCTACAGTGGCTATTTAACCTACAAGATCGCTGATAAAAAGATCGTTCGCCTTATTATTTACAACCTGTCTACCATTGTTGGAATCGGCGATTCTACTACGAAATTTGTGGCGAATATTTGAACAAATATTCTTTGGATAATATTAAATTTTGGATGAGTTGATGTATAATTCAAATTTGGGAGCAGCTGCGTTCTACACACGAATTGCAAGGACCTACTCTAAATTTATTAATTTACGCTTCACGCCCTGTATACTGCGGCAGCATGCGAAGGGTTAGAAAGCTCTGCCGCGTGCGCATAATCTCATCTATTATCCTTCTGGCGCAAAGCAAATCGATTTGAACACGTGTGTTTTATTATTTAATTATCGACAAATTATTACTAATTATTTTAACAAGCTATTAAAGCTGATGTATTCTTTTCTTTTTATTGATTTTTGAAATACATACTCGCGTAATATTTGTGACGAGTCTTTGTAACATTATTAAGATAATAAATTGTGTTATATAAATATTATACTATAATATTTTCGAATTTTCAAAAAGGGACTTAAAAACGCTCTCCAAGGTCAGCAAATCATCGGTAATACTCCTGGTGTTGTAGTTGTTCATAGGTGACGGTAAACATTAACAATCAGATGGGGCGTCTGCCTGTTCGCCATCCATTAATATAAAAAGTTAATACAGTTATTCTAAATCACGGAACATGTATCACTAAAAATAATGTTTATATGGTTTTACAATTATTCTACCATTATAATTCGTAATTATAAATTTTTAGACTTGTCTATTGATTGCTAAAGGTCAGACCTTGCATTAATTTGTTGTACATTGTTTAATATTACTTTGCTAATAACAGCTCCGGTGTTAGTATTTTCAGACAGATAGTAAACAAGAATTCTTCACAAATAGTTCCGATGTTAATATTAATTCAATTAAATGAAAACCCAAAAGAATCAAAACACAATCGAAATAAAAACTATAAAACAAAATGATTCGCTTACCGAAGTCTAAACAAGACAATATTTTATTATTATCAACCCACTGCAGAAGTTTTCTCCGATCTCATTTGTAGATATTCTTCAAAACTGTCAAAATTAATAGCCTGAGTTAAACCGATATATTTTATTGGTACATTTTATTGCATACAGTTAAGACTTGTTGACGTGTCGTAGCATTTTTATTTTATGAAAATTTATTCGCTTCGCAGTGAACCAACATAGCACGTAATTATTTACCGCACGATTCTGGCTCTGTCTTAAGTAATTGAAGATTGAGATCTTTTGAATATACTTTTATGTGATAATTGTGAATATTAAACATCGTTAATGAAAGAGTTTAAATGGTTACCAGTTTTATAAATTCAAAGAATATTGGATATATGCCTTGATTATTTGAATATTTATAGCAATGATTTATCTCGTTTTATGTAGAAGAATACTTGTATTTTTAAAATTATATCAGATACAAATATTGGCAGAAATAGTGGTAGTTGCATCTCCGAATCTAATCTTTACTGTGAAATAATTAAAAGCTATATTTGGGACCGTCATACAAGGCATTTAGTTGTAAGCAAATAAACAAAGATTAACCTCAAATATATTTCAGAATGACTATAAACAGATAAAACATGGAGCATAAAAACTATTTAGAACGAATTGCAGGCACATTTGTTACTTTTTAGATAAATAAATTAACTCTAATTTATATACAAATATTGGGAGACTAAAACCTCCATCGTATATTCATATATTAATTATTTATAGAAAAATAATTTATGTGCTTAGCTTGTAACCTTTTTGTTATTGATAAAATCAAGATTCTGTTTTTTACTCCACATTACTTACTAGCATGCAATAATAGAGATTATTAGCTCTCACGTATTTCTCAAGTAAGTCATATAAGTGATTATTGGGCCTTTCAACAATCATTTATTATTATTACGTAAATTTCAAGAAGAACTCTATGAAATAACATGAGCATCAGCATTTTATTTACCATAATTATTGTAAATATAAACCAGCACATTTTTGTATTTGAAACATTATTTTTGTAAATTCTCTAATAATTGCATGAAAGAGAATGTGTAAGAAAAACGAAATATCGATTTGATACATTATGTGGTTTAGAAGCTAGAGAAGTGACTAGAAATAGTACAGAAATTACATACAAAAAAACAATTAATTTAGTATTAATATTGACTGGCGATGAATGAAAACATCCTTCTGGGGTAGCGTGGATGTGAAAATACCTAAATTTAAGTATTTGGGAAATAATAATGAATCTTGTAAGGAGATATCAATAGACGTGTGATTTGAAACTTATCTTTAGAAAGTAAATACGTCTCACTTGTGAAGTGGAGAGACAAGTTTTTTTATTTCATTTATATAACATAGTCTTAAGTACATCTCTACCATACATTTAACAATCTGTATTTGGATTAGTACCTACGCGATTGATGAAATGTGGCCGTAATAGAACGGAAAAAAACAGTATACTAAAACAATTTGATCTTAACCTATTGAATTTAGGACCCTTTCATGAAATTTTGGCTTTGCCTGCAAGCGTAGAAGCCAAAATGTCGTGGAAGTTTGCGGGTAATATTAAGTTCTATATTGATAGCTGTAAGTTTAGATTACGATGAAAATTAAATGTTCTAGTGAACCCGAGTCCCTAAATAAGATTAGCAAATAGATAGTGTAACGGAATATTGTAACACGGCATGGTGAAAATAGCGTGTAATTACAAATGATATTTTAACAAAAAAAAAAAACCCAGCGGCCGACTCACGGAAGCCGAAGGGTGGTTATAGGAAGTGACACCGGTTTAGTTTCCTCCCTACATTGTATCGATTCCCCATCGTCGCGATGGGGTGTTTTTGAATCACTTTTGATTGATGTTTGAACGCATTGTAGACGCGTTCATTGTGTGAAAATAGTTTTATTGAATGAAACCTTTTGAAATATAATTCATTACGCTTGTCATACTTGCGATTTAGTCGGTGTACTTTTAATTATATTCATTACGCTCGGTTTTCTGTTTGAGTATATAGCATTTGAATTTCCATCCATAGATGTATGGAGTTTTCTTCAATTCGACAGCGAGATCAATAAAAAAGTATATGTTAATATACGCGGCTATGGGCTGGGCACATTGCTCCTAGAACCGATTCCCGATGGAGGTAACGGGTTCTCAAATGGTTGCCGCGTCCCGAAAGACGCAGCATGGTTAAACCCCCCACAAGATGGACCGACGACCTGAGGGAAGGTTGCGGGAATCCGCTGGATACGGGTGGCACAAGACCAGCCTCTGTAGAAATATTTGCCTTATATCCAGCAGTGGACGCCTTTCGGTTCAATGGATGGATGAAATATGAATGGGGTAATACGGGGTATATAAAAAAAAAATACATTCTAAATAAATAACATCCCCTACAAAACACAACATCTGGTCTTCCAAACATACAATTGTTACGAGATTATTTCAATGTGAAATTTTCTAATTAAGCCAACATGATTATGCAAATATCATTCCCGTTGGGATGAAGATATAAAAATATGTCGGGCGCGCGCCAAACTCGTCTGCTTTCATGAAATCAAACGGCGGCAAATTTATTTCGATCTTTCGCTTGTATTGTATACCCCAGATACGGAGATCTTATAAATTTAGACACCCATAAAAGGGGGTAATGTAATCGTTTTAATTGAGATTCAGATAGTTGGATTAGCATTGAGGGGTAAGGCAATTAAAATCTGCAAGAGAATAACATTTAAATATCTTCCATATCGTACAAAAAAGTAACAATATATCCGGTGCTCAGATCAGCTCAGGTGTTGCATTAAATGACGTAAATTGGATAACACAATAACCTTATATTGAGGATTTAAAAATCTTGTGCCCTGGTATAGTGTTAAGAGTTTTATTTTTACACGATATATAGGCTCAATGCTTAAACCACAATCTCACCTGATGTTAAGTGACGGTGAGGTCCAGGATGGTAAACACACTTAGTCTAGAAGTGCTGGTACTCAAGTGATGCTGCCGGATCACACCTATTGGTATTTGGGTACTGGTTTTCAGACTTAAGGGTGGTAGCTATCCAGGCGAGCATTATTAGAAAAAACCCTACCACCATGCTATGGTTTTGTTCACCGAAGCTCAGGCTGATTTATAGTAGGAAAGGTGGATTTGAACCCATGTCCAATGACGCAAAATCCAACCACACTACCAACATCGTCATCATCTCTTCAACATTTCTTAGTACTTCAAGATTTCTTATAGTCGACGCATTATAAACTGAGGCTTCGGGTCATAAATCATATTTATCTGTCTGTCTCGCTCGCACTTACACGTCTTATGGAGAGGTGTAGTGATGTGCGTAAGAATTGTAGAGTTGCATGTCGATAACGGGATACGTACGATCGATAGGCTAAATTATATTAAGTATTAATAGGAATAATTTTTCGCTATCTGAAAATAAAAGTTTTTAATTTGTAATTTGTAATCACAGAGAAACTGTATAGATCGTAATGTGTCCCGAAAAGGGGCGGTTTTATCTTTTCTAAGGATATTTCGTAGTTATTTTAAAAACAGGAATACGTGAATTACATCCCGAACTTGAGCGTTGATGTCACCATTTAATTTCTTCAAAATCACGTAAGAAAATAAATTCTACATTGTGCGTATTGCGTATCGAAGCGTAAGTAAAGTAATGAGCGTCATAACAAAACATCTTATATTTATAGAAAACAACAACCCTTACTCGTAACGACCAATCAGGAGTCCGAGTGCTAATGAAGGCACGATGACGCATCGACCCCCGTATGCTACGTATCGATAACGGGTTGCATTGCGTGCACATTCCTACTGTCAGTGACATTTATTGCCCGACGACTCAGATTAAAATGCGTCGACTATAGTACTCGACCAACTAGTAACCATTCTCAATTTGACAAACCAGTGGTTTCTTTTAGCCTCGAAATATTTGTCATATTCTCACAAAATATAACCACCATTTTAATCAAATCTTAGTAAAAGTTTATTTAATGTTTGCGTGCAACGCTATAATGATATAATTAATTAAGAGTTATTAATTTAACATATATTAATCAATTTTTAAGAAAACGAACGAAAGAAGATTACATGCAGCTGAGATGCGAATGTTGAGATGGACGTGTGGGGTAACAAGAATGGACAGGATTAGGAATGAGTATATTAGAGGAAGTTTGAAAGTGGCGCCAATAACGGACAAGTTAAAAGGCGGTCGTTTGTCCTGGTATGGACATGTGATGCGAAAGGAGAAAGAGGATGTTGTAAGAAAGGTATTGGATATGAATGTGGACGGTTACATGGGAAGGGGAAGACCAAAGAAATGATGGATGGACTGTGTGAAAGATGACATGCTTAGGAAAGGAGTGAATGCGGAGATGTCAACAAATAGAAAGGAATGGAAGAGGAAAACATGTTGCGCCGACCCCAAATAAAAATGGGAAAAGGGTAGGGAGATGATAATGATGATGATGATGATATTAATCAATTTTTTATCCGGTAGAACGAACCATAAAAAAATCTTTTATTTTAAAATTAATTCTGATTACAAATGTAAATTCACTTTTCAATTGCCAATTATGCTATATACAATTAAAAAAAACAGTCTATATAATATCATTGTTTAATTTCATTTTCAACCAAATCAAAATTATTAAAAAGAAGTATATCTACGGTTATAAATTTTGAAGGCAACGCAATAAAATGAATGAAATGGCATATTAGTGAACGAGCAATAAATAAATATTTATAGCATATTAAACATCAGTAAAATCTCAATAAACGGATAAGACGGTCGGCTACACGACACTGGTATTGTGAAATGAAGATTAACAATGGATTAGACTAAGGATTACGGGGGAAACTGATTTTCTGACAGAATATTAATTTGGTTGTAAAAATAGAATTAATAAAAAAAAGGTTTTTAAATCATTTTACGCAATAGGTGACAGCGTTCCCACGTTCTGTTAAAAATGCTAAAGTTGAATCTGAGGTCAATGAAAGTAAGCTCATTACGCAAAATTATATGTAGTCAAAATTTGATAAACACACTATCTCGAATCTTCTCCTAGTTCTATTTGAATCACGTGTTCCTGGTTATAAAAATAAAAGTGAAAAGGTATTTACAAGTCCCAACGAGCTTCTTCCTGATTTCTATCGGTAGTAAGGATATTTTCCAAACCAACAGCTTCTTTAAGTTTTACCTCCTAAGACCGGTGATACTGTAAAGGTTCTATAAGCCAACAAACAATTTAGGTAGTTCATTCGAGAAAGAATATTTTATTTAAAAACTAGTAAAATGGAGTAAATTCAATAAAGTTCTATTTGGCTATTATTAAATGATAACAGTACATGACCTTTATTCACAATTTTGTGTTTATAATAAATACCATATTACTTTCAATATGACGGCGTGCATTATTGAAACTCATGTTATTTCTTTCACATTATCATCAAAAACATTTATTCTCACGGCGCATATGCATGTATGTATTGCATAAGCTCGCATCTACTTGTCCATATTATGTTAATATTCAATGCTCACGAGCTTTCATACTTAAAAAACAATATAAAAAATTACTTATAATAATTTATTCAATACATTTTTGACGTTGAACAAAGAGCTATAATATAAAATGGAAGTTACCAAATTAATTGTATTAAATTATATTTTACAAGTTAGTTTTTTTTATTATTTTTTATGTATTTTTTGTAGCAAAAGACACAGTTTTAAAATATTGATACGAGTTTGCTTCTAAAAATTAACTGCATGAAACTATTACAATAAATTATCCAACATGCTTTTACATAAATCATTTAAAGAAATAATTTCATAACACACATATAAAACGCAGTAGAATCTAATCCACAAAAAAAATCATAAGTATCGTGGCATGCTAAGTAAACAAAAACTAATATAACAAATCCCATTTTTTTATTGATTGATTCAACCGAAACAGGTCTCCTGCTGGTCATAGATTTCCCCCAAAAAGGGGGGAATTGCCATAATCGCCACGCTTGCGAGGCGGGTTGGCGATCGTAGTAGGTTTATACCTTAATCGCCTTTTACTACACCCACGGGAAGAAATGGAGTGGTACTATTCTTAGCCGACGCCATACGTACAAAATATTTCAACTAGTACTCAATTAATTAATTATGCAATTAAATATTGACAATTTACTTTGTTAGGTACATAATTTAATTATCTCATCTATAGTTAAAACATATTACATTTGTACATCAATGTAGTTATTGTAGCTGTTATGATCTATAAAGTAAGACTTTTTGGTGGGCGGCCGTTATCTAGTGGTTACAATAATATTACTGTCGGACAGAGAGACACATACATACCGTATTGATAATTAATATAATATGTTTGAAATTTTTTTTTTTAGGTTACACATTTATCATGTGAAATATTTTTATAGATGCAACGATATACGTAACATTGTTTTAATCAACACTAAATTCACTTATGTAAATGAATAATAGCAGACATATAGATGTGTTGAAATTTTACAACCCATATAAAATTACGACGCTGTGACGCGACAATATCGATGTGTCGACGCTTTTACGTCTAAAAATGTTGCATCGCGTCTTTACCCATTCATTCTTTTTTATAAATAACATCAATCATAATAGACCTATAACGTATAGTACAATAATTTCGTTGATTAAACAATGTGCACATATGATGTCTTTTATAACATTATTAATTTTACATCTTTGCATTTGTATTTACTGAAATCGAGAAATAATATTGGATAAATATTGTTACGCTTTTAAAAATGGAATAAATAATTATTATAAAAAAAATTCGAATGGCATGTTATTACTTCTTTCCAGATTTATTTATTAATATTGAAAAAAAAAAACCGTATGCGCGTGCGGATGAGAATCAGTGTTTTATCGACCATCTGAGCATGCGGGCATGGGTTCTCAAGTTGCTCATGCTGAGCACCGAACGGCAACCACCGTGGCCAACCACCGCGTGTTGTGCGGCTTTCGCTGTGCTACGTGCGCTGTGCTTCGTGCGCTGTGTTGCGTACGCTGTGATGCGTGCGCTATGCTGCATGCGCTGTGCTGCGTGCTCTGTGTTGTGTGCACTGTACGGACGGCGTGCCCGGAACGACGTGGTGGAGCACCCCGGCTTAGCTTCGTACAGCGTATGGGTAATCCAATTTACCAATTTAGTCCAATTTCTTTAATCATCGATCTAACATCAGAAGTGAGATTTATATTTTTTTAATTTAAACTTCTCTGCGTATCTAAAATTATTATATATTATATGTAAACTATAAAATCTAATTTACCTAAACGCATCAATTAGTTAAGCTAATAAGTATGTTCTAATGTTAAATAATATAATATATGTTTTTTTTTAATCACACAATTAAAACTAATGATGTAAAATATTTGGCTTTATAATTATTTTTTTCAACTATACAATATAAAACTATGTTTTATGTAAACTTATGTTTTATGAAGGCACACTTTAAATTATGACATTTTTTTTTGTTATGTTGCGCAGCATAGTGACTGCACTGGACCTGATGTTAAGTTCAGTACAATCCAAATCAGCGGCGACTGACAAAGAACAGAATTCACTACCAGTCACCGCTGTCATGCTGGCCTGCTTAGGTGCCTCTTCACGCCTCTTTTGAAGGACCCAATATCATAAGAAGGAGGGAACACGCTTACAAGAAGACAGTTCCACAACTTCACGGTGCGACAAAAGTAAGAGTTTTATCTATACAGGTACGGATACACGTAAATAACATTGCGTCGGATATTATAGGTAGTAGAAGTAGGTACTAGTTTGTCCAGTTCAAGGCAATTACAAACATGAAAATGCGCCGGCGCACGCGAGTCATCGCTCCTTCAAGTGTTGACGTACGATTGTTTATTCTCCTTCACGAGAGGCATAACAGTTGCACAGACTAATCATATACATATAAAACCTTTGTACATACTGGAAGTTGACAATTAAATATTATTTAATAAATATTTTCACACTACACACACATCGTGAACCTTGACACATTCAGGTACATGTATGATGACCTGCAAGGTTATTTTTCGGTTTTATATTTATTTTCCTTAACATCTTACATTGTATTTAATTAAAAATAAACAAATTTACCTTCTACGATAAATATGTCATTCGAAGTTTTTGACGACATCTCGATCTGTTATGTATAGGTTTAGATTTGTTATTCAGAAGTTTGTAGCATTTAAATCTATATTATGTAAATTTGATAACGGCCGGTTTCGATATAGAATTTTAACTTTTAGATTGCGATCAAGACAAAAATAAATTGGTGACACAGATTCGTCACTTTCGAGAAAAAAAAGGACTGAAATTCCGAATTTCGGATTGAAACTAACCGTTAAATGATATAGTTTGATTATTGTACCTAAAGTGAAGTGTATTTGAACGGATAACAAAAAACATGGATTCTGAAGTCCAACAAAAATCCGAAAGTTCAAGCTTTGATACAAGATTTAAAATTTACTATATCCGTTTGACGGACACTGTCAGAATTGTTATGGAAAATTCACACATTGATTAAAAATAAAAAGGTCATCAAACCTGCAGTAAAATCTTTTATTAACTGTGATTTTCAAAATTATAAACATATAAAGTTGCTGTTTATCCAATTAAACCTTAAAAATATAATCCATCGTTTGTCAAACATCAAAACCAATATCTAGAGTGCCTGTACTAGAGTACAAACCCAGCAAACATTGAAATATTAATTATAAACATGTACATATCAATGCGTCTTTAAATTCGTTATATTAAAATCCTTTATGGTTATTACAAAAACTATTGAAACCTCTTAAGCAGTTTCCATGAATCCTCAAGTGTTTTTAGTATGAAAAACACTTACAAATTTTTACGGTAGTATTTATAACGCACGCGCTAATATATTTAAGTATTTTGTAAACACCAGTTTAACATACATTATACGGCTAACGAGTATTAACAAATTTCCAACACGCTAAATATAAAACACAGAATCCTTTATGGTTCTAAATTCATCGGTTTTTTTGCTCTATATAGGTTGAATGCATTGACCACAATTTCACTTGTTGCTAAATGATGATGTGGTCGAGGATGGTAAATACACTAATCATAGATGTACTGGCTCACAAGTAATGCTACCATAAAACACCTACAGGTATTTGGCGACAGATTTTCAAACTGAGAGCCTTAGCTACTGAGGCGGCAAATATAAAAAAATGTCATACTAGGGTTTCCTCATGATGTTTTCCTTCATTGGTGCGAAATTCAACCGCACTATCGACTGCACCATCATCGCTTCATGAAACTATGTGAGACTTAATAATTTTGCGCGCACAATCATACATCAGTCAGTATGTAGCTGCTAATTTTATGAAGTCATGATATTTCCATAAAATATATCTTAAGAAATAACACATGGATAAACTTTACTCGGAGAACCGATGCCTTATGGTGAAAACGGGTTCTCGAATGGCTACCACGTACCGGAAGACGTAGCGAGGGTAGGCCCCCCACAAGGTAAACCGACGACCTGGTGAAGGTCACCGGAATCCGCATGATGCGCTTAGCGCAAGACCCGTCGTCGTAGAAATCTTTGTGGGAGACCTATGTCCAGCAGTGGGACGTCTTTCGGTTGAATGGATGGGTGGATGGAAAGGTTAAAAAGTTTCGTTACAATATTGGATTGAATAACATTCGTCCCTGTAGTAACAGTTTAGAGGTCGTTCAAGTTTTGCGTGAACATTAATCATGGGTGATGAGACGGGAAGGGGGGGGGGGGGGGGGGGGGAGTGTTGAGTGTTTACTTTGATGATATGTTGGGTGGGGTGGTCTGAATGAAGATATCGTAAGCATTAATTTTAGTTAATTTTTAATTATGACAATGTTTACGTAGTCATGGAGGGTGGGGTTCTTAAGTTTTGCGTACTATTACTGACAAAACAGAAGAGGGGCTCAAAATTGTCCAAGCTTTTGGCTACAAAACACACAACATAAAGTACCAGAAATGTTAAATATAATCTTATACGTACATATTTCGTAAAAGATATTTCTTAAGACGAGAGTAATAAGATGGATGATGGAGTGTTCCAGTAATTATAATAATAGGATGATACTTGTTACTAAGTTTAATATGAATATCTGGCAGATCTAACATCGGAGTCTGTGTAGTTGTAGTGCTGTGTAGTTCTTTTTAATTTAGTTCATAATTTATAGAAATTTATTTAAATTAGTGTTATAGTTTTTTTTTTGTTTTCTTTTCGAATTTTAAACTATTTGTGATTGTATTTAGATTAGTTACGAAAGGGCTGGCATGTATTTTAAGACAAAAGTACCTAAAAAAATGTTAGGAAAATATTAATAACTTGATCATTCTTAATATATCTATTACATAATAATATCGCATCGTTTTTATGTATAGAGTATATTTCCTTACAAATTGCCGTAGGAAATGATGCGAGTGAAGTTATTTCGCGGAAAACCCTTATCTAGCAACAGAAGGAATGTCAAGTGTTGACGCGCTTGTCATCACGGCATGGCGTCCACTACAAGTATAAACATAGGTTTTAAATAAATGAAATGTTTGTTGTTTTCAAATGTAAATTGCGAAGAAATAATTTTAAAAGTATAGTACCATTCCATATCTTTCCGTAGATGTCTTAAACGAGGCGGTTATGGCTAATCCCCCCGCCAAATATCGTTCTCGAGTTTTTTTAGCAGACTTATGACCGGCTGTTAACGTAATGCGCCTGACAAGATGATGAAGAAGATGATTACAGTTAATATAGTACACAGATTTGAAAAAGGGCCTTTGAAATAATATGATCGATATTACTTCGCTAAATAGTAAGTTTCCCTTAAATTAACAAAGTTGTATTAATCATATTATTGACTTGGTTTATTCCAAATCATTCATTGACGCTACTTTAAGAATGAAAGCATATTAACAAGAAAAAGTATTGTTTTCAATAGCGAATAAACTAAAACTCTTGCTTGAAAGTATTCTCGTATTAGAACCACAACTAATAATATCTTTTTTACCGTGTAAAATGATCAGTTCGTCGCAGCCGGAACAACGATGAAGCCTTCTTAGCTTTGATTTTTAAAAGGCCAGGCAACATTGGGACCTTACTGGCTGGTATTACTAAGTTATATACTGCGAAGAAAAAAATTGGGTAACAAGCCAGCCTCTCATTTATGCTACAAAATATTGTACAATAACATTAATCATCCATACATAATATCACCGTCTGTCCGTTAGTGATCTTTTAGCTAGAGAAACACTGATACAATTATATTGTTTTAACACTTTTTGAAACTTTCGCACTTTGTACTCATATTTGATTTTATTACAAGTAAGTACCCATTCCAAACCCGAAAACATTAATAAAATATGAATTTTATTGTTCTTTTTCAACCATACATGTATTCCTTTTCTCCAGATTTTACGATATAATTTGTTACATTTACTGGAACAAGTTCTTTATTATTACAAACATGACCACAAAATACTTTACACGTACCTATGAATATTTAAAACATACAGTAAAGTGAATAATAGAAATTGTTACGAACAAACAAACCCGCGGGCACAGCTAGTTAAATATTTAAAAAAAAAACCATCCCACACCTGTTTGGATCTCCAAATTATTAACTGGGCCCACGCTGACAAGAGTAACATTTCAGTTAACCGTTGTTAATAACTAATAACAGTGGTATACAACCCACATAGTATTGCGGTTTATTATTTTCTTTTCAACAATTACCATGTTAATGCGAAATTTGGCCCTTTGACGACCATAAACCATCTCCGACCAGTATCCTAACGTAATAATAAATGTGAAAGTACGTTGGTGTGGAATAGAATAACAACTCAACTATTGAAATGATCGATGATGTGTGATTTTTTAAACATAAATAAAAACAGTACTAAAAACATTGTCAAATTACATGTTTAAATGCAACTCATTATTGGATGTCAAAACTGTTTTAAAATAATACTCTGGTTCTTTTATTAACTAATTTCTAAATAAAGTGAAATAATTAAGTGAAGTTTAGGAGTTTTCATTGCATGAGGAGATACGCGGAAGTACAAAAATCACCGACATTGTACGGAAAATTCCCAAGCTGGCAGTGGACTGGGCGCGCATATTGCTCGTAGAACCAATGCCCGATGAGTCCAACGGGTTATCTAATGGCAATTACATACCGGGTGACGAAGCGTGGGTAGCCCCTAAACAAGGCGGACCGACGACCTGGTGAAGGTCACTGGAATCCGCTGGATGCGTGTAGCGCCAATCGTTGTGGAGTTCTTTGGAGGAAATTTATAAATGCTCAACAGTGGACGTTGTCCAATTGTGATGATGAAAGGAAAGTTTCGTAGGTTCCAAAACGATGCAGTTATTCAATAGATATTTTGACTGGAAATTATTAAAGCAGTGATTGTAAATTACTAAAATTAATTTCGCTTCTTCTCTAAATTATGATGTGAGCGCTAAAAATGTAGAATGCAGCTATAAATCAGTCGTTAAATTATCGCTGATAAATGTGTTTTCTTTGGAAGATAGAATATTTCCACAAGGATAATAAATTTCATTTAAAATCTTACGCTTCTATTTCAAATTTTACAATAATTTACCAATATAAATAATAATATTAATGCACTTACATATAGTAATTATTTATTAATAATTGAATAGCTTGCTTAGCTTCTTCACTTAATTTTCAATAAATACATTTTGGATGCAACTAAAATTCAAAAGATTAAGATTAACATATTCAAAAATTAGTATGAGATTAATCAAATACACAGTTAATGATCTTTTACCTTTTCAATACTAAAAAGTGTTATTTTCTTATCACGGCATAGTAGACCTAAGTTTTAGATGATTACTAAAAGTCAATGAGAGTTTTCACAAACTTTTTTCGTTGTTGGAAAAAACAATGTAAGGATATCCGTTATGGTAATAATAAAACTTATTCTAGTAAAAACAGTGCTAACAGAATTATTGAGAATACATTTTATCTAAACAAAAAAGATAATAAGATACTTTTTTCTTTTTTTATCAATTTTTTTTTATTTAAAGTAAAAGAATAAAAAACGGTAAATTCTGTTAATGTCAATTAAGACAGAGAAAAGAGTTTGACTATAAGAGGCCACATACTAACAAATTATAATATTTCGTGAAGTGAAACATAATCGTTCATGTTATATCTGTAAAGTAACAGAATGGGGCAGTTAACTTGTGTTCAAATTCAATATGTATGAATAATATAATTATTTATAATATGTACAGAAGGAACAAATAATTAATTCGTTGAAAAAAAAGTCTGAGATGCTTGTATTGCAAAAATCATCTTTCTCTTCTACATAATTTATGAAATTGTCACATATGTTATTGTAATACACTAATTAGAACTGTGTTGCAATACAACATGCATTCCACCACAACAAGAGGCACTTGACTGACCTTATTATGAAACTATTTTAACAGGTAATCCCCTATAATTACAGAGATTATTATTAATTACAAATCAGCGAATGATATCTTGGTATTTACGATTTAAATTTAATAAACGATACTTGAAGAATCTTAACTCTTACATCATCGACATTCTTGAATTACCAAGTCATAGATGATATAATATTTCACAATAATAAATAAATATAAAAGAGTAACATTAAATAATAAGAACAATCTTAGAGATATTAAATAAATTATTAAAACGAATGGGCTTAATAGCTATTAAAATTATTTCATATTTGTATGAAAGCTTTTAAGTTTTCTTTTGATATTAATGACCACAGAAATCATTGATGAAATTTCATTTTATAAACTAGTATTTTTTTTACTGTAATAGCTTAGACTACAATCACCCATGATGTTAAGTAACGATAGTGGTCCAGGACAAACATACTAAGCCTAGACTGGTTTATATACAAAACAACTTTGATCGTATTTTAAAAATATATTATAATATTTTTTTTACACTTGGCTCATTAATGCTTAGGTATTAGGTAAGTTGACATCAAGACCACAAGAGTTTTTTTTATTTCGAACTAATGGCGTTGATATGAAAGACAATTGACGAATAAATTTGTTATAATTTAAGCTATATTCATTTACAATTTCTTTAATTTGTTTACTACGGCCATGAATACAAGTTCTTTAAGTGAGGTCATCTTTCTATTATTTTTGTACTCTTCTGTGATCAAAAAAAAAAAAATCGCGCTCCTTAGCTAAAACTTTTAAACGAAGTCATTGTGGGCTATCAGAATTCACGCTCATGTGCCCCTACCGAAGAATGACACAAGTTGTATATGGAAGCACAGTTAGCAGATCGTCCTCATAATTTTTATATTAAGTTAATGTACTTCACTGCTTACTTACTGAAGAAACAAAGCGTAATAGTATCATAATAAAGACAATAAAGACATAATTAACACAAAGCTATTCAATAAACAAATGAGTGAACTGACCTACAAATATTATCATAAGATCAACAGATAATGTCCGCGAAAGTGCCATAAAACATTACCTGCCGAGGTAAAAGGAATTAACAAGGATCTCTTTGGTGTACCGACATGCTATACGTGTAGGGACTTTATCTTTAATTAACTTTAATTGCGATATGAATCATAACGTGACTATTTAGTATAGAGAAATAATTATGAACTGGACAGATAGTGACTCAGATGAAATAATAAAAAAGATGTAAATATTCAGAATTAAATTCTATATTATTTTTGTCAACAATGTAGAATTGGCTGCAAGTTTACTATTTTTTTTCCTTAAATTTCTTTCCAGGAATTCGTTCATGGTCATTGCAGATTTGCATAGAAATTGCATAAAGATGTTATTCAATTCCTCTGGTGACAAGCAAATACCATAGCCTACGGATGCTTGTTACACTCGTAATATGACCCTGGCTACGCCACTAGTTACATTTACCGTCCAGCCTTAGGGTCTCACTTAATTTGACATTAATATTATAAATAACAACACCAACTTTGCAAAGTCCAAAAAATTTTGTTAAGCACTTCAGATTTTAGAAAAAAATTTAGCAAATATTTTTTCAAATAAATTAATATAATAACTGACATTAATAATAAGAGCTAAATAGATAGACGATACATTAGACACAAACTTCATTAATTGATTTTTATATTTGGTTATTTTTATATGCCTTAACAAGTTAGCTGCTAACTTGTTTTATTTACTCCTTTTTTAGATTGATTGTCATATATAACTAAAATAAAGTAAATGCCAACCTTGTAATATTTTTTCTTGTTCGTTAAGGCACATAAATATAACCTAATATAAAAATCAATTAATAAAGTATGTTTCAAATGTATCATCTATTTATTTATAACATTGAATATTATTATCTATCATCATTTCAGCAAATTTAGAAAGGACAATAATAATAAATATACTATCAAGGAATATCCTCCCAAACCTATCAATAATAATTCGATTTTCTATTATTCCATTCACAGAATTCCCCTCAATGCCCTTCGTCCGCAAAATGACGAACTATCACACCCTTAACGTCATAAATTCGCACTTAATTGCTCTATTTCCTTTCTAATTCGACGGTTCAATTGATCACGGTGTTCAGTATTTCTAGAACATTTTGTATAACAAAAACATAACAAATTACAATAAAGAGTAATTAAGTTCGTTTATAATACTAAATCGGAATTATTATATTATAAATTGAGATGTTATAAATATAGCAATTATTTGTACAGTTATTTAATAGAATATAGACGCCAAAACAAATGAGTAAATCTACACAGCATTTACGAATTTATTTATTACAACAAAATTATACTAAAACCAAATTAAATTTTATTTACATTTACAAATCTTTATTAAATATAAAATTAGAATTAAAGACATAGAACTATTAATCAGCAATGTTTTTATAGCGGTGGAATGAAATAATAAGGAATAACGAGAATATAATCACAACAAAATGTAAAATCCCACAACAAAGTCTTACAAAATGGCGGCCTTACCATCTGCTGGTTCAGTGTGAGTATATTTTTGTCACGTGTCCCACCGGACAATAGCTATAATCGCATTAAGCTTTATATTGTCACAATAGGTGCCAAACTGCGATTATTCACGACCGCTTTGTGGTCAACCGGATGTGACGCTAACCGATATTCATAAATTGAATTCCGATATTTTTTGTTCAAATTTATCATAACGCATACGATATAATCATTATACGAAAGGGCCCATTATTAAAGTGTGAAATTTCAACGGTTAATCGCTTAAAGGTGTGAAAATACCTAATTTAACAGTATTCAATATAAAAATCGGCACATTGTTTTTTGTTTCTATTTATTCCTTTATAAGGAAAAGGCAAAGGTACAAGATCATGCAGCCATGTCTGACGTTTGCCACTTTTCATAAAACGCTCTAATTGTGGCCTTTTGATTAAAGCTTCCTTCCCAAGGGAGTGGTTGGGAGTTCTCAGATTCACACCCCGTGTCATTATTTTCAATACACTCCACTTGTATGCACAAAGTATATCACGGAAAATGCCATCAAAGTTACATAATATAGAGAATCAAATACTTACTCCAAGGTAATTAATAAATTATACAGAATACTACATGACAAATAAGAATCACACCAAGCACTCCGTGACACATATTTTCATGAACAATAATTTGTGTTTTCTAGCAGATGTCTATTTAGGGATAGTAATCTAAAGAGATTAGGGAACGTCTCATAAACATTAGAATTATCTTAAATCAGTATCGGAATTAAATCGGATTCGATATACGACGGAATGGATTAGTGAAAATGTAATCGTAAACATAAATAACTTTTTTAACTTATATTTTTTAATTTGCTTTCTCTCAATAAATCGGATTAGTAAGAAATGCATTTAATTATTTAACAGTTTATGCAAAGTAAATGTGAAAACGTGTTATTTTGACTCGTGACATTAAAATGTAATCATGTAATCCATGCCTGGTATCAGTAGACATTTTGTCAATCAATGATTTAACTGTTGTAATTAATTCTATCGATTTAGTAAATTCTTTTCTAGAAATAATAACGTATACTGATGATGAGAAAATAGACTGAAAAGTATTTTGTAATTTTAATTTTTAAAACCGAATGTTGAAATATTGACGATTATCATTATTATTCGAATATTCCGAAATATATTTTGACTGCCTAAGTATAATTCAAGAGAAGATTCTAGACTGGTAAAGACTACTGGTGATGGAACGCTTATCCAACAAATTACAATACTTGTCCTTATGTTATAGAAGAATCATTCTTAATAATAAAAAAAACGATTGTATTAATGTAATTAATTAAACTAATTGTTAGCATTAATAATCATCACTGCACAAATCTTTTCTAAGGAACAATATGTCTTGCCTTTATACTATTATGATGTAAAAAATATAGCATATTATTTTAATGTGAGTAGAACAAAAAACTTAATCGCCAGACAGCGTGCCGCTTCAATCTTTAACCTAATTTACATCGAGCTACAAATTAAGCAATAGAGAATATAATATCCATATTTCTTTTATTATATTATTAAATAAAAAAGACCAATAATAAATAAAGAGGTCCATATGCAACAAGTAAAATACTTTGTCCTTTTTTAATCAATAAACTAGATCAATTTATGAAGAAAATATTCTATAGAAGCTAAAAATAATGTTCACAACATTATATATAACGGGATAACTGCTATCAGTAACGTAACAATAACTTGTTAAATAAATAGTTAAAAAGAGAAAACTTTACATATTCACACTTTATTATCACATGTAACTTTAGGTTCGTCTATTTTTTAAATATTATTTAGCAATATAAAATGTTTAAACACTATTAAAACGATTTGTTAATCCAAATAGAAATTAATTACGTAGACTGTCTTGATTTAAAGTTCGGTTAAGAAAAATAACCTATTAAATATCGTTCTAGAATTATAAATATTTAATTTAAAACCATCAATCAATTAGAATATTAATTTCCGGCAAATCGATTAAATTGCAAATATCAGAGAACAGATTATAGCTCCGTGTTATGTTGAACATCTGGACGACCGTGGTATGGGAATGGAGGAAACATAACCAGACTAAAAAAAAAACTAATAAGCCACTATTAAAGATCGTATCGTACAAAAAGTTTCAAACAAATAAATATATAACATTCGCAAAAAAAACAAAGCAACAAAAATTAATGAGCTGCAAAACTGGATCAGTTACTTCCTTGACAACTACAGTTATATTGATAGGTTTATGTTTCCAGTAAAAACTGGCTTTCTTTTGCGTAATTAACATGCAAATATATCATCACTTATTCGGAATACGGTCATTATTATTTTTTTAATACAAATTACGCAATCTTTTTCGTATCTGCACGTTTATAATCATAGATAAATAAATTAGTGTCATACAAATATAGGTTCAATTGTTTATTTAAACAAGGCTTATCTATTATATTAGCTGTATGCCCGCGGTTGTGCCCGCGCCTCTCATAAATTTAACCGCGTGATATAATTTGTATTATATTATTACATTATATTATAAAACTACGATAGTGTTAAATTCCTCAGAGTATGATGAGAAAGTTCGGGAATTATGATTGGACGTCTATAAATCAGTAAACTACAACCCGACAGCGAGAGTGAATCAGCGTATACGTGCACTTATAATAGAAAATGAAGAACTATTTACGGAGAATGAGTTCGAACATTTATTTAGACCGAAGAATGTACAACTACCGAAATTATATGGTTTGCCAAAAACATACAAATGCAACATCCCATTACGACCTATAGTCGGCCAGATATGATCTCCCACTTACAATCTTGCTAAGTTTGTTGCAAGAGTGTTGCACCATTAACAGACAAATCTTCGTCCTTCGTAAAGGATTCTCGCCATTTCGTGGAAATTTTTAAGGGGACGAAATTGGGACCTGGCGTGATTTTGGTAAGTTTCGACATTGTATCGTTATTTACCAACGTTCCCATAGTAGAGTGCCTCCAGGTGATAAAATGATTGTTAGAGCGATATAAACTGCCATCTCAGTACATCACGGTACTAAAAAAACTGTCTCGACGGAAACTACTTTCTATACCAAGGACAGTATTATCTCCAGATTGATGGAGTAGCCATGGGGATCCCAGTTGATCCGGTTATGGCAAATATCTGGATGTAGCATTTTGAGGAGAAGGCCTTGACCTCTGGACCTTTAGTACACCTATGTAAAAGGTATGTAGATGACATCTTTTACATTCTAAAAGGTAGTAAACATGACGTCGAAAGACTGCTAGACCATCTAAATTCTCTTTATAATAAAACTAAATTTACTGTGGATATAGAGAAAAACAGATCACTATCTTTCCTTGATGTCACAGTAGTGGTGAGGCCAGACGGCTCCTTAGCGCACTCAGTATACAGAAAACCTACACATACTGATAGATACCTCCACGCCTCCTCACACCACTATCCCTGACACCTTTTGTCGGTCGCAACATCTTTGATCAACAGAGCTCACGATCTTTGTGACTCTGAGCATTTAGGGGAAGAGTTAGATCATGTTCGTGAAGTAATATAAAAAAAAACGGGTACAGTTTGAGTTGATGGCAACCCAGACGTGTGCTAGGAAATAGTGTCCGGGAGTGACGGATAAAATTGGAACAGTACTGAAGAAATACTCCATTAAGATTGTATACTTTCCGTTCACGAAAGTTCAGAATAATCTACGTTCACCAAAAGACACTATACCATATCAGACCCCAGGTGTTTATAAAATTGACTGCAGCTGTGGTCATAGGCCAAACAAACCGGACAATCGCAACAAGAGTCAAGGAACACATAGCTGCAGTCAAAAACGAACAAACACAGAATTCGGCCATCGCAAAACACCTACTGGAAGAGGGCCCCAATCACTCGATCGAACAACATAAGCCCAAAATCCTCTCCACAGATCGCTGTTACTTTCCTAGAGTGGTAAGCGAAGCGATTGAAATTAAAAAAACACAAAAATTTCAGCCGGGAAGGTGGATTAAATTATCTTCGGCGTGGAATCCAGTGATTGCAAAACTAATACGATACACTCACATACGATCGACAGAGTTTAAAGTGGATACAATCAGTGTATTGTGTCAAAATATAATTAATGACCACAAACAAACGAGATTAGTTTCCCATAATTACCCCACTCACGAAGATACCGCAACACCTTAGTCGTCTCGTGACCACGGCCTATGTACCAGGCCGAAACGCCAAGAACATAACAAAGTAAGTGCGCGTTTTAGGCCCGACATATTAATAAATATGAGTAAAAAAGTGTTATAATTTGTATTTTTTTGTATACGAAACAATAATTATTTCTTAAACAAAAGTAGGTACCCTAAGTTATGCGGTGTAACTTTAGCTACCTACCAAAAAAGTCCCGTCAAAATCGGCTCAGCCGTTTCGGAAATTACCCAGAACAAACAGACAGACAAAAAATTTCACAATTGTGTTTCGATATAGGAATCGTTATACATTCATATCTATTCAGTAAAAAAATGTTATTTTGACATTACAAACAGAAACTTCAATTTTATTTATATTAGTATAGATAAAAGGCTTACTTTTTCTAATACGTAGATTTAAAGGACATTTTAATATGATCAGACCGTGGCAGAAATACCGCCTCTATAAAACTACAGTTCCAGAGAAATCTGGAAAATACGCTCTAATCACAAAACAAAAACGAGGAAAGAAAGAAGAAATTGAAGCGGTATATTATCTATAGTATAAAGAATAATATATAAAGACGTAAAATTGAGTTTTTGTTTGTTATGAATAAACTCGAAAACTACTGAATCGATTGTGAAAATTCTTTTCAAATATGGAAAAGTATATTTTTTTAATTAGAAATTTGTATGTACCCGTGCTAAGCCGAGGCGGGTCGCTAGTATTATACACTTTAATTGTCACACTCGTTCGCTAAAAGTCAATGTCGTTCTAAGTAAAACAGTTTATTTTTCTTGACCCCTAAGTGTGTATTAATTACTGTAAAAAGTCTTACAATTAGCTAATTAATCTTAGTTTCAAACGACAAGGTGGACTTACATTTTGAAGTTATAACTTAGTAGTAATTACTAAAGCTCGAAATGTTTAGAGTTGGCTTAAAATAGTTACTCATTATAAACACGTTTTGTGGTTAAAAAAAATAGGATCCATTGGGGGGATTGGCGACAGAAGTGAAAACGCGAAACTATCGAAAAATGTTATTTTTAATGTTCAAATTATAGTATCAATTACTATAATTTCACAAATAGAAAATTAAAATTCAAAAATTTATAAAGCGCCAGCATTTGAACCCCAGCTTACACTTGACATACTGTATCATGTTGGCAGCTGACGTCATAGAATTACATAAATCTATAAGTTTTTACCGAGAATCGCTCAACGCGGCTAATTAAGTTTTCACTTCAAAAATAGGTACTCAGTTAGTCCTGTTAGCATACATTTTTGTTCTATCGCCGCCGTTTGTATAAACTAGTTCGATCTATCTTATCTGTGTTCAGATACAAACTGTTCATATTTTACTTAAACGCTACTGGATCTTGTAGTTAAATTGTATAAAACGCACTTATCAGGCACCGGATTAGTGTACTTATTGATCCTTTAGCGTACTTGTGCTTTGATATCTCTTCGATGAGTGAAGGTATTATAAGCAAATGTAAAATGTATGAAAATATTTTTTTTTACGTGGGAAAATGCATTTACGCATGTTACACTTAAACCCTGTGGTGTAAACGAATAAAAAAGCAGGGAATTTGGGTGACAAATTTATTTAAAAATAAAAACAAAAAAAAACAACCAGAACAATAAAATTAAACTAGAGTCATCTCACTCGGCGAAGTTTGAATGGTATGTACAATATCCCATAGCGTGGGATGTCAGGGCTTAACTTATTAAAATAAGAGAGAAGTGAATTGAAAGGAAAAGTTCATACATGATGGACGATCAACAACTAAGTTAAAATAAAGCTAAATAAAATAACGGTGGTCCTTAGCTGCTGGGTCGAAGACTACACGCGTAGATCCGCAGGGCTCAACACTGTGACTCAGTTATCCTCAAAAGCAGATCTTGAACTGCTGACTGAAGGGGGAGGGCGACTAGACGCCAGTCAGCTTATCTCACTCAGGGGGCTTTGACTTAACCACGTCAAGCCAGTAAATTAATAATTCAAATAAAAAATCCCCTACATCTGAAACGCGTCGACAAATACTAGTTATACATTTGCAACGCGGTAGGGTTGATTTTATTAAATGTGAAAGGTGGGCAATGAACAAATATAAATAACCAAGAATAAAAAAGACCACGTATACTTCACAGGTTTTAATATGAATAAAATTCTTGGTTATCACGACGTAAGCAAGACAGATCGACAAAAGAAATTTAATACTACTGATTTTAACAATTTGTACGTAATATTCTAAAGTTTATAGAAGCTAATAGATATTTGAAAATGTAAAGGTGTTTGACGACAATAACTATGCGAGTCAAACACGTGTTTTCCACGATAAGAATCTAAGCCACGATGTGGTTCATTCTTGACGCGGTTTGTGATATCTCCGCGGTGCCGCAATAAACTAGCAGCAGACTTATTGGTGGTGATCACCAGCACCACATAGTACAAAATACTGGGGATCTTCGAGGCACACCCAAGTCGGCAAGACGAAAAAAAAAAATTACAGAGCCCGAGTTATATTTTTTACCAGAACTGTCAAATCGTTGACATTAAATTCGAGCCATTTGAGCCGACTCGGCTGTCATCCGCATAACAGCTCCTCAAAAGGATTTGAAAATATTATATATCATTTGGTTATTACATTAATAATTAAATTTTAATAAACGGATATGATTTTTCAATATTATTAACAAATATCAGTCACTGATAAAAACTATAATGTTTAAATGTCGAGTTGGAAGAGGTGCTGATTCTACAATGTGACACGCCGGACTACTGTAATCCGAGAGTAACGTCTTCTTTATTAGAGTTGCCAGGGGGTGTGAGGGCTTGCCCAGAATACACACCAAAACCCTAGGGTACGGTATTAGTATGAAAATAATTCTGCCGTAGTATTATTATTTTTACCGTATAGAAGACCTTAGCGCTTTGTATAAATACACTAAGCCTCTAAGGTAGTGACTTCCAAGTGATGTTGGCGGAACACAGCTATTGGCGTTGGTGACAGATATTATTAGAAAAGCTCCTACCACCAGGTTATGGTATCCGGGTGATAGATTCCTTTAACGAAAGTTGAAGTTTATTATAGAGTTGGTTAGACATTCCATTGCACTGGGGAAGCCGTCGGAGGACTTAGTCTTGGCTGACCGAGACTAGTCCATTTGCGGGTTAGGGACTTGACCTTCGAGCCGGGTCATCCGTCCGGGGGGTATGTCGCGGTAGTTAAGCTTTGCGATCCCGTGTTCCCCCATCCCCTTTGTGTGACGGTAGAGACGATCAATCATAGGGTTTAGTGGGTATTCGCCATGGTCCTCTTCCCTAGTGTTAGTCCCACACACCCTCCCTGCCCCCGCATGGGAGGCAGGTGCCTAAAAGCATTTTTCTATGAAAAAAAAGTGGATTCGAACCTACATCTATCGTCGTGGAATACGACCGCAATTACTATCCGAGCCATCGACGCATCGTATTCTTTTCATTTATTTCGTTACTAACATTCATAGTAAGATTACCCTCACATATAGAGTACTCTAAAAGTAGCTGGCACTTTACAATAAATATCTTTAAACTATGTCCGAATAGTTAAATTCAATCATAAATCACGCTTTCTTATCGTCTTGGTATAGTCATAAATATCGAAACATAAATAAATTTCGTCTATTATGCAAATATCTTTATAGCACTTTAAAATTTGTATTTTATTGTACGCACGAGGAAAACCAAAGTTTATTTTCTATCAAATACGAACCCTTTTATCTATATATATACACACTGTTTCAATTTTCACACGTAAATTTGAATCTGTCTCTTTCGTTTCTCGTAAGTCGGAAGAGACGAGACGTTGACGCCTCCGACATTCCAATACGATATAATGAATTCTTGTGACTGTTTGTCAAAACCATGAAGATCAAGAGATAGTGGCACCAATAAAAATATAATGACTACATTATTATATGCAATAAAAAGAAAACGTTTGCACGTCAATTCTTATTATAAATCAACGGCCGTGTCATTCTTGACAATTTGTCAAAATTTTTGATTTTGTGCGGACATATGGTAACACTACTTCTTCATTAGTTTAATGATACGCTTACATGAGTGCTATAGGTAAGACTGGCAACCTTAATAATACCTGGACGATATTCAGATGTATCGCTTTTAAATAACAATACGGGAAAATAATAGTCGGCATTATTGTATTCTGTTATCTATACTAATAAATTATATTTAATATGTGTCTATTTGTAATGTCATTTTTTTTATTAAATTGAGACCTACACCAAAAATACAATTTTTTAAATTTTGCCTGTCTGTTTGTTCTGGGTAATCTCCAAAAGCCTAGACGGATTTTGAAGGGTTTTTTTTGGTACCTGAATATACCTGAACTTACTCTGGGTAACTTAGGGTACTTTTAATTTTCGAAAATAATTAGGGTTCCGCGTAAAAAATGTAAACATATTTTTTTTATATATAAAATCCCATTCAATGCACAGTTTTCCGGCAAGTGCTTGAATTTATAGAAATATTTTACTTTATCTTAGAACTAAAAAAAATATTAGGGTTCTAAATAAAAAACTAAAACACAGTGAAGAATATATGAAACGCGGGCGGAACCGCGGGCACAAAGCTAGTGTATAATTTAACAAAGTTCAGTAGTGTCTACGTAATTTAGAAGGATTGAAGTCAAGAAGTGGGTGAAGAAGTTTGAAGAAATGGGATCGACACTAAATGTGTAGACGGTCGGCGAACCACGGACTTCATGGAGTGACGAAAACGTGCAGAGAGTTTCGGTTTCAGTTCGACGCAATCCTGATTTATCGACGCACAAACGTTCAGCTGAATTAGGAATGTCGCGCACAATTTTATGTCGTATTTTGAAATTGCACCCAGACAAGATTCAGTTAATACAGGAATTAAAACCTAACAATTTAAATTTGCGCAAATTGTATGCTGAGACAATGTTGGCTTATTTTCATAACTTCAACTACATCTTATTTTCTGATGAAGCCCATTTTTATTTAAATGGGCACGTCAATAAACAGAACTGTGGATACTGGAGTAGCGAAAATCAGATAACTAAACATCAAAGATCCCTTTCATTCGCCCAAAGTAACTGTATGAGCAGCAATTTCAGGTAGAGGCATCATTGGGCCCTATTTTATTGGAGATAATCGCGAGTGAACGGTCATTGTCACTTCTATTGAGCATGTGAGAATGTAACGACATTTTCTTTCAGCACAGCTACATCAATTTGCTGGCTAAAATCGCAATTCGTAGTTCCAACAAGATGGAGCCACTTCCCACTTCCCCATGAGTCCTTGCCTGTCGTAAATGAGACATTTCCGGAAAAATTGGTTTCTCGGCGAAGCGATATCCCATGGTCATCCAGGAGTCCCGATTTCACTCCAGCGGATTTCTTTCTATGGAGGTATTTTAAGCAAGCAAGCAAACAAGTAAAGGCATATTTAAAACATTACACAGTTTCAATTAAAGACAAAGATAAGATTAGAGATGTCAGCAATCTCACAGTCTTTATGCAGAAGAGTATTGAAAAACTTTCGTGCTCGTTTAGAAGAATGTTTAAATCGCGACGGTAGTCATTTAAATGATATAACTTTTAAAAATTAATTTCCAGTATCTTCTTATAACATAAATAAATACTTTTTAAGTACGGCATATAATTTTTTGTTTACAATTATTTTTTAATGGAAACGAACTCATGGCCCACCTGTGCCATTGTAATTATATTTGAGACCGATTAAAAACGACCATGAAAAAAAACTTTAAATCAAATGAATTCTGGGATGCCTTGCACTTGTTACATTTTCATATTCTGAATACTTTGTTTACAGTATTCTCTTAAATATTTAATATTTCATTTAAAGTATTACAATGTTAGCTATCGAGTTACAGACTACCAGGCAGATAGACAAATTAATAAAAGAAGTTTAATTCGGTTGAAGTTCCTTCTCCCAAGACAAATAAGTCAATGAATAAGCTCTATGCTATAAGCAAGTTAGATTATTAGATTACTAGATGAAAACCCGGCTTCGTTCGAGTGAAATGTGACTCATAATACACAATCTTTTACAAAATGTACGTGAATAAGAACTGTAACTTTACTGATACGTATGAATTGGCACTGATACGTGTGAATCGGCCTTTACGAACTCAAGATGGCATCCAAGTAGCCAATATGGCGACTGCCATTTGCACCATTAGAATATTTTTATGTTTTGTTATTCAGGTAAGATTTCAATCGAGTCTACCGGACCCCTCGACCGAATTATTAATATAGATTGTGGGAGTACTTGAACAATCTTCTAAACAATCGACATCACTACATTAACCAAAACTTTAAATAATTCAAGTAAATTAATAAAGCGCACTAAGTAGCCTATATTAACATTCTAAGCTTATTACATGTCACTTACAAACGCTCGTAGTCTGTTCTCCAAGGAATTAATATTGATTGATTGACGACATAAACATTTAACGGGCAGTGTTAACTGCTCATCAATCAAAACGATCAAGCGGTCCTGATAGTTTAAACTGGAGAAATAGTACACATAAACTCTGCGGTGTCTTTTGTACAACAAACAAACACCTCCGCTTAGACGGAGTCAAAATTGAAACCTTATGTATATTAAGTTATTACACAGTAATAAATCTATACTAATAAATAAAATTGACGTGTCTGTTTGTAATGTCTAAATTATTTTGTTTTACTAAATAGATATGAATGTATACACGATACCTATACCAAAAATTCTATATATATTCTATATTTTATCTGTCTATCTGTTTGTTCCGGGTAATGTCCAGAACAGCTGGATGGATTTTGACGGGACTTTTTTTGGTAAAAGCTGAAGCAAAATCTTAAAAGGTCTAGTTTTTGATAAAGCTAGTTTAACAGTATTTTATAATTAATTTCTTAAACAAAAAGTTGTTATTTAATCACAAATAAGAAAATAATATCGCCTCTATGCATCGACTGCAGACAAATGAATCTCGACCCGTAAACTTGTTAATCTCTTAACCTCTCTATGAGTATTTCAATGAATATCATTAAACTCTGAGGTTCAGTTTTTATAGAATGAATTTGACCTATCACTATATAAGTTATAAAAATTATCATTATGTTAAAATTTATTAGCCGCTCATAATATAGTAGTGCTGACAGTCAAATTTACATTCTGACAAAACGCGACTTATGTTATAAATTGTTTTGGTACGATTTTAAATTGAATTGAAATTGAAAAAGAAACAATAGAACAACGAAATAGATACCTAACTGAAAGAAATTTCTTTGTATTATATTATATTACTAGCTGTGTGCCCGCGGTTCCACCCACGTTCCATACATTTTTTCAGTTCGTAATACAGTTTTGTAAATATTCATTGGAAAATATTCTTTATATACATATGTATATATATATATATATATATACCTGAACAATAAATGATATAGACTTAGAATGTCGATTTTGAAATGTTGATTATGTTAGAGAAAGTAGCGTCTATAAAACGTCTTCTTCTTCGTAGTCTAATGATTTCTGAACACAGCGGGCGTGACGGAACGCCAGTGCGATTGAACTATACCTTACTATAGCTATATATTCTAGTCAGGTCGCGTCGACGCGATGTCTTCAGCCTACAGCTCTTCTTTTTTATTCGGGCTCAGAAAACGACTGCACATTATCTGATGTTAAATTAAGTACAATACAAGAACAATGACGACCGCCGATTGTTGAGAATTTGTCAGCAGTCGCTATCATCTACTTACTTCTAGGTAGGTCTGAATCTACACTGGCTGATTCCAGAACACAATACGCTGAAACATATTACTATGGCGAGCTCTTCACCATGTGTTTTGTGGTCTGAGCTAAGTAGACTGCTAAATCCTTACCTCCCGACAATAATTCGATAGTTCAATGTTAAAAAAAAATAAAAAAAAATTTTTGAAGTGAAAACATATTTGGCGCCGTGAAGCAATTATCAGTAAGGCCACAAACCTACAGATTCGCGTACCAATGCTATGACGTCAGCCGTTAACTTGCTACAGTATGTAAAGTATAACATGGTGTTTAAGTGCTGGGGCACTCAGACAAAAATACTAAACCTAATACTTACGCAGCTTATGGTATGTTTTGATAATTAATTAATTAACTATATCATAATCTACGTAAGTATTGCTCAGAGCGTAAATAGGTGTAAAAACCAGACTAATGTTATAAGTTAAATTTGGGTTATGTTAATAATTTCATTTATTTATGAAATTTAAACATTAAAAAGCAGTTTTTTTACAAAGTTTCGAGTTTTCACTTCTGCCCCCGATGCTGCATAGTTTTTTTTAAGTGTTTTCAAAACATAATTGATATAACTTGTAATTGTTATTGTTAAAGTCAATGAAAAACTTGGAAGTCTGAGAAACGTCTAAAAACCTATAAGTATAAATTACGTGAAGTCACAGGTGTTTCTGACAGTGATATAATAACACTGGTCTACATTGGTTTTGTTGATCTAGAAATAAGATTGATCTTGGATATATTTATGCTCACAATTCATGAAACTATCAATGATTTTGTAAGATTTGCCCTCGTTTACTTTTAAATCTTTATTTTCATTTTACATTACAAAAATAGGAAAACAAGAAACAAAATAACAGATTTATTTATAATGTGTAACGTGTGGTGTCGGCCAAGAATTGTACCACCCCATATCATTCCCGCGGGTGTCGTAAAAGGCGACTAAGGGATAAACCAGGAGATGGGCAGCAGCATCCTCTGAGTACCACAAACACGTGTCTGCGATCACCAACCCGCCTGTCAAGCGAAACGATTATGGCAATCACCTCTCTAATATACGCTGGATGCGGGTGCCGCAAGACCGTTTGTCGTGAAAATATTGTGGTGACCTATGTCCAGCAGTGGACGTCTTTCGGTTGAATGGATGGGTGGATGGATTTATAATGTCAGTTTTGCTTTGAAAAATTAGGATCCATCGAAGTAAATTGTGAGGAAAATGTCGAAAACATATGTTATATTCCATAAAACACCATTAATGAGCTTTTCGTTTATAATTTTTCAGGGGACAATATCTTTTTAAAGACCAGCTGTAATCTGCCATCATGTGACAATCCCATCGACCCTGATACATTTCCTCCATCACGTTTAGATACCGATGGAACCGTTCTCCCTGTTCCTCACTAAAATTTCCTAAATTATCTGGAAATTTATCCAGATTTTTGCGGAGATAGTGTCCTCTTAACTTGATACTCATATTTGCTCCTAAATTCTGAAAGTTTGTTGATATGTTTTGTACAATTTCTTCATAATTTGGTGCCTAGGTAACTCAACTAGGAAATTTTTTCGACTACAAACACAAAACTTATCCAAGCTTTACTTTCCGAAACAGTCATAACTTTAATAAAATGTATGTCTTTCACCAATTGCCGTATTCGAAGACCATCAAATATTCCACCTTTCAACTTTTTAAAATATAAGATATGTAAAAATCATAAAAACAAGATCACATTCAGTACAATATTTTCGTAATTTGGGCACGTGAAAACATAAAAATTCAGGGAAACAAAAAAAAATTTTTTTGCTGTAGAGCTGTGTAAACTGATGATTTAATTGAAAATGTATTTTCTCATAATTTGATATATTTCAGGGTTATTTTTATAGTAATCTTAAACAATAAACGAGATGAATAATAAGATCCTAAAGCGAGGAACTGTGAGACGATTCTTAGTGTTATTATATTATAAGAACTGTACTAATAAAATCATAGATCGTACAGGTATCGTAAAAATTTTGAAAACAACATTCAGAACCAATGAACTGAATATTAGAACGCTGTTTGTGTGTTTATAAGTATAAACTACAAGTCTCTAGCACATAAAAGTATCGCTGTCTAGTAGCAATGCGAACTTACGGAGTCTAATAAAAGCACGCTACACAAACATCGCTCCCGTAATAATAATTTACGAGTAAATTTTTATTCTAAAGTCAGCGTAAAAATACATTCCGTAAGTGCTTGTGAAACCCTAAAAATAATGTTTTATAGCAGTGCGAGTTTTTAGTTTGAAACTCGTTTTTAAATTTAATTTTAAACTATGATATAACTGTAACACATATTTCAGAAAAAAAGATTTTCTCGAGACATAAAACCATACCTAAAGATATCTCATATAAACGATGATACTTGATCGAAAGGCTAAAAATCGATCGCAAATCATTTATAGGCTTGATCCGATAGCATCACTGGATAGCCAGAGACATTTTTAGAGTTACTATTTATCTACAAAAAATAAGATATTCTCGGTCACTTATTTCATTTAAGAGTATTTACGTGTTCCAATTTTACGATAGTTGTTTTATAATGAAAAGTTGCACAAATTAGATATAAGCGATAATGAATTATTGCATACCTCTCTAATGACTTGGTGTTAATGTAATACGTAAGTGTATTATTTTCCCACATATATTTAAGTTACAGAGATGTTTAAACAGTTGATTAACTCATTTTGTAGACTTTTGTTTAGTAAATAACCAGATTGTGTAAGAGTATATTGTGATATTCACACGAAAATCGAATTGGATGATATATCCTTAATTAAATTAGATAATAACGATTTAAAAATCTTAAAAATTTTAAGTCTTGATTTCTTCTACTTAATAACATTAAGTATCTTGCAATATTTTAAAGAACTGCAGTAATTGCTTCGTTACTTCTACTAACAAATTAATGTTAAAACCTTTATGTAGTTACTTGTTACAATTATTATAAACTGTAAGTGAGATAGATTCTAATACAATAAGTATTTATGTTAGGAATTACAGCGCGTAAAAGATTAATTCTTATTGCTTTTCTCCTTGACTAAACTGTAACATATTGTTACAGTGTGAAAAATGAGCACCTAACGCTATGAACACATTTTCAAATAATATGTTCTGAAAAAGAATTTCATTTAAACAAAATACGTTACACGTTTTAGTGATTGAAATACATTATTGTGAATGTATTCGTATAATTTATATTTATTACAATAACTTTTAGACCACAATGAGGAAAACAATACGATAAAACTATTACTACTACATTTAACCGTTACTAAAAATAACTTACGAAAATAAAAGAAATAGTATTAAATAGAAAATTTTGTTTTCTCGTATCCTATATCTAAATTGAATGGACGTAATGTGTTTCAAAAGATATTTATTAAGGTGAGCTATGCAGGTCCGAATTATAGTGGTTGAAATTAGAATCAACATTTACTTCATAAGTAGACAAATTATCCACCTATCTATTTAGCCGAAAGACTAGATAAGGTCTCCATAACGACAAGTCTTGCGTCACCCGCATCGTGCATTCCCGCTATCTTCACCATATAGTCTGTCCACCTTATGGGGGCCTACCCAGGCTGCATCTTCCGGTGCGCGGTAACTATTGGAGAACCCGTTGGCTCCATCAGGGATCGATTCTGCGAGCAATTTGCCCAGCCCATTGAAACTTAAGGTTAGCAATTGTCGGGGCAGTGTCATTCACTTTGGTTCTTCTGCTGATCTCCTCATTTCTGACAAATTGTATGTGCGACAAATAAGAAATTAATGAATAACTTATTGTTACTTACTTACTGACGGTGTATAACCACGACTAGGAAAGCTCTTGAATCCATAGTCAACGTGATATAGTGTCACCGCATGTACTAGTCATTAAACGTATTACACTGCATAATATATAGAACATTTGAACCCTTAGGAACTTTTTCTTCTTTTTCACAAACTTTATCGTAGAGTTTAGATAGGGCAGAAGTTCTATGCAGAATGCAAGCCAAGAATCGTAACACCTTTATAGTAATCCTTGCTGTAGCTACAGTTATTAAACAATCGACTTGAGCGCTTTCCAAAAAACAGAGCGAATCTGTTAAGGTACTTCAGACGAAGAGCATTTAGTCGCAGTCGTCTGCTGGCGAAAGACGTCGCCAGCAAATACCTCAAGTTGCCGAAGGGATTGTACCCGTTAAGAATAAAAGCAAGCCTATGTATCCTCATCCATTCAACGGAAAGTCGTCCACTGCTGGGCATAGACTATGTCTCAGTACCGTAAGTCATCACTGGCAACACTGGTCGAAGAATTTTATCTTGAAACACTGCGGTATATCCCGGTCATAGCCTATGTTATTATATGCCTATTTAATAATTCTAATTTCCTTTTTAAGAAAATCTGCGATACGGACCTGTAAAATCTAACCGCTATTGAAATATAAACGTAAACAGATGACGTCATCCGACTGGAAGTATTTTCGGGTGCACGGTGTACCCAGACGTCCCAGACAATCACTTTACGACCCGTGTGATTCGATTTTGAAATTTGTTACTGCCTCGATGCTTTCGCGAAGCTGCGGTATTCGTTTCCTGTTATTCAGTGACAACGGATGTTTCAGATCTGTAAAAGAAAAAGTATTATTTTCTATTTACGTCATGTCAATTTAATTTTTTTTTCTTCGGAAATTAAAGATCTAAGGGATTACCAAATCCAGACTAATCAATAAATAAATGTTTGAGCATGGTTTATACAAAGGAGTATTGTTTGATGGTTTATAAATTATGTAACCATTCATAAAGGTAGGCTTTTCTTTACCGAATACAACGAAAGTGTATTTCTGGATAATCATGACGTGGAATAAATAATGAATGAGGGTGGAGCTGCTTACGTCAGAGTTATTGGCTTCATGCCAGCACTGAAAAACTTGCCCTGGAAAAATTATCCAAATGTTAAAGTTCAGATATCGGAGTCTACATTTAACATTTACGGAAATAGCTTAGTTAAGTGTACGCTTAAATTATCGGTTTAATCCCACTATATTACACCAGATGTTGACTGACAAGGTGCTAAGATATTCATAGATTTTGAATATCTACTGATCGAGGTTTTCAATTTTAAAAAAAAAAAACCATGTACAATTTGTCACGTCTATAAATCGCTTAAATATTTTGAATACAATGTTATTTTATCGCTACATTGTAAATTACTAAATAAAAGCACTAGGAAGACATAGACCATAGATGAGTTAGAACTACTTTTAGCGACAGTTATTTCTTATGATATTAGCCATGGTCCATCCTTACATGTAACTTATAATTACATATATCCAATAAAAATATATTTTATACACGTTTAGCAAACGAGTGATAGAGGTACGTATGAATGAGTTCCAGAGCTGGCCGGCAGCCAAATGTCGGGACGAAATGCGTAGGCGTGTCTACAAGACGCGAATACAATCTTGCAAAGGTTAAGGGTGAAAAAAATAATGCCACGAACCGCTTTCTGGTAAAATTGACTTTATTAAAAACAACTTTCATCTCGTACATAATACTCCGTGGGCGATGGATAGCTTATTTGGCTACTGAATGACGCACGTTCATATTGTTACATAATACTGAAAATCATTTGGGATTGTATAAGTCACATTAAATATGATGCAGTGATAATGTGGTTGTATACTACATAGATGGGTGAAGGTTACTCGTAATACAATCTACCTATCTTATTCTACAATAAGCCAGAACTTTGGATGAAGGAGAGCTATAATGAAACTATAGCATTTTCTAATGCCTAGCTGGCTAGCTACTATCCTCAAATTTGAAGAAGATCCCAGGGTCCTTAGAAATGTTCCTATAGGATCATTTGAAAGCCATCACCATATAGTGTATTTGTTGTATATTTGATTACAATATTTTTGTGGTATATTTTTCATTGGTGTTTCAGCATTTACAATAATAATAAAACCTACTAATCTATTGACTAAGAGATTACCCTTGTACTAGACAATTAGGAGTAAATTTATTTAATTTCTTAAACGAACGATATTATTAATAGTATCAAATATTTATAATAAATTACGCAGAGAGATAAATCAATATTCGACACAACACTTGTTTCCACAAGCTTCTTTAAGAATTACGTGCTTTAATGATCTCTTTTAAGCTTTTATTTATTCCGAGTATACCAAGTTAATTGATCGAGATTAATAGATTAATGTTACGATAATACACAATTTGAATTATAGAAATAGTCGATTTTTTAAATAATTATCTTCTTGTAAACACTTGTCTCAGTGCCAGGGATTTACATACAACCAAAATAATAAACCAACTATATTAAAGAGCTCCGTTAGTATGAAACTGGAAACAGACAAGTTTTGTTTGTGACGTTCCATTTGTAAAAATGTATGAAAATAGTACAATTAACCGTCGTGTGCAGTGGACACCGTCAATGAAAAGTGTGTCGACGACGGAGCCAAAGTGTCGCCGTCGCCCGGCGTAGTCTACCCTCGTTAGTTAGAGTACGGCTTGTTTTGAATTTCGTCAGATTATTCAATTTGACTAAATACGTACATGCATACCTTTGGTTTATAAAAATATATTTATATACAATGTTAAATGAATTTTTCGCATTGTTCACATAGTTTAATGATTAATATAATGTAATCAGTACTGAATTTTAAACTTACAACGGAAATCAATTACTTGTGATTTGTTTTACTAGTAGCGGGTAATTGGGCTGGGCATATAGCTCGCAGAACCGATGCGCGATGGTGCCAACGTGTTCTCGAATCGCTACTACGCTGGAAAAACGTAGCATGGGTAGGCCCCCCACAAGGTAAATCGACGACCTTGAGAGGATCTTGAAAATCCACTGGATGCGGATGGCGCAAGTCTGGTCGTAGATCTTTGGCGGAGACCTATGCCCAGCAGTGGACGTCTTTCTGATGAATGGATGGGTATTTTGATTCCTACTGTTATATTATGGTGTTCGGAACGCTTGAGTCAGCAGTCGTAATCGAGATAAAAAGCAAGTTGGTTGTCCGTGGTATAAATTAAATGTATTTTTATTTATAAAGATTTTTAGATTGTCTATATAAAAAAGAACTTGGCCGGACTGAAATTCGTACTATTGTTTTGTCCGTAATGTTTTTTCCATAATCGGTATGTATTATTAGATAATATTTTCGATAAAACTGCATGCAGTAAAGTTTTCAGTAACTACTCGTATATTCAGAGAGACCAAGTTACATCGGTCGTACTGTCATTTTCAACAACGTCTACTGTGGTATTACATGAAACTAAACCTAATACTGTGTATTTAAGTAAACTATACAGTTTGCCAAAGATTTTTAAGAGTTTTCCGTTACACTAAAAATAAAACAAACTATCGTAATAAAGTAATAGTATCGGTTTATTCAGACAGTCAGTGAAACCATTTAAGCTGTTATTTCGGATTCGAATCAAGAACGGTGCCAATTTTTGTGACTAGACATTTGATGTTCAATATTTGAGTGTTTGTATCCATATATATTTCTGATACATAAGAGAGATATGTCTATTTAGTGCTGTAATTTATTGATATTAACTAAATAAATATCCAAATAATAGAGCAACCGAATCGTAAACTCTTTAGATTTCTCCTTGCAGTATTTTTGTGACCTTCTAACTATGAGGATGTTTATTTAAAATTCATATAAAAGTATTTAAAAATGTATAAATATGTAATATTAATTAAGCCGGCATGATAATGAGTGTTATATTTTAGTGGCCGGTATCGGCTTTGGACTGTACTGTATTTAACGATAGACAAGCAGTAATTTTGTCAAGTTGGTATAATACACGAAATATTTTACAATTTTTAAATAATACTTAAGGCCATGAACAAAAGGTCCCTGTGATTATTTTTTCTACAAACAACAATTTTATTTTGTTTTTCTTTAATTTTTCAACAATTATTTTTTCTTACCAACAAAATTGTGTCCGTTTGTTGTTTTTATGTCATCTCAGAATTTATGATTATTTTATTATTTTCATTGGTGTATAAGAACCAAATTGGTGACTTAATTCCACAAACATTAATTAAAATTTAAAAATTTAGAATTGCTACATCATAGACCAGGATCTCTTCAAAAACATAATTAATGTATGATTTAGAATGAGCTATCTACTATTATTCGTGTATTCTCATGAAAGAAAGACAAGTCAAGAGGCGGTCGTTTGTCCTGGTATGGACATGTGATGCGCAGGGAGAAAGAGAATGTTGTAAGAAAGGTATTGGATATGAATGAGGACGGTTACATGGGAAGGGGAAGACCAAAGAAAAGATGGATGGACTGTGTGAAAGATGATATGCTTAGGAAAGGAGTGAATGCGGAGATGACAACAAATAGAGAGGAATGGAAGAGGAAGACATATTGCGCCGACCCCAAATAAAAATGGGAAAAGGGTAGGGAGATGATGATGTCACGAAAGAAAAATATTTTTCATATCTTTCTTTTTCCAGTAAATACATCGTTCAGTAAATACGTTGACGCAAAAACCGTAAATCGTACACATATATTTTATTAATATAATCATCTCGCCGTTATTTTATTATTCAATAAACATTTTTACTGTCTGTTTTCGCACGTATTTTTCGGAACGATACGTACGTCTGTCTCTATTCGTACTTACGTTTGTAGTCCATTAAACCGAATATAGTCCTCTCAGATGTATGTTCTAATTTTCGTTGTGTCTTTATTGTTGTCTTGTTTTTACTTGTGATGTTTTTATTTATTTTAATTTCGTTTGTTTTGTTTCTGTCACGAAAAATATTTAATATCCTATTGGTTTTTCAAGTATTCTTGTAATTTATATTATTTGTTTATTTAAACGTATTCGAATTTTTTTGTCATTCACTTCATGTGCCTATTTTGATAAATTTCATGAGTGTTCGGGATCTTATTGTGTTGAAAATGTAATAAAGAAAATTTATATGGCCTCAAATTAATTTATCGCCTCTTGCTTCTATTTTTGACACATTGACACTTTATTATTCGTTGGAATTCATTTCAATAATTGAAAATATTCATTTTTAAAGTATGGGTGGCATTTTTTTTGTCTGCTATTTATTAATAATTATTAATAAATTGGTGATACTTTTTATAAATTAATAATATATTATAACCTTTTTTCTAGTCAAACTTATTGAGAATTGTTCACTGTTGCTGAATTTACTTTATAATAATAGAATAACGTTTTTGTAAATAGTTACTATTATGACATATGTATATATATATATTACAATCATAATAAATGGTTACTAACTCATCGCTTTAACCACAATCTCACCTTATATTAAGTGTCGAAATAGTCCAGAATAGTATAGACATTAATTAATTAACATGAACCAGTACCTAGATTTAGTGTGTTTACCGTCCTGGACCACATCGTTATTTAACATCAAGTGAGATTGTGGTCAAAGCACTGAGCCTAAATAGTGTAAAAAACTGATTTTTCATTACCATTAACTCACATTTGACATATTTGAATAAATTAACGAAAGCTATATATTTAAATAATGTAATATATAGTATAACGAATGAAATATAACGTTAAAATACAAAGGGAAATTAACAAAGAAAATATTTTTTGTATATGACAATTCCTAGCTGCAAATTTTACTTACAAGATAATTACAACATTATTTTATACTTAAAGAATTGTAATTACACAGTTTACTTTATATGTGGATATGTATTTCTACACTAATATAAAATACTTAAAACACAGAAATTGTCATTTCTATAATCCGACTTGAAACTGAAGGTTGGGCCATAAAAGCATGTACGTCCCAAACGTGACCACTTTTAGGGGATTAACGTCGATGACGTCAACTGACGTGCTTACACGAGCCGTCGTGACGTACAATTAGGTGAAAACCAAAAAATGATATATATTGTAAGCAGTATAAATAATAATTATATTAATAAATGAAATCGGACTGTTTCTAATAACTGATAAGTTTTTTTATCCCATAATAAATAATTATGTTACTGCATGATAGAAAATAAATATGTAAATAAACAAATCAATGTTGCTTAAGTAAACCGCCATCTTACATTTAATATGGGATAAAAACTTATCAGTTATTAGAAACAGTCCGATTTCATTTAACTAATGATATTACATATTAAACAGTCCTTTAATATATGTATTTACAGCTTACAGCTCTTGATACGAGTGACTTAAACTTATAAGCCATATTGTGCATGTACTTGACACACGCTCCTACTAGAAAGTACTACCCAATGATTTAAAATAATTAATGACATTATAATATCAACATTATTGTAAGCTTTTAATCTCAGACATATTAGTAAATTTGGACATATAATAAAATGGACAGGATTAGGAATGAGTATATTAGAGGAAGTTTGAAAGTGGCGCCAATAACAGAGAAGTTAAGAGGCGGTCATTTATCTTGCTATGGACATGTGATGCGCAGGGAGAAAGAGGATATTATAAGAAAGGTATTGGATATGATTGTGGACGGTTCCATGGGAAGAGGAAGACCAAAGAAAAGATGGATGGACTGTGTGAAAGATGATATGCTTAGGAAAGGAGTGAATGCGGAGATGACAACAAATAGAGAGGAATGGAAAAGGAAGACATGTTGAGCCAAGCTTAAATGAAAATTGAAAAGGGTATGGAGATGATGACATATTAATAAATTTATTATTATGGAAATCATAATAAAAGACGTACATATTTACAGACGTAATATCTCAAAAAAAGAGCTTTCTAAAATATATCTAGTCGGTACTAATTTTCGACTTAAAAGCGTACATAATAATATAAGCGTGCGCAGTATACGACGTGTGTATACAAACTAGGTAGCAATTTAAAGTGATAAACAGAGATATAATACAATATCTAGCGTGTTCGTAAAGCCGTCCGTCCATTGGGCCGGTCAGTAGAACAAACTACTGGCTTGTTTGACTTTACAATTTCACGTTCTTGGAAGGTGTTCCGAGTGCAGGTAGTTTTTTTTCTTTAAACAGCCAGTTGCCGGCACATACCTACGTACGGTGCTCAGTTGAGGTGTTATAGGACATGTAGTCGACAGAAATGGCCAATATATATCTACAAAAAAAGCTCTAATTAAAAAATATCATCAACACCGCCTATTCAATATATTCCTAATTCATACGATAAAATGTTCTATTGCTTTAAGATTTAAAAGATTTTCTAGTAAAGACGAATAACTGATAGCATATAGTAATAACCAATTGCACATTGTAATAGCCGATTGCATCACAATTACATCTAATAAAATTACTGTATTAATAAATAGATCCAATAGATAACCTTTCGGGATAACCAGCGGCTTCTGTCGCTTTATTCGCGGACCCGTATAATGATAATAAAGTCAGAATATTTTCATATCTCGTCGTTCGAAGTTATTTTTCAGTAAGTAACAGACAAAATACATAAAACTCTGTTTCGTTTCAAACAAACAAGTTTGTGACACATGGTTGGAAAGAGGAACACATGGACAATTGTAATTATAAATATTAACATCTATGGTACAAAATATGTACCTATATTGAATTGTTCCCCAGTGCTTTGATTCCAATCTCACCTGATGTTAACTAATGTTTTTTCCAAGATGGTAAACACACTAAGCCTAGGTATAGTCGTTCATAAGCGATGCTGCCTCAACACAGCTATTGGTAGTTAGCGACAGGTTTTTAAGCTTGAGGATGATATCTACCCAGCGGGTATTATTAGAAAACCCTACTATGCCTTGGTTTCCTCATGATTTTTTCTTCGCCGAAAACTGAGGCTGATTTTAGAGTTGTATAGGGGAAATCCAAGCGCACTACCAACTTGCTTTAAAACTTTCTTAAGGAGTACGTTAATTCATTAATAGAAGCTTAACTTTAACCATCATCTCACCATATGTTACATGACGATGTGGTCCAAGATGGTAAACATATTAAATTACTGGCTCTCAAGGGTTGCTTTCGGATTACATATATTGGTAATTGGCGACATATGTTCAACTTTGACGATTAAACTACTAATACAGTAAAATTTGCAGCTAGGAATTGTCATTTACAAAAAATATTTTCTGTGTTAATTTTTTTTTGTATTTTAACGTTATATTTTATTCGTTATACTATATTTTACATTATTTAAATATATAGGTTTCGTTAATTTATTAAAAATATGTCAAATGTGAGTTAATGCTAATGATAAAATAAAATTTAAGGCCAGATTTTGACCAAATTTTGCTGTATCTCTTATATTAGTTTGGTAAACTACAAAAAAGTGTCATTAAAGTCTATATCATATTACAAATCAATTACATTAGATGGATGCAGAAAGTTTTGTAGTTGTACATATCCTGATGACTCCTTGATTGCCTTGTTTTTTAGGTTATAAATCCTATTTTAAACCAAAATTATTTTGTAAACTCCTTGCTTACTATTTAAAATTATTAAGCTTATTTGAAACTATAGTAAAAATGACACTACAATAATAACTGAATTAAGCCTATTTTATTATTGAACATGAATACATTTATATATTAATTTAATATTTTAATTATACTTTATTTAAATAATCATTATTTTAAAAATGTGTCTCCAAAATTGTATAATGTTAGCAACACTAAAGTTCGTCATTAGCATCTATACGAAAAAAGAACAAAAATAATTGTTTGACAAACAGAGGAGGAAAATGTAGTAAATCTGGGGGCACGGCAGTGTCCCCGGCAAGTCGAGCAAAAGCAAAAAAAAAAGCGGCACGACCGTACTATCCTTTTCTAGAAGCATTTCAGGCCATTTTCTATAAGACCTATAACTTCGTTGTGGACAAAACTAGAAGCCTGAATTTTCAGTAACCAAGCAGGCATTGTATAAACATGGTAAATTTCATTAAATTTTAACCAGTAGTTTAATTATTATAACTTGTCCAACTTTCTTATTATAATTTTCTCACTCACTGACTGACCGATCATCAAAACTCTAAGGCACTTCTAGCAGATATAGAAACTTCAAATTTATAATACAATTAGTGTTTAGTATATAAATCAAGGAAAAACTAAAATATTTTGTAATTATGGTCTACTTTTCTAGATACACCCAACGCATAAATAAATGGCCAAATCAAAGATTTTTAATATTGATATGGTCAATATAAGATGTTGTTAGGTTAGTTAATTACGTAATAACTTAAGACAGAAGGTCCCTTAGGGACATAATAAAGTAACCAACTTGGTATTACATGGATCTCACAACTTTTTACGGTAGAAGAACTGAGTTCCGAGAGTTGGTTTTTATTCTAATTACATTATTTTATCTTTGCCTATTTGTATGTAGATACTATTTATTAAAATATATAGATAATATTATATTAAAATAATTCCCAGTCACAGACTGGACTGATTGATTTTTAAACCGACAGTTATTGGCCGGCGACTGAATCTCGGCGCGCTGTTGGGGGCACGAAGTGTCAATCTTGTTGTAAATATGACCGTTTATTTGTTTGTTCAGAATCAGACTATGTGAAGTATCGGAGTATTTTCCTTATTCAGACACAATATAGGTGGCCGCTAAAAATTCGATAAATGACTTTATTATGAACATTAATAGTTATTAATAATAGTCTTAGTGATTAAAATAAATTAACAGTAAAATGTATATTGACAACAAACTTATATTACTTTAGTTTAGTACTATGCTTATAAGAAATAGGTAACAAACAAAACCACATTTTTGAAAAAACCCGCCTATTAAAATAAAGGACAGTGCTTTATGGACATTTCCATGATTTTTTATATTTTTATCTGTATGTCTACTATATGGATTTGGAGGATTATTTTTTATGAAAGTAGTCTATATCTCAGATAAACATATAGGATCATAAATGTTTGGTAAAACTTACCCTAAAGTGATAAAAAATCTGGTGCAAATTAATACGGGAGTTCAGTTAATTTTAAAATGAAATTTATGAAAGTTTGCAGGTAAGTTGTTGTAACTAACAAAAAAAAAGTGTGTGTGTGTGTGTGTGTGTGTATGTGTGTGTACTTATGTACGCACGTTACAAGTTATATTCCTTTGACGTAATAATAGAAAAAACTAAAACGTTGACAGCTAACTTCAGGGTGTTGGTTTATCGTGACGGTGTGCGCGCGCATCGTATGTTGACTAGCTAACTTCAGGGTGTGATTTTTTCGTTACGGTTGCGCGCGCATCGTAAAAATGTACTCTCATCATTTTTCCCTAACGCGTCAAAACAAGTACATATAACTTCAAAAATATTATTCAACATTTTTGTAAACTAAATCTAGAAATACTAAATCGATAACCAATTAAAAATGGCTCATGAAATGTACAAAAACTTTAAATACTTTACATAACATTTATACATAGATACAAAGTAAATGTTATTGACAAAAACCACTCCTGAGGCTTTAGAATAACGCCACACATTTTTCGAAAATAGAAAAAAGAGACGAATATTTTTATTGAAATAAGTCATCATTAGCATGCTTAGTTTAATAGCGACCCTCTGCACATATATCTAATTTGCATTAAAAATACGTAATCCCACGCGAACGGAATCGCGGGCACAGCTAGTTATGCAATAAATACACTATTACGCTCTTGTCTTCTATACAAACAACGTTGTCCGTCTTTTTATTACCGAGAAAATGACTTTAAATGTAGAAAACAATGTGACCTCACATTCCTGAAGTTGTATTACTTTAATGTACACGTTGCTAATCGTGTTCTGTATGCGCCATCACGGTGTAAAAAGTCTCTGGGGCACTAAAATGTCGCTTTTATCAAAACGTTATCCGCTAGCATAATACGCTTTTTATTTTCATCGTCTGACTCAATCAACTAGAAATCTCATTTCAAGAATAAGTCTTGTGAAGGAATTAAAATTAATACAAATACCTAGTAATTTAATTGTAATCATTAGTTTTATTTATTTTAGTTTAGTTAGTTTTATACCAATAGCTTTATTTCAAAATTCAAATGTCCACAGAACATATTGTATTAAATTCATCTAAATGCGGTAGCTCAGCATGACTCATCATAGGCAATTCAAATTACTTCTAAATGATTCTAAACGAATCAAAAAATAATTTATATTGTTAGAAAACTATAAAATGTCTATAGTAAATGTTTTCTACTATTAATAATATAAAAAGGATTCATATAAGAAAATATTATTTCATATAAATGTTTTAGTGCTTTGACCACAATCTCACCTGATGTTTAATGTGACGATATGGTCCAGGATGGTAAACACACTAAGCCTAGATACCTGTTCTCAAGGGATGATGCCGGAACACACCTATTGGTATTTGGCGACAGGTTTCCAAACTTGAGGGTGGTAGCTACCCAGACGGACATTGTTATAAAATGCTACTACCATGCGAATTCGAAATTAAATTAAAACCTTTAGGAATAAATATAACATACAATAATTTGAATATGGATATATTAGAAATTATCTTTTAGATATATCAAGTGAAAACAAAATTGAAAAAATATTACTCATGTAGTTACAATTACAGAGTAGCGCTATTTTAGCTGTTTAACAACTTTTGTGGTCATTCCCGGAGACGCCCAACCAACATGATTCTGTTGAGAATTACCCCCCGTGTGATTTGCATACATTTTATTACTGACCATAAATAATCTTCATAATGCGTGTTGTGATGCGAAAACGTTGCTTTTCAATGGCGACTGGATTCTTCAACAGTGTTGAAAGAAACGTGATTGATCTCGCGTTCCAGAGCTTAATGTATGATACCAATAGAATTTTATGGAGCAAATTAAACGAATTAATGTCGGAACTGATCTAATTTAAGCGCCATTTAAATACTTTAGTGCATCTTAAATATATTGTGTAACATTATATCAGACTTTATAATTGAAACATACTAAGCTTTATTAATACTTTGATGATTTTTATATGTACAAAAAAAACCGGTAGTGTCAATTCGATATATATGGTCCTATTCAATTAAATATTTCAATGTAGAATCATTTTAACTGCTTACATGCGAAAATAATATAATCAGAGTTACACATGATTTTCTTTGAACAATTCACACAAGAGAAACAATTTGTTTGTCATGTACATTAAAATTTCAAAACGACAAATTGTGGTGGCAAATTACACATGTCGGCACTATAAAAACTAACAATACAAAGCAGACTTGATATGGGCAATAAAGTCAGCGAATTCCGCACACTACGACAATTACATCTGAAACAGTTCGTGTAACAGTTTTTACACAGTACGTTCCCTAATCGGGACTTATAAGAAAGGTCTGGGGTTAAGTAGTAATATGATTTTGTTATATGCACTAACACTAATTGCATACTAGTGATAAATAAAATTCGCGTCTGATCCGACCGGGATCGAAAAAAAAAAAAAAAAAAAAAAACGGTTTTATAACGGTATTTTATCGGTATTATTCGGCAATATGCCGTAATGGCGTACGATATAAGCCAATGTTGATGAGTATACAGATATTTAGTGGCTTTTGTTTCTCTATTTACGAACAACAGCCAACGCCGAAGAAGGCAAAGCTATATGTAGCTACACGTATTTAACTAGATGGTGTTAATATAAAAATACTTATCGAACATTCAGATTGATTCACTGCGCTTTCTTTTTCTGTTTCAATAGTATTGCAATTTAAAGTTAAATCAGTCGTAAGTTTTCAAAAAAAATTATGCATGCCGAAATGCGAATCAGAGAATATCGAAAGATTACCTTTTTTTTTTTGACGGGGGGAAATGCATTTACGCACTACCCTTACCTATTGTATTAGTGAGACCGAAGTCCGCCAATACAATAGGTAAGGGGGCACGGAGTGACGAGCTCCGCGCCAGTGTGGGACTCGCTCGGGCGCTAAGCGCCCGGAAATACCCACTAAAACCCCCCGGGGCCGTCCGCTGCATTTGGGATGGGGGCGATACGGGGTTGCCAGGCATGTCGCCGCGTCGCCCCCTGCAGCGAACCCACCGGGGGCCTCGTCGTGCAATGGCCCAATGGGGATGGGGGAGAATATTTCTCAACCCCACCTCTTAACCCACCCTCCCGAAGGGAGGCATGACCCATCGGTCAACATTCCGGGGGCAGGATATATTTCCTACCCCCATAAAACGAAAAGGGAAGAAAGGGACAGAACGGAGGCGGGATCGAAAGATTACCTAACCTACCACTAGTTTTATTATTTGTCAGACCCGCTATATCTTTTTATATATAAGTACATTTAAAGTAGAAGCGATGATGGCGCAGTAGATGGTGCAGCCGGAGTCCGTGTCAATGGACGCGGGTTCGAGCCCACCTATCTAACTCTAAAATCAGCCTGTGCTTTCAGTGAAGGAAAACATCGTGAGGAAATAATAGCATGGTGGTAGGGCATTTTCTAATAATGCCCGCCTGGGTAGCTACCACCATCGAGTTTGAAAATCTGTCACCAAACACCAATAGTGTTCTGGCAGCATCACCTGACAACAGTATCTCTAGGCTTAGTGTGCTTACCATCCTACACCACATCATCACTTATCAGGTGAGATTGTGGTTAAACTTTTTATATTACCTACCCTACTTTATATGTGCATGGAGACAGATTTCTAAAAATAAAGCCAGTCCTGCATTATTAGAAAATGCCCTACCACCATGCTGTGGCTTCTTCACGATGCTTACCTACACCGAAAACTCAGGCTGATTATAGACTAAGATAAAACTTTAACTTTAAACTTACGTGAAAATGCAAATCAGGCAAATTTATAGTAATTATTCTTTTTGACGAATTTCTAATATTGACGGTAACATATACTCAAGCGACTAGCGTAACGTACAGAATGCATATGAGTTATAGCAGCGCGGCGCGTCTCGGTAAGCAATTTGGGGTTCCGCCGGGATTCAGGGTCCGTATGCAATATGTGTGCAATTGAAATCGCTGCCAAAATTGCCATCTTTCCGCTTAGTAATCGTCAACTGATGAAAGGGGTTCGTTGTACTATGTTTTAGATGAATTGATATGATATTAGGAATTGAAATGTTAAAATACTTTTATCCATTTTATTAATTCTAACGATGTTTTAAAATATTATAAAAAATACTCTAAATAAAAATAACCCCTGATCAAAACATACAACGAAATGACATACTAACTGAGAGTTTTAATTTTTTTGCGCTATATCTTTTATTCTTATTTAAGTCTCAGCTTAATAAAACTTACATGTATGATCTCTACACGACTGGATTACAACTACCCACTCTAATGAAATCCCAACGGGGATCGTGCTGCCATAGCGTATGTATATGGTCTAAGGTGTTAAAACCTTTTCGGTAGTCGGATTGTTCGGAAGACTGAAAGTCGTCAAGGCTGTGCGCTTGTCGGTTTGTGAGGGATGTCCAAAACAGCTTATAAACATGACTCAGAAGTGAGATGGGTCTATAAATTTTCAAAAGTATCTTCCTTTTTTTAAAACAGAACCACCATACTTCTGTGCCACACCTACCCTCGAATATAATAAATATAATCGGTTTTCCAGCCACCTTCATCGTATTTGAAAACCTTTCGAATTTCTTATAGGCTGCAGTCCGTGATGTCTTCGGTAAAGCGTCGCATCAATCTAGATTTGGGGCTGTTTAGATTTGGTTTGAGTTTTGTGTCGAAATCTAAAATTAGACACGGATATTTTATTTTATAAGGGACCATAAGGGCCATATAAGGGGCAAAAAAAAATTGTAAAGGCAGTCGCAGAATTAAAAAGATTGGGAACCACTAGATCTTTTAAAAAGCCATAAATACATACAAATAACAACACTGAAGACACTTCTGCTCATGACACGCAGGCACATAGGTCCTGTAAGGACCTTTTTATTATTATTATTGAATTAAAAATTTACGGCTTAGCTAGGTTCAAAATTCCGCGGAATTTTTACACTCAGGTTACGGCCAAGCTGAAGTTCGTACCACTTTGGTAACCCTTGTGCTAGTTAATTTATGCGCTTGAGTGCCTTCAGCACTCACCCCCAAAATCACGTTGAAGCTGTAAAAAGGCCTTTCCACTCAACAGCGTCAGCTAGTTAAAAAAATATATAAAAAATACGTGTGATATAAAATTATTTAACTGCACAACATGTAACACGAATGTAGAGATAATTAAGTGCTATTGCGATTTGCGGTGTTTTCAAATCAAATCAGTTGATTGGTGATAGAGCGTCAACACCATAAAATATAGAATTAGTACAGCTTCCTTACTTTATATGTGAAACCAGAATATAGTTTCTTAACAGTGCTTAGTATATAATACAATCAAGTCACTTAAAACTATGTCTCTTGAGTAAAAACCTAAGTAACAAGTCAAAATTGTCCGCAACCATACAGTGACTATCATATGTAGATGTATGGAAATCTTGCTTAATCTAGCCCAGTCGCTGTGTATAATTTTCAACCAGCTGGTCTCTCTTAGCTATGTCAAAATCAACCACAGGTTTATGAGTTATTCAGTTAGAAAAAGACGTCAAGCAAAATTATAGGACATCATTTTATTCGAGGCACTATGACCAACTTTAGACATATATATAAAATGTTTGTTTTAAAAGCTTTCGAGGAATAAATAGTTACCTTATATATAAAAAATTGTCTACTTACATTTAGATACCTTATCATTGCGTGTAATTTTTTTCCATTTATTTACTGTTATATTTAGGAGAATTTTCATTGTTTAGTTTAAATTTATTATTTTGTTAGTTACTCTGGAAATAAATTAAGCAAAGCCTAAAAAAATATAGTGGTAAAACACAAATAAACTATGCTATATAGAGGGGAAGTTTTGAACATCCCTTGTTACGATTAAGCTTATCATCGGCTCGTTGGTCTAGTGGTATGATTCTCGCTTCGGGTGTGAGAGGTCCCGGGTTCAAATCCCGGACGAGCCCCTGAGATTATCTTTTTAATATCTTTCCCAAATCATACTTACTGAACTTTACGCTATGTATCTTATTTAATAATAAAAAAAAGTGTTATTAACGTCAATAGTTCTAGTGAAATAAAAAATAGAAGATACATAAAATTAGATATTTTTAAGTTTTTCTAATTTTTTATATTTCCGTGGCCAATAACATTAATAGAAATTCCATAATTATCAGCATTAACATTACGTAATATATAAAAGTAATACTGTAGTGCCAGAACAATCGTTTTTATATTACGAATATAACATAGTAAACAATTCTGTAAAATTAATAAAATCTTAACAAATTATTTTGTTTTTAATAATCATGTCTTTTAGAGTAGGCGTAAATTAATTTTAAACTCACCAAGGTGATATCGACTGTAAAAAATATTCTAATCAATATTTCATTTTTTTTATATAAATGTTTTATTATTCTATTAAAATATATAAAAAAAAAAAAAAACAATTAAATCATAATTTTAGAATTAATACTGAACGATTCGTCTGGTAAATGATGTCTCAGGTATCGTCGTTCGTACTCATTCTTGGACTGTACTTTTATTAACAACAAATGACGTCCAACCATTTTGCTCGAATAAAAATATAATAAAAAATAACGCATGTACAAGAGTTACATTCAAACCAAAATTATTCTATCATTAAAATATTTTATTCGATAAGTCTAATATATAAGAATACTTAGATAGATATCACGTTCTCAGTAGACTATGTAATAAATTATTCGTAAAAAAGACATGAGATGCAAGTCCATGCATCAATTGCACTAACATCCTAGACTTTTATACTCATAGTTTTATCTTAAATACTTGAAGAACCGACAATAAGCGATAGTCGTTAAGAACCTAACAGTAAAAATGGAAATTCATTAAAAAATCGTATTTCCATTCTTATCTCAATAACATTACACGCTTATAATATATAGTTGATAAATAATCCGATATGAAATGTGTAAAGTAAGAGTAATGTACCATTAATGAGCCAAAGGAAACATCGAAGCTCAATATATTACTACCTAATTACCTATACATTATACTTATCACACGTACATGACAAACGTAGGAAAAAAAAATGTTTTATTCGACCTGTTGAAATGTACCAAGTATTTACAAGTCTATTAATAAGATTAAAAGGGATTTCGATCTACGTGTTTGTTATGAGGCGAGTTTGATCGTACATCTTGGACGTCTACGTCCGTAAGGATTAGGAGAATCGACAATTATATTTATACGGATTTTAGTTATGATCAAATTATTGTTATACGCTACATTTGTAATAGGTTTTGTCATTTGAACTGTCAAAGCATAAGGCATGATATCGTAAACCATTACTTTTGTTGTATATAAATATGTGTGTCACTTTCACCGTCGATTTATTTATTCAATCAGTAATACTTCTATTGAATCGCATCTATGTTGATTATAAATATTTTAGTAAAGAAAATTCTTGTTAGTCAAGTGTAGTAAAAAATGACAAACGATATCCTACATGCAGCATCAAATTTAGATAATTTAATATTTCAAACGATCTCACTTCTAGCTGTATTTATATGCCAATAATCAGCATCAATTCTCTTGGTGCAAAATTTCTTGTATTTTATTCCGCTTATTTAAAATCAAATAATTTTTCAAACTTTTGATTAAATTTCCATCAGACATCATTTATATTTTAAATACTACCCATAGACCGCAAAGCTTTAGGAAACATTAAATGGATGACGTCCATTGACCTGCGTTCTCTTTCTTAAGGGAAAAATGATTATAATTGTTACGTAAGCCTATGTTTTGGTTGAAAACACATTTTATTTACACATTCAATAGAATAGCTACATAAAAGCAATACGTGACCGTTTGATAAAATCCTCAAATGATGTTTGAACAGTTGGTACCTAATAATGCATGAAACTTGTTTTATTACGTTTCTCATACGTACAGTTTGTTCGAACATTAATATCAAATGGTTATTTAACTTCGTCGGTTAATATTACAGTTTTAGAAGGTTCTGCACAGACTGGTTGTGTCTGTCACAATTAGTAAGTTCTATCTGTAAGTTTTGATTAAAGAACTATTAACATTTCATATTTAAATAATAAGTTATACTGTTGTGATGTATTAATATTTGTCTCTGTTACTGGTGCCACTTTCAAACTTCCTCTAATGTACTCATTTCTAATCTTGTTTTGTATCGAAAAAAAAAATACACGTGATTTTAGGTAATAGGAGGATTAGGTAGCCTAAAACCTGACCACGAACCTGAACCTGAACCACCACCTGAACCTTCCACCAGGAAGTCACAAAGAAAAAACATCACGTGATTAAGGGAATTTTTGAAGCGAAAATACATTTTTTTTACTTTTCGTATTTATAATATAAACAATAAGAGAACCTAGAACATAAAACGCAATAAACTTATGTAAAAAGTATAATAATATTAATGAATACAGCCGACGCTTAAATAAGTATAAAGTCCTACGGTTAAAAAAAAAGTCAAATTTAACAAGCCGCGGTGAAGTTTAATAAAGATTGTGTTATTTTTTATAAAATTCTATGAACGGAGGATCAAATTTTAATAAATCGTTTCCTGTCTTACTATCAAGTTTACTCCACGTACAGATAAAATCCTTTGGAAACGAAATAAATAAAAGAAGTGTGAGGATACGGCGATTGATTGAGCTATGCTATGGAATTTTTTAAATATGTTATGTAGACATTTCATTTACTTTTATTGTAAATGAAACTATACATGATTCTCTCCATTGTTACCTACATATGCACCTATCTATTAAAAATAATAAAACAATAATTATGTTTCTTGTTTATTTAATGTATCCTGTTTCCAATTGTTATTTCAGTCAGTCGCCAGTCAGCCCGTGACCACGGTTGGTGAAACCCAGCCGAAACGTCGGGATAGAAAAAAGCAAAGGTAACGCGTGAAAACCCGTTAAAATTAACTGAATTTAAATATGGAACGCGAAAACTTAAAAAATTACGTTATTTAACATATTTTTTATTTCTAACATTTTCTGTATGAATTATTGCTAGAACGCATTTGTTTTCCTCATCAGGCTAGGCGTATACGGATATTTTATATTAATATACGATCTGTAATGGAATAGTTTCTAAGAAATCATCCTTAGCCCTTTAGAATTGAGCTCGATGCGATATGAAAAATAAGATGACGCAAATGTATTCATTAAAAGCAATAATCATCAGTAAACTCATTATCAATTGTATGCGATATTTATTACAATTACATTTATTTAAACACATAAATTATTTATACATACCTACATTTTAAAACTACGACGGTAGGTATAATGAAGCAAGTACAATACAAGCCATAAACCATACGAGGTTTGTCCAATATTTTTAGGTTCTACATAGAACGAAAAAATAAAAATAAAGTACAAATTTATTGTTGGATAATAAATATGAAGCGCTTGATTTCAATAAGGAACATTGACATGCATAGACGTAATCTTGAAAGATTCGGTAGCATTCGTCATGTGTTACATCTGAAATATATGTCTTTAAAGACACCGCGCGAACCATGACAACTTCACCGAACTTTTGGGTCGAGCTTTTAAGGCAGCCGGGAGAGTGGTACTCCTTACAGAACCTACGAGTTAATGTGGGGTACAGTGTAATGCGTTATGCCAATAATGCATAAACTTGTCACTGTATCGAGCTGCCGAAGACAGGGAACTCTCCAGTTGAGGATCGGAGCTTGTTCTGGGTGTTAGGAACTCTCCTCGGAAAAAAAATATCCGGTCAATCTTTGTTTTTGTGTCGTGCAATGTTATTATTGGTTTGCCATCAAGAAATTCTATGTATTTTGTGGTAATATTATAGAATTCGATTCTCCGACATGATCCGTTAACGCCTAATATCATAGCAACCTGTAAGAAACAAAACTAAATATCAAACTACAGCTACGGACGGTATATTTAATAAGCATAATCCTGTGCATCAAAATTCATCCAAATCCATCCAGCCATTTTGGGTTAACTGCGTCTCAAATTAATAAATATGTTTACCTTTGTCGCTAAATATATATCATCCGGGGCTTCAATTAAAAATTGCTTTGTGTTTTCGCCAGAAAAAATTATCCATTTTTTGCTTTTGAATCCGGTCGATTGTCGTTTAAGAAAGACTAGTTAAATTTTCATAATTTTTCAAGTTAATACCGTTTTGAACATGAACTGTACATTTCAGCATGGAATAAATTGCCCATAATGTAGATGGCTTTTTAATTTTAGCAATCTTATTAAAATACGCCAAAAATACTGTTTCAGAGAAAATGTTCACTTTTTTCTTTTTATTCCAACTCATAAAATATTCATATACTTTCATGTATTTTTCTTTTGACTTTGCTGGAAACAGGTTTTCCATTGCCAATTTGCCTTTTGACCTTAAATCTGGTGGAGTACAATCAATCTCTATTTCACTCTCTGAACCGTTGGAACTCATTTTAATTATTAAATGTATATTAGTTATTTACGTACTAAAAAACAAATCAAGACGTATTTTCAGATTTGCTGCCAATTTTAAATTTATCATCCGTGCTGAAAGACAAGCACCGTGAACGCAATTGTACTAAGCAAAGAGACTTACTTTGGTATACCAAGAATGATAAAAGAGATCCAGTCAAAAAGTATTTTATAACACCAAAACGCCGTTTCATGCAACATTTCTGGAGCGTTGTAATGTTCCAAATTCAAAAAACGCTCCTGCAATGAATTTGATTTTCTTTGTCCGTAAATTCAATACTTCGCGTGTTCTTTTTCCGAAAATAATGAATACATTTCATCACATGATTAGATAATATAAAAATGAGATTTTTGCTAAACTCTATCTTATATAGAACGCGAAACTATATTAATTGTATGATTTACTTTAGTAAATAAAACAAAAACGGTTTTAATTTATACTAAGTTTTAACCATCCATTATATATATTTTTTCTGTTTAACGGAACCTACAATTACTATTAATATATCAATTTAAGTAATGGATATTTCTAATATAGGCTATAATTAAAACATGACCCAGTGTCACAAACGTAGGTATCGGTTTCCAAAGCGGCGCAACCCTTTAATTGTCTTCAAATCGTAAGATTATCATATTATTCCAAGGAATTTATTAACCGCTTTATTCGTCATAGATTATAAATGTAAGCAACTAACAGTAGGTAGTTTCATGAATACGTTTATTGAATAAAAGTATAATTAATCGTACAGCTTCACGTACCTAAATAATGAAAATATAGCCTTGGTAATTATTGATAAATTATAAAAAAAAGCACTTTAGAACATTATTTTAATTGAGATTAGTGATTTTGTGTATATTCACCAAAAAAATAGACTAAAACTTCGAATGATTAGGAATTTAAATAAATAAAACATTCAAATATGACTTACTGAGAAATTTAAATTCCAATAGAAGTTTATTAAAAAAATGTCATTCAGAGACACAGTGATCGTAGGCATCGTAATAACAAGATAATCTAGTTAGATACACTTGTAACTGACATAGTATAAAAGAAGCGACGTTGTATCGTAGCCCCAAGGCGCTTAAACAATATCGCTCCAGATTGAATTATTGATCCGATAATGGGATCTCCGGCGAGCCGACTCTATATATATTGTCTCAACTACTTCAATTATGGAAGCTATTAAACTTATTTAGTAAACAAGTAAGCAATCATTACATTTTTAGAATATGGTATAGGTAATGTTCTATTACAATAATTTTTCAAAAAGTCTTTTTACATTTATTTCAAGCTGTTCATTTAAATAGCTAAATCAATTGTATTTACGATCCTACTATTTATAGTCTTTGATATTGGCCTATCTATGAATAAAAGAACGCATCAGAAAGTAGACAGCAATTTTTGCCTTTTGAATCTAATATTTTTTCGTAGTGTAACTTTATCCCCCACTTTGCAGCGAAAACAGAGTTATGTCAGATTCTTACTGAATAAAATCCTACGGTATTCCTTCATTCAACTATTTGGCCGGGAAGTAGGAACTATTTTTGCACGACTTCTACTCCCCGGCAAGTGCAGGCTTTTTTGCTGAGGGCTCCTATTCTGCGGTCTGAGGGGTCGAATGATGAAACCGTAGCAGAATTGTATCAAACACTAATACGCCTCAAAGTGCTTTTATGGGATGTGCCCGCTGCCATCGCTTCCAAACTCTTCTTATGGAGGCTGTAGGTCGTTCGGTTCGTCAAACACGGGTGAGAAGCTCGGTAGAACGCTCGCTCTTCTGTTCTGTCACCTCTATTGCGGACATTGGTTGCTCGTAAAACGAGATAATGGAGTTCACCTCATTTACTCGCGACCATTGCATTAGTCATGATCGGAAGTGACAGATCCCACATATCTGAGTTAGATGCTCAGAAAAGTGAAATATCACGAACAGAAATAGCAAACGCTCCTCAATAATTATACATCATGATCTTTAGATAAAGCCTAAATAGCTTCGTTTCTATGTTCCATGATACATTCGTTTACATATAGTTTGTGGCAATTATAATATGTGTAATGTATATTTTTAACATTATAGGAAATTTAAATCTTAAACCGATTTTCGAATTGTAGAATAATATATTTTTATATGGAAAAATATCAAAATACAAAATCAGTTTTATACAAAATTTCCGAAGACATTCGAATAACAAAGTGTTGACATAGTAGTGTGCAGACAACTTTGAAATCACCGATTAACAGATAAACATCGCGACGGCGCCCGAAGCGTTACCGACTGTCACCGAAAACGAACGAGCACATTAAAATGAAACGCCTCCAAGTAATGGACATAAATTAAATAGTCGTCTATGTCACTCAAGCCGAAGGACCTCAAGAAATACGTCCTGACGGAAGCCAGGTAGTTAAGATTCCAAACAAAATATGAGATAACACAGTTAAGATGTTCAGTTTTATTAGGAGCTAACAAAGCATAGTTAATTTACGTTCATTTCAGTTCTGAGATACACACATCACGATTTAAATTAAGTGCCCGGTTCTTTTTTTTGTCATCTATGTAGTGAAGTGTATTGCAATTCATTACGACAATAACTTTAGACTCGTGTTGGTATACATGGCGGTTACAAGTAAATTACCCGAAGTAGGTACTCATAATCTACGCCGGGGAGCCGAACAATAGAGCAATAAAAGCGACTGCAACCAGCGAGAAAGTTACATACATATCGACAACAAATAAATCTGAGACAACATCTAACGTTAGTACGTACCTAGTGAACTCGAATCAGTCGGGGAAATATATCACAGAACGTTACAAACCAAATACAAATAATTTCGTTTTCTGCAACGTTAAAATATGGCGGTTCTTGTAATCGCGCATTGTCATGAAGCTTTTGTCATGTTTTCCATGAGACAAAAATAAATATATTGTTTTGCTGGAAATATCTCATTGTAGTACGTTTTTACGATCAACGCTCGAAGCGATAAAAGAGAAATCAGTTGTTTCAGTTGTATGTACAAATATGCAAACTTCAAAATGATAATAACTAAAACAACGTCATTGTTTTGTCAGAATATTAACAAATGTATTACTATTTTAATCCATTAAGCGATTAATCCATTAACTATTCTGAATTTGAGAAATTCTCATACAGACAAAAGACGATTTATAAATGAAAATCAGAATTTGATTCGAGATTAAAATGTTTTTAACATTTAAGCATTACGCATCAACCTCAAAAATACGTGGCACACTCCAATAACAATACTAAAGAATTGTAAACAAGCAATTGTTGATTCCTCATATATTTCCCCTAAAACGTACTAATTTCACAAAATCAGATTTATTTAGATATAATATATAGAGACAAAAAAGTACCTACCTATTCATCACAGCAATATAATTATGCCTAAAAGTAAATAATGTTTTTATGTATGCCGAAGGTAGAAAACATTCGCTGGTTGACTGCGAAGTAATTACCAATACATTTTACAATTATAAAACGAAAATTCTCCTTCGGTATTTTGTAATTGGTAGTAAATTTATTAGAGCCAATTTATATATTTAGATGAACGGTAACCTTAAAACTTACAATAACTGTATGCTCCTTTAGATTAATTGAATTAATTTACATCGTAAAATTATTTCAAATATAAATACAAGTCGTAAAATGTCACGTACTCTCTTTTTAAATATAATGTTATACATTTATAGTAGGTACAATTACCCAAATTTATAATATAGCCCGAATTCTTCCACGAGACATTTCGTAACCACCAGACAATATCTTAAAAGCATCAAAGCAAACAGAGGGGAACTATGACAATAACAACTTTAATGAAAGAACGATTTAATCCATCGTTTTATTATCCATAATTTAATGAACTCTATTTTTTAGAAATGTAGATTCAGAATGTACAATATGTAGAAATATACCTATGTAAATATTCTGTCGAAATGTTTTATACTCATTTTTATGATACTGGTTTTATAATTATTATATATTAGACGATTTTTTTAGGCTTCTGAGAGTTAATTTATTTACTAAATTATCTACTTTAATTAATCACGCACTTTAGAGCACTGAATATATACTCCTAATGATGTTCTAATTAATCGTAAAACAACATACGTTATGTAAACAAAACATTACTAAAAACACAAGATTAGTTTGCCCAATTTGGCGTTAAATTCTAGTGTATATTCTCTCTAGTCTTTAAGTAGCTGCAGATTTATTTCTATAATATAATAAGGTACTCATCCACACTACTTTAGACTCCATAACGACCCCGATCTCAACTTCATAAGCACCCAATCTTAGGAGCATCTCGATGCCATCAGGCACGTATTTATACGTGATTTCACCAAATACATTGTAACAAGACTCGTTCTCATGACTCACTCCGTTGTTTTGTGTACTGGTCTATTATAAAATACGTCTAATATAAAAAGTGACATTACTATTACAAATCTAAGTTGTAAATTAATTCATTCTAATTTATCCATACTATACCCATTTGTCATACAAAACACTTAAAAATATTTTTAATAAAATTATACTTACATTATTTATTTTTATTGTTCACAGTAAAAAAGTGCCTATAGATCATTAACATTTTTAAATTTGACCACAATCTCTCTTCAACTAATTCAAAATACATAGTAGGGTAGCACGTTAAACCTAGTCGCACTTGCAAAGCAGGGCTTCTGAACTTGTGTCTGGCAACAAATTTTTACATAGGTAATAGCTAAGCGAACAAGCATTAGGAAATACCCCATCACACATAGTATGCTATGTATGCTATATATCAACACAATACTTTCTTTTACTCGAAAGCGAATCCATCCAAGCAAATCCAACTCTATAATAAGGCTTAGCTTTCGGTGAAAGAAAGAGTCGTTAAGAAACTATTATATGTTGGCGTATTTTCTAATAACGTCCTCCTGAGTTGTTTGAAAACCTACACCTAGGCTCTAATAGGTGTGTTCCGGGAGCATCAGTAGAGAACCAGTACCCTTGTAGTGTATCTACCCTTCTGGACCAACATCGTCACTTAACATTAGGTGAGATTATGTCAAAACGCTGACCTTATACAGTATAAAAGCTTAGATTTATTATAAGATTATAGAATTGGAATTTGAGCTAGTTAATAATGAAACATCATAGCTTTGTAGATCATAAGCCAAATATACCTTTGGGTTAATTACATATCGTTAATGTAGGAAATAATTCTGATAACAGTTGATTAAAGCAAATATGAAACCTAATCGTTGAGAGGGAAACGAAAACTTATTAAGAATATAGGTAGAGACGGCAAACTGAAATCGATTAATGGAAGAGTCAATCTTTTTGACCAAAAGATCGATTTTTTTGAATCGATATCTACCATTAGATCGAGTCAGAGAAACGATCTTTCATCCTAGAAAATCGAGGTTCATTTTTTTTCTTAGAAAAAATTCACAAATTTGTATAAATTAAAAATGTATCAAAACAAATACAAAAGTACGAAAATTTTCACTTAATTAATCAAAAACTTGTGAGTCAGCTCTATTAGGGATGGCGATTAATCAATCAACAATCTTTAAGATCAAAAAATTATTTTGAAAGAATCGATATTTAGCACTAAATTGATCGAATAGTGGTCATCGAACAGTTGATCATTGATCGAACATAGGAAATGGAAGTTTTTTTTTTTTCTGGTTCAATGAGTACCATAAAATTATTTACTATTAAGAATGTATCCAAAAACAAGTAAATGCATGAAATATTTTAACTAAATTAATTAAAAACTCGAGAGATTTATGGTCAGTTTCTTTCGCTTTTATGTGAGATTCAAAATGTCTTTTGATTACATTAAAATGGCAGAAAAATATCTTGCCTGGTGGTTAGTAATCAGTGTTAGTTGGACGCTTAATACATCAAGAGTATTTCGAGTCTACTACCAACTATAAAATCATTTTATAACTTTAACTTTGATATGATTGTAAAAACAACTCTAATTATTTTAAAATGATAAAGATTGACTATTAGAGTGACCCTTTTGTTTTGTCTGATATAATTCCATTTAAATATGCAAAGATAAAAGAGTTTAGTATACTATTTTCCTCAGACTGTTTTTTTTTTCTTATTTAATTTCTATTGACGAGCTTTAATGTTATCAACAAAATTATTTCGGAAACAGTATTTATCTCAAATTTATGATGATTATGGTCTAATTTCGACCAATAAAAGAATACTAGTTACAAATAAAAAAAAATAAGTCTAAGAAGGTCAATTCCCCAAAGATCAATTATTTAGACCCCGATTTTTTTGTGAATCGATTTATATAGCTTCGATTCGAATCGATCTTTTTCAGAAAGAATCGTCATCCCTAAATATAGGTGTCTGGTATTGCAAAGAAGAAACCAACTTGTGTTGAAACAGAGTACCTAGATGCAGTTACATCGTATACCTATCAATACTTATGCTTACATTCCTTATGAAATTGTCAACTGACACTACCCACTACGATCGGTGTAAATTATTTTTAATTATTACTGGTTTTCTTAGTAATTACATAATATTAGTATATAACTAACACGATGGGGGTGAGGAAAAAAAAACAACAGATATCATATTACAACAGGATTATTTATTTATGTTAAACCCCAATTTAGAATCCATTCAATTAACATATAAACAATATCACATATGTTAATGTATAATTTTTTTTTAAAGTACATTTCATATTGAGAAATAAAAATATGGATGTAAAATAAAATATAAAACATGATTTGTTTATTTGATATTATGTTAAAAAATATTTGAAATAAAAAGTTTAAGTTACTTAAGATGTAAAAAATATATTATTATATTATGCATTTTTAATAGTCATATCTAAAGTCATAAGATTCACTAGTGCTCCTCCTATGGTCTCGTTGATGACTTCTACTGTTAGACCGGTCCCTGGAATAATCTTTATGCCTATTTCTCGAGCTTGTATTTGGATTGTTACTTGCACTTCTACTGTGTAATCTATATCTTCTATCATTGTAGCTACTTGTTTGTGAATCATCCTGATCGTCATATCCCTCCAGTGGTGATTTGTAAGTCATTGAGTTCTTTCTATCTAATGGCTTAAGTTTAGTATGATTTCCAATATCGGGCGGTGGTACTTTTTTACCTAATAAATCGGCTACATAATTTTCGCGTTCAATTTGATACCCGCGAGCTTTTTCAAATTCTGCAAAAGGATAATTATTTAACTTTTATTATTTTAAAATTAAATTATTGTACACAGAAATGATCATAGTTATTATTAGCATGAAATTTCTTTCTCAGCTCCATCCTCAAGTAATCAAACTGGAAATTCAGCTAGACCTTTTTAATCTTTTTTAATTTAATAAGAAATTTTAAGTAAATCAATTATTTAATTTTATATATAGAATAAGACAAACTTTTAATAGCGTCTTTAGCAGGAATTCTGAGACGATCTCGCATATACCGAACCACCATATAGCCAGTTCGATTTAGTCCATGTGTGCAGTGTACGCCCAACAACGAATCTGTCAACAAAAAAATTTGTTATTAATATTAAAAAAACAACTAAAATAAAAATTTCAATTTTTTAACAGACGCATAAGGAGTTACAGAATTGGCGTTATTAGTTAACTTATAAATATCGCGGAAAAAAAAAATTATGCCGGTATCAAGTTTCATACCATTATGTGGTACTCTTGTGTTAGTTAGCATCTTCCAACAAAGTGCTCTAAACGCTTTATACTGTACGCCTGGTGAAACTCTGAATGACCTACAGATCAAAAGCGTTATCAACAAAAAATTACATCCAGCATGTTATCTTATAATACTCTTCATTCTGAATTAATATTTAAGGGATAAACTAGAAGTAAGTCTAAGTGAGTCATAAGGGATCGGAGTTGGGGGCACAGCTTTTGAATTCATAAAACTCCAAAATATTTGCTAATAAATGTATCAAGATTATTCCTAAGCCAAAAATGTTTTATAAATTTCTTATTTAAGACCTTTGTTCTTAGACACAGCGACCACATCAAATAAGAATTAACAAATGAATATAGAATATAATATCAATGATAATGTGATACAAAACAAAATTAACAAACTCTTAAGCCTAAATCTGTTAACCTAAGATTTTAACTTTTTTAGCTCTACTAATATACTACTAAGAAAACCCATACCAGTAAGTCTATTCGACCCAAAACATAATATTTTATCATTTTCATTCCGAGCACATTCAGTCAGAACATGTCGAATGTTCTCAATAACTCTAAACTTATTACAGTTTGGCGGCGGTGAACAAAATAAAACTTAAAACGATTCGTATTTGCTTCTTTAAAAATGCACTTCAAACGCACTCCGCGGGTCATTGACTCCCGCCTTCTCACCCTCTAGCGCAGGAGCGAAGGGTGTCGAGGGGCGCACAGGGCGGCAGAGAGGAAGCCGTGGTCGCGGTCTGACATTTCCTCAGGAAGACCTTTGAAGTAACTAGAAAGATAGAAGCTAAATACTCACTGCAGGTGACAGACCTACTTTTACACTACAAGATTCTTTTGTCTTATCTTTTATGCATTCGTGATATGATTCTGATACTGACTGACTCCTTTTATGATACTGAAAACATCCAAATTTAGATCGCACGTTTATTATAAATCATTATCATATCAATAATCAAAGCCCGATAAAACATATGTATTTCTATACTATAATCACATCACTGACTACATCATTCATTGATCGCCGGTCAGCTAACATCTATAAATAGACACACTGTCTTTAAATTTTCGCGATTCATAATTACATAAAGTAGTACATGCGGTCAACCCGTGACCACGATTGGTGCAACCCAATCGAAACGCCGGAATAAAAGGGTAAATAAATAAAATCTCATTAAGGCTCGTCATAAATCATTTTAAATAGACTCTATGGTCATGTAACAACATAGCTACATTTTTAAATTACGAAAGTCCATTGGTTTTCTATTTACCTTAAATATCGAGGTACAAATTAATGTTAAGGTTTTAAATTTTCTTAATTTGGTAAGCTGTGTCTGAAAAATATTTAAAAATTTACACACATTGTGATTATTCGCAACGAGTCCAATTATATATGAAAATAAAGTCGATATTAGAAATGCAAAGCGCGCATTTTCTCTGCATTAAACATTGGCTTTCGTTTGATGTACTTATCACCAGGTAAACATTAATTGACATGAGACACCCACTCGCGTCTACACGTCAAAAATGGTACGAGCACGAGACAAAAAACGATCAACAACCCCATTGTCGGTGCAAAATTCCCACGAAGCATCCGAGACGTAATGCATTTGAGGCATTAAACATGCAAATTCATGCCGACTCGAGTCTGGGATTAACAGATGTAAAAAAAGCAACAATTCATACTACAATCCATCAAGGGAGGCTTTCGCTGAGCAAGTTAATTAACGAGTCAGCCGGTGTATTCAATTACAGAAACAAACAAATGTACGATAATAATGGAAGAATATATCTATTTACTCGGCGTCTTATTCCGTTTCAATTCGGTTAAAATGAAATTTGAACACATGGAACATAGACTAATGTTTGATTTTTTGACACTAATGTAATATTTAATGTTACACACTTGACTAGTTTTTTTTACTATTTATTGACTTTTCATCTATGGAAAACTAGAAACAAAACTAAAAGAAACACTATGTTGAATAATCATAATCAATGTAACACAGTACAAACAGAATGTAATTTATATTAAAGAAAGAAAATTATATTGACCATGTATCCATCATGCAATATCTTACTTGTAAGTTTACACCTTCAATTGATATTTATTATCAGTCTTTTACTTTAGTTACTTGCCCCATATTAGTTCTACATTATACTATCATAATTATAACCATACATACATTTTCCTAAATATTCCCTAAAAAATTATAGGGAATAATAGTTTTTTTAATAGAGAATTATATAACCACTAGCTGTGTCCGCGACTTCATTCGCGTTTTATATATAACAAATTAAATTGGACCAAATTGTGAATCTAAATCATTCTCGAATCCTCAGGAATAGAAACTAAAAAAATTCTTTAAAATCGGTTCAGCCGTTTAGGTGGAGATTAGTCACATACACACGCACAGAAGTTTTTATATATATATATAAAGATAACTAGCGCTATGTTGTCACTATGTTGTTAATTAATAAATGTAATTTGTTGAGACAAGAGTCCCAAATAGCGTTGATCAAATTTTGGTCAGTTTCAATCTTAATTAGAACTAACCATTAAGTTGATTTCTGTATTTCACTATTATTTTAACCATATGAGAAACCCTATTCTAGCGTAATTGGTCACCAATAGCAAATTCCCCGTTCAGTCAGCCAATTATTCATTTAACGTAAATCTAACAAACTTCGACAGTACCAACAATCTCTTCATGTCCAACTGAAGCACCCCTAGGAACGCCCAGAGGTTTGCGTATACCACAATGAGAAACCTTGTTCAAAGCTACTGAACCACAAATTATAGTAGCTGAATAAAAATTAGCATATCAATATCAACGCTGTAGGCCTTAAACTGACGTTTGTGACACTTAAAATGTCAATCAAGCATTACGCAGCGTCCAATTCACATGCAAATGAATAACGATACAATAAACAATATCCCAATACACGTTGTCACTTGTGAGTCAATTAGCATAGAAAGCGACTACTAAATTTACAATACATTACAAACGGTATATAGAGAAATAAACATTGGTAAATGGGCAGACAAAAAGTATCAAAGACATTGACTCGTTACTGGGAAAGGTAACTATGTTACGTAATAACCGGGCTCGCACTTATCGAAATCTCCAGAATAAGCGCCAGGAAATAGCATATAAACATAACGTTAATAATATTTGACAATATTATCAACTCACACAAACGCTAAAACGTTTCTATGTGCAAAAGTACTTTAGGCTCAATATGTTTTTTCGTAATAATTCTTTGTTAGCGATATCATTTTCTTTGACGTCAATAGCCGAACTAACAATATATAATAACAGATTCAATAATGTTTTATGTAAACAAAAATGTGTAAGTTATAACCAGCAATGCAATTAAATCATCTTTATTGTTACCAATACGTATTTTCAATCACGGCGTAAAAATTACTAATATGTATCACCTAAGGTTTCTTGATTTTTATAAATCCAGACCTATCCAGACAAGCAAGCTGTCTCTATGAAAAAGAAACATCCTTAAAAAACAGCGTATTACTAAATCTACACTAACAAACAAAATTGTAGTGTCTGTTTGTAATGTCAAAATTATTTTTTTTTACTAAATAGATAGGAATGTATATCCGATAGATACCAATACCAAAAATACATTTTTTTTTTAATTTTCGCCTGTCTGTTTGTTCCGGGTAATCTTCGGAACGGCAGGGCGGATTTTAACATGACTTTTTTTGGTAGACAGCTGAAGTTACTCCGGGTAACTTAGGCTGCTTTTAATTTTCGAAAATAATTAGGGTTCCGCGTAAAAAAAATTAAAAGTCATAAAAAATCGAATAAAACCTGATTCAATGCACAGTTTTATGAGCAAGTGCTTGAATTTATGAGAAATTTATTTACTAAAGAATTTTTAGGAAAATAATTAAGGTTCCGTATAAAAAATTAAAACGAAGTGAAGAACATAAGAAACACGGGCGACGCCGCGGGCACACGTCTAGTTTAGAAATAAGTATAATATTAAGACTAAGTCTGTACAAAACTTTTCACTATAAAACACAGTAACTACGATTGGGTGGTCAATAAAAAGAAATACATTTCTTAAAATATTAAGAAACAACAATTTAATATCTCTACAATTTTTAATAAAGAGATTTTAAGAACGACACACCATAATATTCAATCTATATAAAAATAGACAAAGAAAAACAGTTCAGTAAGTTTCTTCACGGCTTATCAAATAATTTTATCTTTTTTTTGTTTTGTTTATCGACAAGCTTTACTGTTATCAATAAAAAAAATTAAGAAGAAATTTCTTCATTCTCCTCTAATTATCTATTATATAATAATTGTTAATAATTAATAACAAAAATATTGTTATTATAAAATCAAATTGTGTGTCAATATGTCAGTTTATACTACTAGTTTTTTTTTTTATATTTTCGATTCACACATCTAATTTAAACGACAAAAGGCCGGTTTCGATATCCAATTCCAATGTATTTTTCCCAAATTTCAATCCATTTTTGCTCTAAAGTGTCAGTGATCTGCCGAAAAAAAAACCCGATAGATTTTTGGTTGGATCACAATCCGATCTTTTAAAATTCGATATTTGAAACCCGCCATGAGTAAGTAAGTAAGTAATTATTATACGTACCTACCGTACGACGATAATCGATGTATCAAACGAAAATCAATATCGGCGAATCACGACAAACCGCCTACACAACACTCTTTATATCACAATCGGCTTAGTATGATTTTACCACACGCATTCGTGAGACTACACTTTTGACATATGTAGTTTTATTCGATCTCGAGTGAGACTAATTTTGCAACATAAAAATTAAAATATACTTTTTATACTTAAGACAAATAACTTTAATGATTAGTTAACAAAAACAAAAACATTAGTAACGATTAAAATTGTTTTAACATTGAATTGAATAAGACTTTATTCAACATTCACAGAATCTTTTAAAGTGGATTTTACATAACAAGACAACAGAATAATTTTATTTTTTATTATAATCTATTAAAAGTTGTTTGTTTGTAATATCAAGATAACAATTTTTTTACTAAATACATATGAATGTATTTATCGTACCTATATCAAAATAACCAAAATACAGATTCCATAATTTTTGTCTGTCTGTCTGTTTGTTACGGATAATCACCAGAACGGCTGGGCCGACTTTGACGGAACTTTCGCTAGTAGATAGCTGAAGTTACCCATTAGTTACAATTTAAATCTCATGAAATTGAGAATAAAATCAGTTTCAATTCAGAGTTTTATCAGAAGTATTTTTGCTTTTTGTTAGTGCCAAAAATAATTTCAGAAAAATTATTAGGGTTTCCCATAAAAAATTAAACACAAAAAATATTGAATTAACAAATGATTCAATGGTCAGTTTTACAGGAAAGTGCTTGAATTTATGAGAAATATATTTACTTTATCATAGTACCATAAAAATTTTAGGAATATAAATAAAAAAATTAAAGCACATGAAACTGTGCACAAAAGACGATTCAATGGACAACACCATGAAAACATTATTTTCCAAAGGTAAAAACTATATTACGAGTAAATAATATATAAACGCGGGCGGGACCACGGACACACAGCTAGTTTATACATAGGCATTATGATGACGTCTTGACGATTGAAAGATTTTCATGTATTTTCGACTAGCTGCGTACCGCGTCTGCGCCCGCATTTCATATGTTCTTCACTGCGTTTTAATATTTTTTTTATACGGAACCCTGATATTTTTTTTTGTACTAAGATCAAGTAAAAATATTTCTTATAAATTCAAGCACTTGCCCGTAAAAGTGTGCATTGAATAGGATTTTATTCAGAATTTTATGAGTTTTCCTTTTTTTACGCGGAACACTAATTATTTTCGAATATTAAAAGTACCCTAAGTTACCCGGAGTAACTTCAGTTATCTACCAAAATAAGTCCCGTCAAAATCCGTCCCGCCGTTACGGAGATTACCCGGAACAAACAAACAGACGGACAGACCTAAATTTTTAAAAATGTATTTTTGTTATAGTTATCGTATATACATTCATATTTATTTAGTAAAAAAAATTATCTTGACATTACAAAGACACTTCATTATATTTACAAGTATATATGGTCATGTCGTCATCGTTCATAGCTTTTATTTAACATCAAATGAGCTGCTGCTGAGCTGAAAAGTTATTTTTTTCATTCGAGTAATTGCAATAATAGAGATATTCTCGATAGAAGGCTCGATACAGAATCGTCTCCAGTCCGGTATGACAGTATGTACTCTTGTAAGAACTAGCCTACGTATTGCCACATACCCGGCGCCAAGCGTAGGCGTCACTTGACGACCCGATGACTGATTAGGTATTTAAAATATTAATTGTACCAATGTTACCACATTCTTCACTTCGGTATTTTTATTAAGCTGAATCGACAATTTTAATATATTTTGTGTTTTAAAATAACAAATTAAATTAAATAAAAAAATATGTAGGTAAGTGTGAGATTTGACGAGATTAAGCTCAAGAGCATCGTTATTCAAGATTTAGATATTTAGTGTTTATTAGTTTCGATTGATTTTTATTTTGTTACGTAATTCGATAGATTGCAGTTAAGACATTAAAATGAAAATGAGGCATCGGCGGACTCTGTGGCACAAAAGTGATTTTTAATTCAATAATTTAATCCAAGAATTTAATATTAATACCTATTTATGTACAAACGTTATGGAATTCTTTTTTAAACAAGAATATTTTTAAATTAAATAAGCTTATATGATAACTAAATTATTTTAAGCTATCTTGTACAGCTACGCTTAAAATGTTATGTATATTCCTAATATATCTGGATTACAAATCTAAAAAACAACAAGTTTATAAAATTTCATTCTACTAAAGATGTGGTGTGGTGCCGGGTTAAGAATAGTTCCCACTATCACTCCATATCGTTCCCGTGGGTGTCGTAAAAGGCGACTAAGGGGTAAACCAGGGAGTGGGCAACAGTATTCTCTGAGCACCACAAACACCTACTGCGATCGGCAACCTGCCTGCCAAGTGTGACGATTATGACAATTCCCCGCTTATCTTTAGGGGAGACCTATGTCCAGTAGTGGACGTATTTACGGTTGAATAGATGGATGGCTGTATACGTCTGCGTTAATATGGTATAATTCATATTAGTATTATTTTCAAACATTCTATTTCATCTTAAAAAATCTCTAATTTGTAAATAATTTTATTCTGTTTAGTATTGTATCTCTTTATTCAAAATACAAGCTATATCTGAATCATGTGTCCATAATAAAGTACATTATTACATTTATTTATTTATTATTACAATGCTAACTACTCCCGCGGCTCCGCTCGCGTATAATATTTTCTATTTCGCACAATTGTTCACTGCGTAATATAATTTTGAAATAATTTAATTTATATACATTCATATCCATCCATCCATCCATTCAGCCGAAAGACGTCCATTGCTGGACATGGGTCTTCCCCAAAGATCTCCACAACGTCCGGTCTTGTGACCTTCACCAGGTCGTCAATCCAGTTTGTGGAGGCTTACCCACGCTGCGTCTTCCGATGCGCGGCAGTCTTTCGAAAAACCGTTGGCCTCATAGAACATCGGTTCTACGAACAACGTGCCTTGCCCACTGCCACTTAAGTTTAGCAACTCTTCGGGCAATGTCGGTTACTTTGGTTCTTCTGGGTATCTCCTTATTTCTGATTCGATCACGTATAGAAACTCCAAGCATAACCCTTTTCATTCATATCTATTTAGTATTTACATTCACATTAATATAAAAATAGTATAAAGCTGTTATTTTGATATATATACAGACACTGCAATTTTATTCATTTGTATAGATTTATAGTATAGGTCTCTAAGAGTAAAATTCTCGTATAAATATAATAGATATTTTAATGGTTAATAAACTAAAAACTTTCAAATAGCATTATCGCTTTACGGACACGCACAAACAGATATCTCAGCAGCATTTGTCATTGTTAACGGACGGTCCGAATGTGCAACTTTGTCTGAAACTATCTTAGTCGAAAGCACGAAAACTGCTTCAAACGCAACGATATATTCTGCCATATCAACAAACTTCGAACAACTAAGTTCGAAGAAACTCATCTCTTCAACTACAATATAATTTTAGTGGCAGACATTTTATATATTACTTTGAATTTCAGACTACTACAATACAAGAAAATAATGGAATAATGATATCAAATAATCCTAAACATATAAATAGACACTTAGATCCTGAACAAAACTGTTTTTGCCATAATTTATTGCGTAAAGGACCGTACAATATTTTGATGACAAGTTAGAAAAAGAGAGTCTGCACGTAAGCAATATTTACTTAGGTATTAATTTCATTTTTTATTTATGCTAATGCTTACGTAAAAATAGAGGTGGAAGGAGGGTCAAAATGTCCAAAATCTTGCGTAATACTTGAACGAGCCTTAAAACATTTAAAAATTTCGAACTTGTCAGTTTTTTTTTATCCAAACAGAAAGAAATATTAACAAAGCTTTAAGAATTAATGTTGTTAACCTATTTTTTTTCATTGAACGATACATTAACCGTTGATTAACTAATATGCTCTAGTAACAAACATAACCAGAAATCTTGTCACTAAAATAAAATCGTCAATACAACCAATAGGTTAAACTTAAATAGTTAATATTTTAAGTGGCCAGTCATTTTAACGGTAAAAAAATAAAGTTCATCTATCAGCCATTTAGCATGATGTGACATGTTCCACGAGATCCGTCAAATACCTACGTGTCAAACATTTATAACATCAATAATTTCGATTCAAATATCACTATGCACCATAGTTATGATATCGATAACGTATTTAGAAATATTCAAATGGTTTTTAATACGAAATAGATATGGCGTATAACACAACATAAGATAATATTAAAGTTCGTAATAGTATTTTTTTTATTATTATTATTATAATGTCCGAGCTATCAATAGACAAACATACTGCCTGAGCTGTATTATAAAAAACATCGCTTAGTATAAAATACCAGAGATCTTAGCTTTACAAGTTCATCTCAAATTCGCCAATGAAATTATTATGTAAAGTAGATGTAGTTTGTTATATTTTCACGATGCGCATAATTTAACTGACGAGATTTTTTGCATCATCATTCAAGATCTTCGCGTTTTAGTGAATGTGTGTCATTTTTGAAAGCATTAAAATAATTTTTAAAAGTGTTTTTATTAATAATAACTCTTGTAATTTAAAACTTAAATGAATCTAGTCTACCATTATAAAGTATCTTAAACTCGACCTGAGTAAAAAATAAAACGAATGTTTTCTTTATTGTTGTATCAATGAGAAGACTCTTTTTGTAAACAAACAGTAGCAAATGTAACAGCATCGGGCGTGCAAGCAATATCTTGTAAATCAGGACGCGGGCAAGATCCAAGATGCGATAACCCGTGAAATACGAATATCGTCGCATAACCACGCATCGGTGTACTACCAAGCGTCTCATTTGTTTACACAACACCTTCTTTATTCGCCTTCACGTTACAAGCAGAACCACCCAAAGATATGAAATAAATTTAATAGCACATAACTCGTTTAAAAACCATTAAAGCAATAAATAAATTGGACAATTAAAATTACTTTAACATCAATAATAAAACAGACCGAACCACCCGGAACGGAACGGATTCTTCAGAAAATAAAAAACTAGCAATAGCCGTAGCAAACCAGTATATTATACATCTCACTCAATCTACTTAGCGACACCGATAACCGGCCATTACCAATGAAAACGCCGACAGATACTCCTCACATGCTCACAATTAATTGAAACTGCCCACGTAATCTAATAAAAGCTAGTTTTGGTGATCAAGACAAACAAGGGCGCCCATTCGTAATTAGAACTTAATGAACATTCGGAATATTGAGTTCGGCACCGTGAGAAGTCTAACGATAACTACGATTTGTGTCACTGTAATTAAAAGCATGGCTGCCGATAAACTCCGACGTGCGGACTCAACCTACTAGTTTTGACCGCTATGAGTTATATTATGAACCATTATACAAAGGTCCCTCCTGCTAACATCAGACCAAACTTTTCAGATTTCACTGAAAACAATATGCGGGCTCGACTTAAACTGGGCAAATAAAGACATTCTTAGTTAAAATTGTATCGGCCTTTAATTGAAATCGTGTGTTGTGTCGAACGTCACTGATAAGGATTTACATGATTCTGTTGACGTACTGACGTAAGAGGTTGATGAGGCAAATGAAGACGTAGCTGAACTGACTCAATTGTCTTAACTCTGTAATGTTTATACAGCATACTGTACAAATATGCTTAGCTCGCAATAATATAAGCAGAGGGAGTAACAGGCGAAGTGACACTGATCTCTACTTGAAATATCCGCATATCAAATTCACAGGAAAAATTTATTTCAGCCTTTTTTTTTATAGTAAGCGGAGCCAATAATAGCCTTATTCGATAATTATAAAATATTATACAACAGTAATTACATTGAAATTTGTACATCGTCTATAAGTAGTTGGAGAAGCGTGTTTAGGTATTTAATGAATGTAATTATTCAAAGCTTTATTGAAAATTCTTCATTATGTATTGAACTAAATAACTGTATTATATTTCTTATGTTATCAAACTAGGTATAATGCATAGACTAGACTGTAAGCTTTTACACATTGTCGTCTAAATTCTATGGCCTATCTCAACTAGTGAACTATTAGTTATAAATCACATTGCGTCCATTGAAAATTAATATTTTTGATTCTCTAAATACTAAACGGTATTTTTATATTACTTTATTCTACCAGATTGCATTCTCTGACAAGCACACCTACTAAACAATTCTATGTTCAACAAGTTCTCAAAAATCTAATCCAAACATTTAAATCAGTTTCTTAATACGATATATCTTATGTACAGTAACACTACTGCTATTTATCTATTCGAAGCGTTTACAATACAATAACGATTAGTGACTATAAAGTCTCGAACGACGCTCTTTATGGTTAGCCTCGTAAAGTAATACAATTAGGCAATGGGCGTGCATTAACACCTCATCGCAACCTTTGAGCCCACGCGAAACTTCTTTAACACTTCCGACGACTCGTGCATTTAACCCACATCTACATTTGGTATCGTACCCGAAGCCACGTACCGAGTTCCTACCTCTGACTGGCACAGCTAATAAATAAAAACCGCAACATTGACACGAGTCTCGAACATACAAACCGTCATTAACAACAGCGGCCCAAAAATGTAATCAATAACGCTAAATAACTGCGCAAACAATCATTTTGACTCACCGCAATCTCTTCCCAGAAACTCGTCAACGGTATTCATAAATCTGAAAACAAAAGCAAATTTAAATTACATGATATCATCAAACTCTTGATATAAACATTACATGCATAAACCGGAACCGGTAACATTAACGTAAATTTAAAAACGTTTGAAACAATAAAAATCGTATCGTCGTCTTAGTTTACATTCTACAGAACTTAATACATCGGAACAAAATAAACTACCTATAAAAAAACGTTTAAGACAATGTAAAATGATACGTAAAAACAGTTATTCCGCCGTAAAACATTTAATTGAATTTCACAAAAATACAGAATCTACGGCACCCGTCACGAACGAAATGAAATATTATCATATATCGATCGCAGCATGTCGCCATACTTTAATCGATTTTTTTACACCTAAAACCGCACGATCTGTGGGTGTATGGGTATTACAAGGCATTTCTGCCGGACGACCCAAGATTCGGTCTATTCGGTAAAATATGTTTGTTTTCATCGTAACGATGAAGGGGCGCCATAAGTGAGCGCCGACCCAGCATTATTAGAATATTTTCTGAAATAACTTGCGAGGGTGGTCGAACAATCTTAGCAATATTTCAAGTTGCTCATGTAATATTAAAATGTACGTACTTTTTCAAAAGAACAATGTTTACAAAATCAGCATGAAATTTATTATTACAAATTGTAATGTAAAATTGCATGCATTGTTAATATTCATCATTATTTATTCGTGCAAACATCCCCTAGGGTTACAGCTTTTTGTCAAAAAAAGACGCACTGCTACAGATGACATTCAAGTGGTATTCAGTTCATAATGTTTAATATGGTTTTCCCTTTCATAGTTTGAAAAATCCTTCAAAATCATATAGAATGCCAGCTGTGCCCGCGACTTCGTCCGCATGGAATAGTGTCTTTGGGTAGCATTTTAAATTACTTAGGCTAATTATTTTACAAATAATATACATACGTATAAATATTATTTAATTATATAAGTACATAAAGTATTAATATCAGTTTATTTAAGTATATTTTTATAAACTACGTTTTTTATTTTGCTATCTTTTTCCATCAACATTCGCATGCATGTGACGCAGTCGTCTGCCCGTTCGGGTAAGCACACTAAGGGTGAAATCTATAGAGCACACTCAGACTTATCTCAGGCTTAACTCCAGAAATCAAATTTATAGTCAAAAACTTAGCTTAAGCTGAGCCAAGTTCAAATCGACGACTTACGGAAACCTTAGTTATTTTTATTTGAGCTCGGCAAAATGACTGCATTTCACCTGATGTTAAATTAAGATGAGCTGAAACTTGTCACAATAGCAGTATTTCACCATGTGTATAGTAGTCGCGACCCAATCGGGATTATTCTCTTACCAATACACAAATTGTCGGATCTATATTGGTTGATTGCGGAACGTTACACGTGCGCCGTACCACGCCGCGCTCAGCCCCCCCCCCACTCGTAAATGTTACATAAGAATAGCTTTAATATTTTGTATCTTGACGCAAACTTATAAAACAGTCACATAAACCTTACATATTTCCAAACAAACTTTATCCCCTATTCCCTATTGCTATTTTACACCCTTGAAGGTAAAACTTTTACAAACTTTGAATGGCAAATTGATTTGTATCGAATCAATAGCCTAAAAATAAGTTTCCAGCTCTAAAAATGACGATCCTTCCATACAACTTATCATCCCCCTTTCAACCCCTTACAACCCTTTTGTCGCATTAAAAAGTAGCCTATGTCCTTTCTCAGGCTCTAGACTATATGTGTACCCAATTTCATTTAAATCAGTTTAGTAGTTTTAGTTTGAAAGCGCGATAGACAGGCAGACCGACAGAGTTATTTTCGCATTTATAATATTAGTAAGGATTTATGATCGAAAACAATAAATACGAGTATAATACTGAATTTAAATCAAAAGAACGTTTCATGCTTAACCTTTAATTGATGTTGGTAAGTAAATACAATGGCTACGTAATAATTACACATAGTAATTATAATTGAAACAATTAGAAAACTTAGCAACAGAAGTACATTTATCTACACAAGTATTTGTAACTGATTAAGAATACAATTCCGATGACATCAAACCTGCAAATACAAATAAAATTCATGGATACAAATATAATTAACAAAACCTATAATCACCACAGAAATGTTTGCGATCATAAAACTTAAAGCAAATTAAAAATTAACCGTGAAACTATAATTAAAAATGATCCCTGTTAAACTTTAAACACAAATATGTTAACAAGCGATTCTATGGAATTTTAATCTTTACTCCAATAACGTTTACAAATGAAACTAGCCACGACGTGTGGCGCCAAAGAATAAACACTTTAATTATGCATAAAGTCACGATTCAACCAAAATTCATAAAACATATCGTCAATGTTTGTGGCTTCGTAAATTTTACCGTTGTATCTCATACCGGACTTGGTGACGATAAAAAACATCAAAACAATATCGATTTAGAACTCATTGGCTCCGATAAGGATGTAGACGTCTCGTTAGTTATGAAGGAATGCAGAAAATTATTTTAATTGGTCTAAAATAAAGCAATTATACAAACAAATTATCAAATACACTTCGTTGATTAATGATGTCATAGAAATTAATTGCAACCGCTTAATCGTGCGGTTATAAAATACATATCCCATACGATTGAGACATTAAGGTAATTAAGTATATCTTTTTAGCATTGAAGTAGTCAATTATAGAAACACCAAAACAAATATCAAAATTTAATAGACTAATTAACCCCTTGAGCACCTTCCCGGCGTTTACGCCAGCTTTCCATTGTTTTCCTATTGTCTTTCTATTGTTTCATTTTTATGGGTACTCGACACATTAGATACAATATACAATAAGGTAAAATGATCTTAAAATTACAGATAGTATGTAAATTCTATCGCTTCTATATTCAATTGACTGCCACTATAATATAATAATAGTTCTGAAATTTATAACTAAAGTTAAAACTATAGAAGTTCACGAATTTTTAGTTCGATATGATCTGAGTTTAATAAATAATGCTTCACTAATAAACAGGTGTACACTTCCATTCTACGTTGGTTCTGTAACAGTGGTCATAGACGTGGGTAGAGTAGATGTATTAATCGTAACGTTAATAATAAAAGAAATTGTACCAAACTCATACATCATAGACTGAGAACAGACAAAGGCGTTGATTAAATGCATTTACAGAATCAATTTCTTATCTTTGAAATACAATTTGTACGAGCGAAGGCGTTTCATACGTCGTAACATATGATACAATTTAATATTATTTCCCAACACCGTATGATTTATATTAGCAATTGAATTTCTTCGAGACAACATTTTTAATTAGTACATAATAATTAATCTATGCGAATAATATAATTATACCTAGTTGATACATCAAATGGACGATATGCTTTATCTTAAAATAATATCTCGTTGTAAATAATATTTCGCAGTCTAATAAACAATCTAAATTATTTAGAATCATCACACCGTTACAAGGTGACCTTGAGAATCGACTTTCTAAGAATCTCCCTGATACGGATGTCATTATTTAAAATCTGTCAAAATTGTGTGTATTTTATTACTACGGCGGCAGATCGAAGCAACGTGAATTACATGCCTTCTTATATTTAATATTAGTTGCATCTTGCGTTTGTGGTGTAATTTATATCTAGCGGGCGTTATCTGTAGCCGGGATCGCTCCCGAGTTATAATCCGGGTATTTTTCATGCGGCTTCTGTACACGGTGCCCGGTGCCCCTCTGTGGTGTTACTTGAAAAATTTATATAACTACCGACCGGCATCGCCGCAATTTTTATTACCCTTCTCGAACCTTTAAAAACGAAACATCTATACTCGATAAGTCCAATAATTCGAAAATACATTATGCTCGAGTTGTTTTGTTTGCCATAGGTTTTTAATTTAAGATACATGTATGCATATGGTTACTGATTATGCAAGTAATATATCATAATATATTTAAAAAAAAACTATAAATTGGAGGGTAACATCAGTAAAGCTAACGTCAAATTAGCTGTTTGCTAGAAAGGAATTACACCACATCAAGCATATGACATTGGTTAAAATTACACCAATATTTGTTTCAAGAGATACCAGGTTTCGAAAAAAAATAGCAAATGCATTGGATCTTAGTAAGTTTAGTCATTACTCTGTTGCAAATAAAGACTTAGAATGAGAGAATAATTAAAAATTATATTGATCTGTTGTAAAATCTACATATACAAAAAACAAAAAACATCGCATACTAATTATTTATACATACTTTTAGAAGTTTAACCCCTTGAGCACGAACCTGGAGTTTACCATTGTTTTCCTATTGTCTCATTTTTATGGGTAATCGCATATTAAATATTATATTAAGTTGAGCTTTCACACAAAATAGAATACTGGAAGCGTACTTTTACACCAGATCAGACCTCACATACTCAGTGCAAACGCATCCATCATGGTAGAACGTACATGTAGCTACGTGTCCGTGGCCGACAAGCACAGAAAGTGCTCCGGACTGAGATAATAGGCGACATTTTGATACAACGCAAGATAAGGACCAAGGAGGTTCCCATGCGAACCGTCTCGTCCTCCCGTATGGGACCCGATGGTGACGGGCCAGAGGTCAAACGTGAATAAAATACTACACAATCGGTCGACGACAAAAACCAAACATACGTTTTAATTGTGCTATAAATTGATAGTACTTTTCAATAAATATCAAGTGCCCGAAACTTCTAATATGTTGAAACTATTTTCAATCTATTTTGTATTTTTTTTGTATCGATAACTGCTTTTACATTTTCACCGTATTTGTGTGGCTTAGGTGAAAATGGTAGCCAGAAGGGCTCGACTAGAAATATTACCATGCATAGAATTTCGCGGAACAGTCCTAGTCCATACATCTAAAATTATGTATGTATTTTTTTAGTTTGTCTGATAAATTACCAAAAAGTAGTAATTTTAATTATTTTAAATCTCGAGAGATTGACTGAACAAATTTACATGATTATTTGTTTTAATCATAGATGTATTTTTTGATCAGATTTATAGTAAACAATAGTTACATTCGACAACATATAAAAACAAATTATGGATATTTAAGAGATACGATATAATGAATGAAGATAATTATATGAGAGCGATACATTTTATTAACTATTAATATCGTATTTATTGTTTTAAGCCATAAAAAAAATTTCTCGCGCAAAAAAGTGATATTATATACTACACAACTATCTGTAAAAAAAATATTTAAAGTAATATTCAATAAAAAATTACCAATAATTTTAAATTTAACTGATACTGATAAATGACATACATAAATAATATACATTAATTACAAAAAAAAAACAATAAATAGTTAAGAAACACGGGTCGGCATAAACGCGAATAATTTATTACTCGAATGTCTTGAACAAGCACACCGTGTTTACGGCGCGCGAACTCTTCGACAGCCAGTGGCGGAATATCTCTCAGCTCTTGATAAATTAAACGACACATAGACTACTGTGATTGGAGCTTTATGAAACACACACGAGTTATAGGGTCTTTCATAAATAAAGCGTTAATAAGTTACAAGCAAGCTTTGTAATTTTAAATTAAAACTAATACAATTTTGCTTTATTTCAAATACCAATATTATTTATAGTAGTACCCCGCTTAGCGCGACCCCGTTACGCGCGGTTTCACTATAACGCGAATGTCAAATTTCGCGCTCAAATGCCTCGCATTACGCGAAAGAGTGCGTATAAACATAATGTAAAGACGTATATACAATAGATGTATTTTTCCGTAAAAAATAAGAGTATATATTGCATAAAGTGTTTTTAGAATTAAAGTGATTGATTAAAATGATTTGTATTTTTTTGTATTAAATTTTGACTATGTTTAATCATAAACCTCGATATACGCGAATTTCAGTTAACGCGATTTTCTTGGGAACATATCCCTCGCGTAAAGCGGGGTATTACTGTACTTCAGGTTCAACTTTAGCTGTCTACCAAAAAAATTCCGTCAAAATCGGTCCAGTCTTACCGGTTATTACCCGGAACAAACAGACAGGCAGACAGATAAAAATTGTTATAATTGTATTTCGTGTATAGGTATCGTATATACATTCATATGTGTTAAGTAAAAAATGTTATTTTGATGTTACAAATAGACACTTCAATTTTTTTTTTATAAGTATAGATTATAGATAACAAGGGGGACGGGTAATAACGTCAACAATTTTTACTTACTAATTTAGTTTGTTCTTGATCTAAAATTATGCTTATGGTAACCTGTGGGAAGAGGTTCAAGAGCTTTACTGCTGACAAGGGAAGAGATGAAAACATGACCAAAATTTTATTAAACCCAAAGGAGTTTATCAAATTAAATTAATTATCTTTATAATTTATACTTAAAATAAAAGGCTAACGAAACCATATCTGTACATTCAAGATATTTAGGGAAAAAGCGTGTTATAAAATACTATGCGGGGCTTCAGAATCGGGGCTCAGACTACAGAACATATTTCGATAGTTTTAAAAAACGTTGTCTGTCTGTTTCTAATTTCTTCGTCAATCACGCACAAACTACTTAACTGAATACGATGACATTTGGTAGTTACATATATTGCATCCAGAGAGAAAACATAGGATGCAATTTGTTTGAATTCCAAGCGGGCGAAGTAACGCGCACAGCTAGTATGTTATATTTAAACAATGTCAGAAGGAACGGAGTTGTAAGAGGAAGATTTCGATAGGGAGCAAGATTGCTTAAACTTAAGTTATAGCTAATAATGAGATAAATAAATTACTATTATTATTATTAAAACTACGAGTATGAAAAATGAAATGATGGCAAAAAATCGACAAAAAACAAACATTTTCATTTGCATAAATATTTACTACAACTAATTATAATTCGTCGATAAATAAATACTTTTTAGTAAAACAACTATGCATGAAATAAAATAAATTCTGGTCGAACGATAAAACGAAATGTCGATTTTCTACGTAATGTCCATAATCATGCTAATAACACGTCTATTACTAGTTGTATTACCGCATTTCATTTGATATAATAGCCGACAATGTTATAGTTTTCTTTTATTACAATGACGGGATGTAATTGCATGTTTTCGGACCACACAGACTCGCATAATTAAGACATCTTGTATACTATTCATTATTATATCTAGTTGAACCATTTTTATGTCTATATTTTATACAATTTAATAAAAATTGAAGTGTCTGTTTGTTTAATATCAGCTTTTTACTTCATAAACGTGAATATATATCAGGCACTTATACCAAAAATACAATATTTGTCTGTGTTTCTGTCTGTCACTTTTTAAACCGTTTTTATTATTGGCAGATATAGTCTAGTCGACAAGTTCAAAAACGTGTTAAATATAATTAAAACTGCTACAATACGTGCGATAGCTCATTCGATTTGGAATGACGTCTAGAAAATGTTATTTAATCGTTTATTAGCACATAAAAAATTGCGATTGTTGTTAACAAAATAAGATTTAAAAATAAGGTATTTCGTTTTTCGTTAATAACTTCTAAAATAATGGTATTTAAGGAATATTGAAAAAAGAAAACCTGAAAGAGGAGGAAATTTCCAATAAATGAGTCGCAACTTCCGGAAATCTACCTTTATTTATTTTACGCTGAAAATAGGGCTCCGCGATGTCGTTACGGCATAGGCGCTTCGTCTAAAAAGCCGGTATATCACCTAAAATATTTTTTATAGTATTAAATAACAATAAAAAATCTGATGAAATTATGGCGTAATCGACAAAAAAACACCACGGTGAAAAAAAAATTATGTAGATTTTTCAAAAAAGTTAAACCATTGTTAATTAACAAATTTTCCCCAATTTCTATTTTTATAAATTACGGCATAAAAGTTTAAATAATAGGTCTATAAATATTTCGCTTCGTGAAGCTCTTCTTATTTAAGTACTTAATAATTTATGCTAAAAAAATATTTAAGTTTATTATTTTGTTTATTATAATTTTTTTAATTAAAAAAAATGAAAATTCTGCAATATGATATCAAATTTTTTTCTAAATAACATTGGAATAAAATTTGACGTCTTTTGTGAAGAAATCATTTATAAATAAATAGAGTATTTTGGGATTTAAAAACAATTTTTTACCATTTAATGAGTAGATGAAATGTTTTTTGCAAATTGCCTTGTATATTTTTGCAGGGGAATTCTGCAAAATTCCTTAAAAATCATTATTCTAAAAGTTATTAACGAAAAACGAAATACATTTTTTTAAATCTTATTTTGTTATAGACCTCATTCCGAATCGAATGAACTATCGCAGATATTTTTAGGAGATTTGTTTCTACATTGTATGTAACACGTTTTTCAACTTGTTAACTAGACTAACAACTGAAGTTAAGCCGAAACTTACACCACTTTTATTTTCCGAAAATATTTAGAGATCCGCGTAAAAAAAAATTCATGAAAATGTAAATAAAATCCGATTCAATGGACAGCACCATCAAAACATTATTTTCCCCTGATTATTTTTAAAAGTATATATGAAACTCGGGCGGAGCCGTGGGCTCACAGATAGTATTAAATATATATTGTATCTATATGATGATGATGAAATTCGTTGCATCGTACACTGGGAGTTAATTAAACGGTTACGAAATGCAAGTACATGATTCGATTAGAACGTGCACTCTTGTTTTAATGTTCGTAATTATATTCTGGTCTCCGCGACGGGTAATGAGGACAAGTTTGACATATTTGAGCGACATCCAACTAAATTAAAATGTTCTTTATTATTTATCATGTAATCTAGAAATCGTTCTAACAAACTCATTAGCTCCCATCCATTATCGATGTTTTCGCCTCCAAGTACATACACGTGTGTATGACATAGAAACGTTAAAGAGTGAAGCTGATCACAATCGCTGGATTCCATGTATTTATTATAGCTAACATAATATTAATTTAATTAGCTCATAATTATAATTTTATGTTGGAATATTTTTAACGAAACAGTTACGTGTTTGATATTTTTAATTGTAACTACTAGCTATGTGTCCGTGACTCCGTCCGCTTTACACGAAACCCTAATTAGTTTCCTGAAATTATTTTTGGTACTAACAGAATGCAAAGATATTTCACACAAATTCAAGCACCTTATAGTAAAATTGTGCATTGAATCGGATTTTATTGTTTGAATTGGTTTTTATTGAAATTGTTGTTTACGCGAGCCCCTAATTATATTTGGAAAATAAAAGTAGCCTAAGTTATGTGGCGTAACTTCGGCTTCAGCATACGTTCTCATCAAAATCGTTCTAGACGTTCCGGGAATCACCCGGAACAAACAGACAGACATACAAAAATTTTAAAAATTGTGTTTTTGATATAGATACCATATACACATTCATATGTATTTAGTAAAAAGTTAGTATTTTGATATTACAAACATACACATCAATATTATCACATTATATGATATAAATGATATTACAAAGATACACTACAATCTTATCTGTATAAATGTTTATTACGTAATCATTCAAACAGTCTAGTCTAACTCTGTAAAATGTACTTCGATATTCTAGATTTACTACTGTTCTCTTACTGGTCGAAATTAGATAATAACCTTAACTGAAATTTTGACGTAAAATATTTCTTTTTTATTAATAAAACTTAAACTAATAAATAATTCTAAACAAAAAGCATATAGAACATTAGTTGACAAACAGAGATATTTTTAACTGCCCTTTTATACATCGATAATAATTTATTTAACATAAAATCATTAACGTAAAAGATATTCGTCAATTCATTCATTCAAATGAAAGACGTCCACTGTTGGACATAGGTCTCCCTCAAAGATCTCCACGACGACCAGTCTTGCGCCACCTGTATCCAGCGGATTCCCGTGACCTTCACCAGGTCGTCAGTCCACCTTGTGGGGGGCCTACCCACGCTACATCTTCCGCTGCGTGTGTTGACGTTAAGGATCTTGAGAGCTTCACCGGGCTATTGGGCGAGCGCTGAAGGCACCCAACCGGTCTAATGGTAACTACCGCAAGGGTACCAGAAAATAACGAGCCGCAGCTTGAGCTGCTACATATGTTAAAATTCCTTAGAATTTGCTTTAACAATCCTACGGTAAGTAAAAATAAAACAGAAAAAATAAATAAAGACCCTGTACAAAAACCATGTACAAACTTTGCGTGTAATGGATAAAAGTATGATGTGTGTGATTCTAAAGCATGCAGCGTCACTGTATCTCCTTGGCTCGGTGTTGCCAGGTAACGAATTCCAAAATTTTCTAAAATTTAATTGGGTTATATCTGTAGTTAAAAGATAATATTCTAAAAAATTGTATGATACCTGAACTAAAATAATACACACGTTATCTTTTGGTAGGAAAAGGGGTTTGTCTAAAACCTCACCATGTATCACCGAGAGATGATATGGTTCCCAGAGTTGCTAAAGGAACATCACGTGATAATTAACTATGGCTTAGGTAGTGAAGCGATATGAGGTTATGATGTCACAATGTTATAGCAAAAATTACGGCAAGAAAAAAAAATATAAATGACGACATCAAATTAATAAGTACCCAGACTAATTAATAAGTATGACTGTACATGGTAATGGGATAAATGAAAACGTTACTCATGTACGTAATCATAACAGTTTCTAGTAATCTGAACATAATACGGGTAATGACGTGTCTACTATACGGCGCCAGGGTTTGATGCCGATAATTAATTTGCACGTCCCAGCTTTTATTGCGTGACGCATTTGCATTTTTGTGGTTATTACCATCATTCCATGGCAATCCTATGGTATAAGTTTTCATATAGTGTTTCGAAGCGATAATACTGTATATTAATTGATGTTAGAAGTTTTCAATGAAATTTTATTGTAGTTCTAAAATTTTATAATCTTATAAAAGGCGTTCCGTGATGTCATACATTATTGTCCCGGTTATAAGAACGCAGTGAAGCGATTTATATGACGTTGATATGCAATTTTTTTTTTTTAAATTAAACAAATGCTATCTGAGTTCTATTATATATTTACAGTTAGAGGTATCTATAAATAAATAGGCAACGTTAAAGCATAAGATTCTTTTTTAACCGACTTCAAAAAGGAGGAGGTTCTCGGTTGGTTTTTTTTAGTAGTTATAAAAGAGATTGCGTGTTATCTATAAAAAAAATTTGGAAACAGTATTTTTTCCGCAAATTATATCAATAATGATTACGACATTCTTGGTTAATTTCGAACATAATTTATACAATTTTTTTTTTCCATATTATTTTAACATATCGTTATTTTATTTATTGATTAACACGTATTTCGATTTTTTTAAACTTCAAAATACCTAATCTAATCTTGTCTATGTAAAATAATATAAAATCAGGATAACCCACATTTAAGCAAGATAAAACACGTATACAAAGTCGCGGGCACCTGGTAGACTATATCTCATAAACTCATAAATAAAATTGAAGTGTCTGTTTGTAATGTCAAAATATTTTTTTTAAATAAATACATATGAATGTGTATACGATACTATACCAAAAATATTTTTTTTCAAATTTTTGTCTGTCTGTTTGTTCCGGGTAATCTTCGGAACGGCTGGAACTATTATGACGGAACTTTTTTTGTTAGACAGCTGAAGTTACTACACGTATCTTTGGCTACTTTAATTTTTCGAAAATAATTAGGATTCCGCGTAAAAAAATTAGAACTAATGAAATTGTGAATAAAATCCGATTCAATTCACAGTTTTACAGACAGGTATTTGAATTTGTGAGAAATCTCTTTACTTAAAAAATAAAAATAATTAAAAAATATAAATAAATAAAATAAAATGGAAAATAATTAAGATTCTGTAGAAAAAAATTAAAATGCAGTGAAGAATAAATGAAACGCGGGCGCAGCCACGTTCACACAGCTAGTCGTAAATAAAATTATGATCTATCATCTCCGTCTACGCTAATAATGGCATAACGGCGGTTTATAACGTTAATAAGTTTAATTATGTTATACGATTTTTTTATGAGAATATATAGAAAATAATAGAATGTATCGTGCAATTTAATAATTTAAACGTATAAATATCAAACGGTAAATTATATTTTCCGTGTTTTTTTAATTGCAATTAATTCGTTAATAAATGAAACTAAAACACAAAAACAAAACTTTAATTGTTTTGTATTATTTGTTTATGATGCAAGTGAAGGAAGTGGAAAGTGGTCATTTTAGAACGTATTTTGTTTAACATGTGATATCCGTACTACAATAGAATTTCATGGTACATGTTCGCATTTATTTACAAAATATTTCATTTTTCTCGTTTACTCAAAGTTATTATAAATTGTTCCTCTTTATATGCACCTAATTTATTTATAAAATTCTCACGGTACATGACCATTTACGATCAAAGAACATTATTAAGTCATCCACCGATATTCATATTCTATTAAAGTGAGTATTGTAAACCTAAACCACAATAATGATTGATTAACAAAATGCGGTTAAACATCAAATATTGCGATTTATTATTATATAAATGAACGCAGCGTATCATCGCGCCTTTTATAGTATTTTTGTTATAAAACCATTTACAATGAAAACATTAACTTTATACCCATATAAAATATATTTTTAGATCTATAATAACTTTAAAAATAATGATAACATTTAATATCAACGACGGTGGCAGTTCAGACCACAGAGGAAGTTTCTGCATTGCCATAAAGATATCATTCCACCAATTGACTGTAAATCTGATTCACAGTTCATAATCACCATAGTTTTACGAGTATGCATTTTCATAGTGGACACGTAATGTATTATGTGAGTCATAGTGGTTATGGGAATAGCGTTATGAGTGTTGTGGGCACATGGCTCCTACATGGGTAATATACCATAATGTCAATGTGTGATTTTAATGTTTTTAATTGTGTCATTCGAGCTATTAAAATAAGAGTCTTACGAAAACGTAATCGATGTAAATTAGTGTTGTCAATGACTCATAGATGCGAAATAATTTTTCTTAAGATTAAAGATTTATCAAATATATTGATTGCACAGCTTTTGGTTTTACAGTTACTACTAGATAATTCAATTCCTACAAGAATAATACAATCATGTTTGATTGTATGAAGATATTTGTTACATGCATTCATAACGTCACGCCTCTCTCCTATAAGGGTAGGCAGAGAACACATCCTTCCACTTGCTACGATTCTGAGACCCGTCTTCCGCTTCTACTACTTCTGTTAATATTTCCTTGTAAATTTTGTCATTTCATTTCAGGAAATATTCTCGTATGTCACACAATTCCGCCAACGTCACGTAGTTGCAAAAAGTCATTTTAAACTTTATTGTTATGCCAGTTACGGTAATTTTTTTCGCAAATGACTTTTAATTGATAAATTATGCCACTATCTCAACGACGGCGCTGCCACATATGTTTATACGTTCTGTGATCGCAATTAATGGTAGTTAATACATTACAATTATTGTTAGTTGATTTACAATTTATTTCATTTTATTTTTTAATTAAATTTGTTTAAAGTTGTAGTTTGATAAGATATTTGAACAAAGCGACATACGTAACAAATGTTAAGCAAATTTACAAGTCCTAATAGAATCAATTCTAATTAGTCTCCACAGATGTCATTTTTTTAACAATCTGGCTATAATTCTTGTCGTTGAGCTAAAATTTGGATTAGTTGCAATTGCAGTATTTTGTAAATATAAGCATATGAGGTATTGTAATGGGTCGATCATGTGTCAATTTCACAAATGAAAACATTTAAATATTTAATTGGTTAAAACTTGGTTGGTATTTATTTTCACAACCCGGTTTTTTCGGTCATTTAAAAATGAAAGTTTTCAGAGAATTCTATAAAATAAGTATAGACACTTTTAACTTTGTATTAAAATATGAAAAAACCTATATCATAGAATTAGTCGTCATTTTACGTTTCGCGTAAGTCGCCATTTGTTACCTCCTCGCGTCGTTCTGTTCCAATGAAATAATTAAAATCTACGATCTCGAAAATGAACCCATTTCACGATTTATTACATTATTATATTAGATAAATTTATTACGTGCGAAATTAATTTGGCATTTCTTACTTAGCGTGTCAAGTAAATATGGTAATAATTCTCAACTTTTATATGTCGATTACCCGTAAAGATTAGACAATAGAAAAACAATGGAAAGTTGGCGTAAACGCCAGATTAGTGCTCATGGGGTTAAACGAAATCCAAACGGCTGTTTTCAAAGTCACTTTTCAAGTGCCAAAGTCAAGTATGGTGAAGGTGGTTAACGCTAACTGCATCTAGATAGTTTAACTCAGCAAAAACATCCATCATTCATTACGCTACTAATTTTCAAGACGAAGAACTATGATGGACCAGGTAGTTTCTTTTTGTGCTCCGGCTTTATCAACGATTTTTTTCACGCCACTAGTAATACCACCATTGTTAATATCTTGTGATATTAACCATCATGATATTTCCAAAAATTTTAACATCTACTTTGTAGGTTCAAACAGTCGTTGTCTGTAAATTTAGACAATAGCTAGCAAACGCCATATTTTATGTGTTTGTTATCACAGTCGGAAGTCTCCCTATCTCACACTGATTTACACTGACCTCTTACAAGATTAACAGTCAACTACGTGAGAATTTACTTTTAACACCTCTAAACGCGATAAAACAAGTTCACAGGTCGTAAAATACACATATTATCCTTTATTTTGAGTCATCAAATTATCAAGATATTTCTTAACATATACAAGATAATAATAAAAACTTATCGCATATCAATTGATGACGTTGCATGTTATTTGTATAAACACAATACGTTTATAAAGTGACCTGTCATAGCTAATTATAAGCATCTATGATTGTTAGATCATAATAACGTTTAAGGTTTTTCCGCAGTGAGAGAACCACCTAAAAATAAGAAATGACTTAATACAATATCAAACTGTCTCGTTATAAGTCTCAATCATGCGCTAATATAATCACAAACAACAAAAAAACAAAGGCGAAAAAAGCTCAAAAGCGGATTTAACATGTGTACATGACATAGAATCCGATGTATCAATATTGGATCAAGCGATGACATTAACCGGCACGATGGCAGTTAGATCACGTTTAATTCTTGATACTTGAAAAAAAAATACCCCCTCCCCCCTGCAAAGCTTTCAAATAGTAACGTAAGCATTAGCATCATTTGTATAATATCTGCGGCTTTTTTAAATTATTATTATTATGCTAGCACGGCAAAATTACAGCACTGTGCCTGATGAAAGCACAGAGCAATCTAAAAACAATGATAACCACTGAAGGACAATCGATCGACGGTCGTCGCTGCTATGCCGGCCTGCAGAAGTGTCTCTTCACATTGTATTTAAAGAACCTAATGCTGTAGGAAGGAGGGAGCACATTGTTGGGAGACTGTTCCACAGTTTTATGGTACGGAAGAGGTAACCTATGCGAACTTTTTGGTTCGTGCCGGGATGAGAGGCTCTGAAGCTCAGCGCGTGTGGTTCTGTTGCGGAAAGGACAGGAGGAAATTAAATTAAACAGCCCCTAAGAGTAATTAAAAGTAAGAAAGCATTGCTTACACAAACACTATTCAATCAACCTTACCAAATGTCATCAACATTAAATAAAGCATAGAGTTCTCAGAATTACCACAATCACATTTCATAAACAGACAGTGCGATAAAAATTAAATATTAAATGAGAACAATGAATAATAAGTTAAACGTCTCGCATCGAGACACATGGGTCCAGTTAACAAGTGGTCGTACCACCGACGGTGATCACAATTTATAGACGGGGTTGATATGTGCACGGGCAGGTTTGTAATGGCGACATGATTGTCGACAGTCGACATGGGAAACAAGTAAAAATATAGCCCGTGATAAATCGAACGGCTGGCGAGACACGCGACCATCATTACGAGCTCTGATCATGACCGTCTCGTTTAGTTAGTTAAAGGTCGGGTTGAAGGTCTTTTAACGTCAGTTAAACTAACTACCCACGTTTATAATTGTTTATAGGTGCCACCCGCCCGTGATTACGTAAAAATTTTATTGCTATACAAATTTCTTCTTGTACATTTCTGTTTGTTTTAGGTTATGTTTTATACTTTTTGAACACACTTTTTGAACATAAATAAGTATACATGTCTTATATAATAATTTAAAATATACTCCAATTATTATGCTTGTTAATAAATTAGATATATTTTTTTCGGACAACAAATCACAAGTTATCCACATATTTCATAACCAATAATATGAATAAACCACAATTTGAAAAAATATTTCGTAGAGTAAATGAAATGAATCATTTTACATAAACAGCATAACGCTTTTAGAATATTTATCATCTACAAACTTGTGTACGTACGTAGTTGTGTACAATCGTGAACAATCGTCTAAACATATGAACCTATCATTAAAGCAATATTTCGAAGTAGCCGCACGGGTGGCGCATTTGTCCAAACGTAACTGACAAACAGATGCGAGTTCCACTAGTGCGATAACAGGAGCGAAGCATCTGAGAAATACCGAAGGTTATTAATGTCGATGATGGCCGACATCGAGTCGCACCGACCAACAAAAGATCAGACAAATGATCGAGATAATCTTTACGTCAAAGCTAAGCAAATCATTTTATAAAAATTGTTCAACTTAACGTCGAATTGTTGCGGTATTGGATATTTTTTTTATAAATTATGTGTTATGTTATTGTTTATTCTTTTCCACTGTCACTGTCCATAGATAATATTTTAGAGTAAGGAACTCTGTATATTGGGAAGACACTGACACCTGAGACACAGGCTAAAAAGCCTAGTTCAGGTGACAGGGCCTAAGTTTATATTTTTTTGTAAACAATTTTTTTGGGAAATAAATTATTATTATTATTATATTCAATTACTTGATCTTATGTTTGGTAATTAATAGTCTAAAAACGTTTTTGTTTTGCTTTTGTAGATGTTTTTATATCTGTCTTATATCTATTTCTGCAGCGTAATTTACATCTTTACCCAGTATCTTTCTAACATCGAATTAAAATTATAAAAAAATGGCTTTGTTAATTTTAATATTTCTGAAGATTAGTGTTGCAATTAAACGCAGTTTTAAAACTGTTTATGAGACAGTTCTAACATTATTCGTCAACTGAGAAGCTTATAAGCAGATCTGTTAACATTATTAGTTATATATGGCTGAAAAATGGACAGTGTTGCTTCTTATGCTTTATTTCTCACATATAATATTATTGGTGTTATAAAATCAGATCAGAATATAAGATCCTGTTTTACACGATCAATTATTTGACGAAGGCGACACACGCATATCGTGGCAGCTACAAATGCATGCCTTTCGAATTCCGAAAAGCAATACGCGTGGGCGTCAGACGAACGCTAGATGCGAGGCCAAGTTCAATTGAATACGACTATAGGTACCACCAATGCACACCGGTCGAGTCGATTGCGACCCTAAGGCGCGCGCCGCCACCTCCGCCCACGCACCCGCGCGTAGATTTATAACATTACCCATATTCGGCCAACGAACGGCGCCAATTCAACGGTTCAAATTAAAATCCGCCGCGAATGCAAAACGATAACACTACGAGTCATTTGATGGATAGACGTTCGGTTTCTGATTTACGCGGCACCGTATAAGGGGTATGTGTAAACTTGTCGAATCGTATCTTCACCAAGGAGATGTCGTTGAACAAATGGTAAGTATAAATCAACGGGAGTTTACAACATTTATTTATAGGATTACCTCGTAGATTAGCTATATCATTGTTAGTCACTCTGTTTAGTTGTTTTGTTAAATGCATATACAAGATACAATACGAGATTTTTACAACTTATTTCATATATCATTTTCTTTTCTTTCAAGCATTATTATCTTCTAGCTGTGTGACCGCGTTTCACAAATTCTTCAATGCATTTTAATTTTTTTTTATACGGAACTCATTTTCCACAACTTTTTTTGCTACTCACTTTAAGCAAAGATATTTCTCACAAATTCGAATACCTGTCAGTAAAACTGTGCATCGAATCGGATTTTATTCACAATTTCATGAGTTTTTTTTACGTTGATACTAATTATTTTCGAAAAATAAAAGTAGCGTAGGTTACGCGGATTAACTTCAGCTATCCAAAAAATAACAGTCACGTCAAAATCGGTCCACCCATTCTGGAGATTATCCGGAACAAACAAACAGACAAAAATTGTAAACGTTGTATTTTTGGTATAGGGTAATCAGTCATATAAATTCATATCTATTTAGTTTAAATAAATATTTTCACATAACAAACAGACACTTCAATTTTATTTATTAGTATAATATATTAGTATATATAATACATTTATTGTAATTTATAAGTTTAATGGTAATAGACCGGGTGAATCACTACCCTAAATAAAGTCTATTCTATTAAATTGTTCAAACGTTACACAAAAACTATAATATATATCGCATAAGAAATTCCGTTAAAAAGATGCCAAAAATTAATTGTGAAAAAGTTTCATAATGTAAATGAACTTTAAATATTATAAAATTCACAAAGAAAGACAGATGTGTCTATCTGTCAGTGCGCTAATAACTTATAACCTGCTGAACCATTTTACAAGAAGCTTTTCATATTTTTTTAAATAATCACATCACTGTTTCAGTAAGTTCACCCTGACATTATTACTAAAGCAATGTATGTTGAAAAGATCCAATTCACTTAATAATTCTGAAGAACGGCCAATCATACTTTTTGTGTACTAAAAAAAACTACTGTACCGATTTGAATATAGTTTTCGATTAGTATTAAAAATAAAACCGGGGAAAGTTGGAAGTTGCACATTATAAGAAATAATTAGTAAAAATTAAATTAATATGTACGCTTTTTCCCTGGGATTTTTAACGTGGTTTATTGTCGTAACTAAAAATAAAACATTTAAAATTATCAAATTGTACATTAACGTCTAAATTATCCCTACTTATAACGAGTATGTTTTACACTCTTAAATTTACAAAGATCTCTCAAATATTTATGGTACAAGTGAGAAATAGATACAACTCTGCAGTACATAATAGACTTACTCTATCACTTTGTCCTCCGGTGGTATTATACGACCTGGCATCATAATTTTCTTGTGAAATACACCCGCTGCTTGCAATTCCTATAACAAAGGTAATAATGTTTATTGTATTGTATATAGATACCACAAAAAAAATCTACTACTATTAACATACTTGCATATTAAATAAAACTTTTTTTAATATTACCGTAACCACTTTAAGTATAATATGATAGTTGTCTATTGGTATAAAGGTAATATGATTCGACAGGTAAGATTCGGTTGACAAGACGGTGTCGGCGAGTCGCTCCAGGCGCCTCATAGCTGGGCGTACGCACCCGCGCGGCGTCGACACTCTGGTCCCGGAATTTAATGAACCGGAACATCTCAAATGTTGTGTTTTATACAAAACAGAAACCCTTTTTAACGCCTAATTAATGAAAATGTTTGATTTTTTTAATGAATCGTACATTTTATTACTAATCACAGTAATGATTCTTATACTGCTTCGTCGACGCGCCTAGATTCATTGCCGCGTTAAATAAAATTGTATATTTCCACGTAGAGATTAAACTTAAGATGTTACTGGATAGTGGATTTTAAGCGATGATAGCGCAGTTGGTAGTACTGTTGGATTTCGCCTCAATGGACGCAGGTTTGACCCTACCTGCACGATACTAAAATCAGCCTGAGCTTTCGGTAAAGGAAAACATCGTGAGAAAACCATAGCTTGGTGGTAGGGAATTTTCTAATAATGGCCGCCACCACCCACCCAAGTTTGAAAACCTGTCGCCAAATACCAATAGTTGAGTTCCAGCAGCATCACTTGAGAAACAGAATGTCTAGCATGTTTACCATCCTGGACCCATGTCGCCACTTAACATCAGCTGAGATTGTCTCCTTACTTGAGATCCTCCTTGAGATTACTGAGCCTATACAGTGTAAAAAAATGTAATAGACGAAATCGATGAAAAACTTAAAATAAGTATGAAATGAAATATTAAACTTTTTGTCAGAAAGGGATGATGATAAAAAAATAACATTTTTTTTTGTTTTGAATGCTTATTGTTATTTCTGTTCCTACATTCTACTCTCAGTGTTGGTAATACGAGAGACTACACCACCATATTTAAAACAGTGCAGACATTAGTAATAATCAATTAATTTGGCTTTACCTGAAATCGGTATCACATAATCCTTAAATTATTCAGATACCCAAAACAGGAAATACACTATTTTACAAACACACCTTTTTGATATTAAAAAATACTCTACCACGCTATATGGTTCTAAGACGCTGACTTAAAATCATCATAAGATATAAATTACATTGACAAATATTAAAAAAGCATTTAAATCTTACAATGTAATATGACAGCTACCTTCTTACGCATATAATGACTAACAAAACATCACACTTGACTGACATATAACGGACAACAGTGCCCCGTCATGAAGATTAGCAAACGCCATCCTTGTACCACCAACCGTAAAAGTTAAGAATGTGCGAACTACCGACTTCGTGTCGAAAACCCTGCCTAACGTAACGGAAGACGATTGGTTTAAGTAATAAGAGATTGAAATGGTGTTTAACAAGCGTCATTTAAAATAAATTGTATTATGTAAACATAGAAATCATTATTATAACATTAAATTTATTTCACGTACTCCATGACAATGATATTAAAATTTTAATAATTTCAGACCCTCTTAATCTAATAATACTTCATGCGAAGCACTTAAAAACAAATTGCCGGGGTATCTTAACTTTGCTCTCCCAATATATTCTTGATAACTTACTGTATATGAGCAAATATTTAGACAAACGACCCACATAATTTTAATATATGGAATATATGTATATAAATTAACAACGGTTTCATGCTTCAGCCTTAGTAAAAACTAATAACAGTTTTTTCTTAGATATTAGTGTTAAGTATACTAAAGTCCCAAAGCAAATTACCGATTTACCGTACAATAACTTCATGCAAGTTTTAATTGGCAAAGGTGGATAGAGTGGATAAATATGTGAACGATGTTGATGTCTGGAAATAACACCCTTCTCTGTGCATCTACTAATAAATTTTGTAACTATGAGTTGCTAGTTCCATAAAAAAAGCATTTGAGAAAAACAGATCGAGTTTCTTAGCGTTCTTTACGATGACTGGATTATCTCATTGTATATTTATAATGTAATATTTTGCCTTCATAACCGCCTTATCAGGGCCTAAATTGAATAAACTTTTTTTGAATTTGAATATGCAGAGATTTAAAGTCAAATAACATTTGAGTACAAAACTTTAACTTTGAATAAGCAAGAGGAGCAAAAATTAGTTAGGCATAAATTCATTTGCACATTTAAGCGCAATGCAGCATTACAAATTCGCATACTATATTGTATTCAATAATCATCAAGTGCCAGTGTCTACTAATGTACAAGTTGGACCACACTAAAAGGCGGTACCGGCCGCACCATGAAAACTGCAGTTTACGAGCGGATTATGCTAGAAGATGAATGCAAGGCAATCAGACGTAAGTACGAACAAAGCATTGTAGTGGAAAATGTGACTTTCAATCGTAAAGCGAACATAATTTTATAACTTCCTGGTATTCTACACGAGAGAGAGAGAAAGAGAGATACTAGAGTTTTATATGCGTTGTCTTTTACAAGACTTTTCATACAACTCCATTATTCCAGATTTTTTTATCATACAATTTTTTGAATTGGATCCTAATCACTATTCGGCCTATTTTTCAAACAACAGAATTATATATATAAAAGAATTCCAGTACGCAACCTCTGTCTAGTTCGCTTGAATTCAAACCCGCTCTACTAGGAGCGCAGCAAATGAACATTAGAATTTGAGATTTATACTAGTTGACCCGGCAAACGTTTTGCAATGGAGTGTATGATAATTTTGCTAACTACTAAATATTGGCATTAAAAAATAAGGGTTGGTGGTAGAAGGATTAAAATTAAGGGTTATGTGTATTGTTTAATGCCAAATAATAATAATAAAATTGTCCAAATAATAAAATTACGGGTATAAAAGTAGTTTACGACCTATTCTCAGGCCTACCGTATATACACAAATAATTTCATAAAAATCAGTCAAAGCGAAGTTTCGAAGGAGTTTGGTTACAAACACTGCGACAAGATAATTTTATATATCTAGATTATATAATCAGTAATAATAACTTATACTCACTCCAGGATCGTAGTAGCGAGCGGTGTTCGTCAAATCGATGACTCCTCTTAATTTTGGTATCTTCGCTAACAGCGCAGCGATGTCCCATCTACAAAATTTGAATGGTATGGTAAGCAATATTTACTTGTTAACCTTGTTTTTTTGTTCGAAATTATGCCAATGCTGACGTAATCGTAGGGAGAAGAACTTCGCCTACTATTTTTGACAAGAGGGTGGGGAGTCAAAAATTACAGAGTACTTGAACGGCCTCCTAGACGCCTTTCGGAAATTTCACTTGAAAGTTAATTTCTCTAGGTTTGCGTCTTCGTTTACATATATGAGGTGAATATTGGAGTTACATACATTTAAAAATCTATGCAAATAAAGAAACACTTTATGGTTGCAACACACAGCAAACGAGACGGAACGTCCGCCCCATGTTTCTACAGAAAACATCGCGTTGACGCGAGCAGAGCGCTATCTCTTCTATAGTAAAATCGCGAGGCGTCCCGTCCCGCCCGCTGTGTGTAGATACCATGAAAAATATTTATGAATTGATTTTTATTATATCATATCACATTTGGTACTGTTAATTACTCTCTATCCTCCAGAAATTATTCTCATCGTTTTGCATGTATAATAAATGTATGAAATATCAACAAGAGTGCAAACAATAATTCTCTAAGGACTTATGGTTCAGTGGTAATGTGCTTAGATACAGCGTCGATGGATGTATGTTCAAATCCACCTATCCTATAACCATTAGAGAAAAGAAAACGTAATGAAACCGTAATATTCTGAAAAACGCAAGTGACGATGTTAGAAAGGCTAAGCCTATAGGGGTTGGTTATCGAGTGATGCTGCCGGTACAAACCTATTGGTTCTTGGCGACAGGTTTTCAAACATGTGAAGTTAGTTAGTTGCCCAGATGGACATTATTAAAAAATGCACTGCCACTATGGTTTCCTCGCGATGTTTTCCTTTATCAAAAACTCAGGTTTATAATAGAGTTGAATGGATAAGTTCAAATCTACGTCCATCGACGGGGAATCCGACCGCACTAACTGGGCCACCATCGCTAAATATTTCTTTAATAGTTTACCACAACTAAGTTGTTTCTACCATTTGACTATATGTCAGTCTGTTATAATAGTGCTAAGCTTTACAAGATGAAATATAAAAATTAGGCATTTAAATTAGATAATTGATTATTAAATCGATCATGCAGTTACGTAGGTGTAAAAAATATATCCAATTACAGAAAACTGTGTACCCGTCGGCGTTAAACAAATAGCCTCGACAAAAAATACCTCTTTCAACACAACAGTTTAAATAAAAATATATAACTTTCTTAAATTAGTTCCGGCGCCAGACTACCACCACATGTCGGCAAACATTTGCATGACTATCGAATTTTAACAAAGACATCAATGCGTATATATGTATATAATATATAAAGTAATAAATTTCATTAGAAAACTGTTTAAACGAGATACTTACACATTAAGCTTTTTTTACTTCATAGGAAATTAGAAAATTAAATGAATTTTAACTAAAATACAAACATAACAGAAATTTGTGTAGGAAGATATTTATAGAGGTTCTGTCATATAATAACATTGATATAAGTATAATTATTTATACGATAATATATTTTTTCTAAAATTCACAAGGAAGGTGTTTCTTATATTATTTTGTACAATAAAGGCGGCACATTCCTGTCACTAGGAAATCAAAACAACTCAAACAAGCCAAATGTTCACATTAGGTGTTGCCCACTGCTGCGTAGCGCACGCGCTATTGATGATTACAGGTGTATATACGTGACCAAAGCCATTAATCATTTTATCTGGCAGGTTCATACGGTGAGATGCATTCAAGTTAAAATAATATGCTGCTACCATTCACAATACATCCATAACTATCGGTAATAAATAGTTTTGTGTTGAACGTAACATAAAATTAATACCTTCAGACTTCAGTAAATGTTTGGATGGATATGATCTATAAATACATCAAAATTTCGCCAAATATAGCAATACCTAACATGAACACGCTAATACCAAGCTAAAAGCCATCTACTTCAAAACGAAAATACCTCAAAATCTCAATTAACTTTCGTCAGTTATGAGAGTGTGTATGGTGTATGTCATTTGCTTACGGTAAAACAGGCATTTTTAATTTGCAAAATGCTCACTCAAAAGCCTCGAATGCAATAAAGGTTTTGTAAAAAAAATACACTTATTTAACGTTTAACCTTTCCAATAACATGAAAAGCATGAAATCAATAAAATACATGATAAATATTATTAATATGTGTAGTTTCAAATCCATCGAATTTCAATTCGTAATACTTTTCAAGCAAGTTTTAAAAAAAAATTGTTAATGTAAATAAATAATTCTTACATTTCTTTAATATCTCGATTCCCGGTTTGCACGCTCTGAAACAAAGATATAGACTAGAGGACATAATAAGTAAACGGCAGACTGTAAATTCGCTAAGTAAATATACGTATAATAAAATGTTAAGCGCCATTACCAGACGTATATGTGATCATACACAATATGTCTTTGAGAACGCCGCACGTAGGCGACAGTGCATTGATAAGGGAGCAGATCAATCATCCATCGGCCCCACCTGACCGGTGTCAATGACCTCCGCCCAACAGGGGCCACCTGATGGGATCCACTTTCGGACTCTACACCAGATAGGTTAATTTTAAAAATGAGTATGTTAACAACAAGCAACGCCGCGCTTTAACATAACTCGATCGAGGGAAATTTCCAGACGTTTTTATAACAGCTACATAAATAAAGTATTTTAAACAATTATATTAAAAAAAATCATTGATCGACATAAATCACCGCTTACTTATTTCTTCTGCGCACCGAAACGAAGGCAAACATTTTCGAAAATGAAAATTTTCAATTTGCTCAAAATGATTAAATAAATGTCCGATCCCCATAATGGTAGGTTGTTTGTTATAGTGGAAATAATTTATCGACAATGTGTTGACACGTATTATTACGAGAAAAAAATATATATCGGAGCGCCAGGAGGCGGGCGGTTCATTGGCTAAATGGGGTTAATTTTCAATTTAGGGACGCAGTTGGCTTTTAAATAAACAAGAGACTATTAAAATAAATTCAAGCCCTTACCGAGAGATGTGAATTACCATTGAAAATTGCAAGTCGATTAATATACCGTACGGATGGTTAAAATTCATGTCTTATTGCGAAAGTTTGGTTAACTTCGTATTGGTATTTCGATGCATGTAGACTTTTTACACGATGATTTAATTGTTGTGCATATAAAGAGTATAAAATAATTTATATTAATTGAGATAACAAAATACAAGATTAATTATGCATCACGTCGCTGTTATTGGATTAGAATATTCACGACAAAATAGAAGTATTTGGTGAAAAATAAAAGAAAAAATGAGTTAAGAATAAATACAAACCAGCTTTATTCTTTTGAAGCGTCTTTTTTAATTCGTATTTATCCATTATCCAGGATAAACTTGTAAAAATAAATTATTTTATTTATCTTCAGACTAAAGCAAAGAAACATATTCTACCTCGATCAGACCTTAGATCAGATCAGACCTTAACTGCATTATTTGTATCTAAATACCGAATAATATTATTAAATACAACTAATAAAAGAATTAAGTAAATAAATAAACCACTCTAGTAAGAGGATAACAAATAGTACTATCGTATTACAATATCCTTCAAACTGAGCCTAGATTAAATCACAAAACAAGTGAAGTAATAAAATCGTTCAGGTGATCCTAGCCCATAAATCGAACCCATTACGATATTAATGACAATCGTAACTCTCGATCACAAGTTGAATCTGCACGCACATCTGCCCACTTACATTATTGCAACGTCTTTCGAATGTCAACTAAAAGATAATATTTTAAATAGTGTATTCATTTTTATCTAGCCTGAAGCTTCGCATAAGCATTTATATGAATCAGTAACAACTATTTATTGTGATTTTTATTTGTTTCCTTTTTTATGGTAACAATTCAGTAATTAAATTTGTGCAATTCGCTTTGCTCCAAGTTTCACTGCGTGATCGAATTGAAAATTGTAGCCATGATGGCGCAGTGGGTAGTGCGCCCGGATTCCGTGTAAATCGACGCGGGTTCGATCCCACCTATCCAACTCTAAAATCGCCCTGAGCTTTCTGTAAAGGAAAACATCGTGCGGAAATCGTGCGGAAATCATATCAGGTGGTAGGGCATGTTCTAATGATGCACGCCTGGGTAACAACCATCCTCAAGTTTAAAGGCTGTCGCCAAATACCAATAGTTGTGTTTCGGCAGCATCACTTGCGAACCAGTACCTAGACTTAGTGTGTTTGCCATCCTGAACCACATCGTCAACTAACATCAGGTGAGATTGAGGTCAAAGCACTGAGCACGAAGAATTGCCAAACTTAAGTGGCAATGGGATGGGTACATTGCTCGTAGAACCGATGCCCAACGAGGGTATCGGTTTGGCCCGAGGGCCAACGGGTTCTCAAATGGCTGGCGCGTACCGGAAGACGCAGCGTAGGTAGGCCCACTACAAAGTGGACTAACAACCTAGTGAAGGTCGCGAGAGCCTGCTGGTTGCAGGTAGCGCAAGACCGGTCATCGTGGTGATATTTGGGGGAGACCTTAGTCCAGCACTGGACGTCTTTCGGTTGAATGTATGAAATAAACTATCTTACGTTCTTTACTTCATTTATTTGTCATCGTAATAGTCCTAAAACCTTGATCGTGTTCGCTAACCACCAAGAGCTGCTAAGACGTCAAACACGTCAGATGACAATTACTCTTCGAATGGTGTTAACATTTCTGTACCTGGGTCTGTCGAACTCCATGTTCAATTCTGCGCAAACTTTTTCAGCTTTCATCCATACTTCACCACCAAGGCATTCAATGGTGTAATTTACTTGTTATCCTTTTAAAGAAAGAGGTTATACGAGCTCGAACAACATAGGACATACGCTGACCGACGCATGCACTAACTTTTTTTTTCATTCGTGTTCGGAAAAATGACTGCTCTTCGTTTGATGTTATGATTGTATCACACAGCTAGCGGGTCATGGCGCCAGCGCGATGTTTTTTATAGGCGACATCGCTCCGACGCGAGCCAAGCATGACCTCTTCTATAATAAAATCATGCTGGAGTCCCCGCCCACCAGCTGTGTGGCGAAACTATAAGAAGCCATTAGGTAGTTCAATAAACTTTACTAATGATTTATAAAATACAGTCATGTACACGCTTCCTCAAAAACATGTATAACACACAGAGGAGAAAGTAATAATTATTCTGTTAAAAATTATAACGAGCTTATTATTTTCGTCTCTTTCCCTCTGACTACGAATTTCTATCCGTCCTTTTATATTCAAAATCGTGACGCTAATATCTGACGCGACCATGAAAAATTTTCTTCGCATCGCATGCAAAGAAGTATCAAAAATAAATTCTTAAATAAAAAAGTAAAAACTCATTCACAAATTATAACCTACCTTAAATAATGATTCGTCAAGCGTTTCATTCGGTGCGAAACGACAACTCGTTAATGATAAAGATCCACGCGATGGTAAACAGTCTTTAATAAAATAATCAACAATAAAGATTAATAAATTTTCGATTGCACGCTGACAAAAACCATACGACATGACAAGACATTATTTACATGTGTCGAACAAAGCAATAAATGTAAGTTTGTCATTTTTACGATATACCGCATAAATACATTTGCAAACACCTATATCGGCTGGCTATCACCACCTGTAGGGTTATGATGGTCTTGAAATATACTTCTCCTTACCTTAAATTGTACGAAGTATACTATTACATAAAATAGTTATTAATTACATTTAGGACTAGCAGTGTACCCGCGACTGCGCGCGCGTTTTACTTTTACTTCACTGGGTTTTAATTTTTTTATACGGAACCCTAATTACTTTCCTAAATAAATTTTAGTACTAAGATAAAGTAAATACATTTCTCATAAATTCAAACACTAGCCCGTAAAACTGTGTCGGATTTTATTCAATATTTTATGACTTTTAATTTTTTACGCCAAAGCCTATTTTCAAAAATCAAAGTACCCTAAGTTAGGCGGAGTATCTTGAGCTACCTAATCAAAAAGTCCCGTCAAAATCGGTCCAGCCATTGCGGAGATTAACCGGAACTAACAGATGGACAGATAGACAAAAATAAAAAAAAAAGTATTTTTGTAATAGGTATCGTATAAACATTCATATGTATTTAGTAAAAAATGTTATTTGAAATAACAAACAGACGCTTCAATTTTACTTATTAGGATAGATTAAGATATGGAATAACGAAAACCTATCCAATTTGTACTTCACCAACATTCGACTAGAGGATTTCATACTAAAATCAACAAATCATCAACCCTTATAACTGATGCATTTATTATAATATAAACATGGATATTTAAATATAAGAAAGTTTAAAGGGAATATTGAAAAGTATATTTAAGAAAGGTATTCCTATTTTATCGAAACAAAAAAGGGCACAACATTTAGAACCACTTCAGTATGAAAGCAATTTATTTAAAAATAGTGATGCACCGAAAATTAAATGCTAAATTTCAAAGACCTCCCATCAAATTACAAGTGGCAAGCCACGGACGCGTCGGGCGTTCGAGTGTCAAGAAAAGGAATAAATAACACCTTCGTACACCTTGATCATATTTGACAAATGCAAGGATCGAATAATCGCAAATCTTTATTCCATTAAAGAATTAATCCAATTTAACTTATTTTATAATTTATTCTCATAACACAACTGTAAAGAAATAAAATCTGTAAATTAAATATATTTGAGAAAAACCACTAGAGAGAACTTTAAAATCAATGTAGAACAAACTTTAGGATTTTCAGATTTTTTGTGTGCATGTCTGTCTGTGCACGCATCACGCAAATTCTACTGAGTAGATTTTTATAAAATTCAGGATGAAAGTAGTCTATATTCCGAAGCAACATACAGGATAGGACAAAAATATATACCCAAAGTGGGTGACTTATGGGATGACATTTTTTGTATGGGAATTAAATCAGTTTTACAAGTTGAAATCATGAACTTCGTATGTAAGCTCTTAGTTATAAATTCAGCGTTTTCAAAAATTGTAGGGATAAATAAAAAAAAACTACTTCGACTAGAAGACTTATTATATTTTCACGTGACAATAATCTGTTTTTATTTAAGGCAAAATGAACCAACTTTAAACCTATTTGTTTTGTTAATAGAAGCCGTAATTTTTCAATGCCAACCCATGTTATTATTATTATCTGTTTTTATAGTAATATTCATTGTATGATATTTATTATCTTCCAGTGATACTTGATGTGACTCAACATTAAGATACAATATTCAATTTCAGTTTGAAACTAATCCGTCCGATATCGAAGGCAATTTATTGAGATACAAGAAAAGGCTTGTACTCGCTTATCATGGTTCAAACAAACAAATAACTTTAGCTACTTTCGCCGGATTGATCCATGGGCGCCGCCATAGTTCAATTCAATTGTATCAATTTCTTCCAGGGAATAAATCAATACATTTATAAAATTAGACAGCCCAACTCAACTTTTAACTCTCTATCGACTACCGAGCAAGATACCACGGGATTTAAATATCATCCATTAGTTAATTCATCAATATCAAGCATTAATTGGACAAAATGTACATTGCTCTATATCTCTTAAAATGTACCCTGTTTATATTAATAGTTAATAATTATCATAACTGCAATACTGTATTTACCAATATCAATCAAAATCGAAAATATTTTATACATTTTTGGCCCTGATAAGGCGCTTATGAATGTCAAAATACTACCACCGGTACTAAAAAAAAAAAAACACCGATAACACGAAAAAAAAACGCCAAGAAACTTGATCTGGTTTTTTTTATGCAACTATACAACTCATAGTTACAAATTTTATTCGTAGATGCACAGAAAACGCTGTTATTACCATAAATCAACATCGTTCACATAATGACCAACCTATAATAATCGTTGCAAATTAAAATTTGCTTGATATGGTACCTGAACTTATTGTCCGGTAAATAGGTAACATGCTTTGGGAATTTGTTGTAAACCCTAACACTAATACCTAGAAATTTATTTCTTGTATCAAAATTATACTAATCGTTTACAAAGTCAAGTTTGTATAATTTTTTGCGAACATACAGTAAGTTATGCTCGAACTGCTCGTTTTTCTAAAGTAAATATAGTTTTTACCTCGGCTGCTATCCCCCACAGCAAGATACCATAATTTCATTAAACTTATAATAATTCATTTGCTATTGTTTAATGACAGAAATTATGGAAGCGCCGCCATAGACTATAAATCTTGTATAGGGTAACACTCTTACGACATTCTAAATATGCAAGATCATCTTGTATCATTTTTATACAATCCGGTGTTTATTTATTAAGCCTTAAGATATACTTTTGATTGTAATAATTCAGATAGAGAGTAGAAACCGCGTTGCGTTGTCATCGTGTGTGTTGTTGTTTTTTGACAAGCATTCTGATCCGTTACGTCGTTTATTCCGATGGTAATGATGGCATAATTGACAGAGGGCAACTATTGTTCCTATTGTGTTCTATTGATATTAGAGTTTTGTCGCTTTGTAATGGACGAGCTTCTCTTATTGTCTCACCTGTCATTACTATCTGGTTCCCTTTAACACTGACGACTGCTGCGATAAATTTAAAAGAGGTGGAGTAATATCATTTAAATTACTGACCCATAAAAAGGTCACGTGCTGTTACGGATGTCAATGCTGCAACAGAGGTCACTTGATTTTAAAGTATTGTTAGGATATTATGACATCTTAAGATTGAACTATAGATTTTGTATATAATATTAGACAAACTAACTAAAACATTACATAAAGAATTTAAATATCCTAGTACTGTTATAATAGCTAGTTTTCGTCTCGAAATTAGACCATAATGATATAGAAGTCCCGGCGAGCTTTGTAGCGCCTCATAATCAATAAATATTGTGGTTTTCTGAATTGAATTTAGTTTTTCTTCCAATCCGCGTGGAAACTTCTCGAGTTCAAGAGACGAAGACAAAAGAAACATCGAAATCAGTCTATCCATTATCGATATATTATCAAAAATAAAATCTTTTCATACAAACTGTGCGAGAAACGTAACTTTATCACTTTTTCGTGAATATTCCTATGATCTATGTACTAGTTATTCTGCTATTCAAGATAGAGACCAATCCAAAGCAAATATCATGATAATGAGTTCATCAGTGATTGAGTTATAAATGGTGTAAACTGTTTCTAAAAGAAAATTATTGGTGATATAAAAACTATAAGGTGATAAGAAAATCGGTTCATAAAAACTAAGGAGAAAAAGTCTTAAATGATATTATTTATTTATATATTTATTTATTTATAAATGGATACAATGTACATTTTATGCCATTTTCATTTACGATTGCCATTCAAGACCAGTAATATTCCATAATATAGTATTATTGAACGTATAAGACATAAAAATTCAAGCAATTAATAAACGAAGGTTACGACCAAATAATTGTTGGTGTCAAAATAATTGATATGTGGCTTGTTTGTAATGTATGCGGGTTCTATTTGAGTGAACAAATAATAACAGAAGTGTTATGTTTTACTAATTCATATATCAATAGGGCTAACAACTATACGGGTGACCGAAATAATATTAATGTATAAAATCCAGTTAATAAAAATTATAATAGTTAAAATTGAAAATTAAAAAAAAAAAACAAACTTAAAAAATTACTAGTTTAACCTTTTATAATTAATAACCAATAAGTATGTCAATATTTCCCTAGAAAACTAATTTAAAACATATAGAAATGTTCACCACATATAGAAGGATAATACAACAAAACAAAAATTGTAAAAACTATATCGAATGGATAGCTGCCTCTCCTAGCTTATACGCCATCTACACAAACGACATGACTGTGCGCGGCTGGTCAGAGCTCGCATTATTTGCAGACGACGCTGCCTACTTTCACGTAGATAATACGCCACAAGATGCGCTAATTGAAGTCCAGAGATTACTTGATACCCTTCCTGAATGGCTACGGAGATGGAGGCTGAAGGCCAACGTAGGGAAGACACAGGAACTCATGACTAGAGTGATGATGAGTAGATTACCACCTTGCTTGACGCTCCAGGGACAGATTATACCGTGGAAGGAGAAAGTCAAATACCTGGGAGTCACTATAGACCAAAACTTGACTTTTTCAAGTCATGTAGGGGATGTGATCGCGCGGACAAGAGCGGCAAGGAGAATGCTGCGTCCAGTGCTCACCTCAAGGCTACCCTTGAGAACGAGGCTTGGTTTATACAAAACCTATTTGAGGTCACGATTTACCTATGCCGCCCCTGCATGGTTCAATCGCTTATCGGAAACGAACAAGAAACGGCTTAGAGCCCAACAGAGCATTTCGCTTCGCATGATCGCGGGGGCACCGCGACACGTCAGCAACCACGTAATTGCGCGTGACTTACGTGTAGAGAGCCTGGATGCATTCATAAGCAGCCTTGCAACCAACATGTTCCGCAGGGCGGACACGTCGGCGCACGTTCACCTCCAGAACATCGCGCCGTTGCACGCTAAACCTCCCGACAGACGGAGAGGAAGAGGTGGACACTTGTCTTTAATAACAGGCCTCAGGCACGCGATCTCATATGCCGGTCCTCGCCTAGCTGAGTACGTAGTTGAAGGAGGACCGTGTCTATGACCCGTATAGATCGGGTGCATCTCCCTGACCCCTCAGAGTCCGATCGATAGCAGGATTAGCTCCCAGGAACTCAGAAGATTACTCCATGAGGGACGCACCTTGTGTGCCTCACCCAGTAGACTTGTCCGTAGGCGCGGACAAAGGAGAGGCCACCGTCGAAGGGAATAGCCCTGATGCGGTATCCCCGTGTCTCCTATTAGTTCGTAGTTTAGTAATAGTGTAGTATGTAGTTCTCAATTGTATTTATTTTGTAAGATTTATTGTAATTGTTTTAAATTGTAATACTTTTTTAAAATAAAGAACGGTTAGAGAGCACACGCTGCACTGTTGCTAAGCTGCTGCAGCTATAAGGACTGCATGAGAAGATTGCTCATCTCATCGAATGGCGTGTTTCGAAACTTAAAAAAAAACAGACACAATGTTCCTTTTTTCGGTGCATTTTTTGCAATAAGAAAATATTATAACAGCACATGACGAGTTTATACATACTGGTACCATTTTAATCTTAAAAAAAGTTTATATGCGGATTTGAAACGATCAAAATATACACATTCAAAAATACGTCAAAATGAATATTTACCCATCAAATTAAATTGCAATAATAACTGAAAGTAATCCTTCTTAAAGGATCAATAATAATTTAACCGTGCAACGTTCGAAAACAAGTTGAGATAAGTATCAATACATCCCAAGAGAAGCTACATAAAGAACTAAAAGGACCTGTTAAAATCGGATTCCATATCTGTTTCGACCGATTAATCGAATGAAAAGCCGGTAGGATTGAATGTCGGAGGCATTTATCGCACCTAATTGCGACCACCAACCGAATTCAATTCAAAACGAGCTGGGTGGTTAGATTGGCTTCCACGATATCTTAAGTAACCTTAAGGGATCCTAGTTTATTATGAAATAAATAATAGCCACATTTTTCTGCATCTGACTATTTTATTTCGTCTTTCATTAATTTCTTCTAAATCACTTTTATAAGTCGTTGGAAGCCCAAATATTTAAACACAACAATTCCTTTATAAGGTAACTTTAATAAATAATTCGAATATAAAATTAAACACAGACCAATAAATACGCATCAAGTCGCAACCATTTACCGAGATCATTTATTATGCGGATTTGTACGCCCTACCGCCGAATAACGCCGAAAAGATACTTGTAAACGTATCTCAAGATAACTCAATACGTAATGGTCTACCTACACGATATCGCATTTCGGGCAGGCGTTGCGAAATTAAGAGTTAATTGTTTTCCTTTTTTCGGTCCGAACATGAGCTTTCATATCTCGGGAGCTAAGTTGTATTTTATGACAATTAAAGAGTAGGGTATTCGGAATCGAATGACATTATATGAACGGTTTGGACTTTTCGTTTTAGCGGAACACAAAATACAATTTTAAGAGATGCATGTTAACTGTAAACTAACTTAAGATCAACACTATTTAACTCGGTGACATCAGTAACATTGTGTGGATTATATATTAAATGAAAGGCAAACGTTAAGGAATTTGCAGTCTAACTTTTGAGTAAGTGAAACCGATAACCAATAATCAGATCTGGTTTAACCGCTTGAGCACTAACCTGGCGTTTACGTCAAATTTCCATTATTTTCCTATTGTCTCATTTTTATGGGTAATCGACACATTAAATAACATTTAACAAACTTGTTAACAAGCTGTATTCTTTTTAACTTCCCGAATCCCTCAAACGTATAATTCAAGACTTTAGAACTAAGGCTATTCAGATTAAAATTTACAAGTTTCTCGAGCTTCCTATGATGAAATTAAACACGAATTAACAAATAGTTGGTTATCCTGGTAAAAGATTCATTACAACTAATAAAACTATGAGTTGCTTTGTTTTATCATCCAATTAAGACCCAATGGATACCAGCTCCTGTGCATATACAGTCAAACTCTGTTATAACGACATCGAAGGGACCACTCATATTTAGTCGTAAAAACCGATAGTCGTAACACCCCGGTTGCTTTCGAGATGCGAAGTCCTATTTTTTTATGAAGTGGTATTATTGAAGAAATATATTCACGTATAAAATTAAACAAAATTTTGTTTATTTCACATAAGACGTACGTAAATTTGTCGCATACGCAGGTCGATATGATGACGAATGTCAATGCGCTTGAATCCCACCACTATCTTAGTTTCTCTTACATTTATCTTCAAGTCAATACTAAAATAAACACAAACAGACAATAAAAGTAGTGTGACTTTCCAGCCTTTTATAAATCGCATGAATTCTCTTTTCACAACAATCAAGGTTGCTACTTTCAACAGCAGATTTTATACGAGAAATAAATAAATTTAACAATTTATTACGCCCATTATCACGGGGCGTTGAACGGTATTAAAAAAACAGCCGAAATTTAATCTCACCGTGACAACGCAGGCGACGTGTAAACGAAACCTCACGAGAGCAACCCGCCCTTCATCGCCTACTAACATATCTCATGCACGAAGTACACCACAATATTGGAAGTTCATGATTATGGATATGTCAAAAAATTTCAAAAAATATACGAATTATCAAAACTTTGAACCAACTACAATGATATCCACTTTACCCTTTAATAATCTCCCGTTTAAATAATCCTAACTATTCAAAGTATTAAACTTTTCATTTTCATAGTATTTTAATAACAATAACTGTTCTAACGGACAAATTAAGTATGTAGTTTTCTACATACAACACATTTTACACTTACTACAATTCAATATTACTACTCTTCTCTAAAGAAACAACTTTATAAATTTATGATACCTAATAAAACAATTAACCGGTAAATTACTTGACAAAATTCTATTTTTCATTACAAATATTGTAAAAATAACCGTTCGATATACATAAACTTCCACTGTTTTATTAAATTAACCATATTATATCGTTTCTACCGTTCTACCGTTCAAACTTACTTCGACAAAAACATAACAACGGATTTTTAAAAACTCCTTATTATGACTTACACAAGTTTGATGTAGAAGTGAACAATTCATTTCTTATCATATTATAAAATGCTGAATAACACAATAGGTACAATAAATTCAACATACAATAGGTAAGCATCCATCCATCATATAACGCGCGCTCGTCCTAACTCATCTGACACAATATAAATCCTTGTTTCTATATCAAAACAAGATGGCCAGGAAAGCTGATTACACGGTGCTCCCACGATCTCGTGGCCTGGCGGCTTGCGAAGTACGAAACTTGGCGCGTACATGTCAAAAGATGTAATTATGAAGAAATCCAATCAGCGGGCTCGCATTCGCGCACACGCTGCGACGTTGATTGAGCGATAAATTTACTGGGGATAAATCATTCCATCGCGACAAATCGGCAGAGACAAAAGCTGCCACTTGTTAAAGACAACCGTTCTCACAAATTCTCACTTGTTCAAAACAATAGCCTTTAACTTAAACTCCACTATCCATACATGTTTTTAAATAAGGTAACCTTATCTCAAAGGTAATGTAAAAAACCAAACCATATCTCGAGTTGTTTACCTACTCATACTGTTAATTTTAATGAATTGTCATGAAACAGTTGAAAAATCAAATCAATTAAGATTAAATAATACCGTTTATTAAATACAATAAACAACGGTTTACATTTGAATTCAGTACACGATTCAGATTAATTTCATCATGGGCGCCACCACGTCGCAGCACACTTCTGATTCAGAAACTCTCGTGACCAGTCCGAGTATTGAAACAAAATATTATTTAATGATATCCGATTGTTGTTTGCGACGAATAATGGCAACTGAGACAGTCGAAATATCTGGTACGATGCACCCAATTCCACAACAAATATCAATAATGGTTCAACCTAATTATTGGATGACTTCGCAACCGAAAAGGGGAGTTAAAAGATCAATTCGAGGAAAATATACATAATCGTATACAAGTACCTATTTCAACGGAGAAAATACCACGAACGGAATGTAATAAATTCAACAAAATATATCTTTTGATAGCCGTAGACAATGAGCTTGCGGAGAAAAACATCATACAAAGAGAATTTTAATGTCACTTGCATATATTCTTATGAATATACACAGGCAGATGAATCTGTACACGACTCGTGAAATACGATTTCTCTTCAGACGGGACATTTAATATAAAGCAAATATTGCAATGTAAGTGAGAGAGCAGTGCGGCGCCTAAAGATATTTTTTTGGAGTGAAAACTTCTTTGTTACTGCATTGTGATTTGAAGTTTGATGAAACGAAAAAGCGACACAAAATGAGACAATCACATCTATAGGATTTAACGTGCGAGAGAATGACATAGAATAAATTATACAGTTTTTATATAATTCCCATATTCGTAAACTCTTCTTTTTGCGTTGCTTATAGCTCTTGTTTACTCAGAGAAAAGGTGTTGTACAGTCAGTATAGCATCTATTATATACTTCAGTTACAATAAACCTCGCGTCATTTGTTGATAATTCCAACTCATATTCTGTATAATATTCTATAATATACAAGAATAAAATGTCAAGTTAAACTATGTAGGAATATAATCATAATGAAATCTTACAATGATACTACAATTTCAGGAGAAGATCTACATACGTATCATTATCTTAAAGTTTACTATTTTGATGGTTTCACTTCTACGGCGCGTGAACTACATACGTTTTTTTTTTTAATATTTAAACCAATATTTTTGTAATTACTTCTGTAAAGGCGAAAGATGCACTCCGAGCACGTATTATGAACGCATCAATAAATCACATATTTTCACACAGTATATACACATTACGTTGTTAATATCAGCCTGCGGCGAGTATGGTACTAAACAGTCTGACTAATTAGACGCACTAGGCTACAAAGGGCCGTCGCAAGCTCTTACAAACTACACATTTCTTTGGTAAAATACCAATCTAAACCTTAGTACTCTACAATAGACTCAATAAAATTTTACAGGTGTACTTTCGAATTCTCATAGTAAGACATGCGATGGCGGCTTAAGATAGGCCGCCCACGCGTAGGCGCCGAGCTGCGAAATTCGTGAGAATAGCTCTACCGGCGCCAGAGCTCAAATAGTCTTCGATATACGGTCTCTTTAACGAATTGACACGTATATGTTTTAAGACGAAAGAAAATAAAATACTTAAAACATTTCAAAATTGATTAAGACGTTATTTAACCAAAATATACAAATCTCTACTAATAAATAAAATTGAAGTGTCTGTTTGTAATATATTATATTGTGTATGTAAACAATAACAACTTTTTACTAAATACGTAACATTGATTATACCGGTTGGACCGATAGTCGGCTGTACCGATTTCGGCGAAACTTTTATAATTAGGGTTCCGCGTAAAAAAAAAACTCACGAAACTGCGAAAAAAATCAGACGATCAATGCACACTTTTACTGACTGGTGTTTTAATTTGTAAGAAATATCTTTGATTTCTTTTAGTAACAAAAAATAGCAAAATAATTAGGGTTCCATGTTTTATTTAAAAACGATATTACGCAATGAAGAATATATGAAACGCAGGTGGAGCCGTGAGCACATACCTAGTAAATAATATAATTAAACGCTTTCACCACTTCACCTGATATTATATCAATTACAGTTCAAGAACGATGACGAGCGCTACAATATCTATCGACAGTCGCCATCATCATGTCGACCTATGTATAATCCGGAAAAAAAATTAAAACTTTTTACCTACCTAGAGAAGTAAGTTTGAATATACACTTGCTGATCAAGGAATACGAAGCGCCTTAACGTGTCACTATGGCACTGAGACACTATTAATCGTGATTCAATTTGACCCAATTATCCTACCACCCTACTAACTATTAAATAACCACTGGTTAATCCCGAAACGCGATGTGCCAAAATTTGTGACTATGGCGGGTATTCACTATCTACACGTAGCTGTGTACCACACTCAATGAGCACAAAAGCCCGACCCTTAAACAAAAACTAGTATACCATATACGCTCTTAGTTCAGTTGCCATGTTTCTCTTACACAGTAACAGATCTACATTTTTCCATCAACGACGGCATTACAAACAGAATGCATGTTCATGTAAATTTAAAATTAACAATAATATTCGGTAATGTCGTAAGGGCAGGTCCGGGTCATCATAATCTTTTTATACGTTCCCTTTACGAAAATCAGGACATCCAGATATCCTTTTATACGTTCGGTTAACTGTTAAAATATTACCGTGAATCTGAAATCACAGATTAACAAGAAAGGAACGTAATTATTTAAACAATCCGTTGTCGGATAATACTGGATATTTACTCACAAATACAAATACGTTTCGACATGAAAAAGCATAAGACGTGTCACGAACAATGACATATACATTGAAAATCTGTTAATATCAATAAATAAAACCAATGACAATATGAATGTGAAGTTGTTCAATTTACTGCAATACAAACACACGAACTTCTTACGAGTCACAAAAGCCCTAAAGCAATAAAGTAAATGGAAGATCATATAAATAGAATAGGCATAACTAACTGGAGAGCTCTTAAATTTCAAGATGACAATGTGAATACATAATTTAAAAATAATATAATGTTGAATATAATTTCAAAAGTATCTAAAGTGCAACATTTGCGACGATATGACAAAGAGTAGCTTTTTTTTTAAATTGTTACTAATGAAAATCACGCTGCAATATTTGATAGAAAAATATAGCCCAATGTATAAAAAACGACCACAATAAATCACAATGAGTCTTCGTAATGTAATTCAAGAACTATCAACAAGTAAATTAATAACGATATTGGGTTTTTATTTTTATTTTAGGGTATAGAATATAAATAATTCTACAATTGAAACGTCAGCCTATCAATCAGCTTGGGATCGAATACTGCAATGAATCTGATTTTACAGTGTAACCTCGGGCTCTCTCTGACAAAGGCCCAGGATGTGTTCCTATTTGCTACGGTGGGGAAGCTTTCGCAGCTGCCGCCAGCGTGATGCAGTAACATCTTAATTCTCTAGCTTAATACGCATTATACTGCACTCAACACTCCTGCATGCTAAAGTATGCTAAGTAGCATTTAAGTCTCGGGTATCAGATCAAAACAAGATCTGTATCACTTTATTGCTATAAAAGCTTTTTAGGTATTAGCTTCTATAATATGTTTCCAAAACACATCGATTTACCTGACAAATAAGTTTAAGCTCTACGTCAAGCAGGTTTTGATGTTCAAAGGTTATTATAGGGTGGATCATTACGTGAATGATAGCGATGTCTGGAAATGACACCCCTCTCTGTGCTTTCACTAAAACCGTTTATTATTATTAATTATATAATCTATGTTATCCTTTAAAACAAAAACTTTAAAAAAAAACCAGATCTAGTTTCATGCCGGCTCTTTTTCTGGTGACTAGGTTGTTTTTCGAACTGGTGGTAAATTTTTGACGTTCATAAGCGCCTTCTCGAGGCCCAAACTCATTAAAGAATTTTGATTTCGTTGCTCTTGCAAAGCTTTTAGCTAGCAAAAGTTAGGAGAATGTGTCAAAGCCTTTCCGGTATAACAATCACTATTTCAGTATTTAGTATATAAAACAATATACATCTGGATATTATTATAGCCTTTCAATGATTTAATGGATAAAAGTTGTATTTATAAAACAAATTCCGCATAAAGCCAGTCGCGGAGGCTGTCGAGGCATCAACGCCGGGGCGTGGCGACACACCTCTCTATTAGTGTTCAGCCCCCTGTTGCAATTGCCGCCACAGCATCGGCAAGTCTAGGCACTTCATTAAAATTGTTTTCTCTTGACGTCAGAAAATGTACATAAAATTTCAACACACATTATGACTTCAAAGAATGACGTGAGAGGTAATTGCTACGTATTCCAAATAACATTGCCTTTGCGCACTTGCTTTTCTAGAATTAATAAGAATGTGATAAATATATGTAACAAAAATATTTAATACCATATGAAAAACTAAAAATATATAAAAAAACTATATTAATGAAGTTATTGGCATTCCTTCCTTTACAAGTTGATACAAAAGAAATCTTTTTTATGTTCACCAGAAAAAGTTTATCCGTTTCACCAGATAATAAATTCGATACAGTCCATAAATACTACTGACCGCCCAAAAGATAAGAATCCGTCAACGGTTGTCATCGCCCAACTCAGACTTGGCTAAACTAAAACATGATGCATCAAAGCGAATTACGGTGACGGGCGCATCAAAATGTTATAAATATGATAGTCAAGCAAGAATATCGAGAAACAAATCATTAAATACACTTGTTAATATATCTACAACACGTTCAAATTGATTATAAAGAAATTAAGATCGTTCTCAGATAAGTATCGAGTTAACACTGATAAATAAGTAATCGACATCGTTCGTACGATTGTAAATTATATTGAAAGATAAAGTGCAACAGACGGTTACAGTATAATATATATCTGACCCGGAATTAACACGAATCGACCCCCGAATACGACATCATAAAAACACGTATATCACCTGACGACCTCACCGGCATAAAACGTAACCGTATGAATATATATATATTTAATCATTGAAATATTTTTATTAATGACAATATCCATGAATAATTAATATAAAATATTATTTAAGATAAACTCTATTTACAAGCGATACTTCATTAGCCGTATTCAAATTATTAAGCAATAACAAGTCACTCGGAACGTAACTTATAATAGTATCCTATGATTTATGTGTTTAAATTCATTTCTGAACATACTAAATATTCACCGTTTATATGGAGTAATAAAACGAGAATGCATTAAATAATAAATTAATGCCGCTATAATGTATACGTTAATTAATTAATTATGTGCTGACGGTGTTCAATCAACACTACGGTTAAAAATTAACTGTCACTATTAAATAAATGAATGCGTATAAATATTTCACGTGTATTATATTTAGAAGAAAAAAACATAAGCAAAAGTGTTACACGATGTGACATCAAAAAAATATTATAAATCTTAAAATTATGAAGGCATAAAGTAGTGAAAAATTATAATATTTGAAAGCAATCAATGTTGCAACAATCTTTAGATCATAAAATAAGATTAAATCGTTAAATGTGCAAAAACCGTATAAGATTCCAATGATATGATATCATTATAAATATAGACAAAAAGGATCCAATCACTATTAGAAATTACGTAATTGTATGATTGAGAAACGTCCTCTTTATCTATGCTAATAAATAAAATTGAAGTGTCTGTTTGTAATGTCAAAATTATTATTTTTTTTATTACATAGATATGAATGTATATACGACTCCTATACCAAAAATATAACTTTTAAATTTTTTGTATGACTGTCTGTTTGTTTGTTCCGCGTAATCTCCGTAACGGCTGGACCGATTTTGACAGGACTTTTTTTGGTAGATAGCTAAAGTTACTTCGGGTAACTTAGAGTACTTTTAATTTTCGAAAATAATTAGAGTTCCACGTAAAAAAATAAAACTTATGAATTTTGGAATAAAATCCGTTTTACTGGCAGGTATTTAAATTTGTGAGAAATATCGTTGCTTAATGTTAGTAGCAAAATATATTTTGGGATATAATTAGGGTTCCGTACAAAAAGAACTAAAAACTATATTACTCAGTGAAAAATACATCAAAAAAGGGGGGCGCAGCTGCGGGCACACATCTAGTATTATAATAAACTCCTGGATAGTATTAAAATGTTAATACGACATTTAAATTTTTTTTTAGTATGTTTAAACAAACACACCATGAATGAATTATGGATCCATAAGGAAGTAGGTACCTACCACAGATGCCATCGCTTTATAACTTTCATAAATCAAAATGTGAATTCCTAAAGAACATCTTAATTTGCATCGCCAAGAGCCAACCGGTGACACTAACGACGTACTAACGAAAACAACGAAATGGAACTATCAATTTCCATGTCTCCGAAATGTTTCATTTAAAATATGAGAGAGAAAAAAAACATCAAGTCGTTTTAATACGTTTGTCCGGAGAACATTGTTCATTAATTTTCAATTAATTTCCCTCGATAGCTATTTATTATTAAGCGGAACGAGTTTTTCGGAATATCTTTATCGTGTTTTTAGTGTCGTGAAAAATACGCTCAGTTTTCACAACAAACATTTTCAACAACTGTCAGTTTCTAGTTAGAAGTGTTTTAACTTTTAAGAATTACTTTAGTGCTGTTCGAGAATTACGCAAAATTGTAGAAATTTTTAAAAACACCGCCGTTTCCATTAACATAATTCTGAGAAAAAAAACCTAACAGTAAATTAGTTTACAATCCTCCCCACCATATAAATTAATGAATGATATTAATTTACAATAATATTTTATTAAAATCGGAATGCAAGAAAATAACCACTGCCGCGCCATTGGCACTCAATCGCCGTTTGATAACTTATTCAGAGGGAATTAATGAGGAGCGTAGATCACATTAGGTAATGACGACACGTGTACATTTATCAGTACTTCCGATCCCCGACTTATGCGCCGCCATTAAGGTATTTATGTTGACATAATCACCGGGCAAGAAGTTAAATGTTGCTACTTTTCATTATTACTCCAACAAGCGTATCATCATCTTTCTTCAGTAAGAAAATTATTATCGAAGAAATATTTATACAGAATTTATGTTAAAATTTTAATTCCATGAAATGATTTATTGCATAATATAACTAATATACTTTGCAAAACGCGAAAGACAATGAAAAATATAAAACTCATAATTTTTTATATATTAACTTTTGAAGTGTCCATACAACTTTTTAATGGTGTGTGTTTCTTTAATGGAGATATTAATTAATATTGGATAACAAATACAAATTATATGAGTAGTCTAAAACCAAACGCGGTCACATCCACCTGTGGAAAAAAATAAGGTCATCCTAGACAGGAAGACTTAGTTTTTTCAACTTATACGATACTCAAAAAAACTTTGTATTTACTATTTATAAAAGGAACTTCGTTTCAAAATCCGCTACTTTTTATACTAATCATAATATAATTCTTCATCGCATTTGCATTGGACGTGACGCGTTTGATGTAAGACGAATCGATTATAGTAAAATGTTACTACATTACACTCAAAGTATAAATCAATATATATAATACTATATTCTAGAATATCTGTTAGGAAATTATCATTTATGACTCGACCAGTGAAGTTCAAACAGAAGCGATAAAAGACCATGAGCATAAAATAATGTGCAATGTGGCATGTCGTGCTTAGTGATCGTTATTAAAACTGAGATGTCGCATCGCATACATGAATGGCTAACATGTAAGATAAACCAATGCATGTCGTATGTTAAATTATGTGCTAATAAAAGAAACGGTGCTTAATAAAGACATTATCGTGCTATTCTAGGCGTGACTATCAGAAACATATGTTAAAAAGAGACTAGAACGTGAGAATAGATACAATGAAGCAATAATTTATTCAAAATAGAATTTGTTCGAATTGAAATATTTGAAAATATAACATTTATCCGACATAAATTGAACGTGACGTCATATGATATCGTTTATAGAATTAGTCAAACAAAAAAAAAAACAAGAATTACGGTACATAATACTTTGATAACAAAGATAACATAGAGTATCGAATACCAAAAAGTAGGAGCTTTAAAACTATACAAACACAAACATTGCCTACTAGTAAACAATGAAAACAAGCTTTTATGAAAATACCGATAATAGCGTTCAACTTGGTTTAGTGCGTTATATTAAACACGGAGCGCTTGCAGACAAATTCAATTGACAAAAGCCTCCGCCGTAGCCCCGGGGTGTCCCTCATTTACATTCTACCCGCCTAACTATTTACGCTTGTATTGGAAATACAAGTTAAGCGCGGCAAGATTGCATAGTAACAACACTCAAAGGGTGCGATCGAACTTTACGACCAGATTTTATTGTTGTCATCGAAACTATCCCCGTATATAAACGGCACAACATTGCATAATACTTATAAATTATCTCATAAGTAACATAGTCCGATTCAGAAAGATATCGTCATATCTAAAAATATATGACATTAGAATTGCCGTTTATAATATCTATTTACATGACAACGATTGTAATACCGGCTGCTCCTTTTGAAATGGCATTGTACCGTTGGACACGACTATTGTCACATAGCACAGACTAAAACCCGATCGAGTCAATACGTTTACAAGATGCGCCCTAGTGGCGTTATCACAAAATATGATAGATCGTGAGCGGTACGACGACGCTCTCCCACGCGGCACACAACCGTGATTAATTATAATTCGAATTTTATTCAAAGTGAACAGCGGACAAACCACGATACCAATCAATAAACGGTTCCATACCGACGACGGTACAGACATGATACTACAATTTACTGTACGAGATAGCGCAAATGAAGACATCAAGCCTAGAGTAAATAGTGTTAAGATAGAAACCATATGAACGACGTTAGTGTTTATTATACGAATGAGATAGATATATGAATATATTTGAGAGAGTTTTAAAGTGGTAGAAAATTTGAAAGGGAATCGTTTGGCGTAGTATGAATTTGTTATACTAATGAATGAAATGAAATGCAGAGGAAGGCCAAAGAAAGAGTGGATGGAGTATGTAAAGAATAAAGGACTTTACCCACTAGACCGTATCATACCATGATCGTAATCGTACCGGCACATGCAAAAAAAAGTAGTTTGTATGATTTACTAGACTAGTATACCAACTAGACCGTTCCGTCACCGGACAGGATCGTAGCGTGCCATGACCGTGCCGGCACCGAATTCCCAACGAGAATATTTTGCATGTGTCGGTACCACCCGTGCCGCGCGTGTGTCATACGCGACGTTGCCGTTCAGGTGCGCTCAGGTGGCCCACCACGACGTTGCCACGTGTATTTATGATTGACCCAAAACAATGGAAATATGCATATATATTTTTAATTTTCAATGCACACGTGTTTATTAATATATATGGACGTCGTAAAACTGATAGTCTATTCGTACATACGAACTGCTATATAATTTTCAACACCCGAAATATATAGATTTTCTGAAAAAAATATATGGCTTGTATGGAAATTTCGCAAATAATTAAACTACCTGGCATGTTTAATAAATTATCTTTTATTTTAAACAAGCTTTGTGCTCGTGGGTGCATCCGCGTTTCATATATTCTTCACTTCATTTTAATTGTTTTTATACGGAACCCTAATTATATTCCTACAATTTTTTAGTACTAAGATGAAGTAAACATGTCTCGTAAAACTGACCTTTGAATAGGCTTTTATGAAATTTTCTATGACTTTTTTTTACGCGGAACCCTAATTATTTTCGAAAATCTGTTTTTTTTTTTTTTCCCGTGTAATCTCCAGAACGGCTGGACCGATTTTGATGAGACTTTTTTGTTAGATAGCTGAAGTTACTTCGCTTAAAATAGGCCACTCTTCGAAAATAATTAGGGTATTGCGTAAAAAAAATAAAAGTCATGAAATTTTGAATAAAATGTGTGTATTGCACAGTTTTACTGACAGGTATTTAAATTTGTGAGATCTTTGCTTAATGTTAGTAGAAAATTTTGAAAAAAAAATTAGGGATCAAAATAGGGGAAAAAATACAGTAAAGAATGTATGAAACGTAGTCGCAGCCGCGGGCACAGCGAATTACTATAGATATTTCAAACGGGCATAATAGCTACGCGTAGCAAACGGGCATGAAACCCGTTACATGCGGGTATGATACAGATATAGAACGCTGTCAATACGATGCAGTGCAGTGTCATAGCACGGTTATGGTATGATACGATCTAGTGGGCAGAGACCTTAATATGAAATAGAAAGGAGTAAATGAAGAGATGACGTCTGATAGGGATGTGTGGAAGAAGAAACTGCATCGACCCCAAGTGAATTGGGAACAAGACACGAGAATGATAATACGAATAAGATATATATTATCTTTGAAAATCAAATACTCTATACGCAAATACTCAAATATTCAAGTAAAAATCTTTATAAAAGTAGCCATTAAAAGCATATATAAAATCAGTTCCAATTTTGCAAAAAACTAAATCAAATAACACGGAAGACGAATTAAGAAACCCTCTATCAACAAAATGATAAGTTGACGACCTTCGTAAACCCTATAATAATATTAAAGTTAAATTAGTAAACTATTAACTTGCGAAACAAGTTTATTACTTAATATACACATCTGTACTAATAAAAATACCTGCAGGCCGAGTATTTTGATCATTAAGTTTAGATATTAGACCTCCGCGAGCACCGACTCATACTGCGTGAGAAATAGACACCCATTTGACATTATCGTCGCTACAAATATATCCTTGCGTTATCCGTACAATATCCCCAATGCGTTGTTATCCAGAACATCATTATTTAAAAGGGAAACATCTTTACTAGAACATAAAATATTTCTTCGGAACTTACAATGATTTATTGAAAAACTAAGTTAATTTATTTTTTTTAATAAATTTACGTTTTACTGACGAGTTTATTTAAGTTGTTTTCATACTTATCTTTTTAAACAGATACAAAACCTCATTTCATTTTAGATAACATAAATCTATTTAAAGAATTCTTAAAAGGCCGACCGCAGACAATCCATGCGACACTAACCACGTCCTTATAACGATATAAATCATAAAAACGAGCTCACAAGCGCCACAAAGATACAAACGACATACATCCCCGTCTGAGCGTTATAAATAACATCCAGTTCTCGCTTTCAAAGTAAGACCGAGCGGCAATAAGTCGCAGCCAGGTCAAAGGTGAGGTGAATAAAAAACGGCCGACAATTAAATAGCGTTCTTGAAGGTTAATGAGCACAATAAATATGTTGTCGGCACCGCAGCTGCGGACGAACAAATGCATAGATTGTCCACACGTGAGAAGGGTTCGCTCTATATGACGCTAATACCAACCCGGCTGACTGGCAAGCTCATTGTCAAGTAGAACACTTCCACGATGTATTACAAACATGACACATGAACTATTGAAATTACACGAGGTTAAACAAACATGGAGTACGACACACAAAAAAGAAAATAGAGGACTAACTCTTCAAAACATGTTAACGCATTGAATTAACTTTATTGAAATAAACGATAACACCTATTACCAATTGTAAACGTTAGCGCAATATAGTATTCGTTAAGCCAGTTATTTATTAACAGTTTCTGTGTGGACATTTGAAACTAACCCAATTTTTTATATTACAAAGACGTGTTTATGAAAACAACTTTAGATAAATCGGTCACGGCACATAGATGAAAAGAAAATGAAATCTTTATTAGTATAATCTTCTTATTTATCGACTATATAGCATTACGGAGGTAATTTTTCAAAATTATCAACAACGGTTTTGACATGATTCTAATTAATGCCGGTGGCATTTAAATATTGGTCTTTCTCGATTTGATCTGAACAAATAACGAACTATAAATACTGCGAATTCTATCACACTTATACATGTTTTGTAGACTAAAACATAATAGTTGCAGAATCATAATGATTGTGCAAATTATTTCCGTAAGGGTTTGCAGCATTCCACAGTCCACACGCTGCGCCGCCCCCAGACGAAACCATACCTGCGTTTGATTTATAACGAGCAGGGGGACACAAGAGCCACGGGTGTGAATTCAATCGGCGAACATCAACATCCTGGGGCAAACAGGACCAACATAACATGATCCACGAATGAAAACTTGATTTACGTAATTTAACCTTAACGTGAAATATAATGAGCTAGTGACTAGGTCATATATAATTGGTAGAAGCTCAGTATCACAGCGGGTAACATTAACTGCTGGCGCCTCGTACAATGCAGGGCACCTTCGTGATCATGGCCTCTTATCGGCATTTATCGACTTTTTCTCGGGTTCGTTTATAAGGAACGTGACTGTACTCTTTAAGGGTAAACCGCCGACAGCTCAATACGAACGTATGAATACATAATCGATTTATTTTAATAATCTCATCCACATGAACAAATTACTACGTCTACTTGATTAACAAGAGGGTATTTTTATTTAGTTACAAGAAAAAAAAACACCACTACGCTAACTATAGAACACTATGTGAGATAATTATTGAAAGTAATTACAAATAGCGTATACTGTGTACTTCCATATACATCGTATAGCAATTTATAATAATTTTAAATCGTATTCATAGAAAATTATATTTATTATTTAGATACCTAATCTTCATTACGACAAAGTGATCACAATAGACGAATTTAAAATGTATACATACATCTAATACATACCTATCACAAAACATGTACAAACAAGTTTTAAATAATAACGAGGATGTATAAACACTAGATAATTTAATTAACGAATGGATATCGCGGCGGACGTCTTTAAGTACATGAGAAAAAAACATTACCATAAGCACGATTACATCTCTGTTGTGTTTCACAAAGTTCAGCTAAATACTTTGTGTGAATTAGTCTCGGTTTGCGAACGTACAAACTTTCTTTTGTAGCTATAAAACTCTTATTCATTTCTAAATAGGGTGTATTGTTGCTTTCACCGCGGCTGGCAACACATTTGGCGGGGACACAAAATCAACAGGGACATATTAACACCGTACGAAAGGTAAAAAGCCGTGGGTGTTCTTAAACAGTCATATTTTTGTACGTACTAACTACCGCAAGCCTATTTGGTAATCAGTAATAGACACGAACGTGAAGAAAGCACGAGATTATACATCTACGTGGATTGAGTTATCTGTGGTGTGATTGAAAAAAGCCGTTATCGGCTTCGACCTTAAATAAACATCACAAATTGTTACAAATGTTTGTATGTACATTTAATTTAAAAACTTTACAACTAAGTAAATGAATATAGAATGGTATAAAATATAATAAGAGTGGTTTTAAAATTAACAATAGATAAACTAGAATTAAGTTGTATGTAATCCTATATCTATTTTAATTAATAATCCTCTGAATATACATTCTATATGCACAGAATAAAAAAGTCAGACCAAAAGTCTTCCGAGGCATGTAAATCAACAACCGTGTCGCTTAACTAACGGTGTTCATACGGTGTCCTTTTTCTGTGCGTACTTGTTTTATTACGGTAATAAAAAGCTATCAATAGATATCGTGCTGGCACTTCTAATTCTATATTTGAAATTAAAAAAAAATTGTTGATAAAAATAATATACAACAAAGTAAGAAACGTTAACAAAACCAACAGCAAAATACAATCGAAAATCAAGTTGAGATTGAAAGAAAGCTCGCCAGTAGTGGCTGAACGAAACGCCGGCTGCTCTGTGTTCTAGAGACGAGGGCAAACAATACGAAGATAGTAGACAAACAAATGTAAATGACCGAAATGTGAACGTCATGTTTGGCATTCCCATAAAGCAGCGTTAACACGTCATTAGAGGTAATGATGGCGTGATTACAGAGTGGGAGCGGGTTTAGGCGATGGTCAGGTGATTGTCTGCTTAATGTGTGGTCTGGAGCGCCTCGATAAACACACACGCCACGATCCCCCGTGTTGGTACCACGCGACTGACCATCTGAGCATTCAATTAAATGCATACATCTGTGGTGTCTTAACATGTAGGTACAATATGTATCTCCCAAAATAATTATTTTTCGAAATATACATTCATATTTCATATCTGATTTTGTATCTCTTAATTATCACTTTCGCAAAAATTGTTAATGGTGAAATTTTTAATCTAATTTCTGTTTTGAAATGAGTCGTCATTTTATATATCTCAGCATCTCGATCTTAACTAAACCACGGTTGCATTATTAAAAACCATGCAATGACTTATTTAGACGCTGCTACTATTTCAAGTAGTTTACAACAATTTCCTTTAAGGCTTTTGACATGGTATTCTTTATTTTTATTTAATGGCAACATTTGCGTATACACAATACCACTAATAGTCAGTTTATGAACGCAACATTTATTGAACAATAAACACTATACAGACAGAATTTATTTTCGTCGGTTCAATGAGAACTGGAGTTACAAGACACAGGATCTTTTTAAAATGCACAAAATAAATTAATACAGAATAACTACATATATATCGAGTATTTTAATTAAACATATAAAACCTATTTCTTTTTAAACTCCGACAATATTATATCTATAAATTCATACAATATGGAAGCTAAAAATGTTTATTAAAAGAAATTTAACCCTAAAAGTTTAGATCAGTAACAGAAACTCCTCATAACCTTTCCGTAAATCATCTACTACAAAAATTTTAAAATGACCCTCTCATCCGATGGTGTGATCTTATCTCAAACTTAACATTATTTATCGCCGAGTTATTTTCCGATCTGCGTAACCGATACGGGTTTTGGATTAAAATATCCTCCAGCGATACCGTCTTCGTAGTAAATTAACAACTCTGCTAAATTTTTACTCGTTATTGTTTCGTTTGTTATTGTTTCGTTAAATATCTAACATCAATTCTCACATATAGTTAAGGGCAAAGTTTTTTTTTTATAGTAGCTCGGCAAAGTGACGGCAATGTGCCTAATGGTAAGCACGATGCAATCCAGGAACAGTGCAGACTGGCAAGAGATCGGTTATCCATCGACAGTCGTCCCTGTCATGCCGGGTTGTCTGGCTCTCCCGTTAGTTAGTTAGTAGACTTCCAAAAATGCTAAAATTATTTACATGATCCTTGTATGAATCAAAGATTTCTAACTTATTACAATAGGTAAGTCAAGCAACTTTTTTTTTTTAATTTGAGCCTAGCAAAATGACTGCTCATTATCTTTATCTATCTCTACTTAGGTCAAAATATACGGTTCCTGATGCTCCAGAAACGCACTGAAAAGTATCATAGTTTTTCACGATCTGCATGGTGGTCTTTTTTTCTAACTAGCTAATGCTGTTGACCGGAAGGGCCTTTACAGCTTCATCGTGGCTTTGTGGGCGAGTGCTGAAGGCACTCAGCCGCAAAAAGGTAACTAGCAAAAGGGTTACCAAAGTGGTAAAGCGTGATGGTAGAGTCATAGTTAGGCACGAAAGCTAGTTACCTCGCAAAGTACTTAAAAAATAACAGTGAATTAAGTCCACAATAAACAATTAGCCGCAGATACTTTTGCAATATTTTACCAATAAGATTGCATATTGTCCCGACATATTAAAGTTAAAAAATAGTAAGAATTTACTGATACAGGTAATCTCAAATGAAAATAACGCGTATACACGATTTTTCCTGAACCGCTATTTGTTAATTTAATAAATCATACTATTTCAAAATAAGATGAATGAAAACGAAACGTAAATAAAACTTGAACAATATTCATCGCAGACAATGCAACAAACTGAATCCGTTGAAAGGTAGGTAGGTAATGTTTTCATACAACAAACTAACTCGGTGGTCCGCGACTACAATAGCATTGCAACAGTATTGCGCGCCACCGGCCTCGGCCACGGCATGGCCATTGCGACAAATAGCGCCAATAATAATTTTTTGTGGCATAATTCGCGGCTATTCGCGACGCGTGCTCCCCACGCCGCCGACCACTGATTGAGGATCGCATAAAACTGTACCACCCACCCGTTGTCATTTGCATTGTACGTATCCATCCGCTCGCTCATATTAAACTTACTACATACTTACAGCTCGCATGCATTTCGGTGGTCTTCATTTAAAACCACTACGCTTTTACAGCACTTTTAACAACTTTCTCTCTATTGCTGTCTGTAACACAGCTATAAATTCCGACAGCGTCATTATTTTAGGACGAAATAAATTAATAAACAACACGGATAATTTTGAATTAAATTCAAAGTTCACTCACTGGTCGGTCACACTCGATAAATTCTAATTAAGTTTAATTGAGATGTGACAATATGGAATATTATATTTATTGCGTCTATTGACTAAACGTCGCCGTTCGAAAATTTATTTAATTTTAAAACATTAAAAATGACATTTGATTATTATGTAACGTTTAAGGTAATAAATGCAAACCGGCTATAATATTAAAGAGTATTTTTTCCATTAAATGTTTGAAAATTTATAAAAGTTTATTTATTTCAAAATCACTTACATGCATACCAATATTGAAAAAGAAAGAATATAATTCTAAACCACAATCATTTATTTTTTCCCATAACACACATATTTATACATATACAGGCGTGATTGAACAAGATACAATCAACAATAATCAATTAGCGTAATAATTTATCAACATAAAACAGAATATGACGTTTACATTGCGATATGGACCATCTTTTGCTCGCTCGCTGTGTAATTAATCGCACCAATCAGCGATATATCACGGTGCAAATTGGCAATCAAATAGCGTTTATTATTTGAACTCGAACAGTACCTCTCCACCATTCCTGATATCCTTCCCTATTATCCGCAGAGGCGCCATACCGTACTGGTATTAATTAATCGACCGGTCGGGCTCATAATCGTATATTAATTCCTCGCATTCGGTTTAATGCTAACCGCTAATTAAAAATGACTAAGAATAATCGACACAAATATTGTCGTCGAACAACCAAATGACCTCACAATTGAGCACGGTAATAGCAGAGAGGACGTTACCATCATGATAATCATATATCCATCATGACATCATTCAAGTGATTCTATAATAGAAAAAAATACCATAATTCGACAAGCAAAAACGATACGATGACTACACACGAACTCGGACAAAACGATGAGCTTGACGCAATGGGAGCTTAAACCCCATGCGAAGTATGTTTAGCTTGAACATTATTACAACAGAAATGCATAAATGATATAAACAAAGTATTCTCAGAGAACATTGTCAAGATCAAACAGCTATATGAGGGGCCATTAACACTATCCAACGATATCGGAGACGCAATCACCATGACGCTAATCAAATCAACGGATTAGATATTAGAACGTGCCGCTGGCAGAGAATTCGCAATTTGACAACTAAATAAATAATTCAGTAGAAGTATTCGATATTCAATAAAATATCGATACATACTCTCGATATATCGATCAAACTTTGGACTGGCAACATTTTGGCGAGTAGACGTCAAAATAGTGCTCTACTATTATTTTAATAAAATAAATATATTTTATAAGTCCAGTCTGTGTTTGTTACAATTATCTTAAGTTTTCAACATAATAACAAGTATATATACAAATTAATATAAATTATACGGAGAAAAAGTGACAAAATTGGACCTTATCAACGGCTTCACGACAGCTACAAATATCAAAAACTTCGTTAACCCGGGGGAGTATTTGTGAAAATATTATAATATACACGTACATTGCCATATCTGAAACCACACAGTCACCGAATCATCCACTATTCATCGTTCACATTGTGAACAACGTCACGTATATTACAGGCACCGTACTTGTCTCAATTTGCTTGACAATTTGTGGAAGCAAATTTGAAGACTAATTCCTTTTGCCTACATACATACATACATCCTACTACTATAAGCACTCTACAATACAAAGACACATACTTTGCCTTTATATTTTGTACAAATTAGCTTTTTTTTTTTTTATTCTAAAGTACCTTCATTGCAATCAATATTAGTAATTTATTTCAGTTACAGAAATAGTTTTAATTTGTCTTTTCATTCCTGTTGAAGACCACATTGAGTTACCTCATAGCTCAGCTTTTGTGCTTGATTCTAGGTGTTGTGGAGTTACTGCGACAAACAAAACATAATATGATGACTCGCAAGGCCACAGCACAGGAGACTGAACAGAAGCTTAGGATAGCACTAGAAGAACTTAAAGCATCAAAAGAGCTCTGTAACCAGTTGTTGCAGGAACGAGAAGACGGTGAAGTGGAACTGAAAATTATTATTGACAAAAATACAAAATTAAAAAGTGAACTAGCTGAACAACATATTGAATTAATGGACACTATTGCTGAGCGTGATGAACTGCAGAATGTATTATTGTCACTAAACCACTGTAGTGAGACTCATGAACATGCTCTCAATCATATCAGTAAACTAGAATATGACTTAAATAATTCCCAAAAAGTTATAAGTGACTTAGAGTTGCAGGTAAATTATCAAAAAGCCTCTGAATCACAAATTCTTTTTGATGAATTGATTGAGTGCACTCCTGTACAGTCTCACATTCACCAACAAGTTACTTTGAGCTCAGTCCAACCTGTCATGACTAGCCATAATAAATTAAAAAAATATATAAAGATAAATAAGTTAATAAAAAAATATAATAAAAATATTAAATCTAGGAAAACAAATAAATCATTTGCTGTTTTGGCTAAAGAAAAGTTGTTATTACGAGAAAAACTAAATAAATTAAATTCTAAATTGTTGAAAAGTCAGGATGTTTATAGTGGTGACATACAGCGCTTGCAGGCTGAGTTAAAAAGTAAAGAAGATTATATACTGTCATTATCTTCAAAATATGAGTGTTCACAGAATAAATTATATGAACACATGGTATCAGCAGATGAGTTGATAGAGTCAGTTACAGATAAACTTGTTGAGTCACATAGCAACCCTTGTGTGTTGAGTGATTGCAATCACTCTGGGTTCCTGTGTGACATGCAGTCACCAGGGTCTGTTGTAGTTCGAAGAACTATTCCTGTACTGACTCAGTCATCTGAAGTAATTAAATTCTTACCTAAGTTGATTACACCTAACTTAGAAAAAAATATGAAAAACCATCCTAATCTGTTGCATGCAGGTGCTGATGTCAGTACTGTAAAAAAAACATTAGTATTCAGTGACGGAATTGGTAAGGGCATAGGGTTGATGTTAGCACGGAATTTAAACCATAATATTATTAATTACTGCATGCCAGGTGCTACTTTTAAAAAAATAATTGATAGTATATTAAACACAGACTTGGACAAAAATTGTAATATTTTAATTTTAATAGGTAACAGTTTAGGGGTAAAAAAAATTGATTTACAGAAATCTTTAGAAAAACTGTTACATTTGACAGTTGGGAAAATAATGCTATGTGCTTTCCCATATTCAATAAACTTTAAAGAAAAAAATAATAATATTCACATGTTAAATAACTGTTTATACAATTTAACATGTCGTCATAGTGACAAATTTATATTTTTTGATATTAATAAATTTATTAATAACTTTATATTAACCCAGGAAAGGATGTATCTTTCCAATAAATATAAACAAGACATAGCTACATTGATAGCATATAATATAAATAGGTTAAGTGACACGGCAGTATCATCTAGTTCAACTAATGATACTGCTAAAATTACTATTTTAAACCAATAGATAAGACAAAGGAGCAGTGTTACATTACAGTTTATCATCAAAACATTAATCGCTTCTCCGGCAAAATATTAGATATAGACCTATTATTAGATAGAGAGAGACTAGATATATTATGTTTTACAGAAACTTGGCTTAAACCGGATAGGATGTTATTTGATGTGCCACACTTTTCAGTTGCTAGTGTATTTAATAGAACAATCGCTGCCGGTGGTGGTTGCATTATACTATCTAAAAATAAATTAAACTTTAAAAACCGAAAAGATATATGTAGTCTCTCTATAGATCGTGTTTGTGAAGTGGCTTGTGCAGAGATGGTAGATTTAATTATATTATGTGTTTATAGACCTCCAGCCTCAAATGTTCTTCAATTCTTACAAACAATGGAGGTTATTTTAGTAAAAATGTTTAATTCGAAAAAGCGAGTGTTAGTTTGTGGCGATTTTAATATAGATATTTTAAGCTCCACGCCAGAGGTCACTATGTTCATGTCGTTGTTTAGATCATATAATTTTAATCCACTCTTTAATGAACCAACAAGAACTACGGCTCACACTGCATCTTGTATAGACAATATTTTTACAAATTTTAAAACCATTGGCGGTGGTATAATATCTGGAATACGGTCTGATCACAAAGGTCAGCTCGTTAAAATTAGCTGTCATAAACCTAATGATGAATGTATGAAAACGACTAGACTTATATCCAAAAGTAGATTAGATAGTTTAAATAATAATATTCGCCAGCAATTGTCTACTAAGAATTTTAACAATCGAGATCCCAATAACGACTACGAAAACTTGTTTAAGATTATAAGTAATGAATTTAATAAACAATGCCCAATAAAGTTTGTTATTGACAGGAAAAAAATTGCATTCAGTGATTGGGCAACTAAAGGAATAAGAAAAAGTAGAGAGTGTTTATATGAACTATATCACAGAAAATCACTAACTACTAATTCATCATTTCATGCTTATGTCAGGGAGTATTCAAAAACTTTTAAACGTGTATGTATAGAAGCTAAAGCAAAATTTTTGGGAAATAAAGTTCTCGTGTCTAAAAATAAGGTCAAAACCGTCTGGCACATCATAAATAAAGAAACAGGAAATAGTAAAATAAATAATAATACACTTAATCTGAACGTTGACGGAGTACATATTTCAAACAGTTCAGAGGTAGCAACTGTTTTTCAGGACTACTTCACTAACATACCTCTTGAAGTTACAAAACATATAACTTCATCACCCCAAGGTGCCGCATTGCTCCTTAATAACTTAAGTGCTCCTATAAATTCAAAATTCTACTTTACATCTATTACTGCAGGTGACATATTAAAAGCCTTCAAGCAATTAAATTTAAAACATACACAAGACATATGGGGAATGTCGGTAATGGTTCTTCAAACCATGATTGTTAATATTTCACCATATTTGGCTAACATATTTAACGGATGCATAGCAACAAGCACTTTTCCTAATTTAATGAAAATAAGTAAAGTGGTACCCTTATTTAAATCAGGTTGCAGAAGTAGTCTTGAAAATTATAGACCAATTTCAGTACTTCCATCGATTAGTAAGATTTTCGAAAAGATTATGCTTAATCAGTTAGTTGAATACTTTAGAGCAGAAAAGATTTTAGATGATCGGCAGTTTGGTTTCACGAAATCCAAATCTACCACTGACGCTGGTGCAACGTTAATAAGTCACATATTGGGAGCTTGGGAGATTTGGCAGGATGCAATAGGTGTATTCTGCGATCTCTCAAAGGCCTTTGACTGCGTTGATCACAGTACACTTATACTGAAACTAAAACATTATGGTGTTTCTGAAACCTCTGTCTCCTTCCTGGCCTCTTACTTAACAAACCGATGTCAGAAAGTAAATGTTAATGGGGTTACCTCCACTGGGTCATTAGTTAGAATCGGTGTGCCGCAGGGGTCGATTTTGGGACCGTTTTTATTCCTGGTTTATATTAATGACTTACCGCTAATGGTTAATAACTCAGCTGATATGGTTCTATTTGCAGACGATACTTCACTTATATTTAAAGTAAAAAGAAAAAATTCAGAGATTAGGCACTTAAATAATACACTAGCAAACATTTCCAAATGGTTTGCCTTAAATAATTTACTTCTTAACACTAAGAAAACGAAATGCATAAAATTTATGTTGCCCAATGTGCAACATATTGATTGTAAGTTAGAGATAGAAGGGAATTTAGTAGGGCTTAGTTGACAAAACTCTGTTTTTAGGTATCACACTTGATAATAAGTTACAATGGGGTCCGCATATTAAAACTTTGGCAGGAAGGCTTAGTTCCGCTGCTTTTGCGGTTCGGAAAATTCGCCAGTTGACGGATATTGCTACTGCTAGGTTAGTCTACTTTGCTTACTTTCACAGCTTAATGTCTTACGGTATTTTGCTGTGGGGTACAGCAGCAGAGGTAGACACCATTTTTACGTTACAAAAGAGAGCTGTTCGAGCAATATATAATATGGGACCTCGCGAATCTCTAAAGAACAAGTTTCAAGAATATGATATCTTAACTTTGCCCTCCCAATACATCTTCGATAACTTAATGCATATTCGTAAAAATTTAGACAAGCTAGATCTAGTGAATGATCGTCATAATTTAAATACTAGAAGTAAAGACAAGTTGGCCGTCCCACGCTTTAGGTTAAGTAAGTGTAATAAAAGCTTTATAGGTAATAGTATTCGGTTTTACAATAAGATCCCAAGTAAAATTACCGATTTACCTGACAATAAGTTCAAGTATTATGTCAAGCAAGTTTTAATCTCAAAAGGTTATTACAGGGTGGATCATTACGTGAACGATAGTGATGTCTGGAAATAACCCACATCTCTGTGCTTCCACTAAAAACTACGATTTGTATAGTTTTTTATATGACATAAAAAAATTATATATATTATATTTATGAAAAAAAAAAGAAGGAACCAGATCGAGTTTCTTGCCGGCTCTTCTCGACTGGGTTATTTTCCGAACCGGTGGTAGTGTTTTAGACGTTCATAAGCGCCTTCTTAGGGCCTAAATTGAATAAATGAATTTTGATTTTGATTTTGATTTTGAAACCTATATTATCGAATCAGCTGATGTCGATATACATATGTTTCATCGAATGTAAGATATATCGAACAATATTAAAAATAAACTATTTCTACTATATTTTGTCATTGGGTCCGGGTCATTGTCATTGGTGACAGACTTGAATTTAGTTACATACGATATATTAAAAATATCTATATATCTGTTAAAAATAACGCATATTATCGATACAACGATACTATACATCATGTCGAAAAAATCGATATTTTTTTAGATAAACATCCCTATAATCTACTAGATAAAAAACAAGAAAGTCCAAAAGAAAAATTAGTCGAAATTTGTTTAAACAAAAGTCTATTTTCTTACTACTTTAACATGAAACGGAAATCAGTTCTCTATCCAACCGTAAAGGCGTCCACTGTTGGACTTGGACTCCCCCAAAGATAAGGAGGGAATTGTCATAATCACCACGCTTGGCAGGCGGGTTGGCGATCGCAGTAAATGTTTGAGGTCCTCAGAGAATGCTACTGCCCATCCCCTGGTGTATCCCTTAGTCGCCTTTTCAAAAGTAGACATTAATTTTATCCAATCAAAAAGCAGTCTACTGCAATGCCAGACGTAGTATGAAATATTACTTACCTCCCTAAACTTGTACACAAAGAAGACTGGGGGTTTGTTTTTTTTTCTCTAAACCCCTGCTTATAGCAATTATTGAGGTATAATTTCGCGTACAATATCAAACAATTGTACGTTCCGACCGTACCCGAGAATCCTACCGATATTAAAGGACAAAGGAACAAATATGAATTAGAAAGTTCCTTTGTCCGTCCTGTCACGTGATGATCATGATTTACGTCAATCCACACACACACACACACAAACACACGGGATACGTCGGGAACATAAATTAAGCCGTAACAGAGTTCGATATTGATTGTTCCGTCAACCACCACACCGCTTCTACATAATTTAACAAAGGGAAGAAGCGTCGTTTTGGGGGGGGCGACATGAAACTTTATTATATTTCAAAGGATGCGTTGTTACATGTCTCGATTGAAGGCGAAGAAGATTAAACTCCGTCACTAAGGACGCTCTAAGCCTCGATGATGATTATTATTATTCCACCGCTATAGCTAATCTGTAGCTATAATCTTTAAACTATTTGATGTTAGATAATTTTTAGTTTGTATTTAACGAGCGTGTAAAGTTGTCATTATAGAACGATAAGCGATAAGTGTAACCGACGTATTTGGCGGCTCAATAAAACGTCCAGCCGATATCGACCTACATAACAACCCCGTGTTCCCAAGCCTGTCATCATTTTATTACTTTTTTATTCGGCCTGGTGGCCGGAGAAATGCAACACCCATTCCCTATTCTGATTTCCACGCCGATAATGAAGTGAAACGTGTTATAAAGTGCATACATTAATTCGCTTTTGTAATAGACAAAACAGTGTAGTCCTTGTCATATTTTTAATCGTATGAATCATTATTAATTTTCGCCCACAACTTCACGTATTTTTTTAAATAATTGTTGTTTAAACAGTATCGCAAAATTTAATGTTACGTAGTCTCGATCTTTTTCGGGGTTCACTGCTGTATGTAGTTACAATCGATTTCATGGTTTTCCAGTGACTCGCGTTCATAAACGGAAAATTTACGTAAATTGTAATAAATACACTAAGCACAGATTAATTTGCATCTAAACCTATTTGGTGTTAATATGTCGATTACCCATAAAAATGAGACAATAGGAAAACAATGGAAAGCTGCCGTAAACGCCAGGTTAGTACTCAAGGGGTTAATGTAATTTAGATTAGATTTAGATAAAACAAAGTAGTAAAATCTACATAACGTATATACCATTTGCCCGTCGTCAATAACTTTTATCACAAAAATACTAAAAATGTAACCCGATAGATCTAGTAACACTCTTTCATAATCATGCCTTATTACGACAAACTGTCATAACAGTAAAAACGTAAACATAATGGACCCTAAAAATTGTTTTACACCAGGAGAACCCTACAAGGATCACATACGTATTACTCTTTTAACACATTAAGAGGACCACACATTAGACATTAAACTGGAGATGCATATTGACACCGATTTCGTTTCTAAGCCGTAACAGCCAACCGAATACCGTTATTTTATTAAATCGATTAACAGATATCGATCAGACACCCTAATGTATTGCTGATTCACACCTCTCATAGACGGTAATTTCAAAATTATGGTGTAATTTTTGAGGATATTTATCTTCGGCTTCGTAAACTCCAGTACTTCTCATAAGGTTACGGTATTTTGATAATCATAAATTATAAATTATCTATTTATTTAATAATGGTATAAGTAATGTTCATGTTATTATTCGTAATAAAAAAGCAAACGCACTTAATGTTTTATTAATGTGAAAATGAAACACTCCATTTGAACTTGCGACACGCGATATCTTTGCAGTCATAATCACAGTACATTACGAATTTATTATGTCTTACATTACCTTGTACTTATCCTAAACCGTAAACATGCATATGTAAATATAAATAATAAAAATAACAGAAGTTGAATAAAGTAATTCAATAATATTAGCAGAGATGATTAACAAACTCCAGTAGTTGAAAGCTCAGGCTGATTTTAGGTGAATAGTTGAATAGATGGATTCGAACCTGCGTACATTGACGCGGAAACCGGTCGCATATTTTTTCCGCTTATAAAAACAAAAAAACTCTCATTCTTCTTCACTCATTTGCTTTTTTTAGGTTAGGTATAAATATGAAATAGGAAAGGTTATAAGCACTTTTTCACTCACAGCTAAAGAATATATGAAACAAGAGCGGAGCCGCGGGCACCAGCTAGCTAGTATAAAACGAAAGTTAAAGATAAATTATATATGACAACATAAATTAAAAACAATTCGAATTACGATGCATACAACGTGTTTATTCAAGAATCTCGTAGTATGTTTTAGATATTGTAATTATAACCGCAAGTAATAATTTCAAATCGAAGTGCAATGTGCAAGCAAATAATAATCATTATACTTATCAGTTAGTTCAATTGATTGACATAACGCGTAACGTCTGGCATCTGTTCGATACATTCGCTTTTAAATTAGCCAAACGTAAAATGTATATTTTTACAGAGTGCCAATAAAATTAACTTTCTTCACGGTTCAGAAGAATATAACGATATCATTGGAGTCATTATATCAATCACGGTAGCGTTCAAGAGTAAAAAAACAACAATTAAATTTAAACATATTTAAAAAAGTACTACAAACTATAGAATTTAATAAAATCTGTTGAAATAAGGAAATATTATTTTAAAATATAGTGTTGATTATAAAATTAAATATTCATATTTTTATGCTTAAAGCAATGAACACACGAGGTATTTCTCCTTTTTTATAGGACTGTGGATCTGTTAGTGATTGAATACGTCAAAGACGACACATAAATTTTAGTTCTAATTAACGTTAATATGGTGCTACTATTTCATAAAAATATGTTCTTCATTCAAAATTTGCTGTATTTGTATTAATAACGGAAATTGACTACTCTATTAATGCCCGTACGATCATAAAATGCCACGCAACGAAGAAATTGTAACCAAGAAATTAGAATTATTTTTAACTTAAATATTAATTGTAAATGATGAAAAAAGTCAAACGACAGAAAAATAAATCTGACGTCGTAAGGAATCGAACGTTACGCTGTTAATCATAATAAAGAAACAGTTGTACGGACCAAAAACGGTATCAAATTACACCTACCGATTGCCATTAAGGAAATATCCCTTTATAAGTCAAGAGAAACAAAACTATCTGAAATTTATGACCAGATAGATACCGTTGAATAAAGAAATGGAATTAAAGCGCCACGGAAACCGTGTGTAGAGAGAGAGAGAGAGAGATAGAAAAAAAAACAAAGATGTAAAGATAAAACAATCAAGTTTTAGTAAAGAAATGTATAAAGCACCCGCTGCTTTATCAAATACGGGATTAGAACTTTCGATGTCGGGACCGTTTCTTTTGTGTGAGCCAAATATTTTGACAAGCGGCTGAGCAAATAAAATGATATCAAGTAACGGATTAAGGTCATAACTTTACCTGCAATTACGTTTTAAATCCTTGCTGTCTTTTATCTTAATATTATTATAAAACCTCTCTTTACTCTTCCAGTTCTAAAATATAATGTTTATGTAGTTAGGGTTTTGTAAGTACATTTTTATTTTACCAATATGTATAAACCATCATAATATTTTGAAATGAAATGTCAGTCATTCTATTTTAGTTTGTAGATAATTCTTTCGTAAAGATTGACATTATTAAAAACTAAATAGCTGTTTGCAGGAATTCACTCATACCAGTGAAAAATGAGGGTGACGTCCAAAGACCCAACCAACGCACTATTGGACATCTACGACTGCGCTGCAAACAATGTCCCTAACCATTGAAACTCATTTATATTCACGAAACTATTTCATTTACTACTGTAATGTAAATACACACACTGAATACAATAAATAAATAATATTTCCGTATTTATTTACAATTTATAAATGAACTACAGATATGATAAATTTATAGACGGAAAATATAACCAGAATAAATAAGTAGTAGGGGGTGAACTGTGAACGTCGGCACGTGAGATATCCATCCCCGCATCAAGCTTTGAATGCATAGTCAGCATTACTGAAGCGGCAATTCGCCCTATATTGTACAGGACAAGAGAAGAGAATCGAAGCAAATTTTAATACGACCTTCTTGTAATATGGAAAATACAATATAAGTCCTTTAGATTGGAAATGATTTTTAGTTTAACTCAAGTACTTATATGAGAAGGAAGTTGACGAACACGTTGTCAAATTTAGTTCTGAGATTCATATTCAGATCAAACGCACAATTTAGTTTCTTACTATAAAACAGGAAACTAAGTGTGCGCTTTTTATTTTAATCTAAAATGACCATAGCGGTCTACCATTCAACAGTACAGCTATGTTTGAATTGAAAACTTCTTTAGCCACGTTGATCGATATTTACTAGAGGCGAAACTTATGAGTTCGCATCAACGACATGCTAAGGTGACGTGTTGCGGCAAACTGGTTATGCAGAAAAATGAACAATAAAAACTACCATTAATTTTGGAATATTTCCAATATTGGTATCAATATTTGCGTTGAATTTTGATATTATTTTAATTTTCTAAAATTTAATCTCTGCAATCCGTCATGCAATGAATATTTCATTGAGGCTTGGAAGTTATCTTACTAGCGTGGTAAATAGATGTCTAGTTGTTTGATAGTATTTTATCGTGGATTTCAAAATTCTGTAACAGTTATTCCATAGTTTTGAGTTTTCACTTTTATCGGTAGTCCCCATGACTGGCTATTTTTTTTTCTAACTAGCTAATGCTGTTGACTGGAAGGGTCTTTACAGCGAGGTTCATACCACTTTGCTAACCTTTGTTCTAGTTAACTTTTTGTGGCTGAGTGCCTTCAGCACTCGCTCCAAAGCCACAGCTATTTAATTACTTGGTTACTATTAATGCTACTAAAAAAAAATCCAAGCCAGTTTAACATGAGCGTGAGTGAGCAAAGCAATAGCGTTGTTCCTTATTATACAACACCTTACTATGTCACCGCCCTGACATGACTATATGTAGCAATGGAGTACTTAAGTAATTAAATTTTTTTATTTGAAATATTTTTTTGAGGGCTACCAAAAAAGATTACCCATCGCTGCTATACAATTTCTATGTACATTAGCACAATCATTCCAATAAAAAAAATTACTATACATATCTGCCAGTTCCTATCTAATATCAAGAAAAAAAATTCACGAAAAATCATTCCAATATTAAGACGCATATATTCGTATCAAAACACATTTGGTAATCGTACTACCAAGTAGAATATCGCTTGATTTCAACGCCATAACTTTGGTCTTATACAAACATACTTGTGATATCTCCGCGATGCAGTGGCTATGCAGAACAAATTAACACAGATCGAGAGACGTTGTTTGCCCTATAACTGTGATGGTCAAGTGAACGCCCAAGCAGACGGACAGTTATACAAACATGTATTGTGCGTCGCATTTGTGAACCAATAATACGTTTCATTGTCGGTCGACCTTTGCGAATGCACCTCCGAACGATCCGAACGATACAGTCAAATTGAGTAATTTTACTAAAACAGTGCAATAAATATGGGATTAATTACAACAATTAACGATCTCTTGCAATTCGTCTCAAGTGCATAGCATAGAAATTATTTATGTAGTGTATGTATCTAAGATAGTTTCTTAAATAATTAAATATAACAACAACAAAAAACTGTTATGCATGATAATTAAAGGCTTGTTGTAAGCAAAATTTTTAAAGGTTCACTATTGGTCTAAAAATACCCATAGTGTTCAAAACGGACATGACATGAATTAGACAGCAAAAATGATATTGTGCATGAGCCATTGGTACATTAATCATTCTAATGAACTAAGGTTCCCGAAAGACTTTTTAATGTAACTAATTTTATTAAAAAATATATGGATTTTACACAATCCCAGGAAAAGTTTAAATAAAAATATAACCTATTTTATTTCTCATGACTTAGGACAACCATGAACTAATTATATTTGAAGACATTAAATAGTATAAAAATTATAATACTATAAGACTAAACAAATTAACACTTTTTCTTCACACATTCACTTTCACTTCATTTTTCTAGTACATTCTATCATACTGATAAAAGATTTGTGTTAAAAAGAAAAATCCAGGAGGCATGTGACACCAAATTACCCATATTGTGCAGTGCACTGTTTTACTAGCTATATATATGCTTTGGTTAAACTACTATTTTACTTTTACTTTACTGCTAAAAATATAATTGTCTGAATTACAATTAAAGTTTGCAGAAATGTTTTCCAATTTTAAGTTTTCCAGTAGTCAGTCCTATTACACTTGATTATTTATATATGACTTATAAAATATAGTATAGTACTTAACTACACTTTTATGCTTTTATGAATCCGACAGTTAAACTATTTTTAAATTTATTCCAGTTTGATGTCCTTAGTAATTATTTTACATAACTTCTCAAACAAGGTTTAAACAAATTTATAGAATAAATTTTTTTCGCTTTATTGATTTTATTTTAGGAACTAGTACAGACATCTATATTTAGTTTCTGGAAGTAGTTCAAGTAAACACATGATTACAAGTTACAGGCTAGGAATAAAAGATGGCGCAGTTTTACGTGAAACTAAAAAAAATTGATGAAGGATAAATATCCTGAATCTTAAATGCAATAATATTGTATTATATAATATCTCATTAGAATATTAAGTATAATGAGTAAAATTTGTATAATAAAATTGATAAAATTCTTACTTATTATATTAGGTATATAAATGTAGTGATAAGTATGTGTAAATTATAAGATTTCAAATATTACATATAGAACCAGGCCATTATGATGTTTCTACATCACATTGTACCTATTTGGTTTATGTTATAATGTGAAATTTATCATAAAACTATCAATAAAATGATAATCTAAATCAGTGGTCGTCAAACTGTGGCACTTGGAGGGTATTTGTGTGGCCCGCAATGACACAAACATTTTTAATTCAAAAACTGAGTTTGCATATATATAGTGATTTAGATTGTTAAAAATAACTTAATAGGTTGTTATTGCCAAACAAAATCTATGGAGAATTTGCATTTGACAACTCATAAAACTGTCAATAAAAAATAGTATCAACTACTATGATACCTATCCATAAAAGAGTAGCCCACATTGGTAACTCAATGTAAGGTATCTACGTGGCCTTTGAACAGAAAAGTATGACGACTACTGAACTAAATGAGCATGTTGGTTCAAGCATTAGTATTACCATAAAACGTCTTTGTATATATATAAATTTAGAATTTGTCCTGTACTTTTCTTCAAGTTAAGGGAATAATAAAACGTACACAATTATTATAAGATGCCTACCTTTTTCAGCGGTACTTTGAAGCATATAATTCTTGTCCCTTCAATAACTTTACCACAAGCTTTATATGGTATCCATCTAAAAGGTTAATAAGATTTAATTCAGTAAAATTAATAATCCTTAATACATTTTAAAGTGCTTTATATAAGAAATAATCACCTATCAGGTATTTTGGGCATTATGTATTACTTTAGTTCAGGTTCAATTTTTATTTAATAAGACTGTAAAATAATTTTAATAAAAACATAACCTCGACATTTATTTACTAATTTTTTTTTTGTTTCATTCATTCCTTTTTAAGGACAAGGCAAAGGTACAAGTAGACCATGCAGCAAAGTCAAACGTTAGGAACACTAGTAACAAATGAATAGCGGGAACAAAATTGTGACCTACTGATATGACCAAAACGGCAATGATTGGACCATTTTAGAATTCACGCTCCGTGTCATTATTTTCACTTCACTACACTTTTGTATCATAACTACACTATATCACGTAAAATGCCACCATCTAGTCAAATAATATGTAGTCAAATACTGCAAAATGATGATATAAAAACACATACGACAAATTGACAGACCAAAATCGCGCCAAGCTTTTCCGTTTTTTTTAGTTCCATTTATTCTTTTTTTTAGGAAAAGGCAAAGGTACTAGTATACCGTGCAACCAAGACAGACGTTAGGAAAATCTATATATAAATGAATGGCGGTAACAATATGGTGCCCTTCTGTTGCGTAAAATGCCACCAAAACTACATAATATATGGTCAAATACTGCAAAATAATTAATTAAAAACAAGGACGACAATATGACAGATCAAATTCGCGCTAAGCACTTCCATCACCCATTTAAGTAGGTATAGGTATTATTTTTTTGTTCCATTTATTCCTTTGTCCGCACGAGCTTTGTTTTCTATATTTAAGTTTATTCGACAAATTGTATCACTGTAACTGTTCGGTTAATTCTTACTCACATTTTATTTTCTAAAGAGGAAATTGAACTGGTATTCCAAATAGAATTGAAGCCGGTAAGATGACAAAATTTACAATTATTAGATGTTATGATTATTTTTTTTTAATTGCTCCGGCATCTCCCCTGGCGTAACCAGGGCCCTTGATACTGCTTTATGATTTTTTTTTGTGCTCTTTTGTCTGTATTTTATTTTATTTTAGCATGTTCTTTTGCTTGTCATAAGTTTACATCATGCTTCTACAATGTTACTACTAGTACAATACAATCCTACTACTAGGCCACAATTCATATCGAGATTAATTTAACTTCATTTAAATTTAAACTTAATAATTTAGTTTAGCTTAATAATTTTTTATGTGCTATTTTGTCTATATTTTATTTTTGCGTGTTCTTTTGCTTGTCATACGTTTATCGTGCTTTTTTAAACCTACTACCAGTACAATATAATACTACTACTAAGGCCATAATTCGTAACGAGAATAATTAAAACTTAATTTTTAAAAACAACTGGTCAAAAAAAACCAGTTGAGTCAAAAATGTAAAATAATATTGATAGAAATTGAATTAAAAACTTAAATTTAAATATAACAACTGACAACAAAATAATAACAAATAATAATAACGACAATAATAAGTAAATAATAAGTAAAATAATTAAAAACGACGTCCACTTAACTGCAACCATAGCCACCTCCTATTTGTGCCTTTGTCCAGCTCTCCTTGCAATGTCGCCTATAAACTGCAGGAGAGCTGGACGGTGGTCATCGTCCAACAAAAGACCAGCTAAGGTGTCCATTGTTATCCCAACTCCGGTTTTGCACTCGAGGTCGCACCTGGACGAGCCGAACCTAGGACAGTCTATAATTAGATGGAAGACTGTCTCGGCAGTATCCGGATCGCAAGCACACGCGGGGCTATCTTTGATTTTGAATCTGTGCAGGTACGCTGCGAAGCCTCCGTGACCCGTAAGGATCTGCACGTGGGCAGGTGACATGCGGGTCTTCTTCAACACCCTATGGGCCTCCTCTACCTTTGGGAAGAAAACCCGCTAGAGGACCTTCAGTATGCCGATGATTTATTGCTGTAATTTTCAGATCATTCTATCAATAATTTGGTATCACGTGTATCGACATCTCTAACACTTCTAAAATCATGAATGGAAGCAAACGAATTAGATTTGTCCTCACAAAAAAACATTAACTTATGATGGAGTAGATATCCCAGTTAAAAACAACATTAAATATCTTGGTGTAATATTATATTCTAAATTCACTGGTCTTCCACATTTTGAATATGTAATAACAAAATGTGAAAACCTCCTGAACATACTCAGATGCCTTTCGGGTGCTTGGTGGGGTGCTCACCATTTTACCATGAAACTTGTTTATAATGCACTAATGAAAAGTTTTTTGGATTATAGAACTTTTTTATTAGTGGCCTGGTAGTGTTGCTGGTTATAAAAGATTAGATGTCATTCAATCTAAGGCTTTAAGATTAATATCTGGTGCTATGAAATCAAGTCCTATCAATGCTCTACAGGTTGAATGTGGTGATCCTCCGTTTATATTTAAGGAGACAGTTCTTGTCGGATACATTTCTATTTCGAAGTTTACAATTATCTAGTCACCCTTTTATAGCCAAGTTACATCTTTTAACTTAACATGTTATCCTGTCTACATATTGGGAACGCAAATCTCGCTCTTGCTTGGTTAATAGTCACCTTAAAATACAAAAATTGAGGTTCCTATTCACAATTGTCGTTGTCTTCCAATTTTTTCTACTAATTTAGACTGTTTGCTACTTTCGCCTGATATTTATTTAAATTTAGATGTAGGAGAACGTAAACGATTTTTTAAATTCGGTAATAAATACTAAATGGCCTTGCTGGCATCATATTTATAGTGATGAATCTAAACACTCAACTTCAGGATGTGTTGGTGTTGGGATATATCATCCCCAGTACAATATAGCACAAAAAATTAAACTGCCCCCAAAGTCTTCTGTATTTTCTGCTGAATGTTGTGGATTATTTAAAGCGGTAGAATTTATTCTTCTTATCAATTTACAAAACACAGTTATTTTTACAGATGCTAAGAGCGTTTTACAAATATTAATGAAATTTTCGGTTTAAAGTAAAAGTAATTTTTCAATTAATATCGATATTCGTATCAAACTCCATGTTATGTTACTTAAAAGGATATTGTGTCTCATTTGTTTAGATACCCAGCCACTGTGGTATCAAAGGCAATGAAAAAGCGGATGAACTAGCTAATCAAGCGGTAGATTGCGGTGACTTATTCCCATACAAAATTTATTTTAATGATCTAGTTGCACTGCTTCGGAACTGCCTGCACTGCTAAGAACGATCAACATTAGAAATACATCAATTTCGATGTTAAACTTTAAAATTGATGTCAATATCTGTACCTATGTAAACACTAACATTGAAATAATTTTTTCAAGCTAAGCTATAAGCGTCGAATATCCCTAAATACGTATCTAGTGCCAACTATAAGAACTGAATAGTGTATACAATATTTTCCGTTATTCCAAAATTTCCTTTATGTAAAAAGAAAATTGCATTTATAATACATATAGAATGTAATTTTCAGCATGTTGTTATATTATGTAACATCAACAGAAACCAAAAAGAAAACAAAACTCAATATTTACGTTACCATAGAAACACAATGAAAAGAAAACCTTGTTTGATCGAAGATCTAGAAGGCAGTGAAAAACCAGAGAAGAAAGTGCGATCTAATATTGTCAACTGTTATTCAAATATGTACAGAAACACTATATGGTTCCATTCTCTTCTCGGAGCCGAAAAATCTTGTCTCAAAGAAGATAAAATAAAAAAAATTCATTATAAATTTGAAGATGGGAAGGAAATGGTGGATGAGTATAATACTGACACTCAAGTGCTTTTACGGAGAGCTTGGAAAATAAAGCATAAAATTGGAGGTGAGGGCAAATGGGAAGTAGAGATTGGAGATCCAATCCCCGATTTAACGTCTAATATTGAATGTGATATTACAGAATCCAAGGATCAGGTAATTGTTTATTTAATATCCTAATGCTACTCTTTACTACCACAGAAATTTGACTTCATTAATATTCACAATTTGAATGCAATAAGCATTGTGGTCACATAATAGAATGAGTATCACTGTGTTTTTTCATGAGATTAATTAGCAAAATTTGATTATATTTATAATTTATTTTCAGCCAATAGTAACAAGGCGTAATACAAGAGTCAACTTGGAATGGCGAATAAGAAATTTACCATATCCCATAGAGACATATTCAATCAGCGCTAATAATGATGATAAATGTATTTTACTACGAACAACAAATAAGAAATATTTTAAAAAACTACCAGTCCCAGAACTGATAAGACTAAACTTGCCTATAGAACAAGCTAATATTCAATCTACACATCAATTTAATACACTGATTATTATGGTAAATTAATAAATATTACTTGTACAATTAATAATTATTACTATAGTAAGCTACATACAATTAGCTGTTTTTTATACAATTATGTGAAACCAAAGTTTACTAACTACATTAAACAAGCTGTTAATATAAGCAATAAAATGAAAATTACCTGAGATAGGAATCCTTGACAGTTACCATTATTCTAATACCTATCAAAGTTCTAGCATACCATTATTATTCTGGGAAGGGCTCTGCCGGCTAGGACAGACCTGTATCACTGTGACTTAAGACCTATTGTGATTGCCCCACATTATTAAAGCTCACTGCCTAGACCTACAGTCTGGATATACTGTAAGATCTTTTTAGAAGAGAGCATCTGTACCTCTTCCGGGAGCAACCCATGCTTACCCAGAATTCGATTTATGGCTATTAGTAAATCACATTCACACAAGATATGCTTTGAGGATTTGTCTATAATTTCACAGAACCTGCACTCTCTTGTGCTTTGGTCACCATTGGATGTGCATATGTTTGCTCAGACAACAGTGTCCAGTCAGTGCTCTCATTAATACTTGTAGTTGATTCCTACTGAGCATCAAGGTATCTTCAGCTTTGTGTTGAGTAAATTCCCTGATAAGCTCTTTGGAATGATTTTGTCCTGTCAATTTCTTCAGAACTCTATAGTATACCATGCTCTAATATCTTTTTTTTCGCTTATTTACTAATTAAACAAAGTTACCATTACTTTATATTTTTTAATAATAATTTTTTCATATATAACCAAATTTTCATATATAATCACACAGCAGTTTTTTATATCTAATCCTGAACCATAATTTGTATCTTTATACAGTATATTTCTAGAACCGAATGAACAATAAGGGCATAGCTTTGTTACTTTAAACATTTCATATGGTGCATATTTCATGTGCACTTAAATGCAGTGTTAAACTGTTTTTTATTAGCCCTTTTTAACATTACTTGTTAACTAATATAGCTATATTGAAGCTTTTAAACAGAGCTATCAGATGGCATTATCAGTTATATATGGGTAAAAATGGACAGTGGCGGTTTGTTTTTTACCTCTCATACAGACATACAATTTGTGCTAACCTAAACATATCTACTAGTTGTCTAATATTAAATTATTCTTGTATAATTTTTCAGTACAGGAAACCTCAACAATTGGTGAATATGGAGAAAGAATGGTTTGAGGAACTAAAAAACGTAAAGCCTGTTAAAGATGTACCAAACGAATGTAAAACACAATAAAATGTATCTTGATTATGTATTTTTCACTCTCCTCAGTGGCAGCTCTAGTCCTTGTAGCGCCCGTGTGTAACCAATATCCCTCTAGTAGGAGGGCAGTCAAAATGGAATATTTACAGTTGTATTCTCAAATGGCAATTCGGATACAATAAATGATATCGGGAAGCAATTAGTACATGAGTAAAAAGTTTTTTAGGAAGGTCATTTACACGGGCGCAGGATCTATGAGCGCGTTGGTGTCCTGAGCGACGCATTTTTGTAGGTGTCGCTCAGCGCACCCTAAAATCCTGAGCGCTGCACACCTGCACTATAGGTAAAGATGGCTGTCCTACTCACCTTACCTTACTCTCTAACTCTCCTTGTAGTAAGTAGGTTGCATATCTTTATAACTTAGTTTTTATAAGTACAATGATTACAATTGATTTTTTAATGTTGCTCCCTAATTTTTTCATACCTACATTGTCATTTAGATGTAAATGTTGCAAATATATGAATAGTAGTCGTATATATTTTTTTACAAAAGTTGAAACCAAATTTTGCATTACAACAGTGTGATATTATTCAACTAAAAAAAAGTATCATATCATTATAGTCAGGAATGTAATTTTTTATTCTTATACTTTCTTTTATTGATGATATTTACTATAAAAAATAAATAATTTATAATGTAGGATTTTATAAAAAATACATATGTTCAGTTTTTATACATATAATTTATTCTAATCATCCATAATAAGAGCTTTTGCTTGGTTTTTTATTTCTTCTTCATCTTCTTCTTTGTCCAGAAGTCCACGTTTTTTTAGATACTCTGCATACTGTATAGGTATTCCCATGAAAGTTTTTATTTTAGCTCTTAACTGCTTCCATGTTTCTTGATAATAATTCTTTTTGTCTCTTTCCATTGCTTTATAATCATGCCCATATTTGTCAAGTAAGTAAGTTATAAAATCTACTTGGCCTTTTGGCAACCTGTAAAATATTAATTATTTAATGGTAATGATGAATAGGATCAATAATTTTATTTATGTAACATTATGAGCTTCAAATTGGCTTCTCAGGGTCCAGAACACTGTGCTTAGATATCTGAGTATATACAGATAACATGTAATTTAGAATTTTTTAAATCAGTTAACATATACATATCAAAAAACATTTCTCTTCCCAGTTATTAGATTTGGCAGATTTATGAAAAAAATTTACAGGTATTAAAAGTATTCGATTATCATCTTTGTCAATATTGGTATATTCACAGCATACTTTTTCGACATTTTGACTATTATTGTTTGCCCCCCCTAGTAGGTGTGTGGTCAAAATGGAATACTTATAGGTATATTTTCAAACTTCAATTCGAATGCAATTGTTGATGTCGGGAAGCAATTTTAACCATTATCGCGCTCATTGTTGGACATAACCCGGACGCAGGGTCTTTGAGAGTGTTGGCGTCCGAGTGACACATTCTTGTAAGTGTTGCGAGCATCGTTTGGCACCCTTTACCCTGCGCCCGTGTGCACTATAGGTAAAGACGTCCCTGAGCATCAGGTAGAACATAGTATGAGTGTTATGTTTTGAAAATCTTCAAAAACTGCACATAGGAGCTATTGGTTTTACAACATTATACAGTTCAACTTACATAAATCTCCTTTCTTTGGGTGCTTTAGCACTCTTTTCTAATTTTTCTGCAACTTCTCTTTTTAATGGTCTTCTTACAACTGGAATTTCTTCTTCAGCATCAGACTCAAGGTGATTAACCAAGTTCTTGGCTTTCTTTATCTGATCTTGTTTAAAATTAGGAATTTTTATAACTTTATTTGGATCAGTAGCAAGACCCATATCTCTTAAATTACGTATTGAAGATTTTTTGTGGTTCCATGCTTCTTTGATGATGTCACTGTAATAAAAAAATACTAATATTTCTAAAAAAAAATTGTTTTCAAATACCCACTTTCAACTCATATGTATAAAGTACCAAACTGTTAAGTATTCTTATTTCTTTTTGAGATTAGTTATGAATTGATATAGGCTTCAGTCATCAGTTATCGTCAGACGTACTACATGCCTCTTTACTAGTTTTAAATCCTAATAAAAAAGTTTTCTTAATAAATGTTATTTAATACATTAAAATATCTCCCTCTCCAAAAATAATAAATGCTGTATATATATTTTTTACTTATTGGTTACCTACTCAACAAGATAGTTTCTCTGTTACAAACTCTTACCATTTAACATTCCCTGTATTTTTTTGGTTCCTATTTAGTCTTTTGCGATTTAGCTTATGTTGATATTTCTTCTTCCGGTGTTGTTTCTTGATTTTCATTATTTTATGGTTTTATTATCATATAAAAGAAAACAACCCAACACGTGATAAAAATCACTATTTTGACATTGACAAAATGTTAAAATGACACTTGACAGATGATGATTTTTTAAATTTCAGTTTCTTCTTCTTCTTCTTAGTTAATGGCAATCTGTGTGTACATACAATTTGTGCCAATGTCATGTGGGTAAGATTTTTAATCTTGTATCAGCGTTACCAAGCTCCAACAAAACGGTGGCCCATCCTGCTCGAACTTTCCATGGAGCTTTGTCGGCACCTCAGAATGTATGCTACGCGTTGTCTTCTATAATAAACTTAACTTGAACACAATAAGTAAACTATTTCACACAAAACGCCACCAAGATTACATGATATAGAGTCAAGTACACAAGTTTAATGAATTAAAGAAAACAATTGCTACATGTCAGACTGAGATCCCGCCAAAAACTCAAATTTCAGTTTATTGATTATAAAGAAACTAGCAAAAGTAACTAAACTATACAGTCAAGTCTGACGTTAAGAACACATTATGCTTTTATAAAATAAAGACTTCGTTTTTTAAAACTTTTTCAAGAGTTCTTGACTTGTTCACAAAATTTACACTCCGTGTCGTTATTACACATAATTACACTTCAGTTGTGTACGTTTTTGTATATCACGTAAAACATCATCAAAATAACATAATCTTAAGTACTTGTAGTTAACGAATTATAAACCAAGCCTACTCCGTGGAACAAAATGCCATCAAAAACTCCCAAACACAAGATAGGTAGGTAATACTTACATATTTTGTTCTCACTGGTAGTTACGGATTCTTATAGCGAGTTTTCAACTGCATGTAGTTATTTTTCATAAGCTTTTAATATTTGAATCTATATTACGTAATCTTGGTTGGTGGCACTTTGCATTATATAGTTTGGTTATTTTGTTAAAGTTAAATGCATTAGAAACAATATAAATATAAGCGCGGTATACAATATATAAGACTAGGGTTTTAAAACAGAAAATTAAAATTGATTAAACATACATCAAACCTTAATTTTATTAGACATATCTGGATTAACCATTATTTTAAAAGAACTCCAGAAGAGGTCTGAGATCTTTAAAGATTGCATCAAGATCGATTTAGTTGTATATAACATTTCAGGCAGTGATTGGAAGAAGCTGGTCATAGTACATGCTAAGTGGCCTCGCCAACTTCATGAAGATCAATCAAAGCACGACGATTCTTAGTTCTAACTACTTTTGAAGCGATGATGGCGCAGTGGGCAGTGCGGTTGGATTCCTCGTCAATCGACGCGGGTTCGATCCCCAGCTATACGACTCTTAAATCGATCTGAGCTTTCGGAGAAGGAAAACATTGTTAGGAAACGCTCAACATCAGCTGAGATTGTGGTCAAATCACTGAACCTATACCGTGTAAAAAAAACTAAAGAAATAACGCACGAAGCTCACCATCAGGCTCTAAGATACTTGTTTATTGGTTTAGGGATATAGAAAAATAAATGTTGAAACATACAAAGAGACAAAGAAAACACCGCATCTCTTGAGTTTTAGATTAATGAAGTAAAGTAAAGTACCACTGTGGTTGGTGTTGTTAGTAAAATCTATATATGCCCTTATCTTAGGGGTAAACCCCATTCGAAATTTATCAGTGAAAATCTATTTCGTAAACTGAATGATTTTCTTTATTCCATAATGTGCACTTTAACACTTATTTTTATAATTTTTAAAATCTTAATTACGTTATTTTTTAACCATTTTCATTTGGGGTCGGCGCAACATATATTCCTCTCCCATTCCTTTATTTGTTGTCATCTCCGCATTCACTCGTTTCCTAAGCATATCATCTTTCACACAGTCCCATCCATCTTTTCTTTGGTCTTCCCCTTCCCAAATAACCGTCCACATTCATATCCTATACCTTTCACCGACCGCCACTTACTTGTTTGTTATTGGCATCACTTTCAAACTTCCTCTATTATACTTATTCCTAATCCTGTCCATTCTTGTTATACCCCGCACATCCACTTCAACATTCGCATCTCAGCTGCGTGTAATATTCTTTTGTCCGTCACCTTTATGGGGTAACATTCTGATCCATACAAAACTAAAGGTCGTATTATGTTCTTATAAATCTTCCCCTTTCCTTTTTATCTATTTTAAATGCTATAAAATAATATTTGTATTTTAGTGAATTCTTCCCGTTTTATTATTTAGAAAAACGAGATTGAACATTACGTAAGAAAAGGGGAGTTCGGTAAAAATTGTATGTTTCCTCAAGGGTAGGGGGTCAAAAATCGTTAAAATCTCCCTGAGATGAATGGATGGCCCCTTATATCTTTTCTAGTATTTGGGGTATTCTTAAATCAAAATAATTTTATAATAAAAGATCGATTCACTGGATTGACATTACACAAAATTTACATTGCAGTGTCACAAAAATTCTCTTTAAAATTTTAACAAAATCTTTTTATGTATTGTTTGATAAATGCAAAAACAAAGTAGAGCCTGAAGAACTTTTATTTATGACCGTAAACAAGTCCGATTTGGCTGCACAACCTAGTCTTACCTTACCTTAGCCTTTTTCTTAATGAGAAGAATTAATGAAACAAAAAACCAGTGTCTCCAGTTTGGGGTTTTTTGGCAATTTTAGGGAAAGAAATTTCTATACGAGAAAAATTGGGGAAGTATTTTATCTGCCTAGCTTTGTTGACGTAGTATATAATTATCATAAATATGGATATGTCAAGTCACTTATAATGCATTTAATTACAATTCTTGCTTTACCCCGTTATAAATCACATTAAAATGCTATAATTTATTTAAAAGAATTCTAAGGAATTCACTGAAAAACAAATAATATGCTAACAAATTTCAAATGTTGTGCTTCCTTAATTTTAGGAAATCACTACGCGCATATTTATGGTTATTAATATATTAAATTATTTATACTGAAACAAATAAATCAATGTTTTTAATACAAATTAATATACCATATTAAATGAAAAAATGTTTGAGTATTAAGAGAGTATGATTATGTATGTTTGTATTAATACAACATTTATAGTGTCTATCACATATAATATACATTCGTAATACTCTGTTACTGTATTAGGTTAATTTGATAATAAATCAATTCACCATAATTTTAATTCAAATATATGCTTTGAATTAATACTTTTAACAATTATCACTCACTAAACCATATCATAATTATCTATTTCTCAATTTACTATGCCATCTAATTGTGCGTATTGTGTATCATATGAATAAAGTTGTCATGTACATACCTATTTTACTTACTTTTTACGTCTCATCATGATATCTTAAAAATATAAACCTGTTGTGAAATAATATTTTGTAAACAACATCTTGTAATCTGGCCGTACTGATAATTATCTAATAATATCTTTTGGCGCGATTTTGGTTTGTCATGTAGTGAGTTTTGTTGATTATTTTATGTCGGTAGATTGATTGAATAAAAGTCATTTTTGTATATTAAAGTAATTTTATATAACAGACACGTAACATGGATGTGTTAGCAGTGACAGTTATTTTTACAATATTTTATCTACTTGTATACAATAGGTTTTAAGATGGCCAGTATCTAACCACCATTAATGATCGCCAGTACTTAAATAGGATAGAACTGTATAATCTATGACATCCTCCCACCTCACCCACACATGACATTAGACAAAATGGGAAAATAATATCTATGACAGTGTCTTGTTTTCAATTTATTAACTTGCAGTATTCGGCTCTATCTTATGTCATTTTGATGGCATGTTACGTGATATAGTTTAATTATTATGCTCAAGTTAAGTGTATTGAAAACAATGAAATGGAGCGTGAAATCCGTGTTGTAAATAAAACTCTCCGGATAGTTCTAACAAATAACCTCCATTTTATTAGAACACTATTGTTTAAAAAAAATAATTCAAAGTTCTACCTTTAGAAGTTGTATTCATCACTTTTATACATGATACAAAAACGATACTAAGAAATACATAATTTTACTTATTTGGTGAAAGTTTTTGATATAGTATCATTTTGGAGATCTTTTTTTTGTGTGGAATGGGGAAATTTCGAAAACTCCTTATTCCCATTATAGTCTGAAAAAAACACACCGACAAACCGAAAAAAACAATTTATAGGTTATTTTTGTTGATAACTGTTTTGATAGGTGATAGTTTTATCACAGCTTCCGTAATATCAAGATGCCTAAAACAGGTGCAACCCGCTATCAAAAGTTTTTGAAATCAGAAAAGGCTAAAACAAGGTTAAAAGCTAAAAAAGATTTGCCCAGGGGCACAAATGTTACGAAGACAAATTTTAAAGTAAAAAAAATTGTTTTAAAGGAACAATTACGAAAACATGGTGAAACTGAAGCGTTGTCCACTAGAAAACTCAATATGAAAGAGTTATTATCCCGTTTAAATCATTTTAATACAAACACAAGAACAGATGCTCTTGATGGACTGATTGAGCTCATTACTACGCATCCTACGATATTAGAACAGAACCTTGGCCAGTTATTACTTGGTGTAACACCAATGATATTAAATGTTGAAAGAATTGTAAGTTGTAAATACGGAAATTGTTATTTTTTATTTTAAACAAGCATGGACCCAGGTTTCTACTCTGGTAGCATAACTTGGGAATTCATACTTCTAACCTTAACGTGCTTACTATTTTAAACTATATTGTCACTTAACAATAAGCTGTACAAAAAATCAGACTTCTCAAAAAGATTTGAATAAGTCAATGTAGTTGTTCTATGTATGAAAAAATTGTATTGAGTGTACTTTGTAATTATAATGTTAACTGTTACCATATAAATTGTTTTAACCCTTCTATATCAATAAGATATGGTAAGTATGCAGGTCAAAAACCTATTGATATAGATGTGTATTATTACATCTCTACATGATTGATTCCTTTGACTGTTGTACATTTATTTTGGAAAGGTTTGGTTGGCAGTAGTCAAGATTTGAATATTGATATTTACTTAAAATGCAAGTCCAGAATAATAATTATCGACAATCTAGAAATGCCAGCCTTTACCTGATAAAAAGCATGAACATGTTAATTTCAGAAAATAAGTTATTTAAATGTATAGTTTTAATCAGTAATTTTCATCAAGAGCATCTAAAATATCAAAATATATATTGATTCCTCAAGTATAATTAAAATTATAATTATTTGTTAATTTAATTTCCAGGTGAGGAGGGATTCCTTTAAACTACTACATATAATGCTTTCAACTGTTACACTTGAAAAAATAGATCCATTTTTTGATATCATGTCTACATTTTTAAGAAGTGCAATGACTCATATTGACAATAGAATTCAGGAAGACTCATTACTGTTTTTGGACATACTTTTACAAAAAGCACCAAGTCGTGTGGCAAAAGACTTTTATAAAATTATACCAAATTTTTTTGACATGATCTCCAAGATGAGGCTTGATTCGAAGCCTGGTAGAACATTAACTGTTAATATGGGAAGTCAATTGACTACAGTAAAATGGAGAATCAAAGTACTACATAGGCTTCAAGATTATTTGGATAAATTTAATGAATACAGAAATGAACAATCTATTGATAAACTTGTTTTCCAAAAACATGCAATACCTAAAATTTGATACAAATAAATTGAATTATTATCCATTGTTTAATACAAATTACATCTCTACATGTCATTTATCTTGCTTTTCATCAAAGAAATTACAAGAAACTGAGCAAATTGATGAAATCAATAAATTCAAAGAGTATATTGAAACTCTAATGCCACTTCTCTTTGAAACTTGGTTAGAAGTGTGCCCTAATATGATCTCTGAGAAAAATATGGAGACTGTAGTTAATGAAGATGCTGCTCTATTGTTAAAATATATTCTAAATGTTATTCAATTGCTGTGGGATCTTATTCAGAAATTAAACAAAACAAACCAAAGTTTGTTCAGTCAAAAATACAGCCATTTATACACTGAACATTTTGTAAATGCCTTTCCTTATGTTACAAACATAAGGTCAAAACAGAGAAATGATAATACTGTTACACCATTTGAAAATGGTATAAAAGATCCAAAATTAGTAGAAGAAAATCTAGAGATTTGTCGTTTATTTATTTTGCTTAATCCCCGAGTAAATGTGAAATCTCAAAATCAAAATAAAGAAATTTGCTCGATTCTTAATTATATTGAAAAGATTTTAACTCATAACACTCATGAAAATATAAATGGTGTTATGAAAATATTAGAGGCAATATTTTCGAATCAATTAAATAATTGGAACAGGACTACGTCTGTTATGAATGCATTATTTACAAAAATAATACAGACATATTTTAGTGAAAATATTTCCAAATCATTTAAACAGAATATCTTTAGTCTCTTGTGTAAGATTTCTCTAAATGATAGGCTTAGTCACTTTCATCACAGTGACGCTTATCAAACATGGCTTAAAAATTTACCGGATATTTTATTGGAAGAAACTATTACTATAGAGACTGTTAATATATTGCACAAGTTTGCCATTCAAAACAGTAAAATATTCAACTCTGTTATAAACTCGAAACTCTTGGAGATTGTAGAAAATTTACCTAAAATTTTGATATCTGATGCCGAAAATGACGAAAGTGGCTATTATAGACTATTCTCTATATTGTTTTGGATCACAAAATGGGACAATCAATCTTTGAACTTGTTAGAAAAACAGTTAGTCGATGGAGTCTACAAAAGTGATTATGGCAAATACATTTTCGATACATTAAAGTTACGGACACAATAATTGTAATCTTTTTAAATAAATCAATGCAAAGTATTTTCCGTAAACGTTTAATTTATTACACAAAAAAGGCAAACACAAGTCAAGTACTAACAATCCAGTCAACTACAATTATACAAGAGATAACAAAATCAAATTATTTCAACATAATAGTATAGATTATTAAAACTAAAGAGTATGTGCGTACATATTTACTAAACGCAATGGGGACATTATTTATTTCATACAAACATTCTACATGATTTACGTTCTTAAGATTAAAGATTATCCGTAATACTGTAAATAACTTATCATAAAGTGTAATTACAAATTGTTCAACTTACGAATCTGTTATTAGAGGAACTTTAAACATAAAAAATACGGGGTAATTTTAATTTGTGTCCTATTTTTAATGTTGTTTCCTAATGTAAATTGGGGATTAGATTATTTATTAATTAATGAACATATAATTCGATAGAGTAAATTCATGATTTGTCAGGAAAAATATACAACTATTAGATATCGGTATCTATGGTTAATCGTTAATTTATTATATACCTAAGATTTCCGTGTTACACAATTGATCTGACATCCGTTTACACGTCTACTTATAAGCCTCATCGAAGCTATTTTCACTATTCCATTAAAGACTAGTTGTTCATTTCTATAAACTAGTTTTAATTAATATGACTAATAAATAAAATAACTTCAGCTTATTTATTGAATTGCTTAGTATCAAATATCTATTATTTGGCAAATTTTGGCGTAAAATATAAGTTACCAATTATAATGCAGAATTAAAAAGTATATAAGTAATATAAAGCACGATCTCCATTGACGAAGCATCAAATTATTCACAAAATACGCTAGATTAATGCAGAGTTATGGGGTTATAGTTGTCAGTTTATCGTGTGTGTAGTTAATATTTGATTTTTTAAATATCGGAACCTAAAAGGGAAGAAAAAGCAAACAATTTTTTGGTGCATTACATTTTTTTTTTGCCTTAATATCTGCCTGAACATTATGGTGCGATTTACGAATTATGCGATGAATTTAGATAGGTTTAATCAGTACTTTCAAATCTAGTCAAATTATTTTCTTAGCAATAATTCTAGTCTATATTTATTTTAAGAACTAAGATAGTCATATGTGACGAATAAAAGTGATTGCTTTAATCTGTCGCGATATATTTCATTTAGAAGTAATCGAATAATTACTTATATCCTAATCTTACAACAATAGCAAAAAAAATGACGTAATGGTGAACGTACTTGTATCTTTAAGTGTGTTACTAGCATTACTTATGATCCGCCTAATTGGCAGTAAAAAAACTATATCTTTTGTTGAACATTTTACCGTTATTTAAGATTCATAACAGTTTGTTTTAATGCAGTTATAAAAAATTACGATGTAGGTACCTACTGTTAACTTTTGATCATACAAAAATTAATCTGAGTATAGCGTTGGTGTTTCTTATAAACTAAATAGATAATAAATAATGAAACAGATGTAATATATATAGCCAAAGTTCATTGGAATATCAAACATATGAGATCAATCTAAATATGAAAGTACCTAAAGTAGAAATTAATTACTTAAGTAGTTTCAAATGATTTGTTTTTAAATAACGTAACAATGACAGATTCTAATAATATTAAATTGAGAATTATGTTCTCATAAAATATTATCGTTAAAACGACTTGCGCATTTAATGCTCTCTAATTAAAATTGATAATTTTATTGTAACAAAAAAAAAATTAGGGAAATTTTAATAGGGAAAAAGTTAATGGCTCAAGATTAAGATGAAATAAATTAATATAAAAATACTTTATTGAGTACTTTGAAAACGTAGATAAATGTTATTTCTATGAGAGGTTAAAAATATATAGAGTATTATATCGAGCTTTAAGAAAATCATCATAGAGTCTAGTATGTCATGTTTACTCTTTCCCACTCATCTTCTATTAGCTGTCATCTCAAAACACTTCACACAATCCATCCCACATGTTCATCTGTTCGGAGTCTGCATATCAACACTACGCTATATATTGATATTCGATGTCGATTATTGAATCTATATATTGGTCGATACGCGTTAAACTTCTCAAATTTTGCTTTACACAATGTATTTAACCCCTTGAGCACTTACCTGGCGTTTACGCCAGCTTTCCATTGTTTTCCTATTGTCTTATTTTTATGGGTACTTCGACGCATTAAGATATTTAAAGTGATACATGTGTTCCGTGATAACGATTTCGTAACATTATTTTTAAAGGTCACTGCATATCGACATCAAAAAACTAAGTTTTTAAAAAAAAAATAATTTTATCAGATTTAGGACCGACTACAATATTTTATATTCTGTGATTTATTTAAGACTAAACTTACAATGATTATAGATGTAAATCTATAAACACAATGTCAAAATATATCTGCACAAATATTATAAAGAGGGAAGATTTGAATTTTTGTATGTAACGAATAAAGTTACTGGACCGATTCGAATGAAATTTCGTATGGACATAGTTTTTTATTCCGGTCAAACCGCGGAGAGCAGCTAGTAATAAATAGTCACATGCTCATCAAACGTATATAAAACAAGTTCACAGTGGTATACAGGTTATGGGCTACTATGGGCTACCTTTTTGTACATCACAATGGCCCTTTTTTTTTGTTTTTTTTTTTACGGGGGGAAATGCATTTACGCACATCACAATGGCCCTGGTCACGCATTTCACTCACTTGCCTCTATTCAAGATAATCATAACTACGACATAGTATGTGAATGAACGCAATATAGTGTTTCACCCACAGATAAGTGAATAAGATCACTTATCTGTGGTTTCACCCAACGTATAGTTACAGTATGAACCGATATACGAGTTAACATTAGTCTATATTATATAGATTCAATATCTAGATACGATTCAAATCACCCACCCCTACTACATTTAACTTTCTTCTAACACACGACTTTTATCCATCCTCATGAAATGTTCATATCATACTGTCATTCGTATTGGTAACTGTCACCCATTCACATACACCTTCTCATTTTAAACCACCATTTTTGAATCAAAACACACATTCATTTTAACATACGCCACATCTGTTTCAGCAGTCTCTTTTGTTTCCAAACAGTAAACACTCAGATCCATACATTACAAACCTTAAATGACCTTAAAATTTTTGCAAGTCATAAATGTTATCCTACACCTGTCGCCATTTTAACCACACTAATATTTCTGGTTTAATATCATACTGAAAATTAAAAAGAGTAAAACATAGTTTTTTTTTAAATATCTGCTTCTAGCTAATAGAAAATTACGAAAAGCTCAGCGGAAATAAAGAGGTCCATTTTCATTACGTTTTAATGTATCGCGATGTTATTTACATTCAAAGAAAAAAATCAAATAGATAGCTGAGCTGCCAATGGAAACGTAGTTTTACGGTGAAAAAGAATAAAATATAATAATAATACTATACTTATTTCAGTAGGTAGCTATATGTTTTGCCTATTGCGTTTTCCTTTTATTAGATTTTTTTGCGCGGGGTATTGTAGCAGAGGCCGACAGCATTGCCTGAAAATAAAATGAGTTAAATTGAAAACTAACTCAAACAAGCATAAGCGTCACTACACGTGCATGGTGCCAATTAATATATTATTTTTTACATTCACTTTTACAAAAAAAAAAAAAATTTTTCCTCAATTATATTGTCAAATTATTCTGTTTTAATATAAACCTGTTTAAAGAAATGTTAACTTTTGAAACGTCAAAAAACATTTGACTACAATAATTATGTAATGTATGTAACTGTCACCATTACAGAGTATTAAGTTTTTTTCAAGGTTATTAGTTAAACACATAAGGACGCGAAACAGATCATATTAAAAAAAAACCATAAACGTTACTAAAACAAAACAAAAAAAAAAAACAAAACTATAAATAATAACAAAACAAGCAACATTGACAATTAATGTTACTAAAAGTAATTTAAAAAATGCACGACACTCATTTATTTTTCTTTTTAATCTCGCAAAAGGAATTGCCAGTGTCTATATTTTGAAGACTGCTATTGCTATTATAACTCATAAATAAGCAAACAACAGATTAGCAGTAAGTAAGAAAACATAAAATCAGTAAACAGTTTGAAGTAGACGATTTTAATATCATGCCTGCAAACAAAACATAAGACAACAAAAAAAAATAACATACTGTTCTAACAGAATTTTCGCTGTAGTAAATCAAACGTATTATCGGAAACTATTTACACATCTGTGGTTTTAGACGTTGTAGCGATTTCGTTATTTTCGTACAAAGGGATACGAGTGTATTCGGAATTATTTTCGGATTTAGTTTTAATGATTTTGGACTGAGCATTGAATTCTTCTAAATCTTGATTGACATCTTCAGCACCTTTCCTAGGAATCGTTTCAGCATTAGTAATTTCAATTTGAGGTATAGTTGGAAAATGTTCAGATGTTTGCGCAGTAGTTATATTAAAATCTGAACAATTTTCGAATTCGTCTACTGCTTTATCTGTAAAAGACGATCTCCTACTATTACTAGTCGACGATGAAGAGTCGTCAAACTTTGGAGATTCTTCATTTTTATGCCAAAAAGCTAGTTTTACTGGTAACTGCAATAACTTGCTTATACCATAATTACTTATTTTGGAATTTTTTACTGGTGATTTAGATTTTATCTCGCTCATTTTTATCAGCTGCATGATTTTCAAATAACTCTTCTTCTGAAAAATTTATGTCAAACGATTGAAGTACATTATTATTATCTTCAGTTACAACGATTGGTGTAACCACTTCATTTAGATTTTTATCAGTCATTATATTCTCATTTTCCTCTTTTGGAGGAAGTGGAGCTTTTGATTTTCCGTATTTACCCTTTGGTAATTTTCGTTTGCATTTAGGTGAATTGTCAGGAGTTCCAAATGAAGCCTCATCATCACTTTCTGCGGATTCAACAATGCCATTCAATTGTCAATACTAATCATCGTATCTTTCCCATCTTTTTCATTTGTTAAAAAACTTTTGTCTGTACTTTCATTATGATTTCCACAATTTATAGAAGAGTCTTTAATTTTATCATTTTGCTCTTTTTCATTATCATTTGTAGAGCCCGACAATTCCGTGCAGAGAGTTTCTATTTGTTTCGTATCCTGATCTTTAGTTAGAACTTCAACAAAAAGCGTAGTGTTAACTTTATTATCAATATCTGTTTCTAATGTATCATTATGCAGAGTTTCATTATGATCAGTTGTAAAAAATGTGTCACTCAGCGAATCTTCTTTATTAGTAATAACTTCTTTTTGGTTGGAAAAATCTGCTTGGAGAGGAAAATTACCTAATACTTGAACTATCTTTACTTGATCTCCAATATATTGGTACAAGAATGGTGGATCAGTGTGGGACAAATATAAAGGAGACTTAAGAAGAGGGGGCATATTTGCATATTCTAAACTATCGTTGTCGTGTAGCTCCTCCTCGATTACTTCACTTTCCTTTAAATAAAAAGTTTTTAAGTCTATATCGAACACAAAAATATAAACAAATAAAAAAAATTGTAACAGCTAATAAATGCATAAACAGACTTAAATATGTACTAAATATAAAAGGGATTTTCTATTCTATAAAAGATACAACTGACTCGTGCAATTATTAATATTCACCTCAAATATATTTTTATATTTATTCCAATGATATTATACTTTTTCTTATTCTAATAAGCTTATTTCTAACGTACTTGTTGTTAATAATATTTTGAATTTTATAAAACGTTTATACACTTGTTTTTAAAGCCAATAATATACTTATAGGTTATGTCCTTTAAATTTGAGCCTTCTTATGTCCAATCAGTATTTCCGTACCCTTCAAACGATGTAAACATTTATTGTAAAACCTAATTTGAAGTAAATACTTGTTAGTTTTTCTTTCAAAACTATTAACCAATAACGCTCATTACTCTGACAACACAAAATATAAAAAGGTTTTTTAATTTTTTTGTTTCTATCTGTCTTTCGCTTTATTTCTATCGACAAATGTTATCAATTGTTTGTTTATTACCAATAAACCATTTAACCTATGAATCCTAATAGTATATGAGCCTAAATAAAATAGTTTTTTTTAAAAAAATTATAGAATTAATATACTTCAATTAGATCATATTTTTTTTAAAATTCTATATAGTATGTATAAGAGAAATTTAATTTGGAAAAAAGGATTAAAAGATATATACATGTATATATATACATATATATAAATCAGGTGTGTGTATGTTCGTAAGTCATGTTATAAAAGGATAGATCGATCGATTTTCGTATTCTATTTATATAGCAAATGCTTAATGTAATTTAGATGTTGTCCAATATGGTGATATCGAGAGGCCGTATATTCTCAACAACCTAAGGTCATCATAGTTATCAGATTTTGCCAAGATTAAAAAAAAAAATCCAGTAATCAAGATTTTTAGAAAATTTATTTCAACCTCTATCGAACCATAAGCGGTTAACACACGTAGGGACCGGACCGTGGACATGGTACGGCGGGCAACCGAGGTTATCAGTTGCCTAAGTAGGGATGGAATCATTTCCGAAAAAGATCGATTTTGAATCGATTCGAATCTAAGCTTGGTGAATCGATTTTCAAAACTATCGAGGTCCAAAAAAAGATCTTTCAAAGTAACAAAATATCGATTATTAGAATATTCTTTTGTTTTCTATGATATGATAGTTATCTGTAAATCGGCAAAAATAAAACAGTTCAGTGTAATTTTTTCATAGTAGGTTAGGCATTCTTCTTTTTTTGTTTAGTTGCTATAGATGACTTTTAGTGCTGTTAAAAAAATAGTTTTTGCAATACATGATGATTATACTATAATTTCCACCACTAGAAGAATACTATTTACAAGTAAAAAGTCGAAAGAAGATTGATCTTTTAAACCTCGATGTTTTGTGACACGAAAAAATTGATCTTTTTGAAAAATGTTATATTCCTACTTAGGCGACTAGACCGCGGCCGCTCGCCATACCATGTCCGTGGTCCGGTCCCTACGTGTATTAACAGCTATAGACATCAAAATTTTCCAAATAATGGATTATTACGTATCATAAATCAAAATATATTGTTTTGAGCTTAACATTTGTCGATAGTAATAATAGAGATTACAAAATTACAAATTGTAAAAAACATTTGATTTCCGTTTGTACGCACTAGATATTGATATTAGCAACCCTTAAGTAGTACTTTATTATTATGTAAGTTAAGCTAAGCGTTATACTTCACTTAATTTTTATAAGAAATCATATAATTTCTTATAAAAAACAATGAAGTTTCGACTCGATATAAAGCTGTCTGTATATAAGTGATTTTTTATTTCGATAAATAATTACCATCTACATTTAATTATTTAATATAACTCTCAACGGGTATTCATGAAAGTCAGATACAGACAGTTTTTTAGAACATATTTGTATGGTTTAAATCATTTCAAATCAATATTCATAATTTTGATTATGTTTGAAATGTATATTTGATAAACAGAAGTTATAATAAAACTTTTCTATTATTAAATATTATGCAATAAATGCTGAATTTTATTATTTATAATAATATATTTCATAACATTGTAAACATGAAATTAATGTAATTGACCGAAAACCAACATTGGAATTCGTCATGGAAACAAAGCACCACGAATCCAGAGAGATTTAAAATCCATAAAAGTGTTACCAGACCTCAGCGGCTTGAGGACGCTTGATGGGCGTCACGGTTGTTCTGGAAGAGCGAGCGCGAACGCGAGCGGACGCGCCTAGCGAGCCGGTGCGGGTCAGCGAACCCGAATTATCAGCGCTAGAGTATCCAGAACTTATATCCTCTGATGACTTTATGTGACTGTAATTGTTAAAAAAAAAAAATAAAAAAAATAAGCTACTACAGTCAGTGACGTATTTTTTACCAGCAGGGTGAATAGACTCGATCCCGAGGCGGCATATTTTAGAGTGAAGCCAAAACAAACGTAATTTACGTCGCGCATTTTGCGTTCGGCTGAAATTCTGTGAGGATTGCCTTCATATTTCATATATATTGAATTCATATTTCTATTAGTCTGTCTGACAATTCAGACATGCTTAATAGAAATACGTGTTGACTCTCGCGCATTAAACATGAAACTGGCAGCTAGGGATGGCGATCTGAGGTAGATTTATCGAATAGGCGATATTTTTGACCAAAAGAACGATTTTTTTTTAATCGATATTTAATCCTAGAAAATCGAAGCTAATTTTTTTGCTGCGATAAAAATGAACAATTTGTATAAATTAGAAATATACCAAAACAAATACAAAGGTACGAAAATGTTCATTTAATTAATGAAAAACTTGTGAGATAGGTCTATTAGGAATGCCGATCTGATATCGATTAACTGAAGAATCGATTTTTAAGACAATAAAACAATCTTATATAATAGATATTTAGCACTAAATTGATCCAATGATTCGATCTTAGAACCTAGGAAAAAGAAGTTTATTTTTTTCTAGTTCTATGAGAACCATAAAATTATTTACAAGAAATTATAAGAATGTACCCAAACACAAGTAAATGCATGAAAGATTTTCATTAAATTAATTTAAACCCAAGAGATGGCTTTGTGGTCAGTTTCTTTCGTTTCTTTGTGAGATTCAAAATGTGTGTTTGATTACTATTAAGATGGCAGACAAATATCTTGCGTGATGGTTAGTAAACACTTACACTGTTAGTTAGACGTTTACTACATCAATAGTATTTCGAGAGTACTGCCAACCTTAAAATCACTTTATACCTTTAACTTTGATATGTTTGTAAAAACAACTGTAATTATTTTAAAATGATAAAAGATTGACTATTAGTGTCCCTTTTCTTATATCTGATATGGATTTACCTATAAATATGCAAAAATAAAAGAGTTTAGTATCTATTCTCCTCAGGCTTTAGTGTTATCAATAAAATTATTTCGGAAATAGTTTTACCTCAGATTTTCAAATAAATGATGATTATGGTCTATTTTCGACCAATAAAAGAATATTAGTTACGATTAAAAATATCGATTTTGTAGAGATTGATCTTTTTAGACTTCGAGTTTTTTTGAATCGATTCATAAAGCTTCAATTCGAATCGATTTAAAAATCGATCTTTTTCGGAAATAATCGCCATCCCTACTTTCCATCACTCCCCCGTACCCGTACGTCGCCCATGCCGAAATTCAGTTGCATTTACTGATTTGACAGTTAATTCATCTTGTGTGTGTGTGTGAAACAAAACACACTTTTATATGAAACTGAATGCAGTGTAAATTGCGCGTAGTAAAAAAACGCGACTCTCAACACAGAGAATTACGATCATTTGAGGCCTCACCCATAGCGGCCGGGTTTTAGGAAAGACTTGTTTGCGCGCTATATAGCTCTCAATCGTTCACATTCCTTAATTTCAGCTCGTTGTAAAACAGAGTAGTAACATCATCTACGATTTTTTACTTATAAAAATATGAACGAAAATTAATTTTAAGAATTTTCCATGACACAATTTAATTGCTAATTTTTTAACTGTTTGTAAGCGATACAAAATTATTGAATTGTGTTAACACTGAGCGTACCTTATTGTGATTTTTTAGTTCTGAAATATACCTAAAACTATTTCTTGTCTAGTTTCACTCATTTGTAGAGGTAAGTGCGGCAAAAACTTTGTCAGCCTATTCTTTGGTAAATGCGTGTAGCCGACACTGGTTACAGTGAGAATATTCTGTCGCTTTACTTACAGGTGTCAAAAAAAAAGTATTGCTTTGAATGGGGGAAATAGTTAAATCAATCGTCGCTTTGACTATAATACGATAGGCTAGTTAAATGCATTATGGACGGTTGTAACAAGACGTTTATAATAACTTGCGCTCGTTTGTCGTCGTATTAATGTTTACCTGAAATCTGGTTCATCCATTCTGTTCGGTCGCGGGCCTCTTACGTCGACGTCTACTTCAGGAAAGAACAACGGTTGCCGGCTGTTCGATTCGGACGCGCTACGACGAGTGCTATATCCGCTAAAATCAGAAGACTTTATTAATTTAGATGAGTTTTTAGACCTAGATTTGTGTTCAAACGTTATCCTTATATGAAATTAAACGGGAGACGTGATCGCTTACAATGGGCCTAATTAGAAAGAGAGGTATATGCTCGGAATTTAACTGCGTCATCGTATAAGAAATGGGGATATCCGCAGAAGGACCAAAGTAACCAACATTGTTCAAAGAATTGCCAAATGACAATAGGCCGGGCATGTTGCTCGTAGAACCGAGACCCAAAGGGGCCAATAAGTTTTGCATAAATTGAATTCGAAGAAAAGAGGGTAGGGAGGGCACTCAATTATATAAACATAGTACCTCTTAGCGCCACGTTTGACTAGTCGTGGTTCGGTTAGGACGTCATCGGCTTCGTCACTGCCTCGTTCTTCACGCGGTTCGCATTCTGTTAAATCTGACAAGCTGTAGCTCTTACGTAGTTGCTGAACGAGTCCACCGCCACCCTGAAGAGTTGTTAAAATGGATTCCCCAATTTTAATAGCTATGTAATAAAAAAACTTTTACCGTGATGCATCCCTAAATTTGATTAGAGCAGTATACTACGCATAAATTGGAAATGCTTTTGTTCACAGCCACAACTCTGGTCTAACGGTCTCAATATCGAATCTTAACTTTTAGATTGAGATCAAATCAAATATAATTAGTTTTGTTTTCAGACTGACCACTGACCTGACTCTTTACGAGAAAAAAAGGACTGACATTTCGGATTTCAGTAGGTAAAACAGAACGAGATCGCATATCGAAACCGTCCGTAAGACGGTAACACGATCAGTCTGGCTCTCGACTCATACTTCCGAAACACACCTGTTAGTGTTTCGTTTAAGAAATTCCTACTTGGAAGTGATTGGAAGCTGCTTGAGCATTAGAAAATGCATTCCTACCATGCTATAGTTTCATCACGATATTTTCCTTCAGTGAAAGCTTAAGACTTATTAAATAATCTACAAGCCAATATAGTTTCAAAACCTCCTCGATAACATTAATTCACATTAAGTTATGGTTGTTCAGATTACGGATAAAGAGCCGCCAGTGCTCAAATTCACTGGTTGGCGGTACATTTTTAACTTGAAATAAACACTGGTGATGACTGTATAATGTACGTGTTCTTTCCAACAGTAAGACTTACCTTTTTTTTTTTTTTTTTTGACGGGGGGAAATGCATTTACGCACTACCCTTACCTATTGCATTAGTGAACAGTAAGACCTACCTAATTTTTATTTATATCTTTAGTCTAATTGATTTGTAAAAAGGTATGATTGTAACTATTTAATTCTAAGCTAATTTTAATATGATATTTACCACAGTCACAATAACAATTAAACACACTGCTATTAATTGCTTTCGACTAATTAAATAAATTTCGAAAAGTTTAAAGAAAACGGTAATTGTCGAGTAGATAAATTAAAAAAAATATATATATCTAAAGGGTTACTTACACAAATATCAGGAATAGAGTGTCTTCTATCGGTTCTATGAAGCTTTGTGATGCAAAGCACATGCAAATATTTTCACCTTACGGTAACAACACTACATATTAAAAATTTAATTAAACAAAATAAACACCTTAAGAAATAACTATACTTTATTTATTTTAGAAATAATCGAAATATAACTCTAAGTCAGTCACACGAATTAAATCTAAATAGAACACTGAACACATGTTATCAGTGTCATTTAACTTCGCATGCCCGCACTAGTAAGAAATACGTACAGAGTTCGAGCTCTTTGGCCTTTTAAAACAACTAAATTTTTTTGCTTTACACACGTTGCAATGTATCAGGAAAATCGTAAAACCTCGTTACAATTGTTGTATGTAAACTTTATCACCTGAATATTTTACGAAGAAATGTGCGTTAACTTTGTTACGTAATAAATAAAAACAATTGGGTAGTTATTAATTTTAGTTGTTTTTGAATATTACATAGTGACTTGAACTTTGTTTACATTTACCTAGGTGCATCAGACTTCACAGGTTTATAACAAACCACACAAGCATATAATTTATTAAGTTGTTATTATAAATAAAAATAATATCTAACTGTAAGGATATAAAATAGAAAAACAATTGTTTCCATAACACGCATAATTTCATTACTACAGAACGCGTGAAAAATAATTTGAAACTATCATCATTACAAATAGAGTCCATCTTTAAATAGAAAAAAAAAATCCGTACATGAAATTGCCACCAGCGACTCATCTGAAATACATAATATTAATCGCTAAGAAATATCAATGAAACTTACTATATATTCAAATATTACTATGTAACATGCAATATATGGGGGTGATTCCACGTCAAATCGACCCCTTTCGATTCGGACAAATTTTGGCCACAAGTTTTCTTTTATCATATAACGACGAACTTTTCAAAAGTTAGAATTTCGATATTTGTTAAGTTTTTTATTTTATCTTTTCAATGTCTCGACAGACACAATAATAAACCACAGATCATTTTAAAGAGGATACCTGGGTCTAAGAAAAATTCCAACTATTGGCCGATTTGAGGTGGAATCACCCAAATAAAGTCGGAAGAGCAATAGTCACGCATATTTCTGGCACAAAGGATTGCATTTTTACATTTTTATACGTATTTCACTATATACCAACTCAGTTCTGATTTGTAATGACTTCTCTATGGAAAGACTTGGACGGAAGTTCAGTACAATTTGGAGTTGTTTATTTATGGGTATAGACTGCGGAGGTCAATGCAGACATGTTCTTTTGTAATTCTAAAGATGTTAACACATTTAAGATGTTAACAGGTTTTTTTATTATGCTCACAGTTCTACTTTATGTTCGTGTTGTATTGCGAAATGGCTTCGTCTCAAACTCTCAATCGACACGGATAAACCATGCGTTTTATCCTAGTTTTGAACTAGTTTCGCTGACTGCAGGAGTTCTTTCAACGCAGCTAAGTCTAAAGCTTAGCTAAAACCAGTCATTATTTCAAGAAATCGGTATCTCAGTATGTAAAGCGTCAGAGAATAAACTCTGGAATATTGTAATATTTTGCCTGTGATTTCTCAAATTAATACTACGTACGTCGTCTTCACTAATGTGGCATGCGCAGTTGTACATAGATTAGAAATTTTATTTATCATGCGGTACAAAACTAACTTTCATTACCGACCGTATTGTGCAAGGAAAAATAACTAGCAATCGGTTACAACATACAATAAAAATAAATTAATAGAATTTGTGCACGTAACGGAGAATTATAAGTTATAATACAGGTGACGATATAAATGACATTTAAAAAAGAATTGCACGTAACTTTTTAAACTTTGGTGTTAGTTGCGTTAACAAATATTTTCACATTTAGTTTAAGACCTTGATTTGAAACAAACACTATTCTCTCTAAATTTTATCGCTGTTTTTTTTTTGCGAATTGAGATCTATAAAATGGTCGTAACTATTATAGGAACACATGTTCTACGTAACTAAAGCCTGCGCTTAATTTTAACGATAGAAATTTTAATAGGTACTTATGGCGCAGTGGTTGTAGTAAGACTCACTATCGAGGTTTTGATGTCTTAACTAAACGAACTTTTGTACGGTAAATATGTTCGTCGGTCTCGTGTCTGAGTGTTAAATATGTACATACAATCGAGGAAATATAATCGATTACGGACATCACTAATTCAGATTATTTGAATAACGTTATCATTAATAATTAAACAGTTTCTCTTGGCGATATAACAACCTTAGTTGAGATGAGATGAGATTGAGATGAGTAATGAGATTCGATTGTATCAATGACAAAAAAACAAGAGAAAAAAGAAATGATAATAAATCACGTGGGGATCTAAAAGTAATGGAGGTACGTTTTAGAAAAATTGAAGACGAAATAACTGAAAACAAGAATGGAAAAATGACAAGTACTGATCATTTAGAAATATCTAAACACAAACTATCAAATTGTTAAAGAGTTATTTTCAAAACTGGATTATCTATTTGAAAAGAAACATTTAATTTTTTTTTTTTAGCAGAGATAAACAATAACGTAGCAGTAAAGTTTTTTATCGGCGTACGAAGACCATTCGAATGAAAACCTGTACAAAACGAAAGATTCTAAAGATCCAAATAGAAATCCACTAAAACAATAATTTTTAAACCTATAATATTATGCAAGAAAATAATAATATTATAATATTCGTTTGCAATCAATCTAGATATTTACAAATAACTCCTAATATTTGTCTATTGCTCAATATTTTTCTGTGCAATGTTGATAGTTAAATAAAAGAAACAGTTTCCGCTACTATCAATTTGTGAGGGCACAGCAAATACCTAACCTAGCATTCTAACCTCTTCAGACATAAACTTCATCAGGAGTAGCATTTTTTTTTAATCTAGTAACTTGGAGGAAATTATTATCCACGATTGTGTAATAAGAATTTTATTATCATAATACGATTACTTTGAAATCACATGACCATGTGAGATTATTCCCCAATTGTCATTATTATCGTTAATTATTATATTCTAAACACTAACGACGTATTTTGGCAAACAATCAATCATAGCTGTACACTATAATATAAAAATTAAAGCAATAAAGTCTTTGAAAAGCGAAATCGAAAAGTCCATGTTAAATTTGAAGTTGTTAATTATGACATAATATGTTCGGTTTGTGTGTTTGTGAAGACAATAGTTGTTGCATAAATCTTCAAACATCACAGTCGAGTCTCGAAAATTCAAATGCGTTTTCAATCGACAAAGATTTCAGTTTCTTTCTCCATAGCGGTTTTACTTCGCGTAAGACGCCCTTTAGATTTGCTGCGTGTTCGCTTCTCTTTAACCGCTTTACGTTTACTGACGACATTGCCTCGACTGCGCGCTGAAGTGTTTTCAGGTTCGCAACCGGACTCATTCGCATCACCATCACCCATCGGATAGTCCCGATCGTTTATATGCACCGTCTAATTCAACGATCTCAACAATTCCCGGTCGGGTGTTTTCATCCGAACGTTGATAATCCAAATCCTCATAAGGGTTGTGAAACCCGTCAGTCGTATCACGGGTATGAATAGCTCGCCCGATCCTAGCGTTACCTTGTTCAGTATTCGGCAGATTGAAGTTCTGAATGAAGCAGCAAAGGACGGGGAAATAGGATAATGAACGGGCAAGGAGTTAGGAGAAATTAAAAAAGCATGTTAATAAAATAACAACAACAAAAAAAACGTCAAAAAAAATTAAACGAAGCAAAAATGTGTTTTAAAAATTAATCGGGAATATTAAACGATAACCGCAGCGATCGACATGATTGATGACAGCATTTGTTACAATAACATCGGCACACAAAAAAAAAAGTTGTTTGTGCAATTGACCGGACCCACTTAAAATACAACTAAATTATTAACAATCGTGTTTCATAGTTTTTTTTTTTTCATATTTATAACTGCAATTTTCACAAGACTTTTGTTTTTTTTTTTTTTTTCAATTGTTAATAGGCCAAATAAACTTCAGATTCAAATTTTTTCACCTCATTCAAAATTTTTTAACTTCGGTTTCTCATCATTTTATACTTTTTTTTTGGGTTTTCGCAATTTTTTAAAATTTTGAAGGCTCAACAGTACATATAGCTAACCTTCAGTGGATTGAAATACATAAAAACCAACTTGATCTTAGCTCAAAAAAAATGTTTTCATCGCTGTAATTGTAGTTTTTTCGCAATTTTTTTGCCTATGTTTTTTTCTGAACTAAGCTAGGCGAAATATAGCTGGTGTAGTTCGCTATTTCACCTCTGCCTAAGCCTTCTGGGATAACAGGCGTGAGCTTATGTTATGTTTGTTTTTTTTTTTTGCATTTTACTGAAATCGAGGACGTCACCGCGCTAAACGGACCTCAAGTTCGGATTCAGCCGGTCGAAATACATGACCGTAGGTGGGTTCGGTCAAATGTATCATCATCATCTCCCTACCCTTTTCCCGTTTTTATTTGGGGTCGGCGCAACATGTCTTCCTCTTCCATTCCTCTCTATTTGTTGTCATCTCCGCATTCACTACTTTTCTAAACATATCATCTTTCACACAGTCCATCCATCTTTTCTTTGGTCTTCCCCTTCCCCTGTAACCGTCCACATTCATATCCAATACCTTTCTTACAACATTCTCTTTCTCTCTGCGCATCACATGTCCATACCAGGATAAATGCACAAACCACTTTTTTTTGCGTGTGGGCCGTTGTAAATAATGGCTTGCCGAGTGTCCAGGCGAAATTATAAAAGCTGTGCAATATATTAACGCGTGTGAAGAGTTTGCCTTATTTACAATATACTATAATCAAACATGCCACACCTGTGCTGGGTGCACTGAATTAGACACCGATTAATGTAAAAAGGAAAAACAACACATAGGTTTAAAAACATTTCGTACTTGTATGACCAGTTAGGGTGAAAGCTTGCCCTCGCCCTATTTTAATGTAATTAATTCAGCATTTATAAAGAAATTGCCTAAATGTACACACATATATATGCCGCAATTAAGTTGGATAATAAATTCGTCTTATATGGTACTCAATTTTAATATTCAAGAGTCACATAATTTCAGCATATATTAATTAGATAGAGATCAGAATGTTTCATGTGAAACAGTGAGGTTTCATTAATTAACGGTTATAAAACTAAGCGTGCACAATTGGGACGGACGTAAAACTTACTTTTATTGCTGTCTGCATTATAACTGTGGTGGCGTAGTTGACGCCTTTGGTGCCTAGATTCAAGACGGTGTGGTAACCTTGGTCTTTGGCTTTCGCTATATATTCATCTATCTCCTGAAATGAAAAACAATAATGAATTTAGTAACAAGTGGTAATAATAAATTAATAGGAAAATTATTAGCCACTTATGGTCTAACAGAACTCACATCAAATTTAAATCTAAATAGAAGTCGGTGATATGAAGACAAGCTAAATTTTATAAATGTTTCGGGATATAATTGTATGTAATAGGAAATCCACTTAAGTTGAGCCGACATTATCAAACTTGATTGTTTCTAAATTAAAAATTAATGAAAACGTTGTCAATTAATATATAAAAAAAAAAAAAGTGTGTGTGTGTACTTATGTACGCACGTGAGAAGTTGTACTTCTTTGACGTAAAAAAAAAAAACTAAAATGTTGACAGCTAACTTTCGTGACGGTTACGCGCGCATCGTATGTTGACTAGCTAATTTCAGGGTGTCGTTTTTTCGTGACGGTTGCGCGCGCATCGTATGTTGACTAGCTAACTTCAGGGTGTCGTTTTTTCGTGACGGTTACCCGCGCATCGTTTGTTGACTAGCTAACTTCAGGGTGTCGTTTTTTCGTGACGGTTACCCGCGCATCGTTTGTTGACTAGCTAACTTCAGGGTGTCGTTTTTTTCGTGACAGTTGTGCGCGCATCGTAAAAATTTACTTTCATCATTTTTCCCTGACGCGCCAAAAGAAGTATAACTTCAAAAACAAATTATGTTACAGAATTGATTGACGTTTGAATAATACCATATATAGCTTTGCTGAGAAGGGGCGGCTTAAGAATAACGTAAGCATCAATGGGGGTCTATGCTTTGCTCATTTTGATGATATGCCCCTCCCCACCTCATCCCCTTAATATGATGGTGATTATATAAGCAATATTTACTGATTTATTAATGTTCGTTCTTTTTCAAATCTATCGTAATCGTGGGGAGAGGGTAAGAGCTTACTATTGTTGGCAGACAGGTGAGTAAAAATTACTAATATAAATTACGTGTCTTTATTAAGGAGAAGGTTTTTATGTTATTTGTTGTAGCCAACGCTACAGGATATCAACTTCTATATCGTTTGAACGATTGTCATTTAAATTGATGTAAAAATCTACTCTTTCGAGCATAGAAAAGATATTATATACAGTCGTAGGACAATGGCTGCCGGGTTCAGCTACACAATAGCTACAAACACAACATTGTCCTATTACATTATATTGCAACTGTCATACATACAAATAGTGAATTTAATGAATCTTTTTATTATTTTTAAATTATACAGTATTCACCCCGTTATCGAAGTTAGACCATAAGTATTGATGAAAATTCGAAGAAGGAAAAGTGAATTGTTTTCCTTTTTTTTACTTAATAAAATAACACAAATAAATAACTACTAAAAGAAATAAAGGAAATCCGTTGATAAACAAAAATGAGCGTTTGTTTACCTGAACGAGATATACTCAAAAGCTCCTGAATGGATTTTCACCAATAGAACCAATAAATAGGCTTGTTAATTTGACGTCTATTCTGTTATCGGTGCAAAACCGCGGGATGGTCGCTAGTAAAACACATAATATATGTAGACAGACATATATCGACGGTCCCTACGTACAAAGCTACATGTCAAAAATGACATTTGACCGAGACTTGACCGACAGAGTTATCGATCAGGGTTTTCATGAATATATATATATACACTAGCTGTACCCGCGTTTCATATATAAAAAATTAAATTGGAATAAATTGTGAATCTAAACCATTCTCGAATCCTCAGGAATAGACATAAAAATTTCATTATAATCGGTGCAGCTGTTCAGGAGTTTAGTCACATACACACGCACAGAAGATTTATATATAAACGTCAAATGAATAGCACCATAAACTTCAAAAGTAGAATAAAATATTGCAGAAAAAAATTACAAATAGCTTAATTTTTAAGGTGATTTGAATAGGGACCTTTACTATATGTTGAAGTTAATGTAACAAACCTGTTCGCGCCTGCAAAGCGCCGGATGCACAAACTTCCTGTAAAGAATTGAAGATCCTTTCGTAGCCGGCGACAGAAGCCAGAGGACGAGCACTATCTTCACTTCGTAATAGAACGGAAACCATGATAGAAACACATCCGTAAACGTTTCCGTGCACGTGAACAAAGCGAAAACTATCCAGTACATCATCCATTTTACCTAGAAATAGTTTAAATATTTTTTTTATATTCGTTCAAATATAATATCAACATTTCTATAATCATACACTAAAAGTTTACATACGAGTATGTGTACGTTCGAAACTCTAAATTACAATTCATATCATTATTCTTTGATATATATATATATATATATATATATATATACATATATATATATATATATATATATATATATATATATATATATATATATATATATATATATATATATATATATATATATATATATATATATATATATATATATATATATATATATATATATATATATATATTTATATATATACAAATATATATATATTTGAAGTATGTATATTCGATTGCCGACCGTTACTAAAACCATCGTAAATTGTATAAGTGATATCAATCACCAATCATTGAATCATTATATGTAAAAGATTATCAACCACCATATTTTTATATTCTTACAATTTCGATAGTACTAAATAGGCAAATTTATTTTAATAGAATACTTTAGTGCTTCACTATGCCGCAATCTACTAGGTAGGTAGGTAAATAAATTTCACATTTTTTTTACACGATATAAGCTCAGTGCTTTGACAACCTCACCTGATGGTTCCAGGATGGTAAACTCACTAAGCCTAGGTATTGGTTCTCAAGTGATGTTGCCGGAACACCACCTATTGGTATTTGGCGACAGGTTTTCAAACTTGAGGGTAGTAGCTACCCAGGCGGCCATCATTAGAAAAGCCCCTACCACCGTGTTATGGTTTCCTCACGATCTTTTCTTTCACCGAAAGCTCAGGCTGATTTAAGAGTTGGATAGGTGGTATCGAACCCGCGTCGATTGACGCGGAATCCGGCCACACTGCGCTACCATCGTGTAAAAAAAATTTCTAGTTTTCATAATTTGGATTTTGAATATGCTTCGCAAAACGGCATATTTTAATACTTCCAAGAAAGTAAAATTATTTCTATTTACTCAGTTATTTAAAGTATTATATTACTAAACAACCTTTTTTTTTTTTTTTTTTTTTTTGACGGGGGGAAATGCATTTACGCACTACCCTTATCTATTGTACTTAGGGGATCTCAGTCCCCCAGTACACTAGATAAGGGGCACGGAGTGACGAGCTCCGTGCAGTGTGGGACTCACCCGGGCGAGAGTCGCCCGGAAATACCCACTAAAACCCCCCGGGGCCGTCCGCTGCATTTGGGATGGGGGCGACACGGGGTGGCTTTCGCAAGCACCGCGTCGCCCCCTGCAGCGAACCCGCCGGGCCTCGTCGTGCAATGGCCCGGTGGGGATGGGGGAGTGTACACACTACTCAACCCCACCTCTTCGCCCGCCTCCCGAAGGAGGCATGACCAAGAAAGGTCGGTCGGCCGGGGAGGCAGAAAAGCTGCCCCCCCATAAAAGGGAAAAAATTGTGACAGTTCAGTGGCGGGCAAAGAGAAATTACTAAACAACCTAATAAAATATATACTGTAATCAATAAAATGTATCTATAACTTGCACTAGGAATCATGGAAATCTGTTCGGCTGTTCCTTGTTTATGAACATACCATAGATAGAGACATACACCATCACCGGAAATCACATTGAATTCTCAACTTAGATATACAAAGTAATTAGTTTTTAATAGATGTAGATATCATATAATATAATGAATAAGAATATATTGAAGGATACTATTAGTATATAGATAAGTAAATGTTCCTAGGAAGTCGGGAATCAGACAAAGGACATAGTGGGAGCTGAACCATTACAATGTGAGCGTGCGACCGTGACAAGGTCATGTAGTACTTTACTGGAGTATTGAGTACAAATTATGTTCCAATTCTTGTACATAGTTTACTCAAAACATAGTCTTGTCATGACGCAGGTAAATATTGTTAACCATTTACTAAAATAAGATATATAGACTCACGTATTCTTTCAAGTTCTTCGTCCGTACAGCCTTATATGATGCATAAGCCGGGTAGAGAGTCCCAAAAACCAATCTGCAAAGCGGATACAATACCAAATATGATAACATTCTCGGAGCGCAGAGTCCCGTCGTTGCGACCAGTATACCGAAATTCCCGATAGTGACACTAGGTACACATTTATTCAGCCCTAGTCCCAAGTTTATCAATAATCGATTCCAGACTTGTCCACTCGGTTGAGCGAGCAGGAAGTCATTATACGTTGTGACGTCTTTTGGATCGTAATTCACAATTTTGTCACTTTCGTACGCTGCAATTACACGGTTATGTTCGGACGGTTTTGTTACAATGAGCCGGGCGCTGGACAACCCGAGGCTGAAAGTCGGCAAGTGAGGGCTGTCGTCACGGTAACAGAGCACGCGACCTGCTTCCATGGATACGTTAAAAGCGTCATTACAAGTCCATCAGCGATATTTTGCACACTGAATCTAATATCTGTCCGAGTGCACTGCAATATTTCTTAGAAGCGCGTTCGCTGGTTCTATTGTCGAGTGGAGACTGATTGAATAAAGATCGGTCTCGGCATGATTGGCGTGCTATTAGCCACCTTGTAAATCAATATCAATGTGTTGGTCGAGGTTATTTGAATTTTGCTTAAGCAGAAATCTTTTTAGGTGAATGTCTTTTTATTGTCCTTGAGGAGAACTGATTAGTCAATTTACTATTTGGTGACTAGATTGCTTTAGGTTATTTTCCGGTCTTTGTTTTTCATAGATTAAATTATTATATTATATTTGATTAAAATATTTTCTAGCCAAAGTTCTCTACGACTTCATTTTAAATCTATCGTATAAACAAATAAAAGAAACAGTTTACCAGCGAGTTCGTAGGTTTAATAGAATTCATTCGCCTAAATTGTACTCTACATAATCATAATCCGACAGAATGCAAGAGTGCGTGAAATTTTAACGAGTTAGTAGTACTAACATTGAAAGTGGGTTTCGATATACCAAACCGATTGAAGGAAATATTTGGATTAAGATAAAATCACAAAGGATCAAAACCTTTTATAAAGCAACTGATGGAAGCCAGTGTATACAGAAGTGAACAATTCATAGAATGATGAATAATAAAATGGACACAAGTTACGACTAGGAGTTTATATTTTTACCAGTTTAAGATGATCCACCCTCGTCTCCGATAACCAAATGCTAACAAGCAACTAGTATATCAAAGTATGCTGGATCGTTTTAAAAACAAACGATTGTATTGCACTCTGTGCATCGAGATGTAGATTTTTGCAACGTATATAAACAACAGTCGATATTGATTCGTTTATAGATATACAAATTTTCTTTTGTTTATCTACTAAACACATTTGTAGAATGAAGCATGAAATCTCTACACAGTATAAAACTAATAAATTGCTACCGAATCACGTAAGGGATTTTGATGCGGTTTTAAAACTCAAGTTGTTTTTTTAAAGAAATAAAGGTAAATTCAACATACATAAAGGTAACATACTAATAATAATATATCCAAATTAATAAATTGTTACAGCATTCATTACAAAAATCAATATTATGTAATCGAGTCGCCAAAAATCGATATTCATAGCTTACGTAGCATTGATATATACATTTTATATATCAATGTTACGTAGGCTACGTTTTCAAGTCGAGACAACTAGACTTTTTATTTTAGCTAAAAATATGATGCCACTAACAAGTTAAGCCGCAGAGTCTAGAACTATGATGTCATTATTAGAGAAACTAACTCCTACTGATGAAATGTCTTTTTGATAAATTACAATGCCCATAATGGTATGATCGTAAATGTTCGATATAAAATAATCATAAATTCTCAATGCTATATGAAGGCGTCAGTTGGTTTTTAGTAATGCTTCTAATTTTAGGAAGTAAAACGTACTAAATGTGGATGAAATTGGAGCATCATGCGAAACGATCACTGATGCGCACGCATTATTAGTATTAGGCCTGTTTCTTAATCCCACATCCAAAAATAATTCTTGTGAAATTTGATCTAAATATTCAATCGCGTTAGATATTTATGTACGAGTAAATTTTATGTTAACTCTGCTGAATTATTTATTGAGAAAAGTTACTATTTATTTTTGGTTTTTATTTAAAATTTGTCTGATGAGATAACGAGGTATAACACTCATCATAGTATCCATTCATTCAACCGAAATAAATCCACTGCTGGACATAAGTCTCCCGCATCCCGCGGTCCACCTTGTGGGAGCATACCCTCGCTACGTTTTCCGATTAGCCTTTCGAGAAACAATTGGCCCCGTCGGGGTTCGGTTCCGTGAGCAATGTACCCAGCCCACTGCCACTTAAGTTTAGCAATTCATCGGGCAATGTCGGTTACTTTGGTTCTTCTGCGGGTCTCCTCATTCCTGATTCGATCACGCAGTGAAGATCCAAGCATATCCCTCTCCATTGTTCTTTGAGCTTTTTTATTAGGCCCATTGTAAGCGACCACGTCTCAATGCCGTGTGCCATCACTGGCAACACACACTGGTCGAATACTTTCGTCTTGAGACACTGCGGTATTTCGGAAGAGAAGATTCTGCGTAGCTTCCTGAACGCGGTCCAAGCGAGTTGGATTAGACGATTAACCTCTTTCTCGAAGTTAGATCTACCTAACTAGACGGTTTGTCCCAGGTATACATAACTGTCAACAACATCGAGCGTAGAGTCACCGATTTTTAAAGGAGTTGGCACAACTTGGATATTAGATATGACTTTCATCTTGTCCATGTTCATTTTAAGGCCAACTCGTTAGGAGGCTCTACTGAGGACACCGAGCATTGTACTTAGGTCTTCTGCGGTTTCAGCCATGACTACTATATCATCAGCAGAGCGGAGGAGTGTTATGTAATCGCCGTTTATGTTAATGCCAAGTCCTTTCCAATGCAGAACCTTGAAGACATCCTTGAACGCAGCGGTGAACATGTTTCGGAGAAATAAGATCTCCCTGTCTAGCGCCACGCCGCAAAGGTATAGGTTTCGAGGTTTGGTCCTGTAATCGGACTGACATGGTAGAGTTTTCGTACAAATCCTTCAACGCTTTGATATACCAGTAGTCTACGTTGCACTGCTGGAGAGACTGCAGTACAGCCCAGGTCTCAATCGAATCGAAGGCTTTTTCATAGTTCACAAACGCTAAACAAAGGGGTAGGGTTATACTCCTCGGTCTTCTGTATAACCTGCCGCAGCGTATGAATATGGTCTACGGTCCTATACCGTTTTCGGAAGCCGGCTTGTTCGAGAGGCTGAAGTGGTCGAACCACAGGTTCCTAGTCCGATCGTGAGGACTCTCGAAAACAGTTTACAGACATTACTCACAAGTGAGATGGGTCTACAATTTTTCAAAAGGGTTGTTATCACCTTTTTTTAAAAAGAGGACCACTATACTTCTGTGCCAGGCCTGTGACGTTTTTCCTTCGAGTATGACGGAATTAAAGAGTTAATAGAGCTGGTTATATATATAAAGTCACGATCCCTATACACACAGTAGGTGACAACCCATAAGTAATAAGCCACAGCTACTTGATTCAGATTTTCATATTTGTGGAACCCAGTTTATATACAGATGCCGAAAGACTTCGCAGACAGGCTAAGGTTTAGCGACTGGTAAGAGATTGAAAATCTCTTATGACCAACTATGTTTTGAATTGTTACAGTTAAGCAGTAATATCATTTCACTGTAATCATCAGCATCAATAACAGCTTTTGTCATCCCACTGCAGGATATAAGTGCTCTCTCTTTTACCCTATTAATCCCAGTTTTGTTTGCTTGCCGACAAATCTTGTAACGTCGTCGACCCATCTCGGCTATACTAATCGTTCGCCCTATCTGGAACATCATTATGACAGGAATCTACTTCACTTGTTATCACCACATCTAACAAATTGTTCTATCGGACGCAATTTGAGTTGAGTTATATGACCACCAATATTTTTAATTTTTTTATTGCGTCGGATATCAACCTTAGACACTAAAAAATTTGCTGTGGTATAATAAAATCAAGATGCCTCTGTGTGTGCTCAATGTGTGAGCCGTGGTGTTTGTTTATTGAAATAAAAACATTCATACATATGTAGCTCGATCGGACAATTGTATAACTGTTCAAGTAACTCTATTTCCTCACAGATAACTGTAAGTAACGTGCTTCGCAATATTTTTACGCTCATAGTTCTAGTTTCTCTTCAGTAAGAATGGATGGTAAATCAAATAAAAACTCCTCAAAAGTAATAAAAATTCTATAACGTAAGCAGATTAACTGCCGAGCCGCCCTACAAATTTAACTAAGAAAATAACTGGTTATAATCTATTTACAAACATGCTCCGCGTGTGCATGTAGGTCAAGAACCTCCGATGCAGTGATCATCATCTCAACATGTAATTATAATCCTTTGTTTAAAAAGAAAAAAAAATCCAATTACTCGAATACAAAAGAGAATATTTTTTAAACGAAGTCAAGTTGAGGACTATGATATTGAAGTACATATACTAGCTGTGTGCTCGCGGCTGCGCCCGTGTTTCATATCTCTTGACTGCGTTTTATTTTTTTTTTTAAACGGTGCTCTAATTTTTGTTTAGTACTAAGATAAATTACAAATATTTATCAAAAATTCAAACATTTTCCCGTAAAACTGTCTATTGAATTGGATTTTATTCAATTTTTTATAAGTTTTAATTTTTTTTTAGCGGAACCTTAATTATTTCCGAAAATCAAAAGTATCCTTAGTTACGCGGAGTAACTTTAGCTATCTACCAAAAAAATTCCCGTCAAAATCGGTCCAGCCGTTCCAGAGATTACACGGAACAAACAGACAGACAAAAATTTTATAAATTGTATTTTCGGTATAGGTACATCATATATACATTCATATCTATTAAGTAAACAAATCTATTTTGACATTACAAGCAGACACTTCAATTATATTTATTAGTATAGAGTATAGATAATATATAGAACCATAATGCTTCCAGACTAAAACATAAAAAAGAAACGTTTTTAGTGCATAAGCTTTGTTCTCAAATACATGGTCAGATTACACACCCACTTAAAACATTTTAGTCTATTGTGGAACAAAGTATATTCTCAGATGACGTTTCAGTACATTATTTTATATTTATGACTTGTAAACGACTACACGTCATATATTCTTACATTTCAACATAGAATTGGTACCTTAATCGTCTCTATAAGGAAGATTAAATCTAAATGTGGTGTGTTACAGTGGTTTTTTTTATATATCCGTATAGTTATTAATATATTTAGGCAACCTTATTAATAGTTCATCACCCGCACTGCAATCATCAACGAAGCGTGCGTTTGTGTACGGTACGCATTTTGTTAAACGTTTTATTTCCGACGAACAATAATAACTATATGCGACTTTCCTATAAATTCTTCAATCTACATTAATATTATTTTACATATTATTTAATTTCATAAGAATCGCGACGATTTAAAACAGGTTTTTCTATCTACTCAAGTTCAATATTACTCGTATTTTGCATAAATAAATAATACATTATGATTGATTGAATCCTTTCCTTGGCGAAGTACTGCTATCGGGTGTACATATAAGGTGCGAGCACAACGTACCATCGCTCCATACTTCAGGGTCGATCGCTGTAACTGTTAAGCGTGACTGGATTATGATCGTATTTAAACTGCAACCTACTTTCTTGAATAATTTTGCTGTTAAAATTTTAAACCTTCAATACGAAATTTATTCGATAATTTATAAATTATTGCGAATCATAAGAACACCTTGTTTTTTTTTTTTCTTTATAAATATAGAAAAAAATCGCTATATAATTTCGCTATTCAGCTTAGATTATTATTATTAGAGCATAATTTATTTTTTTATCCTCATATTTGTTTATTGTACTTGTATTGTTAAATATTGATACATATATAGTATAGACTACACGTATCTGCAACTCCGTGTGGAATTCTGTGTTTACAAAACGATAATTTCATGAAAATATTGATAATATTCGCAGTTGCGAAATGAAATTAATCATACAAATGATTTATTTTCATAGGAATACACAAACTTTCTTTTTCACCTACTTTTGAAAATCATTGAAAACGAGTTCTATTATTAATTGTAGAATTTAATGCTGGAAGTTTTATTCCTTTACAGTTTTACCTTTAGTATTTATAATACGATATTACCAGATATTAAGTGTAATGATATTACTGAAGACGGTGTCACGTCATCTATCCCTAGAAAAGAAGATGACTGCAGAGTAACACCTGTACATATTTAAAGGGAGACCTACAACTTGAGCCTTGTACTCCCGCACACACTCCGGGTCCCCCTCAGGCGGCGACCCAAGACGTGCCTCGTTCCCCAACTGGGGAGGCTCTTGATGTCGCCGCCAGCGCGATACAGTAACACTGCCTACGCATTGAGCAATTACACGCACAACACTCCATACACACTCATGCATAACATGCAGGTACATAGGTCCTGTAAGGAACCTTTTTTTTTATGTAAATAAAGAATAAAAAATGTAGGGTTTAGCTAGGATAAAAATTCCGCGGGAGTTTTCATACTCAGGTAGCGGCCAAGCCGAGGTTCGAACCCTTGAGCTAGCTACCTTATGCGCCTGAGTGCCTTCAGCACTCGCCCACAAAGTTCGGTGAAGCTGTAAAGGCCCTTCCGGTCAACAGCATTAGCTAGGTAGGAAAAAAAAAAAATTGAGCCTTGTAACTAAGTAGATGAGGACTTCAACATGCTTCAACCGCGGTAAACTCAATTGCATAATTTAAACACACGTCAACCTATACCAGTGGTCGTCAAACTGCTGCTCTTAGACGCTATTTGTGCGGCCCGCACTGTCGCAAACCATTTTGCTAGACAATGACTCCAAACCGAGTTTATATATAGTTCATAACATGGTGTACCTTGATTCGTGCTATATGGCCCTTGACCAGAAAAGTGTGACGACCCCTGATCTAAACGATGCTTGGGTGTTATCATTGAGCCTTCATCGTAAATAATATAATTTTTATGTAAAAATGGTTTACGTTATAAACGACTATTGTTGTTTAGTTACAAAATTATTTTTCAAAAACGTTTAAACCTTCCTTTGTACTTTTATAATTCAAAAGAACATATGGATTTATCACACGCCAAAAATACCTTAACGTTGTTTGATATTATTTATAATGATTGGACAAAACAAATGTATAACATTCATCTATATTTAAGAAATTCGATAAGACAACTGAAATACTAAAACTTCCTAGGTATTATTGGTTATAAATATGCTCAAATTTTTAGTAGAATTATAAACCATTTCACACGGTGCAATTGCAACAAAGGACGAAAGATTTCGAGACTAACAATTTACACTTGTCCTTAATTAATCTTTTACGAATGAATCAGTGTATCAGTGAGCACTTTAAAAACGTCATTAAAATTTTAAATTACTGAAAATCTTGTACATCTTCTACTACTCGAGAAAATACAGAAAATATTGATGTGCAAAAATTGCAGCAAAAAAATACTGCATTAGATATTCAATCGTTGCAAGGAACTAAGATAATGTACATACATGGTTTATATAATACGATTTATATAAAATATATCTTTGCTGGTTCATAATGCACTAGTTAAATTCTACATTATCAAAAGTTATGTTTTACATCTCATCTATACACTGTACACACGTCACATAGTCCGGCTCTGTTAATTATGCCATAGTTATTTTCGTTGGCTAACCCACTTTTCCTATGAAAGCAATACTGGGATCGACAAATGTTATGTAGCATCCGGAATCCCTACTTTTGGAATACACATCACTATTTTATATAAATCTACAAGTGTAAGGGTTTTTGAAATGTAAACACAGTATAACTCCCATTTTACATTACGGATTCATTTAATTATTTTCTTTAAATATATATCACAACTACATGATCTTCATAATATATTGTAATTCTTATTTGAATTTTTTCGCGTGATGACATTAAAAATAAACAATATGAATTTATGTATTTACAATACAATATAATGTCACTCGCAAAACTAGGTAAAGAGACACGCAATTCAGTCGAGGTTATATACCTAAAAAGGTAAATCAAGTGTTCCCAATAAGAGTATAAAGTGTCGAAGTCAAGGCATACGACCTGACAAAGTGAACAGATTGAGTGCACTCGGAACAGACACTAATAAATCCTTGCTAAAACCGAATGTCGATAAATGAATCACTCTACAGTTAGTCGGTGTCAACGCACTTCACTTGTGTTGCATAGAACTGCGGAGCGGGCGCAAGTCGTGAGCGCCACAGGCCAAGCTTAACTGCACACCAGAGGCGAACGGCCGAAGTTTGCCGAAAATAGCACCCGGCAGTACATCGGGATACCCTGATGACGGATTTCGAAACTGCGTTCCACTCTATGCTCCTTTGTTTAATACGTCACAGGATATTATTACATTACAGGATTTCAATATGAGAACAATCGTAAAACAGAACGAACAAGCATTCGGTAAGAAAGGCAGACTACATCTGAAGGTGAAAATTGGATTATAAGACAAACATTTTGTATTGTTGCCAAATTTTAGAATTTATTGCTTGATTCTAAAAATCAAGATGATTGGAAGTTTGCCAGTTGTAGTTTAAACTTCTTACTAATCATTGAATCATAATATATACTTATTAATATTAAAGAATACCATATTAATTAGATATTATGCATTTGTGAGTAGCAAAGTGTAAAAAAAAGTCAATTGAAACTGTAGGTAACATTTCATATATGTAAATAAACTTTAGATATTATAAGTTAAAAAATTGTAGAAAATTAAAAGTTGCATTTTATAAATTATATTCACAAATTAATGACATTAGATATTTTTAGCAATACCTCTATTTTTATATATTTCTGTTGATTGTATGTACCCTAAGTTTTATTCACTTATATATTTTCTGTTCTTATTTCATGGTGCTTTGTAAACTTCATATGTGGCTAATTAATTATAGTCCAAGAACGTATACAGCACCGATAGCTTGCGCTAGCTACCTTTTTCAGCTGAGTGCCATTAGCGCTCAATCCCTAAAATTTCGGTGAAGCTTTCAAGTCCCATCATGTCAAAAACATTAAATCAGTACGAAAAAGAAACACCCCTTGATGACTACCAACAGTCGCTATCATGATCCCAGTCTACATGCACCACAGTTAAAGCTTCCAGTTAAGTCTGGATTTAAAGTTGCTAATCAAGAATAACCTAGATAAAATTCAAAACTATTATTTATTTATTGGTTTACAATAATTGTAGTATGTAATTAAACAAAACAAAGGCCATATAAACATTCTTAATATGTCGATTACCCATAAAAATGAGACAAAAGGAAGATAATATGAAAACAATGGATAGCTGGTGTAAAGGCCAGGTTAGTTCTCAAGGGGTTAATAAGTAAAAATATGAAATGGTAACCATAATAACATTTTAGTATTATAACACATGAATAATACTACATTTATTAAATGAGACAGCTGGTTAATGCATTTATAAACTAGGCTTTATTATCTAAAAAAATCTTTCTTGTAGTCATGAATTGGTTCTTTTAAAATTTAAAACACTGTACGTTTCATTAATTTCTAGGAAACATTAAAAAAACTTGATAAAAACAACAAATAACTTATCTTTTAATTGATATCCCAAAATTAGGTACTTCAAAATCCTTATCACTGAATCATTAAATTGAAATTAGATCTGAGCCAATAAACATTATATTGTAGACCCAATTTTTTATTTGAGTGTATAAGTTTAATATTAAAATTATGCTCCAATTTTTAGCAAATGAATGCATTTATGGAATCTGTAATTGTTATAATTTGAAAATCATTGAAATTAATATGTTGATTACCCATAAAAATGAGACAATAGGAAAACAATGGAAAGCTGGTGTAAACGCCAGGTTAGTGCTCAAGGGGTTAAGTTCTATGAATGGAGATTATTTTCATGTTGCACAAAGGTTTCGTGAGTGTACTGAACTACTGTTAAAAATAAATTCAATTTCTTAACTTTCTATATTTGTAAGTTTTTGACACACAATTATGATTGCATTAGGTGTAATATAATGCAATTTTAATATGTCGATTACCCATAAAAGGTGAATAGGAAGACAACAGGAAAACAATGGAAAGCTGGTGTTAACACCAGGATAGTGCTCAAGGGGTTATAATGATAATATAATAAATAATTATGAATGGTAACAGTTTTACTTAATATGTCCATTACCCATAAAAATAAGACAATAGAAAAAACAACGGAAAGCTGGTGTAAACACCAGGCTAGTGCTCAAAGAGTTAATATCATAATATAATAAATAACTATGACTGATAAGTTTTACTTAACTGAGCTATGCAAATTTATATTAATGAGATTGAAGAATGAACTGTTTTCCCTAACAGTTTATTAGTAATTAGTAGAAATATTTTATGTTCTGGTACAAATTTCTCTGTATAAGAAATAAGCGCATTTCTAAATATTCAGGGATATGAGTTGAGAATAAAACTCACGTCAATGGCTAAACTTTACTTACATGCAAAATATACAATATAAAAAATTACCATGTATAAAGGAACAGGATACATATGTAGAATTATGTACTGTTCTGGGGAATAGTAATTCATGTTTATTTAGAGTTTCTCTAATACTTAGGATTCAATATGCCTACTTGCTTCCTCAAAGTTCTTTTAAAATAACTAGCAAAAAAAAGATGTTTAATAATGAATGTTGAACACCAAAATTAATGTTGTGGAAGTGAATTACGTTGTTAATTGGTCAATTAGGTTTTATCCGATTACCATTGACAAGCTGTAAACAAAAAGGAGCAAACAACCGGTAATATATTTAACAGTATGTTACCGCCTAAGATTTATAATTCATTAATAAACCATCAATGTGATACAGCGCAGTACTGGCCTGGAGTTTTAACTTGCAATTGCAAGACTATAAATAAAATTCAGCAGTATATTGTAACGAACGAATACTACGAAACAGGGATGTTACATTATAAACTCTTCATGCCTCTTGGTTTTACTTACCAGCTGATTTCAAAATTATAACGATAACTTTTATAACCATATGGCACAAATACGCCTACATTTTATGCACAAAATTATTGTGTAAATTTTAATAATGTGAAATAATACAGAATAAGTACAAAGTAAAAATAAAACAATTTTTATTCTGGACACAAAGAAAATTATAATTTTTTTTTGCGTCGTTAAACTGTTTAAAAAATTTAATACACTTACATGACCAGTCGTGAAATTATAGATGATATCATATTAAAGGGTTCATATAAAAATCCAATTTTAACTAATCACAATATAATAAATCATAGCAAAACACAACCGTTCGATCAAAACGTCTCGTCTGCCATGTTGGTTTAAAATGACAGTTGTTTTGATCACGTGATCACTGATCACACAAATCAATATGGCAACGAGAACTGCCTGTTGCTAATATTTCAATTTTTTATTATAATTACATAAGTATACATTTAATACATATACATTTTGAGAATATAAAACTAATTGATAATTTATAGATTAAAAATTTTCAAAATATGTTATTTTGCTTAGTGTGCCATCTCTTGGTGTTATATAAAACTATTAAATATTTGAATTAAGAATTATAATATTTATTTTCATAAATGTAACATACCTATCTAAATTCAGTTACAACTGCATAGAATTTTTTTTTACAAGAATAAGCACACTTTATATCATCTAAAAGAAATTTTCTAGGCTTTAAATTACTGGCGCCATCTACTACTTTATATAAGAAATAAAACGTAAATTTACGTCCGCATATAGCAGACTTATAAATCGAATAAGTTTAAAAGTCCTTGAGTATTTTGTTCTTGTGCGTAGTAAGCTACAAATCTGATTTACTCGGCTTATACAGGTTTTATGATAATGTAGACAAATTTAAAAGTCCCTCCCAAGTTCGGATACATTGCAGTATAAGGTTCTTTTCAAATATTATGTATAAAATATACGTTTCCAATAGTATTTCTGTGGTTTTTCACGTAGTTTCCCTTCGCTTAACGAAGAGTGTGACGTGTAGTGAGTTTTAATACTAAGTTTCTTGACGTTTGTGTAGTTTTTAAAGTGAATAATGTGATTGTGAAGTTCGTTATGGCCTATAAATACCGTGAAGATCTAGTTGGCAAACGATTTATCGCTGTGAGTGGTGTAACAAAAATTAACGTGAATAAAGTTTCCGAATGGGGATGGAAAGCTGGTCTTATCAGAGCAGCTTCTCTCAAAGATAACAAAAATAAAGAGCTTCAGGTAAAGAACGGTATTTTTCACATGTTATTTCAATTATATTAGTACGACTTTAATTCATATTTTTTATTAAAACACGGCGGTAGTCGCGGAAACGCTCTTTGGACCTACTTACCACGTATTTATAAACGAACTCACAGATTGTGAAATAAGTAGGTAGGTGTATCTGTCTATAACTTTGGCTACGTTCCATGAACTTTTATAGTTCACTGATTTAAAACTATATCATATTATTTGTGTTAAAAACGAGTTATACCTTAATGTTTGTTTTATAGTAACATTTCTTTACTCCATGTAAACAATAATAAGTTTAAATTAATTTATTGCCACTCACCATATACTATAGTACATATATTATTGTCTATTTACATTTAATCGTTATAGAATGTATGCCAGTAAATGGCTGTTAGGGACGCAAAGGGACGTAAGAAAGGACCTCCCGAGCAGTTGAGATCCGGTATCCGGATGCTTGAAAGGGGTAAACAAGTAAAACTGAGCTGAGTTCATAGTATATAAATGTCGGTGTACCTACATATTCTAGTTTCACATTATAAAATACTATAAGTATTTATCTGGAAAACATAACAATTCATTGTAAGCATTGCACAGGTAATTATTATTTTACTACTTAGTAAGTAGTATCTTTTTTTTTAATGTATTATATTTTCTGACCCTTGTCCCAGAAATGGAATATTAATGCAAATGACTTACTGCTATATTTTAGATAATGACCATAAACAAATATCGTAATAATATCAAAATTCAATTAGATTTGAAATGGTATAAAAACGAATAGTATGGCGCTTGGTGCATTGACCCCGCTCTCACTGCGTTCAGTGCACTGACTGCTCGTCGACTTTACGTATGCTGTCGATGGTCTCGTCCGTTTCTGACCAAGAGAACAAGTTGTAAGTTTAAACAACTTATTACTTACAACTTGTCATTTTAAAAAAATAATTAAACGCACTCTCTTTTATGTATTTTATATTACGGATCGTCCATTAATCACTTGAGATTTGAAAAGGTTCGGTAAACATCACGAGAGGAGAAAGGCGGTGCAATTGGTATTTATTTTTTTGTGGAACGCGCGATGTCTAAATCGAGAAGCGGCGGGTGACCTTGAGTAGCCTTTGCCAGGTAACTATTTCACCGAATTATTTTATATCAAATTATGTTATGTCTGCATTAAAAATGATCATCTCCCTGCTGTTATCCCATTTTGATTCGGGATCGACGCAACATGACATCCTTTTCCTTCTCGTTAAAACTATATTTTGAAAATTTTCATGATACTTTGTATAAAAAAAACATACACATAATCTTGTTTAGGAGGGGGGTTTGGGAAGGAAAAATTGCTAAAATCATCACGTGATAATGGACGGATCCTTACCCACATTTTCAAAAAATTCAAAGAGGTGTCTACAAAAAATAATACCTAAAATATTCACGTGCTTGAATTAATATTTATAATTAAGAAAAAAAATCCAGTGACGTGTTTGGTACAGTTTATGCGAATTAATTTACACGGAGAATAGGTAACTAACTACTTATTTATTTGTGACCGAATTCTTTACGCTTTAAAATTATTCACAAGATATATTATGAACTCGTATAAATGAGAACAGATTCGGAACAATTGTCTGGCACAAGAATACGAGCATAAATACCTACATTGTTTTATATACCACTACTGATAAACGGTTTCACTTCCTTATCTTTATGTTCTTACCGTTTCGTCTGAATACGTTTAACACTAGATCTGTACAGAAATTACAAACAAATAAAGTTTAATTAGTATAAGTGAGTCGTAAAAAATAAATATATAACAGAATACTATGCAAAATTGTATTTGCGGAAAAAAAAAAGCAAACGCGTTTCAAAACTACCTGACACTAAGAAGTTCATGGAAAATGGTTGAATAAAATTACAGTACGATTTGAGATGAGTGTTACTGTTATAAAATTAAATTTCAAAGGCTTTTATTCAAGTTCACTGTTTTCGTAGACACTTATACATAGATTCTACCATGTTTATTTTTGCAATTAATTAAGTAACTTATTACCGAATCAATGCATACGGCACTATTAAATGATAATCCTATTTCCTTACGTATTATTAAGGCCAATGTACACATCCCTGTATGATAATTTACTCAAGTTAAATCTATTATTTATTTACATTGGGATTTTTTTTATCTAACTAGCTTACGCTGTTGACCGGAAGGCCCTTTAAAGCTTAAGGTCACAGTGACTTTGGGGCCGAGTGCTGAAGGCCCTCAGCAGCAATAAGTTAACTAGCACAGGGGTTACCAAAGTGCTACAAACCTCGGCATGGTCGTTACTTGGGTGGTTACATTAGGAAAAAACAATGAGGATTATTGTGAATAAACTTAATAAAAAAAAGGTAATCTTCACGGCAAAGTCCACGTATGTGACAAATGGTAAATAACGTAGTTTTATTTAATACTAATCAATATAATCAATATAATCAATATAATAATTTTAAGCCAATGCTTAAAATTTAGAGAAATAAGAACTAAATTTTAAAAAATCTAATAAAGTAATAAACATATAACTAACTAATAAATCTAATAAACACAGAAGAAAAATATCTTGAAACATTTTTATACAGATTAGCGAGCGATCTCTCCTTAGAGGTATAACGCAAAGTTGACAATATTTAGTTTGATTTTATAGTGGTAAATCCAGTTCAAAAATTGAATACAGTTTGAGTATTTCTATGATCATCCCAAGGGTTGACATTGATCAGAAAAATAAAGTAATACAATTTCATGGACAGAAAAAATCGTGAAGCCATCCCTAATTTCAACATTTTTTCTATTTGGAATCAAAGTGGTAGTAGTTATATGAATAAAAAATTAATACTCGTTATATTTTGATAATCAAGGCCTGACATCTACTATCTAGATCACGTATTCTTTGATGTTCAAGCGAAAAGTAACCGGATTTCTTTAAACTGATCTATTATTAACCTATTTTTTCCACCGAGAAGATTGTTCCTGTACCCTGCCGCCAACGTGGTGCACTGACATTTTCATGTACACGCACTACACTTCACCTCACACCCCTGTAAACTACACGCAGGTACATGGGACCTTGGTAATGGAGCTTAAATCCCCTGTTTCTGTGTCTGTCTGTTTATTCCCTTAACCAGCGTAGGTACAGCTAAAGTAAGTTCCGTGGAATTTACGTTTCGGGTAGAAGCTCAAGCCGAAGTCTGGACCTCTTTGCTGTCCTTATGTTAGGTATCACTTTTTCGCATAAGGCATTCGCTTAGGAGTACGCTCCAAAAGTTCGGTGAAATTCTCAATGATCTGCCGGTCAACAGCGGCTTAATCTGTTAGAAAAAAGAACCGACACATAGTATGTTTTAATATGTATTTTCAAAATTTCTTTAAACCTGCTATCCGTTTCTTAGTTCAGAAAAGAGTATTATCTTTACAAACCATTAGTTAGATACTGTAAGAAATGAACCCGCATCACTATACAATTCTTTTTTTGTGGTTAAAAAATTCTACTACCACCTCGTCAAATTCAGATTGACTACATTTTACATTACATAAAAAATACTAAACGGGTGAATCATCGCGTCAAACCATTTCCAACAAGACGAGTTATTGTTGAACTGCCACTGCGTGTCTTTATACAAAACCAAGGCGTACGACAAAAGCCAACTCTGGCGGTGATGCGTCCACACGGCTGCAACGTTCCTCGGTTATAAATAGACGTCATACTCGTATCGTTATACCACTGCATTGGTATACGCTCTCCCGCCTAGTGTGAGACGTCAGACCTACTTTAATACAACTAACCATATTGTAGTTGGAAACACACGTGATAATATTTATTTTTATTACCCATACATTTATCTTCTTTAATGATCTCCTTCTTTGTTTGTTTTATATTGTTACTATCTAGCTTGTGAAAATTAAACTTGAGCGAAATATTTTGCTGCAGGCGATTCTTTTTTTTTTTTACTCTTTCAATATCCAATTTGAATTAGGCTGTTTTTTGAAGTGAAAACTTTTTTTTAGCGGCGTAGAGGTATTCTCGGCATGGAAAATACTCATAGATTCGCGTTACCAGTGGTATGACGTTACCATCAATATGCTACAGTATGTCAAGTATAAGATGGCGTTTAAGTGCTCGCGCTTAGAGATAAATGTTAAAATGTATGCATACTGACACAGCCTAACCTATTTTTTAATAATTAATAAACTATATGAAAATCTACATAATTATTTCTCGGAGCGTCAATAGATTTCAAAACTATTTTGTATATTTTAAACGTTTATGTTAATTTAAAAAAGTTATGAAATTTATACAACAATCCCTGAACTACGTTGGTTAAACTTAACAATAGGAAAACATTTGAACCTGCCATAAATGCCAGGCTACGTAGATGACCGGTAAAACAGTTTTCACTCCTGTCAGCAATCCTATAGCTGCTTAGTTTTTTTTTATCTAGATAAGAATTTGATTTAAAAAATAAAGTGTACAGTCGAGTTTTAATTTTCATTTTAGATGATTAAAATGGTGGGTAATTTATTTCTAATGATAATCCTTCCTTTGATCTCACTCATTGTTAAATACTAATTTTAAAATCATTCTGCAATGTCGTGTATCAAGCGTGTAGCCGTAAACTAGGGATTCATTACGTTTAGGTAGGGAATGATGGCCATCATTAGCTCTGGCAACCCGAGTGCGACCTAGTTATTTCGTAATAAACACACTATTTAACCTTTTGATGTCCGAGATGAAAAGACAGTTTTATTTAAAGGGCTGGTTATTTCTGATAGTGTTGCCGCCAGAAGTAACGACCTGACAGTCTTAGAGACAAAAAAAAAGTTTCACGAGAAAATTGTTTTTGCGACTTATCTGATGACTTTTTGAGTACAAATGAAAACAGTTTTGGGCCAGTAATAGATACATTTTTTACAACTTGACACACAATTAGTAAATTAAAATTTTATATGTATTTAACATGTAATTAAATTACGGCCATTGTCCACTTGTGCCCCTCCCAGACAAATCCTGAGCCCGCTCTTGGTAAAATCAGTTTTAGTTACATTTGATATTGAGTCTAGCGACTCCAATTTATGGGAATTGGCAACACTCATTTCTGTTTCGAGTTAATTCGAAACTACGGATTTTCCAGAATATATTTACTAAAGCATATATTAACTTACTTCAATACTATTTGTATATTATATTTGTAACACAATCGGTTGGTCGTTACACTTTTGTTGATAGAAGGCCTTGTGATAAGAAAACTTTCACAAATGATACCACCGTATAGTTGATGAATACAGTATTTAGTGGTTCAAATTGCTAATGCGATCGCCTCTTTGGTTAGTATTGTGATATTAAGCCGGTGCCTTCCTCCAAGAAGAGGTCATTGCCCGGATATTATAGGTTGGATTTATATTGGAATGAGATGGTATATTTTAAGAGAGAGATATTAAGAGGATATTCTAGCGGCATTTATTCCATACAAACATAGTCCTCTGTATCCTTACTGGATAATAGCATTATGCTAAACATTTTATACTAAACTAGCTATGCCCGCGACTTCGTTCGCGTTTCACATATAAAAAAAAAAAATTGGACCAAATTGTGAATCTAAACCATTTTCGAATCCTCAGGAATAGACACATAAATGAAAAACAAATGCTCGATTTTTAGCATCATTATCAGACGTTCGTCATAAAAATTTGATGGATACAATTAAAAAAAGCAAAACGTAGAGAGATAGCTAAAATCTTAATTATTCTAAAACTGAAAGAATATTGGTTCGTTTTTGGACGACGAAATAGGGTACTACGAACTGATGTTTTCGTCTATTTTGCATAAGTAAAATCAGCCTGAACTGGAGTTGTCCCGTTCGTGTTTCATAATTCATTATTTGGGGGGCAACACGATAGCTATAGATTTCTGAAATACCTCCTTTTCAAATCTGATACCGACCGCATGTTAATCATATAGTTCAGAAGTGTGTAATCTTTTATTTATAGCTTGCACGGTGATAGGGCATTTTCTAACAATGGCCGCCTGGGTAGCTACCACCCTTAAGTTCGAAAACCTGTCGCCAACTACCAATAGGTGTATTCCGGTAGCATCACTTGAGAACCAGTATCTAGGCTTAGTGTGTTTACCATCCTGGACCACATCGTCACTTAACATCAGGTGAGATTGTGGTCAAATCACTGACCCTTTACCTATATTAACCACTTTTGATACTGACATACTGATATATCTTTAGGATACAGCTATCCAACCTAACCTTACATAATACTTAAAAGTGTTAAAGTAATTTTCCGCGAAGGCGTATTGGTAGATCAGAGTATCATTAAACTTTTACTAGGTGTGTGGGAAACAAGTCACTTAAATTACCTAAAAAAATTAGATGAATTACATATGGACGTTAATAAGCCACCATTTTTATTATATTAGTGTCAACCCTCAAAACCAAAAAAATCGAGATCTTGGTGTCAGACGTAAGACCTCTCCATTGCCCTTGGAGCTTTGTTATTAGGCCTATTGTGAACGACCACATCTTCTCACGTCACGTACCTTACACTTACCCAAATAAATAGATAAACATAGAATATGTTTTTTTTAACACTTTTTTTCTATCACACCTAGTCGAGGTGAAGCGGTAAAGCGTAAATTTAAAAAAAATAAAAAGAATAATACCTAATAATATTAACGTTCTGTAACAACAAAATTCGTGAGTCGTGACAAAGAATTAGCTTCAATAATGACTTGTGTTACCAGTCTACGACGCGATTAGCGGTAATAAAAAAATCATTTATTCCCATTTGATTTGTGGTTATTTCTGACGCCTTTTGCTGTTATTAATTATGAATATTATTTATTTATGAAACCATTACCAGTCAAATAAACCAAGATATAGTTTATAACATACTCCTTTTTATTTCTAATCCTAAAATATTACTCATTTTCTAACATAATATTAAAAAATTACAAATAGGGTTAATGAGCAATTGACATTTTAGATTATCAATAGGTACCAGGAAAAATTATTATTGTTATTGATGTTGTAAATGTAATTGTAAATGAAAAAAAAAAATTACTACTATATTTAATAATGAAATCTTCATGTTTACTATCTACATGCAAGCATATACATACTCGTATACGTTTAACCTGCCAGATGGTAATCTCGACTATATTCGTTTCGTACATCGTTTACAAAACAAAGGTACGAATTAAAGTTCTAAATCCACAATTGAAATTAACAGTCAAATCAAGCATTCTACATACCATTTCATGTTTACAAAACGTGGCACTGTTTGTAGCGATTGTAAAATTCTTTACGAGAAAAACGTCATAACTAAATAATGTTGATGTTATCATAAAACAAAAAGTTATTTACTTTTTGAGCATAATTTTAATTACCATTACTGTTGTTTCCGAGCTCAACAACACGAAGAAAAAATACATTTTATTAATAAAAATATATTTTAATTACAAGAAAAAAAAAGTTTATTCTCAATAAAAAAATTAATCTAAGTAAATAGTATTATTTTTGGGATTAGAAATTTCTCCAAGCTTCTATAAAAATCTTATTTATTATTTTGCTTCTTTCAGTTTAAAGTTACAGAATCTAGTTTTGGTATTAACTCGAAGATTAACCTAGGTTAGGCATCATTAGCCTTTTATTTAAGGCCTAGGGAGCGACAGTAAAATTGTAATTAAAAAATAACCAAAGACTTTAAAAGCGTATGAAAGAAGTTGTGGCCAAACTCTAATTTAGACAAAAGACGAGAGAATATTTATATTAACAAAAAGTGTATATGAAAGTAACTGTTACAGTAATTATTATGTAGCCACATTTTATAATTTTTAATAATTGATGTCATGATTATCTCAAAATATATATTGAATTTGACAAAGATTTAAGAATTTCGAGCAGTTGAGAATATGTCACAATATCTTACTTTATAAGCGGTAATGATGTGCATAGTATGGGATCCTTTTCATGCGGTTTACAATAATGTCATATTAAAATATACATATGTTAAAATGGTATATCGTTTTGCACGACTATTCGCGACATTCGTTTAATTATTTGGAACACTTTCAATTTACCGCACATAGTATATCTGCACAGTTTACATTCTTTCCACTGTTATGTGCATTTACTTTCAGTATGGTTCGGTTATACCCTCACATTATATAAATCTATAGTAGAAAGATATATGTGAAACAAACATGAAAAATTACTAGCTTTTGAACGACTTTACTACCGTAGTGTAAGATCATAAAAACTTGCGTAGTGTTGTTTATATAGTCTCATATACTTTCGCAATTTCATCCGTATAGATAAATACTCAAACTAACACTATCATTCAGCTGATATCATAGTTGTGCAAGTGGCCTGCCTGCAGCACAAAGATCGCGAGGGCGTGGAATGGAAGTAGGTCAAAAGGGGGCGGGGGGAGCCCTTAGACCACTTATCAACTGGGCGACCGTACCTACCGAGGGAAAGCGAGCTTGTCTCTCGAAATTTTTGTTGGTACTCGGATGCTTTGTCGCGATGAGAAAATTTCATTACAAATAAAGAAGTCATCGACATCGCTCGATACAACAACGATGTGAAAGGTTAAAAAACAAACTCAGAACAATTTAATCAATTAAGATTTCTCTCAGACGGTGTATATAAAAGAATGTTTCTTAAGTTATTATTTCACTTATATATTTGATCTAAGTTAAATAAATTCTGGCATTTCCAATACTCAATTTAAAGTTTCCGATACCCATTGATAAATTGCTTCTAGTACTTAGGTTTATTATTAATTGTCCCTAATGATTTCAAAGAAAAATAAAGAATAACAAAAGTATCTCTTAAACCTTTTTATCATTTTATTTTATTAAAATGTTATACTACCCAGGTAGTCTTTTAGTAAATGTGATTCTAAATGATTGATTACCCACGATCCATTGTTTCTTTTTTAAATTTTCGTTTCGATAAATTGATTACGATTCCTCGGTCGGTAATTTGTCAGTACAGTTGCGTGAACAATAGTGTAGATGTGGATATATGAGAGACCTGTGTTTCTTACTTAACCTAACCTAAGTGACCAGAACGATTTTTATCCAGTGCCTCTGATATCTCCTAAGTCTCGTAAAATGTTATATGTGTGTTAATAGGTCCTTTTGAATCGACATATTATTGTAGTTGATGGCCGAGCGAGATTGTCAGTCATGTTAAAAATATTTATTTATATCAAATCTTTAGCATATCATGGTGAAAGCGATGCTTATTTGGCAAGGCTGTGTGTGCCGCCTTTTTTCCATCATAATAGATAAAAGTTTCGTCATTTACGCTCATCTTTTTTCAGTAGTGGTACGTTTAGCAAATGATTAGTAGAAGTTGGCTTAAATATTAAACATATAATAATTATTAATATATTATTTAATATTTAATTTTTTTTTATATTCATTAAAAATTGTAATAACCAATTTAAAAAAAAAACACCAGTTTCAGGGAAATTTAGTTTATCATTAGCTGTTAATTATGAACTATTTATTTATTATTTACTTCATATTTTACCTACAATGTCATTTCAAGTCGATTGTTATAGTGTAAAATTGTTATTACACAAATATAAGTAATACATATTATTTGTAATAAGTACATTTATATTGGACCTGATTCATAACAACGTCCTTCACATAATTAGCTCATGATGATAGTATAGTATGATGATGATGATGATGATGATGATAGTAAAAGTCAGTTTTACTATGTTTAATACCAACAATTTTTTTTACATTTTTAATGAGAATGTTAATATTGAAGTCTAGATTGAAACATGACAATAATATTAGCACCTGCTGTATGTAGGTAGTCCTCGTTTTATTCCGAACCCGTTTTCAAACTCGTTTTGTAGTTGACGTAATTTTATATTTTCTTTTTAAAATGAATCTAGTATATTTCAGTGTAGCTATTGAATTTGAAGTTAAAAATGTATTCTACATTCAACCACTAATGTAAAGCGATGTTAAATTACATTATTTAAAGGTATTTTCTATTGAGAACAGTAATATTAACTATTGACTACGATATTTATCATGAGAGTATTTTCGACTTTCAATGTAGTTTCGAAGTTATCGAATAATAACCTATATTGGTAAGCGTGAAAAGTAAATAATTGTAGTATAAATAGTATTAAAAAAAATAAAAAGATGAACACACAGTGAAATATGCTTTAATGAGAATACGCCATTGAACGGTCAGTTAGATTGCTTCTGATTATATCACATCAACTCTTCTGATAACATTCTACTAATCTGTCTACTAATAATAAATTTATTGCCAAGTATGAACTTCATGTCTTTATTCATTAAATAGCTAAATAATACAATACTAAATCAAAGTAAATAATATTACTATTACTTGAAAACTATAAATAATGAATGCCGTCCAGCTCGCCGCCAGGCGGGAACGTTCCCAGAAGGCTGGCCACGTTCCATAGCAATGCTTATACGCTGTACCAAATAATGGCCCGCTTTCTGGTCGCGAGACGTGTTGTTGTGTGATTATATAGTTTATAATAAAGTAAACTCCTTAAAAATTGACATAAAGAAGTTATAGATACCTAGGGTAGGTATCAGCTTACAGCTGGATATTCTACTGAAATCCATGATCTGTCTTGCCATATTTAACGTGACAAATAATAAAATATCTTAATATTTACTTTCCTCATAAGGCCGACGTTGTGACCTTGTGAGCCCTTTGTGGTAAACCTGTGCGGCCTCACAGTGCCATCGGTTAAATTAATACTTACAAACTTGTTTTCATGGTCTTCTTTAAGTATTAAAATATATTAAAGATTTTCAACCTGAGATTTTATCACTGTTTTGATGCGAATCATTTTGTATGCGTTTCCCACAGTGCACTAAGTGCAAAATAACATGACGAATGAAGAAAAACAGGTATGAGTTAATATAGGAAAATACCGTGATGGCAGGTAGGGCTTTTTATAATGTCCTATTGGCTAAATGGTTGTAGTCTTGAATTTTTGTCGTCACAAGATAGACCTACATAACGTAAAACGGTGTCATTTAATTGAATTATTTGTTTCATCTTACATAATTCATGGACAATCGTTTTAAATAATGCGTATAATGCTGTCAAGTATACATATATCTTTATTCTTAGTAGTTACATCACATACTTTATCTTGTAGAATCTGATGGTAATAATTAGTTGAAGTACACCATTGTAACATTTCCAACAGTTTGTCCACAAATATTTTTGGTGAGAAATTACAATTATTAATTTAGATCTAGATATATAGTGCATATATGGATGTGACAATACGGTTTGGCTTCTCTATATAGAAATACCTAAAATAATTATAACAAGTTTAACTATACTTTCTGATAATAATTTTATCGAATTACTTTCTTAAATAATCGCATTTATATTTGAAATCGCCTGCACGGAGAACATTGGAAATAGCTTACCGCTGGAGCTGACTGCGGTCGACCCAAATACCTTGAGAAGCTTCACGTTTTATGGGTTCGAATTCCATTCTTTAAATAACTTTGTCACCTGTGTCATAAAATGTTATTGCTTATAGCCGTCATATATTTACATTCTTATGTTCAAAGTGACTGCGCAGACAGACAAACTTGTTAATGAGACATAGTCGTTTCAAGCGAAATACAGTTGCATAAAGCGCGATGTAAAAAAAAAACTGGGACGGGAATAACATGTTTAACAACAATAAATCAAATTACGCTCGAACGTTTATACCTCATGTAGTTACGTGCTCATTTCCAAGGCAACAATGATTAAACGCTACAATCTCTTGGTCTATTGTTTATTTTCATACCTAGGTTTTCTATAATCCAGTGTCTTCTCAAGAACAATAGGACTTCATTATGGATTAATAATACTTTTGTATTATAGTCTATATTAAGATTTAGATTACCTACTATAGATTAGAGTAGATAACGAAGATTTAAGAAAACAAAAACATAAGAATTTAGGTAACTTAAACAATAATATATTATGTGTAATTTTTTCGTTAAATTTCATATCGTGCAAAAAATTGGACGTAATTACTTCCTCATTTTTATGTGACAGGAACCTTTGATGCGCGAAGATCTCTGGTCTGAGGCACCGATGAAGTTATCGATCCATTATTTTATATTTAGTAATACAATACTGAGGATACATCGTTGCCGGTCACGCACCACTGTTTTTCTTCCGTCCGTGTACTATTTGCCCTGCATTCTCATTACATAGTTACCGCGGCACTTTCATAACTAATTCTCGAATTGAATTTTAAATTACATCATTAGATACATTATTAATGTCTTTAAGATTTTTGTTGCCTTTGATTTATGAGCGAAATAAATGGCTTAGAACTGATTGTACTTTTTGCGAATGACGAAAGAGAACAGAAATATGGAGATAAAAAAAAAGAAACAAAACAAACAAATGACTTCATACAAGCAATTGAACTCAAGGAATCTGTAGAGGCGAAACAGGAAGCGTGGTCGGGCACGCGACGCTGTCTAACGGAGCGTGACACGAGAAATTAACTGTTATTTATACGAACAACGATGGACCAGGTTAAAATAACTTGTTACAACATTGACGAAAGTATATCGGATTGCAGCAACAAAAGCTTAATGCACCTATTCTCACTTTTGAAGTAAAATTGCATTCAGACCTATTGGAACAGATATATTGAGTGATGATGCTAGAGATACATTAAAACCAAAGTTAGCCGTCACGGGAAGCACGGCAAATGTAAAATATCATTTAGCATACGAACTTTTGTAACTGCCAAGACGCGCACATTAATGTTTCACGTCAAAACGGATAATTGTGTAAAGCATTTGGTTTAGTTTTGATGATCGATAATTTTTAATTTATGTGAATAAAATTTCATATTATTATATTATTTCTGAACAACGATATTATCAGAGTGATCTTAAGCACTAGTTCTACTATCTGGAAATGGTAACAGAAAAATATAATAGTAAAAAAAAATATACTTGTTGAACTAATATTTTTATGGATAATACGGGGCTTTCTATAAATTACGTAAAGATTACATACTGCCGTACTAAGTATTTAAAGACAGACAGTAAATATGTATGAAAATGCTTACCTAATAATTACACATTCTTGAAAAAATTTGCCAGACTCACTTTACTAGCGGTTATTGACTTCTCTTATAAAAAAGCTTATAAAGACCTTTTTTTCCTATTCACTGCGGCTGAGGATATGCTCCGATCTTCAATTGGGATGGATCCTGTGCTTGCCACCAGTGCGATACAGTGTCGTTTTCATATATTAGTATAATACGCATTACACTGTACCATACGCCTCTGCATAATACACACAGTTACATGGTTTCTGTAAGAGACCTTGCAATCCGTAGTTTCTATTAATTAAGTACCATAAGTTTACCTAGCGCAAATTCCATAGTATTTATGTCGCAGATAACAAATAAGTGCAGGTCCGTACCACCTTGATGTCTTTGCGCTAAATTCCATTCTCCCGACTGAGCGCTCATCCTAAAAGTTTAGTGAAGCTGTCACAGGCCTTTTCATTCATTCATTCATTCAACCGTAAAAGATCCACTGCTGGACATAGGTGTCCCGCAATAAAGAGGGAATTGCAAACGGCACAAGCGCCTTTTGATCAACAGAATTTAGTCAGTTCGAAGAAAACGATTAGGTATCTTAAAAATTATTTCAAAAAATTGTATGGTACATTTGTGTAATTTGCAATAAATCCTCATAATATTTACAGCACGAAGTTTTATCATGTTTGTTTTGTAGCATTGTAACCAGCCAGTACGACCTCGAGAGGGGACTAAAACCGTGGTGGTTATGTAATGCTGTACTTTGCTGTGATAATTTCGGAACATTAGCTCTAGCGGATTTTAAGAACTTCCAAAAGACGTGACAGTAGAAAATCCTTTGAATCCAAATTAGCAATAAAGTATTATGAACTATGTTATTTACAATGACTCACTTATATTAGACACCAGAACAGTTTACATTTCATTTCCAGAAAGTTAGATCACCATGTTGCACAGTATGGGGTACTATTGATAATTTGCGTCACGTTTAGATGGAATGTGTTGAGAATAATAATATTAGGATAGATCATATTGATAAATTTATGTGAAATAAATTACACGTGGGAATGTTCCATAGCGTTTTAGTAAATCCAACTAATAAGATAGGAAGTTAAAATGCTATGTGAGTTGATTGAAAGATGATGTATGTACGAAATTTTTAATTTTAGTAATACTACGTTATGTTGGTGTGATATCTCTTGTTTCAAAAGTCCCTTAAATACAAAAAAAAAACCTTTATTATACAGTAGAACATTAGAAAAGTCTATAGTAGTGGTAATAAATACAATACAATAATTTATATAAAATATAACGTTTGACACCAGAAGAATGGAATGTAGTTAAGATACCAAACACATTAATGTACGCTATGTCAACATAGTGCTTATGTCTTTGTTATTTGTCTCTGATAACAAGTTACACAGGTTTTATCACGCGTCAGTCTATAAATAATACGTTTGCTTTGTATTATACACGACTGTTTACTATAATATAATAGTAGATATACTCACAAAATTAAATTATATGGTACATAAGTAGGTATTATATATTATGCTCAATTGTCACAATTTACAATCAAATGCGGAAATATTTTTTACTGATCAAACGCTAGACGTTCGATCAAACTGTTTTATTCCCCTAGCGCTGTATGCTTGTAACAACATTAAAACATATTTTAACATTAACATAATATATTAATTTTAAAAAAAGTAGTTAGTTCCAAAAAACTTTGTACGAAGAAAAAAGAAAATTAGTTAAGATGCAAGCAGACCTCAATCTAGCAAGAAGTCCGCCTACAAAATGCGAGATAACTTGTTAGTTCACTTATCGGACACAGAGCGATCCACAAAGCTATAATCTGAATAGATTATTACGTACTTGTCTCGCCGGCCAACTTCATAATGACTCGTAGATTCAAAACAAATCATCGTCTTTTATCGCAATATGATGTACATATATATTAAAAAATATATATATACATTATAGGAATATTTACCAAAGCATAATGTCAGTAAAGTCGATTTCCTACAAAATAATAATACTAGTCTTTTTAGATACGAAGCCGAAAATGAATACAATATAGATTCTAAGTATGTAATTTATATGTGTAGGTAAATATTCATCGTAAAAGGCTTTTAAGGGATAAACCAGAGGATGGGTAGCACCATCCTCTGAGTACCACAAATACAAATACTGCGATCGCCAACCCGCCTGTCAATTGTGGGGATTATGGCAATTCCTCCCTTACTGGGGGAGACCCATGTCCACCAGTGGACTTTCGGTTGAATCAATCAATCAAATATTCATATAAATAAACATTTCCTACTTGTTCACATCCAGATATGTATAAAGGTCGCGTCAAATATATAGTATCTAAATGGGCAGAGATAAAACTGTTTAAGGCCTTTTTCTCCTCCTTTTATCTATATTTTTTTCTAGTAACTATTGATGGTCTTTACTGTTATCAATGAAAAATGTAGAAAACGTTATTTTTGTCTAATTACCAATAAACGAGTGTTAAGAAAGAAATAATATAAATTAACAAAAATGTTTAATGGAGTCATAAGTAACATATTTATTTACCGGTTAAACGTGTACAAAAATTCTTTAAGAATAAAACCAAGAAGCTACCGGATGTTTAGATGAGAAATATATCACACTCCTCGGTCATGCTCTGGTTCGTAGAAAATGTCCGTTGAATCGGCAGAGCCTGTTGCGCAATACAATCTTGCTCCGCGGGGTCATTGCAGGAAACCGGTCCTCACGCCGCCTCATACTGGGTTCTAACCTCTTTAGTCTAAAGCGTGCTCACACTTTCACAAAATATGAATGAACTTCTTAATACGTCAATATTTACACTAATACCGAATTCATTGACACATCATGGATGTATTTATTATGACGACAATAATTATAAGCAAAACAGAATATAGTTGATTTTTTTTTTTTTTTAACAAGCTTAAAATATCAAACATATATAAATAATTCGATGATGGCTTAGTTCGTAGTGCGGTCTGATTTCGGGTCAATGGATGCGGGTGCAAACCCATTTACCTATGCAACTCTAACAATCAGCCTAAGCTTTCAGCGAAGCAAAAAATCGTGAGGAAATGATAGCATGGTGGTAGGGGATTTTCTAATAATGTCCGACTGAGTAGCTACCACCCTCAAGTTTGAAATCCTGTCACCAAATACCAACAGGTTTGTTAAAATTTTAAAGCTAACAAGCAATTTAAACGCATTATTACTTACTATAACTGCCTCGGTAGCGCAGTTGTATTACATACGACTGCCGTTCTGAGGTCTCGGGTTCGATCCCCGGGTCGGGTCAAGTGATATTGGGTTTTTTTCTACTCAGTATCATCCCGGAGTTTGGAATTTGTGCCCGATAGGCGACAGGCTCGCCCCCTGTCACATCTGGGACGGAACTAAGCTCGGCGAAATGTGGGTGGTTGTAGTTCGCTACTTCACCTCTGCCTAACCCTTCGGGGATACAGGCGTGAGCATATGTATGTATGTATGTATTACTTACTATAAGTTTTATAGCGGACCATTGTAATGAATAATTATCACTATTTTACGCGACGTTAAGTACACGGCCTTGTGGAGTTTCGACATCAAATTTTGACTCGGTTCGTCTCGGCGGCCGTTGACCGCTAGTGTGTGAAGGTGCCTTGTTTATTTTCATCACTTTAAAAAAAAAAAATCAAGTGCGATATTTTAAATAGTGAAATATAAAACTGATGTAATAATAATTAAATAATGTGTGTATTACTTATCCATACTAATAAGTAAAATTGAAGTGTCTGTTTGTAATATCAAAATAGTTTTTTTTACTAAATACATATGAATGTATGTACGATATACCGATACCAAAAATACAATTTTGTATATTTTTTTTGTTTGTCTGTTTGTTCCGTGTCATCTCCGAAACGGCTGAACCGATTTTGACGAGATTTTTTTTGGTAGATAGCTGAAGTTACTCCGCGTAACTCAGGGTACTTTTGATTTAATTTTTTTAAAGAAAATAATAGGGTGTAAAAAAAATTAAAACTCATGAAATTGTGAATTACCAATTCGATGCGCAGTTTTTTAGTAATAAAAATAATTTTAATGGACGCGGGCCCGAGCCCACCTATCCAACTCTAAAATCAGCCTGAACTTTTCGGTGAAGGAAAACATCGTGAGGAAACCATGGTGGTAGGGCATTTTCTAATAATGCCCGCATTGGTAGCTACCATTCTCATGTTTACCACGTCAAATATCAATAAGTGTAATCCCGCCATGTTATTTGAGATCTAGACTTAGTGTGTTACGCAGAGTAAGTTCAGCTATCTACCAAAAAAAGTCCCGTCAAAATCAGCACAGCCGTTCCGGAGATTACCCGGAACAAACAGACATTTAGACGTTTTGTTGGTGTACGTAACGTATGTTGTACATAACATTCATATGTATTTAGTAAAAGTTGTTATTTTAATATCGAATTGCGAAATAAAATGCGAAAATGTACTCGTCAATTTTTGGTTTCGTTTTCAGATTAATGAAGATACATATCATTAGGTACATTAGATTTCATTAATTTACAGTATTTAGCAATTTTTATTCACTGTTTTCCTACATAAGAAAAACTACTACAAGCAAGTAGAAGTCTTATTTAAATCAATCTAACGACAAAGTAAACCTAAACCTTGTTATGTAGAAAATTATAAAACAAGTACTAAGTAATAAAAATTCCTATTGTATCTCTCAGATGTGTATAAATGAAAATGATTTCGCAACATTATGTCAATAAGCGGCACGAATGGGGCTGGTTATCTTACCTCGATTTGCCAGAGAGAGACGGAGAACTTACAACTGACAGTTGAAACCCTCGACTGTAAGGGCAAAGAACGATTAGATACAACCCCATTTTAAACCTACCGTGGCAACGAAACGGGTTCCAAAAGTAGGTCACGATATGAAGGGCCGGAATTGGGGCAAAACCTAGGGGAGAACGGGACGAAAGCCACCCCGTGTCGCCCCCATCCCAAATGCAGCGGACGGCCCCGGGGGGTTTTAGTGGGTATTTCCGGGCGCCTCACGCCCGGGTGAGTCCCACACTGCACGGAGCTCGTCACTCCGTGCCCCTTATCTAGTGTACTGGGGGACTGAGATCCCCTAAGTACAATAGATAAGGGTAGTGCGTAAATGCATTTCCCCCCGTCAAAAAAAAAAAAAAAAAAAAAAAAAAGGGGAGAACGGGAGCGTTATTTACTTCTATGATTTTCCTTTTTTGTTATATTTTGCAAAATTTACGTGCTGTATTCATATTTTTGGGATGTATTTGGTTTATTGATTGAAAGTAATTTGCTTTTTATTTGTTTATTATGAATAGGTAATTATGACAACATACTTTTCGACAAGCCATGAATGGAGTGTATGTAATTTAGTTCGTTGATAATAACAGTATTACGTAGATTTTTAATTTTATGTTGACTTTATATCGAGATCCATTTTCCTACCTATTCTCCATTTAAGTAATTTTTTTTTAAGGTTTTATAACAGTTATAGCAAAGTCACACGCTATCAATCTAATGTAGTCTGTCAGTTCTCATACGATAAAGTTATCTTTGAAAGATCTTATAGTATTATTAACTTTACAACTCTCAAAATTTTTTATTACATTTTCGATGCGACACCAAATTATAAAGGCAGTCGGTATAAAGCCAAATGGCATGATGTCGCAACGTAGTTATTTCGTAACAACTAAATAAGTTTATTATATGTCACGGCATGATTCTTTAAATTTCATCTGTAGATTTAAAAAAAAAAACACACACAGCAGGCTGCTGTTAAAAGGAATAATGTTTTCTATGAATATTTAATACTTGAATAGCAAAATTTTGTTTGTTCAGGCTCTACTCGCATAAAGTTTTCTATTTTGAAATTGGTTTTCAAAATTTATTATTATAAAATTGTAATAGTTTCAAGAAGACTTTTGCGGCATTTATTTTTCTTATTAAATTAGTTTGCTAAATTGATAACAACTGTTCGTTCGAGTATAACTTAGGATTTTATTTCATTTTACGTTATAGGTACTAAGAAAGGTTTATTTGTGTTTATGACTGTTCTGAATTCTGAAATTTATAATAACACATAAATCTGTATATTGCATAATTTTCTAGAACCGTGACTACGTAAATAGCTGAGGTTACGGCGTATTATTAAAAAATTTTTTTTTACTTTTTCATTACCTGTTCTTACATAGTTCAAGTTATAGTTATATAAGTTGTTAATTTATATCACAACTGGTTGTGTACCCGTGGTTTCGCCCGCGTTTCATATATTTTTCATAAATTCAAATCTATATGAGAAGTTTATTAAAAATATTTTGACATCACAAACAGATCCTTCAATTTTATTTATTAACCCCTTGAGCACTTACCTGGCGTTTACGCCAGCTTTCTATTGTTTTCCTATTGTCTTATTTTTACAGGTACTAGACACATTATTATAGATTACATACAAATTTCATTATCGTAGAACGATAAATTGAGTTTATGAATTATCAATATCGTTCAGTTTAAGTCGATTTTCTTAGCTATGAAACATCGACATTGTGATTTGTTACGATCACCAAGGTGACCTTGACAACAAAAGGAACGTAATTTAGTGTAACAAACGTTTTTATCAGCAACTTTATATTGTACGTAATTAGTGTTAAATAACCCAAAAATATACTTACCTAATAGAAACGTATTTTGATAATTCAATAGACCCCTGGTCCAGTTACTTAACGTGGTGTAACGTTGATTTTGGACAAGAAAATATTTTGAATCCGATCCCCAACTGGGGAAGCTTCTGTACTCGCTTCCAGTGCGACACACTGATACTGTCTGTATGCACAGAAACCGTGTTTCTTAAAGGAACCTCATCCTTAACAATTATAAGTTTAACTAGGGTTACTTTTTTTTCTCTTTTTACTTCACAAGAAGCAGACTTAGGCGAGGTACTAAACATTTTAGTGTAGTTCCAGTAACCAGAATTTTCAGTTTAGTGCTTTAAAGCGCTCGCCCCAAAAACCTGGTAAAACTATCAAAGACATCAACATCTAGTCTCAAGAAAAGGTTTCGAATACTTTTGGTATTTATTAATTGCAATGGAGCTTCATTTATTTGATAATAAGTTGTGCAGATATAACACTTTCTCTTTGAATTATTTACTGCATTTATATATCAATTCAATCGTTTCACTGATCTTCGAGGGATGACAAACACAAGAAATTATTTATCAATATATCACCAATCTCTGATAGAAGACAGATATATCGGCAAGCAACTATGTTTCACAGGTATATGTAAATAATACGACAAAAGATTTAAATAACAGTATATTATGTATGTATATTAGCGAGTCACAATACATATTACGGGTTATCTTTACAGTGCTATATGGTGTAGTAACGTTTTTTCTTTTGTTAAATTTTTGTTTTGAATCAATTTAAATATCTATTATTTTGCATAGTGTGCAATCTTATAAACGATACAGAAACAGTACCTTCTACACGTAGCTGATTTTAGTTTAATTATAGTTTTATGTTACTTTACGTAGACTTGGCACGTGAACCGTATGATATTGAAACACGCAAACCAAGTTCATAGTTCTGTAACCTTGCATCGATCGAAAAAAAAAAAAACAGGATTCGCAACCAAGAATGACTCTATGAAGAATTAACTAATCCCTAGCAAAAAATATGTCTGTCTGTAGTCGCCTCGGGGTCTCTCAATCTTGCTAATTGCTATGTTGCCGGTACGGTCGTGTCGTCTGTTTTGTGCGAAATGGTTGTCAAACCGCATCATTTATAGCGAAATGAGTAAACTTGGTATGTGGGTACCACACTCTGTGCAAATTATACTGTTTTGTAGAATTATTTGAGTTTTGAGGTTATTTTCTCTCCGTTACTGTATTTCTTTAATATTTACGTAATATAAAAAAAAATCAATGTTTATGTTTGTTTAGTTTCTAACTCGAGTAGATACCGATTTTGTTATACGTATTTTGATAATACATTCTTGGGTCATGTTTTACTGTATTTTGTATTACATTAAATAGTATATGGGGTTACTTACGAGAATTAAAATGAATTAAGTTGAAAAAGTCTACTCCAGTAGGTAAGTTAACTTACAATAATTTAATTAAACCATATAATGTAGTGAAAAAGTTGTATTTTGTATATAATCGTGAATATCTCTAGTATGTTTTAAAAACTCCCCTGTCATTAAATTATTGCAGATTAGTATAAGTTTTAAAAGAAGTTGTTTAGAGCACCTGCTCTCCACAAAATGTAAAACCCGTGCGTGACGTTAAAATACCGGATCATAAATGTCATTCTTTTTATATTTTCTAACAAGCTAATGCTGTTAATCGGAAGGGCGGGCGATTACAGCTTCACTGTGGCTTTAGGGGGGAATGCAGAATGCACTCAGCCGAAAAAAGATAACTAACATAAAGGTTACCAAAGTGATACCAACCTCGGCTTGACCGTTACCTGAGTGTAAAAAACTCCGCGGAATTTTGAACCTAGCTATGCCCTACATTTTTTTATTTAATAATAATAAAAAAAGGTTTCTTACAGACGGGATGTGTCTGTGTGTTATATGCAGGAGAGTGTGTGCAGTGTTGTGCGTGTAAAGCTTAATGTATGGTCACTGTATCGCGTTAGCAACGACGTCAAAGCCTCCAGATGTAGTTTACCAGCATTGCTCTAAAGAGGTTTTAGATCAATGTTTACCTCTATATATTGTGGGGTTGTAAGTATTCGTCTTTAACTAAGCAACGCTTACCACACTCATAGTGAATAAATCATTATTGTGAGTTACTCTGTCGGGTTTCATTTCATAATCTGTCTTTGTGTATCTACATGCCTAGTTACAATTTCCAACTAATAGTTGTTATATACTAAAGAATACGCCGTTATCCATCCTAATTTTTTAATTATTATATACAACCTTTTTACAACCTTTTATTGTATCGAGGTAATGCAAAAGTAGTTCCCACTCCTTGGTCAAATAGGCAAAGGAAAAATAACGTGGGGTTTTAATCTCCCTACGTTAAACCAATTGTGTCGCGCTTCTTGTTACAGGGTAACCATTATAACATTATTTTAAGCCTAATAAAATAATTCAGCAATAGTTATTATTGTCATTAATTAAAATGGTATCAATATTCCAATATGTATTACAATTTACAAGCTTAAATAATTCTAAAACAAAGTAGAATATTACCTCTAGAGTATAAATAAATCATATAAGTAAATAGGCAAACATAAAAAAGTTCAAGACATTTTTCTCCTTTATTTATCAACCTATGTTCCTTTTTTTAGTAGATATGTTAGTGTTAACAATGAAAAATTTTTTTTTATCCCTTGTAATATTCCAAAATGATGACTGAAAGACGAATTGCTGATAGAGCATTTTATAATAATGCCCGCCTGGGCAGCTACAACCCTAAGGTTGAAAACCTGTTGCCAAATACCATAGGTGTGTTCTGGCAGCACCACTTGAGAACCAGCATCTAGGCTTAGTGTGTTTATCATCCTGGACCACATCGTCACTTAGCATAAGGTGAGATTTTGGTGAAAGCAACCGTGTAAACCTATACCGTGTAAAAAATACTTTTAAAAGACAGCAATTGTAGTATTTTAAAATTAATATTATGTACAACGAACTAGTTAAATTACTCTCACACTTTACTTTTATAAACATGTTTGTTTACTTTCTAATGTATAGAGTTATGTAAGAGCCAGCGCGACCTACATAAAGGGCAAAATACTAACTCATGTCGAATATTTAATAGCAATAGTTTAGATGTCATTTAATATTAACGAAAAACTCTGTATGAGTTTTAATAATATGTTTTATTATTATTATAGTATCAATTGACATTATTGAGTAATGAATAAAATAAATCTAAACTTTGGGTTTTTTTTTATTATTCACGCACTGCAGACTCTTGGTCCCCACTCTTTATTTGACATGTTCTTACAATATTCATTATCTCAAAATACAGAGTGCAAAAAAACGACTTACATCTACGTGAGCCTAATAACAAGGACTGACTATATTCTATTTTTTCCCTTAACTATGTAGGTTAGTTTATATTATTGTTTTTATTTTATTATCATTATTTTTATATCTCTTATCTTTTCTTGCTTTTCTGCAAACCCTAGTTACATCCACGGAACTACCGCGGGTGTGACAGAAAAAAAAAAGTTAAACAGATTAATATTACTAAATAATATCTTTTATTCGTTTAGTTACTCAGTTAGTTTAAGTTGTATTGATTACTATCTGACTCGATAGTCACTATCATTAACTAAATATATAATAACTATTTATTAATTATTAATTAAATTAGAAGCAAAACAAGGAAAGCGAGTAAATTAAGAGTATATAATATTCCATTTTTGAACTAATCAATATCGATTACTATTAAATTAAATTAAAATCATTCTTAAAGTCTTTTACGTTTTATTTTATCTTACAAATACTTTCTTATTCTTAAATTCATAAAGAATTTTTGGCGGACAGTTCCAAACTCGGCTACGTGCGTCACTATGTAGTACGAGATACGCCAATAATTTGGATGCCAAATGTCATGTCGGTATATACCTGACCTGTACGTAATGAATTCTATTCACGGTCAAAATTTCGTTGATAATTAAATATATATAACTTCTTATCCAGAGTTCTAGGCCGTGGTATTTCTAGGTCGACTGTTTAACGCTGATGTTCTATCGTTAATTTTTTTTCTTAATATTTAGAAGTATTTAAAAAAAAATTAAATGATATTACCGACACAAAGTTATAGTAAATGATATAAAACCCTTTTTTGTCACTATAATTATGATTGTTCTAATCCGAAACAGTAAGGATAAGTAGTACGTATACGGTTATATTCATTATTAATTTATTAATTGGAGATAATAAATATATACTTTTTTTTTCTGTCTATTTTAAATCTCACTGTTGGACGATAACTTTTTATATTTTGAAAACTCTTTCTACGTATGAAGTTTGCTTCTTTAAAATTCATATGCTTATTTTAGAAGGATATCGGACATTGCCCAGATTATTTCATACTGATTATAAATAAATAAACCTGTCATAAAATATGATTAAGTAATTTTAAATTTTATTTTTGCAATAACTTTTGATTTTTAGTAAGTAATTCATTTTATTAATTTAAATGTGTAAGTAGTTCAAACTCGATATCCGGCAATGTGAGAAAATTATGCTTTGGAATACAAGAGGGCCAGTCATGATTGAGGTCCAATAAGAGTCGGTGTGATTCTAATAATCGAACAGAACATATTTATATGTTCGAATATAAATAGTTCGATGTTTGATACAATACAAAACGTAACACCGATAATAAACATCGTAAGACTGCCGACTTGCCATGAATTTAAAGTTTATACCGTAATAATTTTAAACTCGACATTGTATTGCAATGCCACTATCAAATCGAATTTATGTCTGTGTGTTTAATATATGTGTGTGTGTAGGTTATACTGTTAGTACGCATATGGTAGACTGTTCTTATTTCATTGATCATATAAACAATATAAAATAAATCACTGTATAATATACAATATTGTTAAATATATGTCATGTATGGCCGTCATATTCATATCACATTCGTGTTAAATATTGATCATTTATGTAATGCTCATCAGGTGCTCGCGTTTGTTTGTAAATTCTGATTATGATATATATTCAAGTTACTGTTTAATTTAAGATTTAATTGAATCTAAATTTTATCTTTTTTAATGTTAAGCCAGATTTTAATTTTGTTACATGGGTTCATATAGTTATCATGGTCTTTCCATACACTTAACTGCATTCACACAATGTCTAAGTAGACTAATATAATATCGTTTATTTAATGTGTCGAGTACCCGTAAAAATGAAACAATAGAAAGACAGTAGGAAAACAATGGAAAGCTGGCGTAAACGCCGGGAAGGTGCTCAAGGGGTTAATTATGATTTGTTATGTCACACAAAGGATAAGATTAATGTTTTTCGAAGTTATTCATCACTACATAATATTGAATGCAATCGACATTTTAATTTTGTATTTTTCTCTTCTTTCTGATAGTCTTTTCAGTAAAAAGATAAATTATGTTTACAAGAAATAAAATTATATAAAAAATATTATATACATTTTACATTTAAATGTGTTTTAAAAGTTTGCAATGTACATCGTTTGTTTCCACCCTTTCCCATTTTACGCTCCCACCCTCTTATCCCGTAGGACTTGAAGGCTTTATCAGGGACGCTTTATGCAAACATCAAAACGCGGGGAACTTCTAAATGGATTTTCAACACGGTATGAAACTCGTGGAAAAAAACAAATCATTAAATGTAAAATTAAATTACATTACCGTTTACACATCCCTTACCCATTTAATTTAAAAAGAAATAAATATTAAAACAACAAATTTGAAACTCTGTAAGAGCCTCTGTCTCGGTAGCGTAGTTGTATTACGGTACGACTGTCGTTTTGAGGTCTCTGATTCGGGTCGGGTCAAGTGACATTGGGTTTTTTCTACTCAGTATCATCCCGGAGTCTCGAATTTGTGCCCGATATGGCGCCAGACTCACTCCCTGTCACATCCGGGACGGAACTATGCTCGGCGAAATGTGGGTGGTGTAGTTCGCTATTTCACCTCTGCCTAACCCTTTGGGGATAACAGGCGTGAGCTTATGTTATGTACTTTACAGGCTTAAAAAGTATTAGTAATTCGTCGGTTATAAGTTTCAGATATTTCTGTAAACGGGTAAAATTGTGAACTATATAATAAAAGGTAAAAATTTAAATAATTTATAGTGTTGTCATTAACAAAGGGGCATAGAAATATATTCTTTTGTCAGTTAGACTGACGTCAGATAACAAAAGGCTTTATTTATAAATATATATGAAGAAGTTATGTATGAAACAGTTCTTTATGAAGTAAATGTCTATATCAACGATATTAACTATATTTAGCTCAAGAACGCCGATTTTTTCTATTTTATGTTAAAACACTATTATTATTAAACACTCTCACTATGTATTATTCCCAGGTCACTACTTTATTATATTGCAATATCAGGAACGTTCACTTTAGCAGATGGAGCTCAAGTGTCTGTGTTGGCGGCTCTGCAGAGCCTTATATAGTTATTCCATGCGATCTGACATGTAGCAGGTGAGAAACGGTCCCACCGCTTTATCCGGTTTTATTTTAAAATTCGATTAAAAGATATTACGCTAGAGTCCAGGAGAAAGTGCCACAACTTGTGGTCCGAATATTTTGATTTAAGGTCTTTAACAAAAGGAATCTGGTATAAGACCATTCAACCATATTTGGATTCTATCCCTTGGTTCGGAGAGTCCGATATGAATAGGTACTCGATTGTACTAGCTTTTTAAATTTTAAATGAGTAAAAGAATCTCCGAATTGTAGTAAGTATTTGTAATGCGCAGGAAGATGTATATCGTATAATTATGAACTATATCCTGAACGAAAATCACATACGTCTAATATTTAGAATGAATTATGACGTTGACTTGTGTAATGTGTTGTTGGCTCGCTCAATATCGAAAGAAGCCAAATCAATTTATGATTTATTTATTTTTCTATCTAACTAACGCTATTTATCGGAAAGGCCTTTACAGCTTCACTGTGACTTTGGGGGCAAGTGCTGAAGGCACTTGGCCTCAAAAAGGTAACTAGCACAAGGGTTACCATAGTGGTACGGATCTTGGCTTGGCCCATTTATGATTTGGTGGACGTCGGTATTAGGTTGAGGAATTGATTATTTTTTCAGTCATAATTTTGGTTGTTTAAAATTCATGTAGGCTTTATGTATGTACTGAATGGATGAGGGTGGCATGTTCTATGCGAACAAACTCTCTTTAACCCCTTGAGCACTAACCTAGTGTTTACGCCAACTTTCCATTGTTTTCCTATTGTCTCATTTTATGGGTAATCGACATATTAAAAAAATCTATTCACTTTAATTAAATTCACACTTTTTTTAAACAAAAGATCACTGACTTACACAAGCTACTTATAGATAGGCCACTTGTAGTGTTTGTGATATAGAAATTCTACTTTTTGTTAGCTCTTTTTTTCATTGGGGGGAAATGCAATTACGCACAACCTCGAGTGGCTGGGGGGCACGGAGGAATGTGAGGGACCTACACGTCGGTCGAAACCGAATCGCTGCTAATACCCAAGAAAGTACCTTCTGTCTCTACTGCCAATAAGGACGCACGGTACGGTTTTTTGGTAACCCTTAACCATTAATTCCGAACTCTTTACTTTAAAAAAATATATAACTGCCATATTATTTTTACATTTTTAAAACGTATTTGTATTATTTTTTTTATGCACGCCATAGATAAAACTTGTTCAAATATACACACAGGTTGCTATTGCATCATGTTTCCAACGCATATTATTTACGTTATATACTAGTGTCATCGACGCAAACCGTTTAAACCCCTAAGAGGATATATATATATATATATAGCGACCTTTATTTCATATAAATGTAGTCCCCTGTTTTCTCCCTGGATAATAGCATTATGGTAAATATTTTTATACCAAGTAATATATCCATCACAACCATGGCCGTACGTTTTGAATTTTTCCATAAATTAGTTATTGCAGAAATTAGAAGCCTTTGAAAATGAAAAAATGTTCGATTTTTATCGTCATTTTCAGACGTTCGTCATACAAAGAACATTTCCATGTTCTACAGTTCCATGCAGTAGTTTATATAATTATATCACTTAATTATTAAAAGTTTTAGTTCATGTAAATTTAAGGAAAACAATCTATACTAAATTATATTATTTTAAGATAAAAATTTATCTCTTTTAAAATTTATATTGTAGGTACATCTAACAAAGTTTCATTGGACGAGAAATTAAGTATGTTCTGCTATATTTTGGTGCATAATCATTGATTAAATAAGTCTATAGTTATATTCTTTAATTTTGTTTGGAAAGAGTATATTTTGTGGATATCTGTATGTGAAATGAAACATTTTTTATATTTAAACAACGTCGTTGTGTTTATTGATAAATCTATGAAAATTCAATATATTGGTGTATCCATAAGTTTTCAATGTCATATAAGACTTTACTTACTATAAAGGATATTATCTCATTAAAGGTTTTTGTTTGACACAATATTATTAATTTTTATATAGTCCCCGATTCTATTGAACATAATTCGAGGTTTTGTTAATCTTATTTTGATTTTAATAACAATAATAATAATGTCAATAACTATAATTAATTAATTATTATTGATGTGTTTATTGAGGAAATTGACCTTACAAGTATATAACTGTACTTCTGTCTTGGCAAGTATTTGCGTTATCACTTATTAAAAACAAAAGGGTCTCATTTTTCTTTATTCATTTGTTTTTTTAAGTTATAAATGAAATGTTATATATGCACTTTTTCACTCACACCAAAAGAATATATGAAACGCGGGCAGAGCCGCGTGCACACAGATGGTGTGTATATATAAAGGCAAAACTAACATTGAAAAGAATAAATACGATTAAAGCGTTTATTCGGTTTATACCGAAAATCGGAATATTCCGATAATTTTAACTTACAAAATTTCTACTAAGGTAATAAATTTGCATTGATAACATGCATCTATTTGCCATTTTAATCCACTCCTCGTTGCATTTGATTCAGGTTGATACAGGCTTTGCGAGTTTTTCCCAAATTTCTGGACTTCAGAATTACCCGAAGAACCGTAATTCATAAATCCGAAATTAAACATAGTATAAAATATGTTTACACTACTCAAAAGCCAATATCGGAAATTATATTTTATTAAGATTAATTCTGGATGAAATAGCATTATGTACCTTTTTTATTATCTGTATTTAATTTAGGCGCTTGGGTTTACCAAGAACATGTCATTCCCATCGTAACTTTGGCTTCTACACTTGCAGGCAAAGCCAAATTTTATGAAAGGTTCCTAGATTAATTAAGTTATAGTTAATATATAGTTCATAACATAATATCGCTGCCTTACTATTATTTAAATAGCTACGCGTTGAGTTACATTAAAATACCTTAGTTGATCTTAGCTTTAACATATTTTTAAATTAAATACTGATAAAGCTTAATTATTATTAAAAAAATATATTATACGTTCAAATACAGTAGGTATATACGAGTACTTATTAGAATTTAGATTTACAAATAACACTGCATCATAAAAATCTTGATTTAAAAAATAATAAACATTATTTTACGCTGCGTAATAATCATTAATGATATAAAACATTGCAACAGAAACGAGTTTATGAGGTACACTTTTTTTTTTCAAACCTTGACTACCTACCAGCGTAACGTGGATGCGGGCGGAAAACTTTGACAATAATATGAAAATTGTCTTATTTGTTGTGGCGAGAAACGTTGGAACAGAGTACATAGGTGTGTAAGGTTTTATTTAATATATATATATATATATATATATATATTCGTTTCGAGGTCGGTCAGTAGCAGCAAGGTCATCACGGCGACCCAAGGTGCCTACTTGTATCTTGCACAAAGTATTTTGAATTTTGTTACAAGCCAAGTGTAATCAAATAATTTTCCTACATAGACGTAAAGGTCAGGATAAGAGTCATTTGGGTTATGCATATAATATTATTAAATAAAATACTTTAGCAAAATATGTTAAACCATATAGAAGGGATATATAAAACAATGTATTAAAACGTCTAAGTATTGTATTGGCCATACATACAACGACCAGTAGCCTCGATCTCTCATAAAACTACTATATTTCGTATATTAAATAATATTCAAGTATTATTCTTAAGCTTTGTTTATAATCTCACCTGGTTTTAAGTGACGATATGGTCCAAAATGATATAAACACACTAATTCTAGAAGTATTGGCTCTCATGATATGCTACCGGGCATACCTATTACAAAACTAATTAAATAGGATAAATGGTTCTCGAGTTATAAAAGAGAGTGATGTTATTTTTAAGGAGACTTTTCTTTTGAGATAATTTGTGTTTAGGTATTTTTCGGGTAAAGTTTTGCGATGTTATGAGCCGATTTTTGTTTTATAGTAAATACTGTTCTAATAATTAGAATCCTCAATTGATAAACTCTGGACTTAAGAAAACGTGCCACCTTTGGGCAACATCAAAGCTGTGAATTTAATCTCTTGGCTCGTGAAATAGAAAACCGGAACGCGTCGAGTAATGGCATGGTGATTACGACTTATGACCGTAACTTCGCCCGGGAATAGGTTTTCTTTTGCCCGTTGGTAATTCAATTAAATTTATTGTTTCTTTTTTCCATCTATCCATCAATTAACAATTTAATTCAACCGAAAGATGTCTATTGGTGGACATAGGTCTCCCCCAAATATCTCCACAACGACCGCTCTTGCGCTATCCACATCCAGCAGATTCCCGCGGCATTCACCAATTCTTTGTCTACCTTGCGAATGTATACCCACTCTCCGTCTTTCGATGCGTTTTCGAGAACCTGTTGGCCCATTGGGGCATCGGTTCACACTTAAGTTTACTAATTCTTCGTGTAATGTCGGATAGTTTATTTCTTCTGCGAATCTCTTAATACCTGATTCGATCGCGCAGTGAAACTCCTCGCATAGCATATACTCCATTGACCTTTGATCAACTTTGAGCTTTCTTATAAGGCCCATTGTGAGCGACCTTTTTGTATCGCCTAATTATATTATTGAACGTATGAAGTTACAACTTATATCCAGCTCAAACTTTGCTAATTGAAATAATTCGAAAACTATATTACGGAAGTCTTTATATAAATACGTATTGGGTACCTAATAAAAAAAAATCCCATTCAAGTCTTGCGTAAGTAATAACTGCTTATTAACTGTGGTTTCTTTTCAAAATGTTTACGTAATATAGAAAGGGGGTAAGAACTTTACTGACTATTGCTGACAAGGAGAGGAGGATAGTTAAAATGCCCATAATTCTGCTCACGTAATATATCAACAATCAAAATTATTTGAATGTGTTGTGCTAAATTTATATAAACATTTTCTGTTATTTATTTTTCACTTTATTGTTTTAAATGTTACAGTTAACTACGCAAATTGATTCTTATTATAAATTTATAATCTTAACGCGTAAAACGTAAAAGAGTAAATCGATTGGAATATAAAGTACTGTGTGTTATTGTTGTAAACAACGCTGTTATCAAGGTCAGTGTTATCATTCAGGCGTGTGATATATTACACACTACTACAGCATACAGATATTTATCTGATATTCTCACGCTATATTATTAATATTAAGATTTCTTCGATGTTTATTGGGTTTTATTGTTTTATTATAAATATTTATAGTATATTAAAAAAGTTTACTGTGTGGATATAATTCATTCGCAATTTTTACATTTAAAAAGACCTACAAAATGTTGACAAAATATTGATCAAATAACCTATTTGCTTTCATTTAATTGAGTATTTATTTGTATAAAACTATTAACTATTATATTACATGTAATCAGTTTTTTTTAAAAATTTCCAGTTTCAAATTACCAGATTCACGGTGATAATAAGATATTATATCACACTTTCGCTAATTTTCGCAAACAACTTCTTTAGTAGAACGTAATTAACACAGCTTCCTATTTTAACATCTCTATCTGAAAGTACTTAAATAAATTGAGATTATCGAAATTTTTTAAATGAAAATCAATGATGTGGTTTGTTTTGAGATGAAATACATTAAGACGAAAAATATTTTTAAACCTATAGTTTAATGAAAACTCTACTACGCTCTTTAAATTTTTTCTAGGTCATATAGAGGTTATTATACTTATATATGTTTATAAATGGCTTAGTTTTTAGACTGAAATGAAACTAATATGGATACAAATATACAGTAAAGTTCTTTATTGTGTAGTAAAATACTTACTTTCCAATTAGAGTACATTTGAATTATACATATAATTAAGTATATGAATGTTGTTCATGATTTAGATTTCTAGAATTGAACAGGTTCCTTTGATTTGTTGTAGCTTCAATTATTACACACGATTTAAATAGATAGGTATTTACCTATTTACTTATCTTTTTAACTATATAATTGGAAAAACTGTAAATTGTTTTACAAATTTATTAGTTGTCTAAATAAATATATTGTCTTCATATACAATCTTGGTTGTAAACGACTGGAATAGTTTAGTTATAAAATTAGTAAATGTATGTAAGCCATTAACAAAATTAATTGTTTAACACTGTGAATAAGCAAAATATCATTAGAGATGCGAAACAATAATATTAACAATAGGCAAAAAAAACAAAAAAAAACTCTTTGAAATGCCTTTCGATTTTGCTAGTGGTTTGTGTATATTTTGAACGTGCTTAGAATGAAAAATGATATTAGATTTATCTATGTAACTTTTTCTACTATACTCAAGGCATGTGCCAAGGTCGAAAACAAATGTTTAGCAACAAATCGTGCGAGAGGTCCGAACAAAAGCCGGCGCGACGCAGCGCGCGGTGCGGCCGCTATCTCTGCGTACGTTGACCCACAGAATCGAGTAAGCAAGTAACGCAGGTTCGTAATCTGCGTATCTCTAACGTCTAAATTTCCAGTTTCGATGTTATCATTTTGTTACTACTATTCAATCTTTTATGGCGGGAAATTATTGCCGGTAAAGATACATGAACGACTATTGGATTTTTCCATATTAAAGAGATAAGAGTTATTTATTCAGATGTGCTAGCTAATTTGTTATCGTATAATAACTATAATTCTCAATGCATGTTTGTAAAATATTCACTGATTTATTAAGATTATTGCAAGAAAAGAATTGTCCATTAATCAAGTAAGGCTCGAAAGGTGAAGAGGGTTTAGGCAAAATTCACAAAATATCACAAGGAGGGAGAGCGGTGCCGCAAGATATTATTTATTATATATATTTATTTTGATAAATGCGTGATATCGAAATCGAAAAGCAGTGCGTGACCTTGACTCTCCGTTGTCAAGCAACGATTTCCAAATTTGCATTAAGTTGTACCTGAATTTAAAGATAATATTCTGATAGCAAAAAAATACACGTGGGTAGTTTAAAACGTCACCTAAAGGAAGAAAGAAACAAATGTGTAAATAATTACTTAATTATTGGATTACTTAGTTAAGTAATGATCTTGAAGCTGATTGTGATAATTTTTGTGTCTCATTATTATAAGTACTTTCAATATATTCTGCTTAACATAACAAAATGTGTACTTAAACTTCTACAACGATTATAAAACGATTAAAAAATCTACGATTTAAAAAAATGAATAGTGTAAATAGGGTTTTTGATTCTCTAGTTATAAGCCAAATTACTTACAGATATAAGAGAGAGCTGTTAGCTTTTTTTAAGATAGGTAACTTTATTTACTTTTTATCATATAGATAACAGGTTTTGATGTTTATTTTGTTCTGATACTTTGCATAAATTTGTATAAACATTATGTATATAAAGTATTATTGATATTTATGAATATTTATTATGAGGTGAAGATAAACTGATAATACAGAACGTTTTTGGAAAATTTTGACTAATGTTTGGTGTGGTGGCTTGGATGGCGGCCGTTTACCAGATAAGGAGCAGTCGTCTGTCCTGGTATGTGCATGTGGAGAAAGGAAAAGGATGCTGTGTAAAAGGTATTGGATATGAATGTGGTAGGAAAATATAAGAAGAGGAAGACTAAATAAAAGATGGATGGATTGTGTGAAAAATGATATGTTTAGGAAGGGAGTGAATGCGGAGATGACTGTAAATAGAGAGGAATGGACGAGGAAGACACGTTGTGCCGACCCCAAATAAAAATGGGATAAGGGTAAGGAGATGATGGTTAAGTGACAATGTAATGTGTCTGAAGATGCAAAAATGTCCCATATAATATTCCGTGAGCAAAATTTTAGTCATTTTTTAAACCCAATCTGTTATCACAAATAATAAGCAAATCTTATGCTCACGTAAGCCATGATTACCGTAAGCATTGGTGTAGTTAAAACACACGAAAGTAGATTAAAAAAAATATTGCTTACGGAATCATTATTTAGATCCCCATGATTCATTGATGGTTACGCGAAACTTGACGGGCCCTTACTTTAGGCTTATAAATTAAATCACAGGAAATATAGTGTAGAAATGAAGATTCAAGATGATATTTGTTTAACGTGGTAATAGTTTATACTATTATAATTAACTAATCATCTATAATAATTAATAAAACTGAAGTGTCTGTTTGTAATGTCAAAAAATTTTTTAATTAAAAACAAAACCGACTTCAAATGAATACACTATAACAATGCACTAAAAAGTCAATAAATTAATTATTTTATTAATCTGCTTCGTTAATTTTGAAATCGGTGCCAGCTTATGGATAACAAAGTGGTGTATATGTACGTCGCTAATTATATTCCATTTTGATTTATTGTTCTTTAAAATCACCCTATGCCTTTATGTAGCTTATGTGATAAAGTTTAGGCAGTTATTTCCATTTTTAAATGAGTACATTGGTTAACTCTAGCTCGCACCGACTCCAATATTAACGAAGCAGATTAATATAGTTATTATTTAGTGACTTTTTAGTGCATTTTTATAGTGTATTCTTTTGAAGTCGATTTTGTTTTAATAATAAAAGTTTTTTTTTTTTACTTTGTAGTTTAAATATGTACTTTTAGTTATAGCTGTGAAGCCTACTTCATAGCTTTGGAAACGAATATATGAAACACGTGTAAGTGTCCATAATATATGAGGGTTTTTTCTCAATTTCCCTGAGTTTCACTGATCAGATCCCGATCTGGGACCATCTCGGAAGTATACTCTTTCGATTAGAAAAAATTGCAAGTCGGTCCACAAATGACGGAAAAATAGAGTAACAAACATTACAAAAAAAACATTAAACAAAGACAAAATGATAACCTCCTTCTTTTTGAAGTTGGTTAAATTTTTTTACTAATGAGGTATGAATGTATTATATACGATACCTATACCATAAATACAATTTTAATTTTTTGTATGTTTGTTCCTGGTATTCTCTGGAACGGCTAGACCGATTTAGACGGGACTTTTTTTTGGTAGATAGCTGAAGTTATTCTGGGTTAACTTTCAATTTTCGAAAATACTTAAGGTTCCGCGTAAAAAAAATCATAAAATTGAGAACACAATCCGATTTAATGGTCAGTTTTACGGCCAAGCGCTTGAATTTATGAGAAATAATTTTACTTTATTTTAGTATCAAAATTTTTTTAGGAAAATAATTAGGGTTCCTTACACAAAAATTAAAACGCAGTGAAGAATATACGAAACGCGGCCGTAGCCGCGGGTACACAGCTAGTTTTATATAAATAAGTAGTACACATTCCTAAGAAATATGGGTTAAATATAATTTAGTTTGGTGTATTATTGGACAACAATAATAATCTACAATTTTGTCTTCACCTTGTGTTTATAAAGTTCACGCGCCTTTTCTTATAAATCTTTATCGTAACTCTAAACACATAATTATAACAATTATGTGTTTAGAGTTATTTGTTATAATGTTTTATACAATTCGTCGTATAAGCCATGTTTATGTTAAACATACTTAGGTACTTAAATTTTACTGATTAAGTAATAGTATGTGAAACACAAAATCAAGATTTAAATTCGAATACTTCTCCCATTCATTTTACATGAGACTTTTACATGTAATAGCAATTTTTTCAGTTTAATTCGATGCGCATCATTAAAAAAAAAATCAGTTTATAGGTTTTTTTTTCTCTAATCTGTGCACCGAAGAATCGAAGCTGATTATATTCTCGCGTTTGGCCTACTTAAGAAACCTTGACGTAGGCAGGTACTCGCCGTTTCTATTAATAATGGCAGAATGGTTTCCACACCACAGATAAGTGCTGATTATATTATGGATAAATAAATAACAACTAGTGACGTCAGACGGTATCTGGATCCACAAAGGGCGTACGCGCTGAGCCAAATAACTGGAATTTCAACACCACGTAATTTAACAGTTTCCGATCTGAACTAATAATATTTGGCACGATGATAGAATCCAGATTTCGACGAGCATTTTCATTTTTATTATGGTACTGGGATTACTTTAGGTGTAGTGTTAAGGGCAATCTGGGGTATTTCTTACGAAAATATTCTGTGTAGCTTCCCGGACACGACCCCGCCGAGTTGGATTCGCTGATTAACCTCTATTTGAAGTTGGATTTTTAATCATTTCTTTTTCATAGTACTACTTAGAGACCGATTTATAAATGTACCACCTATAGACTGAATCAAATCGAATCAAATCCTATATTTCACACAATTTTAACGCATCGCCAAGAGAGATGTTTTCTGCGTTTTCAGTGGCGCTTAAAAAAATGCCGCTTACCTTACCTACTTTGAAATCCGCCACTGGTACTACTCTAATAATAAATACATTGTTGATATTTACACATGATAACTATGAATTCAGATGATTTCATAGTAAAATAATACATAATTTATAAGAGTTACGTCATGTGTAATTTTATCTTACCTTGATGTAGGTGTTACATACCTTAGGAATCATGTGTAGTACACAATCCATTCGATGCAGCGTGTATTCAGTACGTATGTAATGTTTACGTGACCAGAATTCGTTTGCTGTTTACTGTTTTATATCCTAGTCCGGTTTAACTTAAACATCCTGAAAAGTAAACTTGTCAAGTTAACACTATTTAAAAATTATCATGTTATTATTATTCCGATTTATTAAATATATTAAGGTTAAATAACATTTAAACAAATAACAGAAATCTTGTATAAAATACATAAAACAAATTACTGCAGCTAATTTGTAGTTATGCATATTCAGGCCAGCAATTAAAGAAAATAAGAAAAAAAAAGTACTGGCAAAAAGAAATATTAAACATTTTAACGAGTGCTGGTTTTTAATTTGTCCCCCTGCATCCACTTATATTTTTAATGTATTTTTATATATTTGAAACATTAATTTTAAATTGAAACATTTACTAAGAATTTTTTATTTTAATAATCTATACTTATAATTTTTTTTGTTGTTTACTGAATATACATGAATGTATATTATATGATACTTATACCAAAAACGGGATGGGACGTGATGGGACATAGGTAGATTGAACTTAGAGGGAGAATATAGACTGCACTGCTAGTATTGTATATATGTGTATAAAAAGTGTGTTTTTTACACGGTATATGGTCCGTGCTTTGATCACAATCTCACCTGATGTTAAGTGATGATGTGGTCCAGGATGGTAAACATACTATGTCTAGAGGTACTGGTTCACAAGTGATGCTGCCGGAACACACCTGTTGGTATTTGGCGACAGGTTTTCAAACGTGAGAGCGGTAGCTACCCAGACAGGCATCCTTTGGAAACGCCCTACCACCATGCTATGGTTTCCTTCACCGCCAGCTCAGGCCGATTTTAAAGTCGGATAGGTGGGGATCGAACCTACATCGATTGATGCGGAATCTGGCCGCACTACCCGCTGCGCCATCATTGCTTCAAAGTGTTGAGATTACAGATAAAAGAAGAGAATGAAAGAAGAAAACTTTTTGTGTTTCGGTTGTTTACTGTAGGATAGATCATGATGTTTTAAATATTGGATGAAACCTTGGCTGGGGGTGCAAATGCGATTATTTATGAAATTACCACGGATATTATAACATTTTTATTTATTTTCGTGTTATCATTTCATTTAAGACTTTAGTTTATTACTCAGGACGTATTTTAATTTATTATATTAATATTCATAGTTTTTCTTAAAATTCTTACAGCAATGGTAACATTATTTACACTTACGATTGCAATCTATCTCAAGTTTAAACTATTAACCTGCTTTTACAAAATATTATCGTCTTTTATTACAACATTATATTTGAATAGGAAATTTAGAACCCAGACACTATTTCAATTTCATCCACTTGTTATATAACTGAGCAATTTACGCCGGTTTAATTTTTAAAAGACCTTCTATTCAAATTTGTCCTAGAAAACAGTCAGACGTCTTTATATCAAACTGTAGATCTATTATCATCTCTATGAATTAATTGTAAGAGCGTTTGATCGTAGAGAATTGTTCTAGAATTTATAACAAAATATACCTTTTAAATTTTGCTTTTCAATACATAAATAAACTCGAATCTTACGTTGAAAAATCATGACTGTAGATAGTATTGTTCTAATTCTTATCGTCTGTGTGCTATGATATATATACACAAACATATAAGCTAATTTTAGTTTTTATTTTAGAACTAGCTGTGTACCCACGGCTGCGTTCGCGTTTCATATATTCTTCACTGCGTTTCATTGTTATTTATACGGAACCCTAATTACTTTACCAAAAATTTTTTTTTTGTACTAAGGTAAAGTAAAAATATTTCTCATAAATTCAAACACTTGCCCGTAAAACTGTATATTGAATCGGATTTTATTCAATTTTTTATGATCTTCTGAAGCGGTTTTCCATCCGCCTTCAGCAGCTCTGTTGTTAAGCCTCCATCACCCGGCGCCTTGTTGTTTTTGAGCTGTTTGAGAGCCGTTCGAATTTCGTACAGGCTGACGTCCGGGGTATTTTCGGTTAAGTGTCGGGTTAATCTAGCTCTGGGGTCGTTAGCTAGATTTCGTGTGGGCTTTCATATCGATGTATATAGCTGTCCCGTAGAAATTCTCGACTTCCCTCAAATGCTCAGGTCTGGAAGATATGACTCTACTGTCGTTAGACTTCAGTTTGGTGAATCCTTTATTTCGCTCTATAGCCTCTTTAATACGATCAGTGTTATACCGACGTAGGTCACGTTTGAGACTTAGAAGTTTGTCTATTGAGCTGCCGATATCTATTAGCATCGTCTGACGACTGTAATACCATTTCACGTCTTTCCTCCATGAGCCCGAGGGTAAAGTCAGAGAGCTTGCCAATTCTACGTATACGATGGGTCTTAAAATACTTAGACCCGACCGTACGGACAGCTTCTACAAGCCCATCATTATATTCGTCCTATTCGCTCCTTAACAATCGAAGCGGTTTTTGAGTTCGAGCTGAAAGCTCTCGGGGCCTTGTATTTGGACGGTTAACGGACGGAGCGTAGACTTCATCGGACGAGATCTCTCCAACTTGATATTTAATACAAATTAATATTAAACTTATAATATGTACAGAAAATATTTTTGATAAATAAGTACTTATATTAAAACTTAAAAATTATACTGTATATTTTAAAGGATAAGGAGGTAACAATATTTTATTTAATTCACTCAGAGGTTATCAGAATGTGAGCTTTCAAACTAATTAGATTTCATTTATCCGCTAGTCATAATTATTTAAGTACATGAACCAGTATGTATATATATACATTTGTACGTAAGAACCTATACAGTTATAAACATGCAACTGTTGTGTGACAAGGTCACTATTCAATGCTGATGGCAGTATTCAGTAGGGCTTCAAACGAAACTGGGGCATGCCAAGATACCGTCACACTGTCACGGTGTTTAGTTACGAACATCATCCTTATTTAGATATGGTTGTACATTATGACAATATTCACCAAACTTTCTTTTACACATTTAGAATTTATGTACTACTTAAGAAACGGTACTAATGTGATAGTAACGGTACCCTAATCGGTTTTAATATCATTAAATTTTTTCCATATATTATAATTCAGCTAAAATAACTAAATATTTAAGATTTATTTATTTAATAAACGTGTACACGATTCACAACTGATAGTAAAATAGTAATAATTATTTATTAGGTATTCTACTGACAGATAAGTGCAACATGATACAACATAAACAAAATGCAGAAACGTGAAATATTACAAAAAGTTGCTTTGTTATTGTTTTGTTCTTTTTTAACATAGCTTGTCTCATTCACTCGTGGTTTGATACGGGCGGGGTCCTACAATATTTATGTGCATTGACAACTATCATGAAATAAGCACGTTGTGCCATCTAGTGACAATCTGAATATAACAAAATTCTCAATGTAGTTCAATAGTGTTATAGTTTCACTACTCGACAATAGAGGGCGCTATATTTTAACTTCAATTTCTGTATATGTATACAATAACTATTTATAAATTATAAAATTATTTGAATGATTATGTAGTGAAAATGTATTGTTTCAGGTGTTAGTGGAATACGACGGTGTCGACTGGCAGCGACGTGAGTGGGTAGCGGTATATTCACGACGGACTTTTCGTGTTTTTTTTAGTAGAAAGGACTCTCGTGTGGGCGCCCAGATTATTTGAAGGAAAAGAAGTAAAATGGCCCGCTTTGGTATGTTTCATTTTGTTATAAAAAGACAATTTTGGTCACCTAAAAAAAATTATAACTAAGTCTGGTATTCTATTAAAAACTACAAGATGGCGGTAGTAGTCCCGTAATAGGAAAATAGAAAATTTGTTGAAATGTTTTCCTATTTTGTGTTATAAAAGCCTGGAATAATAACAATTGAGAAAATTTAATATTTTCATGTAATATAAGAATTATAATTTCACACTTCTATATATACTTCATTTCATCATTCATATCAGCGTGAAAATCAGCATACCTAATTATTATTTGTTTGATCGTTTTTTTTTTTTTCGCGTCTGTGGAATCAGTGTAAATAATCTGTATTAATACAGATTAAATACTTTTATAAAATATTCTTTTATAGCAATAAAATCGTACCAAATTAATTTATTAAAATAACATATATTTAAACAAATAAATTATTATAGATGTCATTTATAACAACAACCTACGAATTATAAGTAATGAATAATAAATGATGACATCAGTCAAAACACGTTCGCATTATGAACATATTTTAAATTTAAAATTTCAATAAATGAAACAGATAAGTTACGGGTGTCATGAATAAAGTTTGTTGCCTTGAAACCATTCATCCTCATCTTATAAAAAACATTACGTAGGTACCTACATCAATAAGATAAAATATATTTTATAGTATTTATTACCTGAAGAACAAATATTTGTGAAACTTAACATATAACTGTGTGAATTAAAATTGATTAAATTATTTGCATTTGTTTTTACATTTAATGTAAAATAATTGACAGGTTATGCTAAAGCATTCGTAAAATGCGCATAATAAGTCACCAATTTATACGTAGTTCTACATTACGTAGTGTATACGCCTCCTACTAGATGGCGATACGAGTACAAAATGACTTGGTGTTATAAAACTTCGTTTATGTAAATTTCAACTGCAACTATCTTCGGTAACAAGATAAATAAATTGCTAACTGTTATAATATATTATTATTATTATGTTATAAGTATATCTGTCAGTTTATTTAGATTTACACTAATATATATAATCATTCATTTGCCTTGCTTTTATTGATGACTTTCTCAACAGACATTCACATCCCTGGCAGCTGACCTAACGCTACAGGCAGACGCCCAACCAGTAGAGTTTCTGCATGATCAACAACTTCGCTTCCTGGATTACGCTAATCTTCTCCCCATATCAGGTACCTATATGAAATTACAATTATTTAGAAATAACAACAACAGGTCGGGCCGAAAGGTCATTAATTATAGTGGGCTACTTATTATCGGGTTAGGACTTCTACAATAATTGTATTAAGAGTTATAGAACACGAAAGAGAGAACTGCTGCTCGCGCTGATTATACCTATGCAAAATAAACAAAAACATCACTTCGTAGTACCCTGTTTCCTCCTCCAAAACTGAAACGATTTTTCGTTTTCTTTCAGTTATGGAATAATAAAGACTATGGCTATGCAGGTAGGGTTTGCTTTTTTAATTTCATCCATCAAATGTGTTTGACGAACGTCTGAAAATGGCGATAAAAATCGAGCATTATTTTTCATTTTTAAAGGATTCTAGTTTCTACAATAACTAATTTATGGAAAAAAAATCAAAAAGTACGGGCATGGCAGTGGTGGATATACATTACTTGGTAAAAAATATTTACCATAATGCTATTATCCAGGGTGGAAACAGGGGACTACGTTAATATAGTAGAAATGCCGCTAGCATATCCTCTTAATATGTAGTTAAAATATTCCTCAAATCGTCATTAGAATCACCTCAACAACAACCAAGGTTAATAAACTAATTTATTCTCAGGAAACAGGTTTTTAGCTTTACATAATTTATAATTTAAGTATGCGGAAAATTATTTAGTCAGTGGCAATGACAATGCCATGAAATTTAAATAGTCGAATTATGAATACATTTATTTGTGTATTGTGAAACTTTGTATTTTACATCGCAACAAAATTAATGTGAGTCATTTTCAATCATAAATATAGAATTTATTTATAACAATTACAGCGCCACCTGTCCTTTTATTTAATAGCTATGAACCATCGTATCGGCAAAAAGCAATATTACATGAATATGACCTCAATTTGGCCAAACCATTCTTATACGTGTAAAAGTAGACTTTAAGTGGATTATTACTTAGACCGCGGCTCTGCCCGCGTTACATATGTTCTTTAGGTGGGAGTAGCGAAAAAAAAAAAAAAACAAACGAATGAAGAAAAATGCGAGTTTTTTGTTTTTATTAGCGAAGAAAATGTACATAAGAGTAAATCGAAAAAAAAGGAGAAAGGGTCGATGGAATCCCAAAAATAAATAACCTATAACCATCTAAGAAAAATTCCGCGTCGGATGGTACGAGTACAAGTAGTAGTCGAATCCTGATATTTACAGTAGTTTTGAGGTGACGGTGCCTCAAAGGAACCCCGTTTGGCTTATATAAAGATGTAGAAGTTAGATTGTACTGATCTGACTTATCAGTAACATGTAATAGGTCAGGCTTAATTTGTGTAATTTAAAAATTAATAAAACTCATTGTATATATTATACTTGTAAACTAAATTAATATTGTCAAAACATATTAGGGTATGTACTTAGATAAATTAATTTTCTCAAACATGCATGGAAATATTGTCATTATTTTCAAGAAAAGAATACGCGAAGTATCGAATTTACGGACATAGAAAATCAAATCCATTGCAGGAGCGTTTTTTGAATTTGGAACATTCCAACGCTCCAGCAATGTTGTATGAACCGGCGTGCTGGGGTTATTAAAAATACTCTTTGATTGGATCTCTTTTATCATTCTTGGCATACCAAAGTAAGTCTCTTTGCTTAGTACAAATTTCGTTCACTTGGCTTTATAGCCATAAATGCATTTATTTGCCTTTCGGTACAGATGATAAATAGAAAATTGGCGGCAAAGCTGAAAATTCGTTTTGATTTGTTACTGACATACTCAATAACATATGTAATAATTAAAATGATTTCCAACGGTTCAGAGAGCGAAATGGAGATTGGTTGTACTCCACCAGATTTAAGATCATTAGCCCAATTGGCAATGGAAAACCTGCTTCCAGCAAAGTCAAAAGGAAAATACATGAAAGTATATGAAAATTTTATGAGTTGAAAAAACGAGAAAAAAGTAAATATTATCTCCGAAACAGTATTTTTGGCGTATTGTAATAAGATTGCTAAAACTTTTTTACACAAACAAACATAAATGTACCGGGGAAATCAATAATATTTTCTTTTAGTAATTGCCTCAATATGACTAATGTAACTTTTAATATTATTTAAATTAAATGTATAATATAAATATATGTTTTATTTCCCTGCACTCTTTTGAGAAAAGCACTATATATGTCTCGGCGGAAATGGCAATTGCCTGTCTCGTATTAGTGAAACTCATACTCGACCTGCTATTGCCTATTTTACGGCCTTTGCAATAATGTACTATTGTTTTGCATTCGCCTGATTCAGGCGTTAATTTACGGAAGGCAGTCATAAAAAATATGATTATATTACTTCCCAAATTCTAAAAGGAATTAGTTAGGATAAATTCCGCGGAAATTTATATATATAGGTAGCGGCCAAGCCTAGGTTCAAAGCCTTGTGCTAGTTACCTTTTGCGACGAGTGCCTTCAGCACTCGTACCCAAAGTTACGGTGAAGCTGTAAAGGCACTTGCGGTCAACAGCATTAGCTAGGTTAAAAAAATGCTTTATTTATTTTAGCGATATTGTTAATTTCAAGCAAAATTAGCAAAGTAGCATTTAACTTCGATTAAACTGCGAGATATGAAAATACTATTCCATATATTATTACTAAATAAATCCAAGTACCTAAAATATACCTATATTTTTTATAACTATAGATGTATATTAACCACGTGCAAAATATAATCAATAAAAGGATAATTATTACTATTATACCTCCTCAATATTTAAACGATTTATAAAACAACATGCAACAAACTTGTCTTGGCGATGGAAATTAAATATTACCATAATATTACGTAAGGACATCCATCGGCGGCGCCACGCGAGCCTCGGAAATAGGACGTGATTAGAATGAATCATTTCAATACCCGACCAAACAACAATAATAATTATAATGGATTGACTCACTCACTACATTATGTATAGGGAAATAATATAACAATGATTTTATTATCATTTTTTGACTCGTCGTGATCTGATACTGTTACTATCACAGTATCAAAATATTCCGTTTAACTTCAATGTTTGTCTACATTATATATATAGACTGAGTTAAAACAATATGATCAGATTCTACGTCGTTACTTACTTTCCTTGAAGGTAAACATCGTGAGTAAGTTTAGTAAGTTTTGTAAGCATTGTTTAGTAAGCACTTAACACAAAAACCTTATAATTATTGACAGCATAGGTTACCTACTAGTATTTGACATTAATTGTAAGATTATTTTTCCTATTTTTAAAGAAATCGTGGTGATTCCATCATAATATTTTTTGATAATATGTAGAAGAGAAAATTGTGTTTAAACATCAAACTGAATAAAAAAAGGGGAAATCGAAAGGTGAAAAAAGTAGTGAACTGAACTAAAATCTTCACTTATCCATATATGGTTAATGCGATGTTTTCCAACGAAATTTCTGTTGTTATTTAAAATGTTAACTCGATAAGAAAAGATCATAAAATGATTTTCTGATCTTATTTGAAGTTTTTTCAAATTATATGACACCAATTGTTTATAAAAATAAATGAAATATATAAATAATATTTTTTATTGTAAAGTAAACGTCGTCTATGCCCGTTGGGACGTAAGTTAATTTTGCGGTTGATGAAAAATCTTTCACAAAACAAACAATGCTTGGTTTGCACTTATTTGAAATAGAGAAAATACATCGATATGTTATGTTTATAACAGAAAGGAAATATTATATATGTATAAAGAATATTTATTTGATACCTACTCTTATTTTAATAATTTTAACATTAAAATGTTAGCATAAAAGGTCAAATATTGTGGTTATTCTCTTGTACTAAAGCTTCCTTTAGCTAGGATAAAAATTCCGCGGGAGTTTACATACTCAGGTAGCGGCCAAGCCGAGGTTCGAACCCTAGAGCTAGCTACCTTATGCGGCTGAGTGCCTTCAGCACTCGCCCTTAAAGTTCGGTGAAGCTGTAAAGGCCCTTCCGGTCAACAGTAATAGCTAGGATTAAAAAAAAAAAAACTAAAGCTTCCAATATTTTTTACATGAAATAGGGTCAGTGCTTTGACCACAATCTCACCTGATGTTAAGTGACGATGTGGTCCAGGATGTAAACACACTAAACCTAGATTTAGGTTAGAACCTAGGTTCTCAAGCGATACTACCGGAACACACCAGTTGGTATTTGGGGGCACGTTTTCTAACTTGAGGGTGGTAGTTACTCAGTCGGGGATTGTTAAAAGTGCCCTATCACCAAGCTATGGTTTCCTTACGGTATTTTCCTTCAATCAAAGCTCAAGCTGATTTTAGAATTGGGTAGCTGGGTTTTAACCCGCGTTCATTGACGCGAAATCCGACCGCTCTACCAACTAAGCCATGATCGCTTCAATTTAGATTTAACTACAGTAACTTGTCCGAAGAGACGATTTTAATAGCTAGATTATTAATAGTTTTATTAAGTGATAACAGGACAATAAACTTGATTTACATTTTGCATACCTAATGATTGCGTTAAATAAATTTACTAGTGTAATGATTGTCTTGTTTTATAGTTATCCAAGAAATGACATAGCAAACGAAAACCAAACAACACAATTAATGTATTCATAAATAATAAATACACAAGATCGAGGCTGTTTTATATTCATAACGCGTCTTAGAAGTTATAAGAAACGAAATGTCACGAAATGTATTTCGTTCGTAATATGAAAATTTAATTTGGCTTATTATAAAGGTCAAGTTCGAAATAACTATTTGTTTCGACTCGAGCTCACAGAATATTCTTTCATTTGACATTCCTTCAGCCTTTTCTTAGTAAGATCTCCTTTATTTTTAATTATATCCTGTATTCTCTTCTGTAATAGTAGTTGCTCTACTATTTAATAAAAGACTTACCTTCTGAATCTATTGCTTTTTACTTTTTTTGCCTCGTAAGTACAGGTAAATGTTTATGAAATCTCTTTAGTAACTTAATTTTAATCTTGTTAATTTATTTGCTTATATTATTCATATTATTATGCTTATATTTTTCGCATAATTTTATGAAGAAAGGAAAGTTAATAATTACTCACGTTTATTGTGAATCGATGTTTGCCATTATCAGGTTATGTAAAGATACAATGTAAATTGTTTTAATTACTTGAAGTTTGTGTTTTATACTTAACGATTAATTAGTAGTTTTCATAACACTATTCATTCTTTCGTCACAATTTTTGTTTTGGTTAAGTATGTTTAAGTAGCAACTCCGAACTTACAACTTATACATGAGGTGTTCGGAACTTATGCCGTCCATACTTAAAAGATATCATAAGTATCACAGTGATAGCTATTATACTTTGTATCGGTTCAACATAAAAACAAAGGATCGTACACCTAAAAAAAATCAATAACTGTTCCTATCACTAATTGAAATTGAAACTAAATTTAGTACACTTAGGATGTGATATCACATTTATATAAAACGTATTAGATGAGATATCGCTTCAAACTTTGTTAAAAAAAAAAATAACGATACAAAAGTTGTTTATTCATAAAATTATTATGTGAACAGAACGACTTTATTAGTTTAAGAGATGAAAGGTGCTGGGAATAGCAAAAAGTAAAACGCATAAACGACCTAATTTCCAGTGAGACGATACGAGTGTTTATCCAAACTTGCGCGCCCGGGCGATGTGGGGAGATCAAGGACGGTGTCTGCCAAACAGGGAGGGTTTCCCTGGGCGACAGGGAGTTCGTGGGGTAGCCGAGGGAGACTCGCCTGGGACGGGTGTGTTTTTTGATGCTCGACGCCCGCTTTATTGATTTTCCTCGCTCGTGCTCCCCCCCTCCTACCTCCCTTTATTATATACATTAGTGTTGCAACAGATATCCGACTTCTATCCGGTAAACGACAATTGGATAATATTTTAATTTAGCTTTAACGAATATTTTATTAACCGCACAAGAATAATCTTAATTCTTAATAAACATAATATTTAACATAGTTAATGATAAATGTATTTTTTTTTATTTTTAACGATTACACGTGTTGTAAATTATCGTAATATAAAAAAAACTTTATAAAACTGACATTAACAACTAGCATTAAAACTTAAAAGTACGTTTGGGCAAGTTTTATTTATTATTTTACGTATAAAGTTATAATCCGTTGTCCGGTTCTTCGGTAAATTCATTTGTGCCTGTGTGTAATCATTATATTGTTGTATCAAAAGGTTTGTGACGCTTTATTTTCGATTAGCACGGCTCGGCTGTAAAAACTTTATAATAGACTGAAATTGTTGAAAACTTTCGAACTTGAGATCATCACTGTTTGTTGTTTTTCATTTAAAACTATTCAAAGTATGTATAAGTAGGTAGTTACTTAATAATTATAAATAAAAGAAAATATTTGAATCTCTTATGTCATAAATAATTAAATTTGTATATCTAAAAACGTTACCTTCGTCGGGAGATCTAATTTGGAATTACTTTGTGAAGATACAGAATTTATGATATGATTTATTTGAATAAAAATGTAATTATCACAGACGTTTGAAAAGCAATTTTATTTTATATAATGTATTATGTATACATAAACGGTTCAGTGGCGCGTGTGAAATATTATTACGAAAAGGGATGTTCATTAATGTTAAATTTCCTTTCATTGCCAACGAGCCGTGGCTCAGTGCCACGCCAGATCTTTAGCTTTTTTTTTTACTTTTACGTTTTCCCCTTATAAAAATGATGAATTGAGATATTGCTGTTCTATTTTTGGCCTTTATTTTAATGAAAGAAAACAAGTTAGGATATTTTCGAGTAGCAGTGTAAATATTATTTTGTGTACTTATGTTTTTAATAATTGTTTTTGCATTTGACTTACAGCTGTCGTTTGCTAACTTTGTAATTTTTAAATTATTTGTTGCATTTGAAATACAATAAAAATGAAAATTAACAGTTAAGAATGTGTTATATCGTGTACAAGATAGTTCAGTAAATATTCATGTTCGCAAATTATGTATACATAATATTATTAATCTAATTTTTATTTTTTATTTTAATACATAAAACAAATGACTTTGAGGATAATTGAAATAAAAAGATAATATCTGCACTTATTCGACTTTGAAAAATATGTTTCAAAACGTAATTTGTGTTATATAGCTAAAGAATCCAAGAATATTTTTATTGCTGTCTAAGGAGAAGTTACTTATATCGGCAAACTTGTCCGCTTTTATTATACAATGGAAAGGAGAACAACAGGATTACGTAACTGGTAGTTGCTATGACAACGGGGGTGTTCGCTATAAGCTTCATTGTTAGGGTTTCTCTTGCGTTTATAATAAGAATATTCGAGTACATTGAAGTCGAATAATATAAGAAAGTTATTATCTTTTATAACTGAATATTTATTAATAGATTTCTGACGAGATGTTATTTACTCTCTTATTTATTACTTTGGAATACCAATTTGACTTGAAAAGTAAATGTTAAATGTACGATTGTAGTTTATTCGTTTACTTTCCTAAGCTTTGGATTTCTATTATATGTATTCATAAATTTTAATTAGGTAACTAACTTTTTTTTTTAAGTTTTCGCGTTCCATATTTAAATTCAGTTAATTTTAACGGGTTTTCACGCGTTACCTTTGCTTTTTTCTATCCCGACGTTTCGGCTGGGTTTCACCAACCGTGGTCACGGGCTGACTGGCGGTGCGCGGCTTCGCCTGCAGCGTTGAGGGGTATTTTGATGAACTACCCCTGTTTGGTCTTTATATTTATTATAGTCACAACACACAACACTAACAGTGTCCATCGACGATGCCTGTGACGATAAATAAATAAAGGTTCGTGATTTATCGTCACAGGCATCGTCGATGGACACTGTTAGTGTTGTGTGTTGTGACTATAATAAATATAAAGACCAAACAGGGGTAGTTCATCAAAATACCCCTCAACGCTGCAGGCGAAGCCGCGCACCGCCAGTCAGCCCGTGACCACGGTTGGTGAAACCCAGCCGAAACGTCGGGATAGAAAAAAGCAAAGGTAACGCGTGAAAACCCGTTAAAATTAACTGAATTTAGGTAACTAACTATTCGGAAATTGTATAAGTCATTTATTTTGTTTTTCAAATTTGTTAATAAAGTTACTCAAAAGCTAAATGAAATACAAGTGGGAATTTATATCACAAAGTACCTATTACAAAACAAATCTGTTATTTACATATCAACGATTTCGAACATAACTCTATATTTAAAGGGTTCTTATAATTAGAAAAACTCAATTAACGAACCGGGGGTATTTACAAGTTCGTCGCGAAGTTTATAACTTCGTCGCCGACAGCGTCGTACACGCAACAACTCTGGAACAGAGTTCCCCGCAAAATTTAAACGAGTAAAGTTTGTTTCAGTTAGCTTACCGAACTGTCCGGTGAATACCACCCGACCAGACGAAACGGGGGTGATGAGATTCATATATGAATATATACATACATACGTGTCTAGTGGTTCTGAAACAACATACATAATATTTTGATCGTTCTTTAAGTATGTTTTTAATTAAATTTACATGCTTTTGAGAAATATTTCCTTATAGCTCGCGTATTTTTATTTTATAAGATGGTTTATTTAAAAAATAGGGTTTCTGTGGGGCATCATCACCTGTAAACTACTGAACATATCGGGATGGGACTATTACCATTCGAGGCGGAATTTTTCGTAAATGGTTATATTTTTGGATTTCAATTTACTCTTGTGTACATTTTTCCCGATAAAAAAAATAAAAGACTCTCATTTTTTTATTCATTTGTTTTTTTAGATTAGGTAAAAATGAAATGTTATATGCACAAAACATATGAAACGCGGGTGGAGGCACGGATGCCCCAGCTAGTTAAACTTATAAAGAGATAAATACATATTTGCCCAAGATTATTGTTAGGCTATGAATTTAAAAAGTATTATATCACACAATATAAGGTTTATATCATATTTTTAAAAGACAATCATAGTACTGATTAAGTATTTAAACGATTTATAATGTTTCATTTTATCTCTTATAAATTTAAAACCAAAGTAAAAACATTGACTTAAGAATTGGCAAACTTAAGTGCCAACGGACAGGGCATTGCTCATAGAACCACTGCCCGATGGGGCCAACGGGTTCACGAATGGCTGCCTAGTATCGGAAGATATAGCGTGGATAGGCCTGACCTGGTGATAGTCGCGAGAATCCACTGGATGCGAGTGGTGCAAGACCGGTCATTGTGGAGATCTTTGGGGTAACCTATGTCCAGCGGTGGACGTGTGTCTGTTGAATGAATGGATGGATTGAAACTTATAGAAATATAATTAGATTTTTTGAGAAATAATTATATCTAATTATGTTAGAAGCGGTCGAATGGTCGAAAGCCCACGATCTGAATTTATAGTGTCATTAGACGAATTAAACTTGTCATTATTACTCTGGTAAAGTAATTGTTTTGTTTCATGATATAAGAACATAACAATAGTCTATTGGGTTGAAATGTTTTGCGTGATAAATTACTACTCATGTTATTTTGTGTCCGTACATAGTAAGGGATTATTGTAAGAACTGATTTTTTTTTACTGTATAACTCTTTTTTAAAAAAACTTAAAACATATTCAATAATTTAGTGGAAAGAAGAAGTAATCATAAGTAATACTTCAGATTCGAAGGAGTGCACTCCCGATTTGAAAATTATTAATAAATGAGATACTTATTGGTAAAGAGAATTATTGATTTTCTTTTTAATGCATTTTTATAGTGTTCTCTTCTGAAATTTTTAATATTTAAAGGTTTTTTTTTATAACTAAAAACATTTCAAGTTAAAAAGCGTTATCAATTTTTATGACTTACAAAATAAAGTTTTTGGAATTTTTCAACATTATATATAATTTTATTTTAATTTTAATAAGATTTCAATTTTATTCACAAAATAGAATAAGTTCCAAGTACTATAAGTATAGGTAATAATATTTAATAGACAACTAACGAACGAATTTATTAAGCTAGACTAGTTATAGCCTAACAGATTGTTCACAGACATATTATTAAAGCTGAGCTTTGTATTTCCCAGTTCCTGTACGTGCGATGCACATAGGAGGTAGTACAAAGCAAAATTTATATTTACAGTCTCCATATATACATGTTTGTATTCACCCGTTTGTTCGCCAGACCGGAGCGTATTCCGCCAGACGTTTCATCTCGTTTGATGGATAGGGTTTTAGTGCATTGTCTACCAACCTAAAACCTTTCGTTACGACCGCCCGGAGTACATTTGGAGTGGTAATAAAATCACTCGAGTAACAACCGAATTAGCTGTTTCTCTATTTAATTTTATAGCCTTTTCATATGTTACAAAAAGTGAATGATTGGGGGAAATGTTGTGTATAACTTTAAAGGTTTTGAGTTTGAAAAAGCGCTTTATGTCGTTTATCATGTTTGTAAGACTACTTTCTAGACCTTGTTGCGATGCGACGTTGAATAAAATGTAGTTATATTATAGCTACGTTACATCCTTCCCTTTTACTATGTTTTTGACTAGTAAATACCCAAGGTAAAATTTTAGCTTTTGATAATAATAACATTGTAAGAAATTGTTGGTATTCATAATTTTTCGTGTTTATTTATAGCAATAAATATCAAAGCTTTTTTTATGTAATTACACATTACAACATCTTTACTGTTCACTAGGTTAGGTGTAGGTAAAAACCCGGCAAGGCCAGTCAGTGTTATTAATTAAACAATGTTTTTGTAGCATTTCGTGACTCAGTGCAGATGTTTAGGAGTCAACTATTGCTCAAGTTTGTCCAAAGCAAACACACGCAAGTATAATTATTTAATTTGAAATTAATAATAGCGCTTATGGATACATTACTTAACAATACTTATAGTATAGTTGATACTTGTTACAAGGTTTATTAGTTGGTTTTTTTTAGATTTGATAATTTAAGTAAGTAGATAACAATTAATGATGGATTATTGCAAAATGCTGCACAAAAAGGTTAATTAATTAGACGTGCGAAGAAAATTTAAACTAATGTTAATAAACGATAAAAGGGTATTTATTATTAAAAGTCGTATCACGAATGAGAAGGGAGTAAGCATTCCAGTCTAGCATTGGCAGGAAATTAAATGAGAGTCACGGGAGTTGCGAATGTATGCCAGACGTAATGGCTTCTCAGTAGCCCACCATCGTGCTCATAAGTGATTCACGTAGTAACTATGTATTCGGTATGCGAATGTTACACAATCGATTGTCACATAAAAACTTGTTCGCTTATTATCAGCTGATATTCTTTTATCAAATTTTCTTTAATAAATTCGACAAATGTAGTAATAAGGTCAATTTTCGATTTTAATATTTCGGCACTTTTATCATTAAATTTATTAATCTACAGTAATATTATAAAGATTTGTATTTTTGTAAAGAATAAACTTAAAAACTACTGGGCCGATTTGGATGAAATTTGGGTATGGAGATAGTTTGAAATCTAAAGAGTGACATAGGATAGTTTTTCTTCGGAAAATCCCACGGGAACGGGAACTACGCGGGTAAAACCACGGAAAGCAGCAAGTCTCATAATTAAATTATGACATTAGGTACTTTAAGGTAAAAACTATATCGTAGGTAGTTTTGTATGGAATGGATTATGTATATGGAATTAACTATACTGAGCAATTAAAGTAACGTTTTTTGTATCCTGTTCATGTTTGTTTAGTATTATATTTAATAATAAATATGTAAATGTACGCCAGAGTGCCATAATAAACATGTAATGGAAAAGTATGGATACTAAGGAATTATTTTATATTGTATATAGAATATTACATATATACAATGTAAATGTGTATATAGAACACCCCCTTAAATATGGTGGAAATGTCATACACCTAGATAAAAATATATTTAACTATGATAAAGACTATTGAAATTCACATGGTTGAAATCTCGTGATAAAGCTTACATAGATAAACCACAGTTTGTATATTGTGTACAGAGCACCCTCACAAAGAGAAGCAGGGCCTCTGCCTTGCGGTGAATACATCGTACGTTGGTGCGTAATTGGTTACTAGATTGGATTACCTCGTTAGAACAGAATCTGTTTCAGGTTTATCATAAAATAATCGACTCAAATAGATCTACTTTAGTCGGCAATGTTTCTTGTAACCAATGTGTACATTAACCATTGCCTTTTATGGTCTATTTTCAACAGACTTCAAAAATAATGAGGTTTTCTATTTTTCTGTATGTTTTTTTTTGTATATTTGTTACGCGATTTTTCCGTTAATTGTGGACCGATTTGTAATTTTTTTTTTCGAATGAGTACACTCTCTATTTCTAAATTATTAATGGTGTTATAATAAAGGATATATTGAAGTAAACAGAATTATTTATTTACTATTTAGTGCATTTTTATAGTGTTCTCTTTTGAAGTAGGTTTTGTTTGTAATTAAAAACGTTTTGTTTTTTTACGATAACAATAGAATGTGTACGGTTTAAGAATGTCTCAAGATGGTGTTTATCAACACGCTTATCTAATAATTTCAAGAATTTATTCGACTATTTATACACTTAACCTTATCGAAACTTGCTTTATGTATTGCCTATCAGGTATTTTTGTACATCAATCCACATATCTTATCCATTGCCACAGCCAAGTGTATCCGGAAAAAATATTTATCAGTATTTATTTGTTCTAAATGGAAAAATCTTTTAGACGTCTAGATTAATAAGTAAATGGTTGTTAAGATAAATGTAAAATTTTACAACGATATTATAACTAAATATGTTTATTAAGATATCAATTTAGTGTACCTGTTCTTCATGAACAAACTCTCTTTAAAAATAAAGATTAAAAAACAAAACTTTAAATCGTAAAAGTATTCTGTTTATAGATAAATAGATGTTTATGTTACTTAGTTTGAAATATTTCAATCCCATGTTATCAATCTCGTTAGATCTATATGTCTATTAGACAAACTTAACTTCCTCGCTATTAATATTTATTACTTTCTCAAACGAGTATAATCCGTTCTCTCATCATAGGGCCACGACCTCAGTATAAATCATAAGGTGTAATCTCACTAAATAGAGTAACCGGCGAGCGAAATAAACAGTAACTCTTGTAATGACTCTAGACGGTTGCGCAACAGTGCTGAGTCACCGACACCGTGTCGAGACTCATCAGTGCGTGACTTAGCGAGTTACGATTACGAATGTTACGAGTTTATGATTTGTTGGAAAACGGTTTGACCGTGAAAAGGGCTCGTTTTATTTTGTTTACGTTATTAGATGTCAACGGATACTGTGTGTCATTACCTGATTATTTTATTCTTAGTTGGTAATCTTATTATATTTAGTTACTTCAGTCGGAACAATGTCTTTTGTTAGCTTTTTTAACTGATATTTTAGTAACTGATTATAATGATTTATACTTATATTTTTAAAGTTGTTGAGTAGTTTCAATAAAAAGTGTGTAGATATGCAACTTTTATGTTCTGTATAACAATGAGTAATTAACGTTAAACAAACTATTAATATATTCTAACTATTGCGTAGACTTAGAAAACTCGAACGAGGATTTGGAAATGCTATTATTAATTAAGAATAATGAATGTGAAGTATTTACCTATATACATTCATATCTATTTAGTAAAAAATAATAATTTTGACGTTACAAACAGACACTTCAATTTTATTTATTAGTGTAGATTTAATTCAAGCAGCAAGTTGTCCACTCAACGGTGACCCTGAACAGTCAGTCCAATAGCATTTGTTAGAACACAGGCGGATATTGTATACTACATCTAATTCTATAGTCTATGGGTATAGTTACCGTGCGGGAGTGGGAAGTGGGGACAGGGGGGAGGCAGTTCAACGCACCGGATACGTCTGTCGCCGGGCCCAGTTCGTGTGCATGCAACACATTGAAAACAGGTGTGGGCTGCTACCTATCCATGTGTGCGCACGCTGTAACATTGACATAAATACTTGTGTGCATTTTACAACTATCGTGCACACGCCATAGCCGGCGCGTATGTGTTTTGTGCTCTGTGAATTATTACTGCACTTAACACGATATACGTGGGCATGTATGATGTTGATTTGTGGAGGTTTGCCTATTATGTAGGCCATAATGTTTACACGCATTAGATCCGAGGTCGTTAAAGTAACCGATGTAGTAGGTACAACAATGTTTTAATTTTGCACCGTTTATAATTTTACGTTCTTAAGAAGACATGCTACGGTCTGCGACACATTTGAATAGTAGGTATTTCAGAAATCTATTACTATCGTGTTGCATTCCAAAGAAAGAGTTATAAATCACGAAAGTAAATCACGAAAGGGCTGCTCGGACTGATTTTACCGTACGCAAAATAGACAAAAACATCACTTCTTAGTACCCTGTTTCCTCCTCTAAACTGAACCGATTTTTAATTTTCTTTCAGTTATGTAACAAGAAATACTTGACTATGCTTCTACGTTTTGCTTTTTATAATTTTATTCATCAAATTTGTTTGACGAAAGTCTGAAAATGATAAAATCAACCATTTTTTAAATTTTCAACTGCTCCTAGTTTCTAAAATAACTAAATTATGGAAAAAAAAAAACGTACGAGCATGGCGGTGGTGGATATACTCGTATTCTACTTGGTATAAAACTATTTACTAAAATGCAATTATCCAGGGAGGAAACAGGGGACTACGTTTGTATGGAATAAACGCCGCTAGCATATCCTGTTTTGTGAATCTGTTCCATTTGTGAATCTGATTTGGAACAGTGTACGAGTATAGAACTCATAATCTCATATTGATGCTGGTTATTTATATATATAAACCACGCAGGTATTTTGAATGCAGGTGTTATTTCAAAATGTCAGTTTCAAAACTTCGTTGATTGATATATGATAATTACCTACAAATGATATTATGTGTAATAATTAAAATGAAGCTATAATAACTTACATTGCAAACTTTATTTTTTATAAATAGATTATGTAGTTAATCAAGATTTTTTTTTGTTCCTATTAAAATTAAACTCAAACAAGTTTTATTAAAGATAAAAACACAAGAATTAAATTATTACATTTACAAGTTATTTACATAATACGCATATAATATACGAATGTATTTATAAACAAGTTACCTTTAAAAAATCGAGTTATTTTATAAAGTATTATCACAATTATTTACAAAGTGTAAATTAGTCACTACTTTATAGAGATAACCTTGAAATGTAAACTAAATTACTAAGTACCTACATAACTAAGTAATTATAAAAATGAATATTTAGATATTATCATTAATATTTACAAAGCAGTTTCTTAAACAACTTATCTTTAATTGCCTTAATAATTTAATTGATTTCCGGTAAGTATTAATTATCCCGAAAAGAGATATCTCTTAAAGATATGTTTTTTATAACACTTCCAACCATTCTCTTACTAGTTTTTAAATGATACCAAATTCAACCTTAATTGTTTAACCTGTTTAACACATTTATTATAATTTCTAATAACATATCGTTACCCATATTAATATGTTGATTACCCATAAAAATGAGGCAATAGGAAAACAATGAAAAGCTGGTGTAAACGCCTGGTTAGTGCTCAAGGGATTAAATAATAATAATAAAACATTTATATTTAAATTATAGTACAGTCTTTCATTATATAAATATAATTCCAATATATAAACATATCATATATATTATTACACATTTACTGTTTACATAATTATAAGCCTGCGCTTATTCTCTTCTGAGAATTTATAATCTCGATTATTTACATACGGCTTATTATTGACTATATACTAGATGGAAGATTTTTATTATTTTTTGTGTCTCAGTGGGCTTTATAATGGTTATTATAAATAATGTAGAACTATAAATATAACTTTTGTACATGTTAAATTCATTAACATCATCATCAACCGATTGACGCCCTAGGCATTGCCATAATCGCCACGCTTGGCAGGCGGTTCTTCGATCGCAGTAGGTTTTTGTGGTACTCAGAGGATGCTGCTGGCTATCCCTGGTTTTTTTCTTGGTCGCCTTTTAAGACACCCACTGGAATATATATGGTGGTACTTTTCTTAGCCCGCACCACACGGGGAAAATCATAATTTTGTCAAAAGTCTTTCATAATAAAAATCTTTCATTACACAACACCCCATGTTTAAGATTAGGCAAAACAATATTATTTTTTATTATTCTAAATATTATACACTTTTCCCTTTTATACGTTTTACCCCGGCTTTAAGTAAATGTGAGACAAATGGGTGGACTAGAGACAATGGACTAGTGGGTTATTAATTACATATATAGCCAACCTTAAGCATAGTAATATCCGAGATTCGCCACTGGTTGGTGAAGCTACCTTTAAAGATAACACTATAATATAACATAAGCCACGCCTGTTATTCCCGAAGGGTTAGGCAGAGGTGAAATAGCGAACTACACCTCCCACATTTCGCCGAGCTTAGTTCCGTCCCAGATGTGACAGGGAGCGAGCCTGTAGCCATATCGGGCACAAATTCCGAACTCCGGGATGATAACTGAGTAGAAAAACCCAATACCATTTGAACCGACCCGGGGATCGAGAACCCGAGACCACAGAACGGCAGTCACACCGTAATACAACTGCGCCTTCGAGGCATTACATACAGAGATAAATCCCGAGTCTCATCGTCCATTGCCCGTTTGTAGCCCAGTTTTATCTAAAATAGTTTGTATTGATTGAAGTTATTTGTTTAAGGAATGGGACGCGAGGCTCGCCGGTTCAGAGATCGGTGTGGACCCTGCAATGCTATCAGCTCTGTCCGCTGGGGCATCGGATTGGAGGACCGTGCAAGACGGACAGAGGATTTTAACGACGACGCCGTCTGTGCTAGGCGGGTGCCGGGCACAAGTGTATCGCGCTGCCGGAGCCACTCAATGGTACACAGCTGTCATCGTTGGTGTCAACGAACACACCGGAGTGAGTACTATTACGAGTTACTTGTGCAAGGTCCTCTCCAGCAGCGGATCAGGACGTACTCCAATCTCCAATTGGGCAGGATCCTGTGTGTGCTGACAGTACGATATAGTGACACTTTTGTGCACAATAACACACGTATTACACTGCACATTGCATGCAGGTATATGAATTCTGTTAGAAACTTTGAGATCCGTAGTTTGTTTTAAATACTGTAGGTTTAGCACAAGGGGAATTCTATTATAGAATTTACGTCTCAATTAGCAGCCCAAACCGAAGTCAGTGACATTTTGGTAGCCTTACGCTAACTACCAATCTTCAGGCTGAGCGTCTTAAGTGGTTTCTTATTTTTACCTGATATAGGCTTAGTGCTTTGACCACAATCTCACCTGATTTTAAGTGACGATGTGATCCAGGATGGTAAACACACTATGCCTAGAGGTACTGGTTCTCAAGTGAAACTGCCGGAACACACCTATTGGTGTTTGGCGACAAGTTTTCAAACATGAAGGTGGTAGCTACTCAGACGCGCATCGTTAGAAAATGGCCGACATGCATGTAAAATTTCAGTGAAGCTGTCAATGTCAACAGGGACTTAACCCGTTCGAAAGAACAAAGAATATTTGTTTAAATAAAACTTTTAACTTGTTTTGTTCGCTATTTCACATACATTTCTTTTATTTTACATTAGTGTTACATCTGACATGTTATGTCATGATTTAGTTAAGAATTATAACATGTTAAGCCTTGAAAGGAATAGTAAACTTTAGTGCGCTCCCATTAAACGACGATAGCAGGTGAAAATTTTACTTCAAGTTGGTAGCAAGACCAGGACTAATTATAAATTTGATTATAATTTTTTATACTCTGTTACATTGCTTTCAGGTTAATTATGGAGCTGTTCCTTATCTATTTACTAAGTGTACTGAAGATTTTTTCAATATAGCACTGATAGATATAAGTAATATTTATCAGATATTAATCTAGAAATTTATCTTTATATAATCACGCTCATTGCTTACTAGAGTAGACAGAAATAATCGTGGAATACTTTTTCTTCATTCTTACAAAAAAAATGCTGACATTAGAAAAAGTAGGCGAGAATTGAAAAAGAAAAAGTTATAAAAGTTTTTATATTAGATTAGAATTAATATCAATTGACGTATGTATATATCCTACATTGTGTTATATAAAATGATTGTACGTTATATTTCAATAATAAAAACATGTGAACCGATTTTATGTCAATTATAATTGAAAATCAATAACGAATATAAATGTTACATGATTTTCACGTGACTTATTAGATGGAATTATTTAATAACTCCTATTTGGTATTTATGTGTTATGCTTTACACTTCAATGTACACTTAAACAGTGACTAATTAAGATTAAACCGAGGCGTGTGTTATATTTCATGCTTGTTAACATTTTCTAAGAAATCATTTTGCACATAATTCAAATATTTATACATCGCAAAACATGATATGCGATGTAATAATTTGCTAAACTGTTTTTTTTTAGTCACTATATACTAACGCTGTGCAAGATATTAAAAAAATCCAATGTCCATAAATCTCAAGTCATGACAAATACTTTCACATACTATTTAATTATATTAATTAATTACTATACGAAAAAACAAAACAATTTATTGTGTAGGTTTATTTAAAGTCATTTATTATCCATAATTGATATGCAGAAAACATAGAGTAAACTTAAAACTTAGAAATGAAGCCAAAAAATATATACGTGTATGTGCATATGCGCCACGGAATACGTAATCAGTGGCACGTAACGAGAGGCGTACGTGGCCTTTTAAGGACAACTTGAAATAGCTTCACTCCACATGTGACTACTGCCGTTCTAAGTGTTTTGTTTCTATAACAGAAAATAAATTTCTTTATACAGCAGTATTGTCCACTAAATATGTAGCTACAAAGTTACTCCACTAAACGTAACTTATAGTAAGCACAAATTCAAGATCAATATCGACAAAAATTCTGTTCAAAGATATCGATATAATTCATGAATATGAAAGAAACCCTTGAGATAATTAACTACGCATGCAATGAATTGTATTGTTTTATCTCGAATATCTCGAACATTCTAAATCATGCACTTATTACAGTCAAATTATCTCGTTCATAATGTGTAATCTAAAAGAGATGTACCACAGCTTGAATATTGAATATTAACAATATAATATGTATAATAGATTTGCTATCATATTCTAAATCAAGCCTGCTCATTCCTATAATAATGTGGCCCGCTTACGATTTTCGAATAGCCCGCGTAAGTAAAGTAAACTTCTACCAATTTTGAGTCTTGCGTACGCGGTCACTAACGAAATATGTTTATGAAAAGGTCTGCGCATTTTAGATGCGTAAAAAATAAAAACCTCGTTTTAGTAACTGAACAACATATTTGTGAGCTATCAACTATCTGTGAGTTTAAGTTGCTATCAACACCTAATTTAACGCCTGGCATAGACAATGTATTACAACAGAAGCTATATCTAAAATCGCATTGATTTAGGTATCGGTTACATACCATAGTTTTTATTCACGTTTTTTTTTTACATAAGGCGAATTAAAAATCAATCTTTTTCGAAAAAAATACAGGCCCATATCGCTTGCTACTATCATTGCTAAGGTGCTGGATGGTTTGCTTGACAGGCATATGGAAGCCCACATCCAATTACAGGATGCGCAGTTTGGGTTCAGACCGGGTCTTTCCACCGAAAGTGCCATACTGTCTCTCAAGAATACTGTTCAGTATTATACGTCTAGGAAAACACCCGTTTACGCGTGTTTTCTAGACCTTTCCAAAGCATTTGATCTGGTGTCATACGATTTATTGTGGCAGAAACTGCTAAAAGACACATCAGTGGATAGAGAAATTATATCAATACTACAGTATTGGTATAACAATCAGACTAACTGTGTTAGGTGGGCAGGATCGTTGTCGGATGATTATAGGCTGCAGTGCGGTGTGAGGCAGGGCGGCCTGAGTTCTCCTCGCCTCTTTAGTCTGTACATCAACCGCTTGATCGCTGAGCTCAGTAACACTTATCAAGGCTGTTATATAGACGGAGTATGCGTCAACAATATTAGTTATGCTGATGATATGGTGTTGCTGAGCCCCTCGATTAACGCTATGATTGGTCTGCTTACAATATGTGAAAGATACGCGGAGGCCCATGGGCTCAGATACAATGTAAAGAAGAGTGAGGTATTAGTCTTTAAGGCAGGCACTAAGACTTACCCAATTGCACAACAGTTGAGTCTGTGCGGATGCCCCTTAAAGCAAGTTACTAGTTTCAAGTATCTGGGCCACTGGGTATCCGATGACTTAAAAGATAGCCTGGACATTGAGCGCGAGCGCAGAGCGTTGGCTATTCGGTGTAATATGTTGGCTCGCAGATTTGCTAAATGCTCGACTGCAGTGAAGACTACGCTGTTCACAGCATACTGTCAGTCGTTGTACACATGCAGTCTGTGGGTCAACTACACGCAGAGGGCATACAACGCTCTGCGTGTACAATACAACAATGCATTCAGGGTGCTGATAGGGTTGCCGCGGTACTGCAGCGCTTTAGGGATGTTCGCAGAGGCGAGAATTGATGGCTTTCATGCCATCATGCGCAAGCGATGCGCCTCTCTCATGAGCAGGGTACGCGCCAGCCCTAACAGCATCCTGAATACTTTAGCTGACAGGTGGGACAGTCCCATACTGGGACATTGGGTACGCCTACATGCTACTGTGGCGTTATAAAAATAATTATTTGGTGGAAATGTAGTAAGTACTAACACTAGTTTCTAAGTTCTATGTACTCTAACCAAATGGACTTTTGTCTGAAATAAATATATATTATTATTATTATTATTAACAATTCTTTTAATGACATCAGGTGAATTCAAAGAATATCGTTGTAACTGTTCACACATTCTACAAGATAATTGAAATGCGGGAAGTTCTGGATGGAACCTGTTTTGGTTACCTGAACGGAATGGTATGCGATATGCCATAGCACGGCACAGCGCAGCACCGATTTATAAGGGCGGAAGAATAAATATGTTACGAAATGTTTTCATGTAGCAATGTAATCAAATGCATCTGAAATTGTTAATATATAATGTTATAAATCTGACATTTTGTAAGAATGTAACTAAATTAAATAGAAATGAAGAAAATGTTGCGAATATAATTAACGAAAATTGTACTAATTTATGTTGTGCTAATTGGTTATTATTGTTTTCTTGTAATATCTACATTTAGACTTCAATCACTCTGACAAAATTAATATCGTCTATAAACTGAATTTATTTGTAACATTGCAACCATAGACTGTTTACCGCCTACACAAGGGAACTTGTCCCATGAGCATGTTCTGACCATAAGTAAAGGAATGCTGTACTTTCCACCTGTCTTCTGTTTTAATTAATTACGCACTAAAAAGGGTAATGGCCTGATAAATTTATAGACATTCGATCCGTATTAGTTATCTTGATCACTATTTAATTGAATAGACCTAGTTTTAATAATCGATAGTTGTGAACGACCAACTAACAGAGCGGTCACAATGTAGTTGGGATTATATTCTCATCAGGAGTTGCTTAATATTTTATATTTTTGCGATTATCTACAAATAAAATTATTATCGTATGCAAAGATATTGCAGGGAATATATTTATAAACCTCAGTAATATATACTAATATTAATGTATAGAAGAGTATGTCCATCCGTGGTACCTAAATTTTTTGTCTCTTGATAATCTCCTTTGTTTTAAAATTATATTTACCGTGTATCATGCCCAGTGCGGCCGCAATTCTAATAAAATCGAACAAACTATACACATGATCTTGAACTTGGTTAAAAGTAAAGAAAGAACTTCTTTAATGTGTAATTTAACTTTAATCCTGTTGTCGATAAATCGGAAACATGTACATCCCACTGCGCCATGCCCGCCTACAACAACCCCGTTCACCCCTTCGGAAATTTCTGGAAACTTCGTTGTTTTGCGTTATTGAAACACTTTACTGTTTTTCTTTCATCTCCCTCTTTTATTGAAGGGACGCCTTGTGCGTATCCAAACGAAGTATTTCAGTCAGAATTCGAAAAGTTGGTTATGTTATGAAATCCCTTTATTTGGAATTATATTATTTGAAACAATGTTGAAACTGAGAATGAATGAAAACTTCAACGATTTGTAATTTGTTTGTTAGGCCTCATCCGGTGTCGTATGATAAACGTGCGCTGTGGTCTTTTGTGCCTGTTGCTACATTTTTCCTCACGTTTTCTTTACTTGTTTTACGTTTCAACAATTTTATTTCATTATTCTAACATTTAGGTTTAAATTAACGTCTCTGTTTTTAGATATTACTGATTACCATTTACTTTATTACATTACATAACACAAATTTAGTAAGCTGCATTTTGGTCGGAAAGATGCAACAACATTCAATCACGTACAAAACGTTCCATTAATTTACATACATCCCTATTCTTAATTGATTCCAGTTAGGGCTGCAGTTTCTTTTTATTTTAGTTTTGTTTCTATATATGTATGAGCTGTATTAAAAAACTTGAGTTATATTTGCACTACACATGCCTGTGTTATTAATTCATAATTTAAAAGTTTATAAATAAATTGAAATCTGCATATTTTTTCCTTAATGCTATTTTATGTTAACCTAGAAGGTATTTTGCAGGTGGTGAGACATTTTTGCCTGAATTACCATTGTATATCCCTGTATAAAATCATTTAGAAATCATTAGAGCTTGTTAATTGGTATTATAAAAATGTAACATAATTTATGATATATATGAAACATGTATATATATATATATATAACCTAGAAAAATTGACACTGTAACTTCAAACATATAAGAATGTTACCTACATTTCTATAAATATAAAACCAATAAATGTGCTATAAACATTCATAAGTAACATAACTTTGTATATACTATGTTTTTAACAGCGTTTATCGAAATACGATGTGAGTGCAAGGTTATTAAACTATATAGAAATATTATACCAACAAATAAAAATAGCAAATACATCATACAAAGTATTCGCTTGGTAAACTTATTAAATAGAAATATACTTTACATACTTGAATATTTAGGATATATATAATATCCTACTCACATCGTATTTCGATAAACGCTGTTAAAAACATAGTATATACAAAGTTATGTTACTTATGAATGTTTATAGCACATTTATTGGTTTTATATTTATAGAAATGTAGGTAACATTCTTATATGTTTGAAGTTACAGTGTCAATTTTTCTAGGTTAAGCGTGTTATGTATACCAAAATAGGCCAAATCGTTCCTTTGCACCAGATAAAATTATGTTTCTTACGAATTTCATTTACATGTAGGTTAAAATAAAAATCAAATATAACTTTATTATCAACTGTACGGTATTATATATATCATAATATTATATAGGATATTCGAAAATACCATACAGTTATTTGTTGTTTAATACTACTAAAGTTAATATTAAAATTTAAAAAACTCATTGTAATGCACTTATGCAGAATACATTACAGTCGTCCATAAACATGCGAAAGACAAAGTTGCACATAAACTCGCGAGAAACAAAGAGGAAACTTTCGAAAAGTTAGTTGGGAAATCTAGAAAGGGGGCTGTACTGTGAGGGTGTTAGTGGAAACTTCGACGACGGGCCCCCAGTTATACAAACTTCCCAAAGTTTTCTACTCGCTAATTCGCAGTATAAATTTGTTTAACGTCTCAACTTTTTAACTGTAATTACTAAGCAAAGTTCGAGATAGATTGAAGTGCTCGGAAACTTTGACAGTCGGTGAAGAGTTTGATAAGTTATTAGTATAATAATTGTAGCTGAGGGATTGTTAACAACAGTTAACTTATGTTAAGAAATGCGCTGAGGTAGTGTACAAATGATTTTTTTGTTTTACCTGTTACATATTTTTGTTTCCCCTAAAAATTCCAGAGTCGAAATTTAAAGATATCTTTTTACAGACATGAACAAGATATCATACTATTAAGTAATGGACAGATTTTAAATAATTCATTACTAATTTACTTTGATTATATAGAATTAAATTTTATTGCACATTTAATTTTTATCATTTATACCATCTTGTGTAATTTTACTCTATATTTCAGAAACAAATGTTTCAATTCTAATTAGTAGAGTTAGTGAAATAGAAACAAATATATGTATAATTGAAATAAATTCAAAATTCAGTCTGTGGTTATTTAACTTTGATGTAATAACCATGTAAGCTGTTCACTAACTAATTAGTTTCCACTTCAATAATTGTATAATGAAATGCCATATAAAAGTAGGCGTCAACATATCCTCATCGTACATATCGGATGCATCGCATCAAACGGATCGTAGTATTCTTTGTATAGGAAGTCATACAAGTGCGTCCACTGATCCGCATCGTACGGATCGCACGAAACTAACCGTCGGCAATCCCGATGCCGACGCACCGCGTTTTTGCGCAAGTTTTGCGATGCTTGCCGATCATGTCAGAAGGAATGCCGACCAGTGGACGGACTCCGCGCGCTTCTCCCTCCGCGTCGTGCGCCATTTACCTATTGTTCACATGTGTTATTTCAGCATGGACGTGGCACAACTAATTTCAATTGTGCAAGAGTATACAGAGATATATGATTTAAAACACACTAATTATTCATATTAACAAACAAGCAATTACAACAAATTATTTTTCTTCGTATCCTCCATTATCTTGCACATTCCACCAAACACTACAAAAATCCGAATGAAATTGGCGTTGGCAATCCGTTTGCTGTAGTTGCGTCGGCATATTTGAGCGCTCCTGAAACTGTGGACACATTGTAAAAAAATGATTCGTTTGATACGATTCATTCGATACGTACGATGCGGATATGTGGACGTCTGCCTTTAGTCGCTCATTATACTTTATTACAATAACATTCAAACTAAATATAATTTTAATAAAGAAGTGCTTATTACCGGAGTCCATTTTGAAATTGACTTCCAGTAACTTGTTTGCAAGGTTTATAATTAATTCATGATTTACTAAAATAAATTTGATATTCATCACAATTGATTGATATTATTTTATTTATGTTATTTAAATTAATTAGAGTCATTTAATATCTACAGTTCACATATATCTATACAGAGTGGATATTTATTACATCATTATTTGTACATGGGCTCTTTTTGACTTTTGATTAGATTTCCGTGGAGTCATATCATGGATCTTGTTACCATATAGTCTCGATTGCTGTATTGTAATTTCAATTATAATTTTTTATGCTTGATTTAAAAGATAATCCTAATTCATAAAACTCTCATATAATTATAATATATAAGTAAATATTCAAAGAAAAATATCAAAATCATTAATGTTGAACTGCATTTTGTACGATATTTAGGAAATTGCTAAAGAATTGTATAATTTATTTGAAGGATTCATATTAACTGCGAATTTAGAAAATTAGATTTAAATGGAAGCAGCGAACCGTTCAGTTTACCCAAGCTTTGCTGGACGGGCTTGCTAGTTCCTACAATGAGTTCCATTTATTTAACAGTTCAGTAGGAGTACGGTATTAGCGTCCATTCGCTCGCAGTATGTATTTATCAACCTTTAATATAGTATTTGTTAGTTATATGACGGAAGAAATAAACACCTTAATAGTTTTGTTAACAATAAACCGAATATAATTTTAATAATGTTATTTTATATACATTGAATTTAATTTATAATATTCTTGAATAATAATATTGACACGAACCCATCTCCCAGTTACCTCAAAGGCTGGCGCAATAGCTTCATCATCAGAGAGGAGGTTTATATAATTGTATCATTCGGGGTCCAAACACTGGGACCATGGTTCGATAGTGCTTACAGCCTTTCCATGGAGCTCTATAGCAATCTAGTCGACACCTCTCTCAACCAAAGCGCTGGTCGATATCTTACAAAGCGCATAAGCATTACGATACAACGTGATAATGAGTTCAGTCTTCTAGGAACTTTTCCGTCTAGGCGGTGAGCTGAACGGTATCTATTATTTATAGCTAACCTTTATAATTATTTTATAACGACCTCAAAGTATAATTATGTTGAATATTTGACCAATAGTTAATACATAACATAATTTTCTATTAAGAGCAATAAATTCAATCACGATCCATTTTCATATACAAAACTATTTGTGATGAAATCTGTTCGTTGGAATTTTGTTTATCATGTATATTTTCCGGCTGCCGTGATCAACATAAAACAGAACACATACATATGTTTACGACTCGAACCACACATACATAAAACCGCAGTGGGGCGTGAGAAAGTTTAGATGGGAATTTAGGGAAATCTTGTTTATTCAGGAATATATAAAACATCCAACTTGTTCGCGGTTTACTTTTACGAACATTTTATTTTTGTACTAATAGTTTTTCAATAGAAAGGCCTTGTGTTTTATTTTATCTCTTGGTTATATCTATTTTTACGAACAAATATTCATGATTTTATACATATAATGTTACGTTTTAATATATAGTTAAAATATAACTATATTAATTGCTCAAATACCAAGAAAAATTTGATAACAGGAAAATAATTGGAATTATCAAAGTAATTATCATCAAAATGGTGGTACTGTTATAGTATTATACATTGCTTTTTGTAGGATGTTGATTATATGAACTACAAACATACTGTATCTGCTTTGATGTAATTCATACAAACTTACAAAAAGTAATTCTCGAATAAGTACATTTAAAATGTCTTGTTTAAAATTATTTAAATTCTTGTTACCAGGAGCTGACTGTCACCGATGATACCGTTCTTGAAGAGCATAGCGAAGACCCTTCACTCGTCCAGATGAGGCTTCTTGGCGATGGAGGTAAATACACTATTCTAAATAATAGTTCTTATTTATACTAACCTTATATATTATAAAAGGCACGTCACTATTTTTGCGTCTGTTTGCTGAAGTGAAGTCTTCAAGTGACGATGGTTCAGCGGTTTAAATCCTATCCTATATTGAGTGCCTGAACTTTCGGTGAAGGAAAACATCGTGAAAAACTATAACATGGTAATAATTCGTAGGACAATTTATAATGACCACCCGCTTATTTACCATTCTCAACTTTAAAATCTATCGCCAAGCACATATAGGTATATTCTCGCAGCATTACTTGACAACAACACGAATTATTGATATTATTATCTCTATATAAATAGCCAAAGATAAAATAGACAACATAAAATGTATATATTTTAAGTCTGATTGTCAACTGATATTCTTTTTTTGTTTAGTAGCAATAGGTGACTTTAGTATTATGGAATCTAAATATAAATTGAAAAAAAAATCACCAAGTTTCCAGTAAGGATTATGGTCGAATTTTGCTAGCATATAGTAAAAAAAAATAATAGATGGATTAAGTCTACAAAAAATACGTTCAATATTTAAAGAGAGATAATGGACTCATTGCAAGGTAATAAATTATCAATCTAGGTTACGTATTCTAATTGATTTTATTAACAATCAATTATTTATTTGAATTACTTCAATAATTAAATTGATCTATTTTTCACATAATTTTTTTATCAATGTTCATCAATAAGCTTCTTGTCTCGTCTAGATCGATCGATCGATTTAGATTCATACAATCGACATATCACGTTTCTGAACTCTATTAATAAAATTATTAATAACCTTTTACTTTCTTCTACTAAATGCAGTTTTGATTGATCGCTATAAGATAGTAAACACCTTTGAAAACAATGGTTACAATGTTACATAAGCCGTGGCTATGTAATGAATAATCTCAGATCAACCATCAGCAACACAATAGCAGTTTAATATGCGTTTTCACCGCTAATTGTTTTGATATAAACCGCTATATTACATACAAATCAAGACTATTGTTAATGTATATATTAATTATGTTCCATCTTTTTGTCTCGTTTTATATGTAATCGATTTTAAATTGTAATATATGTCTTGACGTTTATATATCTATCTTTTTCATTAACCGTTAACCATTAATATCATTAACTTGATGGGAAATGAGATGACGCAACAAAGATAAATGTATTATAAATCTTAGATAAGTGTAAATGTTTTGCTAAATATAGCTCTACTAAGAGGAACCAGTTTCTTGGAAAAGTGATGTTTTATTTTTGTCTTAAGTTAGAATATTCATTAAACATATTTTAGATGTCTTTTGAGAGATGGCTTAAAACGACTAAATTATATATTCAGTTAAAATATGTAAATGATTATTAAAAAAAAGACATTTCTGGTATCTCAGGTTATAAAATAATGAAAATCCAAACAAAATTTATTGGATAAAATTTATATTTCAGTAAATTAGCTACACAAATGATATATTTTTATTGACTTCTGCTGAACTTGACATTTTTCTTCTTTAAATCTTGACTCTAAATACTAAATATAATATTTTATTTGTTAATGCTGTCTTATTGTTATTATTTTATATACCTAAATACAAAAATAAATATGTATTTTTTTTTTCAAAGAATATAAAATATACATCGCGCGGTCTAACAACATTGTGATAATATTTAAAAAACACAATAACATTTAATTAGTTTTTTTTTCTTATCGGGCCAAACTCGTTTAAGTAATTGATTCAATCTTATTTCTTGTTTTAGTTTTTAAAGTCGAATTTGTATGTAAATTAGCGAGGTTTTATAGTATTTGTTTATTTATAGTTATTTAGTTATTACAGATAAGTTTTTATTTAATATAAAACAAATTAAAACAAAACGCAGTATTTATTTGTCTCAAACTATCGTAATATTAATTACGAATTGTGTTGAATAAAATAGTTCAAACACATTTTTGAAGTGTTTAAAAAATTAAGTATTGATTAGCTTGAATCACATAAATCTATACTAGTTGTCCAAGTGCAGCTCAACCTATAGTTAATTAAATCACCGGTTATTATGCAATCGTTGTTGCGAGATCAAATCATTATGACTCTCAGACTTTCTACTTTTTCGTGTTTTATCGATTTGTCTGACTTAATAAATGAAATTATTATAACGGAATGTTATACGGGAACCACTTCATTTCATCCATCCATTCAACCGAAAGACGTCCACTGCTGGACATAGATCTCCCCCAAAGATCTTCACGACGATCGGTCTTGCGCCAACCGCATCCAGCGGATTCCCGCGACCTTCACCAAGTCGTCGGTCCACCTTGTGGGGGGCCTACTCACGCTACGTCTTCCGTCTTCCCACTTCATTCATATGACTATAATTGGGGCGAAATATAATTCGAAATTAGAACATACCTTTTTATGGGATTTTTTTTTAACTTTTAGGTTTTAATTTATATTAATGAGAACCTTATCAAGGTCTAACTTAAATATCGTTTATTCTCTTTAAAAATACAAAATAATAAAGGGCTACTGATAAAAATAAATACTTTAACTAGAACTAAGTGTAATTCAAATAAATAGGCATTATATATTGCAAAAATAAGGTGTTAATTCCCATATTTATACAAAGAGAATAAAAGTTTTTAGTTACACATATTATTTTTTGACATACGAGGTGTGTTCAAAAAGTATCGCGAATTTTTAATTTTCGCGGGTTACGCATATTCGAATTTCGAATTTTTTGTGGCGTTATGTTGGTACTCATGTCTCTCACTTATGGCGACAAGCTCGGCCATTTTGAATGTTCATTTAATTGTTGACAGCTGCTTTGCTTGCACGTGCTTTGGATCGTCTTCGATTTTTACCTATTCAAAAAAATGGATCAAAGAACCTGTATCAAATTTTGTGTGAAAAACGAAATTAAGTGCGCGGATGCATTCCGAATGTTGACTGTGGCATACGGAGAAGCTACCTTGGACCGAAGCAACGTTTATCGGTGGTACAAAATGTTCTCAAAAGGCCGAGAAGATGTGAACGACGAAGAGCGTGCCGGACGCCCGAGCACTTCAACAACAGACGAAAAAATTAATGAAGTGAAGAAAATGGTATTGGCCAATCGTCGAATCACCGTTAGAGAAGTTGCTGAGGACCTAAACATATCGATTGGCTCGTGCCATTCGATTTTTATCAATGATTTGGGCATGAGACGGGTCGCCGCGAAATTCGTACCAAAATTGCTCAATTGTGACCAAAAACAGCATCGCATGAACATTGCTAATGAGATGTTAAACTCTGTCCGCGACGACCCAAATTTGCTCCAGAGGGTCATAACTGGTGACGAATCGTGGGTTTATGGTTATGACGTGGAAACCAAAGCTCAATCATCTCAATGGAAGCTGCCGCACGAACCAAGACCGAAAAAAGCGCGCCAAGTTCGATCGAATGTGAAAGTTTTGCTGACAGTTTTTCTTTGATTGCAGGGGCGTGGTGCATCATGAGTTCTTGCCACAGGGAAGAACGGTCAATAAGGAATATTACCTGCAAGTTATGCGCAATTTGCGCGAAGCAATCCGCCAGAAACGCCTGGATTTGTGGAAGAACAAAAATTGGCTTTTGCACCACGATAACGCCCCTGCTCACACATCGTTGCTTGTGCGCGACTTTTTGGCCAAAAAACAACACACTAATGATGCCGCAGCCACCGTATTCCCCAGATCTGGCCCCCTGTGACATTTTCTTGTTCCCTAAACTGAAGAGGCCCATGAAAGGACGACGTTACGCTTCTCTTGACGAGATAAAGACGGCATCGAAGAAGGAGCTGAACAAGATAAAAAAAATGATTTTTTGAAGTGCTTCGAAGATTGGAAAAACCGTTGGCACAAGTGTATAATATCTCATGGGGATTACTTTGAAGGGGACAAAATAGATATTCATGAATAAATAAATAATTTTTGAAAAAACACAAAATTCGCGATACTTTTTGAACACACCTCGTATGTGTGTGAATTGAATTTGTATGCAATGTTATGTGAAATTTAAAACCGTGTTAAAATGCCGGTTACGTAGAAATTTGTAGAAGTTTATTTAAAAATATCAGTGTTATTATTTATTACAATTATTGTAAATTCAAGAACTTATTTCGGTATTATTTAAGAAAAAAAATACAGTGCCCTTGACCGATTTACATCTAATTTCTTAAATAAAATAATAAGACCTCTCAGGCAGACATTTTTACTTGAATCTAATTATATTTTTCATACAAAACTTCATGATATACGAATGATATTTGAAATTCTGTATAAGAACATTCTCGACTCAATTTCGATTAATGTGCCTTTTTCGTTTATTATTATTACAATATCTAATTTCGCAATGTATGTGTATTGTTTTATATACCAACACAACGTAACCTTAAATATTACGAAACTTATCATAAATTTGTAACGTTAAAAATAGTTATAATTGTTGGCCTAATAACTAATTCTTTTTTTTATCATGAGAATACCATATGATTTAATTCAATAACAATTACAAATGATTACCGATAGATGGCGTTCGCATGCAACACATTTCATTGTGTTTAGAACGACCAGTAGTATCGTTGAAAGACTACTTCTAATTTATAATATACCTAGCTGTATTCCATATATATACGATTTTATATCATGTTCATTGATTCAGTAGTTCTTGAGTTATATGTCGACTAACGGACAGAAAGATACACGTTACGTTTTATACAATGTAAGGATAAGAATTTCATTGTATAATATTAAATTAATTTTTGAAATTCCACTATGAATGATTTCATTATGAATTTGTAAACAATTTACATATAGATCAATAAATATAACAGTTAATTTAATTCTCTATATGTGTATAAATAGACAAAACGTTTTCCTATTGTGTTTATCTTTAAATATAAATGTTTTGGTAAAGTACATTTAATAAATTCTCCCTCAGAGTCGTTGTTATGCAACCTATATAATATCAGAGAGAATTATTACAATGTTTGTAATCATTTCACTAAAACTTAGTCAATAAGCTCTCTATTTTTCCAACTTATACCATTAAAACTTGTTTGTTTCAGTGATTGAATCCATAATGAGAGGAGAAGTGGTGGGCGTTATGCCGAGAAGGTCTCGTTCTAACCTTCAAGTAAGTTTTAAAACTAATTGAACTGGAAATATCATTTACATATGTAAAATATTTGTAGGGTCGCCATCAGAATGATTTGATTTGATGTTTTATGTTAAACACCATAGATGATTATAAATCACTTTTATTTACTCATCGGTGATAAACACACTAAGCCTAAAGCCTATGGCTCTCATTTGCTCTCAAGTGCTTTCGAGAAAAACCTACTGGTGCTTGGCAACAGATTTTCTTACTTGCTACCCGGGTGGGAATTATTAGACAATGCCCTACCACCTTGCTATGGTTTCCTCACGATGTTTTCAAAGTTTGATAGGTGGATTCGAAAATTTGATTGTAAAATTTGTTTTGTCTATAATGTAGCAGTTATTGTGTTTAATTCATTAAGTTGCATATTTGACTCTATATTATATCATTTTGGTGGCGTTTTGCGTGATATAATTTGGTGATTATACAAAAGTGAAGTGTATTGAAAATAGTAACGCGAACGTTTACTCTAAGTTGTCGTGAAAACTCCTCGGAAGGTTCTGGCAAGATGGGCCACAGTTTTGGTGAAATAGAAATGTTGATACAAGATTGAAAATATATCGGTTATTCACATGGGACTGGCAGAATTGTGTAACACAGAGATTGGCATTAACCAAAAAAGAAGAAGTACATGTTTACAAATTACAGATGCATAAAATGCAATAATTATAAAAAAAACATTTATGTTAACGACATCCAAATGAAAATGTTGTGTTTAAATGTATAATGTGGTGTTTGTAAGGTACTCATCTATCAACACTTTTTTATTTCTTCTGTTTTATTCACGTAGCGTCTCGACGCACGATGACACATGCACTAACATTATTTTGAATCCGTTCACAGGTTTAGTTATATATGGAAGAAATGACTAACTGGTATCATACAACAAGCCCTCATTGAATTCACTCAATTTTATGAATCCAGTTTTAATGTCATTACTACTTCTACTTACTTCTCACTTTCTGTGCTTTCTAATAAATGTAAGATATTAAAAAGGGTGTTGTAGGTATTACAAAGTTTAACCAAAGTAAACAAAGCTTATTTACATTCATTCGTATTAGTAGTAGTAGTATTTGGATAGCCTAGCGGTATTTATTCCATACAAACGTAGTCCCTGGATAATAGCATAATGGTAAATATTTTTATACCAAATAATGTATATCAACCTCTGCCATGCCCCTACGTTTTGATTTATCCATTAATTATTTATTATAGAAACTAGACGCCTTTGAAAATGAAAAAAAAATTCGTGTTTTTTACCATCATTTTCAGACGTACGTCAAAGAAGGAAGATGGATAAAATTAAAAAAGCCAAAGTCTTCATTATTCTAAAACTAAAAGATATTAAAAAGCGGTTCAGTTTTGGAGGCGGAAACAGGGTACTGCGATGTGATGTTTTCGTCTATTTTGCACAGGTAAAATCAGCCCGCGCTGCAGTTGTCCCTTTTATGTTTCATAATTATTTCTTTGGGGCGCAATAGATTTCTGAAATACCTACTTTTCCGACCGCATGTCTTCTTAACGACTCCGGTGATAATTTTAATAATTGGTGCATAGAATCTTAACTTCCGTCCGGCACAATAAACTAACGGGTTTCTTTAAAAATATATAAATAAAGATTACATATTAAATAATAGCAAATAAGGAATAAACATTGTACATGATATACGTAATAACTACTCATGCTTTGTGCAGTAAATTTAAGTCAAGGTAAACAACTTTTACGAACTAACGAGATTATATCTAGAAAATCTTATTGCATGTTATAATAAAACATCCGTCTCATATTAGTTAAGTTAAAAAAGTTATTTGAGTTGTAAAAAGTCAGTGTACCAAGTATTAGATAACGCAAGTATCCAATCGAAGCGATTTCAAGTAATTTAAACGGTATTATTTCTGCATCTTTGGTCTCATTTGAATATTCTAATAGAAACACGGGGTTAGTAAGAACTTAGTTGGATACTCTCTCGGCATTGTTTTAAACTAATGTTAATCTGAGAATGTTTGAGTTGGACACAGGCGGAACGTAACTTTGAATATACGCACATGTTAGCTTTTAAACCTCGTTGGAAATTCTAATTTAGATCGACCTTCGATTTCAAATGAGAAAGATAATTAACTATTAGTTTAGTGCATATGTATATGTACATATCTATGTTTATGTTTAGATTAGTTTCGTTTGAAACTTGTATTCGCAAAAGTAATTTAATGTAGTTCATACGAGCCCGGTCTCTTGACTTTACTTCTGTTTTTAGTAAAGTAACGTTCTAAAGTAAAATAAAGTAAATTATCAATCAAGTATCTTAAATTGAAACTAAAGAACTATCTTATACTATTGAGCGAGCTTATATATATGTAATCGGTATCTCGGGATCCGGGATCCGGGATCCGCTGTTTCCGATCGGGATGAAACTTTGCATATAATTAAATCTTTATTTTCTAAGATTATCTGGATTCATACTTTTTTGAAAAATGCAGCCACACACATATTTAACATTTGTGTTTTGATTTAATTAGATAATAACAGAGGGCAGTGACATCACTGTTCTATTTTTGCAAATGGTCGTCAGTTGCTAAGCAACAACATATGTCAATAAATAACGTTATAAATTATAATGTTACATTATTAATTATTATTATTGAGTATGTATTTGCGATTCAATAATAGTACATTGTAAATTAATTTGAGAAATTTCATAGTTCCACATGTAATAAAGTAAATTTTCTACATTTTGTATGACCATTGGACAATTGATTAGTTGTACCAAGAATTGACCACAGAACTGAATAGAGATGAGCACTAACCTTTTGAATTCAGAATGTGCTACGAATTTTCTTAAAATATATTTTTACTTGGAACGAGATAATTTTTTACTTCGATTCTGTTTTGTAGTCTTTCCTGTGTTAATTTTTTTTTCTTTTTAGTGTTAATTTGCTAAATTTTGTTTTTAGTTCATTTCCATTGAAGTTTTTTTTTCATGTTTCATATTCCCTTTTTATTTATTTTTCAAGTTTTAATTTTATTTTTTTTATTTTGTTTTAATTTTTTAACTTCTTTTTATTCTTTTTAATAATATAGTCACATTTAAGTAGTAGCCACATATGATGACTCTAAGCCTCACCACATTTCTCCTATTTACGTTCAACTTTAATAATAATGAAAAGAAACTTTTCACATGATAAAACACAGTTTTACCTTGACTTATATACGAAATAATATATTGAAAATTATTATGTAAATATAATTCGACTTTAAACCCGATTCTGCTAAAGTTTTTCGGTTTCTTGATTTATTTTGAAATCCCAGATCGAGGCCACGTTCGGGGTCACCTTATCTTACTTTCCAATGTAAATCTTTATGCCGTATATAAATGTAGAGAATGGAATAATATTAATTATTAATCTCGAATAACGATATGTTTCATTTGATTACTTATTACATATAACGAAACGTTAATTGACTTGGAGACTTAAAGCGTTCTAAAGTTGTGCAAGAAACATGCGCAGGTAAACTTTTAGTTTAGTAAAAGGTTAATAATAATGATTTTGAAATTTCTTAATTATTATTTTTATCAGTAAGTATAAATATTACTTAAAATATTGCATGCACATGATAGTAGCTATTACAATATAATTTAATAATAATGGCGTCCGTGCGCGTTTGAATATTTATCATAGGTCACCATTCTCGTGCTAGTCTGTAAATGTTAAAGTGAAAGTCTGATCACGGAATGTGATGTTGAAATTATTCTTTATAGTTTGCACTACATATGCATATCTATAATATTTTATTTGATATTTTGTCAAAACGATCACGCCTCTCTTTCATAAGGGTAGGCATACACTACATCCTTACTGACACAAATCTTTCATTTCTTTCACTTTCATACATGCTCTTCGGTTACAAGGACTTTTGACCTCGTTTTCTTCAGAACGTCTTCGATCTGGTCGTGATACGTTCGCTTAGGTCGACTTTGTATATCTGTTACTTATGTAAAAAAATACCTCACAAGACGTATTCGCACTTTAAGTCACCTCATACTTTAAATTACCTTATTTTATTACCAAATTCTATTATTTAATAATGGAATAAATGTATATTGTGTTAAAGAATTACAGACATTAAATTTAGCATATCTAAAATTTATTAACAAAAAGACATGAGTAACATAAATGCAGTCTACAAAACAAAAGTAAAATGGAAACAATCTTGAACCTGTTTAATACTAAACGTCGTGAAATAAATACACATATTATTAAAACAAATTATTATCAGGTGCTCATGTATTTCATTTAACAAAATCATTGTTTACGATGTAGATTTTGAAGTTTTATTCAAACAACACTCGTGCTTTTAAAGTTAATGGAAATAGGTCAAGCGCCCAAGGAAGATGTAACAAAGGAATTTATGTACATAAAACGGAGACAAAGAACATCTCTTATTGCGCAGTGATCTTACCAGCATTTAGGATGTTTACTAAATTTATAAATTGAAGGGATAAGCATAAGATATTTCTTTTAAGTATAACTTGTACACATTTTTTATTATTTTTATTTTATTATCGATATAGCAAGAACGTCATAACTATGATTGTTGATGAATGGAGAGGGAGAGGACGCCCAAAAAAGGATGGATGTGTGGAGTGTGTGAGGGAAGGTATGAAATCAAAAGGAACGAATGAAGACATGCTGGTTGATAGAGATCTATGGAAGAAAATGACACATTGCACCGACCCTAAAAACTTAAAATTAAGAACAAAATGTTGATAATTATCGATATAGCAAATAATATTATATATACAGTGAAACCTGGTTAAATGAGACCTCAAGGGACCTGCAAATTTATCTCACGTATCTTACCCAGATATCCAGGTATAAATAAATATCTATCTCATTTACAGAGGGTTATTAATAGAGGTCCGAATACAGGTTATTTCAGTTATAGAGGTGCGATTATTTAATAAAATATCGTGTTATGTCATCATTATACGTGAGTTTTAATCTTTGTGGAAATTAAAAAACATAATAAAGGAAATAAATTATAAAAGGCAGATTTTTTAAATGTACGTAGTACGAAAATGTAAACAGAATTTATCAATTATATTAACTTCACTTTTTCACGTACTAATAACGATTGGAGCTTTCGTTTCGGCATTTAAAAAAAAACATCTATATGATAGTAAAGCAAAACTAAAACTGAAGGTCATTAAGGCTCAAAATTAGTTAAGAGCGGAATTTTCGGAACAAAACAATGTTATACCTCAGTTATAGAGGTAAGCTATGACGATAAAATCGAAAGAACGAATCCTAGATATAGAGGTTTGCTTCGTCCCATTATCAGAGGTAATTCAGTGCAAAAGTGTTGGGATCTCAGCATGAGTTCCAGTTTTGGAGGTTTCTCACTTATCCAGGTCCCACTTAACCAAGTTTCATTCTACTTGGACTGAGTAAACACCTATTTTAAAGCAACTCGAAATTTTTACGAAACTATTATCTAATTTTAATAATGGTAATTAAAATAAGTCATTTTTATATAGCTCCATTACATCACATGATGGTACTTTTAAAGAAACGTCACCTTAAATAGACAGCCTCTATTGACAGTCGTTGCTGTATTGAGACCTACTATATTTTATAATCTATCTGTAAAGAACTATGTTGGTGTCGTGCGTAACTAAGTAGATTCAGCTTGTATAAGACGGCTGTAAAAAGTTTGGGTGTAATTTTATTGAACGTTTTTGTAGTCCGACCGCAACCTTACTTACCTTCAAAACTCATAATATTTACTTTGACGGATACTTTTTTGGGTTTCAAGAAAAGCGTTTCTTTGTTGTAAAAGAGTCATGCGTAGGTGTTAATATGTGGGTTTAGTGTGTATCGAATAATAAGTTTTCACTATCCATACCTTTTTGACGTCTTGCCTAAACGTTTCTTGATTAATCTAATTGCAGAGTATACGTGAAAACTACTTCTATTTTATTATAATATATTTTTACAATTCAAGTTTAAATTTACATCATTTTTGGATTTTGTTATGTCGATGCTTAATTGTCAGTATTATTCATATTTTTGAAAACCCAGCAGTCAGAGGGGAGATTTAGTAGTAGATAGTGTAAAGATGTCACGTACATCCATGCAATGGACGATAGCGTTCATCTCGTATGCGGCCGATACACTCGCCTATAATTTAGATCTGACTGTGTTTGCCGCTCCGATCCAACGAAACACGCCTTATAAATCAAGAAGAGCTTCGTAGACACGTGCGTATTTTATGCTTTATAATGTTTTCAATGCGAGTTAGAAACGATTATGTGGTAATCAAAAAAATAACAACGGCTCATATCAAAGTCGTAACATATCAACCTCCACCACAATTGTCAGGATTTGTTAGTTAAAAACACACGTACTATATGGCTTGAATAATTCACGTCGTGTCCGCTTCATTCTACATACAAAATAATTCCGTAATTGCAAATCCAGCACAACTACTTGGATAATTTATAAAGGTGAAATTTACGCTCAATTACTGCATCCACGACCCCAATATCTCTGAATCGAATTCAACCGAAATACGGCACGATGTAGATTTTGCAAATAATGCGATTAAGCCTAACAACGTTGCGCTACAATTTTACAAAGAGGGTGAAGTTCATAGCAATTTGTCTGGTTCGCCGACCCTTTTCGGAGACAGTATTCCCTCGAGCTTCGTACCTATAAACAATTCATCATGCAAAATCTACGCACAGCGAGCGGGTATTATGAATGCTCTTGGACTATCGATTCGAAAATATTCAAACAAATCATCTCCACTTTTCCCTCTAGCAGTGGTATAATATTACTGTCTCTTTTGGTACGTGAGTGGAATGTTAAAATGTAATCCTAACTCGGTCTGGCGCGGCGGCGCTCGCGTCCTTTGAAATACTAAATAGAACTTTAGAAAATGCGCTTTAGAGATGATTTTTATATTGCGACACAGCTTCACGTGCAGGTGTTCCTGATCGTGAAACTGCCATTATAGTGCTTCTACACTATTGACTTTTCAAATTGGACCGTCGAAGTACTTTAAGATCGGCTTTTCATTAAATGCCTTTTCTTATTCTTTTTGTTAACATTAACAATTATATTTATACCTTTTTTTGTAAACGCTATCAAATTATAATTACCGTCAGACTTATTTAGTATGTTTACATATATAGACAGAGACTATTGGAAAATAATTCTATTTATTTTATGTTTTAAAAGGATATGCGGTCGGAAAAGGTGGTATATATTTATTGCTATCGCGTTGCGCTCCAAAGAAAGAAAAATAAAATACGAAAGGAGCAAGTGCAGCTCGGGCTGATTTAACCTATGCAAAATTTACAAAAAACAATAAAAACATCACTTCGTAGTAACCTGTTTCCTCCTTCAAAACTGAACCGATTTCGAATTTTCTTTCAGTTATAAAATAATAAAGTATTTTTTTTTTTTAATTTTATCCATCAAATTAGTTTGACGAACGTCTGAAAATGACGATAAAAATCGAGCATTTTTTTAAATATTTACCATAATACTATTTCAATAATTATCCAGGGAGCAAACAGGGGACTACGTTTGTACGGAATAAATGCCGCTAGGATATCCTCTTAATGAAATTATATTCCTGTTTCTAGAAAATGTATGCAATACTACAATAATTTCATTATTTTATATGCCAATAAAATAACCTTTTTTATATTGCTTACTAAATTTTACTTTAATATCATTGGTCGAAATAGCATCATATAACTGTGTATGTATTAGAATATAATGGGTTTATTGTGGAATTCCAATAACACTGATCCATAAGCTTTTACCTAGTACTTTTTACTCTTCTTGTTAATTAGTAACATAAATCAACAATACTCTAATTACATTCAGGTTATGTTAATAAAAATAAAAACTGTATCAACCTGGAAAGTCCAATGAGTCACAATGACGCTATCGTTTAGAATTTATTTGACTTTGTAACTATTTGACGCAACTTGGCAACGTCTGTCTGTTGTTAATAGCCGTAAATATCTAGTTAACGTCGCATAACTCTTGTTAATTTTTTAATGAATATAATTAGAAAATATATAATCTAAAACAAGTATTGCGGATTCATTGTATTTCGGACTGGCTCGTTTATTTAAAAAAAAAGATAAAATATTATATCCATCCATCCATTCAATCGAAAGACGTTCCCAAATATCTTCACGACGACCGGTCTTGCGCCTCCCGCATCCAGCGGATTCCCGAGACCTTCTTATACTCGTATATAAATATCATATAAAAGTCACATTTCATATTATGTATATTAAAATGACAACGCAGGTACTAGGAATATTTTATTATAGACAATAGAGCTTATAAAAGATTCATAGCGTGAGAATAACAAGATGTATGAGGAATAAATCTAATAAATAACCAAAATATTATACATGTAAAATTCGACATTTAAAATTCAAAACAATTTGGATCATTCGTATAAGACTAACATTTTTTTTATTATGTAAATGTAATGTAACGTGTTATTAACAGCATGACAATATCAAACTAACACACGTATTATTGAAATGTTAATCACAGAAATGCATAACCTGTGTCATATATCATAATAACATACGTAAATTTAACAGACGGATGTTAGGAAGTCGTATCGTATTTGCAATAAATAGCTTTTCTAAGAAACCATTTCAGTTTGGATTAGTGCCAAAAACAACTCTCTGCGTCTTTAAACCACTGCGAATAAATTACAAATTGAGACTGAATGTTGATAAACACAGACATTAATGAATAACGTAATATATGTATGCGCTTTTTAAATTGTAATTGCGTAATGAGTTTCTTGCTAGTAATCTGATTCGGAAGTTAGATATTATCAGATTTTTTTATGTCAGTATAAACAGTAACTGTAGAATAGAACTGTACGTTAAATAATTTAAGAATATTAAGAAGTATTATTAGATTAATATAATGGACATCGGTAATTGTGCCTGAAGATAATTATGATTTTTTTTTAAGTTTACAAAGAATAATATTAACAAAAAAAATTATAATAAATAAGTGATATGTTATAAAACAATTTACATAAATGCATAATTTAAATATGTTGTTCTTCTCATTCCATTAACATTCGTTTGAATAATACTGAATATTAATGCTAATTCCGGTATTAAACTACAAGTCGAGTATGCAAATAGGTTGCATACGGATTGACGATGTTATTTTTATAGGAAATATTCTATTGTTTTTCCCCATTTTTTCGAGTTCTCAATAGCTTTGCCGTGAGAAGCTACAGTTTAAAAGTTTTTCTTCTTCTGACTAGGTATTGGAATTACTTTAATTTTTAATTTCAATGTATTCGTTTCAAAATTTGAAACAGAATATATCAGATTAGTAATGTATGTAACAATAAATATTAAAAATAAATTTTAATAATGAACACTTTTATAATGGAGAAAAATATTTATACTAATAATTAATTTACCATAATTTTTACGGTGTAGCAAATAAGTGGATGATCTTGAGTGATCACATTAGCCTGCCTATAGCTTTTGATATCTAACTTCAAAAACGATCAGTCAGGCTAGTCTAAAAACCAAGATGGAAACGTTTCATGTGCCAAAGTCTTTTGGCAACTATATAGTATTTTTATTTACAAAGCAATTAGTCATATACCACACCAATAGAGAAAACCATTTCTATTTATTTTATGTGAGTAAATTTGAATAATTTAAAATGCGAAAGAGCATGAAATCATAATACAAGTCGGTATGAAATCAATTTTACCTTTGAAATTAATCTTATGTAGATTAATACCATGCAACAGATTAGTAAATGAAGAAGTTTATTCATCTATGTACTATACCCATATTTTATGAGTATCTATATCGAAATTAAAAAAATGTCCTTTAAACAATTTTATTATATTAAAAAAAATTATATTCGTATTTCAAAACTTCTATGATAACTGTTACAACAACTATTTATTATTTAATTATCAATTAATATTTCAACTCACACTTAATTGCTTGCATTGTCAATATTTACTTAATAATTTCATTTAATTTTTTTACTAGTTTATCGGGATTTAGGAATTTAATACAATAATGAAAAAAATAACTAGACAATAATAAACAGTTTCAACTACGAGTATTGAATTTACTTATTCACATGTTCATTCTCGTGTGAGTGCTCTATCGGACTGAATTATGTTTATTGTGTATCCTTTGTTATTAATGTTTAACGAACTATATGCTAATGTTAGATTGTACGTGTGGTTATATAACAAAAAATGTATAAACACTACGATAAATTCTTAGGTAACCGGAATTTATGGTTTAAAGATTTTCAAAATAACAATAAAAGGGAATATGTTGATTAAATTAATGGCTCTTAGGAATATTTGGAATTTTGTAATTAATATAATTTTGTATTGTAACATTTAGAATTAATCAAGGTTTACCTACAGATGATTTTATTTCGACAAATAATAAAAACAACACTTTCTGCGTATGAAACACAAACGCTGAATGAGATAAAGGTTATTTTTTCGAAGAACATTTATAGGAATAATGATGTCATGGTGTGATGAATTGATCCGTTTAAAGTGAGTCAAGAGTTGATGTGAATTATTTTTTTTAATTTTTGTTTGGGAGCGTTTATTCAAACGAACATATTATTAAATCCATTGTACCCCGTTCTATTTAAGCTCTGGGGATTGCTGGTGTGTTAATATTATTAGATTAAATAATTTTTTGGCCTCATTTGAAGAAGGTTCTAGTATACTTTGACAAATTCCTAAGTTCTGGTTTCATAAATTAATGTCCCACAACAATTCTTTTTCAGTTCTGTTCTTGGCACACTCTATCAGTAAGTGATGTACGAGTACATCATCAACTTTTCCACATGTATCACAATTTGGGGTTTCTTTTTTTTCAGGAGATGTGTGAACCCTTCTGATGGATAGTGCTCTGTGCAAAGTCTTAAACCTATCTTAATATAGTTTCTACTTAAATTACATTCATTGAACCAAGGTTTCTGCAGAGGCTGGCATTGGATTTTTTTGTACCAAATCCCTTTTACCTTACTTCTTTCATCAAAGTATTATTGCCAATTATTATAACATCTATTTCTAAATGTTGGTAAAATTTCCCAGTAATTGATTTTGACATCCTTTGACATACCATTTATTGCCCTTAATATAGTAGTCAGCTTTTTCATTTCGTTTGATGCCAAGGTGAGAGGGAATCCATTGTAATCCATTAGATACTGGTCATTAAGCTGATGTTTAAAAATATAATTTAAAATAGCCTTAGCTATTGATGTACCTCTATAGGCAGAACCACATCGAACCAGATGCTAAATTGCACTTCTGCTTTTCGTTAAGATTTAAGCTATTGTAATCGGTAAAGTTCGTAACAGTAACATTCGAGTATCACTTCCTTCAGTATACGTATTATGTTACGTTAAGAATGAGACTGGACGGGACGCCGGAAAAAGAGTTTTGAAATTATTGCAACTATATTTGCAATTTACTTCATGGACTAATATTCACATCGATATTAAGTAGACATTAATGATCATAATGAATACAAATAATTAGATCTGTAATACTTTTTTAATGTTTTCATATAGCGACTTGACAATTAGTATATTCCAGTGGACTTTTTTTCATTCTTTGTATTCACACGTTCTTCATGTTAATATGTTACTTGGCGCCTTTCATAAATTTACTTCTTGTTACAACCCTGCCGCATTAGTTAATGCCAGTTTACGTGCCGTGCAGGGACGATATCGATCGCTACGAGTACGGGATGCCAGGATTCGTCTGGCACGCCCGGGTAACTGAACACTGCCTGCCCTATCCCCCGCACCGCTTTCCCAGTAGCCGTCAAAAGGGTCTGTGTTAACGTGCCATTCGCTACTTTGTTCTTGTTTTGTTTGAAGGTTAATATTTATTTTGACCTGAATGAGTTTGATCCATGTGTTTTATAACAGGTTTATTTAATGATTTTATCTATCTAATAAACGTTCTTACAAAAACTTGCTTTATATACTCAACATGTCCATAACATATTCACTTAAATCAATCAATTACTATTAATATATTATATCCATGACATCGTATAAGATTGAATAAATAAATGATTTCAGCAACACATATATTAGTATTTAATAGCCATTAATATTTAAGTAAATTATTTTACTCAATTATTCTCCTTATCAAACAAAATCCATCCATTTATTCAACCGAAAGATGTCCACTGCTAATTTGTATAATTAATCACCTATTGTAGGACCGGATATCTTCAATAGATGTCATGAAAAAGGTGACCTTGTATGCGCGGAAGGCGCAATGTGTGTGAAGTATAATTAATTATGCAAGCTTGTGTCTGGTGGCCGGGCCGCGGCTGCCCAGAGCGTGAGGGGGAATACATCCGTGCGCGGAGGTGCCCCCCTCCCGACGCCAGTTTGCGCCATTCTCCCGCGCCGGCACCACTACGCTCGCTTATTCGGAACGGTTTACCGAACACATCTTTACCTTTCACCACACTATAACGTCACACATGTTATTTGAAATTCGAATGTTTCTTGTAACGTAATCGTGAAGTGTTTTGGTGCATTGTGGCTGTTTTTTGATCTTGGAGCTACCGTGGAAACAAGCCGTGGTACTTGATGACTCATTGTTTATTATTTAACATTAGCCGTCAGCTTCTATGATTTATGTATGATATAATTTATAGATTAAACCTTTTTGTAGTTCACCTTCAACGTTCTATTTTTACCGCTTACCTATTTAATTATTTTATTTATTTTACTTATTACTTTAGGCATCAAACAATAATTTAGCCGTTTGATTTTCTAATTTTTCTTTGTTTATTATCAACGAAATTGTTTATATAAGCTGTATTATCTTTTTTGCTCGTAAATTAGTTGTCATTGTTTTAACTATTGTATGTTTCCTAATTTATGCATTTTATATTTATATTACATATCTATCTATACTTTGAAAACATATGCAGATTAACATGCATAAATTCATATTTATAATATGAAACTTAATTAACATGATGTATACGTTACTTGCATGTAAGTGTATCTATAAATTGTAGAGATAGCCACACCCTGATAATATCTTTCTCTTACAAATCTGCGACCTATTATGTAGGTACTATTTCATGTTGTCAGTATGTTTATTTCAAAGCAGGTTAAACTAAAGCTATTTAAAATAGTTCTTGCATAATATGTAATTTAATATATTCGTTGTAAACAAATTCTTGGAATTGGATGTATCGTGTACCACTAATTGACGCACACTACTTAGGTACATTGTTTAGCAGTGTCAATAATTCACTGTTATTGTTGTTCCATCACTGATAAAAACAGATCGTTTTACTCAGCCTTGATGTTTGGTTGTGCATTTGCTTCTTTGCCGACCGTTAATATTCTTTTTTCGTCGTGACATGAACTTTTATATTTATAACCAGGGTTGCCAACATTGGAACTTAGATTTGCTGAGAATTGATAATTAAAATGCTAGACAGTGCGAAATATTCCGCAATATTTCGACATAGAATTGAAGGATGTATTAATAGAATGTATTATATAAATATGATCCAAATCAAATATTCTTATATTCTCTTAGAATTTATGCAAGGTTCTGTTATAAAATTGCCACACCTATTTCTCTAACAGAGAAAAAGTGTTTACTTTAAAGTTTGCTATAGTTAAAGCCTATCATCCACGAAACTTTCCTATTTAAACTTTTACATCTAACCTATTGGTAATTGACCTCGAAAAAGTTTTCGTCCTGTTTGATATTAGTTGTAGGTATGGATACTATCTATTTATTAAATAACGTACGCTAACCTTATTGCATTTCAACTGAATAAAGGTCAGCGGAGTACTTATGCGTTATATTACATCATTGCAGATTGCTACAGGTGCCGCTGTGATTCTATCTATTGTTATCCCCAGTTTACAAAATAAATGGTGTCCTTAAGAGAGCGATAACGTCCAAATATGGCGTCGAATCGTTCGCTAGACGCTGCGAGTCTGCGACATAAAGACAGTACTTGAATACCAGAGACGGTCTATAGAGTTTTTAAAACCCACGCACGCCCACTTGCAGCGTGTTAGAGATATACGTGTGTATAAATCTCACCTGACAACCCGCATTGAATCCGTACATAGACCCGACGTACCTCGGCTGATATATGCGAATATAATGGGATCGTATCGGATTCTGCAAATACTTTAGAAAGCGGTTCCCATTTGTATTACGAGATGTTTTGTTCTACGTCTAATATTTTCATTAAAGTCTGTGTGTTTGTTTCAATTGTAATATTTTAAATTCAAGTATAGAATGTTATAGAAATCTTGAATATGGCCAGTATACAGACAATAAAATTTCATTGTAAAAAAAGTTTAATGCCCACGTGTCATTTAATTCTAGAGTTTTTTTGTTACATCATCATTCAATGATTGTTCTTTGTCATTTTGTCAAATTAAGTGGGTTTTAATTCCTAAGATTCTATGTTTTCGGTAAGGACTTGATTGATTGAATTGACTTGACTGGATGAAGCCATATTTGATGGTAGAGCATTTTATACTCGCGCAATTAGCTTACACTGTCAATTTCTGCTGCCAATAAAGTTTGAATTCGTATTTCCGTCAGCTATATTTCAAAGACGGTCCTCTTTCTAGGCTCAACGTATTTGAATTGCATAGTCACTTAACACTAATTAACGTTCTGATCTAATGGTACTTTTACGTATGCATGTGATATTATTCTGTTGTGATAATAATTAAAATTTAAAACAAACCTGTATCTATGTTTGGTGAATCGATTAATGACAGAATATTGGCTTAGAACCTGATTTCTCTGAGATATACATTTGTTAATACTGAAAAGTGCCACGTTGAAATGAAATGCTATGACGAGTTGCACAATTTTTATGGTAGTCACAAGTTTGTAACTCTTTCGTAACTTTGTCACTTTTTTGATTTATGATATCACATACAGGTCGAATATCTTAAAAGATCTATATTTTTTAATAAATTACATTAAAAATCACGTGATAAACGTCTGTAACCTCATTCTGCTTTTATTAGAATAAATATCTAATTATATTTAAGTTTATTTTATAACAGTATTAAAACCTCTATTCCATTCAAAATACATTTAACGAGTAGAAAGTAATCTGATTTTTACATGGTTTATGCAATAGATTAATTATGTTTTATTCTTAACTTATAGCTACTGTATACGACATATTAATAAAAGTCGGTTGGGAGAGGTCCAAGTTTTACCGTGTCTATATTACTACGGCCGCCCATAAACCGTTTGTAGTCTGACTAGCCTCATGAAATCTTAATTTTACTACATTCTACGATTTTACCTTTCCGATGAAACATTGTAATTTATTGAAATATCTTATTAGTTTGTATTTCACTACTTGATTTAACGATCAAAGGTAAATAAAATAAATATCTTTGTTTTGTTTTACAAAATACACTTTTATGTGAATTGAAATAGAGATTTATGTAGGAAGGTGAATTTCTAGAAATGGCAGCGCGACGTAAGAGAGTTAATTAAGAAAGTGGTACCTTATTTATAACATTTACAAAATGAATGTATACCATAAATACCTTTCTGAGTATATTTACAATTCTATACATAAAGGTAGATTATTTATTTATTCTACAGTTGTTAATAACATAAATATAATATAAACTGTAGTTAAAAATGAACAGAAAGCAACCAGTCTTCGTTTGTCAGTTTGCCGATATTGGTGGTATTATAGTTAGTGCCCATACAAGTTGTAATCTAGTTAACCCTAAAGGCTTACGACCGGACTAAGCATACCGGTTAGAAGCAAGGTATTGCGACCGGTCTGACGGCTAAGATTGGTTCGCTGCGGCACTCGCTCCACGAACGAGATTGAGAGATTAATGTACCGGGAACGAGGTACGTATTAACGTCGAATTATCCCGAAGCGATAAACTTTACTCGTTTCATATTCGTATGTATCGTTAGAACATTACATCTTTGAAGTATTAACTTTCAATGACTTTGAATGTACTCATATGTATACCCTACTTGGTTTGTAACTATAATTGAATCGAAACTAGTATGTTTTTAAATGTTAATTAATATATTATTGCACTATCAGAAGGAAACTAACTAAAGTGAAAAATCAAGTCGTGAAATGACTCTATATGAAACTTTTAAATTATTTATATTAACTTAATTATGTTTCCAAAAAATAAGGTCAAAGAAAATATTGACGAATAAACAGTGACATGTAGACTTTTAAAAACTTCAATCGTCATTTTTTTAAGTTAGGTCATTTTCATTGTGAAGGTGTGGTGTACTGAGAGTTAAAACATTTTAAAGATTACAATTACCGGCTTAATCTCCGGAACGGCTAGGCGGATTTTTGGGGGATTTTTTTTTAGTAGATAGCTGAAGTTACTCTGCGCAATTTAGGGTATTATTAATTTTCGAAAAAAATTAGCGTTAGTGTTAATTCAAATTAAAAGTTTTTAATAGTCAGTTTTACGGGTAAGTGAATTTATGAGAAATGTTTTTACTTTATCCTATTACAAAAAAAAAATTGGGGTTTCATATAAGAAAGTTAAAACGCAGTGAAAGATATCTATATAATAGGCGGGCACAGCCGCGGGCACACAGCTAGTTTAAACAAAGGCTAGTAACCATTGTGCATATTCTTTAATGCATGTATTCAAAGAATTAACACCGAAAATGACGACTCGTTAGCATATGTTTCTATATTTCATTAAACATAATTAATTAAAAGAAACAAAACAATTAAGTACTATAATATATATTAACAGTCCGTTAATATTTCTGATTTAATTATTTGTAAACAAAGGAAGTATAATAATAATGTTTAATAAATAACATTTGCATCAGTTAAACGCACGTAGTTAGATTAAAAATATACATGCTGGCATGTTTATACTAACATACATAGTTGTAATTTAATTATTCCATATTTAATATACTTTATAATATCTGACAGAAATAAGTACCTAATTAAAAGATCCGTAGATTTAAGCAAACATTAATGTTAGCTTAATAAAATACAAATTGAACTTTTTAGAAAATTTATTAGTTTATAAAACTGTTTATATTAGTATGCCTGAGATAGTTAATTAAAATTACTTAATATTAAGAAAAACGTTGAAGAGTTTTAAGTAAGTAGTTAATGAATTTTATGAGATTAAATAAATTTATAAACCTACTTATTCTTTTTATATACTTTCAGTTTTATACAACAGCCAAGTTTTTAGTTTTAAAATAACTTGTAGAACATATTTCCAAATGAACGGAATGATCAAGATCTTTTGTTTAGTTTTTTTTTTCTATTCTTTGTAAAATAAGATTACTTGTGCTTTAGAAAAAATATACAAATTTTTTTTTTGGAACAGTTTTACCTTTCACATTATTTCGTTGAAAGCGAGATGACTTAATTTCGTTTTAATATATTTGGGTTATTATTAGCTTTGTGTTTAAAATTCAAACCCCGGAAAATGTATTAAACAATGTAGGAAAATATTTAACTGCTTATCTCAATTAAAAATTATATTTATTTTATTTTATATGTCGATTACCCATAAAAATGAGACAATAGGAAAACAATGTATAGCTGGCGTAAAGACCAGGTTAGTGCTCAAGGGGTTAAATTTGTGGATAAATTTTCGCCAAGTATTTACGTTTAGTGATGCAATTAACATAGAGGTAACTCATCCAGTGGAATTAATGGAATGCATTTGGTTTTCATTAGTGTATTGACGTCTAAAGTATACATATAATCATAGATATATATCTTTGATATAAGTAAAAAAATAAAATCCAAACAAAACGTGAAGTTTTACATCCAAGCCTTTGTCACGTAAAAGAAGTCACGAGGATCAACTAGCCGTTAATATTTATTTATGTTACTTTGGAATTAATATACTACGTCAGTTTAAAATGAGATTATGATTAATCCGCTTTTATGTGGACTAATGAAGTGTTTGTATGTATACGAGTAAATACGTGTTAATAAACCTTTTGTGCGTAATACAACTATAATAGATAAACGATTTAAATGCGCATTCATAATTATTTATAGTATTTCAAAATGAATAATACGGTGTAGAAAGTGCGGTACATTAGTTATGTTGTTAGTAATACTGTATATCGAGTAATTGATTTGCATCTCGTATTAAAAGGCACCTTATATCACAATCAGTGTAGCGACTTGCAACCTCTGTTATGAACGTTTATGTTTTGGGTTAATTAATTGTTTTACCATCAGTTGATCTGAATATATATTTTTCAATATAATACGAATAACGTAAAATAATATTCTCATTCGTGTATATCCTAGAAGTGGTTTATGTTTCAACACAAAACAATGTATCGAGTTGTATCACAATCATTTATTGATCGCCAACTGACTGACACAATTAGCGACTTACCTACCTACATTTTGGTGGATATTAATCCCATTCAACCGAAAGACGTTCACTGCTGGACATAGGTCTCTCCAAAAGATCTCCACGACGACCGGTCTTGCGCCATCCGCATATTAATGCTTACCATATATGTATAAAGTTCTTTGCCCAGAAACCATATTTATTACACAACAAAAAATTAATAAAACTAAATATTTGGAAGATTGATTTGTTTGGAAAGTTGATTTACTTGTGACATTAAAAGGCAGAAATGGCACTACGTTGTTTTTTTGCAGCAAATATTCATCATTTCGACATAGAATGAGGTAGAAAATCTTTCTGGCCTATAGGCAGACTTACACTAATCAAACCACGTAAGAAATAAAAATTTGCTTAGGATCTTTGTTATGGAAGAGAGAGGTACCTACAAATATAACGTCTTAAAGTATGTTTCGTTGCCCTAACGAAATAATGTCAAAAAATACAAATCTTGTGTATTGTCAAATAATAAGCAGAGATCGAACGAGGCGCATAAAACCCAATCAAGGAAAAAAAGTACAGACATGAGAAGAAATAAAAAGAACACTTAAAAGTTATTCGGATGCATGTTAAGATCAATTCATCTGAGGAAAAGATTTGCAAGGATCGATGAAAGTAGTTTCCATTCATTTTGATAACTTGATAGAAATTTTTTGAATAGCTAGTTGACTGTTATGAAAGGCAGGCAATAGCCAGAACATTTTAAAAGAGAAATTAGGTTTATAAAATATGACTATACATAAATTTTTTGACAAAAAAAAAATTCATTGTATTATTATAATATAACCTTTCTTTCATCGCTCAGCAAAAGAATATGTCCTCGCAAAGAACTTGGTAATGCGTAGTAAAAAGCGTAACTATGTTCACCGCCATCAAAGGCCTACTCAAAGAGGTTTTTCTTAAAAATGAAATTTATTGAAGAGAACTCTTTCAGTTGATGAATGAGCCATTTTTAGAAATTATTTCTCAAAGGATTCAAGAAAATTGTTGCTCCTGGTAAAATATTTTGATGCTTATTGATTTTTTTTTTCAATAAATGTGGTTTTTCTGTTGAATTTTGCTTTAGAAGTATCCCATTTAGATCTATTTCTGGCGCTTACAATCAATGCTCATAATGAACTACACGTAGATTTTATATGAATTTGCAAATTCGTAGCATAAAAAGATATGAAAATGTCATTGACGTTAAATAAATTAAATTTAAATTTGATTCCTTAAAATAAATTATACTTTATATTTTTCTTATTTCAAATCCCTAATAATGAATTGAATATTGAATTAAAACATGAAGTTGTTATTTTAATTGACACCCTTTATGATAAAATAGTTTTGTTAATTGTGTATCATAAATATGTATTTATACTGAGTAGAAGATTTAATTTGACGAAATATACAAGATAGATAATCAGGGAAAGCTACTTTTACAGTTACAATTAAAATCATTAACCATTCTATGTTTAATTATCAATGTTTTTTTTAGTTAGTTCTAACTATGTATACCACACAAACAAAAGTTCCAATACTGATTTTAATGCATTTTCTTGTCTTCCATCTTTCCGATAATTGTATTTTCCAATGTCTCTAATGTGTATATCAGGGAACGATTTTATTACTAATAATAATAATCATCATCATCATCATCTTCCTACCCTTTTCCCATTTTTATTTGTGACCCCAACATGTCTTCCTCTTCCATTCCTCTCTATTTGTTGACATCTCCGCATTCACTCCTTTCCTAAGCATATCATCTTTCACAGTCCATCCACTTTTTCTCTGGTCTTCCCCTTCCCGATAATAATAATATTAACTTAAATTCAATGTTCAATTTAATTCTTTCATTTATATTGCTATATGAAAGTACTCTAGTTGTACTTGGTTCGTCGACAATGTTCTGCTTGTTTATTGTGTTTGAAAGGGTTTCACAAAAGCCCCGATGGCGATACACACAATGTTAGTTTAATGCGAACGCGAACGCCGCGCCTCCGCCATAGAATGTAAAGCGAATACACGTTGAATCAACTTTCACATTGTTACCTTTACTAAGTATCGCTAGGAGAACCCACAAACGTGATTAATCTTTGTTTACAATTTGCATAATTGATTTCCGATATAAAGATAAAAGTTTATTGTCTCAGGAGAATGAAGATAAATCTTATCAATATATTACATAAATAAAGACACAACTGTTTTTTTCCGCTTCATGTTTCTTAGAATATTGCAAAGGGTATAGGTTAATATTTTCTTATTTGCATTAGAAATATAATTACGTAATTAAAAAAACATTTAATAAGCGCTACGTTGCTCGTTAGTTAAGGTTCAACCTAGTCTACGTCTAGTTAACATAAAAAATTCTGGGATAATCATCCATAAGACGTCCCCACTGCTGGACGTAGGTCTCTCCCAATAAGGGAGGATTCCCATAATCACCACGCTTGGCAGGCGGGTTGGCGATCGCAGTACGGTGTTTTTGATACTAGGAGGATGCTGCCCATCCTCTGGTTTATATTCATGTTTCGCCTTTTACGATACTCACGGAAAGACACAGTGGGAACTATCTTAGCCGGCACCACAAGACCAATTTTTCAAATTATTATTTGATATCCTTTTTTTGTTGTCTAGTGGATGTAACCAGGGCAACGCTGGGTGAGATTACTAGTATAATTATAATTATGTGGTTCACTTTTGTGCTCACGTTTCATTCAAGTTTAAAAGTTATGTCGAAAATGATTTGAAAGTCTTTTTGTGGGAGAGATATTAAATAAATCTGATGATTTCTATATTAGCTTGATTGTTATAAAATCACATACGTGCTACATTTTTATATAAGTATCGTTAACAATAATTAAAATTTACTTATCGAATTTTTAAATATGTAGAATATTTTTAATGGCAACTTAAACAACATAAAATTTAGGTAGGTACGTGTTAAAAGGTAAATTGATGTCTCAACAATGCAGTAACATCTTTTTCATAACATAAAAACTTTTAAATGCTGTAACATAAAACGTATAATATTTATTATTACTAGTCCACAAATTGCTTCAAGCAATTTCTAATGGGGCTATTATAATAGAGCCGTATCGAATTGAAACTCGGGCTGCAATCCAACCTACAATCTATTGCTAATTGCTTTCGATCGCCGTGATTAAAATTAATGCAGTAGTTATAATTTTCTTAAAGTTTTGTAATATTTTCATTATTTTTAAATACGTAATTTAAATGTATTTTATACATACTAATACTTCTTAGTATTTTCATTTTTTACATTCCCTATCCTCAGACATGGATCTATTTAACTAGCAAGTAATGCTAATTTCACTCTTAATTCATATTTTCTTTACTATTTCATTCATTTTTTTTAAATTCCTTAAAAGCTCTTTGGAACAAATAAAACATTCCAATAATAATGTGCCGAGTACCCATAAAAATAAGACAATAGGAAAACAATGGAAAGCTGGCGTAAACGACAGGTTAGTGCTCAAGGGGTTAAAAAAAGAAACTATTAAAATTCACTATTAAATCTTCAGTTATTTTAACTCTTCGTTGAACTTCTTTTATCCTATTCATACTCACGTGTATTATCACGTACTTATGGTCATATAAGATAAAAATTTTTACTAATTTCCATTCAATTAAAAAAATTAGAAAATAGAGATTTATATTAATAAACTAGCCGTGTCCCCGCGGCTGTGCTCTCGTTTCACATATTCTTAACTGCGTTTAATTTTTTTATACAGAACCCTAATTCTTTTTGTACTAAGATAAAGTAAAAGTATTTTTCATAAATTCAAGCACTTACCCGTAAAACTGCCTTGAATCGGATTTTATTCACAATTTCATGAGTTTTAATTTTTTTACACGAAACTCTAATCATTTTCGAAAAATTAAAGCAACCTAAGTTACGCGGAATAACTTCAGCTATCTAACAAAAATAGTCCTGTCAAAATCAATTCGACCGTTCCGGAGATTACCCGGAACAGACAGACAAAAATTGTATTTTTGGTATTTGTATCATATATGCATTCATATCTATTTAGTACAAAAAATGTATTTCGACATTACAAACCGACACTTTAATTTATTTATTTATTAGTATAGATCATACTACCATGAATTAAATCATTTTCAAAATTAGAGTATCGTACATACCGTTATCGTTATTTGTGAATAGAAATATTTTGTTTTTTTTTCTTTATCTCGATGTATGTATTATTCATCGTATAAAAATTGCAAAGATCAAACGTGTCGATTTTGAAATTCTTTAACAACATAAATAAAAATAAAATAACAATCTTCAAACGAAATATTTAAAATTATAATCGCATATTATAAGAAATATATGTGGATGTTCGTTAGAAATATTTGTGGATGTTTGTTTGTTACAAAAATATATTTCTCTTTGAAAGTTGAGATGCTTTTAAATTTGATTAATAATTCCCATTTACCCAATAAAGTTTACGTAAGCACTTGTGCTAAATGTTAGTTCATGGTTCATAATCAATGTTAAAAATACCATGTATTCAATAGCAGAAGGGTGCTTGACGCGATTTTAGTTTGTCATGTAGCCGTCCTTATTTTTAATTCATGTGATAATAATCTTGCAATGTTTTATTATATATTATGTAATTTAGGTGGCATTTTACATGATATAGTCTAGTTATGATGCGCAAATGTAGTAAAGTGAAAATAACGACACGGAGCGTGAATTCTAAAATGTCCCAATTATTCCCGTTGTAGTTGTAATAGAAGGCCGCCATTTTATTACCGCCATTTATTGATAGTGTTCCTAACGTCTGACTTGGCTACATAGTCTGCTAGTACCTTTGCCTTTTCCTTAAAAAGGAATAAATGGAACAAAAAAAAATCAATAGCAGAATGTCTATTCATTTCGAATTTCAATACACTATTTTTACATATATGATTGAAAATATTTTTTAAATACAATTATTATTCATTTGTTTAATCTCCTAATTCATTTCTATTAAATTAATTATGTTTAACAATATCTCATAATTTTAAGGAACGCTTTTTGTTGATAAAAATCGGTTTATTAGTTTCCGAGTTTATCGATTACAAACATACAAATATTTCCTCTTTCTTTAATATTAGTAGCTGTGTATTCGCGGCTCCACCCGCGTTTCATATGTTCTTCAGTGCAATAATATAGTTTGTAAATAATCATTGGAAAGTAATGTTTTGATGGTGCTGTCCATTGAATCGTATTTTGTTCACGATTTTACGAGTTTTAATTTTTGTACACGGAACCCTAACTATTTTGTAAAAATAAAAATAGCCTAAATACACGGAGTAACATTAGCTATCTTCCAGAAAAAGTCGTGTCAAAATCAGTCAAGCCGTTACGGAGATTAGCCGGAACATACAGACAGTCAGACCGTATATACATTCAGTAGTCTAGATACATAGTCTAGATGTTGTTTTTGATAATCTCAGCGGAACGGCTAAATACTGCATGCATGATGTGAAATTATTCAATAAAATTATCAGGTAAATATTTACCGGAAAAAAACTCGATCGACTTACTAACTAGTGTGTCTATGTACAATGATTTGAAGTAGATGGAATTATAGAAGGATTACAGGTTGACTTACTCTTTTACTTAAGATTAATGAAAATGCAACGCGTGCATTTGTTGTGCAACAGTGAGCCGTGACCCGGTTTGTGTCGCATTGCGTAGGTCAGTCATGAACGCCATGCCACTACGGGATACTTTCACTTTAATGCACCATTTCACTTTCACTTCAATTTGATTCTGATACTAAGCAATTTTGTCTATTTAGCACTGTTTCATATTGCAAAAAAAAGAAACGCTTTTATATATTTACCCGTTTTGCACATACCAATAGTGCAGTGGTAATCAATCACGCAATGGATGGATTAAAGGTGATAGATGCAAATGGTGTGTTTGTATGACAAATGTTCGTTGGTACATTTGGAGGAATATAGCATCTCCGATGGAGATGATACATTATATATATATATATATATATATATATATATATATATATATATATATATATAATGTAATAAGATACATATTTATCTGAACAATATGTTTATATGTATGTAAATAATATTGCATATATTATTACTAATTATTTATTATTAACTAATTAACAACTTAGAATCATTTACTTGATTTCTTTAATCGTGAGAATACGTACGGTAAAATATGTATTATTACATACATTCATTTCATTAGCTTAAGAAAATGAAGTCTAGTTCAAAGACAATATAACTCACGGAATGACTCATAACTTTCTCCCTGCTCGTTACGAACAAATGTAAAGTTTTAATTAAGGTTTTAAATACTTTCCATCAATATAAAACCGTGTTTTAGAGTTCGCTGATTCAACTTTATGTTTTAATTAATGTAAGGACAAAGTTTACGGACACATTGTTATTCTAAATCGATAAAATATTTACATATTGAATATTACGGGTCAGCGCGCGAAGGTTATTAATTATTTCTTGACGTTAAGACAACTTTATCAAACAGTTTAATTTATATCTTTATCAAAACCAGAAAGTTTATTTAAAGCTTTTTATATACTTTATACTTGGAAATCGAGTTTATTCTGATATAAAAAATAAATCAGACACGTTAATTAAACTTAAATAACGTAACTGAAAAGTTGTTCCCGGCCAGCGTCGCTGCAGAGTCCATCTATGGCAGGTTGATATCTTACGTTCGTGTGAAAATAAATAATGTCTACAACAAAAAGACTTAAGTCCACAGCGATAATATTAGGGTAAAATCAACTACAGAATTTCAAAACGAATTACGTCGAATGATTTTCATCCGATGTATAATTGTCGCAATTAATGAGGGCATCGGAATGAAACCTATCGAGGTTTAGTTTATTGTGTAGGATAAACATAAATATACTTTAATAATAGTGAGGTCATATTGAAGTATATACTGTAGCTAAATAAACAATTCTCTTGAATGTACACAAACAGGTTGTTTGTCAATTTCCCGATGACGCAGCGTGCTGTCAAAGCTTAGTGTGCACATAAACAGTTGCGACAGCCGCGTGCCGCCGTCCTCACCCCAAACTTTTTGGGGGGTAAACACCCTATGACACCCGCAGCTGCCCCATTTTTCATGAGCGCTTACCATGTCGAAGACCCCCCTGACTGAAGTTTTCACAGTTTCATAGAAAATTTTGTGTTATGACAACAACGGTCAGCTGAGTCAACGTTTGCATTATAATATATTTTATAAGCATACATATAAGTATTCTTCAAAATAATAATTTTATTAGATATTTTGAAAGGTTTATTACACGCAATACGGTTTTGAGCCTTTGTTGTTGTTTTTATTTGAATAGAAATTATATTTTTATTGTTGCATGGAAAGTACATAGTATTAAGGGTTTCATTATAGTAAGCAGGCCATAAATTAAAGTGTTTTTATTTCGTATGTGATTCGATATAACTGGTTTGTCAATTAATGTTTTATTTGTAATAACTTGTTTTAAATCACTTTCATTAGTGTAATATATAATATTAATTTATTAAGTTTAAATTATGTAACATATATTTTACTATTGAATAGATATTAATTTTACTATATTTTATCATTGTATAATATAATTATCTTTTTATTCTAATTAAAACAACGAACTCTCTAATAACGCTAATTCTGATATAAAGAGTTCTTACATAACAAATATAATAATATTATATATCAATCAATATTAGTTCAATACAGTGAGTGGCAATCTAGTTTTTTATTTCGCTTTGTCAGCGCAATAACCGCTGCGGAGGTACTCCGCTGACTGGGCAATACTTGGCGTTTTCTTGCTGAGTCCAAAGTGAGTCAGCATGAGGTAGCACTGAACGCTGTGAGTCATGACTCAACGCAATTCTGGGATCGCCTGCCTTCAGCCGAAATAAGTGTATTACCGCTTTACGACTGACTGATTCCTTTTTAAAGAGCGCTGCTGCTCTCTATTATATCATTATCCAAAACTAATTTGTTGATTTTGTTTTTCCTCTTTTTATTTATTTGAGCGATTTATATTCTTACTTCTTTGGCACTTGTTTTGTTTATCCGTTTAATTATACTAAATGAATAAGCATTATTTCATTATTGTAATGACGATATGTAGTTCTTCTTTCTTTTTACAGTACTTAATCTATATTAACTTTATGTAACTATGAAATTTACGTAGATTTATTTAATATGTTTAATTTCTTTACTACATTTCTAAAAAAACTAAAACAAAAAAACTAAAGATTCCTGTGCGTAATTATTTTTAAATAATGTTGTTTAGAAATTCGACTTGTTACTTAAAATTTCAATAAACTCAAATACACCATTGTAAGTGGATACGCAATTATGTTTCAAACATAATTAAAAGTATTAAATACTTAGAAATAAAACTGTTTGCACTTTCTTTACTAGCTATGTAAAGTACGTTCTATGATACTTAAGTATTTACTCATTAATATCTTTACAAAGACCATTGAAGATAAGACGTTGACCCAAATTGGTTTTTAATGAGACCAAGCGTTCCCTCAATTTACCAGTAATCTATTCCGTCTTGGTCACGTTATGAAAATAATGATTTCCTCTTGTTATTCATTCGAGCGTAAATCAAAAACACGTAGCGAGAAGAAATCCTTTACTGTCGGGAGGTGAAGAAATTTTTTTTCTGGTTTCCATAAAGTTACTTATTCTTTCATCAAAATATTAATAAGGGTATACTAAAAAATTGTTGTTTTTTTGTAATTAAATTGGTACTTATTTGTTGCAGAGGATTGATCGAGAAACAACAAAAAGTCCAGCTACAACTGGAAGCAGAAAGAAATCAGCGGCTGTAAGGAGCAACGGTCAGATCTTAAATACTGAACCAGTGGCGTCTCTTACAGGTAATAAAATATGTTATAAATAACTCTAAATAAAAATATTCCATCCATTCAACCATTAGACGTCCACTGCTGGACGTAGTTATCCTCCAATAAGAGAGGGGATTGCCATAATCGCCACGCTTAGCAGGCGGGTAGGTAATCGCAGTCCCTTGGTTTATATGCCTTATTCGCATTTTACGAGACCCACGGCAAGATATATAATTAAAAGATTATAAATTTTATATTTATATACGCATCACCATAGAAAACTTTAACATAGATGGTTGTTTCTTACTACAAATATCATTGATATCAACAGATAACTTACTGTCTGTTTAAAACACTTTTGTAGCAGCCAATGAATTGAATACAGTAGTTTGATATTTTAATATTTACTAAAAATAACTGCATATTATAATAGAAATTATAATAAATACACGATTTATATTAATTGTACGTATTAAGCATAAAATGTATACTGTATTCTCATTTCGGCGAACGTCACAAGGACCCTATCGATCCTGTTATCCTGTTACTAGGTACAGATATCCACTTTGTTCGTATAATGAAAAGGATTTGATATATGTGACTTTTGTGTGCCGATTCCTCGAACGGTTGTTGAATTATAAACTACGATCGATTTACGTTCGGATGTCGTTTTCTTTTATAATCCCCACGCGGTCAATCGGTTGTCGGAACAACATCGTTTCTTATATTATTTAATAAAACGGCACATTATATATGATTTGTTTTTTTCGTTTATATCGAATACTTTATTTGGTTCTACAGAAAAACAGTATTATTTGCTTGTAAAAACGTTTAATGCCATCTGATTTCTGAGAACCGAATCGCTTCTCAAAAGAGATTTCAATAACTGATGATGACGTCATAAAAATGTTAGCTTATTTAGTGAAAACATATTTAATTATTGAGTTTCAGTATTTTTCCGAAGAAACCGTGGTATTCAAGAATTTATTATCGTTAATATCTTAAGCCTCTCGCCTGAAATTGTAGTTATTTAGTTCTCGCATTGAGAGCCGGAAAATATATGTAAAATAAAGTGATGTTTTAAGATATACTTAAATTCAAAAATATCACTGGCTCGGTGGCGCAGTTGTATTACGGTGCGACTGCCGTTTTGGGGTCTCGGGTTCGATCCCCGGGTCGGGTCAAGTGGTATTGGGTTTTTTCTACTCAGTATCATCCCGGAGTTTGGAATTTTTGCCCGATATGGCGACAGGCTCGCCCCCTGTCACATCTGGGACGGAGCTAAGCTCGGCGAAATGTGGGTGATGTAGTTCGCTATTTCACCTCTGCCTAACCCTTCGGGGATAACAGGCGTGAGCTTATGTTATATGTTATGTTATGTAAAAAAAAATTAAAATTTATGAGATTGTGAATAAAATACTATTTAATGAACAACGCAATCAAAACACTATTCTCTAATGGTTATTTAAAAATACATATTACCCAGTGAAGAATAGAGAAAACGCGAGCGGAGCCGCGGGCACACAGCTAGTAATACATATAAAGTTTTACTTCTACAAACTTATATAAATACTTAACGATAACTTGTTTGGCATGAAGCCAAGTTAGAACATAAACGGAACTTGGAGAGAATGTTCAGTCTATAATTACAGTTATGTTAGTATTATGAAAGTTCTCCATGCTTTATTGTTATTAGGAACAGTTGTCACAAACAATTTTTTTTTGTAATTACAAAGTTATTACATTATTTTTATAAATTTCAGGGAATTCTTTAGACTGATAGTCTGGGTTTTATTTAAAAATTCTATATTATGATTTATTTTGATTATATATTGATTTTATTTAAAGGTAAAGATATAACTATGTAACTTAGGTAAATATGTAATATGTAACTTTAATTTTCAATTTTATTATCAATTCTAAATGTGATAATGCTCCAGTTATAAGTCAGAAGTATTTGTACGAGTAAGTAAGAAATCCTTCATTTATAATTATTAATTGGTCTTAAGTAAATCGAGTACGATTTTTAATAGACAATTTTGAAATAGATAATGTAAAGAATAATTTTTTCGTACATTTTTGACAGTAATATTCGATGAAAACAATCCAGTTAGTAATACTTCAAAACTAAACTAAACTAAATTGTGTAACGCTAAAATTGTTTGAACAGTTAAAATATCTTTAGAAGACGATCCAAAGTCGAAAAATGATTTCATTTTAATATATGAAAAAAAATCATAAGTAGATAATTTATAAGTAGACCCTTGAAGTGTGTCTGAACTTACATGTAATTGTGTATTTTATATGAATATACTTACTTACACATGGATTAAAGTAGGTGATATTAAATGTATGTTTTTCCAATACTTTAACGTTAATGGGTGAGATGGTCTGTGCTTGACCCGGTGACTGTGCCCGAGATGGAAGGCTTTTATTTTCACTGTAACAATTTAACATTCAATATAACTTCCTTAGTCCTTGTCTACGAGGCACATTTGTAGTGCACATTTGACTGCTTATAAAGTTTATTATTTAATGAAGGTTGTAAGAATCTTTACCTTAATCTTTAATGTTTATACGTAAGGTAGATTCATTTATTCTACATGAGTCTTGTAGACTATTGTATGTAGTCAACCTACATGAAATGAGGTTTGTCGATCAATAATTCCCTGTACCGTGTGAATAACACTTTATGTAGAGTAATATAATCAATATAATATATCACATTCATCCGAACGTGTTCTTCGGTTAGAAATGTTTTTAATATTCATTAGTGCCATCATTAGAAGTTTTCTAGTATGTTTGATATGTTTATTAATTTCTGATACAAATGAACCCTCGGTTCTTTTATAGATGTAATTATAGATTTCGTTAACGATTATTATACACACTTCACATTATTTAGTTCTCGAATGGCTACCACGCACCGGAAGCCGTAGCGTGGGTAGGCCCCTACAAGGTGGATCGACGACGTGGCGAAGATCATGGGAATCCGCTGGATGTGGGTGGGGCTAGGCCGGTTGTCGTGGAGATCTTTGGGGAGACCTATGACTAGCAATGGACCTCTTTCTGTTGAATAGATAGATGGAGTAGATGTCGAACTATGGAATCCAAATCCTAGAAGCCATTAGATTTCTTATATCTTTGTTAAGTAATAATTGTAAAAACTGCGGCCATGTTACCATGTTGTTTCAGAAATAAAACACTCTAAATTATAATATACGAGTATATTATTCATTAAAATATTCATATATTATAACTATTCTAGGTCTAATCCGACAGATCCAATTTCTACTGTTTATGCGTTATTATATTTGACTTTGAGTTGTCTGTGATTCAAGTAATCCATGTTAAAGCGAGTTACGCCTTAATAGAGAATGTTGAGAGCCGTAAGCTCTCGGGAAATTTGCTTAATGAACAAGCCCTTTTAACGTCAATATTATGTTCAGAAATAGGTATAATTATACAAATGTCCTTAAATATATTATTTAGATTATCATCATTTACAACTTTACGTCTCGAATTAATATTATCGTTGTAAACGGTATGTCATACAGATCAGTATTTTACGCTAGAATCTCCATGGCAAAGATCCGAATCAATAACAATAGAAAATTTAGCTCTTAAAAAATCGTGTAAAATTTTTCAGACATATTTAAATAGATTTTATGGATTCTTCAAATAGATTCTTCAAGAATTACATTTTGACGTATAAATTATTTTTGTTTCCAAACTTATTTAAATTTAAGAGATCGTCCTCACACATGATTTTTCTAAATGTTACATTAATTTATATTCTTAATTTAGATTTCTCTATGTTAGATTCTAATTGTTAGATATGAAAATAAATACGTTGTTTAATAACGATTTGCCTTAGAAAAAACTGCTTTAAAACCATTCGGTTTGTACATTAGTAACAGAGATTGTATTTAATTATATTTCTTTTATTGTATTGTATTGATTTAAATCTATTCAAATATATACAATTTTAGACTGTACGGGTTGTACAGTTTGTTTTTTTTTATCGCCTAGGTTATGTGTTTCTGTTTCTTTTCTAAACTAATTACTAAAGTTACTCAGTCAATCTTAATGAGCGCAAACCCGACCTAAACTCACGAGCTCTTTGTTCTCTCAAACTTTCTAAAAGTTCCAAACGTGTTTTTGTATCTGTTTTCTTAGTAAGTTAAGATTTACCTTTTGAGACTGAAATGAATGTTTTTAAAGAATCAAATTGGAGGCGGAATTCGCTTTTGTGTCAACCATAAATTTATCCTTTGAGTAAAATAATACCGTCCGTGATGAAGTCTGATAAAACGTGGTTTCATTTTGCACGGTATTGTGGCATCACCGAGCTGCCGACCGTTTTGCAAAGAGCAGGGGACCCACCCATTGGGCAGGATACACAGGTGCTCACATGCATATACTAACATTTTATAAAGTAGGTATTGAAAAGTACGCGTTCTTTGTACATTCCATAATATACATATGTAAGATATGTGAATCATATTAATTCTATGAATCACAATCGTTTTGAACGTGAACATAGAGCAGAATGTACACTCGTAAGGTTTTTTATGTAAATCCTGACCCAATATTATTTTTCATTTTACTATTATTTAGTAAGTTACTTGGTATTATATGATACTCTAATTTGGTTGTTCTATTATGAACGTATGAATTTAAATAAAGATATTTTGTTAACTAAATCCATTAGAAATCAGGCATAATTTGATTGCTAATCGAATTATGTTTAGAAATGTTTACAAAAAAATTCGGACGGGTATATTCAGTTTTACAAACATATTTCTGGACTGAATTTTTGGCAGTTTTGTTCTTTCCAAGTTATAGAAAATCTAAAATAGTATATTTGTAATGAATTCAGAACAGCTTATTTACATAATAAAGAAATAAAATTTCCTCCGGCTGCCGAGAACGACGCGACGGTTTGCATAATTTCGGTTGCTATTCAATGAGTTTTATATTAGCTTTCTAAAAAAAAAACTTGTGTTAACTTATTGGACGTGTTTTTAGTCTGTTATTTTTATTACGTAAACCTGTTTCTTCTAGACTTGTTTTATAGTCCATAACTCATAACTCTTACTCCACATTGTATCTTTTAAATATTTTTCATGTTTTTGATACGCAAAACCGATATTTTTCATCTGAATTAATAAATTTCTTATTTTCGTTGAATTAGCTCTATGTATGCCAGTTAAGTTTATATTGGCTTCGAGCTCGAAAGTTTTGAGCGTGGGTTCGGAACAAATATTTCTCGGATCGTTGAAACTTTGTTGGCATTGTTGTTCATCGCTCGAACTTCAGTCACTTTCGTTCGATGTTTTGCGACCCACTGTCGGCGTGGGATCAACTTTGGAATCTGAAACTAGTTAAATTTCCAAGGTTCGTAACAACTTCTGTCGGCGCGACGTGGTGTTAAGTTTACACTAAACAATATCGTTTTATAATATTATTGTTCTGTACTGTTTTAACTTTTTGATCAAGTTTTAAAGATCGTTTCAAATACTTACTCTTTACAAACATATAATACAATAATTTTCTAACGCTTTTTAAGACTTATTCCGTACATAACATATGCAAAACAAAACATCTATATGGATATACAATCAATACGGACACATATATACACATATACGGACAAAATACAATTAATTCCGTCAGCGACAATGCGTTGTATCAGTTAACGGAAATCGGATATTGGATAAGACCCCACCGCTCTCAGCGTGTTTAACCATCAATTTGGATTTTAATCGGTTTCAGCCAACGTGACGTGCTCGTGTCATGCGCACTACAATAATCGTTTAGAATTGTGGTAATTTCGGGAACGAATAATTTTAGTAATACGGCTCTTTTTTGATTCGAGCTCGTCAAAATTACTGCCCTTCATAAATAACGTACAATGCAAAAACTATGACGAGCAGTGATACTTGTGTATCTGTCAACAGTCACCGTCATCACGCCGGCCTGCATCTACCACGACTAAAGTCTGTAGATAGGTCTTTATATATAACTGCTGATAGCGGAACGCGACGCACTTTAACGTGTAATTATGACGGATTTTATATTACAAGTACGCAATATATTTTTGCAGTAATTACTTCCTATATTGTGTTACATTTTAAATATGCTAAGTATCACCGTAATCATTTTCATGTTTCCAACTCACTAGGACCTTTTTATTTCATGTTATTACACACTCCATCCACGCATTTCTTTTTGGCCTTCGTCTACTTTTCCAGCCTTCCACTTTCATATTTATTACTATTTTATTTACTTTGCGTCCTCTTTCTTCATAAAAAGTCTACGACAAACGATTCCCATTTAAATTTTCTACAACTAGCGCAATTTTCAAACTAATAAATTCATTTCTTATTTTATCCAGTCATGGGTGGTATGGTGTATACATCCATCTCAGCTACATGCAATTGTTTGTTATCCATCTTCTCACTAGCCCACCATTCTGATCCATACAATATTACAGGTCATATGCTGCCTTACTGCCTTGTTTATATATTCTAACTTGTATCCTATATATTACGGTTTTATTTTTATACGTAGGTATGTAGATCAATCTTCATGTATAGTACTGGAAACCTAATCAACATTCTGTGGTGATGGGAAGAGGGAGTGTTGCAAATTTTGCGCACCGACGCGAGGCCGGTCGCATCGCGCAGTTTGCATAACTTTGCATATTGAACGTTCGAATGCGTTCAGTTTGAAAGTAAATACATTATCTACTACTGTTTCTAATTACACATCAATGCCGTTACGCCTACGCACTTTTGAACTTATTCACTTCAGTAATAAGGGACATTCCATAACATAATCGATTGATGTCAAGTATAAAGGAAAATTAAAATATGAATATGAATGTTTAATTGATCCATCCGTTTAACCAAAAGACGTCCACAGCTGGACATAGGTCTAATCCAAAAATCTCCACGACACCCGGTCTTGCGCCTCCCGCATCCAGCTGTAATTAGATGCAAGAAATAATTGTAAATAATAGAAATTGTAATAATATCGCATATGCATCCGAATCCTCTAACATTATAGGGGATATAAATATACAGTAGTACCCCGCTTAGCGCGACCCCGTTACGCGCGGTTTCACTATAACGCGAATGTCAAATTTCGCGCTCAAATGCCTCGCATTACGCGAAAGAGTGCGTATAAACATAATGTAAAGACAATAGATGTATTTTTCCATAAAAAATAAGAGTATATATTGCATAAAGTGTTCTTAGAATTAAAGTGATTGATTAAAATGATTTGTATTTTTGTTGTATTAAATTTTGACTATGTTTAATCATAAACCTCTATATACGCGATTTTCAGTTAACGCGATTTTTTTCGGAACGTATCCCTCGCGTAAAGCGGGGTATTACTGTATAGAGGATATCAAGGAACAGTCTCAAACACAATTATTTGAATTCAAGCTTAACTTGCATTACATTAACATAAAATATTATTTGTCATTTAGTTTAGTAAAATATCTAAAAAATCAATTATCAAGAGTATTGGTGATTAAGCATTTTATAATCTTTGCCTATCTGACTACAGACCTCAACTTGACGTGTAAAACATTAACAAGTACTAATAACACGAGAAATAAGAATAGGCATGCCATTTATGAAAGGCTTATTATATATGTGAAATAATTATTGGAAACTTACATTAACATTTGGACTTGAGCTGTTTAAATAATATAATATCATGTGGATATTTGATCAATAATTATATCCCTCGCCTGCTGCCCTAAAAAAGAAATAAAATTTGCATGCCAATGTAACTGTTCGTAACACGCGAACTACAGCCGCCCTCTCTCCTAGGGCAACTGTTTAAAGGGGAAAACTGGGAAATTATGTTGGTTCACGAGGGGTGTACACGAATGCGTGTAAGAATGCATTGTCACCATAGACATTAATAACAGTTTCACGGCAATTAGCGGGAATTGAGAATGATAGATCCATTTTATAATTGAAAATAACATATAGATAAGTAGGTATTCTTATGTAAATAGGTATATAAAAGATTTTAAATTGATTAAATATAAAATAAAAAATGAATTCGTTTTAAATATAGAATTGTTATAATTAATTATTTCACAATAGTTGTTATATAAAAAACAGTACTATAAATAATGGTTGACGTCCAGCTCGCCGCCAGACGGGAAAGTTCCCAGAAAGCTGGCCACATTTTCATGTAATGAAATCAACAAATATTTATGTATTTGATATAGAAGAAATAAATAAAAAATTACTAATTTATTTTATACTGGTTACCGCATACGACTTTGATCGTATATTTGACGATGTATTTGAGTTTAAAGATTTTAATTAGCTCGTTGTTATGTAACCTAGATTATTTTTCGTGTTCACAATATTTTTTTTAAATACTTTATTATAGGTTCACCACTTTGATCATAATGACATCTTACATTAAGTGACGATGCGATTCAACGTGCTAAACACGCTAACCTTAAAGATTCTGGTTCTCAAATGATGGAGCCTGAAGACAGCAATAGGAATTTTGCGGCTTGTACGAATAGTAGTTGGACCGACAGGCATTATTAGAAATGCTCTAATACAATGCACTAACTGATTTTATGTATTTATAAATTTAAAACACTAAAATAAAATTATAATACATATTGCGTCTTTATTGCTATTGGTCATAAATTATGTCTATTTTTACTTTTATCTATTTGAATTGAAAAAATATAAAAGATTAAATATTTATGACTAAATTATTGTAGGAATGGTAATATTCTTAGATATTGAGAGATAACATTGTTTTTATTTAATAAATTTGGCGCCAGGCATTGATAATTGCTGATTATGGACTTAGATAATAGATTATTATCAATATCTTATAAAGATACAAAGCGTATATATTATGAAATTCTTCCGCGGCCGAATGCGTTTTACATGAAAATTATAAAAATAGACTTCTAGGTCAATACAAAAGTTAACTTTTTTTTAATAATAGCTCGGCAAAATAATGTTACTGTGCCTGATGGTAAGTATAAAACAATCCAAAAACACCGACGACTACCGAAAGATCACCAATCGATCGCTGCTATGCCGGCCTGCAGAAATGTCTTTTCACATTCCATTTGAATTATCCAATATTGTAGGAAGGAGGAAACACAGTGGCCCTGAGAATGCTCCACAGTTTTATGGTACAGCAGAAGTCAGCTGAGGCTAACTTTTTGGTTTGTGCCGCGATAACCGTATAACCGTGGTTCCGAAGCCCAGCGCGTGTGGTCCTGTTGTAGAAAGGAGAGATATATTTATTATTCTCCGTATCATTCATTTATAATGCGAATAGCTCGTCTCCGTAATCTATCCAGGGTATCGACGAGGTATTTTACCGGATCATCCCAGAGATAAGTAATCCATAGACGGCCGAACTTTTGTCTTGTAAAGAAGGTACAGTTGAACGGGCGAGAAAAATCGTTGATACCTCTGATGGTACTCTTGAATTGAGATCTCTGCGAATATTCATGCCCAGGATATTAAGAGTATCACTCATTGTAAGTGGGACGCTCTGACGAGTGGGGATTGGGAAGAACTGGGATTTTTTGCTCGTAAACGTGCATTCTTGAGTTTTCTTGAACTCAAATAAGTTACTTGCTTCCCATGGAGATATACGTCGCAAAGATTGGTTAAGTTCAATGAGAAGTTCCACTCATCCCTTTTCTGTTTGTTCACGTCTGCAAGAAGGGTTAGTGAAATATTACCCATGAATAATACTGTCATTTGCATAACAATGAGCATAGCGCAAAGGTAGCATGCCATTAATATGCAGGAGAAACAGCGTGTGGGCAAGCACAAAGCCTTGTAGAACTCCAGAATTTACTGATAAAAGCTGCGAATCGTATTCATCAACAACAATTCTGCGCCTATGCAGAAAGACAGAGATCTATGTGCACAAGCTGCAAGGAAGTCCAGACACTGCAAGTTTGGGGAGACAGTGCCAAAACCTATTGAAAACCTTGGTTACGAGTATGTCGAGACTAATTGCTAGAACCTCGATTACGGTGTAAACCATATTTTAACATAAAATTAATTTTTAAAATAACCCAAAATAAATCCTCATAAGTTGGACGAAAAGTTGCGGTCTAAAGTAAGTAATGGAAGATATGTTAATTATTAACAATAACTCAATACAAGGAACTCGGTTTCCCGCCAAACAGGTGAAGGAAGGAACCGTTAGGTTTATAGTCAGTGAGAAAGCGACGTAACCTAACATTCGCAGCCCGGATCTTATGTCCCCACGTAAAAAAAACTGAATACATTTATTTACACATAAAATGAATTTAAAATGATTACGTATAAAGTTAATCACAACTTAGGTGTATGTTTTACATGAGTTCAAAGTATTAACAGTGACAGTTTTGAATGATAAAGCGACAAAATTATACGTTTATAATACGTGGAAACACTTATCGAAACGATATCTAATATATATGGATAAGGAAATCTTATTTATTGCGAAATTATGTTACGATCACGTTCTTATTCATTGGAGTGTCGTATGATATTATTTTATCTTTACAAATTGTAGAGTGTACCATCAACTTCTGATCACAAAGTACTGAGTTTGTATATATAAAAAATTATATTGTATAAATTATTCACTGCATTATATTTTTTAATATTTAATTTAATTAAAAAAAATTGGCGGTTTCGTTCGCTATTTTGTCTTTATAATTTCTTTGAAGTATATTACCTAACGTTACAAAGTTAAATATTATTGTAAAACATGGTAAAATAAAGTATGAATATATAAGGAAATTGAGTGAGAAAGTAACGGACAGATGGACAGCTTTACTTATTATATAACATGTAAAAAAACCATACTGCAAACTGCATATCACAGACTTGAGAATTCTAAACTACAAATCTTTAATAAAGAATATTACAATGTTACGTATAAATAGTTATAAATGTTTCCAAAGTTAAACTTAATGATAATGTAAGTCGTATATTCACGATCTTATAAACGACCAAACATCCAAGCAGACAATCAAATAATAATAATAATAATAAAATACATAATGCAACGGTTCTGACTAAGCGTGAGAAGTTGCTTTGTTTTGATATTTAAAAGGAATAGCACCGTGATGAAGTACACAAACGCACGACAGCCGTATCCGGCCCACAATTACGTGAAGGTCAGTGACACGCGACTAGCGACACGCGGCTGGGGGGAGGGGCCGTGGGGGGTCGGGCGACCGTGCGCGTGAATCACATCCAGTTAATTAGAAGAAAAGCGACCGGTTGTGGAGCCTTTATGTTTTCTACGGTTGGAGGCCGATCTTGTTTATTTGTTATGCGTTGTTGCGTGATGGAATGTGTTTTACTTCTGCAACACGTGGGGATTTATACAGGATTATGTTTACATAAAACAATAAATATAAAACATGGTTTAATTCCTAAGTAAGTCATACAGTACAATAGATAAATTATATTGAAAGCAATATCTCAATTGAACTAAGACATTCTAGCATTACCAAATAACGTGTTCTGCTTATTATTCAAAAACTAGTTGCTCTCCGCGATTTTACCCGCGTAGTTCCTATTACCGTGGAATTTTTAGAATAAAAACTATCTCACTTCCTGGATTTCAAACTATTTCCATACCAAATTTCATCCAAATCGGCCCAGTAGTTTTTAAGTTTGTTCTTTACATACAGAAATACAAATCTTTCCTTTTTGTAATATTATTGAAGAAGTGTGTAGATAACAATTTCATAGAACTATGATACTCGTAAATATAATTATGTATGAATATTTTCTTACAATTATATAATGACTAGACAAATCGATTGATCTAATGACGCATTATTTTCTACATAACGGACAAAGCGATCTATTTGAAAGTCATGGTTGTAACATAACAATAACTACTTTAGTTATGATTAGTGTTGAATAAAATAGTTCTGAAGTGTATAAACAGATGGCGCTGTTTGCACAATATTATTCACTTTGTGTATTCTAAGCTCGTCTTTTTTTACTCGAACAATAGAAACGATTTGTTTATATTTTTATACGTAGATTTTCTATGTTGCGTAATGGTTATATCCATTACGCTATGGGTTTTATACAAAACAACGGAGAATTCTTTGTTCTTGTTTTCAATGATTTCTGGTATTTCTTTCAGGTTTCATTTTTCGCACAAATTTCAAAACGTTTTTGAAATAAACATAACCGTGAACAGTTGTTTATTATTAAAGTATCTCTATAATCTATATCTTTATCCTGTTGCGTAATACTGTGAAATATGACACGGCAAACAGCAATTGATCAATATCAGAAAAAAAAAAAATTTGGAAAATTTAAAGCACCAAAGGAATAATAATATTCGTTGCTTGGAAACATTTGCTTATTGTATAAGCTCAATTATGAGAAATACTCAAATAAATAGAAGAAACTAAATAGCAGTTATTTTTACAAAAAAAAACTATAATATGCAAAATTAAAGAGAACAAAATATATGACTTCTCTAAACAAAAGATAAGAGTATTTCAACTGTTTGTATCAAATCTATGTTGCTGATAACAATATTGTCATTAAAGATAAAATGTACATTATCGTTTTGATAACAAAAAAGTTGATTTGAGTGTAATAAAAGTAGATACGTTTAACGTAAGGTGTGTATTTCTTTAATATGACAAATTTCAGGGAATTATTGCAGTGCCTTTTACTAGAAATGTTAATGTATGATATGAGAAATGTACTTTAAAAATATCGTAAGGTCTGAAAGGAATCTCTAAGAATTGTACGAATTAATTGAGGATTGGAACGACGTTGGCTTATTGTTTTCATTATATGGCTTATTCACGATCGCGACGACAAATCAAGTAACACAATGGAGATCAAGTTATTGGCCAAAGAATATATCGTAATAGTCATTATTGTGCAGTATATTAGTTTAACAGATTTACAGTTTCGTGAGCCACATTTGAGTGTTATTTTCTTGTTTCGGCTTAACATAGCATCATCTATAGTCTGTACAAAAATACAAGAGTAATTTGGTGAACAAAAATGGCCGACGAGTAACCAAAGACAATGTATAGTGCTGGGAAATCATACAATGACCAATTGAGTACTTCGCATAACTCATGGATGTCAGATAATGAAATAGTTCCTATTACGAAATGTATTATCTTTATAATTAATTTTTTTACCATAAGTTATGAAGTAATGAACAAAATAAGCTTTTTAAATTTTATTATCGCCTTGTTTGACAATATTACCTATCTTTTTCTATAGCATGGTATCTTCATAAGTGTAAAGAGTACGAATTTTAGCTGTTCCGTCTATGTATTATTAATCTGAGGTAGATTACATAAAAAGAAAAAATGTCGGTTTTTTTTATATTTTACAAGTAAATGTTTACATAAATTTCACCAGATTTTTGACGTTATAGGATTTAGTAAGGTCAAAAAAAGGTCAAACGCATTTCTTACAGAATCATAATTCATCATCATATCAGCAATCATAATTCTTTTTGGAATTTTAATAGCCAGAAATGATTAGCAACCCTTCATCGAAATGGTTTTTCAAAAAGCTAACTCTAAAAAGCGAACAATGCATTATCTAAAACACAGTAAATAGTTTTGATAATAAACACTTATTATAAATATGAACTTGATATGAAAAGTTCATGTATTTCTTCTTCTTCTTCTTAGTTAATGGCAATCTGTGTGTACACACAATTTGTGCCAATGTCATGTAGGTAAGATTTTCAATCTTGTATCAGCGTTACCAAGCTCCAACAGAACGGTGGCCTATCCTGCTCGAACTTTCCATGGAGCTTTGTCGGCACCTCAGAATGTATGCTACGCGTTGTCTTCTATAATAAACTTAACTTGAACACAAGTTAACTAAACTATTTCACACAAACGCCACCAAGATTACATGATATAGAGTCAAGTACACAAGTTTTTAATGAATTAAAGAAAACAATTGCTACATGTCAGACTGAGATCCCGCCAAAAAAACCGTTCATGTATTTCATCTTTTAAATTGATTCATTTACCTAATGGCCATGGCGCTGTTTAGTCTGTGGTCCCAAATTTAGAAATTTATTTAAATATTGTGTTTTAATGGTTAATTTAAACTATTTTAGTCTTAAAGTATATATACTTTGGGTGATTCGTAATTGGATCAAGACATGTAAACATGATTACATAGTGTGTTTGAGTGCAAAAATCGTGATATTGTGAAAAGTGCTGTTTGTTTACTAAATTGATTTTGTATTTTTGGACAGGGTATAAACTTTTTATCGTCGATAGTTAAAATCAAATGAAGTTGTAGTCAAAAGATATCGTACAGAAAACGAGCGTGTTATTGTTCTAGCGATCTAAATTTCTATGAGTAGTTTCAAATAGGGTTCCAATGCTATCCGAAAACGGCTAGTAATTTTTATATTTATTACGGGTAGCAGCTCAAGCCGAGGTTCGTGCTATTTTGATGCCCTAGTGCTGGCTACCATTCCTAGGCTGAGGGTCTTAAGCGCTCGCCTCAATGTTCGGTGAAGCTGTTAAGGCTGTTAAGACTTCAAACTCTGCTAGTATAAGTCAGTAAGAATTAATACCTTTGGTTAATTGGTACTATAAATAAATATAAAAGACTCATTCGCAAAAAAAATGCGCTTATAAGAACAATAGAAGGGAAATTTTAAACCGTGAAGAGTGGCGGGCGCACCTGCTTAGGCATAATAATATCGAAACGGGCTCGTCACGTCGACGTTACGTAAAGAACAATGGCCGGTTGAGAACGCGGCCGTGAACGAGACACGAATATTATGTACTTATACACTATTTATTTATTCACAGTATCGTTTTAGTTTTTATACAATATCGGTGTGGAGAATCGCAAATGCCTGGCAATACCGTTTCCGTCCTCGGTACGTACTTACTTACACATAAAAACCAATGTGCTTGTACATATTATGGATTTATATGTATTACCAAAGACTATATAAAATAATGTTTCTATGGTATTACTTACCGTTTATAGTTAGAAAGGGAATATTAAATCTGTATGAATGATCTTTGAAATTTCATACCATTTCTACTTATTGTGTCACGATACAAGAGGCTGATTGTTTTGATTGATTGATTCAACCGGATGACGTCCACTGCTGGACATAAGTCTCCCCCAAAATAAAGGTAATTGCCATAATCGCTACGCTTGGCAGGCGATTTGGCTATCAGATTGTTTACTTGTCATGTACTCTTGGTCAGGCCAGCCGCTGGGGCGATGCGGAGCATGTCACCCTATTCAGTGTCGTCCCGCAGAAAGTTGGCGGATGGTACCGTGGCTTTAGTAGGCATTCCTGGCGCTTCACGTTAGGCGAGTACCACATACCACCTGGCAACTATAATCCGGGAGATTGTACTTCCGGATTAGGATGCGTAAAAGCATTTCCCACGTAAAAAAAAAACAAAAAAAGGCGGCTTGGCGATCGCAGTAATTGTTTGAGGTTCTCAGAGGATGATACTGCCCATCCCTTGGTTTATCCCTTAGTCGCCTCTTACGACACCCACGGGAAAATATGGGGTGATACTATCCTTAGCCACACGGCTGGATATTTGCTTTCACTAAATGAATAAGCAAATTGAGAAAAATACTGTATTGTATTATATATAAGTACCATATGAAAAATATGTAACATAATATTTTGATCTTTTCTATTAAGAATATCCCAGTACAATGGTAATATGTGTATGAGTTGTAATATATATAATTTTTTTTTAAATTATGTATTATAGGTAACCTATTAATTTTAACATCCTAATGAAGATGACGAATTCCTGTTAATTCTTATTATAAAGCAACATTACAGAATGTTATTCCAGAATAGAATCACAACTTCATTGCAGGGCTTTTTTCATTTTTGGAAAAGCAAAGATGATTTACAATATGTTTATGGTAGCAATAAAATTTCGGTGAAATTTGTCAAAAATATGGTCTTCGCTGTCTTCTTCTTTAAACACAAACCCTATAAAATCCAGAAGAAAGAATCTTATTAACAAAAAATCTGTAAGCTAGCAAAAATGAAGTAACTTACATTGTTGTTCTAAATATAATGCTTATTCAAACAAAAACATGTTGATAAAGGAGTTTTTTTTTTTTGTTAAGGTTAGCAAGACGAAAATGAAATTTATTTCCCTTGAACAATAAAGTATTAAATCAGTTTCAATAGTCATGCCATCACGTATCTGGTTTCTGTTATGTGCACAGAGTTTTATATAATTATATTCTACATATTTACGTTCAATTATTATAATTATGTAGGTATTATATTTTAATGCCACTGGTTTATGTGTGTTGGCATACAATAATGAGCCTTGTGTCGAATAATTCAAATATCTAAGCGATCTGGGTCACAACAATAAATGATTGTAACTTGATACATGTATGTGGGGCAATAGTAATAAAAACACTTTATATAAATTACACTATTTAAGTATAATTAGAACTTTTTATTTATTTTACTTGCAATTTTACGGAAGAAAAACTAGCAATAAATATCTGTTCTTAAAATACAGAATCATTATTTTCTATGAAGAGTTTTATAATATTAACAATTTAATATAACAATTTAATATCATTTAACTCTTAATAGTGTTGCCAAATCCGGTTTCTAAAAATATTCTATTCTTTATTCTTATTGCATACAATGCGTCGCCGCACCGAGCTAAACGAAATCCTTTGCGCACTTGGCTCAATGCTTCGTTATTATGTGTACTTTCACCCCGACTTACCGTTACTTGAACTACTGAATTTTATCAGTCTCTTTTACGAACAACTAAGATTCTGATTCCTCTAATTTCCTACAATATACATAATTCTTCATAACTGCATCGAAGCTATTTACTACTATGGTAAATATAAATACTGTATGGTAATTTATCAAGTACCGTTAATATAATTTACTCTTGTTTAATTACTTTTTATATGTAATTAATAATGAAATTGATTATTATTAATTATACTTTAAACTGTGATAATTCTATATCAATACTAATAAATACAACTGAAGCGTCTGTTTGTGATATCAAATCAATACAAAATTACTAAGTACATATGAATTTATATACGATAACTATACCAAAAATACAATATTGAAAGTTTTATCTGTCTGTCTGTTTGCTCCGGGTAATCTCTGGAACTCAACTTTTTTGGTAGACAGCTGAAGTTGCTCCGCGTAACTTAGGGTATTTTTGATTTTGCAAAATAATTAGGGTTCCGCGTTAAAAGATTAAAACTCATAAAAAATTAATAAAATCCGTTTTAATACAGTTTTAATGGCAGGTATTTGAATATGTAAAAAATATCTTCGCTTAATGTTAGTAACAAAAAAAAATATGGAAAATAATTAGGGTTCCGTATAAAAAACTTAAAAACTATATCACGCCGTGAAAATTTACATGATTACGTTTATAACGATGTTATTTTATATAATATAGAAAGACAAATTTTAGTAAGAAACTATTATGGTAATAAATAAAGGTAATATTTTTTCATATAAAAATAATTACAGACAAAGTAAACATATTTTTCTAGTAATGCCAATATAAATGAAATAATATATACATATTAAAGGTGCTTCAATTGTTTGAAAAGGACGAAAATATTTACAGGAACCGTCATTTTCTGTCGTTTATGATCCGCTTATTACGTATTGTTATTTTTGTCAGTAAAATATTCTGTAAAAGTATTATTCTTATTCAAGTAGATTTATAAAACAAAACTGAAGAAGAAATGAAGGTTTCTTCTTTTTGAATTATCTGTATTATTTAAAGTGTTTGGTGCGGCTGATACAATAATATGCATTCTATCAAACAATGTACATTCTAAAAAGCACTGCCATCATCCTAATACTTCACATTAAATATTATAAAGTCGATGTAACAACCAATAAAGCATAAAGCAAGATATTGGGTATCTAATCTATAAACATTTGATTATATTAATCGAATAGCTTATGCTCACGAATTTCATTTTAAACATGATAAACCGCTAAATAAAAAGAGTGAAAATATATTACAATAATTTAAGACCGCCTCATTCTACGTAACCAGTGAAATCAGAACACAATGTTTATTTGAATAAGAAATACGTAAATTAGAATTATCTACATGTTTTTGTTACATCGTATATTATTCAAATCACGAGTATTCACAAGACCACCAGAGGTCGTGTATTTTTCACATGTTGACGCAAATGCATTCTTTACACAATTACCACCGATGGCCGTGGTCTCGCCGTTACTAGTTTTATTTGCTCTGATGCTACAAGAACCGGTTTACAAAAAAAAAAAACAACCGGTATCCATAATATACGAAGCGGTTGTGGGTCTACCTAGATAATTATCCACATATAGGCATCTCTTTCTAAACGTAAACAGGAAGATTCATGGTGTCCTTAAAGGGAATTTTACTGTCGAAGTTTAATCGGTTCCTAAAAAAATTTAACTCTAGTCATTTCAAAGAAACTTTCGTGATATTCATCTGTTTATGTATTTATTACAATTTTTTATTCTTAGTAATTATCGAGGATATAGTTACACATTCTAATTAAAATGAAATACCTTTGTAATAACTACAAACACATCTTTATTAATTTGTTAGTCTTCCTCTTTTAGTACACCTCACAGTAGTTTGTAATTTAAATATTATATCAAAAACTCATCATTACCAAAAATATAATACATTTAAAAAACGTGTTTTCCATCATCGCTAACCTCTGCAAACAATCAATTTATTACAAACATGTTTAATTCCAACGTCGACGCGTGGGTCAAATTGAGAATAGTTTCCAAGATGGTGGTGTAGTTACGTCATTTACGTACGCTGCGCGAGCGCATTGAATTGATCGTTGCGCTGATTGCCGCTCATGGCCTTTGAGCAATGCCTAATTCATAGGATTTGATATTATTATGCAATACTTAAGAATCTTAATATGAATTTATAGTGTGACACTAGTGTTACCTAGTAAAAGCAGAGTTGTTTTATTTACTAATTAATTAACATTAATATATTTTGAAAGAAAGAAAAATATTAAGTGCTTATTTATCGGAATATTCCTTTTCAGTATTCAGATGTAAAATATATTAAATAGCATATTGATGTCAAGAGTGGAATATCTTATCCTAATACATTTTTTTTAATTCTTTTAAGAATTAAAAATCACACTTCCCTATAATTTAATATGTATCTTGTATACACAATTTTAGGTAAAGGTTATTTTAGTCGTTTTAAAAAATCATCAACTTCTTAGATCCTTATAGTTTTATCCCTATAATATTATAATTGTAAATGTTTGTTCATAAATGAATTGTTGTTAATAAATAGCTCTCAAACAATTGGACCGATTTAAATGTGATTTAGTATAAATATAGTCTCTTAGTTTGACTGTTAATGCGTTTATATGTTTACATGATTATTTTTTCAATGTTATTTGTTTACCTATTAGTTAGATTAGATATATTTATAGGTAACAAGAAACTAGTTCTTCTGCTTGCATAACGCGATAGTGGTTACGTTTGTGGCGACTTAATTTACTATTTATTATCCACATAACTTTTGCTGTGTACTATTTAAGGTAAAAAAGTATTTATTAAAAAAATAATAATTTAAATCAGTGGTACACAAATTATAAACAAACTAACGGAGGGGAGATAGATACAGATGCAAAATAATATTAAAATTAGTTTTTTTCTTTGCATTATTATGAGAAACATACAAAACCAATACGATCCAGTGGATTTAAAGATTAGCTCAAATAAATATAAACAGTTACTTCTTCATACATATTATTATATAGATTATAGACTGAAAATAATAATTATTTTGTAGTTTTCTCTGATGAAGCATCGGCTTTAGCTATTACGGAATTATGATAGGAACATTAGCACCTAATTTAAGATATTTTATACTACTTTGCTTTTAAGTAAGTTTTGTAGTGTTTTGACTAACGTGGTGTAAAAACATACATATTAGTTTTCAATATAAATTTAATTAAGTAGACGCCACAATATTATTTAAACGTCAAACAAATGTGTTCATTTTTATGTTCATTAAATACATGGTGTTGATAATGTGGTGGTGGACTTTTACTCAGATGAACGGTCATGACGTTTTTAAATAGGTTCTATAAAAATGGTCCACTGCCACGACTAAGACAGGATAGGGGTAATTAGGTCACGGAGATATATGTTGCAGGAAAATGTTGGAAGGGTACACTCGACGCAAAATGGCGGCTGCGGCACGCGCAGTTATGGCCGCCGGCCTTGGGTCGTACTCGCAATCAACTCATTATTCAATCTCTTGTCGCGAATTGGTCCGAGGTCTGACGGCCGTTGACCCCAACGTTCCATTCGTTCTAGTAATCGGCTTATAGATAAAGTTACATTCCATAAAAGTTATATTTATCGATAATTGCGTAAGAGGTAGTTTTATATGATGTCTATTATTTAAGTTAACGCTATCGATTTTATCCCATGCTATCTCGTTCGTATAATACGTATTTGTAAGACGTTTCATAATCTTGGCAAAGTGATTATATTAAAATAGATTCATAATTAATAAGCGTTTAATACATCAGCTAAAAGTATTCACAGTTATGATACTTATTTCATTTTTTTAATACGCGACAAATAAGAAAATTTAGTTCCTATATTTAGTATTAATAATTATGTAAAGTCGACACAGTCCGTTATATCCTCACACAACAATGCCTATATTCACGTTACTCGCCTAATGAAAAATGTTTGTTTTCAACTTCACACAGTAGCTAGCTTGTGATTATGATTAATCTTAATAAGTAATTATAGAGCTATATTTTTTATTCAGTAAACACCAAGAGTGACATACATACATACAATACACTTAGAGTTTACAAAATATATTACAATAAATTTGTTTGTCTAAAATATTCAAATTATACAGATATAATTATTATAAGGAATCCGATATATATAAAGAATTTGAGTTGTAAATTGGTTTAAATATTTATGATATTTGACCTTGATTGAAAGCTCATTAGTCGTGCATATTCAAAACGAGTTGAGCTACGCACGGAACCGGCCGCGGTCATGCGCCCGCATGATTTATGCCTTTGCCTTTACAAAGACCGTGTTTTTTCCACTAGACCGGTTTCGCCCACCGTTCCCCCGCTTACTTTTTGTTGTGCTACCTGGATATGCCAGGGGAACAAAATATAGTGTCAGCTTTTTCGTCGTAATAATAATACTGAGCATACCTTTTGTAGCACATGCGGACGTGGGCACCGCCAGGAACGTGATGTGATGGCGTTGTGGCTTCATTATATTAATGGACTCGTCCGGATGAATACAAAGATGGGGCCTTTAAACTTTATCGCGTGTAGAATACGTGTTGGCAGTATATGTACCGTGAAATTAAGATTTATGAATACGATAGCAATCATGGATAATTCTCATAAATTAAATTATTAATTAAGGAATCAACGGGTTAAGTAGTTGTTAATTACTTTTCAGAATATGATTACAATATAAACAATATATGGCATGTTCTCTTTGTTTTCATTGATCAGATATGGTAGAAATGTTTCAGTCCGTAATAATATTCTAAACAAAAAATATTATTTGAGCTTAAAGGAAGAAGTATTAGTGAGCCCTACGAAATAAATACCTATGAATAATTTTCGTTTGTATGCACTTGTAATACTCGTATTTTAATATCTTTAAATTTTTTCTACGAATTATCTGAAGACAATTTGGAGAAATATGAAGGTATTTAAAGCAAAGTGAATGCCTTCGTAGTAAGCACATAGGTCATTTATAATATTAAAACATAAGGACAGACATATATGTGCTATAAAATTTCCTTGGACACCTCATACACTAACATACATACATACCTAACACATAATATTTTATAGGTAAATATGAATATTCCTATTATTTAGGTATTGTTATGGTCATTATTTAGTTACAATTAATGTTTAATATAGGTTAATTATATGCAAAGTTATCCTTATACTGGTTTCAATACGACGTTATGGTTGTAAATATTCCGACGACCTCAATTTGACATTGTCGGGTTCGACCGACCGCCCGGCCCGGCTTGCTCGCTTCGATCTTCGAATAGTTTTTGTTGCACTTTTTCTCGCCATAATTACCAGCCGCCATTTTATACAACCACCTGCCACGGTCGTTACCCATTTAGAAAAAGTCCCCTTTGGTAACAAAAGAGATTCCCAAAGTTATTCTTATTTATAATTACAACTCTCAAACCATTTCGAGCTTTTTTTTTCTGAGCAGCAAAAAATCTCCCTTTAATTCCTTGGCATTCTTCTAAATAAGAGGTCGTGTAGAATGTTACCTGTTTTTTTTTTTTTTTTCATGTAGATAAAAAAGTGTAAACAATTTATGTTTTTTTTTGTTTTGTATTATTTCTATCGGATTTACTATAATTCATATCATGTGGTGTTTCGCAAAAATGTGCAATTTTAAACATTGGACGAAAAGTTTACGATTTACGTCGTCGAAGGGAATTCAGTATTCAACACAAGACTATCAATCGTGAATATCGGAGCTACATCCAATTTGAAATTTAATTTTTCAAGTCAGGCTGTGATAAAATGAACTACTTAAGTTTAATCAATTACTAGTACAGTTGCATTCATAATTTCATCAAACTCAGGTTAGTTAGCTTGATAATTATTCTTTTTACTCTGATTATTTGAACCATTCGGTTTGTAATTATATTTTAAATAATGAAATCTTGTTAAAAGTCTTATAGGCCTAGTTATTTTTGACTTACTCATTAGTTTATTGTGTTTATTTTTCTTTTACCTGACTAGATTGTTGTTGACTTGAACACATTTAGAAATGGTCGTTAAATGTGATATAGATTCACTAATAATTAATGAGACTATTTGACCTTTATTTCTGTCTGACTTTATCCTCTCGTGTTACCTACTCATGTTACTACTTTTCATTCCGATGTTTAATAAAACCTCAAACATGATTATCTTTGCGGATTGACGTTTTGATAAAAAAGTTGTTTCCTTAAAATACTTTCTAGAAATCATCAGTGAGTAGGTATGTCAACATTTATCTTTCTTGAGATAAAATTACGATGGACTCATTGATAAATGTCGTACGATTAAATACTGTACGGTTGTCGCGATAACTTTAGTGTAGGGTTTTGCTTTAGGTACCTACATATGTAACGTAGTTTCAATATCTTAATATAGTTATTTATTATGAATAATTATTGCATTATTATCAAGAGATAATTCGTGAAAAACATGTATCAAATTTAAATTATCTTACTGTTTTACGTTTGTTCATTGTTTACCTGGGAACTAACCTTTTATACGTTTACTTACAATTTAAAACGGTTTCCAAATTTTGTTCTTAGCTTCCAAAAAAAAAAAACCATTGACAAACGAAAGAAAAAAACACTAAACCGTTTTTGTTTTTATCCCTTTAAATCTCTATAGATATTAAACAGTAGCATTTTGTAGATAAATGACAAATATTTTAATATTAAAAAAATAAAAATTTAAAATAAACGACTACTTTTACTCTTATCTTATAAATATTAACTAGTATTATTAATAATAGCTTTTTTTTTTTACACTGTATAGACTCCGTACTTGACCACAATCTCGCCTGATGTTAAGTGACGATATGGTCCAAGATGGCAAACACACTATGCCTAAAATTACTGTCTCTCAAGTGATGCTGCCGGAACACACTTATTGCTATTTGGCGACAGGTTTTCTAAGTTGAGGGTGGTAGTTACCCAGGCGCATATTATTAGCTACCACTATGCTATGATTTTCTCCTTCACCGAGAACTCAGACTGATTTTAGAGTAAGATAGGTGGGCTTCGAAACCGCGTCCATTGAAGCGGTATCCGGCCGCTCTATCCACTGCGCCATCATCACTTGTGATGTTGTTAATATTTTTTAAATACTTATTCACCTTGAAAGTGGATTCGATTTATTTAGAACCGGTTACATAATTATAACGTTATTATTATAGTAAGTCAAAGGAATAATGTTTTTAAGAACGGTTTTATGATATTAGTATGGTTCATATAATGCGCCATCAATGCATAATTGTGATGAATATCGTAACAAGGAGACGTGCATTTTATTGAGGATTTGTTACCGGCCACGTTGCAATGCTACGTTTTTTTTGCCAGGAATCTTTGTGAATGTACACAGAACAAGTTTCATCATAATCGGATACAAGGTTAAAGGACAAATATATTTACATTCATTTTTATTTACATATAGGTTTGTATATAAATTAACGAAATTAATAACTTGTCTAGTATGGGTATATAATTTTTAATTTGTACTAGTGTTCGCCCAGTGTTCAATATTCGATTCATTATTGAACATTTGAAAAAATATAAAGAATTCTTTTAGTTTCAATAATTATGTACTAAAAATAGAAGATCGGTTGATGAAAATGTCTTACACTGATCTATGTTTGCCTATTTATTTATAGCTAACTGTCAACTGCATTGCCAACTAAGAATTAGATACATTTAAATACATTATATTCTTTTTGGTGTCCCTATAAATAATACATATAAATACAAATACACGATAAGAGTATAGAAATATTTAAAAAAAAAAACATATCATTACACCTAATCCCGGATAAGATAACTGTAGACACTTATTCATGTGTCACGTGAAAAAAATAATAGAAAAATTAGCACCAGCTTATCATAATTAATATAATATTATATTGTTTGAAATATAAAAAATAACAATGATCTGTCATGATATGAAGTCCACAATTAATCATAATGCGTGATAATAAAGAATAATGATTTAATCTAACAATTAAGTCAAACGTAAAACTGTTCCAATGGCTGTGCAACTTCCCGCCTCACTGCTAAAAAAGGATTTATTGTTATTTATTTTGATTGTGACCATGAACGAAATCGTCATAGATCAAAAATATCAAATCCAAATCGAGGAAAAGATTATGCCAGAAGTGAGAATATCATCATCGTGAACGTTAATAATTAATATACTGTGACATTATTATAACCTCGGAGTGAACAACAACTGAGGTATTAATAAACCGGTTTGACATTGTATGCTTTATTATGAGTCAGGTTATCGTATTCTATACGGCACGACATTATCGAGTGAATCGGAAGTGTCATCTTACGTACTTTATTTAGAAAAACATGTTTCGTATTATACATATATTAGAAAAAACCTTGCGAAACACTAATTTACATTTTTAAATCACATCATTTATATGTCTTTTTATGGTTGTTATTTTATATGCATTAATATTGTTTTTGAATATAAAGTGTGATGTATTTTTCTTTATTTAAGTTTAATGAATTAAACGAAGCTCTTAGTAAAAATAATTTAATAAAATATTTTTTTCTTCATCACTTTTAACAAAACAAATATTTGTCCTTACTTTTTATAATTGAGGAGCGTTTTCACAAAACGATACTTAATAAAAAAGTGTTTTTTTTCACGACCGAGTTTATTTATTTAGTTTTCTAGGGGTAAGAAATTTTAATAAGAACCCTGATTAATTACATAGCTATTTAATTTATTCATTACTATTTTTTATATAAAAATTAAATAATAATATATTGACGGAAATAATAATACTAAAAAAACACCATTGATACATCTACTGTTGATGTCTCGGTTTGATAAAACCCCAAACTTAGCGAGTGTTAATGTGGTTTCGTAATAAACTTTAATAGCCGTGTTGATAGGTCCATGTCTATCATAGATACATCGAATATTGTCTTCTTTAAGACCAGAACCCAGAAGTGCGTCTTTGTAAAAAATCTGAGCATCAGGATCATCAGAAATATCGTAAAATTTGAGTAGATTTTCCATGTCTGCTTTTCTTAAAGAGATCATATTAGTTTTAAGTAAACGGACATATTCAAAAACCAGAAAAGATTTCAAGCCTTTCTTTCCTTTTCAAATCGCACCGATTCACCAGAATAATTATCTTGAACAGATATCTGAACGTTCTATAAACTTCGAGATATACCTGCAAAAACGTTTAGTTTGGCCTTTATCATTTGTTTGGCTTTCGCTTCATATCACACGTAAACTAGGACTAACTCCATTCGTTCACTTCAAATCTGAGGTGGTCTTTCTCAACTCTTTCAAATACTCCATTAGGAGGTATAAACCTATGACCGGGAATAGGGAAGCAGTGATTCAGCTTATTAAACACCTGATAGAAGCCATGCAATTTGCTAGCACGATAAAGTTTCTGTTTTGAATGCTACAAGAATCAAAATACAGTTCAAGCTTCTAGTTGTTTTTTTCTATTCTCACGAGTATTTTCTTTTAAGTTTTTCATTTTGTGAAAATTCGTATTATAAAGATGTATATCACTTTAAAAAAAACTAAGCGACTTTGTAGGAAATTTTAAACGATTTATGTATTGCTTACAGAAAATTCGGTAACGTCAAATAGTTCAGGTATGAAAAGAGATACAGAAACAAAAAAAAAAAAACCTTTTTTTTTGAAAAAAATGTTTGTTGTAACGTTTGTGAAAACGCTCCTCAATTGTGTAGGTAGGTACGTCTGTGGTATTATGTCTCTGTATTAACATAAATAATGTAAATTTACGTAGAAAATTAAAACACATTTTCTTATACGTATATTATTAATAGAGGTCATTACAAGATGAAATTACAAGAGAAATGGAATGTCGGTAAAAATTATGGGAAATGTTATTAACTTTGTAAATATTTAGAATAAAAATATTACGTATACCTACACATAATTATGGTATTAAATTTAATTTATACCAATTTAATTTAAATTTATAACCTCATTGGTATGTCAATTACGAGTTGTGTGAGAGAACGGAATTCTGGCAATTAAGACAATTATCTAAGCTTTATTCTAAAAATTAAATGATATAATATTTTAACACTGTAATTAACGGATTTTATAATGTATTCTATTGTTGTCATGTCATATTGTATCTTCTGTATAATTATCATCAATTGAACGTATTTAATTAAATAAAAATAATATTTTTTATCGTGTTTAATTATATTAATCTATCTCAAGACTTATCTATCCTTCTGTGGTAATAAATAAAATTAATGTTTGTAATTTCGAAATTAGTTTTTTTTTTACTAAATAGATATGAATGTATTATACGATACTTTTTGTCTGTCTGTTTGTTCCGGGTTATTTCCGGAACGGCTTGACGGATTTCGACGGGACTTTTTTTGGTAGATAGCTGTAGTTACTCCGGGTAACTTTAGATTTTCTAAAAAAAATAGGGATCCGAGTAAAAAAATTAAAACGCATAAAAGAATAAATAAAATCCGATTCAATGCACAGTTTTACGGACAATTGCTTGAATTTATGAGAAATATTTTAACTTTATCTTATTACAACAACAAAAATTAAGGTTCCGTATAAAATTTTTAAAACGCAGTGAAGAATATATTAAACGCGCGTGCAGCTGCGTGAACACAGCTAGTCTTTCAATATAATATAATGTCGTCTAGTGGCAGATTATGCCTTTCAAATGATTCCTTCATTAAAGATATAAAAAAACCGATGCAACCTGTAGTATTTGGCGTCGTTTTGATACTCTCTTAATAACATTGGACATTTGGTGAGTTCTACAATGTTTATTTAATAGTGCCATATAAACCTATAAAATAGTTAAGAACTAAACACAATTGCTCTCATAACGATTTTTGGTATGCTATCTTTGATTTATGTTTTGATAACATTCCGTTATTTAATTTTAAATAGACCTTCAATTACTGCTAGAACTATTATCGGTTCTTGTGCTAAATACTATAACAAAAGTCGAACAAGTAGTTATCTTATTGATCCACTATTTAATTTATACAAGCAAATATTTAAAGTGAATAAATATGTAATACAAACGTAATTTCGTCAACAAAAGAATGTCATGAATATCCGTATAAAATTAAAGTTGTTGTTATTTCGTGAGAAAAAACAATCCAAAAGAAATTAAGAAGAATTGACAAAGTTTCTCAATCAAATTAAACATTACCGGGACAGTTGTCAAAGAACCCGTAAGCGGATATAAATCTTAGTTTAGTTCGATATTGCTCCAAGTCGGTACTTTTCAAGTTAAACAAACTTCTTTGAAAAGAAATGGAAAACTTTTAATGCTCTTTCAGGGAATTCTAATAATAGAAGGGGAATAACTTTGTCTTTCATAGCTCTTTATTACGTTTCATTTGTATCTAGATTGGAATGTAATTGTGCAATTTTATTTGATACTTTCATGAAACAAAACTTGACATTATAAAAATGATAATGTTATAGTTTAAGCAGGCTAAATTCAAAAATCGATTGTAAATAAATTAATTATATTTTGTCATACGAAGGTATAGGTATGATTCGTTCAATTTATTTCAAGGTCGTTAAAAAAATGTAATGCTACAACATGCCCCATATATTGATCAACATGATCCCTAGCATGTACTGTACCGAAATATAATATGTATTAATAAAATCACGGTCAATTTAATACCTACCAGAATATTCTATAAATACACTATAAAATTCCATTTAAGAATGGTGTTATGCTAAACATCTCCAAACAACACAAGCCATGTCAGATCAGATGACCGATTTCCACTAAACATGCGTCGTGTTGTTAAAAGATAAACCTCGTTATGTTTTGACTTGGCATTCTGACCTTTGCTTTATCACGAATTTAAACATTTAATCCGCTAACATTTGACCTGTTTGTGTGTGTATAAACTTTTCTCATTTGAAGGTTAAATTTTCATTAAATTACTCGATTAAACCAGATGTTATACTAATTAAATAGAATATGTAATTAATGTAAATTGTTAATATAAATTAAAATTGTTTATACGCCTACCAGCGGTAAGTAAATTGAAAAGAAGTTAATTTATTTTCAGAATTGGAAGATTGTCTTTAACTAATGTAATTTTAAGGTCGGTTTTCCTTATAAATTATATGTATCGAACAAAGTAAACATACTTTATTAAGACCTTGAAAATATATTTTTATCAAATTTGTTGCTACAGTTGATTATAACTGTACCATATATTATTTATATTTTCAATGAGTAAGGAAAATAAAAAATAACTTTGTTAAGTTTCGCATTGTGTCCTATTATATAAAGTAAATAAGAGCATTGTGTTGAAATTGAAATAACAAGGAAGGAAAAGTTATATTAATTTTATTTAATAACTACAGTTCCGACAATTTACTTGTTCCTAAAGATTGGGTCAGACGTTTGTTGCAATTTTTTTGTTCATCTATATCGGTTAGAATTTTTAACTAATCTTTAATTAAATTAATTTACCACTAATCTCTATAGATCTTATTATATCACTATTAAAAATTAGCTATTCAAATCTAAAACGGACAAATATTCTATGGTACTGAGTAGTGGTAGGTACTGATTTGAATAAAAAAAATACAAAAATTGAATTGAAAAATATACAATTATAGAACCAGATTGAACTTATTTTCCTTGTTATTAACAAGGATTCTATTAGACCAATAAACTTGATGTATTTGTGATAATCAAACAATTTTAATGGTATTATATTATTACACTCCAGTTCATAATTAAATATGAATTGTATTGTATTTGATATATTAAAGTTTAAAAATAGTTAATTAAAAGTATATATAACTGTATGTTGTTTATTTATTTTTGTAATATTTATTATTTATACATCATCCTTATGTTTATTTATGTATTTAATTCATTAATTAGTGTAAGTGATTGTTTTCAATTTTGAAGGTGTATGTAAGGTCGTATGATAAGGTTGTGTGTAACTTTGTGAGGTATGCTCATCTATATCTATATCTATCTATCTATATTTTTATATATAAGCAAAGTTTGTTTTGTTTGTCCGAGGTAAACTCGAAAACTACTGGACCGATCAGCATGAAACCACAACCATTCGACGCGGAATTAATCGTAGATGGTTATAGGCTATATATTTTTTGGATTCCATCGACAAATTCTCATTTTTTTTTTTTCATTCATTTGTTTATTTAGGTACGCAGTGAAGAATATATGAAACGCGGGCGGAGCCGCGGGCACAGAGATAGTTATATATATATTCATTTTTTTAAAATTAAGAATACCCGAAGGTTTCCGAATTCAGTTTCTACTTATGGCAACTGTCAAATTTATATATTATACCTTAAGCGTGCGCTCTGCGAATCGAACTCGAGTTTTTAATGAATTCAATAAAAAAATATAATGATGATATATAAATTATAATAAACATTAAAAAAAACAAATTAGATTAAAACCAATCATTACAATGTGTACTTTGTGATGTGTGTACTTATGGATGATGAAAAAATAAAAGATAGATGGAAAACATACTTTGAAAAATTGATGAATGAAGAGAATGACTGGAATGGACTGCTTGAAGAAGAAAAAACGAACATGGGATTAGTTAGGAAGATAAGTATAGAAGAAGTTAAAACGGCTGTAAGTGGAATGAAGAATGGAAAAGCGGTTGGACCAGATGGAATACCAGTGGAAGTATGGAAGGCATTAAAATTGGATGGATGGGTGTGGCTGACAATATTCTTCAATAAATTGTTGCAAGAAGAAACTACACCCGAGGAATGGTGCATGAGCTACCTTGTGCCCATCTTTAAAAACAAAGGGGATGTTCAGGATTGCAACAATTATCGAGGAATAAAGTTAATGCCACATAGTATGAAAGTATGGGAGAAAATAATTGAGCGACGTCTGCGAGAAGAGAGTGAGATTTCACGAAACCAATTTGGTTTTATGCCTGATCGCGGTACAATGGATGCCATTTTTGCGATTCGTCAAGTGTGCGAAAAGTACAGAGTGGCACACAAGAATCTGCATATGGTGTTCGTTGACCTTGAAAAGGCATATGACCGGATTCCTCGTGAAATCTTGTGGTGGGCCCTTAAGAAGAAAGGAGTGCCTGGGAAATACCTGCAGTTGATTCAAGCCATGTACTGCAAATGCAGTACTCAGGTTCGGTCTGCTGCTGGTGTCACAGCCAGCTTTGATGTGGCTGTCGGTTTGCACCAGGGATCGGCTCTTAGCCCATACCTCTTCCTGTTAGTTATGGACGCTATTACGTCGAATATACAGGAAGAGGCACCCTGGTGCATGATGTTCGCCGATGACATCATGCTGGTCGGTGAGAGTGGCCAAGAGGTGCAAAACAGACTGGATGAGTGGCGGCAAAGACTGGAGAATTTAGGCCTAAAAGTTAGCAGAACAAAAACAGAATATTTGTTCTGCGACTTTGGCGGTATCTCCAGTCTGAAGCCAATATCACTCGGAGGAACACCAGTACCAGTCTGTTCGGAATTCCGCTACCTCGGGTCACTCTTGCAGTGTGACGGAGAAATCGACCGCGAAATAAGGCATAGAATCAACTCAGGTTGGATGAAATGGCGACAGGTCTCTGGTGTGATTTGTGACTCCAGGATGCCCCTTAAATTGAAGGGGAAGATATATAAGTCCATCATAAGACCTGTCATATTGTATGGATCAGAATGCTGGGCTAGTAAGAAGATGGATGAGAAGCGACTGCATGTAGCTGAGATGCGAATGTTGAGATGGATGTGTGGTGTTACAAGAATGGATAAAATAAGGAATGAATATATTAGAGGGAGTTTGAAAGTTGCGTCAATGGTAGAAAAGTTGAAAGGTTCTCGTTTGTCGTGGTATGGACATGTTATGAGAAGAGAGGAAGCGCATGTGGGTAAAATAGTAATGAATATGAATGTGGAAGGATGGAAAAGTAGAGGAAGGCCAAAGAAAGTGTGGATGGAGTGTGTAAGAAATGACATGAAAGAAAAAGGAGTGAATGAAGAGATGACGGCTGATAGGGACGTATGGAAGAAGAAAACATACTGCGCCGACCCCAAGTGAGTTGGGAAAAGGCAGGAGAATGATGATGATGATTACAATGTGTATAATATAGTATTTATATGTGCAATGTTTCATAACGAGTTTCTGTTTCCAGTTACTTACCATTATGTAAAATAAACACATTAAATCGCCGTAGAGCTTATCAGAAAGATCTGCTACACATACGCACATTACAGTATATGAATACGTTATCTGTACATTTTTTTATATAAGACTCTTATCATTTTATAGTATTTTATCGCTATGATTCTACGAGTTTTCTGTTGTTGTTATTTCCCTATTCTATAGGTATTGAATTTATGTGAAAAGATAAATCTATTTTAAACTCACACACCACTTGTTACAATTTCTTTAATGAAGTATTAATTTACTATCTCTTAATTCAATAACGGATATTACTTTTACTACTTCCTAATATTAAATTACCTACTCGTTACATTTGGAAACTACAAAATTATTGACCATAGGAATACGTTTACACATGTCGTTATATTTAGAGAAATCAAAAACATTATGTTGATACGTATATTATTAGCCAATTTTAAATCAACTAAAATTGATTTCATCATCTATTTTAATTAGCATACAAGAAATTGCAGTTAAACAGGCAATTAATTAAAGCAATGGACTGCTCGCTCGGTGTAGTGACCTGAAGGAGTGGCAGACCTATTAACCGACCATATCTCGCTGGTGGCAATTTATTACACTATTAAAATTCAAATTAGCGAAAGTCAAACTATTGATATACCGTATATTGTTACCCTCGACCTGATGATATCGGAACTTTGAAGTGCCGTTTTTTTTAACTTCCTGTGAACTGTTAAAAATAATATAAAATTTATAACCGTCGACCATAATAATAATGTTATATATTCATTAAACCACTAAAAACGTAGTACTCTATCAAAGGTTATAAGAACTTGTTTGCTTGTTACATTCGAATATAAGTTATTATATGTGTAACGTATATTTTGTTTTTAAATCATTAATATAAAATTGGAATTAATATTATCGAAGCCATTTAAAAATGTCTGGTAAGGATTAACATTTCTATTATTCATGAGGCTTATTCAGTAGTAGTAACTTTTTTTATATAATAGGACAAACAAAGAAGCAGAAATGCAGTGAAATAAAAGTAGAGTTTTATGTTCCTTCTTATGTTAGTATGAAATATACCACTGACAGTTTTATTTGAATAGATTAACATATAACATATAATATTTACAGCACGAAATAATAATTCGCAGGACATTTTCTTTAGCACAAATATAGAATAAAAAGTTTTCACTTTTGTTATCCGAAGGGAAATTAGAATTCGCAATTCTAAAAAGCAAAACATTACCCATTCATTTTATAAGTGAACTAAAGTAGTGGTCACCAGATAACATAGACGTTAAATTAAATACCCGACAACAATGATTCTTCTGTTAAGACAATGCCAACATTGCAATCACTCAAGATACTATTTATTTATTTCTTTCATCGTTATACGATGTTATATGTTACGTATTACTTTCTGTTAGGTAATCAAGACATTCTAATTTGCGTATAAGTTTTTGTTTCAAATTTAAAATTTTGTAAAAACATTAGTTATGTAAAATATTCGATATAAAGGACATATGGTTCTACCATCGTCTGCGTTTCATTTATGAAAATAAATTACTGTGGATTTTTTGTTATTATAAGTATTGTTTCTATAAACTTTACGATTGTTGAGCATTAGAACTTATCAAACGGCTAAAAGTATTAATACATTTTATGGCTTATATCTGATGCTAATTTATTTCAAACAGTACTCACTGGGTGTGCGAAATTCACTCAAAATTAATGTTAAAAATGTGAAGGAAAGAACGCCTATCTAGACAAACACAAAAGAAAAATGTTTTAAACTGTATATATGTAATATATATATATAGATTAAATATACTATACTATTAAATCTGTTATTTTTACTGTTGAATTCAAACCGAAAGACTAGTTTTTAGCCCAATGGTAATTCCAATTACTTTAACTTATTTATTCGTAACCTTCAAGGTACAAACGTTAAAATCCATTTAATCCGAAATTAATGACAAGGGTCTTGTGTTTTTGTCAGTGAATAATTATTGTATTAAAGAGTACATTTACAATTTAATAGGGTATTAAAGTACATTAATTAATTATTTGTAATTATATCTATGATGAATTAAATAATTTTATTGCATAAGAAGAGTTTCATTATGGTATTATGTTTTTTTTGTTTTCAAAATAAAACCAAAGAAGAATAAATATAATAAATTCCACAATGTTTTTATGAATAAAGTGCTTTATCATGTATAAATGGAAATTGGATAAAGTAAATATCAACATATTTTCCGTTCTGGATGATGATTTATCGCGTTTGAGAACAAAGTCGTGAATTTTTCATCATCACAACCTTGACACTAATCACCCTGTGTTTATTTTACTAAAAGTGTTCATGTATCATACATTTTTGTTTATTGTTTCAGGTAAGAGTTTGTTAACGGCAAATATATATTTTTACGGTCGAGGTAAAGTATCTACGCTAATATACGATATTTCTATGATTTATCGTAGACATACTAGTTGATAATTATGAGCGGTTAATAAACGAACTCACGGAAAAATGTACCAAGAATAAACAGAGTCGAATGTTATTGTTGTTATAAAGATGAACAAACTATTAGTCACTTATATTGTATGATGTAAGTTTGGATCTGTGTAATTTATAAAAGACCCTGAACTTTATATATGAACAACACATTGATAACGTTTATGGTGGTATCGTATTTTATAAAACTCATTTAGTCGGTTGCCATTTCAAGCAAATAGTGATTTTTTCTCGCATGTATAAAGAGTCATTAATCTTCATATACCGTTCAGGCTGTTACTATCCTTGACTGTATCATCATTTAATTAACATTCAATGAGATTGTTAAGAAACACCAGTCTGTAAAGCATTTAAAAATACTTTTCCCTTCAGATGACCTTCTGATTCGTTTATATCAAACCTTTATTAAGACGTATTTGTCCTGTGTAATTATTTACCAATTGTCGTCTTGATAGAGGGAGTAAATACAAATCGTTTATTGTTAATGGCTGTCACAATCATTCGGTGACTCTGTGGAAGCCAACGGAATTAATAATTAATTGAGAAGGAAAAATTGAACTAGGTACATTGTTATTAGACATTATTAGAAACATTCTGTATTATGACTTTGTTATTGTTATTAGTAGAAAACCTTTTCTAAATTATTATGCAAAACTAATGCCTAAACTTTATTATGAAGGACACATTAATTATTTGGTGAAATCAGTTCAATAACTAATTTGCACATTGCTTGTTTTAAAAGACATAACGGAATGGGTATTTTACCGAATTCGTATAATAATAATTATTAATCGCCGCATGGAACAGTATGTGACCTTTAGATGACATTGAAAATTATTTGCTAATAATATCAACGCGTATTTGTCGTCTCTGTTATCAAAACTCGAATTGCTTCGTAAACAATTTAAATCCTTCAACATCGTTGTACGTACGAGGAAAGATAAGATATTTTTCGTTAATAATAACAATACTAAGAATATAAAGATGACATATTTAATTTTGGTAAAGACCAATTAACTGATAAATATTATAAAGTGTTTTAATGGATGTCAAATGGTAATGTGTTAATCACTTGGTAGAAATCGTCATGGTGACTCGCTATGGTGCGTTGTTTTCCGAAAGAAAACGACTGTAAAACTAGCCAGTTATATTTTACCCTGGTAGGCTTATTAGCTTCATGACTCTCATCTCTGAATAATGGCAGAATGACATTGGTATATATGCAACTGACAGAGCACTACTATTTGACCCTATTTCGAATATTATAAGAAACAATACCTATTGGCAATGACTAATAAATAACCACAAATAAAATCCATACTATGAGGAAAATGACATCCTCTGTGCAAATGAGCTATATCTAAATTATAGTTTTACGTAAATATTTCCTTACATTAATTTCCTTAACCACTTAAAATGCATTACACTTAATATATACACACATACAAGAACGTCATGTCTTTCTCCCATAAGGGTATGCGGAAACCACATCCTGTCACTTGCTACAATCATGACACACGTCTCTCGCTTCTTCTACTATCATAAGAACCTTCATACATGCTCTCTTCGGTTACGGGTACTGTTAACCTGACATTACTCCAAAACGTCCTCGATCTGGTCGAGAAACGTTCACCTAAAATAACCCTTACCGGCTTGCCCAGTCGCACTCGCCTTGTAAATTTGTTTCGCCAATCTTTTTTCATCCATCCTCTCTACATGTCCAACCAATTAAGAATCCCTTTCTCTATCTTTGTCACTACATCCTCTACCACACCACAACGTTACCTTATCACACTAGTCCTTACTTTGTCTATCATTCTCATCCCAGCTATACTTCTGAGACTTCTCACCTCTACTGCATTAATCTTGCTTTAAACGTTTCTTTTCCCAGATTTTACTGAAATATTGTTATTTATTTATTCACTGTTACTTGTAGGTTAGTTAATTGATTCGTTTTTACTTTAATGTAGAATATATTACTATAATAAAGCTTTGTGCTGTCACTGTTTTATTCTCTTATATTTAATTGAAATGTTTTCACAAGGTCACGAATTGCGATAATATAAAAAAAAAAACATTTATCATTAAATCACTGATGAAATCGTATATGAACGAACACTTATATTTAAAAAATCAATTAATTATGATAATTATTTAAGTACATGGTTATTATTCATTAAACCATATATAAATAATTTTATTACCAAAAACATGTTTCATACTAAAATGTCAGACGACAGGTTCGATGAGAAAAACGGCTTGTTTGTTCAGGTTCTTTAAATAGGCACACGTACCTGTTTTATTTAAATATCTCACGTTTATTTTCGGTGTTACGGACACTTAAAAATGTATGCAGCGTATGTTTATATTTATACTGTATAAGTGTACTCACATACTGTTATTATCGCTCCACTTTACTAAGAAAGTTATTTTCGTTAAATCTACAATACTTTGCTAATAATATTTTTAACATTTCTTTAATTTTGACAATTGGTTTTTACACAAGTCTGCAGTATAATATAATAAACAATATTCATACGTAATAAATAAGTGTCATAGTGAGTAATGGGTTTTATGACTTAATGCAAAGGAATATTGTAATGCATATTTACATCCTATTACATATGTGTTCTCGTGTTTATTTATTTAATCAGTTTTACCTCCATAACAATATGTCCATAACACTTAGTGTAATTCTTAGAAAATTATGAATAACAGAAAACAAGTGCACCGTTGTTTGATGATAACATGGGAATAATGTGGTTAACAAACTGTTCAAACAATGCAAATTGCTCGATTTCGGGTTACTACAGTAATAAATCGTACTGAAATAACCAGGCTTCTGGCGTCACGAACTTTGACGCATTCGCGTGATGAATTGTTCGATGGAGAATTACTTTAATTGTAGTAAAAGTAATCCTTACTTGATAAAGTATCCTGTGCCTGATAAAGGCAGTTTGAACAATATTATTATTTCTTTTGATGGTCTAAAATTACATTTACAGTGTGACCGTAATTGTATAATTTCAATAAAAGAAATAAGTTAGAAGCCTAATTGAACAGAAAAGGTAAAATTTATTTTTGTTTTAATATGAAATTATTAAAGTTATGCCCATTGTACACTGTGGTATATTAACCGTAACATTTCAAATTGAAAGTGATTCGTATAAACTAATAATATAATATTTGGTATTTACTAGTGTATACGTGATTTACAACAGCTCATAATTCTCATCTGACTCCCAGAGCATTTGATCAAAAACGTTTGTAATGTAGTGAACTGTCATAAATTTCAGGATCATAAATCGTGAGTGTCAGATCTCGTTTAGTATAACTACCTTTTCAGTCGTATATTTGAATGTTACAACGAATGTGTGCATTCAGAGAATGGTGTTTTGTCGGGCGCTTTGCCAAAACGTTCGCCAGACATGACCGAATGCTTTCTGCTCGCTCTCATTATAAATCAAAGTAAATAAAACTGATGAATTAATTCTATATAAAATAGAAATTAGATTTGTAAATAGTAAATTATTTTCTTGCTCTGACTTCTTATGAACTGTGTAGGTCGCAGACATCAGTTTTGTCTGAACAAACCAACGAAATAAACAGAGGTAAGTTAATCGATACAAAGTATAGTTGGATCTAAGGTTTTACTGATCCTGATAATTTTATTGTACTAGTGTCAATACTGAAAATAGAAGAATCTATTTGATTTTACGTCTAAATGGAGTATAATAATAATAAATGTAAATAAATAAAAAAAAAAAAATAATAGAACTGTACTTTAAGAGTTATTAGGCGATGTACCTAATACCTTCTTACCTAAAAGATTTTAAGTGTTTCAATTGCTGTAAAATCTTCAATAATTTTACGTGGGTACTTAGAGTATACAATAATGTTCAAGTAAGAATCATAATTAGTTAACTGCTATAAAATAACATGGATATTAAAAGCAAAAAAAAAAAAAAACAACAAATTTTTTCAAATTTTAATCACGTGTTTGAATAATATATAGTTAATTAAAGATAACGTTCATAATTAATGTTCAGATTCTGATAGCAAAATATCATTACACGCATCTTTGTTTGTACGCGCTATCAAAATTCTAAAGCGGATAAAATTAATCCCTTCATTAAATTTATCGTTGGAAATGTTTTCTTTATCGTTCTGAGTAAACTATCCGGCTGATTGTGAATTAGGTCACCATTAATGTGTCTGAGTGCTAGTGATATTAACTGTTTATTTGAAACATCTGCGGTATTTTATTATAAACCAGATAGATGAAATTCTTTTGTAAGGTTTATTCTCGGTAAAATTTATAAGACAATAGATTTGTTGTTTTATACCATTAATATTTTTGATGAAGTGCCTATCGTTGAATAAGTGAATTATGTATTTTTGCACTACATGAAAGCAAAATAATTTTCTTTATCTTTCGATGCTATTAAAGATATAAATATTAAGTCATCATTTTGTTTCAGATTACTTGGTTATTATATATATTTTTACAACGAATATAAATTCTACTATATGATACACTAAAATAGTATACGAGTAGTTACGATAAAAAGTATAGAAAACTACATCCAAGTCGATCCAGCAGTTTTCCAATATTGTAGGCTTGGAAAGGAAAAATTTACTTGTTATGTGTACCGATTTTTTATAAATATATGCTCAAGAGTTGATTCAATCATGATTGAAATGATATAAGGATAAATTTTTAATAGCAATTGTAGATATGTACATAGAGAACAAGTCCATAATCTTATAATCAATATGTGAAGGATCCGTGACAGATATCTCCGGGCATGTTTCGATCTTGGTCAAGGCGAGGCTGTCGACCGTGGCGGCACGCCAAACCTGCCAGCCGTAATGGATGCTATTTGTCTTTTTTTATTGGAAACAATGAACGGAGCGCAATATTTATGGACGTCACCGTTCCCTCAAATAATTTTGCAATCAATGTGATTTAACTGCGACGATAAATCTTAATACAAAGCTAAACGTTGTTCTCGCTTAAAGCAGATAACGTCGGATATGTATACTTAAAACCTTTAATACATAAAATTCAAAATATACAATAGTTTATCCTAAATTTAACTACTTTTATTAAAAAAGTATAATAATTAAAATTTTCTTCACCTCATTAAAATTTGTGAATTTGATTCATTCAAATTTAACAATCCACAAATCATTGACACATTATAACACTAAACGCTGAAAACACTCAAAAGTAAGTAAATTAATGCGGCATCGTGAATCGTTTGGCTCCAGTCCAATAACAGATAATATGGTATCGCAATCCCAAGGGCACTCAGAATTTACGAGAATATTTTATTTATAACAAGAATGTTTGTAATAGGCATAAACTTGGCGCAGTTTTATGGCGATATAATAAATATACAGTTTAGACATTTAGTTCCATTATAACAGTAATCCTGGCTCCGACATTATCAGCGATCTATAAAATTAAATAATATCCTAATGTTAATTAATTTTTGTTGAGTAGATTCATACTTGTAATATTAAAAATGTTTTTTTATTAAGATTCATAATAAGCTAATTTCTTAGTATCATGATAGATAAAATATAAGAGTCTTTGATAACATGAAATTGTTCTATGATATACATAATAATATTTCTTACATTATTTGTCGGTCATTATCCATAAACTGCCGGACATAAATTATATTTACCAATTTCCAAGAGTTGCGTCGTAACGTAACACCACGTAAAGTGATAAATCGTAACATTTCTGATTCAGTACTCATATAATTTTCTAAATAGGCATTACTCATCATCTCATCATCTCCCTACCCTTTTCCCATTTTTATTTGGGGTCGGCGCAACATGTCATCCTCTTCCATTCCTATAATTGCTATATAATAGGCATTAGGCATTACTATAATTGATTATTTCATTTTAACTTTTGTCTCCATCCATCCATACATCCATTCAACCGAAAGACGTCTACTGTTCAACATAGGTCTCCCCCAAAGATCTCCAAGACGACCGGTCTACGCCATCCGCATCCAGCGGATTCCCGCAACCTTCACCAGGTCATCGGCCTACCCACGCTACGTCTTCCAGTGTGTGCTACCCAATTGGCCCCATAGAGCATCGGTTCTGCGAGCAATGTGCCCAGCCCACTGCCACTTAAGTTTAACAATTCTTTGGGCAACGTTGGTAATTCTTTGTATCCATAATTACCTCTGATAGCTAAAATTATGTTGTGATCGTTTGGTCTATTGATATAAGACTATATAAAGCGATACATGCTCTCACTAAATATATAGCAAATAAGAATTTTAAATAAATGTACATTATTCCTGAATTGTGTTTGGTTTTCTCTGAATGTTGTCTACAATAAATCTATACTAGTGGTGAAATTAAAATATTTCAAGAATTAGAAAATGAATACTTTTAAGTTTTAGGATAGAAAATATTTCTTCCCTAGTTACTATGGTTCACCTCAAATCTTCAAGTGTGACTTTAGCAAAATAAGATACTGTATTAAATTTGGGGTTCACTTAAGGATGGTGTATTATTTGAGGTTATTTTGACATTGGCTATATAACAACTACTTTATTACCCACTTTAGGCAATGATTAACTCAGCAAACGTGAACTATAAATTTATCAATTGTCATTACTATTTAATCATATATGTTTTGTGTTTAAACGAACACACTTTGCCGTACTGTTAATTATCTTATAATGCGTAAATAACTATGAAATGTTTTTATCTACTAATAAAATCGGTTCAGCCATTTGAAAATTGACTCGGATAAACAAATAATCATAGAGAAATATGAACTGCTTGTTTGCCTTCTGATAACGTGTGAATAACTTATATAACCCTAGAAGATGTCTCCATTTCGAAATCTTATTATCAGTAAATAAATAAATCTTCAGTCAAAGCATTGAATATTATACAATCGATAGTAAAACATCGCATAAGAATTACATAATATTTGAAGAAAACTCCGTATGAAGATGTTAACAGATTCAAGATTGCGGTTTAATTTATAAATAAATATACAACGCAAATGTATATTTTTGTTCCGTGCTGCCCTATAAGCGGATATTCGGCTTGTAGAATTGGAAATGAGCCAGCGTCGATGTACGAGTAATCATATTCCAAGTGGTCGTATCAACTAAATGTTGATTGATGATTTCCTTTCTCTGTAAACGACCGGATCGACCTCTGCTGGAGCAGTTAACTTGAATATAAATGCGGTATCATTTTCACGGAATCCAGTTTCAACCTCTTAGTTTCAAAACCTGTTGTGATTAGCGGGTAACTGGTTCGTTGCACTTTTACGGAATCGGTTTAGTCGATTCAAATTAATATCTACAATGTTAATGGAATTAATTTTTAATATCAATTTAAAAACTTATTAACCTTGATATGTCAATGTTTCAATCATAGATTTCATTATAGTCATAAATAAATTAGTTTGTTTACGAAACATAATTTTGAAATACAAATTGTTTAGAAATGAAAATATTGGCATTATTGTATAATTATCTTTTAAAATATACCTTTGCAAATATATTTATTGGCACCTTATTTGAACCTATTACATCATTTCGTATATTAATCAGCTGTTGAACTTTTTAATATAATGGCTCTTGTACTTTTATGAAAGTTAGATAATTTTCAAGTTTTGATAATTCGATTAATTAAAGCTTTAAAATCAATTTAGGTTGTTAGTTTTATAATTTATAATGGTGGAATATATATACAACAATCTGAAATTATTCTTTCAAATAGATATTATTATCCTGGCTTTATTTTTCAACATACACTGCAATGCTAGGTTAAATAATACCTCCATTTAATACGTGTTCATGTTATCAAACTTCCGTTCGTCCAATTAATATTCGATAGTGTAAAACGTGTTCTCAGACCTTACGTACCGCAACATCCAGAACTAGTTCACAACAGGCCGGCCTTTCAGCGCTTTTAATGAGTTTCTAGCTTAATTTACAGTTATTGTTTTACCATACACGATGTGGATTTTGGACTTGTTACGTAAGTTGAATACGAAATTGAGTTTGTAGAAACTTTACACAGTTAACGTACCACAATCATTATATTAACTCGAACTTGTTCTATTTTATTTGACACATATTTGAGCAAATATATGCGAAATTCTTATACATTATATCTATAAATTGCTTCGACACAGTGACTTTATATAGCATCAAGTTGTAAGTGCAGTGCAGTAATAATAACAATGTCAATAGTCGTCGCAGTCTTTATGGTCCCGATATTATTATATTGTTTTTAAATTTAATAACCTAACCTAACCATATACCCATATTGATGATGTTTATTATTTTGTAAAAGATATACATATTATTTTAAATTTTAAATTAACATTTTTTAATACACGTATACACTCCAAAGTAAAAAAGTGAAAGGTAAAAAACATTGTGTTTTTTATTTAAATATCGAAAATCACTTTACTTTATTTAATTAAAAGCCGGTTCCTGTAGATCTCGTTAAGTACATGAGATAAAAGGAATTTAATGTTATTGTAACATTTGTAATAAAGGCGACAGAAATTCGTTTATACTTTTCCGCATTCTCCGAATCTCGAGTTAATAATAGAATCTGAAAGTTAGAGAATCCGAAGTTTAACTTAATTTGTATAAACCCTTCATGGAATTGTAGTTTTACTAACTTATTCATAAAAGTGTAAAGTCGAGGGTTGAAGTTAAATTGTTTTGGTTGTTTCGATAAAATCTGAATTTATATTATAAGAGATGTCTCGTAATAAATTAAACGTATTAATTTCTTCCATCGTTTGAGATTGTACATTTTGAACAAACCAACATGATTTGTTTAAATTTTATCAGAATTTTGATTTTAAAACACAAACATTTTATTCATTACATTGAATTAACTCAATGCAAAGGAAGTCATGTTAATTTACATATTATAGGCGCAAAGTTAATGTTGCAGAAACGGAAAGTATTTCTGTAACAATTACCAAGTAATCATTTGTAAGACTTCTTTCAAACTTTTTCTTTTCACTATTGAAATTATTTTCACTCGGTTCGTAATGTGTAATATCTCTTTATATAACCAATGTTGCGTTCACTTTTATTTTGAAACATGGAAATTATTTTCAATTATTTCAATAAAGTTATTAGTTAATGTAAACATTTGACAAATATTATGAATATGAGCAACATACATATTAATTATAAAATGAAAGTAAATTTTGCTGTTGCACAAATAAAGTAATACATATTATACGTTTAATCAAAAATAAACCAATAACATGATTCTATGAATATTTAAATATTTAAAAAAGTGTTAAAATGTTGGGTCGATTCGTTGTATGTTGAAACACAATATTTCCTAATTTAATAAAGCATGCAAAACGCATTACTGTATCGTCAAAAGCTTGTTACGGAAGTAATTAATGAGATAACATTACAGGAGTTTGTTCACAGTGACAAACTTCAAGATTATCTGCTTCCAGCCATTAGAGTTTGCAATGAGGCGAGTTTCAAGGGGCGCGGCACAAGTTTAGATATTGCTAACTTTGTGGACTTTACCAAACTCTCGTAACACCTTGATCTTGTTACTTGAAAATATCGAATTATTTTTTTTACTTTTTTTCAAACGTTTTGCCAAATAAATCGCTCAATACTATTGTAGATTTAAAATTTTAAAGCAATTATTCTGTCTAGGGTATTTCAAATTTATTAAGAAAATCTTTTATACTCATATCAAATTTTTCGACTCAGTGTCAAAGAAAGAGTTTACCTTAGGCTTTGAAAGATTCTAAAATAATCGGATAGAATTCTAGGGGGAGGTAAAACTTTCAACGTACTCCTAGCCGCGGGGTTAACTGTTTCAAAAGGGTGGAAGGCGTGGTTGAGGAGAGGATATACCCCTCCCCTATTACGTTCGTGAATACCGCTTAAAGTTCTCTGTGTAATTGCTGTCTGGCTGCGAAATAAACTTTGTATTACATTACCCGAGTTAATTTATAGTGTGTTCTTATTCATCGCTTTGAGTTACTTTTGTTAGTCAAACTAAAGAACTTATTGTAAGTAGATGCCACACGTGCCTCGGCAGAAATTATTTCGCTATGAAAAGTTTAGACAGTTATTTTATTTTCATTTGCCAGAGAGGTTATGTTAATTTTGTATAAAAGTTGAAAATTAACCAAATTATTGGTACGATCATCAAACATATATTATTTTAAATATGTATTATATTGAACGTCTATTTATTGTAATTTATTAAAACAAAATATTAAAGATTACCGTTTAACGTGAAAGTAAAATGTGGGTTAAGCATAGATACTCGTAGTTTATGTTTTCAGACACAATACAAATTACACTAGGATAAGTATAAATTATTTATATAATGGTTTTGTTTACAATGTTATTTTTTTTTAAATTAAATAATAATCTGTTTCACAAGTAGTGATACAAAAATGGTATAAGCAGTATGCAAACAACAAATAATCATGAGTTTTCTGTTAATATAATCAACCTTGACTACATTTATTTCGTGATATGTAATACCAAACACGTTGGTATGAATGCGCTTAATTTTCATTAAATAATGGTAATAAGACTAGCAGTCACGCAATAAACGCCTACTTCTTGTATACTAGGTCACGAAGTCGTGATTATAAGTTTAAAAGGTCTCAAGATTAAACAGAACAAACTTCAAAAACGATTTATGTCTCATCTACTCACAGACAACGAAAGTTCACAATTGCGTCGGTGCACTAATTGACTGTGATCTTTACAATTTAGAGGTTAAGTGCCCAACAGATATAAGAAGCTGTAGTCACAACAATACGACCCATTATAGTAGGTATCTCAACTAATAATACAATAACAGTTACAACCTTTTAACATAATTTAGACGTATATTGTAAATTGATTCACCAAATACTTAGACAACAACTCTACATTTTGTCTAATTAATTTACCAGCTGTAAATTGCATGCATATAAATTTAATGAACTCAACGTGAAGGTTATCTATATTACAGAGATGTACGATTTGGCGTTGTGTGAGCGCTGCCAACGCGCATTCCATGACGGGCGAAATCCATTTATTATTAGAGCCGCATGATAACGATAAACCAACGAGGTCAGATGAGAGCGTGCAAAAAATAGAAACGCTGCTTTACTGCGCGTGACTAAAGAGTCGATGCAAGCAAGATGGCGCGCACAACCGTCTCATTCAGACTACTGGAACTAGCTAAATTTTTCTCGCTCTACACGATTTGGTTGCCGTTAATTTTTTTGCCGGCTGGCTAGGTAGGTTTTTTATTTAATTTTTTGCCATTGAATTTCACGAATTATGTGACAGTAGCGAGACATCTACCTTAACCATTATTACTTTTGTTCTTTTTTTGTCATTTAAGATTATGCAATGAAAGGCTGAGAATTAAATGATATACTTTACAATTCCAGGATTTAATTACATTTAACAATCTAAGTATGATTTGTAATAACACCCTGTAATATACAAATTTCCTGAACTTGATTAAAATTCAGCGTCCACAACTAAAAATTAGTTAAATCAGCTGTACTGAAGCAAATTCATTCCATTGACCCTATAGGCAACTGAAAATTTTATATACAACAATATTTTTTTAATTTGTAATAATAATTAACTTTTTCGATATAAAGAACATTAACAAATGTGTTTTTTTTCATTGGGTACCTGCTAATTGACGTAAATAACCTGATGCCCCGTTTTGAGTAAAAAAAATAAATAGTCATGGTTTGAATGTTCCAGAAAATTATGAATAGCCAATTGCAATTTTTTTATACTAGTGTGAAAAAATAACAAAAATAACTTACTTATGTTAATGTACTTAAAGTGAGTACGTATATCAAATTTTATTATATTCGTATTATATTAACGTTTTAAACATTAATACACACCATATAATGTAAAAATAATTCAAGGAAACAATTCATGCTTGTTAATCAATTTGAATCTATGTTATTATATAGGTAGTTTCAGAATTATTTTATAACGTAAAACCAATTTACAGATGTCTTTACTTTGTCATAGTTTACTTTATTCTAGCTTCAGTGTACTTTGACTTATTATTTTTAATTCTACTAAAATTTATTTCAGAAAATCACATTTATCGTTTAGGCTCCAAACTAGTTTTAATTAAATTATTTTTGTAATAATTGTAACTAATAAATATTGAGTAAAAGATAGACATATTATACATCCATATATAAACCATTGTAAATGATTTAAATATCTAGACTGCATGTGGGTGGACAAGCATGTCATTACGTATGGTCGTGTAACGTGGGCGTATGAATGGCTGATATGGTGCTTTTATTACCTGCATAAAATTGAAACCTTTTCAGTTATAATCCCACTTGCAATATAATCAATATGAAAACTTTATTTAAATCTTGCGACATTTACTCGTATAATTTTGTTTAATTATTTTCTTACATCATTCTTAATAGTTTGTTTACTGACTATGAAGTATTCAAAACCAATCAATAAAGTGCTATCGCATAAAGCGGAATGTTGCACAAATAAAAACCACGTGGTTTGCAATCGCATTGTTCCGTTCCGTTTACTGGTGGCACGTTGTTACCAGGCGGACGCGTCGACATGTGATGTTTTCGTACAAACCCAATTCAAGATGGCGGACGGCACGAATGTTGCCATTCGCTTTCCCACGTCGAGTCGTGAGCCGCCGCTTCCACTTCGCACGCTTTATTCTTGTTTCTTTTTCTATTATACATCTCAATTAACCGTGACGTATCTTTGCTAACACTAATATTATAATTACAAAACAGATGTACTAACGCATTTCGAATTATACCATGTTCTCTAGGCTGTAGTATCATGACGCTTTTCACCTGAATATGCACGTGGCAAGCCAGGTTATTTTTTATTATCTGTTATCGACGTAGATACAATACAGATGTGGATAATTAATGATGACACATAGTTTTCTATGCAGGCTTAACGCATGTTTTTAATAAATATTTATAATTTATTAATAACGTTAACTAATATGGGTATAAAAATGTTTTAGTTTGTTATAACTCGTTATTTCATGCCGCGAAACGTTTCGACTTTGTATATTACTCTTATCATCTATTCATTAGCATTTTTTTTAATCTATGCATTGTTCTGTGGGCCATTAATACGGGGCTGCTCACATCGTTTTACTGTTCGTATGCCGTGATGTCATGATTAGTGTTCCCAGAACATCACATTGACTCATAATTTACTTTTTAATCATTTAATGAGGAGTTATAATTTATTATACGTCGCATTCCACGCTTAATCAAATATTGACAATGACGATATTTATAAATCGCGGACGTTGGCACATAATCGTTCAGCGTAATCATCATCGTCGGTGTTAGAATTCACAGATGACCGGATATTACGCAAATAAATGAAACTGATATTGACATTATGCTCCATGACTGCTAACGATATTGTTATATAGTAAATGAATTAAATTAAATTTATTCCTTCACTAGGTACCTATGTAATAAGATGATTGACACTGGTCTATTGTATGCATAACTATTATTTATAGACACTAACAAAGTTGCCATTGTTTGTTATAACATTTGAATTCTTTATTTGATAATATTTTACGATTAACAAGGATGTAAAGTGAGAAAAATCGCTTATTTTTTGCTAAGGATATGTGTCATGGCTCCATAGCTCACTATCGCAGGTTTAACTCACCTTTTCATACATATTCGAGAGACGCCAGACTACTATCATAGTCGACCGCCATTGAAATGTAAACTTGCTGAATACCAAACGAACTACAAGATATGCTTTGAAATTATTTATTATTTTGGCTTCCTGTACTGGATCTACAAAGTTGATAGGAAGCGATCAAATTTTATTATAATAATCTAATGCATTCTAAATTCTATTTTTATTCATAGGTATGACGTTATCAACCAGTATGACGGATTATTCGCAAAATGTATTACTATCGCAAATACGCCGCGCCGCCGTCATGTATGCTTTGGAATATATTATTATTTATGCTGTACTAATCAGTTCGTTTAGCGTTGACCCACTTGTCAATGATAAGCGTTATCGTCTCGTTACGAGTTTCATGTATTAGTTGTGCAATTTAGTTATCGTTTAGCTGTTACCGCGTTGTTGATAATGTTGTTGATTTTTTTTCAAGTTCATCAACGTCCTTTGTTCTTATTCAGTGTCTTGCTATTCTGTAAACACATTCCAACTTCAAAGTGTTGTTTGCAAGACATTTATTATTTGCATGCACATTGACGTAAGTTATCTTTGTACCTTTTATGTGTGAAGCGACTCTAGAATTATTACTATTATGATTAAATTTGTTTGTTTACTCATTATAGAATATGTTCTTTCGTACTTTGCGTTATTTATTTACGTTTTTTTGTGTTTTCCTTTTCAATTGACACTTAGTTCTACAACTTGACATAAGTTAATTTGCATGGAAAATGTTTATGTGCCGATAAAAAGTTTTATTTAATAATATGATTATCAAAGAGTCATCTCATTAACATTCTTAATACATAAGAAATCGTTTATGATTCCATCGCATTAAATGATCTGCAGGACTGACCGCTTCGCTTGTTCGGTCAAGGTGACCTTCTATGAGTCCAACATCGCAAGTTAACGGCTCCCTATTCAATGTAAATTTTGCGAGGCCACGTTCACGCATTGGTGAGTTCTAAATATTTACGAACACAACCAAAAACTGTTTTATAAAACGACACACGAGTCACATAAATGATTAGCATATTTTGGTATTCGAGTGCAACAACATAGTTTTCTTAAAATAACAAAAGAAGGGGAACACGTGGTGCTAGCCGTCCGCCATTTTGCAATATAAATAGCAAGATGGCGGCGGGCCGTTGGTTGGCGAAAGTACTTGGTAATTATAAGCGGCGCGGCGGGAAGGCGAGGATCTATGGTCGGGGCGATGCACGCAACGCTCGGCTTGATTTATATCGCTCTCTTGTTTCCATTCGGACGATTGTTCTCAGTTTTATGGGTTCGAGACTTGCTATTCTGGTATTGTTTCCGACGGCTATGGGAACTGAACTCACATAGATTTTCAATGACCTTTATTGCTTAAGCACCTTTATTGAACAACTTTTTAGATTTTTCTTAAAAGTTCAAGTACATATTTTTCTGTCTAATCGAATTATATTGTAGGCTATTACAGCAACATTTCAATGCTAATGAGTGTATGATATACACGTAAGCGCTTGTCTAGAATGGAAATCAAGTATTTATCATAAAGTTGGCGTTTGTTTTTCTTATGTTATAGTTTATTGTTATCGTAATACTGATTATATGTACATAGTTGTATATGTAACGCTAAAAAATCACTATGCAAATACCATATAAGGTGTTTAACTCATTAATATTCGGACAATAACTTTAAAAAGATTGTATATCGAATTACTACTTTTTTTTTAACACAATTAACAATTTATAAAATTATTCTTATCTTATGTATGTTTTTGTATGCATATACATTAAATGTTGTGTTATTAACGTAATTTGAAACATTACACATTTAAATGCAACTTAATTTGATTATATTTACACATAATTTAAATTTCGGTTGTGGTTTTAATATGGGTACATTACCTAATACATTAATTACCAATGTTATAAATGCCATTGAACATTACATGAATTACATGAAGTAGGTTACATAAAAACCAAACTATTAAATGTATTTTGAAGTCGTTAATATTTATTTGTATAAAACAAGTCCTGAATTATGTGATACAATTTTGTACTACGTAATAATATCAGCAATATTAAAAAATTAAACGATTTTAAATAGAAACTTATAAAAAAACTATTTTGAAGACCGGCTTATTATTTATTTCGCCACTTTTAAGAGAAATCACAAATTTAGTCATGCATATATTAAGACAAGTCGGATTCTATAACGCCATATTTAAAACTGTTCAATATTCATGCATTCAATGATTTGCATACCAGACGGGCAACATCTAAACTGTATCAAAAATGGCAACAAACTTACCCTCACGTCTGTTCTCTATAATAATACACTATTTTGTCAGCGTACCAAATAGAAATTCATGGTCCGCTAGTTATTCACATCATACAAACGAGTATTGATGGATGCCCGTTGTCAGCATTAAAGTAATCGATCTTAATTTGTAACTTGTTTTTGTACATTATTGCTCCACAAATTAACCTCGATTTCGCTGATTGTATTTTTTTGTTAATTAATTCTACGTTACATTTTATAGCTTGATAGAATCTTGATACGCTAGTTTTACTATCGATTTAGTTTTTTCTCATTTAATTGTTTTTTTTATCTTTAGAATGTAAAAAATTCAACGCAGTTTGTATGTTGGTTTCCTATTCCGAGTCTACGAAGGTTATATTTAGTATTAAAACGTTGATCTACATTATCTATTACTAAATTTAAATTTAGAAAATATATCATTTCTTCTACGTAGGTTAATTTTCGAAATTTTGTAAGAATTTTATTTTATAAGTAATCAGTGCGGGGTTAGTCTAAGTAATGACATTTTTGATTTTGTGTCAACAATATTTTATATATAAACATAAATATTTACATCATTTCTGGTTTTGTCCGTTCGTTTCCCGAAGTCCTGTGTGAAATATAGTTATCCTTTGAAACGAATGATAAATCGCTATATTCTTGCGACTACGTTTCGTGAGCTGGTGTCGTTTGAAATATATAGCGTGGTCGTGAACGTGACTACTGAGATTTATACACATGCGTCTATTCAAGTTAATTACAAAGTCGATAAGCTACCACATTGATCGCAACGTTTAGTATAATCACAACTTTACGTACCTAATCTAAGTAATATGGTATTTTTTTTTGTTTTTGACGCGATGCTCCGTGGTTTGGTGGCTTTACATTTTGATATAAATCCATCCATTCATTCAACCGAAAGACGTCCACTGCTGAACATAGGTTTCCTCCAAAGATCTCCACGACGACCGATCCAGCCACTCGCATCCAGCGGATTTCCGCGACCTTCACCAGGTCGTCGCTCCACCTTGTAGAGGGCCTACCCACGTTACGTCTTCCGGTGCGTTGTACCCATTCGAGAACCCGTTGGCCTCATCGGGCATCGGTTCTGCAAGCAATGTGTCCAGCCCACTGCCATTTAAGTTTAGTAATTCTTCGGGCAATGTCAGTTACTTTGGTTCTTCTGCAGTTCTCCTCATTCTTGATTCGATCACGCAGTGATATTCCAAGCATAGCCCTCTGTATTTCCCTTGAGCAACTTTGACCTTTTTTATTAGGCCCATGTGAGTGACCATGTTTCAGTACCGCATGTCATTACTGGCAACTCACACTGGACGAAGACTTTCGTCTTGAGACACTGCGGTATTCCGGACGAGAAAATTCTGCGTAGCTTCCCGAACGCGGCTCAGTCGAGTTGGATTCGACGATTAACCTCTTTCTCGAAGTTGGATCTACCTTACTGAACGGTTTGTCCCAGGTATTTTTTTTATACATTGTCAACAATTTCACATTTTTTATACATTGTCATTACACTGTCAACCATTTCACCGATTTTTATAGGAGTTGGCAAAACATGGACATTAGACATGATTTTTGTCTTGTCCATGTTCATTTTAAGGTCAACTCGTTCGGAGGCTCTACTCAGGTCATCGAGCATCGTACTTAGGTCTTCTACGGTCTCAGCCATGACTACTATATCATCAGCAAAACGAAGGTGTGTTATTTACTCGCCCTTTATGTTGATGCCAAATCCTTTCCAATACAGAACCTTGAAGACATCCTCGAGCGCAGCGGTGAACAGTTTCGGAGAAATAACATCTCCCTGTCTAACGCCACGCCGCAAAGTTATATGTTTCGAGGTCTGGTCATGTAATCGGATTGACATAGTGGCGTTTTCGTACAAATCCTTAAACGCTTTGATGTACCGATAGTCTACTTGGCACCGCTGGAGAGACTGCAGTAGAGCCCAGGTCTCAATCGAATCGAAGGCTTTTTCGTAGTCCACAAACACTAAACAAAGGTTATACTCCTCGTATGTATGTGGGCTACGCTGCTAAAGCCTTTTCAGAAGCCAGCTTGTTCGGGAGGCTGGAAGTCTTCGAACCTGTGCGCGAGTCGGTTCGTGAGGACTCTCGAAAACAGCTTATAGACATGACTCAGAAGTGAGATGGGTAATTTTTCAAAAGGGTGTTCATCTTTTTTGAAAAAGAGGTCCACCACACTTCTGTACCACGCCTGTGGCGTTTATCCCTCGAGTATGACGGTATGAAAGAGCTTCTGAAGGGTCAACAGGATTTAAGGATCTTAAGGATCTGTTTTTCTCCCGCCCTCAGCAGCTCAGCTATTATTCCATCATCGCTAGGCACCTTGTTGATCTTGAGAGCCATTTGAATTACGTAGAGTCTGACGTCCGGGATATCTTCAGATGCCGATATATATTACCATCGACTGACGACTGCAAGACCATCTCACGTCTCATGAGCCCGAGGGTAAAGTTGGAGAGCTTGCCGGTTCTACGTATACAGCAGGTCTTAACATACTTAGACCAAACCGTCCGGACAGCTTCCACAATCCCACCATTGTACTCGTCCACTTTGCTACCTAGGCAATCGACTATGTTTTTGAGTTCGATATAAATACATGTATATAAATAATTAAAGATAAAAAAGTTTAAAGACGTGTCCTCCTCTGTTGATCAGCTGATTCGTTTATTTTTAAGATCAGTATCTTTTGACAAGATTTAGTGTATAGTGATATCAATATTGAAAAGCGCTTCCAATAATAATTATGCTTAAATTGCGACCACAAAGCGAATACTAGACTTACCTATTGTTATTATATTTAGATGAGGTAAATATAACTATCACAATGGTCGAGGTAAATTATGTAATTTATAAAATTATAATCGTTGATGTGTCTTTCCAATAGATGACGCTATAGTACTTATTAACAATTTTATAATATGTTAATAGCAGTATAGGTTAGATTATACAGTAAAAAAGAACATTATTAAATTTAGACACGTTGAGTAAATGTTTCATCGAGGTTTTAATAAATTTTATGTTATGTTTAATCTATTGAAAATGACAAAACAACATGACCTACTTGCTCTTTGATATAAATCAAATTGCTTTATACAAACAATAGCGTTGTAGTGTAATTTTTTTACATCATAATATTCGTTTAGTCTCCACTGAGAATGTATTGTTTATAATAGTTGGCAGATTTTACAGTATCAGAGAATAACATGCCAATTCGTTTGACCTCATTCCCGTGAGTAGTTCTGCGTAAACTCTTATATCGGGGATAATGAAAACACGCCTATTTAAGCATCCAAAACGCTAGTTCAACTTATTATTTGTTTATTTTACAACTGGAACGTGTGCCAAGTTTATGCACGTTTTCAATACACGACGTTACTCAAACTGATTTACTTTAAACATAAAACAACAAGAGAAAGGTACTCGTCGAGAGATAACTCGTTTTGTTTTGGCGTCGATTCATTACGACTCTCTCGTAATACAAACTGTAAAAATATTTATAAGTAGGTATAGCGATACTCGTTCGTACATTCCAATGGTAGTTTCGGATTACGTTTGTTCACGTAATGTGATATTTTCAACTAGTGAATCGTGTATTCCGTCGAGCGTGTTTAGTTTAATTATGCGTATAATTTCAAAGAACACCACAATTCCGGTTTGACGAGATCTTTACTGACTCCAGTGAACTGGTGAGACGGCATCCGTTAACTATCCACAATGCATCGAAACCAGTTATAGTTCCCTCCTTATCTCAATTAGAAAGCTCCGAGTTACTTGATGTCTGTGACGTTTTGATCGATGAAGACAAAATTGTTTTTGCCATTCAAACTAGATCAGACACGTTCGATCTATTTCGTTTAGAACATGTATCAAGCCGTGCTTTGTCAAACAGATAAGTTATATACGATTTCTACTTGGCAACAGATAACGAGTACTTTGTTATCTAATGTTATATTATTTGTTATTTTAAAGTTATCTTTCAAAAATAATAATAATAATTAAAGATTACTAAGAATATTTATGATAATACGTAAATAACATACTAAAGGAATCGTTTTTAATCAAGTAAAAATTTTAATGATACAACATTATTTAATATGGGTGTGTAATTTCCAATTAAGATTTTAAGACACTTCTATTCAAGATATATTCACAGTTGGTAAACCAGTTTCGTTTGTGTTTAATATTAATATATTCACTCGTTTCCGATTAAATTGGTCTGAGAGCGAAGAACGAGCTATATCGGGCAACGAACGTTGTCGAGACTTGGGTTATAAGACCTCATTTCTCACGTTAGGACCAGTTGCTCCTACTGGTCGGTCGACATGCCGATCAAGAAAGGCGCTGATGCGGTGCCTTAAAGGGGAAAACGACATATGTTTTTTGTTCCCCCAAGTATTCCGTCCGCCATTCCCCTCAGTCGTTCGCGCAGCGGTTTGAAATAATGATTAGATTTAGCTCCGCAAAATACGTTTAAAGGTAATTAATTTATTAACACATGTTTTAAAGGTAGGCGCGTATGATATTTCTGAGAGTAGAGGTTTGTTTTATATATTATGCGATTATGTATAGAAACCAAGAAACCGCACAATCTCTGTCCCAATGACAATGTAGCAAAGTGGTTATACAACTCAAGAGTATATTAGAAAGATGTCTTATTTTATTAAATACGTGAGTGTGTATATCGTCAAATATGTCTATACATCGTACCTACGTATTTATGTATGTTCTGATAATGACATAGTTTAAACTATGCCATTTAAACTGTTGAAGACTTGTTACGCTGTAACATACGCTTGAACTGTTATCAATAATTTCAATAGATAAGTATATAATATCCGCCTTTGATCAATAACATGAATATCGATTAATCATTTACCTCTCGAGACTGGCGTGTTATGAGACCATATGAACTGGATCAAATGTTGATTCCATGAAACTGGTCGGCTTAGTTACTATCAAGAACTTCGTTAGAAAAATGTTCGACTTTATCCGTATCGATCGATACAAGTGAATGCACTTAGTAGATGTTTTAGGTACAATCACTGATAAAACCAATTAAAATTTTCTTACATTATTTCATTAGTACATGAGAGATAATAATTGTAGATAAAAAAAAATGTAATAAATTCTGTTGGATTTCAATTGGATTAAATCAAAGGTCAACCAACCAACCGACAATCTAAAATGCAAACCGACAATCATAAAAATTTACTATACATGCATGCAATGCTGACTGAATTGAGACTCATTTCCACGTATTTCTGTACAATAGACGGGCAAAGTTATTTTAAATATTCACAGAGTGAGTGTAATATAAAAAAAACTTAAAGTTGTATATTGCATAACTCACAAACAGGTTTCGTCTTCCAATGAATGCCAGTCGACACAATATATGTACGTACATTAATATACAGCTGTTACTCGCTTTACACCTACCTACCTACACTTCGATTATGGTTATCTTATCACGTTTTTTTTCTTGATTACGTTTCATATTACGATTCAGTCCTAATTTGGACGGTGTTTATTACATTTAAAGAAATCAATATTTACGTTAGTCATTACGATTGTTACAAACATAAATACTAGTATAAAACAGGATGTTTGACATATTGTGTATGTATAAATTTGTTTCTTACATATCGATAATAAAAATCTTATTCATGTTAACCTACTCTTGTATGTTGTTAGCCTGGTACCATTTTTTTTATCTATACTAATAAATAAAATTGAAGTGACTGTTTGTAATGTCAAAATAAAGTTTTTTTTTTACTAAATAGATATATCAATGTATATACGATACGTAAACGAAAAAGACAATTTTTAAAATTTGTCTTTCTGTTTGTTCCGGGTAATCTACGAAACGACTTGACCGATTTTGATAGGACTTTTTTTGGTAGATAGCTGAAGCTTGAGCTTTGACAGTTAACTACCATAACTTAGGGTACTTTTGTTTTTCGAAAATAATTAGTGTTCCGTGTAAGATAATTAAAACTCATGAAATTGTGAACAAAAAACAATTCAAGGGACAACACCAGCAAAACATTATTTTCCAATGATTATCGGAAAACTATATAATGCAGTGAAAAATATATAAAACGCTTATAGAGCCGCGGGCACATAGCTAGTAAATAATAAATATAGAATAAATTTTGATGTTATACACATTAAGTCATAAAGTATTCTATAGCGATAAGCACAGAAGTACTTTAGTATGAGTAATAAAGGCCTCGAGAGGGTTGGAGGGGGGAAATGGAATCACAAATCCATTAACGTAGTCCACGCATATAAGTCTTTATGGGTTACTGAACCGGCAGCTGCGACTTGTGACATGCGAGTGAACATGAGAGACTTGGCCACCTGCTGCAACATTGGAAACGCGACCCTTATACTTAATGGTCACAGCAGCTTCTACATATACTCGTTTTGTAACATTTTAATATTTAATTTAAGACAGAAGTTAAGCGTTGACGCCTCATTTGGCTGAGTGGTCGGATTCAGCGACAATGAATGCGGGTTCGAGCCCATCTGTCCAACTGTACAATGAGCCTGAACTTTCAGTGAAGAAAAACATCGTGAGGAAACTATAGGTGGTAGGGCACTTTCTAACAATGCCTGCCTGGGTAGCAACAAATTTAAAAATCTGTCGCCAAACACCAGAGTTGTATTCCGGTAGCATCACTTCAGAAACAGTAACAGTACTTGAAAATGGCAATACAAAATACCTCCTTGTTTAGATAATGTTTGATTCTTTGTTCATAATTTCAACTTGTGACGTTATCATTTACGTTATAAATATATGGCTGATAATAATATCATTGCTTTACCGTCCGATACTGGAGATATTCCAATAAATCATGTCATATTAAAATGTTTATCGAACTCACACGTACATTATTATATGTCGTAGATTATTCATAACTTATCCACTAATTAGTTTACGTAAAAATGTTATTAAATGATAATTATGACAGACTGGGTGATGAGAATGATGATGTCATTTATATTCTTAACGTGAATGGATTTTAAATTTGTTCATTTCGAATCACACTTATTTACATTATGTCAATAACATTCGCGATATTATTTATCTTGAATAACACGATACGTTTATTTAAATGCTCGTAAATATAACACGAACCAGTTCTTTGGGAGTTAAAAAAGTTGTTTATTTCGCATACCTTTTACTTGACAAAACAGGTTTACGAAACAGGTCGGCGTCTGTTAGCCTTTCTTGAACAAGTTATAAATATTCAGTGAGTAATATAATTGACCTCTGAATTAAAAAGGGTTCCGTTTTTTACAGTATAATTAGATTTCGTTCATGTTTTGTATGAACAATATTACCTTTATGTCTAATTTATTTTCTTTTAGCTTTTATAAAACCGACAGAGAATTAATAGTGATTTAAAGGAATCGAATGTTCTTTGAAATATTTTTGTTTTACAAAACTAATTTTGTTATTATTACATTCTCCCTTTCAGTATTTATTTGATAATTTCTTTTTTTTTTAATTTATTTTCAGGGTCTTCCCCGGAGCGTGAAGCCAGCGAAATTAATAAAAAAGGTAAAATAATATGATATTTGATTCGAATGATTCTACTGCCCACTAATACATTTATTCATTGTTTTCGATTTGATATCGATCAATTACAAAACCAAATAACCACTGCTGTTACTGTAACCCAACTGATGTTTTTTAAATTATCTTAGGGTGACGGTACACTTGTTCAAAGTGCGTACTTTCATTATATAATCCATACAGAATAATTATCTAAACCCATACTTAATACATACATAGGAATATATATACAGAACAATAAACGTAAAACTATCATCTAAGCTACAACTGTATTAATATCTTATTTATAAAACTTATTTTCAAAAAAGGCAGCGTAATATATTTTAGATATACTTCAAACAAACATTTCATAATATACTCCAACAAAGCTAATAATTCATACGGTTTAAAATACTAGATCATAAAACTACATTTTATAGTTGCTTACCAAATACATACCTCGCATATTCCATTGGTTAAAATAAGTCAGTATGCATTCGACTTTACGAACATAAAAACATGTTTTTATTGAAAAATCGAGATCGCGGTCCTTAATTTCACATTTAAATTCGTTTCTTTGTTTGTCCAGTCCTCATCTGCGTATGTATTACCTACCTACTTATTTATACATCTCACCGGGCATGTTTTAAAACCCAGAGGTTATCGCGGACGACAAATAGGTAGGCACATACTATTATCATTTCATCATAATCTAAATTTCAATTGGCCATCCGAGTAACGGGGTCATGTCGTTTTCGATGGATCATTGCTGTGTAAATAATTCATTTACTTATGTCCCAGTAATAAAAAAATAATAAATTGTTGTTGTAATTATTATTACTTGATATTTTCGTTTTTATGTTATATTGTTAATCCATACTAATAAATAAAATTGAAGTCTGTTTGTAATGACAAATTAATACCTTTTTACTAAATACATATGAATGCAACCTACCTATACCAAAAATATGATGTTAAAGATTCTACTCTGTCTGTTAGTATGTTTGTTGCAGCTAATCTGCGAAACGGTTGGACCGATTTTTTGACTTCTATTTCCAAAATAACTAGGGTTCCGCTTAAAAAAATTAAAATACATGAAATTGTGAAAAAAAATCAGATTCAATGCACAGCTTTACTGCCAGGTGTTCGAATTTGTGAGAAATATCTTCGATTTCTCTTAGTACCAAAAAATAGTATTTTTAGAAAAAAAAAATTACGGCTCCGTGGAAAAAAAATAACTCTTGAAATTATGAAAAAAAGTACGAATCAATGGACAGCATCAATATATGTATACGACTATATATATACTTTTATTTGTGTTTATATTTAGGTACTTTTCGCCTTATCGTTTATTTATAAAATAATTATGTAATTAAAACTACCTTAATATATACTTAATTAATCCATTTGACACACTTGCGACACAAACCACAGCGTAATCAATTACTGTAACTTGTAATTTGAATGACCTCCCGCGATACAGGAATTATTTCTTAGTGCGGGGATCTAAAGACATATATTTGTGTGTTTAATTTGTAAAAGTAATAAAGATTTTTGTATTTTGTATCAAAACATTATTTTCCAATGATTATTTAAAACGCATTGAATAGTATACGAAACTCGGGCGGAGCTGCGAGCTCACAGCTAGTAATTTATAAATTTACTAGTTTCGTTTTTGTTTGAAATAATACGACCGTCACCTCGTGAGTGTTTCAATTCGATTGCCACACACGAGGTTTATTCCAGCATCGAGGTATTACCTCTGCTTTATTCCCATTTCGTCGTGTTTACTGTTCCATTTCAAACTAAAATAAAATATAGCGATAGAACCTTCATATACATATAGACTTATTATAAAACATCCACAAAGTATTTTGCTTTATTCCAAAGCCTTAGCAAACTTCTCATTATCAGAGAACCTATTTAAATATTAACATTAACATATAATAATAATAAACATGTTTATTTTCTCATCTGAGATTTACATTTATTTTATTATTAAACACCTACGTAAATTTTTACACAATCTATTGTGGAGTTTTATATTATAAATTCTTACAACAGAATTAGAAAATATTTATGTACAGTTATTGCTCGTAACATGCCTAATAGATCTTGACTCGTTGAATAGACATCGTTATTTCGAGAGTTCGTATATTTAAATCGATGTATACCATAAATAACTATAAAAGATTATTAATATTAAAATATTATATATCTCGCCGTAACAAGTAACAGACACTGGTCAAGTGTGCGTCATTTCAGAACTCATGTTATAGAGGTATAATTAAATGAATATTCAAAACACGACTCGCCGGGCCAAATTGCGATGCCACGAACTGGTTATGTTCGTTTTTTTTTTTTGTCGATCATGGTTAATTCGGTATATTCCGAATGGTTAATAATTTAATAGCCAACGTTGTATCTTATTATATTTATATTTTTAACACCTGTTCAATATACAGTGTAGGCGCGGCCATGATTTCATTGATAGTATTTATCTACCAGCTGATAATTTATTAGCTCGAAATATGTTCGTATGGATGGTTGGATTATTAAAATAAATCTCAATACACAAAAAAAAAAAAAAATAATAACATACGACGTAACGACTGGTTTATACGTTTTTTGTAGTAAGCATCCATCCATTCGACCAACAAACGTCCATTACTGGGTATATGTAGGTTTTTGAGGTACTCATAGAATGATACTACTCATCCCCTGGTATATCCATGAGTCGCCTTTTACGACACCAACGGGAAAATTCGGGATAGTACTATATTCTTAGCCGGGATCACAGAGTTACTTGCCGGTTTTGTGGTATAGACCAGACCTACTTAATGCCACAAATAGGTAAATAAGTGTAAGTTTTTTTTAAGGAATATAACAATACTTTTTTTTACTTTGAATAACATTGACATTTATGTCCGAAGTGATATTTAAGACTTATATGTAGATTAACAAAAGAATCCAAAGCTGTCAACAATATCAAAAGGTCAAGACAAACGAATACATAAACTAATGTTAATAGTACGTACAAACACAAAGTTGCCTATAAAAAATCCGTTCTCACATTTAAATCGCTTACCTAAAATGTTAAATGAGTTTGTAACCCGATTCGTAATAAAGCCGGTTCTCTTATAGTAAAGCATTACATATATTATGATTATTAAATATTTGAAGCGATAAAGGCACAATGGATAGTACGTTCGGATTTCACGTCAATGGACGCGGGTTAAAACCCACCTATTAAGGAACCCATAGCATGGTGGTAGGGCATTTTCTAATAATGTCCGCCTGGATAGCTACCATCCTAAACTTCGAAAACCTGTCGCCAAATACCAATAGATGTGTACCGGCAGATACACTTGAGAACCAGTATCTAGGCTTAGTGTGTGTTACTATACTGTTGTGTTTTTACCGTCACTTAACATCAGTTGAGATTGTGGTCAAAGCACTGAGCCTATACTGTGTAAAAAAAAAATTTAGAATCTATCATATTTACTGCTTCGTATAGGTAGGATAAATGCTATTATTAAATTTCAAATCGATCTTATTTATTGTAAAACATTTGTTATAATTATACCCGGTTACCTGCATAACCAAAAGCTCATTTGTACAGAATTACTTTTACATTTTTTTCCATCATTCATCTTAGAAACAAACCAAAATTATATCTCTGTTACATGAATTATGAATATTGTATACGTGTCATTGAGATATAATGTTCCATAATTTGATAATGCGTTTACTATTTGGTTTTGAATGTATTTACTCGTTGTTACCAGTTATTTTATGTTTATATTCATTTAAAATTAAAGAAAAAATTGTAGTCATTCGCTTTTTATTTTTAATGGGAACTCTTTTTTTCCTCTTGACCATACTATCGTATTGTTCACTTATTGCGTCAAGTATATTAATGAGCTTGCATATTGAATACAAGTCGACGGACTATTGCCGGATCTCTTAACGGATCTGAATCGAGCAATTTTCCTAAGAACGAGCATTTTGTGCGTTGTTATCTTTTGTTTATATCTTCAACGCAAGTCTACAATTAACTGAATTACATGTTTTTTTTTAATAGAAACTATTGCTAAGTAAATGTATTAACTATTAACTATTAAATTTGTAAACGATAATGAAAAGGTTTGTTTGTAGCTATAGATCTTATAAATTAACATCTATAAAACAGTTATTATTTCTAGTTATGTACACGTAATATTGTACGAGTAAAATATTGCACTTACGATTTACAATTCCATTATCCAAGTTCTTAAAATACGTTTTCATATCTAAAGACTATTTTTTACTTTATCTAAATTATTCTAGCGAAATTCGTTGACATATTTTCTTGTATATTTAAGGCTAAATGTGTCTAAATTTCACGGAAAATATATTACAATGAAAAAGTGAGGAAATCTAGAGGTTAAAGTTAGTTCTATGCCGCTGCACCGTAAAATATGTAGTTTTACGGTATTCGCTTCTCTCTTATATCCTTAACGGTACATGGCCGGTTTCACTATGCGATTTCAATCGGTTTTTGCCTACTGAAATCTAAATTTAAATCCAATTTTTTTATCTAAAATATCAAAAATCTAAACTAAATCAGTAAGAAAAACTGACTAATTTTTGTTTTGATCTCAATCTAAAAGTTAGGATTGTATATTGAAACCGGCCGATAATCAGATGAGGGGCAATGTGTGATATAACGCTCTAGTAGCAATATTTAAATCGTATGTACATAGTTGATAACGCACCTAATCAAACTGTAATACATCCGAGCATATTTTGTATTGTGACCTCATTTATTTATAGTTCTAAAGTATTTCTTTACGCATGTTAACAGCGAACTCTACTGAGGTAAACTCATTTTATTATTAAAACAGTTTGTTGAGGAGTTAAGAGTTTTCATGAATAGGCAATTGAAACAATGGACAAAGTGTATAATATGTGACTGAATAATGATTGTATGATAATGACTTGGTGCGAGCCGAATTGAATATTTAACGAGCAATACAACAGGGGAAAAAACATTCGTGTGCACATACATACTCCTTTTGTTATAGTTAATGATAAATTTTTATTACTTCCTCGAACCAGTCCTTTCGCTTGTTTGATCCCATTAAAATATAAATATACCTTATATAAATTTACATTTAAGCCGGTTCGTGTTCTCGTTTTAAATGCCAAATGTATTTTAATAGTACCCGTTTAAATGAAAAAGGTAGACACGAAGAATTTTAAACCTTTACAACAAGTAAATGGAATTGATATTAGTTACAATGTGTTTGAAAATGTTGTGTCGATTTAATTAATAAGACGTTCGATAATCTTTAAATTTCAATACATTATTAGTGACTTTGTTTAGGTAGTGGAATAGTGCAAAAGTATTCAGGGTCGCATTTTAAAGAGCAAAATGGCAGGCGACACCCGCTCCACCTGCTCGCTAAGTGGTAAAACGAGTTTTGCACCATGAACGATTGTAACTTATCTATCGTCATGTCGCCTTGTTATAAAACATTATTATTTATCGCCCTAATTATTTTATTTTACCGGTTGCGTAATATTCACTGAGATGATCGTAGTGTGGCATTTATTTTATAGATACACACAACCTACATAGCGAAATCTTACTTTACACGAGTTTGAGAATTGTAGTTGGACTCATTAAAAAAAACACTTCTATATGTTTTTTTAATCATTTATATTCTGCTTGCTCTAACTATTGAATGTACAAAAGCTATGTTTAAAAAAACTGTACAAAATATTCTTATCAATTTACTCGATAATAATTATGTTATGTAACTTCTGGTAGCACCTTTTTAAATGCCAGGTGAACATTGACTTAACGGTCTTGTTATCATAAAAAAAAAACCTTTGTACACATTGACATTTTGAAAACCGAAGCAAATCAGGTTTTGTATTGAACACAACTCTACAAAGGAAGTTGATTGACGTGTTTTTGCCCATCACGGTTGAATGAATTAGAAATTGGTTATACATTTTTTTTTTACTTTAAATGTTGTATTTTTTTTGTAATTGTTAAAAATTCTAAAATTAATTGTACATTGAATATAAAATATTCAATTACACTAAAATTAAACATTATAACATAAACTAATCTAAGCTAAGTGTGTAGGTAGGCACCTACTTGATCTTGAAAAAATCGTGACGAATTGGTTAAATATCTGTTTATTGTGACAGAAGTAATAGGCCCGGCCCGTATTAGTTAGATGTGGATAAGATCGAATGGAACGTTTGAATTCAAGATGGCCGTTGTCGCTTCAGTGCTTCGTCACGATTCGTTTGCCGAGTGTAGGCAGCTACTTTCTCCTAACGGGACTTACCTCCCTCCCCTATCCTCATCCACCGCTGGTGTCTGCGCAGACGACGATTACGACATCCATTTTGAATTTTATTATCTGCGGAATCACGATGATGATAATAATCGATGTTGTGTAATACTGTTTGTAATACTTGTTTGTAATTTGATTCCAATTGAATGGTTTTTGGAAAAAATATATATCTTGTAAAATTTAACACTTCGTTTCGATTTATGTAAAATATTCTATGGTCTTTATCGTTTAGTTACCTATTCGTGTATACTAAAAATAGGTATGTTGAATATCCATTTGAGTAATCTCAACATGCTACAGATTTTAATACAATATTGTTAATTAAATAAAAATACATATATCTTTCTTATTTAGTTACAATTTCCATTACATAAATGAACGTAATGCTAGAGGAACGTTCGTGGGTTGAAACGAGTTCCTCTCGCCCCGGGAGACCGACGAGTCAAAGGCCACAAGTCACGATCTTTGCTTTTCTGACTTTACCGGTACCTGGCACTTAGCGTCAGCTTATCTGTTGTGAATTGATGATTTACTTTATTAACAACAGGATTATTCGTTTGAACCGCAATGTTGCTAGAGATTAATTATACGAATCAATTGAATTTTGTACTTAATGAATTAATATAAGTAACGTTGAACTTGCTTATGTATATCAAGTTGAATCTATTTGTTTCCTAATAAACAGACTTTTCACAGTAGGCATTATTTTATAAACTTTAGTTAACCAAAAATATACGCTTGCTTATAATCAGTTGCTAAAAATATACTACTATTTAAATTTAAAACTGCCACTTTCATATTTTGCTTTCAATTTGATTCTGATTATAAAGGAGGTTAATTTAATAATTGATTAAAAAAACTGGTTCCACTAACAGTTTTAATTTTAAATGTGAATAATAATGTAGACAACCATAATTATAAATAGAAGTTTGATATTTAATTCTTTGCATAAGATTAACACGTAGATAAATACATATTTATTTACTTTATTGACACAAAGTTGTTGGACCTGCTGAGAATATTCAACAATTTAAATTTGTATTTCTTTTTATATAACACCAGAGAATTAATTAATTGACTAGTTGGTTCAATAATAGAGTTACATTGGTTTTTGAAGATGAGTCAACGTCAGGAAAACATATTCTAACTCTATCAGCAAAGATTCAAGTGGCACTTTAGCGCGAGCTCTCTACATCCCGACCGAGAAAAGTATCTGGCACGGATCCAAAATGTGTCGAACGTGTGGTGTATATCTTCCAAGAAATATTCACACTCGAATGTTTGATGGTATTTACCGCCAACTTGTTAATTACGCGTTTAACAATCTATTTTTGTTATGATATGCACTTTGATGTTGACTCGTATTGTGTTACCTAATTAGCACGCTAGTTGTTGTAAATTGTATAATTAGATATGTTTTTGAAATATTTGAGGAATAAAATAAAAACTCCGTATTGATTTCGTTTCTGATAAAAAAATAGTCATTGTCCATTTCAAAGCACGCAGGCACACAGCGTGAAGACAACAAAAACCTAGTATGTATTATAAAAAAGGCTCGAACGTAATTTGTGTGGTTGCGCGCACGACTTGCATTATTCCACTATGAAACGAAAGGCACATGTGCGGCAGATGTTAGAGGTACTTTTTCAAATGTATTATTATTATTAGGATACCCTCCGATCTGGTCATGTATACGCTACCCCGCTGCGCTGTCATTGACCTGCTTTGGTAGATAAAACAATTGGACTTTTTATTCACTTATTGTTGTCTCTGTCATACTTTATAACGCATTTGTTTGTTTAGTTGAATTTTTAATTTAAATGCCTATAAAATTCTTTACGCTAGAATTTGACACTGGTGTGAAATAAAAATATGTATGTCAGAGAATTAGTGATTTTTTTCAAATCCAAATAATTAAATGAAAGATCAAAGAAAGAACAAGATTATATAAAAGAATCTTGTAACATTGAACGTATAGCTATACTGGACAGGCACGTCGATCGTTTTAAGATATTATTACTCCGTAAAAAATGCTGTTTCATTCCTTTTCGTTAAATGCGAAAGTCGGTTTCGATTATCTAAAATAAACCGAGTTCAATCTATAATAATACTTTTTACTTTCTTTTACAAGTAATTCACGTTCACTCAAAAGAGTTTTTAATCACGGATATTTTTTTTCTATGGTTCTATTAATAGTGACGTTGCGTTGATCGAACACGTTTTCGTGCGTTGGTTGTTCGTGAGGGTTGATTAACCCGACACTTCCAACAGGTTTCAAGGTTACTGTCGTAAAACAAACAACTTTTATTTTGTTGTTTTTGGTGTTGTTACACACTGACAAATTTAGATTTTTTTTGTGTATTTAATTTTTTTTTTTTTAATACATTTATTACTATAGATATGTTTTAATAATAACGGCATCTTGAAAATTAACTTTACGTCATATTGTTATTCTAAATTTAAAAGTTCAACAATCCATTAATCGTTTAGCGAAGCTATCATGATCAAACTCAATAAACGCAAAATAACTACCTACTCGCTCGAGGCAAAATGTCGGAATACTTATGAGATTCGATACGATTATATGTGTTTTTTTTTGTTTCGTTTTTAACATTACCCATGTAAATTTATGTCTAGATGTGTTAAAATTCTTGGCAAACAATTTCGAACTCTATATGTGTGCGTCTTGGTTTATACATCTCATTTTAATTCGTGGCGATGGGTGACTTATTTTTAATTATTAACAAAAATGACTCTTCTGACTTGAGGTAATCTATGTATAACGTTCCATCCACCATTCGCGTCCTCGTTAAATGTCTGCTCAAGTATATACAAAACTAGTATAACCTGTACTAATGCTCTTGGTTTCTTTTTTATTATTCTTATGTTTTAAACATTGCTATTTAAAATCATTAACTAATATAAATGTTTTAAATTTTCATTAATTTTATTGTTCATTTTCGGAATGTTGTATATTCATAGATTATACGGAGAATATATTAAATACGTATCATAATATTTTTATAAGATATTATTTCCAGAACTACGTTATTAATTATTTAGTTATGATATAAAACAAAATATAACAAATGTTTATAATTTACAGTAGTAACAAAATTAAGTAAAATATGTATTTTATTAGAAATAATCAATTAATTCAGTTATTTTTTTTCTTGCAATCGACTTTCAAACGATTATAAATCACCATCAAACACACAAGTTTTAATTACATGAGAAGCATTTAACGTATTTTACAAATGTTTTATATTATAAAAATTAAGAAATTGTATGACTATTTAAGCAATCACGTTGAGTTTTTGTCTGCTAACAAAATCCCGAGAACCTGTTACGATAATTTGGTTTGAATACTCCAGTTCAGGTAGATGGGACCTTAAACATTTATGTTGCCCTATCCAAAATATATTCAATGGGTCATATATTTGTATAAAAAAATATAAATATTACTTTCTGGATTCCGAGTAAACGCCACGCAATTTTATTCTGAGAAACACCTGTGCGGGTTATTCAGTTCTCTCCCACGAATATATTATAGTGATGCGAGAATCTAAAACCGGTCCGCTTTATGGATACCGGAGCGCCGTCGTCTCGCTCGGCTTGTTCTTCCGCAGATAAAGTTGATAGGTACCTGCCCATTCATCATTTATTTATTACTAACTGTGTGCCCGCGGCTGCACCCGCGTTTCATATATTCTTCACTGCGTTTTAATTTTTTATATGAAACCCTAATTATTTTCGTAAATTTTTTTGGTACTAAAATAAAGATAAAGTATTTCTTATAAGTTCAAACACTTTCCCGTAATATCCGCATTGAATCAGTTTTTATTAAAAATTTTATAGAGTTTGTTTTTTTTACGCGGAACCCTAATTATTTTAGAAAATTAAAAGTACCCTAAGTTACCTGGAGTAACTTCCGCTATCTACCAAAAAAGTCCCGTTAAAATCGGTCCAGCCGTTCCGGAGATTATCCAATGCAAACAGACAAAAAATTTTTTGAAGAAGGTTCTTCAAAGTTGCCCGAAAAATTATTTGATCTGTTAATATTAACCCATCAGCAATCCTCTTGATCAGAACTTATATAGAACGGGATACAATTTTGACGAAACTTTTTTTGGTAAATACCTGAAGTTACTAAAAATTGTATTTTAAATATATATATAATACAAACGTACACTTCAATTTTATTTTTTAATATAGATTATTCACAGCTACTTTCTTTATAATAACAACTATGCAAATCACTAGTATAAATTGTCCGACACATTCTGTATTTCAAATGTCAACTATAACGTTGTTTTAAAATGAGAAAAAATTATAATAAATTGTAGCAAGTTTTAACGAGCAGACAAATAAACGCTTTTTTTAAGCCATTAGCCTTTTACCCGTTAAAACCTACTTTAACTAGAAGTTTGCTTTAATAAATATATACGTAATAATAGATACATATAAACGCTTGTAAATATTGTTGGTAAGGAGTAACTATATAATTATCCACTGCTTTAAACCCTATAAAAAACATTATAAATTGTAACTATGATCTTTCCTTACTTGTACTATTCTATTAATATGAAAATTACATCCATATCGTTTCAGTAGTTTTCCTGTGATTTGAATACGGGAAATTTACGATCGTATGTTGCGTACAGATAAATTGATATAGGTAGTATGTGTAATAATAATATATGCCGTATTAATTACGATATAAATATCTATTAAATGCAAAACAAGTACGAAAAGAAACATGTACTCTAAATTGAACACGTATTCAAATTACTGATACACAAAATACAGCATTCAACATTACATTCAATATTGAAAAACGACCAGCTCAGATTGTGGAATGATTCTCATACTGTTTGTTTCCACTCGGGTCCACGCGAATAATAACAAATAATTAAATAGTAACGTCCTTAAAAATATATAACATATAATAAATCGGGAAAGGCTATACTTATAAATTACCCAACTATCGTATTAATGTTTCTTTAGTCTATTAAAAACATTCACCGGAGCTGATTCTTCGAAAAGTAAATCTGCGTACTGCAGTCGCGTACGTAGGGTACAGTGAATAAACAAACGAACCGATCTCTTTTGGCACGATGTTTACGAAATCTTGTGGAATTGAATCGAGTTTGTGCTAGCTAGTATTTGTAAACAGGGCGACGCGGTACGGCGCATCGTTGTAATACGTGCGTGGCTCCTAAAATACATCAAACAGGAATTGAATCCATGCCAACTGGTGTGCGTAGACGGCGGCTCGCGATCTTCTCGTAAAATTCATTATACGACACATCAGCTTTATTCCTGTTCATTTGTCTTTTATATTACGTTGACACATACCGCCACGTCTTAACCTAAACTGGAGGTAATGTAATTAACTGAACCATCAATAATAATGACAAAGTACTACTTAATACATTCAATAAGCTAGACAGTGATAGCTACGTTACATTTTATTTTAACACAGACGGTTAATACATTAATTTTATACCTACATTAATATAAACACTTTTTTAACATACATGTGAATGTTGAATTGCTCGAAATGTGACACTATGAAATATAGTGTAAACTTAATATAGCGATACTTATGGAACTGCACATTTTATAGTACTATTACGAGTCATCGTTGAATGGAGAGAAAAAAAATTAATAGTTTTTCATTGTAAACCAAATCAAGTCAGACGTTTTAGAGAATTTGTCGTTAGATCGAGTGAATTTAAACAGAGTTTATACGTGTATTTCTGATGGCATTACTATATAATTTCGCCATTTTTAAAGTTTCATCCGGATTGGTTACATTATAAAACCTACATACATCCTCAAAGAAAACTGTTTTAAATTCGAAAATAAAACTATATTTACATACACTATATGTTATATCCTTAATACGTGTCTACGTATAAACAATTAATTTTAATCGATTACCCTTGAAATTATATTTACGACCTTTCGTCAATGCAATTCACTTGAATAACAAACGACATGCCCGTTATCAATGCTAAATAAAAGATAATTGAATTTGCTGTTTCCAAGCGACGGCATTTCATTGCAGACACGCGGAGCGTTGTTTACAACGTCTTTAGTCTATTAACCTTGTCTGTATCCCCAGTCCTCATAGACAATTGCACGGTGATGGATTACGTAATAGAACTCTATTTATACAACTGACTGAGTTAAATGTGAGATATAATGCTATTTCTTGTACTTCTTTTTAATGAATAGCATTCTGTGAGTTACATACGTACATAATTTTGAAAGTGTCACGTGGATAAAAAGTTTTCGAATCTTGTATACTCCACATTCTATACTCCACAATGCTTTACAGCAAAGCGGCGGCTACGTTGCTAGAACTTTCCAGAGTGTTTTTGTAACACCTCAGAATAAACAACACCAAAATTATCTAATATTATGTACAAATATCTAAGTTTATGAACTAAAGTCAAGAAATTCTGCATGAAAGAGTGAGACTGAGATTTAAAATCTCAGTATTCTTTTTATACATTTTGTATTTTATGTCTTGTCATAATAATGAATTATAATATTTTCAACTACGTCAATAATGTTTCAAACTACAAGAAATTTAGTTTAACTTGTTTTTGTTTAGTACAAATATTATATCGAATTTATTATAAATTCAAAGAAGCCGGTTACGTATTTATAGGTAAATGTAAACATTGGGATTTTGCCCATAGAGGATAATAATATTATAACGAAATATTGCCTCTCAAGCTTACTGAAAAATTTATTAGTATTATACATAATAATAAACTGGTATATATTATATTTAGCATGTACCTCATGCTATAGACGGAAATGTATGATGAAAATTCTTTATGTTTAGACTATCGTTGCCAATGAAATGTATACACGAATGCATTGCATTTGGTCGGGCGCACGGAACCACACACAACTCGTTACGACCTATTTCAAGCTGATGATTATAATATGGTGATCCGACATCAAATATTATTTGTACGTTAATGATATTTTTGTTTTTATTTCATGTCGGCTACACGGCTGTTCCCACAACTTTCACAGTTTATCCATTCATCGATTTGATTGCTTTCACAACGATCAACCAGTCTTAAAATAAGAAATAGGATATATCATTCAAACTTAAAATATGCTCTGAATTTGTGTTAAATATCTGTTAACATAATTATTATTATTTAAGAGAAAGTCCTAGTAGCATTTATTCCATACGAACGTAGTCCTCTGTTTCCTCCACTATCGCCATTCCCGTACATTTTTTTCCCATAAATAAGTTATTGTAGAAACTAGGAGCCTTTCAAAATAAAAAAATGCTCGATTTTTACCATCATTTTCAAACGTTCGTCAAATAAGTTGATGGATAAAATTTAAAAAAAGGCATTGCCACATTCTTTATTATTTTAAAACAGAAAGAAAATTAAAAACCTGTTCAGTATTGGAGGAGGAAACAAGGTGCTACGAAGTGATATTTTCGTCTATTTTGCATAGGTAAAAACAGACAGCAATGGATTTCTGAAATAACTACTTTTCCGACCGCATGTCCTCTTAGTTGGCATCATTATTATAAAATTTGTGTTGTTTGCCTTTAATATCGCATGCCTCAGTTCTTCACCTCGTTCACAGACTCATTGTAGTTTTTATTTTCGAGCATTAAAATACCACAAATGGTTTTAATATTAATGAAAAGCATTGCAAATGCATTGTTTCTGTGCGGTGTCGTGTAACCGGTTCTCGGTTCGTCACGCGTCTCGGCTTCGAGGAAACCAACAGTAAAGCTGTTGTTGTTACCATTGGCATTCCTCACACGCCCGTCGTCGCACCGCGTAATATCGCCAATCAACAACATATTCAACTTATTCTATTGTTCGTAGTTTATCCTTGGCGTGACACGAGTGAAAACTGTTAATTGATTCAGTATCGATTATGACCTCGACGATCACTTTCCTTTATTGTTCTATTTACAAATAAACGAAGTACTAAATGTTTTCTGACAGATTCATCCTCAAGGTTTTTAACGAAGCGCGTCTGTACCGTATCACTGTGTAATTTGTTTATTTATACGGCGGATGCGATCCTATTTACGTCTGAGCAACCCGAAAGAAGGTTATTGGCGTTTACACAGCCGACTAACGTACACAAAGAAGAGTTAAACGAACGCTACGCCACGGATATAAATCAACGTTGTCGGTAACCCTAACCGTCTCCGAGGGGATTAGCCGCAGAGATATTCTATTCTTCGGATGAAATTAATGGCTTTCGGCAAATGAACGTCGTGTCGGTGGACGTACTCGAATTGGTTCGGTGCGCGGACACGGACGGTTATATAATAAGGCAATTAACATGTTATGCAAACAATATAACTACTTTGGTAACTTCCTTCACTTACAAGTAAATCTTTAGTGATGTGGCATATATTTAATACGCAACCTACGCTCATATGAACCAGGCTAACGGCCTCTTGTCGATAGATGTCGAGTCTGTATAGGGTTCGACCGTGCATGGAGATAAACGAGCCATTCTTAACACTCTTAAAATGTCGACATACAAAGAATGGCAGCGTAGTTGCGGCAGTCGGCGCACTGATAAACAATTATCCACTTGAGGTAAGATTCGAGTCATTCGAGTCGCTAAAATCCAGACATTGAAGCCGCCCCTTATATGAAGTTGAAGTTATTGCGCTGAGATTCTCGACGTTTAATTATAACTGAGTTATGAACGCCCGCGGAGCTTATGGCTTCTGGCTTTATTATTAATTAGCTTGTCTTTACACACTTTGAAATTATAAATAACAACATCAACATGTTTTGCAATATGAAACTTTGCTAAATAAACATCCTTTAGTTCTGTACATAAACAGTTCAGTGTAAATTTACATAAATATCATTTATCCTGAATAATAATTCTCGAATAGTTTATTCTAATGTTAAAAACATTAATTCTAAATAATTTCCATCACAATATATACCTATGATAGTAAACTGTAAACCGCAAATGTATTTCTAGTACGTGTTAGGAAGTTCAAGTGATCACAACCAAATTATTATTGTTAAATTATTATCAATATGTTCTCACGATATTAAGTAAAGATTTCTTTTAATTCAGTACACGCTATTTCATACTAAAATAATATCAAAATAAGAATGAGATTAGTGTGTTGAAATTACTGTGAAATTAAAATATGTCGGTGTTTGGTGAACATCAAGACACTAACAGATTCGCCTCGATTTCTTTTCCTGTTTTTAATACGAATACTTAATTTACATTACATTTAAAGCTTAAATGATAAAATAACAAGTTTGTAAGTATAAAAGTTTTCCTGTTACATTATTGTTTTAATGTCCATTAATTCCAACGATAATTTTATTGTTATTTATATAATATACACTTAGTAATAATAAAATATTTAATTATGCAACATCAAAATTGTAAGAATTGTGTTTAAAACATATATTTTATATGGAGTTATTATAATTATTGTATTTAATTTAATAAACACGTGTATATTAATTAATATAATAAAATTGTACGACGAAATGACCCAAAAACTACTGGCCCCATTTCGTTGAATTTTGGTATGAAAGACGGGACGGGACGCCTGAATTCCACGCGAGCGAAGTCGCGGGCACAGCTAGAATTAATATAAGGAAAAATATCTATTCTAATTTCAAAGTAATATTGTAAATTTATAACGAAATGTTTTCAATAATTATGTAGGTATCGTTTGAAGAAGTCTATGATAGCAAAAACTATGGTGGCCAAATATCAATATAATAATTATAATCAATGTTATTAAATACACAGTGTCAAATACGACATATAGATATTTAAAAATAATATATAGAGCTTCGATCGAAAGAGCGTGCAAAATTAATTATCAAGGTTACTTTTTTTTTTTTGTCTTTATATATATCACTAAGTACTATTCATTTGAATGACATAATATAATTAACAAAAGGTTCTAATAAACTTAGAGTTAAGTGTTTATTTTTTTCTGTCAAAAAGGGGATAGTAAAATCTACTCTCTTTTAACTACTAATTCTTAAGTATGAAGTTGGCTAGTTGAAGGGCGGAGGTGATATGCACCTGCTTTTTCATATTACGATTTAATAGAATCAACTTTTCTAATTATACAAATTTCTACGAATTATTATTTCCAATTAAACGAAACTCACAAACATTAGCACTTGTATTGTATCTCTGCCATCTTGTAAAATATTTAAAGAACACAATGATGACGATTTGACATTGTTTTCTGTAATAGGGGAGATAATTTGCATAGACCCAAGGTCGAATCCTTCAGCCGCCTTCTATTTTATATGCAACGATAATAAACCTCGTTTTTGTATTTAAATAAGCATTAACATTGTTAAACCTGTTTGATAATTTTTTTTTTCAGTTAACAACAATTATTATCAATTAAAGTACATTAACTTTTGAATATGCTGTAGGTAATAAATTTACGAGTTTAATTGTTATTTTTTGTAGTCATTTTCTTAGTCATTCTGATATTCGTTCGTTCGTTCATTCGTTCATTCGTTCTGATATTTTATTGAAACGTGATACTCTTGTATCCATTTAAAAGCGCTCATTTCTTGTAGAAACCCTTTCTCCTGGTTGTGATTTTCTATAATATAAATAGAACTTCTATTAGTGCTGTTAAATGAAGAATAAGTATTGCGAAATAATAGGTAACTAATTATAAACCGCTTTATCTAAATATTTCAACAATGATACGATCATTAATGATAGCTAGCTGGAATAACGTTTGCACTATCTATTTAAAGGTAAATAAATACTCAATAGTTACAGTTGAACGTTAAATCTTACGAATAGTTATTTGATTGCTAACCTAAGCTTGCTAACTAAGCAATTTGTTCAAATAAACATTTGTGCATATTAAGCAATAAGATATAGATATAGAAGTCAGTTCAAAATTGATAATCTTACACTAGCCAGTCCTCCTATACTATTGAGGCACATAAATCAAAGAAGTATTCTAGAATGAAATGGCGACAGGTTTCTGGTGTGATTTCTGACTCCAGGATGCTCCTTAAATTAAAGGGCAGGAGGTATAAGTCCATTACAAGACCAGAATACTGGACTAGTAAGATTGTAGAAACGATTGTATGTAGCTGAGATGCGAATCTTGAGATGGATGTGTAGTATGACAAGATTGGATAAAATCATAAATAAATATATTAGAGGGAGTTTGAAAGTGTTGTGGTATGGACATGTTAAGAGAAAAGTGGAAGCGTATGTGGATAAAATATAAAAGTAATTGATGTGAATGTGGAAATATGGAAAGGTAGAGCAAGGCCTACTAAGAAGGTGTGAATGGAGTGTGTAAGGAGTATGAAAGAAAAAGGAGTAACTGAAGAGATAACGGCTAATAAGGATGATTGGGATAAGAAAACATACTGCGCTGATCCCAAGTGAGTTGGGAACAGGACATGAGAATGAAGAATGATGATGAAACGATGACGAGCCTCAATGTAATTAAAGTTGGTCAAGGGAACTGTTCATAAACTTAAAAAGTAGATACGATCATTTATCTTGTGACATTTTTGGCGGTAATAGTGTACATTCATTATTCAATTATCAAAGCTTCAAGTAATGACAGGAAACTTCGTGTTCGAATGATGTTGAAATTCGGAGCAACTGATTACGGCATTGATTACATTCTAATTAACCGGTTTAGAAGGAAATATGTTATATATACCTAGATGGTTAGTTCGTATATGCTGTCCTCGATGAGATAATTTTAAAAAGGAAGTTGGTATTATATTCTTGTTTTCCTTCTTCGAGTAAATAATGATATGCTTAAAGTATTTACTATAGTTTTCTTTTAATACAAACAATTTAAAGCTGCGCAAAAAATAACATGTACATTAAACTCGCATAGAAAATGATGTAAGTTCTTGTGCCAAATGTATAAACCCGTTTATGAATTTATGCGCTGGACAGACAAAAGGGCTCATAAATTAATATATGCCCTTTTTGGATTTGACACGTGATTTATCCTTTTGTCCTGTTGTTACTATTTAATTTCATTAATGAAACGTTTAAATATATATATATATATATAAACAAGAATCAGATTTTAGTTATAATATACATTAGAAAAGTATTAAATTTTCTTTTCAAACAACATTGAAATCCGAAATAATGATTTATTTCACACATACGTAAATAGCACCGCGATAGACAGTAATAATAAACTTACGCCACAGAAAAGTTTAATGACTCTAAAGTAGATTAAATGATGAGTATAAAATTTAAAGAAATGTCTGTTGTCTTTAAACGTACGGTTAAATAGTTATATACGATGTTTGGTTACAAAACTCATGTGTTGTAGATATTCGCATGTGTACTATCTCATACTAAGTAAATGTTCATATGTGAAGTATAATTATTTCCATAGAAACACAAACATTAGAGTACTACCTGAATTTAACTTACTCTCATTTGAAATTAATAAGCGTATAAGAAACAGTATAAACCTGTGTGACAAAAAAACAATATAGTCTAAAAGAGTTTCACTAAACATGCAATGCAGATTATATATATGGAGGTCGAGAAAGTAAAGACTGTTGTGAATACCAAAACACTTGGAGCTAATTCGTGTCTGAGCTCGGTTGCGCAACAAACAGTTCTACGTTTGATTATGGACTCGCTCCGACACGTTTCAGACCCGTGCATTTAATAAAGAATGACGAACGTAATGTGGTCCTTAATGCCACACATACCACAGAGTAGTCTCTACCAAACTGACAGATAACGAAATTAAAAAATAAAAACGTGCACAGTAGAAACCATTGGAACGTGAAAATTAAACTATCACGATCGTAATTTGTGCTACTGTACGATTAAAGGAATTCCATTATACTGTGCTACCTTACTCGCCGTCATTCTGGCTGGCCTACATAAAACGTGTCGATTTTCGGCCCGATAGCGTTGGCCTTGCTTTTTTTAACCGAACTGGCATTTAAATTGCATCAATCGAATTTAAACCGTGCAATTTATTCGACGCAACCGGTTCTCGCGTAATTTAATACAACAGTCGATTATTACTGTCGTTAGTCGAGACGAATGACTCACTGAAAGTCCATCGGGCACATATGCTTTCGATGTTAAATTCAACAGCGCGTGTTGTGTCCTATTAGTTAAACTGCTAGAGTATTAAATTGACGTCCAATGATGTCATACTCGCATGCGTTCCAAATATAACTTTACCGAGAAACATGAAGCAGATTAGTTTGAAGGAAGTCGTGTAAAGGCATGCGAGATATTTTATAACAAAACGTGTGGAACGCTTGTCAAATTGAAAGACGAGGTGACGTGGGTCGAATTGTCTATTCGTAAAATAGAAATCCAATATGGATGTGGGTCGTCGTGACTCGATAATGGAACGTCCAAACGTGATGTTGACACGAAAAACGTGAACGCAATTCGAATATTTACGCGAACACGACGTCAATAATTGTTTATTTTATGTTAGCAACATTGCCAATATTATTTGTCTCACCTAACAAAAATATTAAAATGTACATACTTATTTAAAGTATAGTCAAAATAATATCCAAATTTAAAATCCAAATTGTGTTACAAACTGACAAATAATGCCCGGTGAAGGAAGTCCAGTAACTTATACATGATTACTTAAATATTAGTAGAAGAACTTTTCAGTGGGTTATAATAAATAACAAATAGAGAATTATAAACGCGCAATTTATGTTCTTGCGTCTGAAATGTTTTAATTAAGTCTTTATTGAGCAAGGAATCCAGAAAACGCGAATCGCCAGCTTATCAGAATACTAACTCAAGCTCGCCCTCGAAAAATGTCTGCATAATATCTTACATCAATGTTTTTCTTTTATACGTGAATAAAGTGAAGAGGGGTGAGTCAGGAGGGTCGCTGGGGCCCTTTGTGTTCCCGAGCGCACGTCATAGAAGGGTTGGCTACTCGTCGCGTCGTTACCTGCGATATACAATTTCTATATTAAGTACATCCACCTACCTACCATTTTAATTTATATATAATTCACAAACTTAATAAGCAATCGATGTTTGTTTATTCTCTACTTTAATAAAATATCATATATGAGCATATTCACGTCATTGATAATTAATTAATATCTGGGACGCACGCAGATATCGGTCGGGTTTTGTTTATTTTAAATTCTGTTGTGTCATTGTAATTTAATGATATCTACGGAATGGTTTATAATTTAATCAGCATTATTTTAAACTGTTTATGTAGCACGATCGCATTCGTGATCCAGATGTTTATTAAGCTTTTATGTGTAAACATGACGTTGCGGATTATGTTTCAATTCAGTCATCAAACGTTATGTAAAATGATATTTACTACATGCCGTATATCCACCACATAATGATCTACTCTTTTCTCGTGAGAAAAAAGCTCTATTTTGAATAAGGAATTTATTAAAACAGTACTTTGTACAACTGTTTTTATCTCCGTTTGCCTTTATCCTAAGAAGAGATAAATTCTTTGTTGGAATTACTAATCTTAATGTATTATATTATCTTTAATTTCGAATATGTTTTCAAAATTATTAAAAGGCCCATGTGTAAAAATATGAATAGCAGATGAAAAGCTGATAGGATCATTATGTATGAGATCAGCTGTTCGGTAGGGTGCAAGGATATTGGAACGGGGGCTGTTTTGTGAATAAACAGGTGGTGCGGTTGCCATAGTAACGGAACCGGAAGCTGGTGCCGTTATTGGAGTCAATAAAGCGAATCGAAACGCGATTACTTCTCGATGGTCGTGGAATATAAATTAAATGTTTTATTGAAATATATGATAGAATAGAACAATGCTTATTATAATATTACATAATAGTGAGAAGAATAGTCGATAAGTACTTTAAGCTACAAATAAAAAAAGGTCAGTGTAAAATGATACACAGAAACGTATCTACACTTTGCAACTTGTTTTTAGCTTTTATATAAATAGAGAAATTATCACTTGTAGAATTAAGAAACGGTTATCAAAATGGTGTTATTATCAACACTTGAAATATATAATTAAACAAATGCATATTTTAAATACATAAGGGCAACAAACCTTATTGTTAGTCATAAATGTAGCTAATTAAGACGTATTAACGACTCTAATATATATATAAATGTTCTTATTTAATAACATCCAGGTATATAAATAATCGACCACAACCAACTATAGTGTTTGCAAAATGAAATATGCTTACAAAAATATTACCACCTAATAAGACTTTTTCTATTAATAAATATATTTACTAAACTTGTTGCTATAAAAGTGTTGCTAATCAAACTTTCCTTGATTCATGACTTTCGTGAGTAAAGAATGTGGAGACGGAAGGGGCAGTGTACGACTGTGGGCGGAATCCCCCACTTATCCCCCAGGCCCCCCGCCTTCACTCTTTACTCCCTTAACTGAGGATAAATTGTGACATTTTATTTTATTCACCCTGAATGTTCATTTGTTATAATAATTCAAAAGCACGAATATAAGTATTATACGAACCGTCACATTTATAATTTAAATTGTTGTATAGAAATTTGGCATTTATAATTAAGTTTGCCTTCAAATTGCTTACCGGTAATGAATAATACATTAACCTTACATAAGAATATGGTAATGAAATGGTAAAGCTGGTAAAGCGTTACTATAAATAATTATCATTGGAATTTATTAAGTAAATTACAAGTTTTGAATACGATTTATTTTACATACTTTTTAAATAAATACATATAAATATTATAATTGATTTTAATAATATTTATTTACTATCTCAAATTTTTGTTACTACCTCTATCGTTATTTGTGTATTGCTAGTTAATTATCGAGGATAATTTTTATTAAAATGACTAGCTGTGTGCCCGCGGCTGCGCCCGCGTTTCATATATTCTTCACTTCATTTTTTTAATACGGAACCCTAATTTTTATTTAGTATTAAGATAAAGTAAAAATATTTCTCATAAAAATCAAGCTTGTCCGTAAAACTGTGCAACGTATCGGATTTTATTCAACTTTTGTGAGTTTTATTTTTTTTTTATGCGGAATCCTATTTCGTGTATATGTTCATATCTATTTAGTAAAAAAAATTAATGGTGACATTACAAACAGACACTTCAATTTTATTTATTAGTATAACGTGTCGGAATGATATTTGGCATCGATCCAATCTACTAGGGTTGCAGGACCTCGGAGAGAAGCTCCTTTGATAACCTGCGCCAGTTAACCGTTAACGAGAGAGGGATCAATGTTCTTACTCTGAATAATGCGGAGGTCTGGGTGCCACCCCTTCTTTGTTATGAGGGGACAGACCTCTTTGAGTGATGCACAACGAACGGGCTTAGCCATTTAACGGTGTTGTTTTGTTTGATACTGAGAAAATTGCTTTATATTGTGAGAATCACCTTTTATTATAAACTGTAGCGGTTAATTGTAATGTTATATTTTAGAAGTTACTTTCATAAGTACAACCTTTGTAAAGCAACTGCATGATACCTTACACTAATGTTAAAAACCAACCTAAATATGACGTGAAAATTCATCGAATGTCGACGTCATCGAGTTTATAAAACAAATGGTAACTGGATACACACACTGACGTTTCAAAGAAAGAGATAATAATAAATTTATCGCTATACACATGGTGATTATAATTCAGTTAGATGCCATTGGTGTAAGCTTATTTAATGATATGGTTAATTTAGCAATTACGTTTAAGGACTTTATTGTGAAAACTAAAATCACAGGTTAAGGAGAGCTATAATTATAAAAAATAAGGAAAGTTACATCCCAACAATGGAGTCATTGTGCTATTTGATTAGTGAATGAGACGCGCAGGGGTCGTTCGTGGAGAACGATCACGAATTACTGATCTCACGCGATCGTCGGTTCCCATCGCATTACTATAAATTGTTAGGGTAGGTACAAGGCGTATATGCAAAAAATATCCTCTTTGAATTTTACATTTTACTAAGGAAAAATCAAATTGCTTGTGGGAACTCATCCGTTCTACATTATCGTTAATCAATAAAAAAGTTTTCTATGTAAATATAAAGTTTTGAGGAAATTCACATTCTTATTGCTACAGACATCTCTAAATAGACGAAAGTGTTAATAATATTTTGATCTATAAAAACCATGATGATTATTGTGATTTGACACTATATAAGTTCAGACACTATATCGAGCAGGTTTTACATAGCAGGTAAGTCATTGTTTCTTCTTAATTTACAATGTAATGTTAATGTAATATAATAGTAAGAATAATATTCATCGGTGCTATTCTTAAGTAATGCGTCATAAAAAGTGTGTGGCATTTTAACAATGGGTCGTTGGGCATCATACAGGAAGTGCGGCTGTGTTTGCAGCTGTCTACTGCGTCCTGTTACACCTTCTTTTTAAAACATACACGATGTTAGACGTCGACTATTGATATTACAGATATTGATCAGAAATGAGTGGGGGATTTCGCATGCATTAAATACTTTTCTAATTACCAAACGAACATTCTCAACTGTCAGTGTAACTACAAACTGAAATGCTTTTGATTGCTTAACGTGTTCTATATGATAAACATCTCACCCTGATAAGAACAATATTACCTGTAACATTATTAATTGTTACAAAATAAATATAATAGGGCTTATTTTATACTTACTACTTATTGTATTTTAGGCATATTTACTTAATGAAAGTTAACTCTTTTTAGAATACTAAGAAATAAATCTTTAAACTCCAGAATAGTAGATTTTCATAGAATAATTGATGGTAATAAACTAAAAATTAAATATATTATAGTCATACCTTAAAATATCACTGAGCTACGTCTATATATTCTAATCTACGTAATAATATATCTAGTAAATATGTCTAAAGAAGAAAACGAAAAACTATTTTTTGTTTTTTCTATTTGAGATTGGGTATTCTCTTATTTGCATGTTGCTAGGCCTGGCTTGCGGTTGAAGAGTGGACGGACGAGCGTGTGTTATTTTGCATTATTAGGAGGCATTCGCCGGCGGTGCACTTTCATTAGTATAAGTACCACAGACAGCTCGACCGCAATCCTTTCAACATTAAACTAAACTTGGCGGAAAGGAGCGAACTTCTTATTAACCCTCGCAAATAGGACATAAAATAACAACCTAAATGATATGTACTAAGGACTCTTCAATCAGTAAATATGGGAAATAACGTTTTAAAATCTATAGGTAAAAGTAAATACAGTCAATACACATTTGTATGCTCAAAATTAACTACACAACTGGAATATATGAAATTCAATAAATAACATGATTAATGTATGTATTTGTATACTTACAATGAAAATTAAACAGCCTATTAAATTCAACGGTTGTATTTTAACGTACCTATCTCATTTATGTGTATGTGACAAAAATGTGTATATATATAATTTGTTGAAAACTTTTGTATTAACTCATTTGACGAATACAATTACAAAATCAAACGCTTACAATTTATGACACGAATTACACGAAGCACGGTCTTAAAGAAGTGTAGATATGTATATTATCTGTCTGTTGCTAATTGTTGTGAAACATCTTTTATTAACGATGGGTCGTTTGTTCCGAGAGAAGACTCTTGATTACGATTACACGGTACAATGGCCGCGCGTGAGAGTACCGTGTTCTATTGTGCTATTAAATTTATTATGTATATTACAAAGGCGCATGCTCTATTTACTCAGACAGCAACAATAGAAACTAATAATGATCATTCCGTATTAATTGACTGTTGCGTGCCTCTAAGCGAATACTACATACAACTGTATTGTGCGTGGACACGGTCGTTCGTTAGTTTACATATCTTCTCATAAAGAGTTAGGGTTAGAGGAAATTATAATATATATCATGTTAAAATTACCCGCTAGTATTTTGTTTCAAAAGTTTTGTTGTACAGTTTTTTTCTAACAAAACATGTAATAAACACTGAATACAAGAATATAATAATAGTCGGGATAGAAAAAAGGAAAGGTAACGCGTGAAGACCCGTTTTATATAACTGTATTTAAATAATAATAATAATACAAGAATGTTAGTTTTATAATAAAAACTTCATTGAAACTGTAGTGTGAGTAGTATGTTATCATAAAGTTAGTATTAATATTCACGATGCAGCGCACCCGGGTCGGGCAGGCTTCACAAAATGGCTGCTCGAGCGCGCTCGGCCCGTCGCGTCGAGTCGTGACCGCCAGGAATCCACGCGTTCGCTCGAAACCCTCATCAATTATGCATGAATGCGGCCGAACGTCAATGTTTACTCTCCATGAGACAACAATTTATGGCGTCGTGCGGTTTTTGACATTTCTGAGACCGGTCCCGAGATCTCACCGACTATGACGAAATACGATTTACGCACATACCTACCTACCTGAGTTAGTTCTTCTGTAAATAAATCATTAATATATATCGATAAACCCGACCCTGTTTTGTTGTGTTCAGCATTCAAATATTTGCTATAATATTTTCTACATACGTAGCTCTAATAACAAACTATTTATCACATGGATGATCATGTTATCACATGCTAGGTATAGAAGAAGCAAGGTGCTAAAAAAAGGTATCACGAACGAATTGTACTTTATTTATTTATTCTAATAAATCCGGTTTAGTTTATAGTTTCTTTTAGACTTCATTCGACACTTTATGTAACAGACTACCGTCCTTTATGCGACCTTTATTGCAGACTTCTTAAAAACAAAATTTTGGTAATTAAAAAACCGAAGTGCGGTCTTTTATTGGCTTGTAAATTTGTCATGATATGTAATATCATTATATCTAATCATTGAATTTATCATTAATTATGAAGAAAAATCTCTTAAATTCCTGTACTTAATCTTCTGCGTAAACAACCGCATTCGGTGCATCGTAACAGATGTTTCAACACAGGTTTTAACCCTTATTAATTACGCGTATTATTAAATGCATCGTCTCCGTTTATTTGCGTTATTCGATTTATAAGTCGGAAATCGCTGAACCCATAATTCTATTTTTAAATCATGTATCTGTACAAATATGTTATCTGGCCAGGTTATAGTATTTTGTTACACGAGTTATCATGTTACATAACAAGTTCGACACAGTAATAACTACCATCGCGTCATTTACAATACTTTGCTAAGCTATTGAATATTTTAGAGATATAATACAGATAATTATTACAAAGAATAGACAGAGTTATATGCGACCGAAGCCATTGCTGGCAATTGTAATATAATTTATAAGTATATAGACGAAAATGCCAACATGGCGACGTTATTAATAGCTTTTGGAGGATGTACCAAGTGACTACAATCGTTAATAAAATATAAATGTGACTCATTGCATCAGGCAGGGCCATGGAATTAATTTAATCGGCTCTGACTGTCTGTCGTGCCTACCGGCTCGCGGCTTACAGCTGTGTAAGCTATCGATAACGCTTGAATAACTCATTGTTCTCGGGTAGCGAAATGGGTCGCGATAGGTAACTAGTACTCCACTTTTATCCGATGTAAATTCCTTTACGTTGAAATAACTATACCACGCACACTGTGACTCATGATATTTAGAGGGAACATCGAAAATGTAAACATTTTCTTGATTACAACAACTACCTACTAATATTTCTATCGGTAGATGACATTCTCTAATTTTATATCGTTTTTATTACGTAAGATATTATTACTTTAATATGAACGTTTTGATTTTCGAGTTTATAATAAATTTTCATTGTATCTACGTTTTAGATAATTCGGTAAAATGTTCTTGTTTGTGCGTGGCGTGGGTGAAAATTACAACACAGTTTATACATTTATTATTTATATTTTTACAACTATTTCACAATTACGGATATACATTAATTTACGACAATAGAGGTTACGATATTTCGACATGATTTGACATGACAACAACCATCTTGAATGAATCAAATCAACGTAGAGTAATCTTGTGTACCGGTGTTGCCAACTCCTATTCTGTGTGGCAGGGTCTCCAGATCGAGTTTTCGAAATTTCCCCATTACAGATCAAAAAATTCCATAAAATGATACTATTTCAAAAACTTTTCCCGAAATATGTAAACTTATGTATTTCTTAGTATCGTTTTTTATCATCTATTAAAGTGATCAATACAAGTTCTAAGGGCACAACTTTGAATTATTTTGTAATCTTCAGTGTTCTAATAAAATGGGGGACTTTTGTTAAAAAACTATCCAGAGAGTTTTTTTAAATCACGGTTTTCACGCTCCGTCTCATTATTTTCAATACACGTGACTTCAGCACAATAACCAAAAAAACTTTTTGAATTAATAAAAAAACCGAATTCAAATTAATACACTATAAAAAAATCACTAAATAGTCAATAAATAATTACTTTATTAAACTGCGTCGTTAATTTTGAAATCGGTGTCAGCTTATGGATAACAAAGTAGTGTAAATGTACGTCACTAAATATATTTAATTTTGATTTATTGTTCTTTTTAATCTCTTAAGCACTAACCTGGCGTTTACGCCAGCTTTCCATTGTTTTCCTATTATCTTATTTTTATGGGTAACGACATATTAATATTAATTATTTAGCTTTTTATGTAATTGTGTTAAAGTTTAGGCAGTTATTTCCATTTGTAACTTTAATTTGTTAACTCTAGCTGGCATCGACTCCGAAATAACGAAGCAGATTAATAAAGTGCTGATTATTTAGTGCATTTTTATAGTTTTTATTCGTTTGAAGTCGGTTTTGTTTTTAATTAAAAAGTGTTTTTTTAATACTTTTTAGTTTAAGTATGTACTTTTACAGACGAATTGATAACGTCCTCCTTTTTGAAGTCGGTTAACATACGTAGCATAGCACCAAAGTTTCAAAAGATAGAGCTGAATACTCCAAGTCAATGAATTAAAAACAAGGATCACTATAAATCAAAATCCTGCTAAATGTGTCCTTATTATTATTAGATAATTATCTATTATCAGTACGGCCAGCTTACTAGATGTTGTACACAAAATATTATTTCACAACATATTTTTATTTTTAAGATAACATAATGAGACGTAAAAAATAAGGAAACGGCATGTACATGGCAAATTTATTCATATGATACACATTACGCATAACAATATGGAATAGTAAATCGAATGAGAAATAAGGCAAACAATCAATTTAGGTAGGATGAAAAGGCGACAGATCCCTGGTGTGGTTTTTAACTCTAGGATGCTCCTTAAATTGAAGGGCGATTTATATAAGTCCATCATAAGACCTGTAATATTATAAAGATCAGAATGCTGGGCTGGTAAAAAAATAGATGAGAAGATGCGAATGTTGATATGGACCGGACCACACATGTGAAGAATGGATAAAATAAGAAATTAATAGATTAGAGAGAGCTTGAAAGTTGCACTTGTGGTAGAAAAGTTGAAAGGTTCTCGTCTATCATCGTATGGGCACGTCGTGAGAAGAGAGGAAGCTCATGTAGATAAAATAGTAATGAACATGAATGAGGAAAATGGAGAACGGAAAAGGAAATGTGTTTTATCAGTTTATTCCTTGTTGAAAATTCTTTTATATTCATAAATAAATAAACATTTAATTATAATTTATAACGGTGTAACGCAAGAATTATAATTATATCTATTATAAAAGACTTAACATCTTCATCTTTATGATAATTATATACTACACCAACAAGGCTAAGCAGTTAAAAGACTTCACCAATTTTCCCCGTACAGAAATTTCTTTCTACAAATTTATCCCCGAAATATGCCCCAAAAAAAATACTTTTCCCCAAATTTGCGAAAGAAACGCACAATCTGGACACACTTCTGTGTTAATACGAAATTTCCAACATAAAATAGCTTTATTTAAAGCAATTCGCTTGTAATTCTTGGTTATCTTATTTACACTTCAGTTTATTGTGAAGAATATTTTGATATTTAACTTAACTAATTTAAAATAATTTGATAAATATTAATTCAAATGTAAAAATATCCGATATAATTAATTAGATCATAACTATTTAATAATATGTTATTTATTACAAGTTAACTTATAGATAATATGAATTTTAAATGATTCATAACAGATTCGTTATGTTGCTAAGTTTCCCAGAAATGAATGGAAAGGTGAACGTGGCGGGTGGTTTATTTTTGTATTTTTTAATAAACACGTTACTCTTTATAAGTTTTGTAAACAACCGCTCGGATAACGGACCCGTTATCAGTTACAACAACCAGGTTATCGACTGCCGTGTTTGAATTTTCTTATCAACAAATTCCCCACTTCACTCTATACGTGTTATCTAACGTATCTCTGACTGTACATACATGCTCCTTCAACCGTACTATGATGATAAATACACCTATTTTTAGTAGATTATGTAAGTCGAGTTTTGAAGTTCCTGCCGCATATCTGAACAACTTACAAATTGTCAACAGATGCGTATGTGCAGTTATCTTTCTAGCATTACCACTTATCGCAGTTATTTAGAACATAACACTTTGTAGGTATTTAAATGTGATTGTTTAACATAACAGCAGTTCGCTAGAATTGTTATATTGATTTTTTCCTCACTATATGTGTAAATTATAGAGCATTAACTATTAGCGTGTAACCGCTAACTCGATTAACACAAGGCCAAAAGAAGGTATGCGACCTCTTTGCTTATTGTACAAAAAAACTTCGCAAACAGGTTTTGCCTGCCAATCTATGTATCCGCTTGCCCGCATAACGCGGCAAGGTGATAAAAAACCGAGTTAATAATAAATAACACAACACTAATTGTACATAAATGCGATATGTAACAAGAAAAAAGTAATTATATTTTTTATATTTAAATCCGCTCTCTGGAGTTCAACTCGACGATTGTATACAGAAACAAAAGTGTAAATCGAATTCTGACCAAACCAGTGTTTTTATAACATCAATTGTAAGAACTCGTTTTAGATGCTCATATATTTAAATAACTGCTACGAGTCTTCATACATATCTATATCTACATGTTACACTACAGTAATTAAATAAAAAAACCTAAATTATAAATTTAGAATGTGTATAAAATTAATGTTTATTAATTTTTAGTTATATATAAATATTGCTGATTCCTATCCATCACCTTTGACCTGCAAGCTGTGAACTCTTTGTTTTATTTATAAAACAGAACAGATATCTGTTCACGGAATTGGGACGGCGCCAAATCGTTAGCTCGTTATAGAATACTAGCTGGTATGTTGGTCTCAGACAGCATACGTCGCTGCCATTATTAATTTATTCGCTACTATTAAAAAATACGTAGATTCATTAATTATTTTGAAAAACTTGAACCAAATCCATATTTGTATTATGCTTCACTCATTAATGTAAAAGTTTCTTAACTTAATTATTAATAATCCATCGTCGACGCTCGTTTTAAATGAACTAAAATAAATTAAAATTCAGTTTTATGTTATAAACACTTAAAAATTATTCCACAGCCCGTGACACTTTGATATCCTTGAGATATGTTTAACATTTCAAATATATTCGTATGTACAATATTATTTTTATACGAACGGTTTTTTTTATCGCTAAACGGAAATGCCGGTTTTGGTTCCACGAAGATGGGTAATTTATTAAATCAGGTTTCGTCTGAGAAATTAATTTCGTCAGTAGTTGCGCGTCTTGTTATGTGGGTGTAGCGATCTTTATTAATCTCTTTTTACCTTTTTATAAACGATTTGTTAAATAATTTAATATTTTAATTTGATTAATTTTTATACCTACATTATGTTTAGGTTTTTATTGATTTAATTCAAAGGTAACTAACTATTCCCATCTACAGTCTCTATTGAATATTTAGGCATTGATGCTTTTTAGTAAGTTTTATAATATTCATATTCGAATGGATCATCGATGAGCGCCTCATGTATGTGCCGTCAGGTGCGCGTTTTGTGTATGAGGGGACGAAAGGGGGCGCCTCCCTAATTCAACTCCCCGTCACCCCTTCTCACACCCGCGTTGCCGTTCACTTGTTGCTACGTTCTGCTACGTCTACGTCGCGAGAGTGCTGCGGCGGCGCTCCCCCCCCCGCCCTTTTTCCTGTGAATTCCACTTCCCCGCGTTTCAGTTCTTTGTGTGCGCCACTGAGGTTTTCGTACGTCTGTACAACTTAACGGTACCATATTGACACAATCGTGAAATTTTATAGCATAGCCAACTGGAGTTGTGTATGTGTAGAGTAACGTTTATTCGAGTTACCAATCGCATTCAAGTAATTCGGAAAAGGATTTAAAGCAATTCAATCATACATCTGGATATATTACTTATTCCCTTGTGAAAAATCTGTGATACATAGTGATTTATAATTGTGGTTATTGAATTGAAGAAATCCTGTGACTAATATTGCCAGTGTTATTTGTATGACATAGCTGTTTGTGAAGCTGAAAAACAAGTCGCGTTTAATAAATAAATACGTTGTTTTATCTGAAATTCAAAACGTAAGTAGTGCCTATGAATTATATTCGTATTTTAACTAAGCATAATAATTATACGCATATCATTTTAAAAGTAAGTAGGTATCGAGTTAGAAAATAATGATTAAAATTAGTTCAAGGAAAACCTAAAATTTAATAATCAGTATATGTAATAAAATCGTTATTTGAAAAATTCTAAAAACATTACTTATTTCAGTTAAACGCTAACTCACGGACATTAAAAATAGGAAATATTCGTGTATCTGGGCTATTTTTCTATTATTATCTGCTGTTTATATAACCTATATAATTGAGAAACATTTTAGTTTTAAATAATATTGTAGTGGTCAGCAAAAACAATCCTTAAGTGTATTATTATGTTTGTCATATTAAAACATTAAGTATTTTACCTACATCAATTACTGTAATTGCATGTTAATATAAATAAGTACCTATTAGACATTAACGTGTGTTGTTTATTGGTTAATTGCTATTAGAGAAACTGTGTTAATAGTCTAGCCTCACATGTTAACTCGTATATAGTACATAAACGCATAATGACAAATCAACGTATCTCTGACATAAATAACGCGTTATTTATTACACTATTACGCTAGTCTTGTATCCGAATGACCTTTTGTATCGCTTGGTGTTATCGAGAACGCTTTCGGAGCGTGTATTGTTAACGTAAACAGGGATACGTTATCATTTCCAATATTTAATCGTGTAATTGTTTACTGCGCTTTAGAATAACCTGTTATTTATAATATTTTTTCTCGTTACATCGACATTATTGCAACATAGTTTAATAATTAATTTTAAAAATAAAACCAGTCTAACGTAATAAAGAATGTTCACGTATATTTGTAATAAATAAAAAAAAATATACGATAAAATATTTAAGTATGAACGAAGTTGGTAAAGGAATCAAGAATTCCGGTCACGAACCATCGAAACATGTCGTGAGATGCTAGGAAGATTATCGTTCGCTCGCATCCGTGCGCTTTCAATAGCGCATTGCGCAATTTACTGCACGAGTAAAGCAGTCGTGATGCGAGGCTACGTCGTATCTGCAGAATGCTATTGCGGATTAAAGTCACGATAACTGATGCGCCTTTAGTCCAACCGTCGAGTTACGTTATGTGTTTAACTCGTTTTATAATCGTTCCAAGTGATCACAAAAAAGGAAGTAGCCACGGAACAACGTCCGTATTTGAAACTTTATAATATTATCATCATAAACCGTGTTAATATTATGATACCTACTTTCATAATTTTAGAAAGTAAAAAAACATATGTGTCGTATATTTATTACCTCCAAAAGTTATGTAAAGTGTAGTGAAATAATTGCTTCATAACAGAGAAAGCTTTGTGATAAATAAATGTCGTATTAACGGTTGTTGTCCGAGTGGAAGTGTTTCATTACACGCTTGGTGAGGCGACACGCTCTACTGGTTTTAAACGAGATGATGGCTTTGACTCTGCAAACACGCTACCTTATCACAGTAATAAGTTATTTGATGTTATTATTGCTGAACAGACTATGTTTCTTTCTTATAAATGAGTCTAGAAAACATACTTATAAATCCATTTTGTTATCACTTAATTCCCTTTTACATTTCTTTCTTTTAATATAGTTATAAACTATTAAACAATATGTGAGTAGTAATAAAATCGTATTTGAATATGGGAAAAACTTGATTGATAGTTAAGAGTCACGCGCTCGTTCTCTGAGCTCGTATAAAATAAAATAGCTTTTGATGATTTCGACCTCTTAACCTCATCAGGCTTCGTCATAACAGATGATAGAACTTAATAGACGCGCTCTTGTTCAATGGATGTTTAAATTGACGTAAGCAATATTCATCATAATTACCTACTCTATTATGGTAAGGTGTGGTTTAACCATTCTCGGAAGACCCACTTCGTTAGCTATTTAATCTTACACAAATCCGTAATGCGATGTAATGAATAATTCAACACCATTCGTCGTGCTTAAGGTTAGTGTAAAATCTGCCGAGTTTGTTTTAGTTATTGCATTCAATTTATTTAGGTCAACTTACAGAAAAAGTTAGTTTTTATTATTTCTTTTTGTTGCAGTGTCGCAGTGAATTTACTTTAATGTTTCGGTTAACCTTCATTGAGGAATGGAAAATGACGTGGATTACTCCATTTACGTTCTGAGACAAAGACTACAAAACTTTTTCTCAACCTTTTTATTTCTATTTTCCTTGGTTAGCAGTGTTTTGCATCAAGTTTCTTTTGTCAATTATCCATTGTTAGGGTTGTTACATTTCCCTAACTAGTTATTTGTTTCACGTCATCAACTGCATTGTTTCCCAATTTTGTTTAAATTTCTTTAATTCTCAGTTGTGCACCATATACAAATGTATTATATATTTGTTAATTCTATTTATGCATAATTTAGTACATTGCGAAATTCTTCTTATCTTAAATGGTTTACTGAATCAACAATGTTAATGATAATAATTATTTTGATTATACTAGGTATTTACTTATCTGGAATATTAAATAGTTATTTATTTCGCATCACATCATATTATTTCTGTTTTGATTAGATTAGCGTTTATTTTTGCACACGCTCGTAAAACATTTGCGTTTCAAGGTTTTTATAAATGGATTTCATTCAAACGGTATTCACGTTTTGAAATAAACAAAATCTTCCGATATAAGTGATGTTTATGACTAAACGGAGAATGTACTATATAACGTAAAAAATATTACCCAGTTAGTACGTTTTTATAGTGAGTTGTACTAATTCTTCGGCGACAGATGTAATTGCTCATCAAGTTCCTGTATTAATAAATTTCTTTCCGTAACTGTATTATTTAATTAGTACAATAATATTTTTACTTTGTCTTACGAAACAACATTCACTATGGCAAATGTATCCGTATAACGTGACCAGTTGTTATACAATCACCAGTCTCTTCTATGTTTACGTTTGTTGTGAATAATTATTAATAATACGATTATGGAAATGAGGATTCTCGTTAACGACACTCATTAAAATTCTATTGTCGCTCAGTCGGTACGAACCAAGTTCTTTTGTGTGGGTGGCGCGGTCGTGTCGAATTTCGTATTATATTATCTGAAATAAAATTTAATTGATTTTTTTTTACATTTTAATTAGTTTCAAGTTGGTTTGTACTCTTTATTTTCATGTTAACTCATTGAGCACTAACCTGGCGTTTACGCCAGCTTTCCATTGTTTTCCTATTGTCTTCCTATATATTATTTAAGTATTTTATTATTTTAGTATTTATTTTGTTTTCCCTAACGACTAAAATAAATCCTAATTTATACGACGTCATGGGGATCATGATCGAAATAGCTTAAAAGGAAACTTAGGAATATCGTATCGTAGTAGTTTCATTATATTTTAAAAGTACATGTATTAGCAATAATAAGGTTAAACACATGGTGAATTATGTTGCCATATGAAAAGTTTTTAATATACCTGCTTTGAAAACAAACAATTAAATAAAATATTATAACATGAACGTATTTCCGTGATAATTTTAACATAAATTGAATGAACTCAGCATATCCACGCGTCTAGTCTTTTGTCACATTAGCCCCATTCTAGTCCGACGCCAAGCGGCGAATGTTCGATGTGCAGTTGGCGCTCGCTATGTTGGCGTGGTTCCAGTCGTCATTCACCCGTGTTGTGCTCGCTGTTTGCTATTTCTATAAATTGTGCACTGCCCACGCGTTCACAATCTGCACAGCGTTATTGTTCCGATCCGGTTTGGGTAATATATCATAGGCTATCAGTGAAATAGGTCAAACGATGTCGATTATACCTTGACCTAATCTCCTAACTTTCAAGTTCTGATACATGATTCGTGCATGATTACCATATAAAATTGAGAGAGTATTTTAATTTTAACTAGACCAATCATATAAATTACTTTCTTCTTATTTACTTAAGTATTACATTATAATAATGACATGAAAATAAATTTGTTTTCCGTGGCATTGAAAAGCTGAAAGTCGTGTTATGAGGAATTGCAGGTGTATTTACATTTTTGCCCACCGCATGTAGGCGTCGTGTGAATGAGCTTATTTTGGCTTCATCCCAAACGTGCCGTCGCGACTGGTTTGATCGTTGACGTCAGCGGTTTGAAAATATGCAGCTGGGGCAACATGCTGATAACAGACGTTATTAATTTGATTTGACACGTAAAGAACTGCTCTTAAGCTTGAAATATAATATTGGATTTCTAGATTATTTGATATTGCTTAATAGTTGTTTAATGCCAATATAAAGTACTGAATTTTTATCTTTAATGTTTATAAGATATATTTGTCTTGTTACAGGTACTTCTGAAAGTGTAAGTGCGAGTGGTGATGTCACTGAAGTCAGTAATGAAACTGACAAGTGCGTAAAACAAGAGGAAGTGACCAAGAAAGAAGTGTGCGTCAAAAGTGATAGTGAAGTGAAGAGTGAAGTGAGTGGTGGTGCGAGCGCGGATGGTGTTGCCAGCGCCGTGGCCTCCGAGGAGGACGACTGTGTGATAGTGTGCGCGCGAGATGCGGACGATCGGTCCGACTCGGGGGTGAGCGGCGTCCGCTCGGGCGGTTCCGCCAGCTCCGTGGAAGAGCGGGAGTGGCGCGGCATGGCGCACGGGTTCGGCGGTGGTCCACCCCCGCCCCTACTGCACCTGCCCCCGCCTACGCCGCCATCGCTGTACGCGAGCGAGCTGCTGTGGAAGCAGCGCTACCAGCCACCGATACACGCGCCGCTTCACCATGCTATCGCCGATGAATACATCGCGGCAGCAACATACGATAGAGAGAGACATGAAAGACTGCTACGGTAAGCTTTATTTATCATTTCTTCTTTATTCCTTTTCTTTCTTGTAGTTCAAACAAAATGGAGGGAATTCCATTGTTAATTTACTGCATTTATTGGCGTAAACAAAAGTAAATATTATAACTTTTTTTTTCTATAAGACTCTCTGCAATGTCAAATTTCGTAAGTAACGTCCTTTTATAAACGAAGACAATAGTATCGTTTATCTATAGGAGATTTCTGGAAAACATTTATTGGATACTTCACTGATTTGTTTCTTAAACAAGTTATATTTATATCTGAATTATACCTATTATTTAGTTATTCAAAATCAAATGTACACCAATAACAAAGATTGTAGACAGAATATTTGAGATAAATTAAATATTCCTATTACTGGTTAGTAAAGAGTGTACGATGCTTGTGTGATGTTTACTTTTATAAATAAATAATTAATTTAAGTACTTGATACTTTGGGGTCAAATATTTATGACTGTAAACATAAGATAATACTGTGATAATGTTTAGAGGTCAAAATGATTTCAATTAAGTATGTAGTGGTCAATGTTAAATCTAAATCGTAACTTTGAATAGTTTCTATGTTAAATCAATTGTGCTTCTATTGTAAAAATGAAAAAGAAACAAACCCAGTTGTTATTAATATAACTACGTAAATATATATGACGTATCAAATGACTGGTTTTTTCCATAAAACGTATTATGCTAAGTAAATAGATTTCCAAGAATTAACGTCATTAGTAATAATAAAAGTAAATACAGTTAGTAATACATTTTTTTAAAGCAATAATAATCGTCAGCGATGTATCATCGCTGAAAGTAATACCTAAGTAAATAAATACATAGTCCCAACGTAACAAAATTTGTGTTGGTATTTGTACTCGTTGTCTTTTATAAAAAATATTTGAAAATAGGAAATCTCTCTTCGCGTCTTCACCCGCGTTTCATACATTCAACAATGCGTGATAAAGTTTTTTAAATAATGTTTGGAAAATAATGTTTTGATGATATCCATTGATCATCTTTTTGTCAAATTTTGTGTGGTTTAATTTTTTTATACGGAACCCTGAAATTATTTTTGGTACTAATTAGAAAGCAAAGATACTTTGCACAAATTCAAACACCTGCCAATAAAACTGTGCGTTGAATCGGATTTTATTCGCAATCTCATGAGTTTTATCTGATTTTTCGCGGATACCTAAATATTTTCGAAAAATTAAAGTAGTCTAAGTCACGCGGAGTAATTTTCAACTATCTACCAAGAAAAGTCTCGTCAAAACCAGTCCAGTCGTTCCGGAGATTAGCCGGAACAAAGAGTCTGTCTGTTTTAAAAATTGTGTTTTTGGTATAAATACTATATATATATATAAATTTATATGGACTTATCTAGAAAAAAATGTTATTTTGATATTACAAACAGACATTTCAATTTTATTTATTGGTATAGATTATTATCATAATACATGCCGTATCTGAAAACTTCATATAGATATGGAAATTGTTGAATGACTACGTTACATTAAAAGTATTTACTCATTTCTTGTTTGTTTCATCATTAGTTTTATAATTAATATTTTTTAATGTCTCGAAAATATTTGAAAAGAATACATACAAGAAATACTTACAAATCGAATCATTTCACCTTTATAATTATTTGACATATACGTTTTAAGTTTAAAGAATACCTATACGTAAAAAGTAAATTTAATTTTCTTATAATTAATTAATTACCATAGTAAAAGTATCAATAAATTAAAAAACTGAATTTTGTCTCGTAGGTACATATTTTCATATGAAAGGTTGTCTTAGTACATAATTATAAGTAGGACTTGATTTTAGGACTGTATATCAGGATAATAGTAATAATACTTTGACTGGCAGTGAATTCTGTTCAGTGTCAGTCGCCGCTGCTTTGGATTGTACTGTACTTACCATCAGGTCCAGTACAGTCACTGTGCTGTGCATTATAAAAAAGAAATAGTTTTCGATTATCTCTTGTAACAAGAATATAATCGTAGTCCGATATGCATGCTATTAATTTCACTCTGTATGTCTAACGAACTGTATATTAACAGTTTTACTAAATTATGTTAAACTATTTGATAAATATACAGTCTAAATAATATATATATTTTTTATTCTCTTTACGTGATATTTAACATTCATGATGATGGCACAGTATCTATACTAATAAATAAAATTAAAGTGTCTGTTTGTAACTTCAAAATTATTTGTAATGGAAAATAGATGAAGTTACTTCGGGTATCTTAGGGTACTATGAATTTTTGAAAATAATTAGGGTTCCGCGTAAAAAAAATAAAACTCATAAAAATTTGAATGAAATCCGATTCAATGCACAGTTTTACGGGCAAGTGCTATAATTTGTGAGAAATATTTTTAACTTTATCTTAGTACTAACTTTTTTTAGGAAAACAATTACGGTTCCATATAAAAAATTAAAACGCAGTGAAGAATATACGAAAACAACAGCACAGCCGCGGGCGGACAGCTAATTAAAAAAATATGTCTAATCTTAAATACATATAACAACTAAATAAATAAACGAGTCGTGTTAAATATCACGAATTTTTTTGCCTTATTTTTTTACAATAAATTCCCCGGAAGTTATTAACGTGTTGTTAATAAAAAAAGTAAATGTTATTTGAAATAATAAAACGTTCCAGTTTGGAGGTCGAAATGAAAATCGTCTGATAATATGTGTTTACAATGCAAATCAATGCGAGGTCAAGTGTATTATAATATTAGTTCGGGGACAAATTGATTAACTAAGTCATATATGTTATATTCGTGTTAACATTTTGGAAATGTCAATATATGTATAGGTTATCTGCATTCATTTGTTATAAAAAAAATTCCGTGTTACAACGTGCGTCACTTGAGAATTTCTCATCTGATTTTAATGTAGTTTTCAATCTATACTAATAAATAAAACTGCCTTTAGTGTTAAAGTGTCTGTTTGTAACGTCAAAGTAACATTTATTTTTACTAAATACATATGGATGTATTTCTATATTCTATGTACCGTTAACTATACCAAAAATACAACATTTTTAAATTTTTGTCTCTCTGTCTGTCTGTCTGTTTGTTCCGGGTAATCTCCAGACCAGCTGGACCGATTCTGACGAGACTTTTTTTGGTAGATTAGTTAGATAGTTTACTCCGCGTAACTTATGGTACTTTTGATTGTCGAAATTAAGTAATTAGTATTCCTCGTAAAAAAATTAAAACTCAAAAAATTGAATAAAACTCGATTCAATGCAGTTTTAAGGGCAAGTGTTTTAATTTATGAGAAATATTTTTACTTTATATTTGGAATAAAATAATATTAGGGTTCCAGATAAAAAATTAAAACACAGTGAAAATATATGAAACGCAGGCACACAGATAGTCTACAATTAATATATTGATATAATCATCAACCTATTTTATATTAGAACGCAGTAGAAACTCGTTTAGTGAAATTTATGTAAAACGTAAATTATTAAAAGTTAAAGCATACCATTTATTCACGTAAAGACAAAAGCGGCAGAGTAGATTCGAACTTATTATTTAGCATATACAAAACTGAATCCTCTTACGAGGGGCGTTTATTCCATACAAACGTAGTCCTTAGTTTCCTCCCATAATAGTATTATGGTAAATATTTTTATACGAAATAATATATATTCACCATCGCCATGGCTGTACGTTTTGATTTTTTTCATAAATTATTTATCGTGGAAACTAGGATCCTTTGAAAGTGAAAAAAAATGTTCCAATTTTACCGTCATTTTCAGACGTTCGATCAAAAAATGTTATAAATTAAAACAAAAAAGCAAATATCTTAATTCTATAACTGAAAGAAAGCTAACAATTGGTTCAGTTTTTAAGGAGTTTGTAGTACCCACAAAGTAATATTTTTGTCTATTTTAAAATCAGCCTGAACTGCAATTGTCTCTTTCGTGTTTTCGAACTCTTTCTTTGGGGAACAACGCAATTGCTATAGGTTTCTGATATACATACTTTTCAAATTTGTTACTGACCGCATATCCTCTCAATATGTCGATTATCCATAAAAATGAAACAATAGGAAAACAATGGAAAGCTGGCGTTAACGCCAGGTTAGTGCTCAAGGGGTTAATTTTATCCGAAAACAAATGAGGTTCATTATTATTATGCTTTTGACAGTATTTGTAGAGTACTCACAAATTCGGTTCGGATATGAATATTCTATCTAGTTCTCTATATATATATATTACTGTTGAAAATGACATCTGTGATGATTCGCGATTATAAATTCTTACCTATTCTGACCACTTCTAGTTTGAAAAGAAAAATGGACATAAGAATTAAATTATTCTATTAAAAAAAAAGAAAACAGATCTTTATATCATATGTTTGTGTAATCACCTTTCCCTCTTTACGTCATTTAGGTGTCAATTTTTTTTACGTCACCTAAAAACCCTCAACCCAAACCCTCAAATTTAACGTCACCAAAGCTAAACAAACTCCTTCCCGTGTATACGAAACTTATTAATAAACCAGCTGTGGCCCCGCGGCTGCGCTCGCGTTTCATATATTCTATACTGCGTTATAAATTTTTTTTTACGGAACATAATTTGTTTTTTAGTAATAAGATAAAAAAAAACTATTTCTTATAAATTCAAGAACATACCCGTAAAACTGTGCATTTAATCAATTTCAACCGGATTTTATTCAATTTTTTAGGAGTTTTAATTATTTTACGCGAAACCCTAATTCGTATTGAAAATTAAAAGTATCCTAAGTTACCCGGTGTAACTTTAGCTATCTATCAAAAATTTTCCGTCAATATCCGTCTAGCATTTCCGGAGATTACCCGAAACAAACAGACAGACATACAAAAAAAAAATTGTTATAGGTATCGTATTTACATTCTTATCTATTTAGAAAAAAAAAAACGTTTTTGACATTACAAACAGACGCTTCAATTTTATTTATTAGTATAGATGTTCCCAAATATATTGTTGTCTTCTTTTTTTATATTTTGGATTGCTATTAAGATAACTAGTAATAATTAGTGCCAAACTAACAAAGAATGGATATTTTTAATACGTATATGTATTATATCGGATTTCTTTTTGAAGATATTTCTTTATCACCAGGTAGGTTTTCTCTTATTAACCTAAAATATTCTAAATTAATTACAACACCATGTTTTACTTAATTCTGAGTATAAAGAGTTTTGTGACGATAATTTCTTTTTTTTTTACGTTATAGGCTCAGTGCTTTGACCATAATCTCATCTGATGTTAATAAACATCGCTATTATATTTGATAACATATTGAATTTTGATGTTTATCATTGTATAATAAGGCCTAGATTTTCAACGTGGGAAATAATGCCCTCTTGTGAAAATAGAAGACCGTGAGAAAATTTTGGGCTATTGAGTTGGCGCAGAGCGGGCGAGGCAGGAAAAATATAGTCTAAAAAACGCAAAAAAATAATAATATGGGGATTCAGATTCTAGAATACATAATTTCAAAGTGGTCGGTGAACAAAATAAGGTTCAGAAACTGTGTTCTAAAGGGGTTACTTTGTAGAAATCCACCGTTAACAGTTTTGTTTAATTATTTTATTTTAGGTATGTTTTTGTTCACATGTGTAATTACAATTGTAATATACATGTAAATAGTATTTACATATACATACGAGTATAATAAACACGGGTCTACTATTTATTTATAATATAAAAGAAACACCTGTATCAATATAACATCACTTTACGACAGGTCTGTAGGTGGTTTTGAAATGTATTTAAAAAAAGTATTTTTATCTTTGTTTATTGGAAATACATAATAGAATAATAAATGTGAAATGAAAACTTCAAAGGTAAATTGAGATTTTATTTTTATTTTTGGATGAATATGTTTTTTTTTTTTACACGGAATATGTTCAGTGCTTTGACCACAATCTCATCTGATCGTCAGTGATGATGTGGTCCAGGATGGTAAGCACACTAACCCTAGAAGTACTGGTTCTCAAGTGATGCTGCCGGAATACCTATTGGTATTTGGCGACAGGTTTTAAGACTTGAGGGTGGTAGCTACCCAGGCGGGTATCATTAGAAAATGCCCTACCATGTAGTGGTTAACATGCCACGATGTATAACATTCCGGTCACTTTAGGAATAAAGATTATCTTATATTCATTAATCAATATAACAATTTTCACTTCAAAATTAAGCGATCAATTTATTTACAAAACTTTTAAAAATAGCACCACTGTTTGTTGATTAGATAATCTTACCATTTGATAAAATGAGTAAAGAATTATGAAACTACGGTGGATATTAATCTCTCTAATGATTCACTGTTAGCACAGGAGACTATGAGATAGTCATAATGCAATGTTGTTTCAGTAGTAATGCGCTGTAGAATATAAAACCTCATATGTAAAACTAAGAATTAAAATAATTAAAAGAATAAAAATAAAAATATTTGTTTTCATACTTGCGGTCGCTTACAATGGTTCAAAGCTCAAAGTTACACAAAGGATAATAAAGAGGGCTATGCTAGGAGTTTCTCTGGGTGATTGAGACAGAAATGAGGAGATCCGCAGAAAAACCAAAGTAACTGACATTACTCCAAAAATTGCCAAACTGAAGTTGCAATGGACTGGGCATATTGTTCGTAGAACTGATCCCTGATGGGGCCAATGAGTTCTTGAATGGTTGCCGCGTACCAAAAAACGCAGCGTGGGTAGGTCCCCACTAGATGGACCGACGACCGAGTGACGGTTGCGAGATTCCGCTGGATGCGGGTGGTGCAAGACCGGTCCTCGTGGAGATCTTTAGAGGAGACTATATAATAATCGAGTCTTTATTTTGTTTATAGGAGCTTTATTATACTTGACTTAGAAGACACTTATTGCTTCGACGATATTCGACCTCAACACAATTTCTCAAATTTTTGTCTGTCTGTCTTTTTGTCGGGTAATCTCCGGAACGGCGGGACGGATTTTGACGGGACTTCTTTTGGTAGATAGCTGAAGTTACTCCTGGTAACTTAGGGTACTAAAAATTTTCAAAAATAATAAGGGTTCCTCGTAAAAAAATTTAATCTCATAAAAATTTGAATATAATCTGATTCAATGCACAGTTTTACGGGCAAGTACTTGAATTTATGAGAAATATTTTCTTTAATCTTAGTGCTAAAAAAGAAATTAGGAAAATTATTAGGGTTCCGTACAAAAAAATTAAAACGCAGTGAGGAACATATGAAACGCGGGCGCAGCCGCGGGAATACAGCTAGTTTTATAATACTATCGAAATGCCTTTCTGTGATCACCGACTTTCAGAAAACTTTTATTATTTATTTTGTGATTTTGTTGAAAACTATATTTGAATTAGGTTTTTACTAAATTCAGAATGTTATTTATTTATTGTTGCCATGTTTTCATCTCAAGGTAATATTTTCATATATCAAATTTCATAGAGCAATTATATAGAGAAGTTCTACTCTTACTATACAGAATATAAATTTCGCGATTACAGATAAAATTTTTAGTTTTATAAAAAAAAACTATTTAAATTAAAAACAAAACCGAATTCAAATGAATAAAAACTATAAAAGTACACTAAAAAATCAATAAATAATTACTTTATTCATCTGCTTCGTTAATTTTGAAATCTGTGTCAGCTTATGGATAACAATGTGGTGCAAATGTACGTCGGATATTATATTTAATTTTCATTAATTGTACCTTAAATTCACTCTAGTCCTTTTATATATATATATATATATATATATATATATATATATATATATATATATATATATATATATATATATATATATATATATATATATATATATATATATATATATATATATATATGTTTAGGCAGTTATTTCCATTTGTAAATGAGTACATTGGTTAACTCTTAACTGGCACCGACACCAAAATTAACGAAGCAGATTAGTAAAGTAATTATTTATTTTTAGTGGATTTTTTTAGTTTATTTTTTTGCAATCAGATTTCTTTTTAATTAAAAAAGTTTTTTTTTCTACTTTTTGTTTAAGTATGTACTTTTAGGTATAGCTGTGAAGACTACTTCATACCTTTGGAAACGAATATATGAAACACGTGTATCTATAATATTTAAGGGTTTTTTTCAATTTCCTTGAGTTCCACTGATCAGATCCTGATCTGGTGCAGAATGGGACCACATCGGAAGTGTAATCCTTCGATTAAAAAATATATTTGTAAAGTGGTCCACAAATGACGGAGAAATGTCTCAACATACAAAGAAAACTACACACGAATTGACAACCTCCTTCTTTTTGAAGTCTGTTAAACATCTACGAACATTTTTTTGAACATAACCGAATTTGAGAATAAAAAATTAAAAGTGTAAATGTATCAATATAAAAAAAATGTATAAAAATTGTAATTTAATTAATCGTATGAAATCATAATATGACTTCGTTAATGATATGAATTTTTATCGTTTCTAGTCAAAAATTGGTTACTTTAATAAAGGCATTTTCCATCTGTTCCTTCGGGCTTTTTTAGGGCAGTACTTCTGATAAATACAGTTTCGGAGGGAAATGAATTTAGCATCATTTGTATGTATGTACATATTGCATAGGACATTACTAATACGAATATTGGAAATTTCCAAAGATCAAATGTTCACTTAAATTTAATCACAAATGAATGGCAGCATCTAAAAATATCGTTATCCGAAGGCGATAATTAAATGAATTATATTTTTATCTGTATACCTATAATCAAAATATTGCCAATATTTTAAACATTTTTCTTATCAGAATGTTAATATTAATGTTTTTTCGAACTCAGTCTATGGATTAAGATCGTTCTATATGATAACAATTATTCTAGACGTGTAACGCTTTGAACATCATTTGTACACCTTATAAAAACGCGTGGGACGCACTTTCCATGTAGTTTTTCGTTTTTTTTTTTTTATTTTTGTTCTCCAACAAGCTTTTTCCATATATTGTATAGGTCTGTTTTAACTTTGCAATATTTTAATTTAAACATTCAATATTTTAGAGATATAGCCAATACAGGAGATAATTACAAAGGGGAATAACCGCTATATTAAAACGAAACCACTGTCATATCTATTTACTTTATTTGTTACACCAAATGTAATTTTAAAAGACTACGGACCGTTGCCACCTCATCTAGGGCTGCCTGTATCTCAGGCGTTTAAAATCTATACTAATAAATAAAATTTAAGTGTCTGTTTTTAATATCAAATTTTTTTTTTTTTTACTAAATAGATATGAATGTATATATTATACGTATACCGAAAATACAATTTTTAAAATTTTTTTGTCTGTGTATTTTTAATAAGTAATCTCCGGAATGGCTGGACGTATTTTGACAGGGCTTTTTGTGGTAGATAGATGAAGTTACCCCGGGTAACTTTAATTTTAGAAAATAATTAGGGTGCCGAATAAAAAAATTAAAACGCATTGAAGAATACATGAAACGTGGGAGTAGCCGCGGGCAAATAGCTAGTAGTTATAATACATTTCGTACAGTAGATGTATTATTACATTTAATATCAATCATTTCGTCGTTTAAGTAGTTTGCAATGTTGTGAAATATGTTTCTTGTTTACATTTATTTTGTTTCGTTAAACTTTCTTAGTATAATAGTAATCTTTTTTTTAAAGTAATCTAGATAGCCATTTATAAAATGATAAATCGTATCGCGATTCTTGATATATGATTAAAAATTTCGAAGTTTTTCAATAAATTGATGATTCCACTACTACTTTATCATATGTTTTATTATATATTCCATTTTTAACATGGTTTCGTGATTATCACCAGATTCTAATAAAACATTTATCGTAAAAAAGGGCCATGTCTTTCTCATTATGTATACTATAAACAAATTTTTACATTATGGTAAGTTAACTTTAATAGTATTATGGATAATAATATAGAGAAAATTAAACTAAAGAAACATATTAGAAATAACGCACATAAATATTTTGTAAATTAACATATGTCTAAAAGTTTAAACTTTTTGCAAGTATTGAACCCGAGGCTTCAAATGTAAAAACATAAGAAGAGCTATCTGTGCAGGCCGGCATGACAGAGACGACTGACGATGGATAACCGATCTCTCGCCAGTCGTTATTGTTTCTGGATAGCATTGTGCTTACTATCAAGCACAATGCCGTCACTAAGTAGAGCTACTATAAAAAAGTTTAAACTGTTAGAAATAGGAATGTCATTTGGAGGTTAAGTTGATGCGTTGCTTCTAGTGTCGGAGAAGATAATAGGCTACACTTGGCTTCTGTAGTCTAGCGTCAGCTGATAGAGGGACGTCTGTTTCCTTTACAGGCAATCGACCACACAGTTCAAGAGTGCAAGCCTTCGATGTTGCTTTATCCTTCGTGTATTGTTTTAGGAAGAACCATTTATTCGTTCCAATGGATAGAGATCTGGGAGAGGCGGTTAGGGTTGTACCAAACTATCAGGGTGATTCATAGTTGCAGGGGTCGACGCGGTGGCATGCCTTGCAATCCCGTATCGCCCCCATCGCAAATGCGGCGGACGGTCCCGGGGGGTTTTTAGTGGGTATTTCCGGGCGACTCTCGCCTGGGTGAGTCCCACACTGGCACGGAGTTCGTCCCTCCGTACCCCCTTACCTATTGCATTGGTGGACTCTGGTCTCACTAATGCAATAGGTAAGGGTAGTGCGTAAATGCATTTCCCCCCGACAAAAAAAAAGGGTGATTCATAGTTTCCCGAAAAACGGTTATAGAATAATATATGCGGATAGTTAGGTTGGTTACACAGAATTTACAAATGTTTTGTGAACGTGACATGTTTATACGTTTTATTTGTCAGTAGAATCTTCGTAAAATAATCTTAAAAACGATAAAGTTACATTTAAATAAAAGATGTACATAAACTTACAGTAAAAAGTATTCGTTAGATATTATCTGGTATTCTCTGCGTCTTTTGAATAATCTTCTGTGTATAAAACCTTCATAATTATCTAATAAATAAAACCAAGAGTTTTTTTTTCTCTAATACTAAAAGGTAGATATGTAAGCAATTATTAGCTCATCTGTAACCCTAATTGGCCACGTTCACGACATCATTGTTGTTTATGGAATACGTTCAAGGTTGTTTATTATTACGTCACCATGCGAAAGCCGCTCTGGGGCAAGGTGAACGACCTTTATAACCAGCTGGTACCTGTATTGAAATCACTTGGAATATTTTAATGAAATTTATTTTAAAAATAAATGAACACAAAGTTTATTTAAATCTAATGCATGAATAGATAGATAACTTAGTGCGTAAAATAATTACGAGATGATGTGGTGTTTAAAATTTTGTATCTTTATATTTCGCAGCCCTGTTCATAGGTTCATAAATATTGTCAGGAAAAATCCATATTAACGTAATTTAAGGTCATCGACTAAAACAGGTGAAACTTTTTGGGAGAAAATTAACGTCACTTTGATTAAATCTTTTTTTAAATTAAATACCACAGAGTACATATTTGTTCAGCTTATGGTAAGTACACTGTGATGTGAATAGTTAGGAATAATCGATTCCAATTTTGAAAAATTTCCGCATGTTCATTCATATCTAAATATCATTGACGTTTAAATTATTGTTTTGGTATTAATTCTGATATTATATTGACACTTCCTTGAAAGAAGAAAACATAGAGTTTCCACTTATTACCAGGAGAACTATACATCTGCTTGCAATTAGAAACCATAATAAACATTACAAATTATATATAAACAATTAATTAAAATTCTCCTGTGATTTTATTGTTTGAAGTATTCATAATGTCATAATATTGTCTATATTTATTATAACAACTAACTTGGATTGAAAATATCATCAATTTTATTACTTTGGAGGATCATCATGAATTGTTTATTATTAAATTGTAAGTAATATAATTTATGTTTAAATGAAGTGGTAAATACTTTTTACCATTATGTTAATTGTAATTCTTTCATTGAATTGAGTTTATAAACCTATCCTAGCTAGTTGCCGCCTATAATGATTTTTAAAGGCGTGTTTTTTTTGTGTTTAAGATTTGTTAACCATTTTTACATAAGCATTTAGTTGTATTAGCTTTTTATTAGCTTATTGTGGTATTCTGAAGGGTTAATCATGTTTTACGGTACATAAAAATACATCTTGACCTCAATGACACATTATTTGGTAGTGATTTTGAACAAAAAAGAGTATTTTCATCACAGATATTGAGAAATAAACGAAATGTATATTTAAATTTATTTTAAAACAGTTAAATTAGTTTTATCTTTATCATATAAAAGGGCACGACAAACTAGTTCTTATGTCTGATTTAAAAAATTATAAAATGCCCATGACTTCACAGTTTTTTGCATAAATAAATAATAGCACATTTTGATTATGAAAAAAGTTATTTTTCTAAATTAAACTTAAAATGAAACTTGTGAAGATACTCATTGAAACTTAAAATGAAAATACTCATTAATTTATTTGTTTTGTTACAGAGATCGAAGAGAACAGGAGCAACGTGAGATGCTGGAGAAGCAACAAAAAGAAAGAAAGGAGAGAGAACGGTTAGAACAGGAAAGAGAGAGAGAAAGAGAAAGGGAGCGCGAAAGAGAAAAACAGAAAGAGAAGAAAAAAGAAAGAAGAGAGCAAGAAAATGCTGCTTCGAAACTGGTTTCGAGGCATTTCGAGGAATCTCTAAGGCTGGCTAATCAAAAGGTAAACTTTTTATTATTTTTATATAAATTGTACCAATAATTTACATTTTTCTTACTATTTTTATGTTTATATATTTTTTTTTATTTCAGAGGGATCGCAACATGTCTTGGTCGATATTGCATAGTTTAACGCCGAATCGTGGTGCACCAGCACCTGAACACGATAGGTTGCGCGCTCCCCCGCCGGACCGCAACTACTACTCACCGCCGGGTCATCCGCCGACACATCCCGCACATCCCTCGCATCCATCAACAAGACCCCCTGTTAGCTCCCCCGGTGACTACTGCTCACCGCATACGAGGCTTATATCATCTAAACCAGATAAATCAACGCCACATCAATCACTGCCAAAAGGGGAACCTAATTTCGCACCCTATAATTATCCGCCCTATCGCTCGTATGACAAACTGAAAGACCCGCACTTACCAGCGCCGCCGCCTCTTGTACCCGAAAAAAAACTCAGTCATAGTCAAACACGATCCCAAACAAATTCACCTAGAGCAAAAACATCCCTATCCCAGCAAGCCTCGCAGTGAACCTTCATCTCATTATCTACCTTCCCGGACATATAGAACTGGTCCATCACCTCATGCACCTCCTCACCCGGCGCTCCAGCCGGCACCGCACGCAGCCGCATTACCTGTACAGGACAAGGGCGCACGCCGTCTCTATCAACCGCAGCCCCAACCTCCACCGCAACGTTCACCAGCTTACTACCAGCCAGTACCGACCAAACCGAAAGTTTCTAGTCCGGCGCCGCCGCACATATATGGCAAACCCAGTGGTTCACCGAGCCCGGCGCATTACGCTGTCGCTGTGGAGCCTCCACCGCCGCTCGCGAAAGCGGAACCTCCACCCGTCCCTTACCCGCCGCCCTCCGCGTACTCACCGGCCCCTCGGACGCGGCCACCGCCACCGGCGCACTCGCGGACTCCTGAACCACGTCCGCCGCAACGCACCATTGTCGATACCGCGACGAGTTCACCTTGTCAAACGCATCCTCTCGACCTGGGTGTCGCTCGCGAGGATCCAGATCGATTATCACCACGGCGACGAGTGGCGGTCGATTCACCGTCTCCATCTGAATTAGACGCCAAACGACGCCGACTGGAAGAACCTACTGCGCCTCAGCCTTTAATTGCGGCGGCCGCAAGTGTAGCTCGGACGCCACCTGGCTCTGAACCAGCACCTCAAGCTCCGGGACCACCTTGTGACGTTCGTGTACCTTCTGCCGATGGTAGTGTAGAGGCACCAGAACGTGCAGCTGGTGCTTCACCCGCACCTCGGGTGACCTTGGCGGCTAGTCCAGCACCGGCAACACCAGTACCTCCGGTCGCAGCTTCACCTCCTCAATCTGCAGCGCCACCCCCACCCCCTGTTCCTACGCCACCCGCTCCTCCGGCGACTCCTCCTGTAGTGGTGGGTAGCGAAGCGGATACTCCGGCGAAAGCGGCTTCCTCTCCGCGAGAAGGCTCTGCGCCGGTTCGACATCTTGGAAAAAAGGCGTGGCTACAGAGACACGAAACTGCACCTATCGGCGAAGGTGACTGTTCCGGTGGTGGTGGTACTTGCATTACGCTTCCGATGACGATCGCCCGTGTTTCGGAACCGGATGACTCCGGGTCAAATGTTACCGTACCTATTGCCACAAAGTCCATCCAACGTCCTGCCAGAAAACAATCTAAACCTCGCAAACCAAAAGAGGTAAACGGTCGCATCGATGACCCCGAGGAGGACAGTTCGAGCTCTGACCGTGAGTCTACCGCGCCACCAAAACGGAAGCCACCGAAAGCGAAGCGGAAAAAGGGTGCAGTCGCACGAAAAGCTGGCGATGAACCGAAGCGGAAAAAGGCTGCGGAGAGTGGGAGCGAGAGTGATAAAGAGAGCGATGACAAAGACTCTGATTCGGGAGGCAGCGGAAGCGGTAGTGGCAGCACGTCCAGTAAGCGAGGAGTGGGGCGAGCGCGAGGGCGCAGGGCTCGCGGCGGCGGTGCGGGCGGGGGACGTGGCGGTCGCCGTCGCGATGAGCCGCCACGCCGGACACCGGGACCTAGTACCAAATCTACACCCGATTCCTTCCTGCAAAGTGGCCCCTGCTTCGAGGTGGCGCCGCGGTTAGCCAAGTGCCGCGAGTGCCGCTGGTCACCCGCGCAACGCGACAAAGACATGCCGAATATCTTTTGCCGTTTCTACGCTTTCCGAAGACTGAAATATGCTAAGAATAGACAACTCGCAATAGCAGGCTTCTCGGACCCGTACAAAGATGCCGAGGAGGTACGTACAACGGTTTTAATTGTATTTTTTACTGATACATTCATGATTTGTCGAGATTATTGAAAGAATATTTTCTTTATTATAATGTAAATGTAATATAAATAAAATTATTTGGTTACAGGAAGATAAAAAATTATGGTTATCATCATCAGCCGGTGCCGCCGAACTCGACATAGAAATGAGTTGCTTCCTATTGAGGGAGATTGGAGACCAATTCTGTGAACTGTTACAACAAGAGAAAGAAGCTGAATCCCATCATCAAAATGAAGGTAAATATTTTTAAAATGTGTTCATTCAGTAATGCCTCATTTTTACGTTATTAAATTACCTCTAGATATTTAATAATAGCGCGAGTATAATGAATGTATAGTATTTCGGTATTCTGCAATAAATCTAAGCCTTTTGTGAAAGAAATAGATCTTCAATCCCATAGATATTTATATAAACGTGGATAATTATACATACAGGTTGTGAAATTTTGATTTTATTTGTTTCTTACCAATAGTGTTTATTTTATAACATGTTTTCTTAACAGATAAAACGATAGCTTGGAAACGTGTGGTCCAGGGCGTTCGGGAAATGTGTGATGTCTGCGAAACAACACTATTCAACTTCCATTGGACGTGTGGAAAGTGTGGTTTTGTCGTATGCTTAGATTGCTATAAGGTGAGAATTATTAATATATTGTAAAAATAAACATCTTACAGTTGTTTAAGATATTTAATCATATGTACAGCGAACTGTTTCTTGATTTTTGTGAAACTAAAATGTATCTTTATTTGTTTGTTAGTCACGGACATCTGGTGAAGCGGCCAATTCGAACATCGAAACAAATAACACCACCAACGCTACGACCAACAGTGAAAGAGACTCATTTGGGTAAGCAAATACTAATTTTATTTATTGAAAATAATAATTAATAAGTATGGCATATAAAGGCTATATACCAAGACACAGAAAAGTTATTATAATAATTAAAAAAAATGTTTATACAATGCACACTGTAAAGAAGTTGAACTCTTTCGGTTTTCTGGAATGTTGTTGTATCCCAAAAAGAATAATTTTCAAAATATTTATTTAATTATTATTGCATTTTATATTTTACTTTGTAATGTCTATTTAATGATTCAATAAGAAAGTTAAAGATACACTTTAAAAACTTAAATAGCCAACTTATTTCATTTATGGACTACTCTATAAATTATAATTGAAATGAATTCTACTGATATAAGCTATACACATAATAAAAAGTGATTTACAAGGGAAGTTCTATATTGTTACATTATAAAAGAAACCCAACAGCTTAAACGATTGAAATTACATAATTAAAGGTTACAAGTTTATTAAAAAAAAACAATGATGTAAAACCAATTCATTGTTTCTATACCATCCAAACTTAGTTGAATCATTGATTCACACATTAATAAAGAGAGACCGTTTGCTTTTCATAATAAGTAAACAACCAGACATCACACATCCAAGTCTACTTTTGAGAGAGAGAAAAAACGTTTTGAAGTTTATGATTCAACCTCCCAATCTCAGCCTATAAAACTGTATGTTTACCAACGACTATGTGATCAATTTGAGTCTAAAAACGGAACTTTATTCCAAAATCAGCTAAATTTTAAAATAATCAATATTATTATTCTCCCACCCCCACATTTTCGCATCGGTTGTGACTGCGTTTGATTTTAGACGCCTCAATCGAGTGAGTGTTGAATTAATGTAGATTTTTTGTTGCTTTAGTTGGTTGACGTGTACATCGGGTGGAGCTCACCCGGTGCGGCGGTTGCTGCTGACGCAAATAGCGGCTGGCGGCGCGCTCTCCGCCGCAGCGGCACGTGCACACCGCGTGCGCGCCGCCTTTGGACTGCCATCGTGCGCGTGCGGTAACTCCCCCCACGCCGCTCCCAGTGACCGTCTCGTCGCCCGAGCTCTACTACAACGTGCAATACAAAAGGTACATTTGATTATTACCTTAACGTTTTATTTACTGAGCGATCCCCAACTGGGGAAGCTATTGCACACGCTGCAACCGCTCTTAGTGAATCTTTATGTACTAGTCACACACAACATAACACAGCACTTGCACATGGGTTCTGTAAGGGATCGTGAGATCAGACAACACCCAGTACACTCTGGCTGAGTGTCTTGCGTGGCTCGAGGAGCGTCGCAGTTTGGTGGCAGAAACGGGACCAGACCTCTCGGTGCCGACCGTGGTGAGAGTCATGCATGGTAGCGAGTGGGTCTGGAGCGCTGTGGACTCCATCTGCGAGCAAGTTTTGCTGCAGAAGGAGACCGGGAAGAGGATCCTATACCGGATCCCGTGTTGGGTACTGTTAGCCCGTGCTCTCCCATTTCTTTGAGCCAACTACCTATACCGCATGTCCCTCTTTTTCGGAGTTCTTGTCCCGAACCTAAGAAAGAGAGGGGCGGGACAAACGTAGCTGGCAGGTAAGAAGGAGGGTGGAACTCCTCTTCCAAAAGAGAAGATAATAGTAGATGCCCTTTTTCGAGCCTGCCGCCGGGGCGACGCGGTGCATGCTTTAGCGATCTCGTGTCGCCTCAAGAAGGAGGCGGTAGGGTTTTAGTGGGATTCTCTTCTCTCCCGTATTAGAGATGCCAAAGGGAATGCGTAAAGATATTACCCCACTCAAAAAAACGGACCTTGAGATCCATAGTTTCCTTTAACCTTGTGTCTCAGGTAGCAAGCCAAAGACATAGAGCTACTTTAGCCGGATGAAGCTGTAAAAAAAAGCGATATAGTGACTCTTCATCACTAGCAACACATGCACTACACTACGAGTTTTTGGTGTAATTTTTGTTGTAGTTATTGTTTTTACTTTATTAACTTGCAATGTCTAATCCTATAGTGAGTAATTGCGGTGGCATTTTACTTTATATAGTGCATAAGTAAAGTGTATTGGAAACGATAATAACACGGGGTATGAATTTTATGTCCCAAAAACTGATTGTTTGATTGTAGTGGATTTGTATCTAGTTTGAGCTTTCCGTAAGAGAAACCATATTATAGTGAACTCTTATAATGATCTCTGTGATAGTTACCACCTTCAATTTAAAAATCTAAAGCCAGTCACATATTGTTACGACAGTATTAGTTGAGAGTTTCGATTTAGATTTAGCATGTTACCATCCTAGATTATATAACATCAAGAGAGGTTGTGAACAAACTATAAAACAGTATAAAAAAAATCGTCTTGCTTGACATCAGTGGCGTACCTTCCGACATATCAGTAGTATCACTTGTCCGACGTTCGTAAGCAAAAATTCTTCGTGTTATCCACAATTTTTACCCTCCGTGTAGACTTCCTAGTTGGGTTAAAGAGCCTCTATATCAACGTTGGTCAACCTTTTTATCAATCGGGCCAAACGGAACAAACGGGCCAAACGTCCGGTAATCATTATGTGACGTCACTGATCATCAACATCCTAGCGATATCGATTCTTTCCGAACAAAAATCGATTTTTAATTCACCTTATACCGAAAACAATCTAAATGAAAACTATAGTATGTAACCGATACCTATAATCAATTTGATTTCACACATAGCTTTTGTTGTAATATATCGTTTATGCCAGGAGTTATATAAGGTGTCGATAGCAACGATAGCTCAGAAATATGTTGTTCAAATACTAATTGCGGTATTTTTTTTTTACACAACTAAGATCTAGGCAGAACTTTTCATAAACATCTTCTGTTAGTGACCGCGTACACAAGAGACAATTATAGAATTTACTTTGCTCGCGCGGGCCCTTTAAAAATCTTAAACGGGCCTCATTATGGCCCGCGGGCTTAGGGTTGAGGACCGATATAGGGCCCGTTTAGGTCTAGCTACGCTCGGAATTGTTTATTAATTAAGTACTATATTTCCCATAATTTATAATTTCATAAAAAAAATAATATTGTATTTTTTTTGTTTAAATAGAACATTAAAAAAGAAGACGCGAACGAAGAGACTACCGCTCCGACGAACGGTTCGTCGCCGGTGAAATCGGAGAACGGTAAAACCGGCAGCTCCGCGGTCAGCTGGCTCTCTGAGATCCAGCTCAAGAACACCGAGCTCAAGGAGGAGAAATCCGAATCGAGCTCGTCCGACTCCGAGGAAGGTGGGAACTTCTCCACGTTGCGGGAACTGCTGATAAGACCGGCGCCCGAGGGGAGCGCCGACCCGCAGCCGAAGAAGAAGCGAAAGAAGAATAAGAGCGAGACGCTCGATGACGTCATATCGAGCGTAGTCGATGAGAAGAAGAGCGGCGATGATGATGACGGCGACGAGGAGAAACCCTTTGCGCTGTCGAACGTAGTGAAGCGATACGACAGGAGCGGCCGGGAGCGGGAGGAGCTGCCGGTCAGGATAATGACGTTGACGGAATCGAAGCTGCTGTACCCGGAGGTGCCGCACGCCTGGCTCTGCGACGGTAGACTCTTGCACCTCACGGACCCGGTGCATACCGGGAATTATAAACCGTTCCAAGTAATTTACTTGTATTTATTACCTCCGTTGTAACATTTAGCATAGGACTTCAATTATCTATGAATAAAAATCTACCTACGTCACGGGTGAAGCCTCTAGGTACATCTTGATACATTTGATGAAACAGAATAGAAAGAAAGAAATTGTTTATTTCCAACATATATACACAGCACATATTTATTTTTTATTAGTATATATATACATTACAACCATAATTTTTAACTCCAAGTGCTGTACTACGCTAGAAAAAAGACCCCAGACTCAGCTAATTGCTCCCGCAACGAAGGTTGCAAAAGCGCTGGTTTTCAGACTGGGCTTGTAAATAATCAATGATGTCGCGGAGTGACGTCACGGAGAGTGATACGTCATATATTATTACAGATCACACAATAGTACATACATTTAGATTTAACATTAACATAAGCTCACGCCTGTTATCCCCGAAGGGTTAGGCAGAGGTGATGTAGCGAACTACACCACCCGCATTTCGCCGAGCTTAGTTCCGTCCCAGATGTGCAGGGGACGAGCCTGTCGCCATATCGGGCACAAATTCCAAACTCCGGAATGATACTGAGTAGAAAAAACCCAATACCAGTCGACCCGACCCGGGGATCGAACCCGAGACCTCAGAACGGCAGTCGCACCGTAATACAACTGCGCCACCGAGGCAGTTACGTTTAGATGTAGGGGATAAATATTAAAATCAGGATATACAACGTGACTTAACGTTTTACTATAGTTGGTCTCGGCAGATGACGCTGTATTCAACATATATGTATTAGCGTTTGTTTATTTAATTTAACATATGTTCATTTTTTATTAAGGAAATTTACACACAATTTTTTTTACAAGCTAAGTAATCCAACGGTTAATCTTTAATTTACCCCAAAAGACGTGGACGGGCCCTATCAGCTAAGTCTGTGTCGTATTTTCACAAAAACCCATAAAACTTGCGAATAAAGTTTATATTAACGTGAATTAGAAAATGCATAGTCATTTTTTTATTTAATGAAGTATTTGGTTTACTCGTGACGTTTGTTCATTTCATTTGTATAATTGTTACAGGATCAATGGAAACGTGGGCAACCTGTTCTAGTCTCTGACGTATCGAATATCCTCGACAAGGACCTCTGGAGTCCCGAAAGCTTTTCGAGGGATTTCGGCGAGACGCGCGTCGACCTCGTGAACTGCGCGTCCGGCCTCGTCGTGCCGAACCAGCCCGCGAGGAAGTTCTGGGACGGGTTCGAACTCGCCGCCAAGCGGCTGCGCGACGAGCGGGGCGCTCCCATGGTGCTCAAACTCAAGGACTGGCCCCCGGGCGAGGACTTCGCTGAACTCCTGCCCACCAGGTTCGACGACCTCATGCGAGCCCTCCCGCTCACCGAGTACACCTCCAGGAACGGGAAACTGAACCTCGCCGCGAGGCTGCCCGAGTGCTTCGTTCGGCCCGACCTCGGCCCGAAGATGTACACGGCGTACGGCGGCGCCGGCGGCACCACCAACCTACACTTGGACGTCAGTGACGCCGTGAACGTCATGGTCCACGCCAGCGCTCCGGGCGATGCCCAGGAGCGAGCCCGCGAGGCGGCCCGCGCTGCCGAGGAGGCCGGGGTCGACGTGCTGTCCCGCAGACGCGCCCGGGTGAAGCCCCCCGCGGCGCTCTGGCACATCTACGCCGCTAAAGACGCGGACAAGATACGCGACTTCCTAGTCCGGGCCGAGGTGGAACGAGGGGCGCGCCCCCGGCCCCAGCACGACCCCGTCCACGACCAGACCTGGTACCTGGACGCGGCGCTGCGCGAGCGGCTCTACCGCGAGTACGGCGTCGAGGGGTACGCGATCCTCCAGTGCCCCGGCGACGCGGTCTTCGTCCCGGCCGGAGCACCCCATCAAGTGCGGAACCTCCTCGACTGTATCAAAGTCGCCGAGGACTTCGTGTCGCCGGAGAACGTGTCGCGGTGCTTCGAGCTCGCGCAACAGTTCCGCCAGCTATCCCGCCAGCACTCGAACAAGGAGGACAAGCTGCAGATAAAGAACATCGTGTATCACGCCGTGAAGGACTCCTTCTGCTGTCTCGAGGAGGCGCTCGCGAAGGGCAAGTGATCCCCCCTCCCCCCATTGGACGGGGAGCTCCTCGACCCTTCCCCCCGCCCGCCATTTGATCTCAACCTCGAACGTAACTTTAATTGCTAAGTACCGCATTTAAATGTAAGATTGGGAGCGAGAGTAGAGAGTATGATTATGGTTGAGCACACGCTGTGCGCCGTTTCTTGTATAAGATGCGATTGTGAAGAGCCGGAGTCGTCGTGTCGTACCAGTTGTGTGTGTGAGTGTACTCGATATGAGATTTCGGTACGCACGCGAGCGCTGGAGTCGTCGTGTCGTACCTTTTGTGTGTGAGTGTACTCGATATGTGATGTCGGTTCGCTCGCGAGCGCCGGAGTCGTCGTGTCGTACCATTTGTGTGTGAGTGTACTCGATATGTGATGTCGGTCCGCTCGCGAGCGCCCGCGGCCGCCGGTGCATATGCATGTGCAATGTAAATTAGTCTGATTACGGTGATATATATCTTTGAGATGTGGATATGTTTTTATGTTCCTTAATCGAAATACAAATAAACTCTTCAAGTTATTAAAAGCTTAATTGTAGTTATAGGTGATATAATAATGATAATATGTATGTATGTAATGTGTAAATTTTTCAATTCGAATTCCATCGAGTACATAATAAGGACGCGTATACTTTTAAGTTATTGTATTGAAATTAAACGTATTTTCGCTCGAAGCATTGTACATTAAACATGGCGTGTAGATAAGTTCTGTCCTAATTATTAGATTTCTCAATTCGGTTAGTACGTTATAAAATGATAGTTAAAAATATGTGACATTTTCATTTTGTCCTTATTGCTGGATTAGTAAGTTTTTTTTTTTGTACTGTGTATATTATGTATGGTTATAAGTTGGAATAAAAAAGATGTTTATATTAAACCTGTTTTTCTTTTTACCTGCTTCATACTTTGTGATTGACAAAACAGTTTCTTTAAAAATGATTTTTGAAAACATTAAGAAGTTAATTACAAAGGTTATTTGTTTGTGTTATATGCTTTAAAATTCAGAAGTTTAGACAGTAATTCTAAATCTATTTTCAAGAAATTTCCTTTTGAAACCTAAAATTGTGAATAAGATCTACTTACTGTATATTAATAAATAGAAGAAAACCTTATCTAAGAGAGAAGATAACTGTTCACATGAAATAAGAACCAGTAACAATTAGCAATATGATCTTTTTGTAATACGATACAGTGCCATCTAGGTATTAATAATGAAACTATTACGTCATTATAGCGTGACGTTGATTGTACATTTTTTACTATCGCATAATAGATGTCACTAATAGACCTAAGCTAGTTGACAACAGATGTCGCATAAACAGTAATGACGGTGTTGTGGATTCTCTACTTTAAATTTTTTAGTACCTACTTTCGGAGCAGTTCTCAAAGAAATTGCTTTTATCTACACATAAATCTATATATATATATGCAAAGTTTGTTTTCTTTGACCGAGGTAAACTCGAAAACTACTGGACCGATCAGAATGAATACCACAACCATTCGACGCGAAATTAATCGTAGATGGTTGTAGGCTATATATTTTTTGGATTTCATCGACCCTTTCTCATTTTTTTTTAAACGCGGGCGGAGCTACGGGCACAGAGCTAGTATTGATATAAAAAGAAGGACAATTGGAGTAGTATGTTACCTTAACATATATGATCTAATAATAATGGTCTACTTCGGTGCTTACTTTTTACTTTGCTTTTATCACTTTACTGTACCAATGCCAAGTTCTATTTAATATATTGCGATGTAATGCTTGCGATAAAATTTTACCTTTAGCATACGGCGAATATACGCATGTGTCATAATATTATAACCTGTTGTGTCATATTCTGCAGCCCTTGCTGTATATTTTATGCTAGTAAATAATTATTTCTTGCGTTTGTCGAAGGATTTGTACGAAAACGCCACCATGTCAGTCCGGTTACATGACCAGACTTCGAAACCTATACTTTTGCGGGATGGCGTTAGACAGGGAGATGTTATTTCTCCGAAACTGTTTACCGTTGCACTCGAGGAGGTCTTCAAGATTCTGGATTGAAATTGACTTGGCATTAACATAAACGACGAGTCCATAAAACACCATCGCTTTGCTAATAATATACTACTCATGGGTGAGACCGCAGAAGAGCTAAGTAATCTCAGTAGAGGCTCCGGACGAGTTGGCCTTAAAATGAACATGGAGAAAACGAAAGTCATGTCTAATGTCCATGTTGTATGTTGTACCGACTCCTATAAAATCGGCGACTCTACGCTCGAAGATGTTATGTTTACCTGGGACAAACCGCCCAGTTAGGTAGATTCAACTTTGAGAAGGAGGTTAATCGCCGAATTCAACTAGGCTGGGCTGCGTTCGGGAAGTTACGCAAAATCTTCTCGTCCGAAATGCCCCAGTGTCTCAAAGCAAAAGTCTTCGACCAGTGTGTGTTGCCAATGATGACATACGGTACTGAGACGTGGTCGATCACAATGGGGCTAATAAGAAAGCTCAAAGTTGCTCAAAAGGCAATGGAGAGCTGAGAGGAGAGTGATCGTATCACGAATGAAGAGGTTCGCAGAAGAACCAAAGTAACGGACATTGTCCGAAGAATTGCTACACTTAAGTGGCAGTGAGCTGGGCATATTGTTCGCAGAATCGATGGCTGATAGGGCCAACGGGTTCTCGAATGGCTACCACGCACCGGAACACGTGGCGTTCCCACAAAGTGGACCGACGACATGGTGAAGGTCGCGGGTATCAGGTGGACGCGGGTGGCGCAAGACCGGTCGTCGTATAGATCTTTGGGGGAGACCTATGTCCCCAGCAGTGGACGTCTTTCGATTGAATGGATGGATGGGCGTTTGTCTTATTTAAAAAAGAAAAAGTTATATAAGGTGTTTTGGAAGAGGACTTACTGAAACCGTAAATATCGTCTGTGATTGTTACAATGAAAACTCGTCTTTTTATAAATATAATAGATACACTAGATTCTGACTCCGACTCCGGCCTCGTTGACTTTAAAATGTACCGTATAATACTATACGCAGCTCTGGATTTACAATAGAGGCCTAGACGGCAAAATTCTGAGGATGAGAAAAAATCATTTTTTGTGTATCGTAGCGTATTTTTTTTTTAACAAAAATGAATATAAATTAAAAATTGTAACTAAGTAGGTAGTACATTTTCCAAAAAATCTAATACGTAAAATTTATAAATATATATTTTTATTTATTTTTATATTATTTAATGATATTATTTCAAGTTGAATAATTTAAGGAATTATGGAGGGATCAATTTTTGAGTACATCTTAGTACAAAAAAATTTATCGAAGAAAATATTTTTTTGCTTTAAATTAGTCAATTTATTCATTTAAAAATTGTACACAGAAACCTTATCAATTTTGTGTAAAATTTTGATGTTGGGTAGGCGCTATTTACAGTACTCAGGACCGGCAATTTGTACAGTACTCAAGGGTGGCGCTGAGGTTAAATTCTGCACTGGACATCAGGAAGTTTCCACTGGGATTTTTATATAACAACAATTCTCAAACAAACAAAAAAGTAAGTAATGCAAATGTATTTCTTGGCAACTTTATATATTTTTGGACCCTTCTTTGAACAACTATCTAACTAAGGGTGAAAACCGATCCGGTCTTATCGTTTAAGAGGAGACAGTGGATAAACAAAGAGACGAAGCTACTTTATAGAAGATATTGTACTCTTGCATCTCGGTTTCTTTCGAGCTCCATGTATCAGCTTCGTCTTGTAACTTCTAAGTTGAAAAAAGTGTCTTTACCTTATCCATTTCTAGATCAGATCAGTATATATTGTTTTGATGCATGAGTTTTCTGACAACGGAACGAAGTTCCAAGCAGCGGAAGTTTTCGCGAAGTTTCGGCAACAAGTATTGCTTGTGAGCTAAGCTACTTCCTAACATATGATTATATTTAGACACTAACGAACTATCATTTTGAAAAATAGATCTATTCTAAGCACTTATGTATTATTGTTCAATTAATTTTAATTATAACTCTTAATTTTATTTTACATAACATTTCCTACCGTAACTGAAATTTTATAAACATTTAAAATTGAATTTTACAACAATTTGTACTTAAGTAAGTAACAGTTAAAGAACGCAGCCAACTATAAATATACGTGTTTACGAAATCCGAGATTTGAATCAAAGGTTAACGAGCCGTTATAACTACTATAATAATACGATTTAAAGCATATCGACATTAATGTACAGAGCTAAAGTTGAAAGTGTATCTATATTATCCCAATATTTCCAATGTAAATAACACTCGTGCATAATAATTTTCTGCGAATTTGGTGATAAACAATAGCGAGGTGGGAACGCAAACAGAATTGATTTACCATTTACATTTAATGAAAACCATATTTACTACTTGTTAAGTTTAATGTAATAAAAGATCAAACTGAACTAGAAATAAAACTACAAATCGCATGTCTAAGTAGAAGTTACTTATTTAGCAGCGGCTCTAACTCTTGTAGCGCCCGTGTGCCGTCGATATCCTGACGCCCTTTGACAGCGTTGGCGCCCCGAGCGACGCATCTTTGTAGGTGTTGCGAGCGTCGCTCGACGCTCCTTGAATCCCCATGCATCCGTCTGCGCTCCACACCCTGCACTATAGATAATGGCGGCTCTTTACTTTTCTATACTAATGAATAAAATTGAAGTGGCTATTTTTAATATCAAAATAACATTTTTTTTTTACTAAATACATATGAATGTATACGCGAAACCTATACCAAAAATACAATTTTTTCAAAATTTTTTCTCTGTCTGCTCCGGGTAATATCCGGAACGGTTGGACCGATTTTGACGGGATTTTATTTGATAGACAGCTGAAGTTACTTCGTAGTTTTCACCTAGACGTCGACCATAATGTTACTGAAAATATTAGGAAAAACTGTTTCTCGTTTTTTTATTGATAATTAAACTCGTCAATAGCTGTTATTCAAAAAGAAAACCGGTTGGCAAAAGACGAGAAAAAGGTACTGAACTAATATATATACTAATATATAAACAATATTTATAAACAATATTCTAATCAATTAGAAAGAAAATTTTCAATAATCTTATTTTTTTTAAATAAACACCTTAAGACATACGACGAAGTTATTTCTATCTGTTATTCAAACTTTTCTGTTAATCGTATAAACATTTAGCAAAAAACATGTTATCTAGATCTATACAGTCTATATATACATAATTATAGTATACATAAGTACGTACATATATAGTAACAAGCATTGAACCCATTTGTTTATTAGCTTACAAAACTACACAATACTGAGGTGATCTCATCACTAACGAACCAATTTTCAACACAGATTACATTGAATCTTTACTTGAAGTAGAGAGATGTATACCTTAACGAAAAATGTAGTGGATATATGATAATTATATGTAACCTTTATCTCCTTTGTAGCGCGTGATATAAGTGGTGCCGCCCCACTCTGGCAGGTTATAAAGAGGGTCAGACGTCAGACCTCCATATTGTCAGTCCACCTTGTGTGATAGACGCGGTTTGTATTGTGGAAAAAATGAAGGCGGAAACTCTCATTATTTTTGGTAAGTAATTCAAATTAGGAATTTAATTTAACAATCGTAAAAATTAGAGCGTAATTGGTAAGTAACAAATATATACATCTTTACAATACATATTTACATTTATTAAATAAAGCTATAAAAAAGTATTACATGAAATATATTGAATGTCTATAGTAGATATATTATTAATAGATTCAGTGTTAATAAGATGGAATTTAATATTGATAAATAGGGAGCCTATAATAAATATCTGTCCTGCAAGTAGTAGAGTCTTTGTCTAAATTGCCAAGTTATTTAAATAAAAAAAGTCTTGTATATAGTTGTCTGTGGATAAATATTTTGTCTTAAACTTATTAGGTGTTCTGATCGTTTCTACCTACACTATATTATGTTCTTATTGCTCGTTCCATGGGCCATATATGGACCATATTGAACCAACCATGTTAGAAATCAAAACTCTACTAAATTTATCGATGGCTTGTTACAATTACTTTTTATTTACAAGTTGTTCGAGTAAATTAATTTAATTTTTTTAATGTTTTTATTCTTTCAACCTTTATGTAGATTCGTTATGTTTATATACTATGAACTAGATAATGCGATTTGTACACTTAAATGTAGTTGGGGAAACAAGTTCACTGATGTTATAAAAAAAATATAAAATTACGTGAAATTTGTCATTATCATCTCCATCGGAAAACACATATAGGTTCAAAGAATTCCATAACAAGCAGTCTTGCGCCACCCGCATGCAGCGGTTTCCTGTGACTTTCTTCTGAATGATTTAACATAAATTATAGTTTTTTTGTTATTTAAACTTGATATTTATTTAGTCCGAATTAATTCAATATTAAACTGCTATAGCTGATTATGTGTTGTTATTATATACGTTTTCTTTCCCGTGATTAATGTGAAACGATTAACAAAAAGGCGGAGCAAGCTCCAAAAAGTTTTTAATTCAAATGCAATATTTAATATTCTGTATATTTAATTCGATGTAATGTGTCTATATTCCGTTCTTTTCGACAAAAAAAAAAAACATTATATATGATTCACAAAAGGATATCACTAGTAACGAGCAGTATTATATCTAAGTGGTCCGCCTTCCTGTCGTTATCTTGAATATTTTACGACTGTTTGCTAAGGTCAGATGCGCAGGCAGGCGACTGTCCAAGCATTTATTAGATCTCTACAATACTCCTCACATTATGAGTAATTCTAATGTCCACTTAAAATAAACCGGTTCATGACAATAGGGAAAAACACGTTTCATATTATATCATCAGGCATATCAGGTTGCGATTTAGCCGGAATTTGTTTTTTGTTCTAATGTAAAGGATAACTTACACCGCGCAATGTGTGTGACACAATTATCTCAGCAGAATATGATGACCTGTGAAGTAATCATACGAAACAAAACATTCAACTGTCTTTTAAATTCTTAGAATTACAAATTCTTGTAATCCTGTAAGTTCTGATGGTTAATGGTTACCGTCGCCTATGGACAACTGTAACACCAGAGGCATTTCTGTTGCGTTGTCGATCTTGGAGAGCGCTTTTCAATCCTTTCTTGAAGAGCCCCATGTCATAGTCCGTCCGCAAGGAAAACCGAGCTGGGTAACCCATTCCACAACGCTAGCGTAGGCGACAAAAAAGTTCTAGAGTACCTTTGCGTTGTCGCGTTCTGGCTGGATTCACAATACTTAATTAAAGTTTATTCTAGATATATAACATTTTTTATGAAATATTTCTGAACATCATCTCGTTGTAGATTACTAATGAATGCTTTCATTATTAGGATAGTTAATTATAAAAGCGTTCTGTAGTCTTCGGTAATGGCTCCTAACCGAACTCTTAAATAATGTATTGATAGATAAAAATTTCGCATTTATCAGAAGTTTTATATAAATTTCAGCAGTCTTATTGGTGGCCGTCAGCTGCCGTCCAGACAAACCTGATTTAAAGCAATTGAAAGCGGAGGCGGCACGTAAGAAAGCGTGTCTTCACGACTGTACCAACGTGAAGTTCGAACCGATCTGCGCCAGTAAGAACGCAGAGAAGCCGAAGTCCTTTGGCAGCGTTTGCGTCATGAATAATTATAACTGTGAACACAAAGATAGTGAGTATAATAATTTATTTCTCTCGTTGTTGTAACATTTACTCTTATTTCCAATCTTTTACCTCAAAGTCTCTTTCGAAATTTTAAAAATTGTGTGTACAAAATACAAAATTTTAAGTAAATTTAGGCAGGGTATCTCATTTTTATTTATTTCCTTTAGGTTACAGATTTGATACAGATAATTAAATGTTTCATTTTAACGATGGCTTCTAAACTAGGTATCTTAGAAGAATCAATATGTACCAGTAGTGTGAACCAATTAGGTAATAAAAAAAAAAAAATTGAAAGATTATCATTTGTAAGCTCGTTATTACTTTATTGCTCTTTTCTAAGAGATTTTAAAGACAAAGAATTGTATATGGTGTTATATTTTACAATAATTTTAGCTATATGATTTTTTGTTATTCGTAAACAGTAAACATAGAATATGAATAGGTTCAACTTAAGTATACTAGTTGTTTTTACCTTTTTTAACCTTCATGGAATTAACGACAAAACACATATCAAGTATCAAAACAAAAACGCATGAGTTGGGTTTCGCACAATCATCAATGCGTGACTGATGATGTAAGCTATTGATAATGGTGGTCACCTCGGGTGGGCGCACCTATTGTGTTTCAAGACTAATGTGCACGGTTCCACTACATTTTATGTAATAAAAAAAAAAACAAGGCAAACATGGGGACTGCCAACAGAAGAGAAAACTTTGAGGTGTCTATTTTTATTGTTTCAGTGATATTTTAGATATGGTAACATTCCTTTCCATCGGAGATAAATAGTAAAACTCTGGCAAATGGTTCCGCTACCCCAAAAGGGAATAAAATTTAAAATAAAATAATAAAACTTTCCATGTCGTTGACAGCAGGTTGATGGCTAATGTTACATTCCATTAGGAACGCGAATCTATAAGATTTTTCCCTACCAAGCATTGCTCAACGCCGCTAAAGAACTTCATTAAAATACTAAATCTATTGTGAAGCTTTAACAAATTATCGAATAGGTTTTGAAATTCTATGTGTTTTCGTACCTTCCTGGGGTATATCCCTTCCGACAGCGGCCCAAAACGTGGACCGATCCATGTTCCAAAACAAACCTTGATCCGTAGAGTACACTTTTTTTATACGATATAGGCTCAGTGCTTTAACTACAATGTCACCTAATGTAAATTACGATGTGGTCCAGGATGGTAAACACACTAAGTCTGGATACTGGTTCTCAAGTGAACCAATTTTAACAACACTTTAATCAACACAAATTTAGCAAATAATACGTAAATTACATATCTACCAGCAGTCCAAGCCAAGGTCCGCACCACTTTACCCTTGCAATAGTGACAACTATTCTGGTCGATCGCTTTAAGTCCTAAGTTGTCAAGGCTCTTTCTATTAACTAGGTGACAAATATAACAAAATTAAAATGAATTATTAACAGAAATAATATTTTATTGTTTTCAGTAATCGTTCAAAATCATTACCTAACATAATCCCTTTATTTTATGTCATTACCGTCTGAGAAAGAAATAAAAAAGTTTTAAAAATATCGTTAATCAATTGCTAGAAATTGTATGTAATGATATATCGTGTTTCGTTTTCAATTACAGCACTGCGGAAAGTCGGCGATGGCGAGTGTGCTGGTTCCGACGGAATTCGCCTCTCTTAATTTAAACTACAAAACCTCAATGGAATCTTTCGTTATATATACAAAACATGACATTTTTTTCTAACAATTTTATTTCTTAATATTATAATATAGATAGATATAGTTTAGTCATATGAAGAGCTCGATACAATACTTTTTGACAAGTGAATGTATTTCATATTTAAGCATTTACCAAATGATAATTAATGTGAAATCTTATTATTAAAATTGGTATAAGTTTAAATATGGACGAGCTCAAACGAAATGACTGTCGGGCATCAAAGAACCTGTGATGTTAGTCGCTAATGTTACCTTCTTATAGCAGATGTTTGTTGGACGAAACTATTCATTAAATACTTTTATTGCGTTGCTTTCTTTTAATTAAATATTACACATAATAAAAGCTTTCATAAAAATTATTATCCTTTATTTTACTTCGTTTATTAAATTCCCTTTTTATTCGTATTAATTTTTTTTTAACCAATAGCCAAATATAGAAAAAGTTTAGTTATTTTTAGTATTTTTACTAATAACGTATGTACTTAAAATGTTGTAAAGATAATTTAGTAGCTTTTTTTTTTTTGTGTGCAGTATAGTATATAGGCTCAGAGCTATGCTGAGTAACAAATTGGTGTGGTAAATACACTAAGCCTACAGGTACTGCCTCTCAAGTAATGCTACCGGAATTGCTGTATTTAGCGCTAGATTTTGAAACTTGAGGGTGATAGCTACCTGCAGATAGGCGTTAGAAAATATCTGACCACCATGCTGTGATTTCATCAAGAACCTATCCTTCACTCCGGCTTATTATAATAAAGAATATCTAGATTGTAATTAACGCCCATCGAACCTGGATCCGATCACACTACCACTAAGCCAACAACGCTTCAATTATAACAATGACTAGCAATGTGCCTGCGGCTATACCCTCGTTTTAAATATTCTTCACTGCATTTTAATTTTTTATAGGGAACTCTTAATTATTTTCCTAAATTTTATTGGTGAGTAGATAAAACAATTTTTTTTGTCATAAATACAAGCACTTGACTGTAAAGCTGACCATTGAATCAGATTTTATTCACAATTTCATGAGTTTTGTTTTTTTTTAAGCGAAACCTAATTTACTCGTTTTTCGATACCTCTATAATCATCCGTCTATTTATGTGTTTATTGTGTTAAACTATGTGTGAAATAGGAATACTGAATATATTAGGGTTTTTGTATAATAATGCTGGAAGTTAAGCGAGCAGATGAAAGAACACATTTATAATTGTAACCGTTTGTGGCCGGTTTCAATAAGCGATCTCAATCTGTTTCTATTTACTGAAATCCGAAATTTGTTTTTTTTTTTTTCTTTAAAGTAATAGGTCGGTGTGAACCATTACATATTATTTCATTTGTTCTTTTCAACGACAGGATATGATATTATTCCAAAATCATATGGATCCGGATTACAAATATGCCCGTTAATTCAGATTGAGTTTTTTAAGGGTCGTGTTGAGGAGGTGATGTTAAAAGCAAAATACATTTGCTTTTACTAATATTAAGTGTGAGATAATTCTTCTTCAGCCACTCCATTATAAATCTAAGAACCGTCTCTGCTTGTAATACAGCCTGAGACCAAGAAGGACTATAAACTAGTAATGCCTTCCCATCCGCATACGTAAATATCTGTGTGTTAGGGAAATATAGCTGACACAAATCATTAATATAGATCTGGAAGAGTACAGGACCCCCAGAGTACTCCCTTGAGGAACACCAAACATAATATTCTGTTCGGAGCTCAACAGATTATCAATGAAAACGACCTATGTATGTTCCGTAACATAGTGTCTAAATATCTTGAGAGCATCACCTCTTTATAAAATAATATTCTTAAAAAGATTTAAATCTCATTTAGACTTTTAGACTGCTCGATAAACTCGAAATTTAGAGCTTCTATCAGACTTGCCAGTGTTGTCTATACAGGCAGAAAATCTGGAAAAACTAAACTCTTCTTTAATTATTAATGATTTACTAGTATTCATGATTAAGTTTCCGATTTTTTTAGCTCACTTAATTCTTAGTAGCACCATAGATGAAATATCTTTGGCAGCACAATTGGATGTGTCTACTTAACGTAATAAAAAAAAATATATATACAAATCACTTCAGTAGTTCTTGGAATTATAATCCAACTAACGGACAGATAGAATAGGATGTAGCTTTTTATTATAATTATATAGGCATGATATCATTACGAGAATTGTGTATGTGTGTGACACTTATTATGTATTTGTTTAAACAAACGTTGATATAAAAGGTTGCAGTAAATTATAGTCTTTGAACCGTATTCGACATGTGACAATGAGATTATCTCGTTATCGGCTATTTATTTAGTACGGAATATTTAATAGTAAATAGTGTCGCCTAGATCAACTGATAATTAACGGTTTGCCGTCCGACCTAGATAGTGTAATTAAATTGACCTAGACAGCATGTCGCCTATTTACTTTTAGACGTTTGCTGAATGTTGTTTTTGTAAATAAACGCTATCTCGATTTACTGCGTACGCTCAAGCTTGCATCGAGTGACATCTAGCGGAGATAAAACGCGCACTTGAATTTTTTTTTTTTTTTTTGCCTGTAAATTGTATAATTAACATTTTTGTTATATGATTAAATTATGTGATGTTATTTCATTTTTAAGTGTAATGTTTTTGGTTGTAAAAGAAATGTTGATATTTCTGTTTGGTTTATTATATGAAATTATTATGTTTTATATTATGAACTAGCTGTGTGCCCGCGACTGCACCCACGTTTCAAATATTCTTCATTGCACATTTTTTTTACTACGGAACCCTAATTTTTGTTTAGTACTAAGATAAAGTAAAAACATTTCTCATAAATTTAAGCACTTGCCCGTAAAACTGTGCATTGAATCGGATTTTATTACATTTTTTATGGGTTTTAATTTTTTTATACGGAACCCTAATTATTTTCGAAAATTAAAAGTACCCTAAGTTACTCGGAGTAACCGTCAAAATCCGTCAAAATCCGTTCCGGAGATTACCCGAAACAAACAGGCAGACGGGAGAAAAAAGTTAAAAATTGCATTTATGGTACAGGTATCGTGTATACATTTATATCTATTTAGTGAAAAAAAAATTGTCACAACGTAACAGACATTTCAATTTTATTTAATTTTAATATATTTATAGATAATTATTACAATAAGGTATAGATTTCGCGATAGGCAGGCTACTCTCAATATCTATAAAATTAAGGTAGGACAATTTCAAAAATATTTTTTTTAGTAAGCTAAAGTTCGAAATGCTTTTAAAATTAAAATTGCCATATCAATTGTGTATAATAAACCTAAGATAACATAAGCTCACGCCTGTTATCCCCGAAGGGTTAGGCAGAGGTGATGTAGCGAACTACACACCCACCCACCCACATGCCGCCGATCTTAGTTCCGTCCCAGATGTGACAGGGGGCGAGTCTATCACCATATCGGGCACAAATTCCAGACTCCGGGATAATACTGAGTAGAAAAACCCAATTTCACTTGACCCGACCCGGCGTTCGAACCCGAGACCCCAGAACGATAGTCGTAGCCTAATACAACAGCGCCACTGTGGCAGGCGTTGTGTATAATAATATCAAATAAATGTGAATTGTTAGTATTTTAAAACTTCTTTCGTCATCAAAAAAGTCATCGTAAAAATAATTGTCTGAATTATTATGAACTCAAGTTTATATAAGCAATTAGATGAAAAAAAAAATTTTTTGCACGGTTTAGGCTTATTGCTTCGAACACAATCTCAACTGATGTTAAGTGACGATGTGGTCCAGGATAGTAAACACACTAAGCCTAGAGAGGTACAGGTTCTCAAGCGATACCGCCGGAACACACCTATTGGTATTTGGCGGGTAGCTACCCAGATGGGTATTATTTTAAAATGTCCAACCACCATGCTATAGTTTGCTTTCGCCGAAAGCTCAGACTGAACTTAGAATTGGATAAGTGGATTTGAAACCGCGTCCATTGACACGAAATCCGATCGCACTACTAACTAAGCGATCATCGCTTTAAAACAATATAATCATAGCTAAGACCACACGAGACTTAAGTACGATGCTCGGTGACCTCAATAAAGCTTCCGATCCAATTGACCTTGAAATAAACGTGGAAAAGACGAAAATCATGTCTAACATCCAAGTTGTCAACGCCTATAAAATCAATGACGCTCGAAGTTATTGACAGTTAGGTGCAAACCGTCCAGTTAGGTAGATCCAACTTCAAGAAAGACTCTGGACCGCGTTTGGGAAGCTAGCAGAATCTTCTCGTCCGTAACACCACAGTATCTCAAGACGAGGCTTTTCGACCAGTATTTGTTGCCAGTGATGACATACGGCACTGAGATGTGATCGCTCACAACGAACCTAATAAGAAAACTCAAAGTTGCTCAATCGCTAGAGGCTATGCTCTATGCTAAAGGAGATCATGAACCAAAGTTACTGACATTTCCCAAAGAATTACCAAACTTAAGTAGCTGTGGGCTGTGCACATTGTTCACAGAACCGATACTTATGGGGTCAACGGGTTCTCGAATGGCTACCACATACCGGAAGACACCGCAAGGGTAATGGCTCCTACGAGGTGGACCGACAACCTGGTGAGGTTCGCGGGAATCTGCTGGATGCGGGTGGCGCAAGACCAGTCGTTGTGGAGGCCTTTGGGGAAGAACTACGTCCAGCAGTAGACTTCTTTTTGTTAGATTTGGTTATGATTAAAGAAATCGAAGATCTATGTTTTTTTTACACGATATAGGCTCAGTGTTTTGACCACAATCTCACCTGATGTTAAGTGACGATGTGGTCCAGGATGGTAAGCACATTAAAACTTGGTACTGGTTCTCAAGTGATGCCGCCGGAACACGCCGCCTATTGGTATTTAGCGACAGGTTTCCAAACTTGAGGGTGGTAGCTACCCAAGCGGGCATCATTAGAAAATGCCCTACAACCTTGCAATGGTTTCCTTACGTTGTTTTCCTTCACCGAAAGCTCAGCCCGATTTTAGAGTCAGATAAGTGGGGATCGAACCCGGAATCCGGCTGCACTACCCGCTGCGCTATCATCGCTTCCAATCATCGCATCGCATGTAATATTCGTTCTCAGAGAGCGTCTATTTATATGTACTGAATAATTAATAAATAATAATACAATAGGTGATTTTTATGAAAAGTTTATTGAACTACATTACGTGTGTTACAATTAGAACGCTGTTTGGGGCTACATTAGCCTACATAGGTACGTTTAAATCATAATAATATTTCGTACTTTGTACACAATAAATAAAAAAAAAAACATAGACTTATGATAACTTAATATTAAGAACACTGACCAATTTTTAGTAGCAATTTTAAATACATATATGTATCAGGTAAGTAATTTTTTTTATATTAAAAATACAATTTTGAATATTATAGGAACTCGAAAACCAATATTTTTAGACGCCGACGATTGAATTATCTTAATTGTACGGGCGAAGAAAAATTTATTTATGTTCTATTTCTTCAAAAAAATTATCGTTAAAAATAATTATAATATAAAGATTTGTGATAGATATGTGTTGTTAAATATAATATAAGTTTTTTTTTTGAGAAAATTATTGTATTAGTACATTCCGCTGACTCTGAGAAAGCGGTATTAAGCTTAACTACATTTTGAAGGAAACCATTTAACGAAATTCAGTTAATCAGCATTCACCGAGGCTCGTGATCGCGTAATCTGAAACAAATAAAAAAAAAATAGAGAATCTAGAACGTGACAATACATTTTAGGGCCATTCAAGTATTATACAGATAGTGGATAGTTCGTCCGGATTCCGCTTCAATGGTTCGAGCCCACCTCCAGTTCTAAAATTAGCCTGAGCTTTTGGTGAAGGAAAATATCGTGAGAAAACGATAGCATGGTAGTAGGGCATTGTCTAATAATGCCCGCCTGGGTAGCTATCACCCTTAAGTTTGAAAACCTGTCGCCAAATAGGTGTGTCCGGCAGCGTCATTTGAGAACCAGTACCTCTAGGCTTTGTGTGTTCACCATCCTCGATCTCATCGTCGATTAACATCAGGTGAGATTGTGGTCAAAGCACTGAGCCTATACCGTTTAAAAAAACGTCTATGAATATTAAAATTGTCGATAATAAATACTATATTAGTAATGAACCTCCTTGGACATGCATTTGTTTTTGTTCTTGTTTTGAATTTTTAAAAACGAATCTAGTTTAGTACCTAAGTTAAAAGTTAAAGATTCTAAAGAGAATTTTGGCGGGATCTCGGTCTTCCATTTTTATTTTCATTATAAACTTGCATGTTATGCGTTTACTAGCTGTGCTCACGGCTTCGCGTGCGTGGAATTCAGACCGTTTACAGCCAATATTCTCCCTCATAATAACTATGTAAAAAGGTAACATTTACGTATCTCAAAGGGGGTTATTTTAAGTCGCTGTCTAGGTTTATTTTTAAACAAAAGTATGTATATATATGTAAAACGGTTCATCCCGTTCTTCACCTTCAGAGATGTTTTTATTTAATTCTTTCTTAGCGAATGTTTACATTATAAAATGCTTTAACGCATTCCAAAATGTCAAGTTTATATCCCCAGCAGGTTAAGCTTGCCTCAATGAATCAGTCAATTCAAGCATTTTTATATAAAGATTTTATGTAATTTAAGTGGCATTTTGCTTAGTTTGATTGGATACAATTGTACAACGTGAATTCTAGGGTGTCTATTTATTTATTTATTAAAATTGAAAATTCACAGCTCGTATAAAATAGACATACAAACTAAACCGATACATAAAATAAAGAACCAAAATTGAATTTATCTTTATTTCAAAACTTATTATAAGAATATGTTTACATGTGTGTATATATGTGTTTGTGTGTAAAGTGTATATGTGTGTTTGTCGATATGTTTATGTAAGGAAACATAGCTATGTAAATTTTATGTTCCTTGTTTACTATAGTAAATTATAAAACTTATAACTTGTAACTTTTTGTCATAACTAATTGTAACACTCCGTGGAAAGTTGTTACAAGATGGCCACCGTTTAGCTAGAATGTGTAAGTGCTTATATAAAATGGGATAAATATTCTATCTATATCACGCTAGGGTTTCACACGAACATAGTTTGACATTACCAGCCTGAAAAAATAGAATTTAATTTTTTTTTTGGTTATTTTGCGTAGGTGAACTGTATTAGAAATGATGACGCAAAAAGTTTATTATAAGGTGCCACAAAAGCTCCATATTCTGGCAAGATGAGCCACCTCTATTGCTGTAACTTTGGAACGTAGCCTCAAGACCGAAAGTATAAATTCACAAGAAACTGGCAGAATTGTATATGCAAATCGTAGTTTGCCAATAACCAAGAAGCGTACAGCAAATCAAGAAAATCTTGGCTACATAATTACCTACTTTCTTCTTTCTATATGGTGTGCCTTAGCTAATAAAAAACTACGTTTTAATCAACTTATTAAAACTAATTAGACACGATATAATGCAACTGTAGAAGAAAAATAAATTTGTTTACAGTTGAATATCATGTGAGTAAGAAACACAAATAAACATAAAAGCACATATTGTAATCTCGCCGGAGCGCGGTCTGGCGCGCAATGATTTGGTCGGTGTAGTTACATCCGGTTCACTGATAACAGACACACTATCATTAACATGAGTTCATATCGTTTCTGAACACTTCCCTAAGCTGATACGGACACACCCATTTACACTTTCAATCGGGTATTTACTGTTATATTGTAATCATTCACATTTCATAGAGTTAGATACATTCAGATAATCAATCATCAACAATCAAACAAACAATCAAGTTGTACAAATAATTATTCATGATCGGAATAAATTTTATCGCATTTCTATGCGATTATAACGATTTTACCAAATGCATATCGCCGCTTTTTACTGTATTACCTTCGGGTTACCATTTAAATATGCGAACCCCAATTATTTTCCTAAATTTTTTTAGTACTAAAAGAAAGCAAAGACATTTCTCACAAATTCAAGCACTTCCCAGTATAACTGACCACTGAATCATTTTTTTTTTTACAATTTCTTGGGTTTTAATTTTTTTTACCGAACTTTAATTAATCTTACTATTTTTTTTGTTGGTGCTGACAGAAAATAAAGATATTTTTTATAAATTCCAATAACTTTTTTTTTTTTTTTTTTTTTTTGGTCGGGGGGATATGCATTTACGCACTATCCTTACATTTACGTACTACCCTTACTTTACGCACTACCCTTACTTTACGCACTACCCTTACTTTTACGCACTACCCTTACTTACGCACTACCCTTACATAAATTCCAATACCTGCCACTAAAACTATGGACTGAATTGGATTTATTCAGAATTTCATGAGTTTAACTTTTTTACGTGGAACCCTAATCAAATTCGAAAAATAAAATTAACCTAAGTTACGCGGAGTAACTTGAGCTATATGCTAGAAAATCCGCTCAAAATCGGTTCAGCTGTTCCGGAGATTAGCCGGAGCAAATGAACAGACAGACAGACAAAAATGTAAAAATGTGTTTTTGGTATAGTGTGGCATCTGTATATACATTGCATGTATTTTGTAAAAAGTGGTTATTTTGATATCACAAACAGACACAGAAAGAAGTAGTTAAAATTGGAAATGAAACGTAACCAAAACAAAAGAACGTAAGTTTTGTCCTGCAGTATTTTTGATGCAACGATAATTTAAAAGATAGCGGACGAGCCGAATGTTCGGTTCGGTCAAAGTTTGTCCGAATGTTCGTATTCGGTGTATACCACCCTAGTTATTATATGATATACTTACACGTGCTCTCGCGACAGGAAACGGCCTCCAGTTCGCATAGAGTGGCGAATGTTCTGGCTGTGCCCGCGGCGTCGAAAGCGCACACTGGTCCGGCGGGGGGCGACACGCACCGTCCGGCGCATAGTGGCGGTGGTACGCCTTCGCCGACCCGCGCCCGAACTAACTCAGCTGGTGATCGCATCTCTGGTTCATCGACTTCATTAGCGTCACCCATACGCGACGGTATGAACCGTAGAGTGGCCGACTGTATCTCATAACAAGCTGAAAACACATTAAGAAAATCATTATACTTACGCATGATAATCTACAGGTCATATATATTTTGACGTTTCTAAATGTATTCTAAAAATCCAAATAATAATCTAAATTACAATAATATTAAATAAGATTTGTCCATACTATACTAATTACGTCATACTTAACCAATTTTAATAATACATCTTTACAAAGACTTCACTACCAGCGTTATTTTTATTAAGAAATTTCTATATACGCATGCACAAAATCAAAATCAAAATCAAAATCAAAATTTATTTATTCAATTTAGGCCCTAAGAAGGCGCTTATGAACGTCTAAAACAGTACCACCGGTTCGGAAAACAACCCAGTCGAGAAGAGCCGGCAAGAAACTCGATCTGGTTCTTTTTTTTCATAAATATAGTATATATCATTTTTTTTGTCATATAAAAAACTATACAAATCGTAGTTTTTAGTGGAAGCACAGAGATGTGGGTTAACAGACACTGGGCACAGACGGGACGGATTACTAGTATAATATAAAATGAAGTCCTGTCTCTCATTGTAATATACAACTTATGTTGTAGGAGTAGTGTCACAATTTATACAAGAAGTTTAGCTTTAAATAAATGCTACAATATTATGAACACTGAACATGTGCAGAAATGTGTGCAAAAGGGCTCGCTAAACTAAAAGTGTATTAATTATGTGCTAATGAGTCTCAAAGTACATATTGATGTGTGTATTTGCAATACAGGGCTTTCCATTTGCCTCTAATTATTTTTGATATATGTACTAACACTTCCTTACAATTGAAACGATACATATAAGAAATGAGTGAATTTAAAATATAGGATCTGGGACTTTGTGATATTGCAACGATTAAAATAGGTTTTAAATTCGTATCATTAAAACTTTAGTATTGATTTAAATTTTACATTTAATTCAGAAAGTTAAAGAGCCTTGATTACAGAAATTATTGCATCTCGTGCTGTAGCTTATTGATTGTCGATAAAAGCATTTTTATTAAAAAAAAAAACTGGCCAAGCGCGAGTCGGACTCGCGCACCGAGGGTTCTGTATAAACCTGTATGTATATAATTAATAGTTATGGTATTTTTTGCCAAATGAAATCCAAAACATTACAATGTGTTAATCTGAAAGACCATGAATTTAAGACAAAGGTCTCTTTATCGTTTCAGTAATCCTTTATTTTATATTAACACATATCATTTATTTTATAATATAACTGAAATACCCACACTAGCCTTGCAGCAGCCTTGCAAAAGTTTTTTTTAATCAAAGTTATTTATTTACAAAGTTTTTTAGTCACCATTTAGAAATCTGGTCAAAAATACTAATTAAGCATGAAATTTGAACCTGATTTGTAAATTATGACTGAAAAAGGTATGAATAGAGTACCACATTGAACATTGAAGTTGACAAAAACGTTATCTATAGTTGTACTACTTCGTGTAGTGATAGTGTTTATTAACGGAAACATGTTTATGGATGAAAAATATGTGGAAATTTAATTTTGGCGATTAATTCTAAAATCGATATTGTTTTATTGTGTGATGTAACTAAAAATTTAAGGTTTTCGAAATTTTTCCTTCATGTGTGCTATTAAATGTTGCTTCATGGCAAATTTTAAGATTCTATGTCGACTGGGAGTATCCTTTAGGTTTTGATTCCTTTGAGAGTACTTGCGAGTTTCCAAATATGCGGCTTAAATTGCTGTTTCTTATGATTGCGTTGGCTTAGAAGTTTGATTTTGTTACAACTTAAAGGTATTATAGACCTGAGTATTTAATATGAATTTCAATTAATACCTCTACGCGTTCATGTGGAAAGAGGTAGTAAGTTTTAAATTATTAAAAATATTTTTATTATATGATGTAACCAAAAATTTATGATTTTACAAGACGTATCAGATTTCAAGATTCTGAGTTCACGGGAAGTACTCTGTAGGTCTTGATTCCCTTGAGAGAGTCGAAAAATTGCAGCATAAACGGCTGTATCTTTTGATTGCGTTTGCTTAAAAGTTTGATTCAACTTCAAGGGACAGTAGGCCTGAGTTTTTGATATGAATTTCAGCTTAATACATTAATTACATTACTTTATTGACAGATGGAAAGACGGACAACCTTTGTTCTTTCTTTTTTTGATCATATAAGTGTTCCGTTTTTTCTTTTGTGGTACGGAACCCTAAAAACAAATGTACATATATCAACTTAAAGTATTTATATTTTCTAACTCTGTTGCCTAAGTTTTTTTTCTGAAACATGTAATACTGTGACGCATCTGATTCAATTCACATGCTAAATTGCATAAACTACTTCAATACAACAAAAAAAAATATTCAAACTAAAGAAATAAATTAACTTTAAAGTGATAAAGGACAAGTTCAAGATAAACTTAATAAACTATATTTAAAAACTTTATACAGTCACATGATCTCTGAACTTAATAAGTGTGCTTTGATAAAATCCGTTAATAATATGAGCGAGCTGTCATATATCCTTTGATACAGTGGGCATGTCTGTAACACTCAACCAATGATCGTGCAAGTTGTTTAAAATAGTAATTACATTAAAAGGTTATATATAATAGCGTGAATAATAATTAACGAGGACATAGCCGTAGTTCAATTGTTTCTTGTTTTATTCCATTATTGTTTTGGCCAGTTGGTTCGTGATTACGGCGTATGACATGCGCTGCGACCTCTCAATCTAATCAGTGTTATTTATTTTCCTAAAGTTTTCCTGTGATCTCATCCATATTACGCACTTGTATGAGCTAACCTATCGGCATTTTATTCGATGTAAACAATGAAATGCACACGCCCTCCTGATTCACTTATTAGCGTACAAACAACCAAGATACCTACCGTTATAATGTTATTTTCCGTTCTACTCGGATTTTGTTTTTTTGTCAAAGTAACTATAATTATTCGACTTTCGTGTATTTTATAGCATATCATTATCTGTCTATTTCAAATACCCTAAACGTATGCCACGTTTGTTTCCATTATTTCAGCAGTTCTTGATGACAGTAACTTTTCTTAAGTGATCCTTATAAGTTGTTATCTTATAACGATTTCGGTAGACGTTGGTTTCGAGGTATATATTTATACCCATACTTTCTACGTTTAAAAATAAACAAAGCGTACACTTAAATGTCACGTTATAAAAACATTTTTTACTTTAACCCCTTGAGCACTAACCTGGCGTTTACATTCAATTGTTTTCCTATTGTCTTATTTTCATGGGTAATCGACATATTTAACATTGCATCGGTCTTGGTGTATATACTTTATTACTGATCGAGATTTTCATCATTTACCTTCCTCTGTAAATACTGCCGAAATATTATTTGGTTATTCTAAAGCTTTGACTATTAACTATCAGTACACAGTCCGTTCTTTTATCAGTTCTTCCAAATAGTAGAAGTTCAATAGTACAAGTAAATAAGGCTAAGTCTTTACTATAAATGAACGATAGTCAAAAAAGTATTGTCGATTGGACCTATTTTCGTCTGTCTATAACGTTTAAGTCAAATAAACTATATCTACAATCTATAGTAATAAATAAAATTGAAATATCTGGTTATAATATCAAAGCGCAATTTTTAAATGTTTGTTCTGGCTAATCTTTGGAACGGCTGAACCAATTTTGGCGGGACTTATTTTGATAGATAACTGAAGTCACTATGCGGAAATTTGGATATTTTTATTTTTCAAAAATAATTTGGGTTCCGCGTAATAAAATTAAAACTCGATTCAATTCAATGCACTATGCTTTCTGTTAGTACCAAAAAATAATTCGAAAAATGAAAGTGTCAAATTTTTAGAGGGAAATTACATTACGTATGAAAGTAAAATAAATAACTGACATAAGTTACTGTTAAGATTTTTCAAACACAACAAATTAATGAACTATATAATAATTTTTAAATTCTTCATAATTCCAAATCATTGACAACCGACCTACTTAGTTTTGAAGCATTTAGGTGTAAATTATTATTTTTTTTAATAAAATAAGAGTACATCCTGCTTATTTTAATTTTAGTTATATTTAAATAATATTATATAAATAAATGATGCTTCACAGTATCATTAAATAAATGAAGAATTTATCTACATATAAATTTTATATGAAATCATTTTAAAACCGTTATAATATGGCAAAACTTTCATTTGAACAACAAAAATTCAAAATGCCTCTGACTTTTCAACCAAGAGGAACTGTTCTAGATATGATTTCCTGAAGTGAGTCATATCAGGATATAGTATATAACCCTGTTTTATCTGTATCACGCGATTCCCCCACGCTTTATAAATTAATATTAGCGTGTGTTTTGATAGCGAAATATTTACAATGGTCAGTGTTCTCTAATGACGCAAGTTAAATATTACGTTTGATTAAACGCATTTTTTATTACTGTAGTAAAAATAATTGTACATACATTTTATCACGTTCTAATAATGAAATTGTATGGAGATGTAAATTAATTTATTAACGATGTTTTATTAAAATTTAACTGTAGTATTTACTATTTCATTTTCTTTAATTTTTTAAGACTAAGATTGTTCAGATAATATCTGTGCATCATGTAGAATCATTTGTTTCACGGTGCTAAAGTTTCTTGAATTATACTAGATTAAACAAAAAAAAAAAAAAAAACACGTGATCATAAGTAGTAGGGGGGATTTTAGTTTAAAACCTCACCATTGGAGTTTAGTATTCGATTATTCGTTTTATTCGAATATTTGCCAAATTTACTGTTGGAATATTAACCCCTTGAACACTTACCTGGCGTTTACGCCAACGTCCCATTGTTTTCCTATTGTCTTATTTTTATGGGTATTCGACACATTAATTAAAAATTACAGGGCGTGCATTTCAACTATTCATAACATTACCGCGGGTGGAATGAGCGATATAAAGGGCGAGATACCGAATTAAATAAAACATACGGCTACCAAAGAAGTAAAATAAAACTTTAAACAGGTGACCTATTTCATTTATGTTTCAATTACACTTTTCAAAATATTTTTTTTTTCATCTCAAATATATTTAATGTGTGTACTAGATACTATCATATTAAGTAAGCCCTTCAGAAACATTAAGAATTATGTCGTTTATAAACACAAAACACATTTTCAAAAATGGATAACATTCAAATGTTTTATTTTTTATAAGTCTAAAATATAGCTGCCTCGGTAGCGCAGTTGTATTACATACGACTGCCGTTCTGAGGTCTCGGGTTCGATCCCCGGGTCGGGTCAAGTGATATTGGGGTTTTTTCTACTCAGTATCATCCCGGAGTTTGGAATTTGTGCCCGATATGGCGACAGGCTCGCCCCCTGTCACATCTGGGACGGAACTAATCTCGGCGAAATGTGGGTGGTGTAGTTCGCTACTTCACCTCTGCCTAACCCTTCGGGGAAAACAGGCGTGAGCATATGTATGTATGTATGTCTAAAATATAGACCAATTAATAAACGAATGTCTAGTAATGGAGAAATGCAAGCTGCAATTTTAATCGGTTGCATCGACAATAGGCAACTTACACAAATAGTTGAAAGCCTTGTCAGTTCATCAACGTCTAACAAGCTGAACATTGATCAGTCGTTTCTCAGAATTCCTAAATGAATTGATGGCTCTTCGAAGCAATTAATTATATTGCATGTAGACGTTTGTTTGTACTTGTTGTTCTATTAGGGGCCGTACAAGACTTGCGCGAGAATCAATGGAGGGACTTTGCTATTTTTGATGACCAGAGAGTCGTGAATGTTGATTACGTGAAAACTTTTTTAGCGGCATTGAGTGAATCTCTCTAGGAGAAAAAAATTAGGATTCGCTTTACCAATGCTATGACCTCTGCTGTAAACATGGTTCAGTATGTAAAGTATAAGATGGTGTTAAGAGGATATCTAGCGGCATTTATTCTATACAAACGTAGTCCCCTGTTTCCTCCCTGGGTAATAGCATTATGGTAATTTTTGTATCAAATAATATATATCCATCACCGCCATGTTCGTATGTTTTGATTTTTTCCATATATTAGTTATTGTAGAAACTAGGAGCCATTGAAAATGTAAAAATGCTCGAGTCATGGCGTCATTTACAGACGTTTGTCAAACAATTTTGATGGATAAAATTAAAAAAGCAAAACGTCGTACCGGCATATCAAATTCTTTATTATTCTAAAACTGAAAGGTAATTAAAAATCGGTTTAGTTTTGAAGGAGGAAACAGGGTACTACGAAATTATGTTTTCGTCTATTTTGCATATGTAAAGTCAGCCCGAGCTGCAATGGTCTCTATCGTGTTTTATAATTCTTACCTTGGGGTGCAACGAGATAGCAATATATTTCTGAAATGCCTAAATTTCCAACCGCATGTCCTCTTAAAGAGCTCGAGATAAAAATATAAAATGTATACTTACGCAGTCTATTGCTCGGAGCGCCAATATAATTATGTAAAATCTAGACAAATGATTCATGTTTAATGTTTACGTATATTAGTAATTTCAATTACCAAATTATGAAATTGTACCCCTTGAGCACGAACCTGGCGTTTAGACCAGCTTTCCATTGGTTTCTTATTGTCTCATTTTTATGGGTAACCGACATATTAAAGATTAAAAAAACAGTTTTTCAAAAGTTTCAAATTTTAACATCTGTCGGCGCAGTTCCCGTGACTGGCTAGTTTTTATTTAATTATGTTAACGTTTTCGTAATCAAGCCTTGCTAACTATGCTATCAAAACTTTCAACCAACGAACAAGCCAACTTCAACAATGTATATTGTAATGGTTCATATTTCAAGATTTCTTTTTATAAGCAATTCTTGCGAATTCGTGAAGGGTTTTGAACTTTAGGTATTATTGCTGTCAAGGGGGGCAAAAGTAATTAAATTTTTGTTCACATAATACTTGTAGGACCCCTTTGGTTTGACGAGTAGCGTGTAGCACTGCGACTGTTCAGTGGGCGTGCGACCGATAACCCTTGGATCGAGACGACTCTAAATGTTACAATAGTTTACACACTTCACGCAGATGGCTTTGTTTTTATAGCAGTAAGTAGTAACTTATTGTCATTGCAAATGGTAACGGTGGATAATGTATATTCAGTACATATTACTGAATCCTATAAGTATATGGATGTAATGAATAATGTAGATAGTCTATGTTACTCTCTGATAATCTAGCTTTCTACAGATGAAAGAATATTTAAAATCGGTTGAGTAGTTTTTGAGTTTATCCATAATAAACAAAAAAAAAAAACATTTTTTACCATTCTATCAATTTTTAAAATACAAGGCTAACCGAGACGAAATCTGTACATGTAAGATATTGAAGAAAAAGATACGGAGCTTCAGAATCTACTACAGAAGACATTTCGATAGTTCAAAAAGTTTTAGTCTGTTTATTAAGTTCTTCGTCAATCACGCATAAAGTACTAAACCAAATTCTATGAAATTTGGTAATGACAAATGTTGCATCCACGCGGAGAACATAGGATGCAAATTGTTTGAATTCCAAGCGAGTGAAGCCGCGGGCACAGTTAATATGAAATAGTCAATGGAATTTTATAAAGTTTGTCAACGTCATAAATTGATGTTAATTTATAATAGTTAAATTGTTTATTCCATTCACCATAGATATATTGCACATCAATATTACATATCGGTATTAATTTATTTTCATTGCGTCATACTATTTAAAGCGCATATCTTTCATTTAAAATCTAGATTTCAATCAGCCGTAATTGGCACAATTAGTACTGTGAAATGTATTAATTAAAATAATATATTTAATTGCTTTATTGGATCTTAATGTTTGGCTGATATGTGAGCTGTTTGCTATATAATTATTAACTACCCTTCAATTTACTACAAACGCCGAAATATAACAATACAATATAGCTCCAGCGATAATTAGGGTGATTTTCGGTAAAATAATTAGTCATAAAATTAAAATCAATATGTTCCTTAACATGCTCCATAGTTTAGAATGTACCTAAAAATTAAAAAAAAATATCTCATTATTATAATTATAAAGTTCACAGACGGTTAAAGAGGAAAATTATTTCATAAACCGATGGTCTAAAAATAATAGGTACGTTTTGTATTGCGAAGTGCTAACATATCCGGTCTGATATTATATGTTTGTTATGGAATTTATTTATGCTCTTAATTAAGTATCTTAACTTTACTTTCTAGAAGAATCAAATAACAGACAAATGGATAGATCATTAATCATATTCGTTCCAATATCAAAAATATATACTAATAAAAATGAAACAATAGGAAGACAATAGGAAAACAATGGAAAGCTGGCGTAAACGCCAGGTTAGTGCTCAAGGGGTTAATTGTAATAATGGTTCGTGGGACTGGTGTAAACAACGTATTTTGGATATTATAGCATTCAAATTAATGAGTTGGTGTCGCTGATCATCTATAGTTGTTTGACAAAAGAAAGCGTTAGAGAGATGTCAGTATATATAATTGTCTTACAATTAGAGTTGGTTTTTAAGCTTTTACAAAGGTAAAAAAGCTATTTGTCTCTTTCCAATAATCAAAGTTGTTTAAATAATAACTTACCAGTAGCTAAAACTACGTACAATAATAGCAACTTTCCGTTTATCATTTCCAACTGATTATCCCAATACTGATTCACCACACACAAAACGTCTTTTTAACTATTACAAAATAGTTAACCGCGTCTATTTTACAACGTACGCGAATTCAATGCGTATATATGATAGGTATTATGGATACTCGTGTTATGTATTTGAATGTTACAACATAGATGTTTATTGTCGAGCCCTTATCGGTTTACTGGTGCATCGGAACCGTTTACCGCGTGCCCCAGGATGGAACGAAGGGGGGATGTGAATAGTAGTGGTGGAAGCGATAACCTCTGTGTCGGACGGAGGACAAACCCCAGATAACAGCACCGTCTTTCAAATGAGAGCGAGCATTCTTTCGCTATTATATGAGTGCATTGTTTTTATTTATTTTGTTTATAAACGTTTTATTAATATTTCTCTCTTGTTAAAATTTAACTAATCTTATTTGCTTTGATACGTATAAATAACGTATATTATGTTATTTTAGTTTATATTAATTTTAAAATTTAGTAGTACCTACCTACATGTCAGTAGGTGGTTCACTAACTTTTTCAAACGGAGTTGATTTATTTATTTTGCCTTTTTCACTTAGATGGTTGAATAATAACATATGTGATAAGATAGATGCAAGTTTAGATCATTACTAACTGTGTGTCCGCGGCTCCGCTCGCGTATCATAAATTTTAATTACGTAATATAGTTTATAACTTTTTATACGGAACCTTAATTATTTTCCGTTTTTTTTTGCTACTAACATTAAGCAAAGATATTTCTTACAAATTCAAATACCTGACAGTAAAACTGTATTGAATTGGTTTTTATTCACAACTTCACGAGCTCTAATTTTGTCGATTTTCAGATTCTAAGATCAGATTCCACCCTTGAAAATACACCCAAATCATTAACAATCGTGTTTAGTAAATATATTTTTTCATATTTATAACTGCAACTTTCCCAATTTCTTTGGTTTATGAGATTTAAAAAAAAATTATAAATGTTAATCGGCCAAATAAACTTCAGATTCAGTGGAACAAGTGACATAAAAATTATGCTCAATCTGGATCCACAAATTATTTTTATCTCCATAATTTCGGTTTTTCATTGATTTTTTTTTTATGTTTTTCGTTTTTTTTTTTCGCACAATTTTCAAGTTTTGACGGCTCAACGGGATAAATAACCATCAGTGGATTGAAATAAATAAAAAGCGAACTTGATCAGAGTCCACAAAATTTTTTTCGTCGTAATTGGATTTTTTCGCAAATTTTTTGCCTTTTTTTGGGGTTTTTTTGGCATTTTACTCAAATCAAGAACGTGACACACACAAACAACTTTCTTTTGTGAGCCGGTGTAATCAATTCTAAATGTGAACATTATATAAAATTAAAATATGTCGTGTTACTCATATTATGTCGAATTAAAAATATGTATTTTGTAGGTTAATTTTATTTTTTATTTAAATATAAACTTACAGAACAGAAAATGTTAACATGTATTCACTATATAATAAACATAGTTTTTAAATATTTAGTAGTCAAAGGAATATTCTAATGGTCAATATTATTTTTGACTTAATTTACCTTTAACATAAAATTTTATTCGGTGTGTTGACTATATAATATAATAATATAGGTACGTCATTAAAAAAACATGTTAAACGGTTTAGTACTTCGTGAGTTGTAAGCCAATCAGTAGTTGTTTTTTTATATTATGTCAAGTAGTACAAAAGTACTTATTATAAACTAGCTTATTATAACTAGTTTTTAAATCATTATTGGAAAATAAAAATTTAATAGTACTGCACATTGAATCGTATTTTTCATATAATTTCACGAGTTTTTTTTACACGAAACCCTATTTTTATTCTAAATTTATTTTGGTACCAAGATAAAGTAAAACTATTTCTCATAAACCTGCTCGTAAAACTGACTATTAAATCGTTTTTTTTTTCGCAAATTTTCGTTTTTTGTACGGAACCCTAATAATTCTCCTGAAATGATTTTTGGTACTAACAGAAGCAAAGATACTTTTCACAAATTCATTCACCTGATTTTATTCACAGTTTCACGAGTTTTAATTTTTTTACACGGAACCGTAATTATTTTCGAAAAACTAAAATAGGCTAAGTTATGCGGAGTAACTTCAACTTAGCTTCAGAGATTAGCCGGAACTAACAGAAAGACAGACAACGATATTAAAAATTGTGTTTTTGGTATAGGGACCGTATATAGATTCATATGTATTTAGAAAAAAAAATTGTTAATTTGATATTACAAACAGATACTTAATTTTGTTTATTAGTATAGATTATTATATGTTCCATGGACTACAGTGTGTTATTATTAATGTATGTAATACTAGATGTACCCGTGACTCCGTTCGTATGGGTCCGTTTTTGTAAAACTAGGATTTAAAAAAATTAAATACATATTTGTAGTTTAATAATTTTCATACAAATTTACTGTCCTTTTTCAGCAACTTTAAAAAAAACACATAGAAATTGTGTTCCGTCATGTATTCCAATGCCCTCAAGATTTTTCCTCTACTGGGTATATTTAATGTACAGATTATATTTCTTTTATTGAGAATAGATTTGTACATTATTTTACGAAGAATAGAAAAGCTGTTGAGCCAGTATATATATCTATCACAAGAACAGGTCAAGCCAGTATATATATCTTGTCCGTGGCTGGCGTTACTGACAAGTTCAATGTGGCTGTAGGTTTACACCAAGGATTGGCTTAAGCCCATATTTATTTATCATTGTTATGGATACACTAAACTCTCATATATAAAAGAACGCACCTAAGTATTCCTTCCTGGAGGAAGATGTAACTGAGGTCCAAAGAAAAGAGTGTTGGATCAATAAATAGATGAAAAAAAACTTGGCACCTAAGTTTTCTCATATAGCCTTAAACGTTATGTCTTCTTCAACATATACTTTCAAAAAAATTCAGTAACATGACAAATCGAATTTAAAACAAAAAAAGAGTGCGTCCCAAGATACTGCACTGTGTGAAAGAAAGCAAAAACGGTGTATCCGGAGCAGTATTCTTGCATTTTCGGTAGGTAGTAGATACCTCAGTTCTTTGATCCAGAACGACGGTGACAATAGCCAAGATGTACAAGGGAACAGGATAAACGCAGGGTAGATGAAATGGCGTCAGATCTCGGGGGTTACATGTGACCCACATATGCCCCTAGAGCTTAAGGGATAAATACATATATAAGACCATTAAAATACCTGACATGCATATGAGTGTTGGGCAGATCGGGTGAAAAAAAACTCGTAATGGAGGTGCAAATGTTAAGATTGATGTGTGGTATAACTAGAATGGATACGATTCGAAATTATTATATCAGAAGAAGCTTGAAAGTAGCACCAGTAATAGAGAAGTTAAGGAGTAATAGGTTAGCGTGGTATGGACATGTCATTAGGAGAGATGAAAGTCACGTTACTGGAAGTGTTTGTATGAAGGTGGATGGATATAGAGGGTAGAGGGAGACAGAAGAAGGCATGGATGGATTGTGTAAAAAATGATGTGTTTAAAGGGTGTGAATGTTGATATGACAAATGACATAGAAGAGTGGAAGAATAATACATGTTGTGACGAACCTACTTAATGTAGGATAAAGTAAACAAGATTTTATTTATTTGCAGTTTTCTTATAAGAATATATCTATATATTAATACGTGAAGCACCTTGTTATTATTCATTATAGTATAGTATTAATTATAATAGTACGTTTTATATGTATTGTTATTAGTGTAATTATCAATGTGTGATAGTCCGGTCGTGAGGGTGTACGTACCACAAGGCTCTGTCAGAATATCAGCGCTTCCGATTGTGGGCCTGCAGCCTCATGCTGAGACAGGGACCTTTTCGACCCCAAGCAACACTTTTTTTTTAACTTTGTGTTGTATTATAACATAATGCTTACATGATGTGTTGTATGGATGTCAAATAAGTTTTTTCTTTCTTTCTTCTTAGATTAAATTATTAAAAATTATCTCTTTCATATCCTTGATGTTGTTAGTTTGACAATAAATGCTGGTGGCTGCATATCTAAGTTGGGAGTCAATTGGTTTGTACTCTATGCCTACAAACTTACCACCATATAACAATAAGCCAACAACCTTTACGTCTATTAATACTGGAATCATCTTTATCGCAATAAAATATGTGGAAGGGCCATGATATTCATCATTCTATTTCTGAACGACGGACACAGATATTCTTAATGGTATATTGATAGTGATTGCATTAACTCTATATTTAGTAAGAGGCAATGATCTCTCACAAAGAGGCTATTTAAATCGGTGATTTTATTTCGCCACTAGTCATAATTTATCATACTGATGTACGCCTGCTCAACGTCACGGGTTATCTCTCAAATGATTTTGCGTCGACCTCTGCGACTATATTAAATGAAGTATAGAATGTGAAACATCTAGAATTTGATTCATTAATCACTATAATATTTTATATTTATTTCTATAAATTCCGAATAGATATATCAATATATATAAGAGTTTATAAATGTTGGATATATTCGCACAGTATTTATTATTGTTTATGGGATATTCGGCGGCGTTTGTTCAATACAAACGTATTTTGCCCGTTTTCCTTCTTGGATAATAGCATTATAGTACTTTTTATTTTTTGTATCATATAATATATATCCTCCACCGCCATAGCCGTACGTTTTTTCTATATATAAAATAATTAGTACAGAAATTCGAAATAAAAACGTTCGAATAAAAACAAACAGGGAAACGTAGAGGCATTGTCAAAGTCTTTCTTGAAAGATAAATTAAAATCGGCCTAATTTTGATGGAGAAAACAGGGACATAGGAAGCGATGGTTCCGTCTGTTTTGCATAGGTATAATCATAACGCGCGGCAATCGTTCTTATCGCGTTTTATAATTCTTTATATACCTTACTTATTCATTAAATTTGTTGCCGCCGCGTATACTCTTAATAGGAAAAATATGAACTAGCTTGTCACTAAAATAATTTGAAACTAGCTGTTTCAAAAGTGTTTATTAATCAATGAAACCAAAAGAGAGCAGGACGGACTTTGAAAAGAAGTATTTGAGAAAACAACCTTTAATATATGTATATTTTTTGGAATTACAATAAATCTATGCGACTGATTGACAACTATAATGTAAATTAAAAACTTGATATATTGTGTGGATTGTATTACCTTAATATGCATTGCGATTTTCATTGTTATTGAAAGAAAAAAACTATGTAAATAATGCACTTTATAGTCCAATCAAAGTATTATAGCATAAATCCCTATATAATTTTCATATATATTGTTCATTGAGCCGTTAATTAAAATTTAAACAAACCATAAAGACTTTTTGTAGTTCGTGAAATACAAAAAATCAGTAGTATTTATATTTATATTTTTTTTATATAAAACTAAAAACACTATTTTCTACAATGAAAGTAAAATGTTACTATCACTAAAATAGTAAATAATATCCATAAAAAATAACAACATAATTAATATAATAATACATACAAAAAAAGGATTCTTGTGGTATTCTTATTTCTTATAACGGTAGGCATATTTATATGATTTTACTTTATTTAAAAATCATTCATATTAAGAAAGTTTTGAAAATTTTTATTTTATAAATTACGATATCGTACGTGTCGATAACTATTAAAACCGGCTTATAATAAAAATAAACCGCTCGTAAATGGTGACTCCATCTAAAGAATGGAACAAATACTAAGTACAAAATATCATATAACTATTAAGATTGTTCAATGTTACGGTTGTAAAGCTTTCAAATTAAGTCGATAGATGTCACTTATACACAAGTAATACATAGCGTCAATAATAACTATATCAAAGTCTTTGTCTATACTTAATAGATACGGAGCTGAAACTTGGTGCGTCAAGAAATTTAGTAAGTTGGTGCGAATACCTTTGAAATATTTAAGGACAAAAGATTCCATTTTTGAAGATCTAAACATTACCATAAGGCTCTCTGTAGATGTTCAGGAAAGAGCTCCGCGCTTTTTTTTGGGTTATTATGCGTTGGAAGAAGAGCGCCGACGACATGGTCCGATGCAATTTCTATAAAAATGTCCACGATGCTTACGATCGTGCGAATTCGGTTTCAGTTAGAACCGATTCCGCAGAATATTCCCATGCCGAGCATCGTACCATTGTGGGGCCCTTATGCTATTTACCATTTTTTGGCTAAGTGCCTTAACGGCTCACCACAAAGTTAGGTTAAAAAGCCTTTCAAGTAAACTGTTAATTCAGTTCGAAAAAAAATCCCTTTACTTTGAATCGTGACTTAACTGTTTTAGCACATTGTATTGATGACTAATAAACACCTTCACTATTTGTACATATTTAACTTATGACGTATGTAGAAGTACTAATTTTTCAATAGAAAACAGTAAATATCAGGTAAATTACATAGTTATTTATATAGTTGACGTTAAACCGACCCTGGTATTATAATTGTTCGATGTTAGGTTTCATTTAGACCAAGACGGTATTAGCAGGACGTATATATATTTTCATACAGACGTTAGTATATTTTAATCTAGTGTAATCAATTGGTTCACTATATTTGAAACAATGTAAAGTTTTTTTGAAGTTTTTTCTAGTAATTATAATATAATTATAATAGTCTTATAATATAAGTACAAATAGACAACATAAAACAGACGGTTCGTGCTAACGTGTTTTGCAAATTTTTATTTTGTCGTTCTATAATATTCTATAAAACAGGTTTACTCTAGCGGTGAACAAAAACGACAGCCACGTATTATGATAATGTATTTTGCAAAAAAAAAAAAAAACCCAATATCATATTTAACTTTGCGCGTATGATATATATGTTTAGTTTTGATATAATGTAAAGCTAATTTTATGTCTAACCCGTTTTGTTTGGTGTAACCGAGAGGTTCATGGAATTCGGCGCGCATTTGCTCATGTACTAATTTGTTGTGAAGTATGAAATTTTGTTTCTTTCCACTCGATAGAACGATGAGTGATTGGAGCACCGACATCTTCTCTTTTAATTTACACCTTGTTCCCCGCCGAATACGAACTCACAATTTTTTTGGAAAATATTTAGTGAAAAAGATTTTTTTTTACACGATATAAGCTCAGTGCTTAGACCTTAGTCTCACCTGATGTGAGTAACGATGTGGTCCAGGATGGTAAACACACTAAGCATAGAGCTACTGGTTCTCAAATGATGCTGCCGGAACACACCTATTAGTATTTGGCGACAGGTTTTCAAACTTAATGGTGGTAGCTACACAGGCGGACATTATTAGAAAATGCCCTACCTCCATGCTATAGTTTCCTCACGATGTTTTCTTTCACCGAAAGCTTAGGCTGATTTTAGAGTTGGATAAGTGGGTTCGAACTCGCGTCCATTGACACGGAATCTGGCCTCATTATCTACTTCCCCATCATCGTTTGGAATTAGAAAAGAGTAGTAGAAATTCGCAAGGTTCGAGCTGAAAGCGCTACCGTCAAATCTATTTCTGTTGCAAAGCAATAGTGCTTGCGTTTGCGGTTTGTAACATGCGCTTGTACAAGAGGCGTTCTATAAAATGAGAATATAGGTAAGAAGGGCGATCTTATGTGGAGAACAAATTCGAAAATTATCCAGGTGTAAACAGCGAATTTTGACTTAAAAATCGACGAAAATAACGCTAGCATAGCAACAGGTTATGATATGAATGTAGCAGTTTTGTAGACTATTAATAAAACCGAGGTATGCGAAATCTCAACTATTTACGTAGGCTAAAATATTTTTTAGTAAATATAACCTAAAACCTACTGTCAAATTTGCCCACTTGCGTCACCCTAATTTGACGTTATTCGAGGAAACTTCTTCATGCACATTTATTCTCCATGATTCTATCTAATCCAAGAGTATAAACCTATTTTTGACTATTGTCAGATGGGATTGCAGTCTTTTAGAATTTAGGTTCAATTTAGGTCAATCTATAAATAATAAAACGAAATGAAAACATGAAAATAGTGTAATATATAAAAAAAAAACGAATATATTCTTAAGATTAAATTTATATAAAAAACACAACTAATAAAAACCTGGCCAGAAAAGAAATCCGTTTAATAAAGTACTGCAGTATGTTTACCAGAATATGTCGAACAGTATGCCAGTATCGGTAATAATTGTTTTCCGATTGACTGTGACCTTCCTTGCCTCATCCAAAATGTCTAAACGGTATAATGTATAGAGTTGCCGGATCTTTTATTGTCCATCAATTCACTATATGCAATAATTTGCACGTCGAGTCCCGCTTAATCTTCATCACCCACAGTGTGTATGATTACATTATTTAACATAGTCTTCTCAAAGATTGGTTGAGAGACCGATATTATCTTACTTAATGTCCTCTCACTCTCGATCCCGTTGTCTTAATGAATCAACATTCTTTTGTTTCTTGGCGTTCCATATATTCTAATTCTAAATGTTCTTTCTTAAACGGCCTCCTTAATGAATCCAAAAAAACTCATGTTACATTAGCAGAACACATGAGTATACTGACGAGTTTTTGGCGGGATCTCAGTCTGACATGTAGCAATTGTTTTCTTTAATTCATTAAACTTGTGTACTTGACTCTATATCATGTAATCTTGGTGGCGTTTTGTGTGAAATAGTTTGGTTATTGTGTTCAAGTTAAGTTTATTATAGAAGACAACGCGTAGCATACATTCTGAGGTGCCGACAAAGCTCCATGGAAAGTTCGAGCAGGATAGGCCACCGTTCTGTCGGAGCTTGGTAATGCTGATACAAGATTGAAAATCTTACCCACATGACATTGGCACAAATTGTGTGTACACACAGATTGCCATTAACTAAGAAGAAGAAGAGTATACTGACAGTTGACATGATTAAACTAATAGAAATCCTTCGGGTTTTCTTAATGAATTAAGTAAATAAATATAATAACGATATATAAATAATAATAATATTATAAATATGAATTGAATTAAAACCAATCATTACATTACGTCTGGTCTGAATAAAATCCGATTCGTTGCACAGTTTTACGGGCAAGTACTTGAATTTATGAGAAATATTTTTACTTTATTTTAGTACTAAAAAATATTAGGGTTCCGTATAAAACATTAAAACGCAGTGAAGAGTATATGAAACGCATACGCACCCGCGGGCACAATGCTAGTATTAAATAAAAATTATTTGCCATGTGAAATGCTTTATATTTTTTTTAAAACTTAATATTTTATTTAATTCCAGGTCACAATTTTCGTAGTTCCTTCAAAGCATAGCATGGTTTTGTTTAATTATAGCATACTATGTTCATAGTTGTACTAATTTCCATGTTTTTAATGTAATCTAGTTTAAAACATCCTTCATTGTATGTTAATTCTGCAGTTAAAGCACTGTCTTAATGTTTTTAGGGATATATGAAGGTGAAGGTCGCGGAAATTTGCTGGATTGCTGGTGGCACAAGACCGGTCTTCGTGGAGATCTTTGGGGGAGACCTATGTCGAGCAATGGACGTCTTTTGGTTGAATGTCTGGACGGTTGGATGGATATATCTTTTCATATAAATCATATGACCAGCTACTAAAAGCTATAAAACAATATAAAATACTTAACTGACCAGAATATTCTGAATTTTATGTAGGTAAATTTTCTTTTTTATTCTTATACCAGGCCACGAGTTCAATCACCTTTACCAGGAAAATTGTATCGAGTAAAACACGATTTGCACCTATACTTTATCAAGGAAATGATGATTCGTGTCTTCGTTAATGACCATATTTATAATATAATGACCAGTAGATATACAGTTCAAAAGATTTAATTAAACTAACAAACAAACAAATATTTTTATTTCCTCAAAACATTTACAAAATAATATAGTTTTAACTAAGGCTCCAAACAAGGCAGTGCCTGTGACTTGAGAGCCTAAGTTAGCCTAAATAGATGTACTATACAATTGTTAGCGGCGCAGTTATGACTTAAAAAAGAAATAAAAAAAAACAACAATTGGAGGAATATTTGAATTTGACAGTTAAATGCATGCATCGTTTTTTTTAGAATTCGTTGTATATTTATTATTAACAATGTCCTTTTACTTTGACTGTAGATACGACTGTATCTAAATTATCTCCTAAATAATTTCAGTCCAATGTTGCCTAAAGGGTTTGTTTTTAGCTTTGAGCGCTAAAAATATAATCAAAATATCTATATATTCTTAGTCAACCTAGCTAATGATGTATAATAAAGTATCAGTTATATCAATTGACTACTGGAACTACAATTCATTATTACACTTAAAATAACTTTGTTTAGTTTACAAAAACAAAATAACGTTGACAAACGGGTCGAGTTTCTTGCCGGTTCGATCCAATGGTGTGGATATTTTAGTATTATTTATGAGGACTTTTTTAGGATTTCCTTTAAATAAAAATAATATTTTTTTTTATTCCACAGTAAACCACAGTACAGTTTAAATAGTGTTACTAATATTATTTATTATAGAATAGCGATGTCAACTGATTATTTTGTATAGTCTGAAGAAAAGACTACAAATAGAGTTACCTACTGGAAACATGATTAAAATATGATTTAAAAAAGTTTTTATGAGCATTTTAATGCTACCAGGTAGAAAAAGCTTATTATATTATAAAATATTACGTCTCCCTTTACATGTTTCGTACATTCTTTCGACCCTTACTAAAAAGTCTTATATCCCAGACTTTAATTAGCCGAATGGAATATATCTTTCATTATACGTATTACATTTAATTATGTTATTCAGTTGGTCTGTTATTCTAATAAGAGTCATTTGTATTTGGTGCTAAGAGAAATTAAGATATTTCTCACAAATTAAAATGCCTGCCAGTAAAACGGATTAAATCGGATTTTATTCACTATAGCATGAATTTTAATCTTTTACGCGGAATCCTAATTTTTCTAGAAACACAAAAGTACCCTAAGTTAGGCGGAGCAACTTCAACTATCCACCAAGTGCCCGTCAAAATCTGTCCAGTCGTTCCTAAGATTATCCGGAACAAACAGACAGAGAAAATGTAAAAAAAAATGTATTTTGTAGTGTAGGTGTATATACATTCATATCTATTTAGTAAAAAAATATTATTTTGAGATTACACAAACAGACACTTCAGTTTTATTTATTAGCATAGATTAGTATTAGATATTAGTGGGTATTCATTGTTTGTTATTGAAGATACCAAATAACTTTTAATTTTTCAGAATAGCACGTCAAGTTATTCGATTACTCATTTAATTTAAGTCATTTTAATCTCAGTTACGAATTTATTGTAGTAGGCATGAGGAAAATAATAACTCTTCTTGAACTTAATGATTAACGTCAACGTGCTTTGTCACTCGGGGAATATACATGTAACCTTATAATAGCCGAGATGTAAGCTTAAAAACACAAACGCTGCGCGGAGAAACAGCATTGGGGATCTGACACGCGACAAGTCTGTACCGTGCTACAAAAATTGATCACATTCATTTTTTAAATTATTACAATTTAAAATGGATAAGCTGTGCACAATTCTTATTCTGGGTGAGTCACTTTTTATTCTATTTAGTAAACTAAAGGAATACTTGGAATCATCAATCACCGTGGGTATTTAGTTTTTGTCATTTGTGTGCTGTTTTTGGAAGTCTTCATTACTGTTTTATCCTTACTTACTTAGTTTAGCACCGATTAATTGTTAGCGTATATCGAAATGATAATTTGTAAAGTGATCCTTTTTAAATTCTTGTCTCGGAAATCTTTAAATACCTTGCTTTTATTAATATTTATTAACATTGATTTACTTCAGTGTCTTTGAACATGTTAATATATAAATATATATGAATGTAATCGTTTATAATGACAGAATTAATCACGTAAATTGAAAGACATTAAAGTCCGGTTTGACATACGCTTATAATATTATTAATCTTGTACATTTCTGTTTATTGTCCAATAGTCACTTATTCTAAGTACAAATGTCATTATTATGATACCATCATACAGAGTCATTGTATAGTTATTTGTATACAGTTCAAGCTTTTTCTTTCCTCTCAATGTTTTAAAACTAGATCACAACATTTTTGTTATAAGGCATTCAGTACAAGTAAATGATTGAATACTGTATTTTCGGTATAGGTATCGCGTATACATTCATATATATTTAGCAAAAAAAAAATGTTATTTTGAAATTACAAACAGACACTTCAATTTTAGTTATTAGTATCGATTGATCCACATATAGTCAATTAAGTAAACGGAAGCCAATTTGTATTTCATATTGACGTACTTTAGGCACAGTTAAGAATATAGAGTATTTAAAAAAAAATTACATTTAAATGTGCGGTATTTTGACAAAAATCCACCGAATGTCCATTCTTCGAATCTCAATTAATTTCTCAATGTTGACCGGTCGCTTCTTAGTGGGCGTAGAGGTAAATCAAGTTTGTCATTTCGTAAGACGAGTCTGTATTATTAAATATGTCAATATCAATGAGTATGTCCATATCGCTGATTTTACCTACATTACAATTGTTCAAAGCACAATTTGAAAAGTCGTATTTCATTTTAATAATTATGCATCGTAAATTTGAAAAATTCTCGTAAAATTTACTATATTTTTACATCTCTTCTATTTGTAAATTAATCAATTATCGTATTGTCATCAAAAATGCCTACAGGTTTAAAAGTTTAAACCTATATTTACATACTTCGACCTTTCGCGATGCCAAGTCTATACTACCTAATAAATAAAATTGAAGTGTCTGTTTGTAATGTCAAAATATTTTTTTTTTTGCTAAATACATACGAATGTATAAACAGTGCTCAAACGAAAAAAATACAATTTGTAAAATTTTTGTCTGCCTGTATATTTCTTCCGGCTAATCTCCGAAACGGCTCGACCGATTGTGACGGGACTTTTCTTGGTGGTTGCTGAAGTTATGCGGAACTCAGGGCACTTTTGATTTTCGAAAATAATTAGGGGTTCGCGTAAAAAATTAAAACGCAATGAAGAACATATGAAACACGGGCCCAGCCGCGGTCACACAGCTAGTGTTATATGAAAGATATACAGAATTATATATGTATTATTCATTGAAGAATACGGGTTTATTTATTACTTAATATAGTATAGAACAGTATTTCAATTTATGCTATGAAAAGTTTCATGCGTAAGAGATCAATTTTGAGATTTTTTCGACGAAGACACAATTTCGAGTTGTTTCGTTTTATTGTAAATAGGTACTTCGTCGGCATACAATATGAACTAATTAAATACCTTATAATTTCGATTATTCATGTAATGTAATTTCGTTTTAGTAATGTTGAATATTTCAAAATCTAGAATAGAAGATAATTTAGTCTATCGGACTTATTTACTTAATACACAGTAATTGTTTCCATTGTTTTTATTATTATTGATGATTATTCAAAATCAACGAAACAGACAAACAATATTTATGAATTTAAACTGATTTATACGGGCCTATGGTAGTAACTGTTATTGTTAAAATTTTAAATATCTGAGCTTTCATAAATTCTTAATAGCCCTTATATATTAAAACTTGGTGGAGACCTATGTCCAGCAGTGGACGTTTTTCGGATGAATGGATGGTGGATTGAAACTTGTTAAAATTTACTTAAGCATATTGTTACGATTAATATAACACCGGCACACAAAAAAAATTAAGTAGAATGTGCATTTGACCGGACCTACCTACGGGTACGTATTTTAGTCCGCTGAATAAGAATTCGAGGTCAGTTTAACCCCTACACCCTCGAAATTTCGAGAAAACTTCAAAAAAAAAACCGCAAAATTGATGAAAATTGGCAGTGTTAATGATAAAAAAATGTTTTGGAACTAAACTAAGCTTGATTTTCATGTATTTCGATCCGCTGAATATGAATCGAAACTTTATTGAGACTTCGAGCCGTTTTAAATGTAAAAAAATAACACAAACCCTCCAAAATTCCGAAAATTTTTTTCGAAGTAATCTCGAAATTTCGAGAGTGTAGGGGTCAAACTGACCTCGAATTCGCATTCAGCGGACCAAAATACGTACCCTTAGGTAGGTCTAATCAAATGCACATTCTACTTAATTTTTTTTGTGTGCCGGTGAATAATTAAATCATCTTATAAAATAAATAATTTAAAAAGTTTTGAAAAATACGGCATTATATGAAACACATTGGGAATTCATGGTCTTATTGTGAACTCAACTCTCTTATCTTTCACGAACGATTCTATTAGAACACATACTTGCACACTACACGCAAGGTACATTACATTAGTTATGTTAGGGACCTTTTTCCAGCAGGTTTACTAACCGTTAGTTTAGCTCGATGCTAATTCCGCTAATAAATTTTTAATACTGGTTGCTCAAGCCAAGGTTTTTACTATTTTTGTGCCCTTGTGCTAGCTATCATTTTTAGGCTGAGTGCATTAAGCGCTAAGATCGGGGAAGCTGTCAAGGCTATTCTGGTCAACAGCGTTTGTTCATTTAAAAAAAAGATTCTATAAAAGCGATTAAAACAAACAAAGACATTGGATTCTTGCGATAATAAAATTCGTCCGTAAATTGGAAATTACGTATGTCGCATCGTCTGCAGCGCTTAATGCGTTTTCCTGTTTAGAGATCATGACCTCATCTAGTAAATTAATGATATCGTTTACACAGTGTTCTTTACATCTCCATACTTTAATAACGTACGATAAACCTATACGACATATAGTACGTTCATCCATAACTTAACAATGCGTTTGTGTTAATAGTAATTATATTTATGTGTACTATACTCTATATATTATACTGTAAGAATAGGGCTAAATAGATGACAAAAAATAATAATTATATATAATTTCATTTTACATACTTACTTGTATAATTTATTAATAAAAACAGCGATGCGGTTGTCAATGACACAGACTTTTACAATTTTTTGTTTTCTATTTCAGAGAACTATACATTTGTCATAATAAGTATTAAAGACCAGATTAAATAACCTATTTAAATAAAAAATAATTGATCAAATAACATTTTCCGTTCACAGGTTTAATAGCCAGTCAGGCTACATGCATGAATATAAGAAATAAAAGGCAGGTAGATAACAGCCCGGAAGAATTGGAGGACAGATACGCACTAAACAGACCTAACAACGTCCGACCAGACCGGTTCCCGATTCAGAATATTTTCCCCGATCAAAATCCTTTCGATAACAATAATGATTTTATTATCATCGGTTTCCCCAATCAGGGATGGGTCCCAAATAAAAGACCGTTGCCAGATCAGGGGCAACAGCAGCAGCAAACATCAACTACCTCTACTACTACTTCCGGACCCAGCGTCGGGTAAGATATCGATTGAGAATGAATTCTGTCTAATCTAGCAAATATTTTATTACATTTCATAAATAAAAAAACTAGGCACTCATGAATACTGCCAACAGAACTAAAAACTCGAAACTTTCGAGAAACTGTTTTTTAATGTTTCAATTTGTTAATTGAAGTTATTATATTATTAGGTTATAACATGACCTAAGATTTTGTATGGTTTATTTATAATCAAAACATATCATATGTTGGTCGCGTAAGCATAAGTTTTATTATTTATCTCTAAGCGCTAGCACTTAAACGCTATCTTATACTTGACATACTGTAGCATGTTGACGGCTGACGTTATAGCCATTGTAGGGAACGCGAATCTATAAGTTTTTCCCCTACCGAGAATCGCTCAACGCCACTGAAGAAATTTTCGATTCAATAACAAACACTATTATAAAATATCTCTCAAACTACAAAAAGCACAATTATAGAAATTTGGTGTCAAACATTCATATGACTGATGTGATATGTATCTATGTATATATGTGATACAATTATATCAAAAATAGATATAGAATAATTTTATATAACGAAATATAGTCGAACAACTCTTCGTCGTATAAATAAGTAATGAGTCAGTTAGTCGGTTAAGCAGGATGTGCACTCCGAGTAAGTAAGATTGACGTACGAGGCAACTGAGTGGTCGAATAGCCCTGACCAATTTGCTTGGATCATTTATTCGATATTATTTACGTATAGTCCTTAATAATTGTGTATCTATACATCACTTATTAGAAAAGGACTATATTTATTTCTTTGTTAAAAGCACATGTACAGAGATTAGATTAAAATATTTGACACAGAAAACACAGTAAATCAAATATCTAATTAACAATAAATGCACACCTTACTTATATTGTTATTAAAATGAGGGGAATAATAATGAAAATTAACACTAATCTATCGCTCGGTTTGATCTAAATGAAGGTCGATGTGAATCAAATTAACACTTTACGTATATAAAACAGACTACTTTGTTACAAGTCTTTTAATAATATTAAATTATAATTTTTGTCAAATATGAGAGAGTTGATAATTTTCTGAACCTAAAATCAGGCGAGATTTTAAATGTGCGATACATCAAATTACCTTGATAATATAGAGTTGTCCAATTGAAAATAATTATTTTCATTTACTATTAATGGTTATGAATGTATAGTTCGTGCGTAAATCAGGTATTAAGAAAGTAAATATAAAAATATTTTTTTTGTAATTCGTCATTTAACAGAGAATCGATGATATATTTTCAATATTTTACTCTATATCTATTAATCTAATACTACCCTACATTGCAAACATTTAAGAAATAGTCGAATTATTTCTGAAAACTGGAGGGGCGACGATTAACAAAAAAAATACTCTACTAGTTTGCTATTGTCAGCTAATTTTAAATGTTATTTGAATCCAGTGGAGTAACAACGATATCGCCTTCAGTTGAGGAATGCATGAGGACTTGCCCGGTAACACCAGAATTCAACCCCGTATGTGGCAGCGATAATCAAACTTATAGCAACCCGGGGAGACTTACTTGTGCGCAAGCTTGTGGAGTCAGTGAGTATATTCAAATTAATGCATATATTTATCATCCCAACGATTATAGTTACTAGAATTATCATAAGCTATCATTTGCTTAGTAATTTTTTACGGCGGGTGGCGCAAGTCCGCTCTTTGTGGAGTTCTTTGGATGAGACATATTTCGGTTGAATGACTGGATGGACGAATAGAAATTTGTACAGTGAAATATTTCGTTTTTCATCAATTTTTAATTTAAAGACAAACAGAAAATCGTATTTTATGGATTTTTTTAAACGTAATATAATACGTATTTTTTTTTCAATATGAATACATTAATGTATGCTATTTCTTTCAACATTATTCAAACATATCAAAAAAATTTAAACTGTCAAAATTAGGTCTGATTTCCCGGAAAGGAGTTTTGCATTGTAACATAGTGCCACCAATACTCACCAGTTCAACACACCCCGCATTTAATTTGTGTGTTCACATAAACGATAGTTCTGTGAGGGAATTTTATTGCATGTTCATAGCGAATGTAGTAGACGATTTGAGCACGTGGAGAGGATAGATTAACGAAGATTGACGAAACAGATTTAGAAGGCTATTATCGTGACTAAACAAGTTGGTAAAGGCCGACTTAGTGGAACGTATTACGACCAGATCGAAGACGTTCTTAAATAAGATAGCGGTCAATACTACTGGTAATGAGAGAGCGTGTATAAAAAACGTTCATGAAAGTAAGAGAAGCGAAAGACATGTGTCAGGATCGTAGCAAGTGGAAGGCTAGAGTCTCTGCCAACTCTTATGGGAGAGAGGTATGATGTTCTTGTCAATGTTCCTCATACTACGCCTATAGAACTGTAGTGGGAGGAGGAAAGACGATTACTATCAGAACCCAGCTAGCCGGGATCTAAGCCGTTACAAAACGAAAAAAATACAAATCAAAAGATTTATAGTTTCTTATATATATAAGAAATATATACTATACATATTGTGTATTTTATTATAAATAAAACTGCAACTCAAAATATAAGGATAATAAAAAATATTTTTGTAAACTTTTTTTTGAACAATCTTAGAGAAATATTAAAAGGATCGATACAATTTAATACGTTATTGTAAAATTTAAATGCACGTATAATATAAATGCGTTTCCTGCGTAACATATTTTAAAAGGTGCTATTGTATATAAATTATGTATATATCTTTAATGTTATCTATTTACTTATTATTGACTTATTGACATATCCAACAGCCCAAGCCGGGGTTTCCTAGTGTTGGTTGCTATTTTTTTAGTTTAGTACTAGCAGCGTTCGTCCCAAAAGCCTAGTGAAGTTATAAGGACAGCCTTTAAAATGTAGATAAATTTATAGATGATTTATTTATATGATTACTTTGATGATTAAAGCGATGATGACGCAATGGGTAGTGCGACCGGATTCCGTTTCAATCGTCGCTGGTTCGATCCCCACCTATGCGACTCTAAAATCTTCGACAACTTCGTGAGGAAACCGATACCACGGTGGTAGGGCATTATTCTTATGATGCTTCTCCGGGTAACTACCACCCTCATGTTTGAAAACCTGTCGCCAAACACCAATAGGTGTGTTCCGGCAGCATTCTTTTAGTACCTCTAGGCATAGTGTGTTTATCATCCTGGACCACATCGTCACTTAACATCAGGTGAGATTGTGGTCAAAGCACTAAGCCTATATCGTGTAAATAATAACTATACTATATTATTACAGATAACTTATAGGTGTTTATATGATAGGTATCTATGGTATATAGGTACTTACTTATTATATAGAAATCATCGCGCTTCTGTACATTATAATACCGGTAATAAATGAGGAAAACGCTACGAGAAAAATATAATGATTAATTTAATGACTTAAACGTTTTAAACGTCTAGTTATATTATATGATTCTGTCATATAATTTTTTATATAATGTTTATCACTGTTTGTCTTATTAAATAAAACTAGTATAGTGTTCGCATCATAGATAAAAGTTATAAAAAATGACTGTTTATAATATTTTTTTATTGGTAACACTATAGCTAGAAACTCAGGAAACGGCCTAGCCGAGGTTTGTACGTCTTTGGTAACCCTTGTGCTAGTTACCGTTTTGCGGCTGAGTGCCTTCAGCACTCGACCCGAAAGTCATGGTGAAGAAAAAAATAGCTCGAGTTCTTGGCACGTTTTTGGACTGTCATGTTATAGTCCTTATTTTATCTTATATATTATGTAATATTAGTGGCATTTTACGTGATATAGTTTAGTTGTTATCCACAAATGAAATGTATAGAAAATAATGAGTTTTTCGTAGATGGTTATACGCTATTATTTATTTTTTGTATTTCATCGATCCTCTCTCGTTTTTCCGTTTCCATTTATTTTTATGTACATTGTTTCCGCTAATATAAAAGACTTTTATTTCTCTACATTTATTTGTTTTTTCACTGACATGTAAAGGCTAAAACGAGGGCGGAGCCGCGGGCACCAGATACTTCAATGATATAAGCATAGATAATAATGTAAGATTAATGTAACTATAATAATTTACGATGAAAGAATGACAATATTTTTTAGCGTTGCAGAGTTATGTGGGTAATAATAATCGTTTTATGTTTTATATTAGTAATTTGCTTAAATTATGTTATTAACGACATATATCTGATTTTAAATTTTTCTTTTACAGATGTAAGCTTAAGCAGACTAGCGCCGTGCCCACCTGCCACAGCTGCGACGAACTAATATTAATACGATATAATTTATTTAATACGCTAAAAAATATAATAAAACAGTCAAATAAGATTACAAACCTCTGTTGTAAGTTACTTAAGTTAACCTATGAACTTAGTATACAATCTATAAACTTCAAACTTTAGCTGACTGCATAAAAGTAAAAAAAATATAATAAATTTTACACATAAATATGCGTATTATAAAATGTACAGTTTTAAGAAATGCTGTAAATATGGATACTAAATTTTAAATTGTTTCAAAAATATAATCATATGTTATAAGTGATGATGGCTACGCGCTAATACAGTCGGGATACTGTGTTAGTTTTAGGTTCGAATCCACCAATTCTGTTGTACAATGTCTCTGAACTTTTGGTGAAGGTAAACATCTTGATTAAACTATTGTATGGTGGTTGGCTATAAGTGGTATTATCTAATACCCGTTTCGATATCTATTGACATCAGGTTTGAAAACTTTTCACCGAGCGGCTATAGCAGAGTTATTCCCATCTATCCATTCAACCGAAAGACGTCCACTTTTTGACAAAGGTCTCTCCCCAAAGATCCTCCTGCGACTTTCACCAGGACATCGTTTCACCTTGTGGAGCTCACCGGCTCAAGCTGAGTCTTCTTGTACGCGACTCCTATTCGAGAAGCCATCGAGCATCGGTTCTACCAGCAATGGGCTGGCATTGCCACTTAAGAAAATATGCTAACGCCATTTTACTCCATACAAACGTAGTTCCCTGTTTCCTCCCTATATAACAGCATTATTTTAAATATTTTTATACCAAATAATATATATCTACCATTGCCATACTCGAACATTGTAAATAAAAAAATTGTTTGATTTTTACCTTCATTTTCAATCGTTCTTCAAACCAATTTTATGAATAAAATTAAAAAAGCAAAACGTAGAGGCATAGTCAGTCTTTCTTATTCTATAACTGAAAGATAATTAAAAATCGGTTCAGTTTTGGAGGAGGAAACAAAGTTACTACGAAGTGATGTTTTCGTCTATTTTGCATACGGTAAAATCAGCCCGAGCTCCAGTTGTCCTTCGTGTTTTTATAACTCTTTATTAGGAGCGCAACGCGACTGTAATAGATTCCTAATATACCTACTTTTCAAATCTGTTGCCGACTGCGTGTCCTCTTAAGTTTACTAATATTTTGGGCAATGTTAGCAGGATCATTTGAGTCACAATATCTCCAGGCTAGTGTGTTTATCGTCTAAAATATTCACTTAACGTCAAGAAAGATTGTGTTCCAAGCCGAATTGTGTTCTGAACCTATGTTAACAAATATAAAATGGATGTTTTTGAAAATATATGATGAAGAGGTTTTTATGTCATCCCATTTGTTGTAACTAGCCACCAGATGGCGTTATAGCTATAACGTTCAACCGATCTCTAAGAGTATTGACTACAATTAGGTTTGTTATATTGGTCTCTACAAAACTGGCTAAAATTTTCTAATTTTACTCCTAGCTAATTTTACAATAATTTAATTTAAATTGCCTATTTTTGTGTATGTGTGTATGTGTGCCCAATAATTATAATATAGACGTGTTAAAGAACTAAAACTTAAAAAGTTAAATATTCATAAAACTAGTAACATAAAATAAGCAAAACACAATTGAAATTATTAATAGCTAAAACAAAATGTACGAGTAATATTTTTTACACTGTATTTTTTTTTGCTTTGACCACAACCTTATCTGAGGTTAAAATACGATTTGGTACTATCTTGATAAACACACTAAGATGGTACTGGTTCTCATGTGATGCTGACGGAACACAGCTATTGGTATTTCGCGACAGGTTTTCAAGCTTGAGGGTGGTAGCTATCCAGGCATTATACTAGCATTATTAGAAAATGCCGTACCAACATGCTATGGTTTCCACATGACGTTTTCCTTCACCGAAAGAACAGGCTGATTTTAGAGTTGGAAAGTTCCTCCGCCGGAAGTGACGCCGCCAGAATTGACACCGCCGGAAGTGCCGCCACCGAAAGATAGAAAGAAAAGAAACAAATCAAAAACATCTTTATTCAATTTAGGCCCTACAAAGGCGCTTATGAACGTCTAAAATACTACCAACGGTTCGGAAAATAAACCCAGCCGAGAAGAGCCGGTAAGAAACTCGATCTGGTTCTTTTTTTTTTTTTAATAAACATATCATTTTTTTTTCACATGAAAAACTATACAAATCATAGTCTTAATAATGTTAGCGGAAGCACAGAGACGTGGGTTAAATATAGTGCTATACCGATTTTAGCCGAGTCACTCTGTTAATAGAATCTTTATATTTTACCTACAATAATAAAAACAAACTAGGCAGCCATGGGGATGGCCGACAGAAGTAGAAACTTTAAAAAACTGTTATTTATGTTTAACTGATAGCACGAATGATTAAAATTTAATAAATCGTTCATTGGAATTATTAACATTTGACTGGTTTTTATACCTATTGGGTTACTATACGAAAATACCTCTTACTGTATATGCAATGTCGTCTGTTTTTTTTCGTGATTTCCGTCAGAGATAAATAATAAAATTTTCCGTTTCGCTGACAGCAGTTTGACAACTAATGTCACATTGAATTGGCAATGCGAGTCTATAAGTGTTTGCCCTTACGAGAATTGCTCAACGCCGCTAAAGAAGTGTTTACTTCAATAATATGTTTGATTTAAATTTCCTTTATTTGACTTCGATAATAATATTACAAATTTCTCTTATTTATTAGACATGTGATCGGGTTTCATAGAATGCCAATGGATTATATGTACATAGTTAAGTACCGGGAGCGCTATCTCAGGTTTTTAAAAAGAAAACGAGCGAATCGTTGCAGAGTTTAATGTAGACTAACTTTTTATTTAATCTTAAACTAAAACTTATCCTATGAGCAACGGATGTTTGTCGCTTCGCAATTCTTAAAGCCTTATTGCGCCTACTCAGCTTTGCCTGCTCATAGCGCACGCTGTTTAAACCGCTGTTGTAATATTAAGGCAGTATACTACATAACTACATATTATTATATTTTGGATAAATAAATACTAAACAATAAACAATAAATTTTTTGTAAAATACTTACACCATAAATAATACACCAAACTTGTATGGGGTAATAGAAACAAGAGAAGACACTGGGTTTATACATATATCGAAATCAGCTTAAATTGAAGAGTTTTTATTGGTCTGTAAGAATTAAAAAAGATTATTCGAAATTTTCTTTTTAACTTCTTGGAAAAAGTCAATTTTTTTATTAGCTCATGCGTTGTTTTGAGTATACTTGTTAGAGACGCGGCACGGTCACTATTAGCACGGTGAGTATCGTGATACATGTTGCGAACGCCTAGGATACAGATGGTGTAGTGTAGAGTATTCATATAAATATAAATGTAATATCCAGCGGCATCTAGTCCGCGAGACTCTGAGACATCACTATCGTTCACATAATGATCCACCCTGTAATAACCCTTCTAAATTGAGACTTACTCGACATCATAGTACGTGTATTGTCAGTTAAATCAAGATCAGTTATTGTGGAGATATTTGGAGGAGACCTATGCATGTCCAGTATAATGGACGATTTTGGTTGACATGATAATGAATTAGTATAAATGAAAATCTCACAGAGATCCATACTGATAAATAAAATTGAAGTGTCTGTAGCGGCGGTTGCGGTGTGTCGTTACTTATTAGTGGACGTAAAAAATAGAAAAACTATGGCGTAAAATAATTTATTGTGACTTGTACAATTTTGAACAGAGCGCGTAATAACTGCCTTTTTAACGTAGTGAATTTCGTGCGGATCTAACTTCACTTTGGAAAACGTTTCGGTCCGAAACAGTGTTTGTAATCTCAAAATAACATTTTTTTTACTAAATACTTATGAATGTATACAAAATATAATTTTATATTTTTGTCCGGCTGTCTGTTTTTTTCAGGTAATCTCTGGAACGACGACCGATTTTTGCGGAACTTTTTTTTGGTAGATAGTTGAAGTTATCCCGCGTAACAAAGGGTACTTTTGATTTTCCTATATATATATATATATATATATTTGAATAAAATCCTATTCAACGCACAGATTCCGTAACAGTTGCTTAAATTTGTGAGAAGTATCTTTGATTTTAGCTAGATAATTACAGGATTACAGAATTAAATACATTGGTAGATAATTTACCAAAAATAATTACAGGAAAATGATTAGGGTTCAATAGAACATTGCTTTAATTGTCAGTTTTACTGGCAAGTGCTTGATTGAATTAGAAATATTTTTGCTTTCTTCTAGTACCAAAATTTTATTAGGAAAATAATTTGGGTTCCGTTTTAACAATTTAAAACTCATGAAATTGTTAACAAAATACGGTTCAAGGGACAGCACCATCAAAACATTATTTTTCAATGATTATTTAAAAACTATATAATGCATTGAGCAATATGTAAAACGCGGGTATAGCTGCGGGCACATAGCTAGTTATAATAGTAAACAACTCTATAGTAGAAGTAAACTTTATTTCACTTTTTAATACAAATTATAATTTTAAATACTAGACACGTTTTAACATAAAATAAATAGGTAAAGAAAAACAGTGTTACAAAGAAAAACAGCTATTTAGGGCAGTTTCCAGATTACAAAGTAATGAATTGAACACTTAATTAAAATGAAATATAAATTATATTTTATTAAAATCACTTTGATGAAGACGGGCACGGGGCTTGCCTGGCCAAAGTCACTTCTGTAAGAGAAATAATTTAATTATTCTATATCTATAGAAATAAATTAAATTAAGGCATAGACTGCTTTTTTTAATCCTAGCTAATACCGTTTTACAGTAATGACCGTTACAGCTTCACCGTAACTTTGGGGGCGAGTACTGAAGGCACTCGCCGAACGAGGTACTGTTATTATTTATTTTTGTTATTTAAACCTAGCTAATGCTGTTGACCGGAAGGTCCTTTACAGCTTCACCGAACTTTGCCGCAAAGCATAGACAGTTACGAAACGTATATGTATGTACGTGTGTGTAATGGAAGACAACACAACCATAGCGCGATGTAGAATCGTTCAAAGAAAATTAGTTTTTGTTGTAGTTAATATATAAAATTCAAATGTCTGTTTCGTTTTACTAAATACTTATGAATGTATATACGATGGCTATACCAAAGATGCAATTTGTAAAATTTTTGTCTGTTTGTAACGGCTAATCTCCAGAACAGCTGGACCGATTTGGACGGGACTTTTTTTGTTAGATAGCTGAACTTATTCCGCTTAACTTAAGGTAATTAATTTTTTTCGAAAATAATTAGTTTTCCGCGTAAAACAATTATAATTTAAATAAAATTGAATAACATCCGATTCAATGCACAGTTTTACTGGGAGTTTTCTAAGTTTTCACAGTTTTCTAAGAAATAATTTTGCTTAATGCTAGTAGCAAAAACAAAAATTGGAAAATAAATAGGGTCCCGTATAAAAAAAAAAACTATATTACACAGTGAAAATAATATGAAACGCGAGCACAGCCGCGGGCACAAAGTTAGTCCAATATAAAAATGGACAGTAACATAAGCATATTGAAAACAAAACATGCAACATGTATTTCAAAATAATACACGTAGGAATGAGTTTAATAAAATACGATTTACTGTTTGTTTTCAATTTACAAATGCAACGAATAACAAAATACTCATTATACAAGTTACTAAGAAAATAGTAACTTATTTCTAAATATGTTTTGTTTGAAGCTTTTTACTGGCTGCTATAATTATTGGTATGATAAATGTATATGTACTGATATTAATAATTTTAGTAATACTCACTGACTCCACAATTTTGGGCACAAAATAGTCTTCCCTGGTTTTTGTAAGTTTTATTATCGCTACCACACACGGGGTTGTATTCTGGTGTTGAAATGCAATTCTCCGCGCATTTCTCAATTGTTTGTCGTGATGTTCCACTGGAAAAAAGATATTTAAAATTTAGTTGGCATTAGCAAAGTAGTGGAATTTTTATTATTAATTTACGAAATTCAGTTTTAGAAAGTAACTCGCTCATTCCATTATTTTCGAACTGACTGAATGCTGTATGAACTGATTGAAAGGATGGCGATAGCTTAAGATTCTTAACCGGGGTAAATTACCCAAAGACGCCAAAGTTACTTGAGATTCTACCCGAGACATATATTACGCGGAATTTATTCCGATTAAATCTATGATGGTTAAGGAATATGACGGATCTTAAGATGGCTTAAGCGCTCGCCTCAAAATCCAGTGAATCTGTCAAGGCTGTTTTGGTGACAGCATTTGGTCAGAAAAAAATGATCTTCCTTATTGCGTGTAGTATGCAAGGGCTTGTGGTGTATTGTAATGAAAGTGACATTGTATAGTGTTATCGGCGGGTACAGGAGCCTTCCAAGTTGGATATCAGAACACGCTCTGGGCTGCTGCCTGAGGGAAAAGCTGGTTGCTTGTTCCCCGTGGCAGGAAATATGGTTTCGCGGCTGTGGGAGTGAGCGTGAGCTGGTTTTCAGCTGCGGCGGGAAGATTACTTATTCATGTGGATTCTGGATTGGATTGAAATTATTGAAAACATATCACTGCTGACACATTAACTCTAGCCGGCACCGACTCCAATATTAGGAATGGTGTTAAAACAAAAGATATATACATATAAATTAATTCCAACAACAAGCTCAAATAAAATTCTGCATTTTGGTTGGTATTAACTGTAAATGGGCAGTCTTTTCTTAACGTATACTAATATTAAGGAATGTACGTAAATGATATTCAGCTATAAATGCTTCAAGCAAACCAGTTGGTGCTATTGATCACTCAGTTGCCTGCTTAACTGACGACTGACTCATTACTGAAAAAGAGTTATTTATATGCGTTATATGCGCAATATACGTCATAAAAACAACCAATATATCGTTAACAATATATATCTATACTAATAAATAAAATTCAAGTGTCTGTTTGTAGTGTCAACATATTATTTTTTTATCAGTTTATCTGTTTGTTCTGGCTAATCTCCAGAAAAGCTGAACCGGTTTAGATGGGACTTTTTTTGGTCGATAGCTAAAGTTATTCCGCGTAGTTTAGGTTACTTCAATTTTTGGAAAATAATTAGGGTTCCACATTTAAAAAAAAATTAAAACTCATGACATTATGAGTAAAATACGATTAATTGAGCAGCACCAACAAAGCGTCATTTTCCAATGTTTTTTTAAAAACTATATTACGCAGTAAGGAATATATGAAACGCGGGGGAGCTGCAAGCACTAGTCTACAATACATTTTTGCTGTCATTTAAATAAGATTTTTTTTTTGTGTTCCGAATTATATTTCTACGAATTTCATTAGTGTGGTGATAGAGACATTGATTTGTTAATATGTAAATAAGAACAAAATATTAGAGAAACGATATAATTGTTATTAAGTTGTTCGTTCTATATCTTACCCAGTGCTAGGAGTTGATGTTTGCCCTTGACCTGGTAACGGTGTTTGGTTTGGGAACTGCACTTGATTAGGAAAATGAATGAAGGCTATAAAATTATAATTGTTGTCCAAAGGGTATTGAATTCGGTAACCATTCTGAATTGGGATCCATTCGGGACGGTTCCCGTCCTGAGATTTGTTCCATCCGTTCTTGTCAATAAATAAATTCGCGTTGTTTTCTATCTGCCTTTTGTATCTTATATTCATGCAGGTCGCCTGACTGGCTATAAAACCTGTGAACGGAAAATGTCATTTGATTGAATGTATTCAATCTCATGCTAAAAATATTCATATTCAATATTTACTGTGTCCAAGTTATAATTACAGTTTGCAGAAGGATAAAAAAAAAATTGCACAATTATTATCGTTGATAACCGCATCGTTGTTATCTTCAAAGAGGTTAGAGGAATATTAACCGCCGCGGACGACGCGACATACGTAATTTCCAATGTACGGTCGTAATTGAAAAGGCTACGCATGACGCAGTGGATAGTGCGGTCGGATTTCGCGGATTAGGACGCGGGTTCAAACCCCCTTATCCAACTTTAAAAAGAGTCTGAGCTTTCGGTGAAGGAAATCATAGTGAGGAAACCATCGCATGGTGGTAGGGCATTTTCTAATAATGCCCGAATGGATAGCTACATAATACTACCCTTAAGTTTGAAAACCGGTCACCATACACCAATAGGTGTGTTCCGGCTGCATCACTTGAGAAACAGTATCACTTGGCTTAGTGTGTTTACCATCCTGGACCACATCATCACTTAACATCAGGTGAGATTATGGTCAAAGCACTGAGCCTATACTGTGTAAAAAAAGGTTATTATTATTGCAAGATTCAAAGGTATTTTTTTGTTTTAATTTATTCTGTAAAATCGTGTGTGAACGGAATATATGTTAAGAACAATGAACGTGATAAGAAAGTTGAGTTCACGATAAGACTATGAAATTCCCAATGAGCTTATACAATGCGGTGTTTTCCAAATGTTTTTTTTTTATTATACCATTTATAACTTTATATGGATAATAAATAATTTGTTATTTATTTAACAAGACGATTTAATTATATTTGTACCAACATATTTTAGTAACATTTAACGGTCTTATATATGTCGATTACCCATAAAAATGAGACAATAGGAAAACAATAGAAAGCTAGCGTAAACGCCAGGTTAGTGCTCAAGGGGTTATTAAACTATCATTTAATATAATGACATTAAGACTAAGATCTTATGATATTTTACAGATGTAATATTTAATACAAACCTACAATACTCAGTTTCATTTAGTTTAGATTATTAAATAATATTCTATTTGTTTTGTTTATTTTGAAACTATCATTATTACCCGTAAAAGCTTGGAAATAATCCGCAGTGCGTTACATTTATAATTTTACAGTAAAGTATTACAAAGGACCCTATATTAATTTATTATTAATGGTTTGCCATAATTTATTATTTTTTTAAGACTTATTAAATAATCAATTCTATAAATTATATTATGACAAGTAATTGATTTTGAAATTTTTCATCATTAGTAAGAATCACAATATGACAGAGTAAAAAAAAATGAAAAGTTAAAACAATAAGATGTTTACTAATTGTACCGTTTTATATGCCGAAATACTGTAAATAGAATCAACTCGAATTTATGACTTTATCACCAAGATGAGGTTTTGCGTGTGAAAGTTTTGATAATAAAAATTGACATCGTATCTTTAACTCCTTGAGCACTTACCTGACGTTTACGCCAGCCTTCCATTGTTTTCCTATTGTCTTATTTTTATGGGCACTCGCACATTAATTGAGAATAATCCCATATTTAACGAAATTGCTCAGAAAATGTTTTTTTTTTTTTAATTAAACCCAAAACCGACTTGAAAAGAATAAACTATCATAATGCACTACTGTCAATGAATAATTACTTTATAAATCTGATTCGTTAATTTTGAAATCGGTGCCAGCTTACGGATAACAAAGCGGTGTAAATGTACGTAGCTAATTATATTCAATTTTGATTAATTGTTTTTTTAAATCACCCTAGTTTTATTTAGCTTATATTTAATTGTGATAAAGTTTAGGAAGTTATTTCCATTTGTAAAAGAGTAAATTGGTTAACTCTAGCTGGCACCGACTCCAAAATTAATGAAGCAGATTAAAAAAGTAATTATTTTTAAATAATTTAGTGCTTTTTTATAGTTTATTGTTTTGAAGTAGGTTTTGTTTTAAAATAAAAAAGTTTTTGTTCTACTTTTTAGTTAAAGTATGGACATTTCGGTATAGCTATAAGCCTACTTCATGGCTTTGCAAACGAATATATGAAACACGTGTATATTATAGATAATATTGTAGGGTTTTTCTCAATTTCCCTGAGATCCACTGATTAGATCCTAGTTTAGTGCAAATGGTGTTGTAAATAACTCCTTCGATTACAAATTTTGCAAATCGGTCCAGAATTGACGGAGAAATCGCGTCACATAAATGAAAAAACAAATTAAAAAATTACATACAGACGAATTGATAACCTCCTCCTTTTTGAAGGCGGTAAAAAAAATCTATACAAATTGCAAAAACAAAACACCAATGGTGGTATTTCAATAAAAAAAAAAAGTGACTCACCCAGTATAAGAAGCGCGCACAGCTTATCCATTTCAAATTATAATAATAAAAATAATTAATATGACAAATTTTGTAGCACAGATACAGGTACAGACTGGCTGTGTTTCAGTTTACCAATGCTGTTTCTACGCGCGCAGTTCCTGTTTTTATACTCACATCTGGGATCATAAGGTCTCGAATGTGTATTACCCGGGTGACAGACAAACCAGGTTGACGGTAATACCTAAGGTTCAAGAATAATCATAATTGTCCTTATAAATGTACCACAACAAATTAACGATTGAAATTATTGACTTAAATAAAAAATTAATAACAACACGTAAGAGTTATTTGTTGATATTCTATAATGAACATTATTGACTTTACCTTATTAGAGTCTTTAGAATTAGAACATGATTATTAACATGTATTGTCTAATATTTCAGTAATGCGGGGTTTATTGTTACTTTGGAAATATTTATTGGACAAACGATTTATTGCCAAAACATAATACATGAGCTTAAAAATAATCATGGCGTGATATAATAATTTTGGCAATGGGACAAGCTCAGCTGTTGCTAGGCGGCATTACCACATAGCGCTGATTTTCAGCCTGCCCCAGCCTCCGATACATGATTAAATAATTACAATTTTGTGCAGCCGCTTGGCCCGTAACCTATTCTAATTGCTATAACATTCGAATACATATATGTAATGGAGAAATAATATATAAGTTGTGAGTACATGAAAAGGTAATATATATATTTAACATATATTGAACATATACACACGTATATACATATATATACATATACATACATATACACATACATATATACATATATATACATACACACATGCATATATGTGTGTACATACACTATATATATTTATATAAAGGGAAGGAAAATATAAATAACAATAATGAAAGTGATAAATCCTCTAGTAGACTCAACATAAACTGCATGTGATTAAAAGAAGGACTTCAAAGTTCGGTCATTTCTGTTTGTTTTTTAAAATATGCTCTCTGGATGTGTAATTTAAATGTCGATTGGGATACCAAATTGATACAAATTTAGATTCTATCAAAGTCGATATAGGATATCGCAGTATTCTGCATTTCACTATAAAAGGGTAATTGACTCGGATTTAATTTATTGAAACCGTAACATGTTTTAATAATGTCCGCCTGGGTACCACCTTTAAGTTTGAAAACCTCTAGGCAAGCACCAAGACGTGTGTTCCGGCAGCATCACTTGAGAACCAATAGGAATAGGAATAGGCTCAGTGGTTTGATCACAATCTCACCTGATGTTAAGTGACGATGTGGTCCAAGGTGGTAAACACGCTAAGCTTAGAGGTACGCTTAGTTTGTATATTTTATTCAATATCAATTCTATTAATTCAATCGATTGTATATGAGTATTTTTCTTTAATTTCTTTAATATTATTGTTACCCTGTCAATTCTTTTCTTCAGACTTTTTTTTTAGTAGTTATTTTATTTTTCATCTGAAGCTGATTTTTTTTCAAACTTTAATTCACGCTCACGTATTTTTAGGCGCCGACTTTCTGGGTGTTTCCAATATTTCTTCCATTATCAAAATTCGAAGGAGAGTTGGGAACACTTTGATTTTCACGAACCTGAATAAAATATAAGCACTTCAATTTTTTTTTTTTCAAGAAAATAATGTTCTATTCTTCCACATTTACTTATTATTATCTCTAAAATAGGAACAGCATTCGTGTTTGCCTTTTTTTAACCGAATTCAAAAAGGAGGACTTTTCTTTTGTATGTTTGTTACGCGATTTCTCCGTCATTTGTGGACCGATTTGCAAATTTTTATTTTAATCAATAGAGTACACTTCCGATATGGTCGTTTTTCCTCCAGATCAGGATCTGATTATTGCAACTCAGGGTAATTGAGAAAAACCTTGGAATATTAAGACACACCTGTTTCATATATTCGTCTCCAAAGCTATGAAGTAGGCTTCACAGCTATACCTAAAAGTACATACTTAAACTAAAAAGTAGAAAAAAAAACTTTTTACATTAATTACAAAACCGACTTCAAACGAATAAATTGACTTTTTAATGCATTTTTATATTATAGTTTACTATTTTGAAGTCGGTTATGTTTTCCATTAAAAAAGTTTTTTCGTAACATACTTATTGCTATTTTAAAAGCGATTGCTACAAATTCTACAAATTCTTGATGGCATTACGTCTAATTCGCTCCTTTATTGCTGTGTTATTACGATCCAATCTCGAAGTTAAGTTTTATTGGTTGGAAACGTAAAAAGCAAATGGAAAAAACACGTTTTTTACTAAATGAGCGGTATAATGCTACATACAGAACTATTAAAATCTAATTTGATAACGTCGATGATGTTTGAAATGTTCATAAACATTCAAACAATAATCCGTTACATAAAACAAACATTTTTCATAGAACGTAAGAACACAAGAAAACTATTATATTAGATAAATTACTTTAAATCCATTTAAAGAATATGTTTTTAGAGTCTCACATCTTATTTTTTTTTTGCTGTCCACGGCGAGCAAAATAAAATTGAGAAACTGCGATATACTGTATCCTACTATTCGAGTTCTTTCACTTGATACCGATAATATGAGATTTGAAATAAAAATGTAATGCACCATTTTGTGGCGGCGACCATCTTGCATTTGCGATGACACTAAAATACATAATTGTATCGATATTATCACTATATAGGTGTGTACCAAGTCAGATAAATTGGTCAATAGGAAGTGGATGAAATATTGAATTCTTCAACGTTAATTGTCATTAGAATAAATTTATAATCACTTCTATACGCGACAGTACTCGGAATTGATAACAGAAAGTAACAACCACAAAACATATAAAGATTTTGAACAAAAAAAAATTTATTCATCGTATTGCTTTAAACTTGCATTTGAATATTTTTTTTATTTACAAGTGTGTATTGCGAAAATGCACCTTTTTTTACGGGGGGAATGCATTTACGCACTGCCTCCGTCGAGCCCATAGGAGAATAGAGTTTCCCTGGTAAGGTCAATGGAGAGGTGTGTGGGAATCGCCCGGCGCTCAGGGCGCCGGGAATACTCACTACAGCCTCGGGGCCACCCGCCGTATTAAGAGGGCGATGGGAGATCGGAGACGCAAACACCGCGTCGCCCGCTACGGCAAGCCCAACTGGGCCTCTTCAACTCATCTCGCCCAGTTGGGGCGGGGAGGAGTTGCTGCCTGACCCACAGGCTCTTTCCCCCCACCATTTGCCCAAATTCTCACATTTTGGACAATGCACGTCCGGGGGTCGAAGGGGGATGTAGCCTGACACACAGGCTCCCCCATTTCCCCTTAACCAGAATTGTCTACCAACCGAAGGAAGGTCCCTCTCCTCTCACTCGTCTTGTAACGACAAGACGAAACTTTAAAAGAAGAAGAAGAAACTTCAGCGAGCTGAATTTTTTTTTCATTTATTATGGCGGGAGGAGACTTTACACAAAACGTGCCCTTACCCTACCACTTCTACTGCGGTGAATCCATGAAGGGGATGCGGCGAAGGGGAAGGGAAAGAGAACCGTGCTTCCGCTTCATCTCTGAGGACCGGACGGACGGCATCCACGATCGAGCGACCGTATTTGAGAAAATGTACTTTTACCAAGTCGATTTGACTTTGTTCAAACGAAGAATGAAGTTCATTATTTGTTAAAACAAATCAAAAAATAACGTATAAAATTTATAACAATCAGAAATGGCTATGTGATTGAGGAAAAATAAAATGAAGTTAACATTAATTACCTACATTAATATCTCCAAGTCATCCACTGGGTTATAACAATATGAAAACGTTTTTACCAAATGATTCATAAGATTGATAAACCAGTTATAAACATAGCGTTGTGGAGGGGAACTTTGTGATAATGTAAAGTAAATACTTGAAAAGATTGAGTATTTAGCATCCTAACGCGTACCTGGATGTGTCCAGGGTTTTGTTAAATTATACATTATTTTATTTGTACCGAAGCGAGTGTCTTTCCATTTTGGACAAAAATGAAATGGAGTGTCACCCTCACAGGTTAGTTTTAAAAATTTGGAACGAATTCATTTGATAATTCGGTATAATTTAAATTCAAAACATACCACATAATTTGTAATTGAATAACATAGCGAAATACATAAAAGTGTTAATGCAATTTAAATCTTGTCTTGATTATTAAGCGTATAATTTCAAATTTTGAAGATAATTGATGACATATTTTAAACAAGATGGAAAATTTAAAGTTTTGCTTTGTTTAATTAAGCTAAAAATATAGCTTTGTTTTTAAGTATTGTCTGCTTATTTAATACATCTTTTGTTATCTTTCGGGTAGTATCATAATTTCATTTTTATGAAACTTCTGTTTTTACTAGCAAAGAAAATTGAAATTGAATGTACTTCTACGTCATCATAATAATAAAAAAATACTATTTAACATGGAACGAAATAAAAGGTAATCTGAAGGCACAAGGTTAGGGTAACATGATGGAAGTGATTACACAAAACATCCTAGCTCAAATCATTTTTGCCGAGTGACCAAAATATGTGTGGCTTATTATCATGTCAGAAAACGATTACGATTTGCCTGTTTTGGTTGTTTTATTTTAACTGCATCACTAATTTCACCGAGTTGTTGAAGATACACTTTATAATTAATTGTTTGTTATCTTGGTAAAAGATACTGCATAGTCTTTTTCGATGATTAGTTAGGCCACAAAGAATGGATTTATAATGGTGATCCACCACTGAAAGCTACACTATGACTTCCTGAAAAGACATTTTTATTCCCTCCTTATATATAAACAGACGTAATTAGTTAAACCCAATTTAAATAAAGTACTAACACTTTTTATTGAAAAAAAAAACTGGTGCCTCCTCTGGGAGCCGAGGAGTTTACACTGGGAAACGTGGCGTTACCGTGAAAAAACTGTTTACTCGTACAAACTATTGAACTATTTGCTTTTAAATCCCTGATTAAACGTCGCCACTGTTTTTGAATTGCATCATGCTTAGCATCAGACAATTTAATTAATTTTATTATCTAAATCGATAAATACCACAAAACCGGCAAACGTAGTAAATAATTTAATCACGCAAGCGATATGAGTTTAATGAATCTATAGTAATAAATAAAATTGTAGTGTCTGTCTGTAATGTCAAAATTATTTATTTACTAAATAGATATGAATGTATATACGGATACCTATACCAAAATACAATTTTTAAAATTTTTGTCTGTCTGTTTGTTTGTGTTGGGTACTCTTCGGAACTGCTGCACCTATTATATTTTGTCGGGATTTTTTTTTGTTAGATAGCTGAAGTTACTCCGGGTAGCTTAGGGTACATTAAATTTTAGAAAATAATAAAACTTATAAAAATTTGAATGAAATCCGATTCACCGCACAGTTTTACGAGCAAGTGCTATTTATGAACCAAAAAATTCCAGAGCTTTGATTGTATTATTCAGTCTGATGTTTCCAATAAATTAAACATTAGTAAACTACCCTATTGTTTTTGGCCTATACTATACCTCAAATTAGATATAGCCTACTTCTTCTATTTCCCTCCCCGATCCCGTTGTTTGGAGTCGGGTCTCCTCATAATGTTGTGCCAAGTTGATCTTTTTTAGGTTGTCATTTCAGGCATTTGGGCTGTCTTGAGGTTTCGTTTAATATTTGACCACCAGGTCGATGATGAGCGGCCTCTAATTCTTTTCTTCTCGGGTAGGTTCAGCTCAATTTGCACCACGTGATCGTTGTCGCGTCTCTTAATATGCCCATACTACCGAAGACAATTTTCATTTTTTTTTTTTTCAATAATTTTATATTTAATCAAATTTAGTCACCCTCCCGCCCATCTAAGCGTTTTCATTTTGTTGATATAGATTTCTGTTCATGCATTTTTTTGACTATCCAGCATTCGCAGATATAAAACAGCGGATATAACATTGCTATTTTGTAGTATTTACCCTGTTTTTATAGGAATACACTACAGTCTACCTATTTTACTAAACGCGATATTTTCATTTATTTTTTTAATTTTCAGTAACTTTTCTGCTGTTCTATCAGAGTACTATGGCCTACAGACACCACTGGCATGATCACTGGGGTCATGACTCTGACAGTAGCGACAGTTCAAGCAGTGATGATTCATCTTCAGACAGTTCATCTTCAAATGATTCATCTTCAGACGATTCATCTTCAAGAGATAATAAACATTTTGATCAATTTGGCAACCCAGACTTTTCCCACCAGTATGTGTTATCGTTATTGCAAGTATTCTGTAGACGAATCATTTTAAGTACCTTGTTTTATATTTTACCAAAAGACTGGTTTGTGTTATAGTTATTAATGTATTTATTTATTTGTCCTACCAACAGTATATAAACAATAATATTAATAGAATAATATAATAATTTGTTGTAAATAGGTATCAGGACGTATTTTATTGATTATTTTGTGATCTTTAGCTCCTCAGTATCGAAATAGTGTTAAAACAAATATAGTACGATGATGATACAGATAATTTAAGGTTTCCTCAATTCATTATTTCAAATACATTGTTTGTAATTTGGGTAAATAAGAATTATACAAATCTTTTGTGTGAACTTTTAAGAATAAATTGTGAGATGACATTCTTAATTATAATTTAGACTTCTCAATACAACAAAAAATAGCTATTGTGAGTACGCAAGAAGGCCTGAAATATAAAAGGATTACATGAAAGCAACTTTTACAGTTTGCAAAAGATGGCAGAATTTGCTAGTCGGAGTGTTGCATTGGCCTGGTATTTACACTTGTTGGTGCATTTTATAACAGAAGTATTGACTTGATTAACGGGTCAATGAGATAAAATTTGTGATAAGTTGTTCATTTGTATGGGTGCTTTTTCAACCTACCGTTTCCTTATTCTTTTTATGTATTCATTTTACCACAGTTTCAGCTTATATGAAATGACAATGTGACACATTCGTATTCGCTAAACTTAGAAAACAGGTCTGGTTCACAAGAACAGCTGACAACAAAAGTTGAGTCTGTATTTACGTCACTTACATTCCAATTTTCAATAGTGCCTTAAACTTTCAGCCTCTTGTATCAGTGATAAGATAATTGTGTTAATTAATAATCATACCAAAAATTCTTTATTCAATATGGGCCTTGATAAGGCGCTTATGAACGTCAAAAAAATTGTCACTGGTTCGGAAAACAACCCAGACGAGAAGAGCCGGCAAGAAACTCTATCTGGTTTTTTTACACGTTTTTTTTTAAGTTATTAAAATTATAATAAAGTCATAATAATAATAAACGGTTTTAGCGGAAGCACATAGATGGGTATCAGTACCAGATATCACTATCGTTCACGTAATGATCCATCCTGTATTAATCATATTATATTTACTCGTATTATATTTGTGTTCAGTATATATAGTACTTGGTTAAAGTTAATGATAATTATTCCATTCGACTAAATTTCGAGTTTAAAATTCTTTAAAAAAAATTTCAGCCATCACCATCATTATATGAATAACTTTCCACCTCATAACAGACCACCATATAATAATGTATATAAAACTACAACTACGAGGACAACATCGACTACGAGAACCACAACAGAACCTACAACAAAATTTAGAACAAAACCTACAGAAAAAATCACAACAAAACCTACAGAAAAAATTACAATAAAACCTACAGAAAAAATCACAACAAAACCTACAGAAGAAACCACAATAAAACCTAGAATTGAATCTACAACAGCACCGATAAAAATTCCTACTACAACTACTAGAGAATTTGTAACAGAAGCTACTAAAAATTCAACACAGGATTTTGTAAACTGTATGATTTTATGTCTAGTAACTTCAGAAAGTAACCCTGTTTGTGAAATTAACTCAGTCACTTACATAGATCCTGGATTTTTATTGTGTGCGAAGAATTGTGAATTAGGTAAGAATAATTTAGTCAAAGATTATTAATTATCTTTTCTAGTGCATTAGCCACCCATATGTTTGTAATTTTGTGTGCAGTTTGTTTTCTTAAAACTAAAAATGGATGATCTAAGAATTTTGTACGGTCTTATAGGTTAATGTGATGTCTATGTACCTGTTAGCAAAAAAAAAAGTAGCTTGCGGAATCCTAGAGTCACGAGCAAATTTTAATTAGTACAATTGTATGAATTTGTAGACATCTCTATAACACAAAATGAATATACCTTGTAGATGTTTGTTAATTTTATTAATGTAAATTTTTGCATGGCTTATAAACTTGATCGTTAAATAAACGTGTAGGTGATATTCCGTATCGGGGTATCATTTTTGGGAATTTTTGGTCCACGATATTCTTTGTAAATTAATTTTAAATCTTCTTTAAGAGAACAAACGTAGTCCCCTGGTTAATAATAGCAATATGGTAAATATTTTTGTACTAAATAATAGTTATCCACCACCTGAAAGGAGCTTTTGAACACGTAAGAAGTTATACTTCTTTGACGTAATAATAGAATAAACTAAAACATTGACAGCTAACTTCAGGATGTCGTTTTATCGTGACGGTAAGCGCGCGTATCGTAAATATTTACTCTTTTCATTTTTCCCTGACGCGCCAATTGAAGTATAGCTTCAATAACAAAATGCTCGATTTTTACCCACATTTCTAGACGTTCGTCAAACAAATTTGATGAAAAAAACAAACAAAACAAAACGTACAGACATAACTAACTTCTTTGCTATTCTGTGACTTAAAGAAAAATAAAAATCGGTTCAGTTTTGGAGGCCGAAACAGGGTACTACGAAGTGATGTTTTCGTCTATTTTCCATAGGTAAAATCAGCTGCAGTTATCCTTTTCGTGTTTAATAACTCTTTCTTTGAGGCGCAACACGATAGCAATAGATTTCTGAAATACCTACTTTTGAAATTTGTTTCCGACCGCATATCTTCTTAATGTTTTTAAATATTATTAAAATAGTTTGTGATATAACTGTAGTTTTAAATGAATTATCTTAAATTGTAGCTTCTTGTATACAAAGTGTCGAATATGATAATGTAAAATCTTTAAATTAAAACTGTACTCATTTCTTAAATTCAATACAATTATTCAAAATCAAAAATATATTTATTGTAGCGGTCGAGATATTAAGAACATCGCCATGCCTAGCAAATACAACACAAATCCTTCCGACAACTCAGTCGCCTTCGACGACGATGACAACAGCCAAAACATTGTCCCAACAGCAATGTATAAATTCATGTGATCGTTCACTTGAATGGCGTCCAGTTTGTGGTTCAAACGGTGTCACGTATAAAAACGCTCAGGATTTATTGTGCTCGCAGTTCTGTGGAATCGGTGAGAATTTTAATGATTATCGACAATAATAACTTACTAATAACATGTATCCCAAAGCTTTTTTAATATACATAAAAATACTGCCACTAACTTGTACGTTTTGAGTGTAGAAACACACTCAGTAAAATATTGAATAAATTCTAGTTTAGATTCTGTTGATTATATAAATGTTTCTAGGAATCTATCTTACCTTTACTCCGTTCACTACGTCTATTTCAATACAATGCTTTTATTAAATACCCAGAGTTATGGTACACTTTAGATGATTCCGTACTTCGTTTTGTAACATTCGAGTCAGGCTAAAATGTATATGAGCGCCTAAATGTTAGTTGTTTAGTTTTGTTATGGCATGTCAAACTCAGGATCTTTCATTTTCCAAAGAGAATGTCTCTATCTACTCCAATCAACCTAATATACGGAAGGTATTTTAATTTATATCATTTACTATATTGCAGATGTACAATTTAAAAAAATGACAGCATGTACAGATCCTATGTCAACGACATCCACAACAGCGAGAAGTACAGAGTCAGTTCCACCTTTACCACCTTTATCAACTTTACCAACTTTACCACCTTGGCCACCTTTACCAACTTTACCAACTTTACCACCTTCACCACCTTTACCAACTTTACCAACTTTACCACCTTCACCACCTTTACCAACTTTATCAACTTCTCCACCTTCACCACCTTTACCAACTTTATCAACTTTACCACCTTCACCGCGCCCAACAACTTCTGTTCCTGTCCCAGTCACTCCATCTTTACCTCCGCATGTGAGCCATTGTATAAAAGCGTTATGTCCCATATACTCAGATTATAAACCGGTTTGTGGTACAGATGGAGTTACGTACAAAAATCCTAGACACTTACAATGTGCCAAAACTTGTGGAGTCAGTAAGTATAGTAAAATATGTACCATAGTAACGTAGACCGCTGCTGTTGTTGTCGTTACCAAAAAGTGTTTCTCAAATAATGTTAATCATAGTATAGCTTTATTTGTTCTCAAAATTATATGAAACGGAGTTGAAGAATTTTTCTGTGCTAAAGAAATAACAAGAATTTTACTTACTTACTTTATCTATTAATGTTATCAATTCAGTGTTACTTATAAAAAGAAAATATCATTCGCATATAAATATGTACAAAATGTCATGAGGTCAAGTTGATACATACCAATGATTCATTTTGTTACGAGTTCTAGATAAAAAAAAGAGAGAAATAAGGTAAATTATAATATTACATTATATAGACAGAGATATATATATATATATATATATATATATACATATTTTCCATACAAATAAATAAAATTTAAATGATTCTTTGTAATATCAAAATAACAGTTTTTTTACTAGATTCATATGAAAATTATACGAGTATACGGCACCTAACAAAAAAAAAGAAGCGATGATGGCGCAGTTGGTAGTGCGTCCAGATTTTGCGTCAATGGACTCGAGTTCGAGCCCACCTATCCAATTGTACAAATCAACCTAAGCTTTCGGTGAACAAAAACATTGTGAAGAAACCATAGCAAGGTGGTAGGCATTTTATAATAATACCCGAATGGGTAGCCACCACCCTCAAGTTTGAAAACCTATTGCCAAATATCAATAGGTGTGCTTCGGCAGCATTACTTGAGAATCAATGCCTCTAGGCGTAATGAGTTTACCATCCTAGACCACACCATCACTTAAAATCAGGTGAGATTGTAGTCAAAGCACTGAGTCTATATAGTGTAAAAAAGAGTGTGTTTATCTGTCTGTTTATTTCGGATAATCTTTTTTTTGATAGAATTTTCCAAATTTTGATAGGACCTTTTTTAGCAGATTAAGTATATTACAGAATTAAACGTGTAACACACTGATAATAATGATAGATAAAAAAGTAAACGTCTGGTTCACTAGCTCACTGATTCTATGCCGATAATAATACCAGTCAACGAACTAATCCTAGGTAGCCTCGAGGGACACCTTAAGAGGTTGAGATTACGTGGAAGGCCGACAACAACAAGGCTACAAAGTGCCATCCCGTTCCAGAATGTCAGGATGGTTCGATGATTTCTGTCCGTAGCACACTAGGCTACAGCCGACAGGTCACTTCAACTGGAAGAACTCTTGCCGATCAGTTCTTAACTAACAGTCTTTAACTAATTAACCATAACAATAAAACTCAATCTACAGTTTTGTTTTACAACAATAGATTGATATAAATTTCCAGATGTTAAAATGAAGCATCCAAAAGAATGTCCTCAGGGAAACAATATTGAAACCACCATTGTTAGTAATCCGCGACCAGTAACTCCGCCAAGTATATTTAATCAAAAAGCTTGTATTGAAGCATGCAATACGGATTTAGTATATAATCCTGTATGTGGATCAAATGATGTAACATATAGGAATGCAAAACATTTAGAATGCGCACAATCCTGTAATGTTCGTAAGTATTTATTATTAAGTACACATATTATTATGTTTGGTTCTAATATGCTTTGATTCGTAACGTAAGAAATATTAGTAAATATCAAAAATATTCGCTTTGCTCTAACTTGACAATAATTAATACTGTTCAAATAAACCCTCCGTAGACTTCATTGACATTTTCTTTAGATTTATAAATACTCTTTTTGACATTTTGTAAAATGTTTACCATATATAAAATATTTTCCTTAATATTTATAAGGAGTTTAATGTCTCTTTCAACTGATAACTCTTTTAACTTTAACGCTAACTTAAAGTTGGGTTATTCACTCTAATCTTTGTTACTACTACGGTTAAGGATATAGTCAAGAATAAGTTAAATTTTAATCTTTACTATAAATAGAGATTTCGTGCATTCCACCTTGGTAATGATAAATAAAAACTGAACATCTGGCTCACGAGATTATGGAAATATGGTAGTACCCATAATATAACCATTCAACGAGCTAATCTTAGGCAACCTCGAGGGATACCTTAAGAGGCTGAGATTACGAGGCAGACCGAAAACAACAAGGCTCCAACGTGCTACCCCATTCTACAATACCAGGAACATATGGTAGTTTCTGTCCGTAGCACACTAAGCTCTAGCCTACAGTTTACTTCAGCCGGAAGCCTCTAAGCCCGTGGTGTCCGAGTGCTTAAAACTTTTTCAAGCAGCTCGCCACAAGAGGGTCTGCTACTTTTTTTCACAGCGTATAAGCATTGACATCCAACGGGGCACTGTGACCAGCCTTTTGGGAACCTTCCCGGCTGCTGACGAGCTGAACGGCATTCATTTTTTATGTAATAGTAATAGGTACTTAGGTACTAAGGTACTTAGAAATAGATTTGTCATGTTTAGTTATTTCTATAAATATCTACAGTTTTGTTTTATAACAACAAATTGATGTACATTTTCAGAGGTTCAAATGAAACATAGAAAAGAATGTCTTCAAGAAAACAATATTGAAACCACCATTGCTAGTAATCCGCAACCAGTGACTCCGCCAGATACTTTTAATCAAGAAGCTTGTATTGAAGCATGCAATACGGATTCAGTATATAATCCTGTATGTGGATCAAATGATGTAACATATAGGAATGCAAACATTTAGAATGCGCACAATCCTGTAATGTTGGTAAGTATTTATTATTAAGTACACTTAATATTATGTCCAATTCACGTTATTGTTTTAAATTCTAATTAAAATACTACTACAATTTTAACTCGTTGCAATGTTTATTACATTTAAATAACTCTCTATATTCAATATTCTTTAATATTTTGTTTGATTTTCAACCCTATGAATGTACCTATATATATATATATATATATATATATATATATTTGAATATATGGAATATGGATTGGAATATGGAATATGGAATATATGGATTGAATATATGGAGTTTATTGAAAAGGTCTTTTGATTTCTAAAATCTCTAATCCCTTATTTCTTATAATATTATAAATACCTGTTTATTTATTGAAGATGTAACACTGGATACATTCTCAGCGTGTAAAGGATCTGAGCCAGCACAAGAGATTACGACTATTACAAATAATGATAACGTTATTACTACTACGGAATCAGAGGGTGCTGAACTTGCTCCTAGATTTACGAAAAATTAGTTATTACTGCCCTGCCAATGTAATATATACTGTTAAGTGATCAATTTCAACAAATATGTATCGGATAATTAATTATATAAAGAGAATAATTTAAGGTATATATCTATATTTATAATAATAAAAAATTGAAACTGTTTGTACTTTTTTTATAATTTTTTTTAATTTTATTTTCGTATGTATGTCTGTTAGTTGGCTTATAACTTGAGATAATCAATTTATATGATTCATTTCCATAAATCGTAGATATATTAACTGATCAGGATTTAGTACTGTATGAGTTTTAGTATTTTGTTACGTTAAGTATTATAGTATCCATGATTATATAGGAAATATGAAAGAGAAAAGGACTTCATAACATTCGCTATTACGGTGTTCCTTATTTAGATCCTTACACTTACATTATATTTAAAATTAAAATAACCATATTTAAAAGGCAACACTTGTATGTTTTTCCGTTAATTGCAATATAACATGAGTTAAAGTCGAGTGGAGCCCCGGGAATAGATAAATAATTATATAATATAAACAAAGAAATAGTAATATCAATGAAATCAAAAGCATTTGCGATTTAACTTACAATTCTAAAAGTAACGATGATGGGGTTGCTATAAACGCATCTTGAGGGTTAAAATCTTTTTACAAAGAGAGATTAACATTTTTTGATATAAACTGAGATTATTTCTTTTTTTAAATTACTAAGAAGTACTATTATTACTAGTTGAATTATTTTATGAATGTTTTGATTTTGAATAATTCGATAATTCTAATACAATAGAAGGCTAGTTCTACACGTTCGTCTCAATAATATTTGGCCACTTTTTAAAACTTAACATCATCATTGGGAGTGTTTAAAAAAAAGGCAGTTTTCAAACAATTAAACAGGTTAATATTATTAACGACAATATACCATATTTATGTCTAGTTTTACTTTAGATGCTGTTAATGTGTATAAAATATTATTAGCTACGAAGTGATTTAAATTGCTAATAATATGATTTACTAAAACCCTAATAATAATTTAAACCAATAGGAGTCTTGCACATAGAAGAAATTGTAACAGTCTGTATTACAGTTGTGTGTGTAGTCTATACACAGAATATTAATTGGTATTAAAGAGCAGAAATTTTATTACAACGTCTGATGATATGAACTATCATATATATGATGACATAAGGATATAGGTACCTACACATCGCTATGACATATAAAAACAGCGCGTGAGGAAACCATAGGGATGGTGGTAGAGAATTTTCTAACAATTCTCGCCCCGTTTGCTACCACCTTCAAGTTTGAAAACCTGTCGCCAAATAACAATCAATAGGTATGTTCCGTCAGCATCATTTGAGAACCTCTAGGCTTAGTGTGTTTACCGTCCTGGACCACATCGTCACTGAACATCAGGTGAGATTGCGGTCAAAGCACTGATAGACCAGTGCCGAAGCCTTTGAAAATGATATAAAATGAAAAAAATAATAGTGGGATGAAACCCATTGTAAAAGGAAGAGAATATAACAAAAATGAACAAAACTAATTTCGGACGATCTGAGGTCGGTAAGTGGAGGGGGTGAGGGATTTCTGGCAAAACTGCAAGTCCTATGGAAAAGAGTTGAATAGCAAAGTTGTAGGTAATAAAAAGATCTTTTCACATAACGTCAAAATTTATTTGAAAAATTGAAATAACCAAGATTTTGGTTTTTTATGAATTTACAAAAAAGATTTTTTTTTCATAACATTTGGTGAAAAATTTTCTTTTTATGTAAATTTCCTTTTTTCCGTCCCCCAAACACACTGTAATTTTTTATTTAGAATATTTTTTTTTCACCTTATTTTGAAATAAAATCGAAAAAGCACACTCATTTTCAATGGAAAATTTTCACGTCAAAATATCTGCTTTTTTAAAAAAGTCGATAGGCTTTTTGTTCCTTGAATCTCTACTTTCTAATTACCTTAATCTAGTAAATTTTCACAGAAAATGCAAAAAAAAAAAAGAAAAAATCTCGAATTTTTTAATCTTTATATATTGTGAGCTATTTTATTATTAAATTTACATTTACACATTAATTACACGAAAAACGTAAGATAAAACAAAAAATCTTGTGAATATAGTTGTTCTAAACATTACAGATAGGAGTAGAATCATCATCTAAAAAATGTAACTGCTCAATTTTTATCAATAAAAAGGTGATTTTTTTAAATTCTAGTTACATTTATTTCATAGGAAATCTCATAATATATCCATGTAAATCGTACTATACCACCGCAGTGAAAGCAAAGAGATTGAAAATTAGATATAATAGCATCTTTATTTATTTCTTTTCAATCCTTTGATTTTCTATGTCTTGAAATACAGAATGTACGATTGCAGTTTTATCATTATATTGACCTTAGCAAATTCGATTATTAAAAGCCGAAAGTCTCGATCTTTTTTTGTATTAATGGTCGACTATTTTTTTGCTAGACCCTACTAAACGATTCAAACCTACCTTTTTTATTTCATACAATTTCTTATCAGATTATACAAAGAGATTCATCCATAATGATAATCTGAAATTACAAAATCAAATTAATAATGCCTTTACAGTTTAATCATGATTATAACTAAATTTGTTTGTGCAAAATAAACGAAATTATTATTTTTTAATCTTGTACTAAAATATCATTCGATTTTAATTTTTAAAATACGTAATTTTTTTACTTATCTTACAATAGCAATAAATAGGCATCTACGCATATAATTTAAAGAAGATACTACAACTTTCTCAAAATATTGTAGATGGCTTATTAAATATTAACTTATTTGGTAATTAATTATGGCAGTATATTTCGATTTGCAACTTATTTGTTTATCAATGTAACATGCCATTTTACATTTTTTGATTAAAATAATTTTATTAACGTTAAATTTTAATAAATAGCTCAAAATACATAATGATGAAATCAAAAGTTCTCGGATTAAAGTTTTTTTTTTTGTTTTTTTTTTTTTCATTCTTTTTTTTTTTTTTCATTTCTTGAGTCAATTTGTTCGAGTAATGTATTTTTTTACACCATCAGAGAGTAGAAATTTTAACGAACAAACATCATATCGACTTTTTTACAAAAGCAAATATTTTGACGTGAGATGTTTCTTTTGAAAATTAATGTGCTTTTTCGATATTAAATCATAATAAGGTAAACCATTAAAAAATAAAAAAAATAAAAAATAAAGTATGTTTGGGACATAAAAAGGAAAGTTGTCACCAAATTTTGTGAAAAAAGAATCTTTTTTGTAAATTCATAAAAAAAACAAAATCTTGGTTATTTCAATTTTTTAAATAAATTTTGAGGTTATGTGAAATAAGTATGAAAGCGGTAGTTGTAGGTCTTTTTATTACCTACAACTTTGCCATTTCACTTTTTTACATAGGACTTCTAGTTTTGCCGGAAATCAAGACAAACCGTTTTTTTACCCTTAGAACCTCACCACCCTCCACTTCCTGACTTCAGATCGTCAGTAAATTATTTTTCCTTTATTTTTTGTTATTTTCTCTTCCTTTTCCATTGGGTTTCATCTTACTATTTTTTTTTTGTTTCGAAAATTATCGACCACGGTCTATGAGCAATTTGCAACTAATTGCAAATAATGTAAATTGTTGTCTTTTTCATTCGTAGCGGATTGAAGTTTTTTTTTTTTTAAAACCGTTCATCTTGGACTCTTACAAAGATCTCTTACCTCACGCACAATAGATATTTTGTGGAAAAAATCTTATAGTCCTATTGGTTTAAACTAGTTTTTGAACGATTTTTTTTATTACAATACAAGGGTATATAGTCGGTTTTAACTTGAGTGAACAAGAATAATGGTTTAAAAAAAATTATGGCAATTATAAAACGGCTATTGTAATTGAGGAAAAATAAATAAAATTTACATATTTAATTTAAATTAATATCTCCTGTTCATCGCTGGGTTGTAACAACTTGAAAATGATTTAACCAAGTGAATCATAAGTTAGATAAACCAGTTATAAACCATTGCGATGTGGAGGGGAACTTTATGATTATACGAAGTAAAATACTTCAAGCAACAAACCATTTAGCATGCTAGCGTAACCTCGTTGTAGCCAGGGTTTTATTAAAACATATTAGGTATATTTTATTTGTACCGAAGTCGAGTGTTTGTGTTTTGGATAAAAATGAAGTGGCGTGTTTGTGTCTTCACAGGTAAGTTTAATAAAAAATGTTTCGAAGCACTATTACAATTGAAAAAATATTATTTTAAATTCAAAAAATCACACATTTTATATTTGACAATTGTAAAAATATTATATAAAAGTGTTAACGTACCGGTATACCTTAAATAAATATTAAATATTAAACAAAAAAATAGACAACTCGTGAGCAAACACGGAGAGTACCGCAAGACATACTTAAATCCCAGTATATTAATACAGAATGTGTCGCATACAGAGCAAGCCAATAAAGCCCCGACCAATCTACTATTTATTGTCCCATAAGGAGACAGATTGTAGTAAAAAGTATAAACAATTTTTTTTCTTCTATTAAGCATATATAACAAATGTAAATACATATTTGCAGAAATTTGATACGATGTAAATGTATTTATGTTAAAGCAGAATTGATAAAAAAAGGTGGTTTGAATTAAATTATTAGATACCTAATCAAAACACCCAAAAGGATTATAAAAACTCAAACTACATAATTATGACAAGCTTTACCGCTCTTAGCTTCGCTCGCATAGCTTGTAATATTTATTAGGTTTTTTTTCATCGAATTTACTTTATGTGTATATGTACTTAGTGTACACGAAAAGTGAGGGGTCATGGCGGGCGGTCACGTCTCTGTTATGAAATGTTTTCTTATCTAAAATATAGACATCCAGCCCAATGAGTACAAACTGTACCTTCGTATTCCTTCATGTAGCGGATTTTTAAAAATGTGTAGGCACAGAAAGCGGTTTGTACACAACCTTACCTGATGTTAATTGACGATGTAATTCAGGATAGTGAGCATGCTAAGTACAGTAGGAAGCCAGGCGTTCTGACCGTGCTAAGGTTTCATGGCTATAAATGTTTTCATCGGAAGCTTAAGTTCAATCGACTACGACTAACCCTTCATTGATTTCGATAGCAGTCGAAGATGTATTCTGATCCCTAACTAGGTCATCGAAGATGTATTGGGAGGGTAAAGTTAATATCTCATATTCATATAGCAGCATAGCTAAGCCTTCCTGCCAAAGTTTTAATATGTGCCAAACCTCATTGTAACTTATAAATCTCTAGTGCTAGAAACTGTTTTATGGTAAGTGAAAAAACCGATATCATCATAAGTTTAGTGAAGTCCCTTAGGTCTACAGAATTTAACTATTTAGCTAAAATCGTTTGCAACTTTAAGATCTAGTATAGGCTTGAAAGATATTTTTCTTCTTTATTTATCTTTAAAAACATACGCGTATCTAAGGATATCCGCAGAAAAACAAAAGTAACCAAACATTGCCTGAAGAATTACTCAATTTAAGGGGCTATTCACATTGCTCGTAGAACTAATGTTCCATGGGGCCGAAGGGTTTTCTAATGGCTACCACGTACCGGAAGACACAACTTGGGTAGCCCCTTCCCTTTCGCCCTATAAGGTGGACCGAAGATCGCGGGATTTCGTTGGATGCGGGTGGTGCAAGTCCAGTCGATGTATTTTGTGGAGATCAATGGCTAGCAGTGGATTCCTTTCGGTTGAATGACTATTCTGTCAAGTTATACTCTGATTAGTATTATTACCTGTCATAGTGCAGCCTTATAAAAAAAGATAGTTTGAAACAATGATATAAAACAATATTGTTCCCACAGCCGTATCTTCAAAATCGTAACCAAACAATAAAATAGCTATTATTTAGAATATTTATCTTTTTAATTTTCAGTAACTTTTTTGATGTTACATCACTATGTTATGAGCTATAGACACAGATGCTATGGAGACTGGAGATGTAATCTTCACAATCAGGACTTTTCAAGCAAAAAAGACTCATTTTTAAGACATGGTATTTCGAAGGAAGTTGATTTCGCAAATTTACCAGATTTCTCTGAAACTTACAGCTCAAAGTTTTTGTCTTATCATCCGTATGTATTAATGTCATTGCAATTATGAATCTTGATATTATGAAAAAGTAAAAGTCTAGTAAAAATTTCATTGATTTGTGTGATCGGTATAACCTTGATTTTTTCCGAATAAGTGTTACTTTGGCTAGAAGGTGCTTAAGTCTCACCTTTTTTAATACTTTCATTATTCTCTTTTCGTAGTGAATTTTTGGGTCCTCGTAGTGTTAACAACGTCACATTTGTCCACATTTTCTTTATAATTTAACTGATTTTTTATATGTATATCGTGACTTGTTATTGGTTAATCTATATACCGGTATACAGGTATACTGTTATATTACTTTACTGTTAGTCGTCCATAATAATAAATATTTAGCTAAAAGTTAAGTTCTGTTATAATTTTTATTGTAGATAATTTGAGTATCTGGTATTTTATTCAACATCTCGTGACTTTTAGCTGATGTAGCACTTTGTGTGACCTACTGAAACCAAAAATATATAATTTTAGATGAATTACGTTTTACCTTGAAGGAGTAAAGTTTTGGAGTAGAACCAAATCTATCACTTTTATTTGCGTTCTTTGTAGTTTTGCTTGACTTGACTTGAAATTATTTAATGTATATTTTCCAAAAGTATATTAACAATTAATTGGAAGACGGTATTGATAGTTTTATTCAGATTTCCCAGTAGTATAAGAGATACTGTGACTAGTACACAAAAAGGCCTGAATATAAAAGGCACGAAAGCAACCTTTGAACCAAGGTAATAAAATTTGCTTAGCCTGATGGTCCATTAGCCTGGCATTTATACTTATTGATATTTTTTATAACATTGTTATAAATTGTATCGTATCGTGGTCGCAAAGAAGTTGTGGAGTTCACTAACAATCTACCGTTTTTTCTATTTTTATAGGTTTTACAACCACAACTTCACTTTATGTTAAATGGCAGTGTGACATAATGTGTTATTACAAATTCTTATTTGCTAGACTTAAAAAAAAAGGACTGGTTCACAAGAGCAACTGCCAACAAAAGTTTTGGCCTCTTGTATAAATCACAAGAAAATTAGGATAATGAATAATATACATTAAAGATGGTATTCTACACTTATGTTGTAGCTGTTATCAATATATAAAAAATGAGTTTGTTAAATAATTTCACCATTCGATATAACTTTAGGTTCGAAATTAATTTCTCATAAAAAAATATTTTGCAGCCATCAACATCATCATATGTATAATTACCAATATCGTAACAGAGAAGCTCATAAAGATGTTTATGAAACCATTACTACGACTGGATCTACTAACACAAAAGAGTCTACATTATCTACAACAGATCCTACATCAAAATTTGCAAGTGATCCTAGATACAAACGCACAATAGAACCTAAAGTAGAATCTACAACAAGACACATAATAACTACTACACAATTTATAACAGAGACTACTACAGATTCGACACGAGATTTTCTAAATTGTCTCCGATTCTGTCCAGTAACTTCAGAATATAATCCTGTTTGCGGAACAAATTTAGTTACTTACACAAATCCAGGACGTTTAATCTGTGCGAAGAGCTGTGGATTAAGTAAGAATGATTAATTCAAAAATAATTATTTATTCTAGTGCTTTACTCACACATTTATTTGTGTTTTTTGTATGCATTTCGCTTCGCTTAATACTTAATTCAGACTGTATAACAAGATTCGGCTAAAGAAAAATTATGGACATATAAGAATGTAATTGCGATACCTATGTGAGGCAAGAAAAAGATAGCGTACATAATGCTAGGGATTCATACCAATTTTAGTTAACTAGTAAGATTATATGTAAGTGTAGGCGTTTGTGCAAAACAGACACTGATATAAACTACTTTGTGATACAAAGTAATAAATATATAAATAATAATGTAGAAATTTTGTTCATGCTGTTGATACAGATTTTTGTATAGGAATAAAGTAGATCGATTAACATAATATAAAATAAACAAATAGTTGAGGTTCCGTATCTAACTATAATATCTGCGGATGTATGTTCCACCATCGTAATTGTGTAATCTTTTTAATGTTTTTGGATATTACAAAAAATAGTTTTCTACTGTAGTTTATCCTACTTGATACTGTAAAATATTATGTTTTATCCTTAAATGAAAGCAACATTTTGTAAAATTCTATAGCAGCTATTTAAAATTGAAACAAATATTTGTTACAGCTGTCGAGTTATTAAGAACATCGCCATGCTCAGCAAATACAATACAGATCTTTCCGACAACTCAATCGCCTTCGACGATGACAACAACAGCCATAACGGATCCTAAAACAACTTCAGAAATACTGCCCCAGCAGCAATGTACAAATTCATGTGATCGTTCAAATGAATGGCGTCCAGTTTGTGGTTCAAATGGTCTCACGTATAACAACGGTCTCTAGATTTATTGTGCGCCCAGTACTGCGGAATCGGTGAGAATTTTAATGAGGAATGACAATAGAGAATACTTCTTACCAAATAATATTGGTATCCAAAAGCCTTTTTAATACACACGAAATTACCGTGGCTAACTTAAGTGTCGAAGCTGTATAAATATACACAGTATAATAATAAATTATAGTCAAGATTCTATTGATTCTATAAATGTTTGTATGTAACAGTAGTTCCTGTACCCTTCAAACTATTTCAATAAAACTCTTTAATTAAAACGCCTAGAGTTATGATGAGATTTCATAGTTTGTTTCATCATTAACGTTCGAGGTAGGCTGGAATATATATGAGCGCCTAAATTATGCCTAGTATTGTTACGGGCATGTGCAATTAGAAAACTTAAATTTTCCTAGGAGTATAATATCTCTGTCCGCTCTATTCTACACCATATATCGTAAATATTATCATTGATATTATTTACTGCATTCCAGACGTACGGATAAAGAAATTCTCAGCATATACGGATATTAATCCAAACTCAACAACATCCACAACAGCGAGAAGTGTAGGAACTGTTTCAAGTTTCGGATCAAATTCAATTTTATCACCTGATACTCAATCTTGCCTTAGAAATTGCTCGGTGACATCAGAACATGTTCCGATATGCGGAACAAACGACGTCACGTATAAAAATCCAAGTTCTCTGCAATGCCTTATAATCTGTGGAATAAGCAAGTTTTACCATTATTTCTTACAATATTACACTTGCAATTAGCGCTACTTTTAATGTTTTAATTCATTTAATAGGTTTCTGTTTTTAAATAAAATATATGAATAGTTTAAATAAAATCAACTGCAATGATAAGAGTAATATTATAATCTAATCAATGAATGAGATAAAAAATTGCGATTATAATAATTATAATTACATATTGACCCGATGAATTTCTTACAAGCTCTCTTTTTGGGTCGTGCTCGTTGTGGCAGAGTTTGATGTGTACGAGTTCGTTTGTTGCATTTCACGCTTATCCCCTTCATTTTCAGTCAATCTAGAACATACTAATCCAACTATTATCTTTTTCTGTTTCTCGCTGATTATCAGTGTAGTTAGCACGTGAGTTAGCTCATAGCACATTTAATTAACTTGGATGGGCTAAGTCAGGGCGCCTACTCCTTGGGCATTCTTCAGAAATTTCACTTTTAGTAACAAAATAAATTTCCGATAGCACTGTACCAATAAATATTTAACAGCAACCAAAAATATAAATCCTTCGTGTGACAGTGACACTATTTAGTTTAACAGTTGGGAAAAGTTCGTATGGGAAATGAAATTGTTGAATAATAAAAAAATCTCGGACTTCTTCCATATTTTCTTACCGTATAAACCTAACATTGACTTCCTCAAATATTTCAAAACTAAATTTAGCCAAATCTGTCTATCCGTTATCGAGTTTTAACGAGTATATATATATATATATATATATATATTTACAGATGTCCAAATGAAGCATATGTCATCCTGTGTAAATAAGGACAACGGGAATAATAACAAACACCAGACGCCTTCAACAAATTCTGTTCCTGTTCAAGTCACCCCACCTTCACCCCCACATGTGAGCCTTTGTATGAAAGTGTGTCCCATATTGGCAGAAGTTAAACCGATTTGTGGTACAAATGGAGTTACATATAAGAATCCTAGTCAATTACAATGTGCCAAAACTTGTGGAGTCGGTAAGTATTAAAATAATGAAAAATTAACCACAATTCAGCTTTATATATATATATATACATACGAATGTCATAGATCAAGTTGATATCCATATTTGATGTGTTGTTATCATCTCTGCAGAAATAGAGATACGTATTAATAAAAATTGCTCTATTACTTACAAATGTGTTAGTAAATGAAGGTATAAAAATACAGCAATAGTCGGTTTGATATCATATGATATCTTATGCATCATTAATTAATTGAAATTTTTAATAAATAATTTGTGTATAACTAACTAAATGAACTACAAACGGCTAAAAAACATTTTTGTCATTTGTCAAATTGAAATAAATTATTTAATTAAATTTAAAAAAGATCCTGAGAAAGAACTGTTAATACCATCACTCTCATGCCCTGTGTTCAACTTACTTGAGGTCGGCGCAGTATGTTTCCAATTTCTTTCACACATTCTTTGGTATTCCTCTACTTTTCCATTCTTCTATATTCATATTCATTACTCTTTTATGAAGTATAAAACCATGGCATAGTGGTAGAGCATTTGCTAATGTAGCTATAGGTAATGTAACATTAATTGAGAATCAGTGCTGCGTAGATTAAACATATTTACCATCTTGAGCCACATCGTCAGATACACAATATCAAATGAGACTGTGTTCGAAGCACTAATCTTATACAATATAACGCAGATTTTCGTAGTTCCCACGAGATAGCAAAAGTATACACACTTGAAATAAGTCAATGTTTAATTTACAATTTGATTGTTACAACGACAGATTTAAATACATTTACAGATGTGCAAATCAAACACAGACAAGCATGTCCTCAAGAAAACAATAAAGAAATAGAAATCAGCAGTGTCAGTAATCCGCAACCAGTGACTATACCAAGTACATTTAATCAAGAAGCCTGTATTGAAGCATGCAATACGGATTCAGTATATACTCCTGTTTGTGGATCAAATGATGTAACATATAGGAATGTACAACATTTACGATGCGCACAATCCTGTCATGTCGGTAAGTGGTCTATACTACACGTTAACATTAGATTTTTTTTTTTTTTGCTCACTTATAATTTTTGTTACATTCAAATATTTTTAATATTTTGTCTGATTGTTAACCCAAGAAATATACAACATAGAGGTCTTCATTAAATAGGTTCCTTGAGATCTCTAATTTGCTTTAATTATATTAAAAACTTGTATTTATTGCAGAGGTATCATTGAATACATTCTTGCCGTGTACAAAATCTAGTTCAACAGAAGAGATTACGCCCATTGGAAATATTGAAAACGTTGTAACTACAAGTGCTACTAACGCACCAGAAATATCTGAAGAAACACCTGTTTTGTCTTCTACGATAGAACCGGATAGATTAAGCATGGTATTTAATATTCCAACGACTACAAAATCACAGGAAGATGACATTGACCCTAGATTTAATGTTAGTGTTTAGTTATTACCACCTTACCAATGTAATATATAGAAAAAGTAAAAGAGAATTTGGTATATTGCTTAATATTTTAATAAAAATAATGAAGACCTCACTTATTTCTACTTAATAAAAAAGATTGAGAATAATAAAATTAAGAAGCTATATATTCTAATTATTTAATAAAAAAAATAGAAATGGTAATATTAACCAAAGCAAATGTTATTTGAGTTAGGTTTACAAAACTAATGATGATTCTATAGATGCATCTCTAAGGATCAATAACTTGTCAAATAAAGATTATTTCTTTTTCAAAACACGAGCATATGTGAATGAAGACATTATATAACATAATAGAATACCAGGTTGGATCCTACCTCAGTGTTGCCCTCAGAACTATATACCTGAAGTGTAGTAGATAAAATAGCTTTGGTCACAACACTCACACCAATATTGTTAGTTCGTGATGCGCATCGGTTATATCTATTTAGTATGTATTTATGATATATATAACATCCACTGTTTGCCGAATTATTTCATTTTTTCCTCTTTTTTTGCTAAAGCTATTGACAATCTTTAGTTGTATAAATAAAAAAATTGGAAACATTTTTCTCTAATTTTTAATATTGATTATGGTCGAACTTCTTCGACTACTAAGAGAAAACTATTTGTGATAAAATTATTATCCACAATCGAAGTTATAAGCGGCAAATGAAACGAACTACTTAGCATTCAATGGATTCACGGTGTGAAACCCGGGCCCATCATGTGGCATGGAGGTAAACTCCGAGCTGATCCCAGGACTTGTGACACGGGTGTAAGTTTCAGGAGCCCCTTTTGGAACTACGTCAACAGACATACTGCTCGCGTTCTCTTCCTACCTGTAGCTAGCTAGTGCTGCCTTTGGTATCTGTTCTAGTATAGAGCTTACCGTAAGTCTGGACAGACCTTTCAGAGGATTGTAGAGAGATTTTGCTATTATACCTATTCTAAGAGTGATTCAATTCAGAGTAAAAAGGGTTTTTTTTTAATTTGAGTAGGCCAGAAATATTGTCAATACTGTATAAAACATAACCAATATAAATAACAGTTGATAGATAAGCAAATTTTTTATATTGTGGTTGGAAGAAAATGTTTACAATAACATGATTTAATCACTTAAATAAAAACCCATTTAATGTCTTACCGCGACCTCGATATGTCACTAGTGTTTTAATAAAATATTTATTTATGCTTTATGCGGTTTTTGTGAAAGAAAAATGAAGTGGAGCATCATCTTCCATGGTTAGTCAGTAATAATTATATAACAAAGTAATATGTCTGTGTTTTATATTCATGTTATAATAAGATTTAAAAAGTTTAAACATATTTTACACTTTTTGTAACCTTCTTGGATTGAACAATCTCATAATATTATGGAAACATTGATTTTAAAATATGTAACGATTTTATAGATCGTAAATTTCTTTCCGTGCATACTCTTTTGTCAGGTTCTTTGGTGTGAAATGAATTACAAATGATGATGAAAATTTCATGTCATTTGATAACAGACCCACGTATGCATATTAATATCGATAGTTTAAGTAATTATTATATTATTAAAGTGAAAACTTCTCTAAGTACATTTTACGTTATTTCTGAACAGTGAGCAAAAGTATAAAATAAAATCGTGCATACTGATCACATATCATACAATACTAATAAATAAAATTGGAGTGTCTCTTTGTAAAATCAAAACTATTTAATTTTGCTAAATATGTATATATATATGCATGCATGATACCTATACCAAAACTAAAATTTTTGTATGTCTATCTGTTTTTCCCGGTAATCTTTGGAACTGCTGGACGGATTATGGCATAGTTTTTTTGGTAGATAGCTGAAGTTACTCCGGGTAACTGAGGGTACTTTTAATTTTCGAAAATATTTAGGGTTCCGCGTATCAAAATTAAACTCATAAACAATTTAATAAAATCCGATTCAATGCACAGTTTTAGGGGCAAGTGCATGAATTTATAAGAAATATATTTACGAATATTAACTGAATCTAAGGTAATCATAAAAGTAATACGAGAATTATAAATTCATAAATATCGTGTCGCATAATTTAAACACAAATTAAATATCATTTGGAATAATGATAATTGTATTTATATATCAGTATAGTAGTAACGAATCAGTATTTAATTAAAGAATACTTTTCGTAAAAAAGCAAACCGATAGTATTGTGCCCATTGTTGATTTAAAAACAATTTATTTTATAATTATTTATTACTCGACTGTTGGTATAAAGAAAGAAAGAAGAAATGTATTCTTGGATAACTAACTGTACAAATTACAAACATAAAAACAAACATAATAAATATTGACAAGTTAATCCAACAACTATAAGTTTTCAGTATAAGTTTTTATCTTTAATTTTTATACTTCTTTCTAGTTGATAATTATGACATTTTTCAAATATTTGGATAGCACATTAGAAATAGGAAATTCGATATTTTTGATCTGCATTGTATTAACAATAAGGTTTAATATAGTTCAGAATGACATTAGAGACATTAGAAAACGATATTTTCATTTGACGCATTTTTAAATCTGCAGCAACGTTTCTAATGCTAAGCCACAGAGCTATATGCATTACACAGGGGCAATACAGGAATTGGATGCCCGTCGTTCAAAATTCAGTTTTAAATGAGGGTATTACGAAGAAAACTTACATGTCAGACACTAAACCAGATTATTACGGAATTGCTTCTGAGATCATACCGTAGGTACCACTTCATATTATGTATTATTCATTCATTTTAATTATAGTTTAGTAATTTTAAAATACTTTATATTTATATTTTGTCTATATTCTGCTATAATATTATATCTATGCTATAATATATCCATGATATTACATTATGTCGTGGTTTAGCTTCAATTTACAAGTACAATCCAATTTTATTTGATCTGAGCTGGTACAAATTCGCATGTCTATAACATAGTTAAGGTTTTGAAATAGAACTAATTCATAAATTGAAACTATATTCTTTTAAATTATTCTGCTATAAACTATGCGCCAATCGGTTTTGATCGTCCATTGTGGATTATTTTTAGTAAGATGAGAAAGACCGTGACCGGCGTCCAGAAAAGGTCTGAGAATAAAGATAAAGGATATTTTATTTAAAAAATAGTTTTGACTGAATATAGCAGACCTTACTAATCATGACATCGGATAGGGCCTGGTATCTATATTTCAGAACTATAATGGTTTATTGGAGATGATTTAATGTGCTTCAGATACTGCGTTAATACACGTGGATTGATATTTTATGATAACCCTGAGCTTTCAGTACAGGAAAAAGCATGATAAAACCACGTAATAATGTTAGCAAATTGTGTTAATTTCGCCTGGTTACTCGAAAATCTAAAACTAATATATATATGCAGTTCTGTACATAGTATAAATATATATACGTGAAAATGAAATTCAGAGTTTTTAGGTTTTTGGTGAATTAGTTGTAATACGAACTTTGAGATTGTATTGGATGCCCCTTTTGTTTTTGAAACCATTTATGTCCCAATTTTTAATAGTAGTTGATATTCTGTTCTCTAGTGTCAATTACTTTCATACAGTAGACAGTAATAACTGTTCTTAGTATAACCGTAATACCATGATGAAAATATTTTTCAGCGATCAGTTGCCCAGTGCTCCTCATAAACCTAGAAATATAACCATCGGATATACATTTGCTGTACCTATAAATCTACCTATAAAAACGAAACAATCTACTAAACGTTTATCAGAAACTACTAATACATATTTTGGTAATTACTATTATTATAATCGTCATAAAGCTGTAGATCCAACCTTAGAAAATATATTGGAAGCTCTTAATAATTTATCTACATCTCTTACAACTATGCCTACAAAAACGAAACTAACCACAAAAACTACAACAGAACCTATCTATAGTTATTTTAGTGATAACTATCACGGTGATCGACATATACCTATAGACATAATCTTCGAATACATATTCCAAGTTCTTAATATATTGCCTACATCTACCATAACTGTACCTACAGGAACAACACTAACCACAAAAACTGCAACAGAACCTATCAATAGTTATTTTAGTGATAACTATCACAGTGATCGAAATAAACATTTAGACACAACCTTGGAATATATATTGCAAGGTCTAAGTAACTTATTTGCATACACTACAATAATATCTACAAGAACGAAACTAAGCATAAAAACTACAACAGAACCTACAACAAAAATTACTACAATAGAATCTAAAAAAAAAAGAATCTACAATAAAATTGACAACAACGACTACGACACAATCTATAACAGAAGGTACAACTAAAACGACTCAAGATTTCCTGAAGTGTGTCCTGTCATGTCCAGTAACTTCGGAATATAATCCAGTTTGTGGGACAAATTCAGTTACTTACTCAAATCAAGGACGTCTAAATTGTGCGAAGCGCTGCGGGTTAGGTAAGAATAAACATTGTAAAAAATCATCTCACTTTTCTAGTTAAACAAAAATATATTTTATAATACATTCTTTACCGCACTTTATATTTATCTGTTTATATTTCTGTATGCATGTTTGCTTAATACTCCATTTAGATTCTGTAATTCACTATATTTATACATACATCTCCCATATGGGTAGGTACAAACTACAACCTTTCACCTGCTACGATTCTGTCGAAGTCTTTCGCTTTATTAATTTGTTTCGTCAATCTTCTTTCACCCATCAATGTATAGAAACCAATTAAGCATCCTTTTTGTCTATTTTGTCATAACATCATCTACTCCACCACGTTAAGTTATCACACCGCATTAACGGGACGACGTGGAATAACTCCTCCCATGGGAATGAAGCAACCCCGGTATAAGGCTGCCTGCCAGACGGGCACCTCAGTGCAATGGAAGGTCAGGGCTCCCGTTCCTTCTCCCCTTGGTTCGACGTCCTCTACCCCACCACAACGTTCCCTTATTACACTTTATCGTACTTTATTCATCATTCATACGCCAGCTATACTTCTTAATCATCTCATATCTTTTTATATTTTTAAAACAACAATATCAGTACAGATACATTTGAAATCTCTCATCTGTCATTCGGTAGTTCAAAATCTTCGTTTGTACTCAAGGCACGTTCAATTCAAGCTATCCTATTCTATCTATCTATAGTGAGTGAGCTCTCGGTGAAGAAAAATATCGTGATGAAACATAAAGAAACCAAAATTATAGGTAGAATTTTTCTAATGCGCATCTGGTTAGCTGCCAACCTGAATTTTGATATCTGTTTCAACAAAAAAAATAGTACATATGATTCAGTGATAGGTTTTTACTGGTGAACGAGTGCATAAAATCGGTTAAGCAGTTTTTGAGTTTATTCATAACAAACAAAAAACTCTTATAGTTTTACCTATTTATATAATAGTATAGAAGTATATATAATAACATGAATCAGTATGTAAAGCTTCTGAATTAAATAGTTCTGCTACAAATTCGAAACTGTTTTATACTATTAAATTTACTTCTTCAGTTTTCATTTCCTGATAATTGAATTCATCTGAATTTTATATTACTGTAGACTTTTGCCATTTGTATTAAATATTCAATTACAGCTCTCGACTTATTAATGGCCTCGCCGTGTCCATCAAATACAATACAGATTTTTCTGTCAAGTCAATCACCTTCGGCGTCGACGATATCCAAAACGAATTTTATACCAACCTCAGAAATGTTGCTCCAACAGCGGTGTATCAGTTTATGCGATCGTTCACTTGAATGGCAGCCAGTTTGTGGTTCAAATGATATCACGTATAACAACGCTCAAGATTTAATTTGCGCCCAGTACTGTGGAGTTGGTAAGAATTTTAATGTCATTAGAGTCTTCGTATAGTGTTCGTAGAAATAGGCATTCTGGAAGCCTTTTTAATACATATCCAATCATTAAAAATGAAATTGCTTAGTTGGTGATGCGATCGGATTCTGCGTCAAAGGACGTAGATTCAAATCCACCTATCCAACTGTATATAAAACTTTAATTTTAAGGGTGAAGGGAAACATCGTGAAGAAACCATACTATGATGTAGGACATTTCAAATAATGATTCGGTAGCATCTCAGGCTTTGCAGGCAAACATATTTATGGTGATTTCTGCCATGAGGTGGATTTTGGTGGTTGGTCCGTAATTTGGTTTAGCCTCTGGTTTTGGATATAGCAGGAATATATCAGAGTATTTAAGGTTACTTAAGAGGAGTTTTAATGGCATGTGTAACCTGAAATTCTTGAGTGATTAACGAAAAATACCTGTGTCTACTCCATTTAACCTGACATATCGCCAGCCTTTTATTAATATTATTTATAACATTCTAGATGTACGGTTAAAGAAATTCTCAGCATGTACTTATACCAGTCTTGAGCAAACAACGCCAATAATATCAAAAAGTATTGAAACAGTTATTGATTTGGTATCAAGTTTAACTGTACCACCTTCAACTCAGTTTTGCGTTAAGGGTTGCCCGGTATCATCGGAACATAATCCTGTGTGTGGGACAAACGACGTCACATATAAAAATCCTAGCTTTCTGCAGTGCCTTATAACCTGTGGAATGAGTAAGTTTTACAAATATTTGGTGCCATTTGCTTTTTTTAATTGTTTTAAAATTGGGGCGAGAGCACAAGTGCTTCAAGGATCTGCATACAGTACCATTTTACATATTACTTTGCTTTGAAGGATTTTCGTAGGAACAGAAAGTTTATGGTTCATCGTCGAAGTTTAAAACCTCGTTTAAAAAATCTTTTTGAAATCATCTGTTTGAAATAATTTTCCAGATATTCAAATGAAGCACAGACAAGCATGCTCTCAAAAAAACAATATACATATTGAGACTAGTGTTGTCAGCCAGCCACAATCATTAACGACACCCAGTAAAACCGATCAAAATATTTGTATTGATGTATGTAATACAGACTTAGAATATTATCCTGTATGTGGATCAAATAATGTAACATACAGAAATTTAGAACGTTTACAATGCGCAGTATCTTGTAATGTCGGTAAGTATTTATTTATCATGCTTATTAATACGGTCAATTTAGATTCAGACGTTTATATATTAGATTTAACTGCCTCGGTGGCGCAGTTGTATTGCGGTACGACTGTCGTTCTGAGGTCTCGGGTTCGATCCCCGGGACGGGACAAGTGATATTGGGTTTTTGTAGTCAGTATCATTTCGGAGTTTGGAATTTGTGTCCGATATGGCGATAGGCTCGCCTGCTGTCACATCTGGGACGGAACTAAGCTCGGCGAAATTTGGGTGGTGTAGTTCGCTATTTCACCTCTGCCTAACCCTTTGGGATAACAGGCGTGAGCTTATGTATATATTAGATTATAATTGAAATTTTTTTACAATTATGACTCATACAAAATTTGTATTCTGTTCAATAGTTTTTTTTTTAAATATTCAAACCATTTTTCATATTTTATTTGATTATTGAAACGGCTTTCATTAAACAACGTTCATTACCACTAAAATGCGTTTCAGTATCCATTGTTACACAAATAACAACTTTGTTTGTGTGTTGCAGATGTATCATTGGAAACATTCTCACCGTGTCCAGAATCCAGTTCAGTATCACAGATTGCGATCACTGAACACCCTGAGAACTTGTTAACGACAAGTATTACTAACGCACAAGTCATTTCTAAAGAACCAATAAATGTCGCGATAGATCTGGAAACATTAAGAGAGATATTTGATATTCCAAATATTACAGAATCATATAATAAAAATGAAATTAAGCCTAGATTTAAATATAATACGTAGGAAAAGTATTTAATTTTTTAATTATGCAAATAATTAGATAATAACATAAATTAGTTTATTGTTAAATAAAAGTAATGTATAACGAAATCCTTTACTTTAAATCAAAATATTGAGAAACAAGTGTTTGCGCTTTAAAACCCACCGAGGTACAGGCTATATTATAGATTAAGAACGAGTTCCATAATGTATCCAAACAAACAATGTACTAAAAATTGGGTAACATTGATTAAACCCGATACTTCCTTGTTATTTCTTTTCAGTGCTAAACTGAATAAAGTATTTCTGTAGCAACTTTTTTTTTACTTGTATTAATTGCATTTAGTATTATTGAAATCTAAACGGAAAATTATAAAAAGAGAAATGTGTTTTGTAAAAAAAATTTGACGTTCTAAAATTTAAATGGTGTGGCGAGTGCATAAGTCCGGTGAAGCTGTCAAGGCCATGCCTGCAGTATCATTTGCTTTACTTCACATTTTATTTACTTTTATTTCGAAGGATTTTCCTAGGGTCTGAAAGTTCGTGCTTCTCTAAAAAATAACCGATGATTAAAACCTCGTTGGAATATTGAGAGAAAAAACTTTTCACAAATCACCGAATGTTTAATAATGTAAAATTTAAAATAATCACATCAATTGTTTGAAATAATTTTGCATTTTGCATTTTGCATTTTGTTAGATAGATCAATTTTAGACTGAGTGCCTAAAATCTATATATCTAAGCACTTAGCTTAACCCAAACAACGATGAGACAAAGAGCGTTTGATCAATTAATCTTTTTTAATACTGTTTTTTTTTTGTTGTTTGGAACGATTGGAATAGTTTTAGTAGTAATCATTTCGACTCGAAAATATTTTTTAGCATTTAGGGGAAAATATTTTTTATGTGACAACACAAAAGCTTAAGAATCTGCTATCATTTCTTATCATAACATTCCTTTCCATCAGAGATAAATAATAAAACTTTCCATGTCGTTGACAGCAGGTCGATAGCTAATGTCACATTCCATTAGGACGCGGAAACGCGAATCTATAAGTTTTTCCCCTACCGAGAATCAATCAACACCGCTGTAGAAGATTTCACTTCAAAAATCTTGCGTACATGAAAAGGGCAGTCATAAAGAGTACCAATACTAATTCACATCTCTGTCGTATATTACTACAGTAAAGATATCCTCATATACTAATTCGGAGGTAATCGCGGTCAGTGACTTAATTAGCGTTATCGTTAGGGTCAATGTGAGAAGACAGTGTTTCACATATACTCCGAATGAATAAAGGATATATTAACAAAGTGTAATAATAATAACAATACATTTGTAAAACGACGTTTGTAATTTCTATTATCATCTAAACTTATAATAAAAGGCTAACGAGACGAAATCGGTACATTGAAGATATTTAAGAAAAAATACTATGCGGAGCTTCAGAATCGACTACAGAACATATTTCGATGGTTTTAAATTGTTTTGTCTGTTATTAATTTATTCGCCAATCACGCAAAAACTACTAAACCGAATTCGATGAAAGTTGGTAAAGACATATATCAATGCCGAGAACATAGATAAATTTGCAAAATGTCTGAATTCCAAGCGAGTAAAGCCGCGCGCACAGCTAGTTGTGTAATAAAATGTAGAAAATAAACAATTACCCACTTTAATTTAACGATCCAGTAATTTAACTGTAACTATAAAATTTCAATACTCTTTAATTGTTCATATTATACTACTGCAGTGTTCGTTCTGCTATCATTATGTGTTACTCATACAGAACTATAATTTTCGTGCTATTGTTAACTGAAAGAATTGATGCTACATGTAAGTTAAAATTAACTGAAGTGCCTTTAAATAAATGTTTTCACATCTTATTATTATATATATGCATAACTGTAATATGAATATGTACCCAAATACTCATCACCTCGTAAATATTACAGTTTGTTTTATATTACACTAGCTGTGCTCGTGACTTCGACCGCGTGAAATTCCGTCCCGTCCCGTCCCGTCCCTTCCCGCCCCGTCTTTTAGTAGTAGTCTTTTTTGCGTCATTTCTAACAAACAGACGAAATGTATCCTTTACTTCTGAATTCTGAATCCGTACATAGTTTTCTGCTCAATCTAAATAAATAATCTACATTGTCCAATCTGTAGATTTTGTCCCGTTAGTCTTTTTTTGTATGTATAGGTTATCTGTGTCTTGTAATCCAAACCAAATTATTAAAAAATAGTATAATCGTGAGAAATACATATATAAATTGCTTACGTAATCTCCATTCGTCCCCCATAACATCAAAAATAAATAAAAACTTGAACCGTCCAATTATAAGTAGTTAGAACAAAATAATATTATTTTCCGGACCATATTTATACCTGTTGATATCTTAATTGAAAGTCAGTTCACTACTTTCATAAAATGACCTCTTAAAACAACACGTAGAATTCCTAGATATTATATTAAAATAACAAAATATTGTTTTCTCATTTATTATGTCTTAAAGAATAATTATTAATATACTATACATTTTGTTCAATTTCAATCGAACCATAATTTTTTTGTTCACGAATAAAACGCATTTACTTACAAACTCTTCTTTCATACTAAAATCGCCACAGTATTATTATATTTTAGTCTTTGGACGCCGCGTGTCATTCAAATTACTATAACTTTTGATAGAGTAGACCGATTTTAATGAAATAAAGTTTTGATGTTACCCCGGAATATACTTTATAATTATCTTTTTGAGTTTTTCAAGTATATTCAGTACTTTTTAATTGATGCCTGCACAGACAAACAGACAGACATAGACGAAAATGATAGAAATGTGATTAATCACCTATTTTTAGTCACTTGCAATAATTCTTTTCAAATTCACGTGAAATTTACAATTTTATTATTATTGTAGATATAGATAGGCTCAATAGTTTGACCACAACCTCACCTGATGTTAAGAGACGATGTGGTCCTGGATGGTAAACACGCTAAGCCTTGATTTATTGGCTTTCAAGTGATGTTGTTGAAACACTTTTTTTTCTTTTGTTTCTATGGTGATGTCCATTAAATCATATTTAGTTCACAATTTCATGAGTTTTTAATGTTTTGAATGAAACCCTGAATGCTGAATATTTTCCTAAAAATGTTTTTGTACTAAAAGTACGCAAAAATTTTTGTAATAAATTATTTCCCAGTGAAACTATCTATTGAATTGGATTCTATTCACGACTTCATGAGTTTTTTTAATTTTTTTAAGCGGAACCCAAAAATATTTTCGAAAAATTGAAACAAATTATTCTCTTATAAAAAAAAACATTTGATTTTATTCAACTTCCTGTATTACAAATTAATTAATATTTTATGTACCTAACTCTCTTTAATAGTTAGCATCTTCAATAACCAGCAACCCTTATTTTTAGCTAGATTTACTTAAGCAACCGTATGCTTCATGCACAGAAAAAAATTACCTTTAATTTGATATATAAATAATGAATCTTTTGTTATTTAGTCTTTACATATATTGCTGTGAATTGGATGATGTTTTACTTTAAAAACAATTGATTGTTTTTTTGGATCTGGATCCCGTACTATATCTACTACTCAAATATCTGGGTATAACTCTGGATGAACGTATGACATGGTCACCACACATCAATCTTCTTACCTCCAAAGTGAGGAAATTGATATGGGTTTTTAGAAAACTTCGGCGTGTAACAAATCCTGATTTATTAAAACTAATTTATGTTGCCATATGTCAGTCTATAATTACTAATTGTATTTCTGATTGGGGAGGGGCTCATAAATCACATTTGTTATCTTTAGAAAGAGATCAGTTTTAAAGGTAATGTATTTTAAACCATTTCGCTACCCAACTCATGAACTTTATTCTTGTGCCAAAGTCCTCAGTGTACGCCAAATTTTTATAACAAATTCAATTATTATCCAACACTCCAGGGTCGTGTTTGATCCGGAACTAATTACATAAAGATTACGAAGAAATGATTTAGTTTTCAAAATCCAAAAGTTCCGAACAAATTTCATAAATCAGCAATCTCTTTTTCTAGCACCACATTTATATAATAGAATAAATAAAGAGTTATATATATACTCACTCAACTCGCATATCTTGAAATTAAAACTTAAAAACTGGTTATCTGGTCTTAACTATGAGGATACAGAAGCTTTACTCCACATTATTATATAATATATAGGTATTTCTTTTGGTTCTAAATTTAAACGATAAGGTAAAGTTTTTTGTAATTTTGGAATGAAATTCGGATTTCTTACATTCAAATAAAGTAAGCTGTTTTAGTCGTATCATCTAATTTATTTTACAATAGCTTAAACACATACATACAAATCCAATCACACAACCGATTACACCCGCGCTGACTCGCACCTCACACTTACACAACACGAGTATATCTTTTATTATAAAGCTGTAATGTTATAAAGAAAGGCACTGGATCCCGGGGCACAAAATATTTTTTTTTTTCCGGGTCCATTGCACCCTCTGAATTGTATTTGCATTTCATGAATAAAGATTTACTATTATTATTATTAAAGATGTAAAGTTTGTGAATTTGGGTGTTCGGGGTAATACTGATCCAATTTTGAAAAAAAAAATCACTGTTAGAAAGGTATGTTTAGGCTACTGTTAATATCGTAAATATATATTTTTAATAACTAATCAGAATAAATGTTTTTGAAGTCGGCAAAAATTCTATAACATGGCGGTCGCTGCCTGAATGGTTTAATTTATGCTCCTGCGTTCCTACCCGTGTGTTTGGGCCTTGGTCACACTCGCCCAGTCTGTCCTTCGGGGGGGAGAGCGGAGGAGGCAAATGTTTTAGGTGTGAAGAGCAGAGCTAATAAGGCCGTTGGTTGTAGGGATGAGGCAGGAGATGACAGTCATCAACACATGGATTTGCCAAACCAAGGGGGGAAGGGAAGGGGGCCTAGACCTTCCATTGCACTGGAATGTGGCCTGACCTGATCCGCGGGTCGGACGGGATGGATAGAATATATATATGAATATGTTGGTAATAAGATAGATTGCATCTAAAGGTAACATGTAGGCTGTTTATAAGAATCTGAATTCGCGCGAGGGAAGTTGCGGGCACAGCTAGTATACTAATAAATAAAATTGATGTGTATATTAGTACTTTCAAATTATTATTTTTTACTAAACAGATATTTATAAATTTTAATTAGTTAAATAGATTGAGTCAAAAAATAAACAAATGTTTACAGTTAATTACACAATTTTTTGTGAAGATTTAACAACAGAATGTTTAACCAATTCATTGCAACTGGTGATACCTTATTTTGTTAGAGGAACGCCTGAACTTGGCGTCGACTCTCTTGACCCTTATAAAATAGACAACAAATTAGAATTTCTTTTACCAGGAGATATTACAGTAGAATTTACCGAAGGCATCGCAAGCGGATTGAAATCTTGTTTGGTAGATTTTGCCAGGTACGTATCAACAATGATTTGATAGCTGTTGATGTATGAATTTACAAAAAAAAATACATTTTTATAAAATACATTTCTGCCACACTCCGGATCGAACTATAGCTAAGAACTATTCGACTTTTAAGTGTACAAAAGAATTCCAGGATCAGTTAAGCCGCTTGAGAATATTCGGAGGAAGATGAGCGTCCTAGGAGGAATGTAAAAAGAGAAAAAAAAATATCATATACAGTTCAAAAAAATAATATCATCTGAAACCATTAGCGATATCCTAATGTTTTTTTGTAAATTATTTATTTATTATCTTATTGTTAACTCACTTTCAATTGACAATTTAAAATGAAAACGACTTTTTCGTCAAATAATAAAATGTTTTATCAATAATCACATGTATCAAACATTTAAGTTTATTATTTAGAATTAAAATTTCATTGCTCGCTGTTTAAATGATAAAAATGTGTAGTTTAAGCGATATACGTTTATTTATGTGTATATAATCTAAAAATATGGTATATAAATGGTACGTTCTGGTGTGGTAGAGAATGTAGTGACAAATATAGAGAAAGAGATGCTTAATTGGTTTGGACGAATTTACACGTTGACTATGACAGAGCATGCTGGTAAAGGTTGTCCTAGGCGAACGTATCTCGACCAGGTCGAGGACGTTCCGGAGAAAGGCTAGATCAAACGTACCCGTAACCGAAGAGCATATATGAAGGTGCTTATGAAAGTAGAGGAAGTGAAAGATGTGTTTATGTCAGGATCGTAGCAAGTGACAGGATGTAATCTCTGCCTACCCTTATGGGAGAGAGGCGTGACGTGTATGTATAAGTGGTACTTATATAATCTGGTCTACTTTTGTTACGTTAAATAGTAGATATGAGTATATAACAAAATAAAACTGAACTATAGAAAAATAAAAGTTCGTATTTTCATTATATGCATTTAAGGGGCCACCCATTAATTGCGTAAGGGTCCCCAGAAGGAGAATGATGAAAATCTATACATACCCTTATCTTGGCGGGGGGAGGTTGGGGGAGGGGCGGTTTAACCTATTCTTACGTAATATTCTACAAGCCGAAATTTATTATTAAAAATCTATTTCTATTTCGGATACTATATGATTTTCTTCATTCCATAATATGCACTTCGATTTACATCTTATTTTACTAATTTTTTTTAAATGTTCATTTCATAAATATCAAAATCAAAAACATCTTTATTCAATTTAGGCCCTAAGAAGGCGCTTATGAACGTCTAAACACTACCACCGGTTCGGAAAACAACCGAGTCGAGAAGAGCGCGGGCAAGAAACTCGATCTGGTTCTTTTTTTTAATAAATATAATGCATATAATTTTTTTTTTCATATAAAAAACTATACAAATCATAGTCTTAATAATGTTAGCGGAAGCACATAGATGTGTGTTAATTCCAGACATCATCCATTTTAAATGTCATTAATTATATTAAAACGAGATTGAATCTTACGTAACAGGAGGAAGGGGAGGTCCGAGAAAACTTATGTATCCTTACATGGGTGTAGGGGAGGTCTAAAATCTTCCAAATTATCCATACGTAATTAATGAATGGACCCTTAAACGCATATAATGGAAAACACAACACCTGTCTGTCTGTCCATAAATTGGTTTTAAAGCAGAATCACTAAAGCTATTTATATAATTAGATTTTTATGAAGATAAAATTACCTCCAGCAAATTATATGTCTATATTTTAATTAAACCAATGAAGATTTAAAAAAATTCTTTAATGCGGTGAATTATAGAACTATTATACGCGAGTGGAGCCGCGGAAACAGCTTTTTGTTAATAACATACATAACATAAGCTCACGCCTGTTATCCCTGTAGGGTTAGGCAGAGGTGAAATAGCAAACTACACCACCCACATTTCGCCAAGCTTTGTTCCGTCCCAGATGTGACAGAGGGCGAGCCTGTCGCCATATCGGGCACAAATTCCAAACTCCGGGATGATATTGAGTAGAAAAACCCAATACCGCTTGACCCGACCCGAGGATCGAACCCGAGACCTAAGAACAGCAGTCGCATCGTAATACAACTGCGCCACAAAGGCAGTTAATAAGAAGTACCAGAAATCAAATTTATTAGGTATTATAGTTGTATCAAAAACCTTGTTAAAGGATCTTCGAAATGCTTTTTTTTTCTAGATTATGGGAAAATACCCTAGAAGCACAATTCCATTGCAATTTGACAGTGACGGGAAAATATAAAACAACAGGTCGTCTGCTTATGTTTCCTGTTGATGGAAATGGCGATTGTACAATTAAATGCGGTAAGATTGTCTAATTAGTATTCAAGTAACTTTATTGATAAAAACGAATTCAGGATAATTTAACGTCATTGAAAATAAAATAAGAAAATCACATATGTATCATGCATGTAGGGCATATTCTAATAATGCCCGTCTGGGTAGCTATCACCCTCAGGTTTGAAAACCAGTCGCCAAATACCAATAGGAGTGTTCCGGCAGTGTCACTTGCGAACCGGTACCTCTAGGCTTAGTGTCTTTACCATCCTGGACCACATCGTCACTTAATATCAGGTGAGATTGTGGTCAAATCATTGAGCCTGTAACGTGTAAAAAAAAATCGTCACGTTGTGTTTACCTCTCAATATGGCAGTCTTTTAGAAATAGAACATGCGTTAATATTAATAATGAATAAGATAATATTTTTACAGATAATGTAAGAATTCACAGTGTACTTAAGTTAGGTTATAAAGTAAAAGAAGACGGGCAAAGGTATCTAGAAATCATTGAAGTTAAAACAGATCATAGTTTTGATGGTAGAGTTAGTTACATACTTACAAACCTCGTGAAAGAATACCCAGTAATAAGTAAGTGAAATATTTGTTAATTTTTATAAAACAAGGATTTTTTTTTTATTTTTACTAAAATGAAATAATACACGTTTGCAGGCAACATGGTTCTAGCATTTTTAAATAACAATTGGCAGATGATAGCTGAAAACTTTGGAGGGCCTTTTATTGAATGTGGCGGTTTAGCAGTTATAAAAAATATTAAAAAGATATTAGAAATGGTGCCCTTGGATCAAATAGCTCCTGCATCTTTAAACTTGATGTAATTGATTTGAATAACAATTGTGTTTGTGAAATATGTATAAATTTAAGTTCCCCTTAAGAGGATATCCTAGTGGCATTTATTCCATACAAACATAGTCCCCTGCTTCTTCCCTGGATAATAGCATTATGGTAAATATTGTTATACGAAATAATATATATCTACCACCGCCATGCTCATACGTTTTGATTTTGTCCGTAAAGTATTATTGTAAGTAAGTTATTGTAGAAACCAAAAGCCTTTAAAATGAAAAAAACATGCTCGAATTTTACCGTCATTTTCAGACGTTCGTCAAACAAATTTGATGGATAAAAATTTAAAAAGCCTTTATTATTCTAAAATTGAAAGAAAATTAAAAATCGGTTCAGTTTTGGAGGAGAAAACAGGGAACTACGAAGTGATGTTTTCGTCTATTTTGCATAGGTAAAATCAGCCCGAGCTGCAGTTGTCCGTATCGTATTTTATAATTTGCAACGCAATAGCAATAGATTTCTGAAATACCTACTTTTCCCACTGCATGTCCTCTTAAGTAATAATAAATATAATATGTATGATGGCGTTCACTAATGTTTGGATCAAATAAATACGACAAATAAATGTAGCTAATAAATTTCATCATAAGTGTACTTTCACATAAACATCGTATTTACAAAAACGTTCGGATATCCTCTGGTATAACTTGAATAAATTTGTGAACCCAATTTGTAATCTTCTGTGAATTATGGTCCATTATTATAAGACTAAAACCTTAACATCCTCCAAAACCAAACCAAGATGTTTCCACAGAAGCTCGGCCGTCAAGATTATATTCTTCTTTGAGATTGTAAATATGATTATACAGTTATTTACAGTGAAACTATAGAGGTTTATAACTATATTGATCGTTTATAAAATTCGCTTAAAAGTTGCTTGCAATGTTAAGTTTGCGTATGTCAGAAATAAAAGGGTTTACATACTAAAAGGAACGCCGCCTCATTAAGCGTTAGTCAGACAAGCCTACGTTACCACAAGAAGACACCTTCCTTCTTACCCCAATCAATTTCCATCCACGCAAACGAAAGACGTCCACTGCTGGGTATAGGTCTTCCCCAAAGACCTCCACAACGACCAGTCTTGCGCCACCCGCATCCAGGGGATTTCCGCTACCTTTACCAGGATGTCGGTCCACCTTGTGGGAGGGGGAGGGTTGATGCTACCCACGAGTTGGCATAGCTCATTAGATTTTCGTTTTGTCCATTTTCATTTTAAGGCCAACTACCTCTTCCGCTCTATGACAATATATTAAAATAGCATGACAAAAGATTCATATTATTATGTCAATAAAAATCTATTATGATTATAAAATAATAAATGTTGATTATATTATTTGCTAATTTCGCCTAAAATGATTTTCAACTATCAAATCTTTTGGGAGCTGTCAAATATATATGAGTCTATACTACTAATAAAATTGTAGTGTCTGTTTGTAATATGTATCAAAATAACAACTTTTTACTAAATACATATGAATGTGTATACCATACCTATAACAAAACCACAATTTTTAAAAGTATTGTCTGTCTCTCTGACATTTTTCACAGATAGCTGAAGTTAGAGTTAATTAGTTATTTAATGCCTGTTATATATGCAATAAACTTGAAAATTGGATATTTACAGTTATGTTGTTTTCATATATTAAAATATATGCCATATAAATATATGTAAAAAGTACTTTCATAAAATAATAAACCTTTTCTAGTGTTCATTTGTCCCTAAAGGCCTATGCCCAGTAGACAGTTCCGTCAACGAACAGAATCGTAGCGTACCATGACCGTGCCGCGCGTATGTCATACGCAACGTTGCCGGTCAAGTGCGTGCAGGTGGCCGACCGCCAGGTTGTCGCATATACTGTGTATTTCTATCTGACGCAAGATAATAGAAATATTTATTTTTATTTTAAATGCACACGTGTTTATTAATATCTATGTCGTAAAACTGTTAGTGTATTCATAAATACGAATTGCTGTATACTTTTCAACACCCGATATTTATGGATTTTCTGAAAAAAATAATGGTTTGTAAGAAAATTTTGAAAATAATGAAACAACCTGGCATGTTTATTAAATTATCGTTTATTTTAAATGAGAAAGCGTCCGCGCAACACTACGTATACGTATCCGAAAATAACATATCACGTTACTGATATATTCCGAACCGGCATAGTTATGCGTAGCAAACGAGCATGTAACCCGCTATATACGGGTATAATACAGGCATAGAACGCGGTCGATCCGTTGCAGTGGGCATGGTAGCACGTGTCGTATTGTTTTACATGCCTCATACGTTCATAGCACGGTTATATTAGTTACGGTGATACGGTCTAGTGGGGCAAAGACAATAAGAGTAGATAATAAAATTAACACATATTAATATAATATAATAATAGGTATAAGATACCTATAATAAAAATGAGAGAATATATAATAAATAAATATTAATTAATTGGTAATATTAAAAAAATATCTAATGATAATTCGTTTGCTATTGAAACTTATCTATAGAGAAACTAGGACTCCTTGATCTGTATGTATTATTGTACAATTTACAGAAGGTAACGCAAAACGTTTAAAAACGTACTTAATAAATTTCGTAAAAATATAAATTGTAGGTTCCAAACTAATCATTCATATAGTCTAATTAATACGTAAAGACGAGAACATTATTTTATTCTATTTAACCATTTAAAAAATCCTCAACAACCTAAATTACCAAAGATTTCATTATATTTTCATAGAGAAAATCAACGTATTATATAATCGATAAAAGCGGGAAAATAATGTATTAGTGAAATTGGATCAAAATATATTTAAAAAAAAAACCTTATATAAAGGGCAATACTTTAGAATCTTAAACCCATTATAGATTGATGGTAATTTTTTAGTAACACTTATACCATACATAATATATAATAGTTTTTGCTTATACCTTGTACCTATTTAATTTAATTCGCAGGGTTTCTTTGATAAAATTTTAATAGGAATGATGAATGTAGGGTAAATGGGTGGCATAGTTGTAGGGGACTTTCTAATGATGCCCGCCTGGGTAGCTACCGCCCTCAAGTGTGAAAAACTTGTCGCCAAATATAAATAGTTGTGTTCCGGCAGCATCACTTCAGAACCAGTACCTCTAGGCTTAGTGTGTTTACCATCCTGGACCACATCGTCACTTAACATCAGGTGAGATTCTGGTCAAAGCACTTAGCCTATACCGTGTAAAAAAATTCATTCGTAGACATAAACATACATTTTACACGCTAGTGTAAGTGTAATGTAAATACGCTAGTCAAGTTTAATTTTAAACAAGATTGTAATTTCATTTTTATTCTATACATTACATAAGAATACTCTGTGTTATAAAATAAGTTTATAAAGTGAAAAATGAACAAAAATGACCTAGAAACAATTGAGGTTAAAACAGTTAAATAGTAAAAAATTTCAAGTAACAAATTTGTTTTTATTTTAAATACAGAGGTTCGATATAAATTCAACTACAACGTAACTTAATAATAGTTACATTAATAAAAAACAAATACTTGAACATTATTATTAATAATAATAATACTTGTTTTTTTTTTTACCTAGCTAATGCTGTTGACCGGAAGGGCCTTTACAGCTTCACCGAACTTTGTGGTGGAGTGCTGAAGGCACTCAGCCGCATTAAGGTGACTAGCACAAGGGCTACCAAAGTGGTACGAACCTCGGCTTGGCCGTCACCTGAGTATTCAAACTCTCTCGCGAGTTATGTCCTAGCTGTTTCCTACATTTTTTTTTATTTAATATATTTAAAAAAAAAGGTTCCTTACAGGACCCATGTACCTGCGTGTTACGTGCAGGAGTGTGTGTGCAGTGTTGTCCGTGTAATGCTCAATGCATGGGCAGTGTCACTGTATCGGGCTGGCGGCGACGTCAAGAGCCTCTCCAGATCTTTTAAATTATATTTATAAATTGCACATTAATTTAAATCATCTCTAAATTGTACGTAACAAGTATGGTTTAGACAACAGGATGTATAGTTCATTTTATTATATAAAATTTAAATAAAATGCGACAACTGAATAATGACAATTAAATAAGTTGTAGATACGCTAATAAATTTCAACATTAGTGTTAGGTCCACAGGAAACATATCATATACACAAAAACTTAATGGCCATACTTCAATTAATTCCATGAATGACTTAGCCTGAATTCTCATAGTCTTCGGCAAATCGTAGTCCATTATTATTTTGTTTACTAGAATCTTACTATCATTGCGAATTAAAATAAGTCTTTCACATAAAAATGACATAATTGCCACAATTAGTGTTAGAGTCGTACACCAGATCAACAATATGAATAGAGTACCAAAATTGTATTGCGAAGTTCGATAATAATATAATGAGGTCCAAATTGATATGACAATGTAGATAAAGGTTGATGACAGTATCATAAAAACATGAAAGTTGAAAAGTTTATTAACTAATCCACAAATCCGTCCAATCGTATCGTACATTGTTGTCAGGTCTCTTATTTTCATATTGTTCGTGGAAGCTCGTCCAATCCAATTGTATCTATCTTCAGGATCATTTACAGTGAAAACATAAAGTTTGCAGCCATTTTTTGTCTTCTATAAAGTTCGATAAGAAGTTGTTAATATTTTTAAGTCTATGCATTACCATAATAATCAGTTTGCAACAACTGAATATTTCTAATTTTTGTGTAACAAAAATTGGTATTAGCATTATTCTTTGCCATATTATTCCATCATTTGTCGTTATGTCTAATATCCAACAAGTGACATAAAAACAAACCGACGAAATTAAATACTTTTTCGTTTCAGATCGTGAATCTTCATAATATTTCTTTTTAATCATCAGCGTCCAGTCCAATTCAGCAAATGTTTTGAACGTTTCTATGCAAGTCGAACTTAGTAGAAAAGGAGATATAACAGTACAGAAAGCGTATTGGGCTAGAGTTATTGCCGTTAGTACTTTGTCTAACAGTTCAACGTAATATACTGTATTATTTTGAGGTGTTTCACTATATATAATAAATAAAAATATACACATTACCATCATTGAAGCACTAAAAAATTTCATTTTCTTATTCGGTGGCACCAAATCGCCATCTTTAGTAGTAAATTTGATTATACCAAATACACATTGAAGTGTAAGTATCGGTTTTAATGTAAAAATTACTTCCTTGATTTCATTTCTAATGATTTTATTTTTACTACTCTCTATAATTTTATTATCTTTCTTATGTCCACGCATTTTTTTCAATGTATCGCCAAGACGACTGAAACACTGAAGCACCAACACAAGGTTTATATCGTAATGTTGTCAACGAAAAATTCAATTCCATTAAATATTTTGATTAATTACTATTTTTCAGTATTGTTGTATTAGAGCTAGGTTAAAATCAATTATATTTATTGAATACAATCTATCACTCGAATCTATAAACGTATCGTCAAGTCTTTTTGACATATTAAAATAGTTTAGGGTAACTTACATATATAGAATGTAACATTTTTTGTAGTGAATCTTCTTTACGCGTGACTTGAGTAAAATTTCAAGGCCGCGTCACACGATAATATTAAATATGTGCGTCAGATATTAGTGTCACAATTTTGAATAATATAAGACGGACAAAGTAAGGCATACTTTTTTGACTACAGTTTTCTCCTCTTTAAGACATAATCGTTAAAGAAGAAACATGCGGATAAGTGTATTCTAGTAAGTAGGTATATTAATTATATAGACTTGCCATATATACATTCCTAGCTATAGTTAATAATGTTAATACCAATATTTTAATTTAGTTTAGGGCCCCAGCAAGTATGACAGCGGGTGTTGATCTGTTGTATCGTGCATTTAGTATTATAATATGCTACTACAGTGAAACCTGTATAACTGGGAACTGAAAGGATTTATATTGTTTTAAACAAGCCGGTTAAGATAACAAATGTCTTATTTATAAAGGGCCCCACTATGCTTCCTCGAAAATTCTCTAGCTTGGTTAGCTGGTTAGGTCCAATAGGAAACGAACGTGTCAAAACTTGTCTAAACCTGAATGTTTTTTTTTCTTATACAGGCTATTGAGGTACACAAAAAACTCAAATATCTGTTTAAAAGCTTTGAAAATTCCCAGTAGCAGATATATTACAATGTAAAAGTGTTGGGAGCTCATTGTAATTATCAATAACAGATGACCACTTATTCAAGTCTTACTATATATTGATTTATTTTCGTTCTTTGTATTTCTTTTAACTCCTAAAAAAATAATAAGAGAGATTTAATGTTAAGTTAGAGCTGTCACTTCCATCACGTGTAATTATTCTTTCTAACCTTAACAACATACACTAACTACACTGCAGCAAATGACGTACAGTCCAAGAACAGCTTTGACTATCGAAAGATGAAGATTTCTTAAAATTCACCATCGCCATGTCATTCCACAAACCTACAACGGTGTAAGCCGTAAGGCAATAGTTTTATTTCACTGATATTTAAAGATATCTTCTATAGAACCTTCTAAAGTTTAGGTATATCATTAAAATGATAGAGATCAGTCGTTGTAGGCGCATGTCGCAAAACTATAGGATCGGCTTCGATATTCTTTTTTAGTTTTATTTCTTAGACACTTGGATTTTAAAAAAAAAAAAACAAATATAAGTTATATTTCTATTTATTCTTTTCGCACGTTATAAACAATGAATTATATTTCAGTAAGTATTTTATATATATCGATTAAAATATCAAAAGAAGCTTTGATAAAAACCATAAAAAATTATATAGTTTTGTAATAAAATACTCAAGAAACTCAAAACCATTGCAGATAGATAGTCATTTATTTTCAAGGAACATTTATCAAGACGACGTTTTACTGTAGGACGATATTCTATTAGTAATGGAGTTTGAGGAGATTTTTGGGCAAACATGGAAGAGAAATAATGAAAAATTGTATAAATAAAATTACATACAATGATAATTGTACATTTTATTATTTTTGCAGTAACAACACACTCGTGAATCTTCATCTCAAATAAAATTAACAACAAAATTTTCACATATTATAATAAAACTAAATTTTAAAGTAGAAGATAATGGATCTAGTATTAAATGAAGCTAAAACGGATTACTTGTCTGTTTTACTAACATCATGAAAGTGAAATCCAGAAATAATTAAGTAAATGTATTGTTAATTATTTTACGGCATAAAGAACTGAACGGTTTTATTTTAAATATTTCAATGTTTGATGTTAATGCTGAAATTTCAATAAATACATAACTAGCAACCATAGAGATAAGTGTAGCCATAATTACTAACATATTCTTTTTGTTAAGCGATGTGCTTTAATTTATATTCTTTCGAATTGTACTGTAGCAAATGATATAGTAAGTGTAGATTAATATAATAGAGCGTATAATTGACATTATTAGATAACATTTAAATGAAATGCGACAACTGAATAATGACAATTAAATAAGTTGTAGCTACGCTAATAAATTTCAACATTAGGGTTATGTCTACAGGAAACATATCATATACACAAAAACTTAATGGCCATACATCAATTAGTTCCATGAATGACTTAGCCTGGATTCTCGTAGTCTTCGGTAGATTGTAGTTCATTATTATTTTATTTACTAGAACTTTAGTATCAGTGCGAACCAAAAGAAGTCTTTCACATGCAAAAGACATGATTGCAACAGTCAGTATTGCAGTGGTACACCAAATAATAATTGTCATTAGGGAACCAAAATTGTATTGTGCAGTTCGATAATAATATAATGATGTCCAAATTGCTACGTTGATATAGACAAAGGTGGATAATAGAGTCATAAGGATTTGAAAATTGTAAAGTTTATTAATAGATGCGCAAATCGCTCCGATCGTATCGTACATTATCGCCAAGTCTCTTATTTTCACATTATGCGTAGAAGCTCGGCCGATCCAGTTGTATTTTTCTTCAGTATTAATTATAGCCTTATTTACTGTGAAAACATATTGTTTATGTCCATTATTATCTTTTATGAAGTTTGATAAGAAATTGTTAACAATTTTGAGCCTGCACGTAACCATAACAATCATCATACAGATGGTTAATATTTCCAACTTTTGGGTGAAAAATATTGGCATAAGGATTATTTTAAGCCAGATTATTTCATCATCTGTTGCTACGTCTAATATCCAACATATCGTGTACAAACTAGTCGTCAAGAACAAAATCTTTAACGTTTCACTTCGAGAAGCCTCATAATATTTGTGTTTAATCACCATCATCAAATCCAACTCAGCAAATGTTTTGAAGGTTTTTATCCAAGTCGAACTCAGTAGAAATGGAAATGTGACAGCACCGAATGCGTACTGAACTAGAACCACTGCTGGTGGAATTAAGCCAATCAGGTTAACGTAATGTCCTGTATGGAATCGCGCGGTATTTCATTAAACATAATGAATAAATATATAAACAATACCATTAGTATAGCACCACAAAATTTCATTTTCTTATTCGGCGGCGCCAAGTCACCATGTTTAGTTGTAAATTTAAAAACACCAAATAAACTTTGAAATATAAATATAGGTTTTAATGTATAAATTACTTCGTTTATTTTATTTCTTATTATTATTTTTTTGGTTGTCTGTACAGTTTTATTAGCTTTATTGTTTCCCGACATTATTTTTAATGTATCGGCAAGACCACTGAAACACTCCGGAAGGTTGAAACTCAATTTCATAACATACTCTAATTAATTACTACTTTTCAATATTGTTATATTAGAATTAATGTATAATCAATCATATTTATTAATAAAATATATTACTCGAATCTATAAACGTATCATCAAGCTTTAAAATAGTTTGGGGTAACAACACTTGTATAGGATCTTACATGTTTTTATTAAATATTAGCTGTGCCCGCGACTTCGCTCGCGTGGAATTGAGATAATTATATTCTAATAGACAGCCTATATTCTCCCTCTATATGCAATCTATCTTATTATCAATATATTCATATATATACCCTATCCGTCCCGTGCCGTCCCGTCCAGGACCCAGCTCGCGGAGAAGGTAACTCCGGACAGACCAGGCCACCTACCTAACAGCATTCCCAATGCAATGGAAGATCTAGGCCTCCACCTCTTCTCCACTTGGGATGACTCTCCGCCAGAGTCCAGACCCCACCGAAACTATGCACCCAGACATTCTTGCCCTAATAGGCCTAAATGGCGGCCCGCACAGCATACCACCCATGTGGTAGTACCTCCCGCCTCAGCCCTACAATCAACGGCCCTATAGCCCTGCTCCCCATTTCTAAAACATTAGCCTACCTGTTTTACCCCCAAAGGACAGACTGGGTGAGTGTAAATCAGGCCCAAACACCCGAAACACCGGAAGGGGCATAGATCAAACCGTTCAGGCAACGCACGTCATATAATAAATTTTTGCCGACTTCAAATACATTTATTATAATTAATTATCTATCTTTACTAATAAATAAAATTGAAGGGTCTATTTGTAATGTCAAAATATTTTTTTTTTACTAAATAAATATGAATGTGTCGTATTTTTATCGTAATTTTATCTTAAAGATTTTATCGTAATTTTTAAATATTTTGCCTGTCTATATGTTTGTAACGGGTAATCTCCGGAACGGCCGAACAGATTTTGACAGGACTTTCTTTGGTATATAGCTGAAGTTACTCCGCGTAACTTAGGGTACTTTTAATTTTCAAAATATATTATGGTTAAAAAATTAATAGTAAAAAGAATTAAATCTTATAAAAAATTTGAATAAAATCCGATTAATTCCACAGTTTTACTAGCAGATATTTTGTTTATGAGAAATACCTTTGCTTAATGTTAGTAGCAAAATTTATTTTGGAAAATAGTTAGGGTTCCGTATAAAAAAATTAAAAACTATATTATGCAGTGAAAATATATATGAATCGAGGGCGTAGTCGCGGGTACAAAGCTAGTATAAAATATACATACATGATAACAGCGTCATCTGTGAAAGTTATCTGACACCTGAATAATTTCAATTTAATGTTTTATTATTTCATGTGTGCTATCTGATACTAGATGGCGTAAACATTCAATTTACTTTAGGTACCTATACTATTAAAGGGTCTTCGCCAAATAATACTGTAATGAACAGACGGAAAAAAATCCGCAATTGAGCATACCTTGCTTTAAGTAAAACTTGGATTCGTTTGTAAATTATATACGTCTACAAACATCATCAATTGAAACAAATAAGACTGACTAGCGCTGTTCAACGACTTGTGCGAAAAGGCACAAGTGTGCTTCTTGTCTTGGAGCTTTTCCACTACGTCTTTTAATATATTGACCAGTCTGGCGATAACGACGGGCATTACGAAAAAAAAAAAACAGTTTGTAAGCTTGGAAAGTTTAGATTACTTATCTAAATGTGTAACCACTTGGTACTAGTACCTAAAGTTACAGCTCTCGGACTTGAGCTACACTTACATCTGGTATTTTCACTTTTTAAGTAAATTGTATTTAATAAAGCCTAAAGCAAAAGTTCCGCAAGCATTTTTTAGATGAAAAACAAATGAAATTAAAAAATATAGAAATAGGTATTTTTTTAACATTAACTTGATACGAATGATATGTATATAAATAGAATCTTCAAAAATAATAATAGGTGTTCCTTTTTTAGAACTCTTCAAAATCTCTATGATTATTACATCCAAGCGAAGTCAGTACTCACTTAGTTTACTTCAGTAATAATTATTATCTATGGATACTAAACAAGACAGTTGATTGATACAGAGAGAATAAAAATATCTTGAACTTTTTTATCTTCACCTATTTACATGTAGATATTGTACTGCAATATAATATACCTATAAAAATGTTCATAAAATGTGTAAAGAATAGTTTTTAGATTAAGTATCTAAAGGAGGTAACAGTACACGACGGGCAAATTGAAGAATGAATGTAATTCGAAATTTATTACTACACAGAGGTCCCAGTTAAGCAGTGCAGACAGACCTGCGCCTCCTGTATCGACCGCGTACACTTTAGGTTCGTCTTTATCGACTTATCGATAATTAGTTTAATCGAAAACAGAACTGTATAATATAGTATTAGTACTTAATTAAGGCGGTTTATAACTGATAACGTGCTATTAAGTTTAAAATCTACACGGTAAATTTGAATCTCTTCAATAAGTGTTTCATTTTGCGGAGATAAAAAATTTGCATTGGTATTATTTATTTTCTATGAAAAATGCGAAATCTTGAAAAACGAGGAAACGATTGACCGTTATTTAAGAGATACTCTAAGAGATATTCTAATCTAAATAAAATTATGCATCTGTTAAAATGTCATATTATCAAAGCTTATCAATTTGAAGAAGTATGCCACTATTATATTGATACATCTTAACTATATTTTACCTATACCCTACCTACTTACTGATCAATAGTTAATTTCTTTAATTTTTTCCCCCAAATAATAAGAGTAACAAATAATCTAACATAACATGTTTCCGTGGTATTTTCCTTACAAAATTTTGGTTTTATATAAATTCAAAAAATACAAATCTACAAAACGATATCAATTGTAAAAGTAAGAAATTTGTCGATGATATTGCATTTTACGCAACCCTACTACACTGGGGGACCTAATGTTGGGATTTTGAAGCGAGCGTCGTGCGGTAGTGGTCGGGCGAGTGACGCGCAGGCGGTGGCTCTACGCGGCCGACCGCCGCTTTAGGCCGCATAGGCCGGTAATCTATCGGCTCTTGGGCCTCGAATACTACCCTTTAACATCATGGGTCAAATATCCGGAGCCGAGTGTAAGATTAAAGATGACGACGAACCTCACATACGCGTTAACCCGACCGAGCGTTCTCTGGTAAGTTATCTAACATAGAAACGCTTGGTGTGCATTGTTTATTAATGAAAACATTCCAAGTAGGTATCTAATTACCTTTGAATGTCATGATTCAACATTTTACATGATAAAAACTCAATAATTGAACAAGTAAATGGTAAGAGAAGTAAGTAGAACTTGTTGACTATGTCACAATAATAAAGGATCATTTTACACTCAAAAAAGTTTAAAAATCTCAAGTTTCAGTACCGAATTCATTATGTCGATTATAAAAAAGCAATCTTTTTTCCGTATATGGTATTACGTTTAAATAATGTAACCCACTGTTTTATTTGATAATGTCTCTATGTTATCTTTATTGTGTCAATGTAGTAATTTACAATTTCTGGGTTCATAAAAATTAGTTGTTTATAAGACCTATCACAATATTTGTTACAGATTTATTAAGTTAAATACCTAAGTACACCTTAATATTTACGTCTTCTAACCAATACTTAAATGCGTATAAACTATAAAACAGCATACTGCTAATATAATGTTTTATCATTATTATAGAACATTTAATTACATTCAATTATTCATTCCATAAGACGTCCACAGCTAGGCATAGATCTCCTCCAATAAGAGGGTTGCCATAATCACCATGCTTGGCAGACGGGTTGGTGATCACAGTCAGGTGTTTTTGGTACTCAGAGGATGCTACTGTCCATCCCTTGGTTTATATCCCTTAGTCGCCTTTTACGACACACACGGGAAGATATGAGGTGGTACTATTCTTAGCCACAATTTCGTGTAGTTAAGTGATAACGTTATCTAAAATTACGACATATTAATTTAGAGGATCCGACTCTCAATTGACACTCTTTGAACATTTGTGTTAATGGCGTTTCATGGTAGAATTTTACAGGCATTATGCCCTGATAGTGGTAGATTGCTAGTTTCGGAAGAATGCGAAAGCGTAATCAGTCCCTGCTGTCAGAAGCTCCCGTGGGTTTTATTTACACACGTAACGAGTTCACACGTAGAATAAATAGGAGCTAGCCAGGCGCTCATTAAAATGTCCTAACATTACGCTATAAATTCATCATGACATTTTACTCCACTGATAGCTCTTGATAGGGTTCTAATATTAACATTAAGCAATAGTAGAATCGAGCAATAGTAACCAAAGGTCTTATCACCACCCGGCCCCAATGATTACGTAAGCATTAGCATAAATTTGAAGAAAAAAACAAGGGAAAATTATTTAATGAAAATTAATTACGTCAACTTTTAGGCCCCCATCCTTAATGTCATCAAAAATAAGCAGATTTTGAAAGCTTTCACCTTAATATTAATTTATTAAAGCTATATCTGCTTAGTGGTAATACGCTACAGTTTAAAGATAAATTAGTATGGATGGTAGTATGGAATCGAAGTCTCGAGCACTCCGATTGGGGCGTAACGACCGTGGCATCCATATGGTCTAGACTCTAGTCAAAATCGGTTCAGCCGCTTCGTAGATTTGCCGGAACAAACAAAACACACAATTATATATAAAATAGTGTTTTTGCTTATAAGTACAGGCATATGTATTTAGTAAAACACTGTTATTTTGATTTTATATACAGAAACTTCAATTTTATTTTTTGTATAGATTTTTATTGATTTTGAAATAAAAAATTGGATGTCACGCGACGCCTTTTACGTTTTCTGTCACGGCAAACAGTGGTAGTAGTCCATTTAACTACTCAAGAACGTCAACAGAATTTCACATCACAAACATTAATATTTAAATAACAGCATACATTTCGCTTTGTAAAATAGTACCTATGCTTTAAAATCGAAGAAATTTAGTACTTCTTACTACAATTAGTAGGATAAACGGAAATAATGTATGAAAAATTAATCATAACAAAGAACTGCATGAGTAGCATACATTATAAGAATTTTACGTTTACATTAGAGGATCGCACGCTCTTAGTGTTAGTTACCGTGTGTTTTATTTACTCATATTATGCTGGTGTGTTGACTCTAATTGCTTGTTTTTGTTCGGAATTCGTAGTTTTGACAGTTCTCGTTGTGTCGGCACGAAGAACGGTTCTTGTATTCGCGGACGAAGCCGTAAAACGAAACGTCAGTGAATCACGGTCGGACATATCTAATCTGTCAAATCAAATTGAAAAATATTTCGATTTTGTAAATATTATTATTTGATTAGAGCTAACAGTAATTTATTTATAAATAAAAAAAAAACAATAATTTCAATTATAAAATGATTTTTTTTTGTGAAACTTAGCTCTTATTATGGGGTCGTAAAACCGTAAATTTGTACTGTCAAAATTTTAAACTATTGTTTTTATAAGTGTAATCAGTAGTATATTGACGTTTGATTTGTTTTTCGTGGACACTAGTTATACTATTCCTTGCTGAGAAGTGTTAAGTGTTCTATTTTATATTGTTTTCATTTTTCGATATTTCATAACAATAACATTAGAAGATGTCCAAGGTATCATTGAATAATGTGCCTTCCAACCCTCGTATTGCTCGTTTGAGGACGTATTCCAGGGTAAGTGTTTTTAATTTAAGACAATGTTATTTTAGAATATTCAAGTTATCAAATTTTACCAAGACCATTTTGAGGTTATCTTGATTATTGTTTTGTATATTATAAATAAACTGACAAAAAGCTATTATAATTAGTCGTTTACAGTTTACATTTTAAGTAGGTATATATAAAATATTTTATATACCTAAGTGTACCAATTATTTATTTCAATATTATAATAAAGACATACATCATATTTAGAAAAGTAAAATTCTTACTATCATTCTAATAATCAGATTTTTTTTAAATCCGAAATGTGCATGTTATAGCTTATTATATTGTATATGGTTCATAATTTTGCAATATTATTTCAATTATATAGTAACTACACATAAGATGTACAATCAGCGGGTTTATTATAATTGCACTGTGATGAATGTAATTTGGTAATTCATGTAAAATTTTGGAAAGTGGCAAATAATTTATTATTTGTAGTTTAATTATTTGGTGATGATCTGCATAATTATGTTGCATACTAATAGAAAGTGTATTCATTCAGTATTTCTTTTTCTGCTAGTTATCAACTCTATTTTTAAGAGACTTTATTGTCTTATTATTCTTTTGTAAATTAAATAGTTAGTTTTTCCTTTTTTTTTGTCATATTAACTTAATGTAAAATTGGGGTCAAATTGGGTTTTATGGAAACTAAATAATACTACCATAGCAAATGAAATTATATTAAAACAAAAGCAGATTATAATTTGTAATATAAACATCACCAAACCAATACTTAATGCTTACTTACTTTATAAAAACTAAATTAATCTAGGAAGATTTGTATATCAGCTGTGTTTACATATTCCATAATCCATACTAGCTTTGTGTCAGACAAAGTCCTGCCAAATGACAACATATTTAATATTTGTGTTTTTGTAAGTAATATGTACCATATTGTAATATAAAAATTAAAAGAAATAAAAAATAAGGTATTTATGGAGGTATAATAACTTTATTAAAGTTTCTGTTATTAATGTTGTAGTTTTTAATAAATTAACAAATTAAATAAGGATAGGACGCCAGGTGGATAATCCAGAAGGGATTAAATCTGACCATTGTAAGAAAATACGAAATTTGGACATGGACAGGCAATGTAGATATTAGAACCTTTAATCTTTAGGGGGGTGGAAACAAACCAGTTTTAGATTTTTAAAGGTTTATTGCTCTGGATCTGGGAACTCATTACTCTTATTTTTAACAACACATAAATTTTAAAATTAAAGTAAATAAAGGTTTTAAATATATAATACTTTCAAGTTACACTACACAGGGATAGAAAACACTTAACGTCATCAGACTATTTTAGCCTAAGGTCGAAAATTCACTCTTTAGTATGTGTTAACAACGAGAATAAGGTTAATAAATAATTTGTTACCTTTGTCTTCCATAATTAAAATTAAATAAAAGTTTTCCTATAAATTGATGGAGAGTTAGGTCATCTATAAAAACAATCCTCCACACATCACAGTCTGGATCTTCGACAGTCCACTCGGTAGTCAAATTTAAGGTGATCCGTCAGAACTAATTACATAGCCAAAACGACAACTACTAATCAAAATTCAGACCCAACATAGAAAACACAAAACTGAAAGAAAAATCCAAAGAAAAAGTGAAACCCAGACTAAAAGTAAAACCCAAAGGAAACCGGCAGCAAAATCTGAAACAAATATTCCTAATTAGTAATGGGGCTCGAAATTACAATTATGGGTTTTTCGAAAATAGATACATACCGGCTGGTCAAATAAAGGATGATTTTAAAATGTGCTACCCTTTAAGGCGTCGGTGCATCGACCCACCCTTTTTTCTTTTACATAGGGAAATGCTTTTAGTCACCGTCTACGTCACGTCCCATACGGGGCCAGGGAGGGTGTGTGGGGACTAACACTAGGGAAGGAGACTCTAGCGAAAACTCTATGAGTAACCGTCTTTACCACCACATAAGGGCTGGGGGGCAACACGGGATCGTAACGTTTGACTACCGCGACATACCCCCCGGACGGAAAAACCAGCTCGAAGGCCAAGTCCTTACCCGCAAAAGGACTAGTCCCGGTCAACCAAGACTAAGTCCCACTATGGCTTTCCCAGAGCAATGGAAGGTCAGGGCCCAAAAAAATGTGGTACTCGCCATGGATTCGAACCTCCGACCTTTTAGTCCACCGAGCTAACCACAGTTTCGCATCGACCCTCCTGTAATAAAGTATATCGGATTGTAGGCAGATATTGATCGCACATTTTCGAGAAGAAATGTTGAGGTTAAATTTGACAAAAATATAAAGAAATATGAAACTTACCTAAAATAAAGGGTGCGGGTATAAACTAAACCAGGGTATTTTAAAGATCAGTCTCAGCCATCCAGGCTTTTAATTTTAATTATTAATTTTTATCACTCATTCTGTCGAGCGTCGAGAGAAATGTTCCACATTTTTGATGTCCTCACTAATTCTTCACATCACACATCAGTGTCCAAACACACACCAGTGGAAAACAATTAAACTGTTTAGAAGTTAGTTACTTCTCCATTTATTATTAGACAGAAACCATCATAGAATATTCTAGATTACATCTCATTATATTTTCAATACTAGCTTCGTAATAATATATATATCCTTACTTAGTATGTATAAAATATTATAATAATAATATAAAATATCGTACATATGTAAACAAAGTTAAAGGCTAGTATTTTGAGGTAGATGTTGCACTTTAACCTTGATATGATATATCATACATAATACCTAATTTCCTGTAAGTGTTTAATGACTGTGCATCATAAATGAGGATGTGACAACTGTTCTATCAACTTCAAAACAGGACATCAGTTTATATTTGGTATAATGACAAAGTTTTAGAAAAAAATTGACTTTTTGCTAAATGTGTTTTATTTTCATTCTGCTTTATTGAAGTGTGTTAAAACATGAATAGGTACATATTCGTAAGACACCAAGCTAATTTAAACATTAAAGAACAATATTTTACATTGTTTCGAATTTTCACTTCTGTTGGGAGTCCTCATGCTTATTGCATTATATTTTGTATTGACAATGTTATTTATTTTAAAGAATAAGTAAGTGATTAGGTATATTAAGAATAATTTTATATAGAAAATAATGGAAATTATAAGTCTATTTTACTTATCAAACTAGATATTATGCTGCAGTAAAAATCTGTCTCTAATATTTTGGAATACTGGTATGAGTAGTTACATACTGGTATATATTTGATCTCGTATTCAAGAAATATTACCTACTTTACAGCTAATATATAAAACGATTTTTTTGTGAATTAAAAAAATATTTTCTATATTTACACAGTAAGTTTATATTCTAATGAATTTGAAGAAATTCTTGAAGGATTGATTTGAAAATTAGTAACTTTTACACTTAATTATTTTTGTAATGTAAACAAATTGAAAACAAAACTTCTGTTCTTAACATTGTTCTGCAAAAATGTTACAATTCTAAATATCCATGTCAAATTTCATTATATCTCTCAGGACGGCCAGACGCCGCGATGGTTTTAACCCGTACATAGTTGATATTTCCCCAATTCGCACGAAGCATTTTGCAGCTTCTTTCATAATACGTACTGCAAGAGAATGGAATTCACTATCGGCGTCTGTCTTTTCTATATCCTACAATCTGGGAGTCTTCAAACGGAGAGTGAACAGGTACTTGCTAAGTAAGCATGTTCCATCATAAACCACATCGTCACTTACCATCAGATGAGATTGTGAACAAGTGCATACTTGTTTGATAGTATATATATATATATATATATATATTGAGAAAAGAAAACAAATTCTTGTAATAAAATACTGGAAATATTAATGTATTTTTATTTGTCAAAATAATATAGTGTTATTGTATACACACATATTTTAGATATTCATTTTAAATGAAACATTAGGAAGTCCCTATTTATTGCAGACTTCAAATGTCAAATTACATTTAAGACTAGCTGTGCCCGCAGCTTTACCCGCTTCGAATTTACGAAAAAATTAATAATAAACATTCAGACCAAAATATTGAAAAGTATAGAAATGAGTTCTGTAGTCAATTCTGAAGCCCCACATTTGTCTCGTTAGCCTTTTATTTTAAGTACAGATAATAAATATGTTACAATAAAACATATATATCTAGTGTGATGATTAAAATTTTATTTAACATAGTCTCAGGAACTCTTATCAAATGTAATCTAAGCCTGTTAAACATGCTTATTGCTTCTCCGTATTCAGTGTACCTTTCTACTGTAAGGTTTATTTATGTAAAAGAAATATTTTAAATAAAGCAATGACAAAACGTATTTAGTATACCTAAAGTCTTATAAATTATTATCAATGTTAATACCTGATAATTTCAATTTATCCTTTACCTGTCTGAGGACAATCTTACAATTCAATTAAGTACTTTATATGAGATAACATATGTATGTATCTACACAATATTTTGTTAATTTAGCTAATGACTTACAACTTACTTTAATGTTATTTTTATAGATTTTTTTTACACGGTATAGGATCAGTGCGGTTTTTGAACTTGAGGGTGACAGCTGCTACCCAGGCTGGCATTGTTAGTAAATGCCCTACCACCATACTATGGTTTTCTGACGATGTTTTTCTTCACTGAAAGCTCAGGCAGAATTAAGTATACTTATTCATAACACTACACCTTTGATTAAATTTAGTTGAAAAGCTCTGAGCTTTTCTTCTACAAAACTAAGTTTAAGCTAATATTTATTACTTTATATATACATTTATGTATGTAACAGTGTATTTCTTTTCTAACTTTAAATTCACTTTTACAAAATGTTCATACACAGCGTTACGACAAAGAGCACACAAGACACCTTGTGGACATAGAGTAAAAATCTGCACGGATGGACTCACCTCCATGAGCATATATGCTAACTTGGCGCACATTTGTAACACACACACCAATATTAAGAATGCAGTTTTATTTCTGTATTATTATTAGTATAAAGTGTATTTAGTAAATATACTTAAATTTCTTTCTTTCAAATAAAATTAGAGTAGAGTATAAGCAAGAATGCATTACTAATATATTGTTGAAAATAAATATGTGGCCGAATTTAGTTTAATATGCTTTTGTATGTTAATTGATTTAACATCAGATGAAATACATTCATTTACAAGCTACATACATAAATATTATTTAAGTAAGTACTCAAGTACTTTTTTTTTTTATGCTTTTTTGTTTGGTGTATTGTGTAGGAAATTGGGTTATAATTCATTACACAATTAACTATCGTGCATATGATAATCGTTTTGCTACAAAATCGAGTAAGAATTATTATGTCACTAGCTGTTCCCGGCATTTTTTTAAGAGCAAAAGAAACTTCGACAGTGTATGCAGAACAACTCACAGAAGAATACATATTTAACCGGATTAATACCTAGTTTAGAAATGCTTAGAGGACAAGCATAGTTATATTGATTTTTATTTATATAGATGGTTAAGCAAACAAAACAGAATTATAGAACAGCTCATTCCAAATTACAATGTCGATGGTAACCTTCTTTGACAGTGGCCTTCACTTGGAAGGCTGTACAAAGGCCTTCGTTTAGGTCACATATTTGGGGAATTATTCGTCGACCACATATCGTTTACACGAGGTAAAATATCCCTTAAACAATTGTAACAAAGGTTTTATCGTATAAACTCTAATACACAAACGTTTCTCTACGCTACATGTATAACAATAACAGGGTAACGATACGACTATTCAATTATTAAAATGTATAATCGATTCGTGTGCATACGTGTGATCTTGACAGTCTTTGTTACGGCAAGTGTGACAAAGGAGTTTGAATGTGATGCCAAGTAAATGAATTTTAACTATAGTACATGTAGACAACATTTAGTTTTCAGTGTTAATAAATAATTTTATAAAGCAAATTTCATTCGGGTAATTGATAATCACAATTAACTACAAAGAATATCGAGTATTAATATAATTTGTTTGAGTTCTAATTTGTGATGTACTAACAGTGTCCATTCTGCGTCAAGATAATACTTAAATACTTAGTGGAAAATTACTACATACGTTTATCTATTTAAACATAAATTCCGTTTAATTTATAATGTATTCAATTTTAGGCTTGATATATTAATTATCCTTAAACCCACCGAGTTTCAGTTCATTATGTGAATTAAACAGATACTAATTGCTACTAACTTGTTTGTTATCGTTAAATATTTTTGTTGTTAAATTAATTACAAGTGATATCCAAAATACGGAAATAGAAGCTGAGCCAGACAATTCAAACGATACGAGGAATAGGAGGATTATTAAAAGAAGCAGATCCGGCATGACAAGGCATAATAAATTTAATCAAAAGCTTTAATGGAAAACTTTGTCAAAAGACAAGCTGTTTAACAATGAGACCAACCGGTGGCCAATATCTGTGCAAATAAATAAAATTGAAGCGTCTGCAATATCAAAATAAAAACTTTTTACCAAAAACACAATTTTTAAATTTTTTGTCTGTCTTTCCGTCTATCTATCTGTCTGTTTGATCCGGCTGGACCGATTTTTACCGGCATATAGCTTAAGTACTAGTTTCTCTGGGTATTTTTCTAAAAACATTAGGTTTCTGCCTAAAAAAACTCGGTGCGTATATAAAGTCACACTCTTGTGGTTCTGATACATCATGTTAACTCGCATGATGTTCAAAGTTTGTGTCACGATACAAAATCAAACGATACTCGTGTACCGTTACTGATCTAATCTATTTAAGCTTATATTATCTTATAAATTAATAAAAAAATCCCTTTAAATGAACAAATAGATACAGTTATCATCAAATAATTACCTATGTTGCTTATCAAATAACATCATAAAAGTTCGTTTTGTAACAAGATTAAAATAAAAGAAATTGTAATAAATTCTTGCATAATTTGACATTTAGTTACACTTTTTATTATTAAATTATAATTGACTGTTTGATTTTATGCTCTAAGCTCATGAAGAGGCGTTAAAAAAATCTGTTTATAAATATAATAGAATAGTCAGGGTATAAAAAACGATCCGGGCCATTGCACTGACGAGGCCTGGTGGGTTTGCTGCAGGGGGCGACGCGGCGACATGCCTAGCAACCCCGTATCGCCCCCATTCCAATGCAGCGGACGGCTCCGGGGGGTTTTAGTGGGTATTTTCGGGCGCTTCACGCCCGGGTGAGTCCCACACTGGTACGGAGCTCGTCACTCCGTGCCCCCTTATCTATTGTATTGGGGGACTCTGATCCCTCAAATATAATAGATAAGGGTAGTGCGTAAATGCATTTCCCCCCGTCAAAAAAAAAAAAAGGGTATAAAAAACGTTTAGCTAATAGGTACTATGCATGTCGCCGCCAGCGCGATACAGTGACACTGACCATGCATTGAGTATTACACGCACAACATCGCACACACACCCCTGCACGCAACACGCAGGTACATAGGTCCTGTAAGGAACCTTTTTTTATTGTTAAATAAAAAATGTAGGAATTAGCTAGGATTAAAATTCCGCGGGAATTTTCACACCGAATTTTCTAAGCCGAGGTTCGAACCCTTGTGCTAGTTACCTTTTACGGCTGAGTACCTTCAGCACTCGCCCACAAAGTTCGGTGAAGCTTAAAGGCCCTTCCGGTTAACAGCATTAGTTAGGTTAGAGAAAAAAAGAAAAATAAAAGGGTAATATGCAAAATCTAAGTCATAATACGGTATACATTTTCTATATGTATTGGTAATCTATACTAATATTATAAAGAGGAGAGATGTGTATTTTTGTATGTAACGAATAAATCTAAAAACTACTGGACCGATTTGGATGAAATATGCTATGGAGATAGTTCGAAATCCAGGGAGTGACGTAGCATAGTTTTTATTCCGAAAATTCCATGGGAAGAGGAATTACGAGGGTAAAACTGCGGAGAGCAGCTCGCTTTTTAATATATTGAAAGATGGAGTAAAGAACTGTCATTGTAACTTTCCGTATACGTAGCTGTTGATTACTTGTTAATAAATTTTTGAATGTTTGCAAGTTAATATTATGAGGTACATGTTTTATGTAAGCCAGTCCTTTTGTTTTACGAGTTTTATTTAATAAAACTCAGTACATAATCAAGTACTTAGTTACTTAGCTTTAAACAAAGTATAATTTATACCACGGGACCATAACGTCGTTTTAATGTAAATAATTGATTTACCATAATATTGTGATACGTCATTTTGTCTTTATATTCAACTACGTAGAAAATTTACAATTAATAATGTTTACTGCATAAGTTTGTTTTGAATATCCACTTACCTGTGTATTGTCATAAAATAAACTGGTTAATATTAAATCACTGTAGCTATATAGATATACTTCTTTGATCATCCGCTTTAACGATATGTGCATCGTTTCTTTTTAAATGTTTTATTAAAATTCATATTACATTTTTATTTTAAGAAGATGAAAACAATTATTATCAAAAACAAAAACTGTGAATTATCTTCATGTTCTGCGATTCGACTTATAGTAAAATTTATAAGACAAAAGATTTGCGATTAGTAGACGTGAAAAAGAAATCTATTAATATGGATGCAACCAACGCACCTGCGATTCCTCTGGTGTTGTGCGTGTCCATGGGAGGCGGTGATCACATACTATCAGGTGACCGACTTGCTCGTTTGCCCCGTACTCCATAAAAAAATTGTTTATGGTATTCATGAATATTATTAAATTCCACGTCAATACTATTATAAATATATGTTCTTTGATGTATCCAAATTTAGTTTTTGATTATTGAGCAACAAGATCATTGGAATTGGGGCACTGTAAAGGTCATGCAGGACAGATTAAGGGCATGTGTGCTACCATAAAAATATTTTATTTGGGTAAATAGACATACATATACTCGTGATGAAGATTATATTCAGTAAGACAAGACCATACGTAGTTCTTGTAAGATTTATAGTTTTCCCCACAATCTTTTACTTTCACTTTGCATATTAGAATTCTTTAAAAACCCACAAGTATCCAGTTTTTAGTTAAATTGTACTACCTACTAAAATAAATTAAGATTTGGAGGAAATAAAAAAAAGTAGGTATATTTTATTATAAATCTTTTTTTTTTTAATTGATATGTTTGTTTAATTTTTACATTTACGGAAAGATAAAGAAGTTTGTTTTTTGTTCTTCAGAAGCTCACAGTACAAGTCATTCTATTTTGAGCATTGCTGTAATATTGTATAACTTTAAGTAGCAAACAGAATACTATAAATATTAAATGAAACACTATAAACCATGTAGTGATAAGTAACTAATACAACTATAAAATTTATTAGCTGATATCATTATTTCCTTGCATCAGGAACGTACACGCTTTTCATGTTCCATGGAAATTACCTTGAAACTATTTAGATTAATAGTGGACTGTGTTTTACCTTTTCAATTTGTTATTTTATTATTGTGATTTAAGTGATAATCCATCCATCCATTCAACGTAAAGATGTCCACTGCTGGACATAGGTCTCCTCCAATGATCTCCACGACGACCGGTCTTGCGCCATGCGCATCCAGCGAACTCCGGCGACCTTCATTAGGTCGTCGGTCCACCTTGTGGGGGGCCTACTTACGTTCGCGGCAGCCATTCGAGAGCCCGTTGGCCCCATCGGGCATCGGTTCTACGAGCAATATGGCCAGCCCATTGTCACTTCAGTAATAATAATAATAATATGTAGCCTAAATTCTTCTTTGTGTCTCCATCACTTGTATTAATCTGAAAATTATTTAGGTACAGTTCGGTTCAAACCGTACAAAAAATACAATTTTATGAGAGCATTTGCATTATGAATAAAGCGACCAAATATAAACTCATTGGCTTAATTTTTCATTATGAGTACTATATGACTTGTATATTTTTTATTTCACAATATAATTAGCTAGTTTTATAATCAGCAGTAACTATTTTTATAACAATGGATGTGTATGTTGTCATTAATCAAATGAGGGTTTTAAGTACAGCACATTTGTGAAATAATTGAAATGTATTCATTAGTAATTAATATAATTACATTCTAATTTAAGTCAATAAATAACATACTTTGCAATATTTCTATTACTTTGTTATTATTTTTAAGATAGCTATTTGCTAATATTATTTAATTACAATTCGAAATATGTCAAAATATGTATTTGTGTTATTTAGGAGTCCTTGTTTGACATTATTTTACAATGTTTGTTGATTTGTTATAATAAAAAAAAATGTAAAATAATTAACATAAAACTATAATTCTGTATCTTCGTATATGACACAAATAAGTAAGCCAATGACCGTTGACGAATTTACTAAAATAACAAAAATTAAATGAATCTTTAACTTCTTGTACTAAATTTCTGTTTGTACCTAGTATCGTGACTAAATTTAGAATATCGTACCAATAAAATGAAATATAGATTAGTATACAATATTATCAAATAAACGTTTGCACATAGAGGGCCCGAGATACAGTTATCGGAATTATTGTCATTGTTATTTAGTTTAGTGACTAAAGTGGGTGTAATGCAAAGTTCACTCTAGTGTCCTTTATCGCTTATTATATTTCACATATTGAAGAGAAATATGGTGAGTTAGAAGAAAAACTATTAAATAGCCCTACGATTTTATAATAATTTGTTTATAATGTAATTTAAATTATATTATGTTCGAATTATATTATTATTGTTCAAATGATCAAACAATTTAAATTTCAGATGAATTAAAAAAAAAATATATATATATATATATTTCCTGTTCTTTACCATTAGCGAAGATAAAACTAAGATCGTATATATGAACATAGATTGTAATGTACGGTAATGTTATTTCATTCTATGCAAGCTGTGTTCACTTTTTGAAGGCAGATGCCATACGTAATATTTGTAAATTTACTCTTTAGATTGTACTTTATTCGGCATGCTGTCTGGTTAGTGAACCTAAACAAAAAAAAAAAATATCAGAAATACAACTATGAAATAAAATAAATTTCTTGATAAATTATTACTTAACTTTAGAATTTTTTTAAATTTTATTGTTTTTAATAAATGGAAATATGACAGCATTTATAGAATTAAGATCTTTGACATAAAAATGAGCAATATACCTAGTATTTTAGTTATTTCCTATACATCAGAAAAATATTGAGTTGAGAATATTTTAAATCCATCAAGTAAGTGGATCCTAAAAGAGCCATAGATTCAAAAAGTGGTAGCGTATTATTAATGTTATTACTATATTAAATTTATAGTTAATATACGGTGTCCTTACATTTCTCTATACCAAGGTAACATCATAAACATTTGCAGGAAGTTCGCAAATATCGTGCGTGTGGTACTAATCAATTACTCTGACAATCGAGTCATCTAATATACATCACGTGTGCTTGGAGCCACGGCACACGATCAGATCGTGTCGCCCTGCATTCTATTGAATGAGATAAATTGACCTAAAATTGTTCTAATAGTTCCATAACTATTATAAATACCAAGTCTGATGATGAATATTTATGCGTTAATATCACTATTTTATCTAAAAATGTAATAAAAATATCTGACTCGTGATACGTGAACGATAGTGATGTTTGGAAATGACATCCCGCCCTGTGCTTCTGCTAAAGCCGTCTGTAATTATAGACGGAATAATTCATACATAGAAACATTAAACAAAACAAATCTAGTTTCTTATCGGATCTTCTCGATCGGGCTGTTTTCCGAACCGGTGGTAGTTTTTTAACGTCCATGCCGCCTTTTTAGGACCCAAATTGAATGAAGACTTAGTTAGTTTTTATTTTGAAGTTTTGATTCTGTAAAGTTTTAGCATTCTGAACTCGTCAAAAATATATTTGTGTTTATGGACAATCGAATTGTTGAAATGCAGATTCTCAAGTAAGAGAAAAGTATTTATTTATAAGAAAAGAAATACACCGAGTATTTCGGTTTCTCTGAATACACGTAAGTAAATAGAAATTACCTTTTTGTGACTTTTTCATATATTTCTTTTATATTCACACTTACTTATTCATTCATACATATCACAGTTCATTCCTCTCGTCTTTGTTTGTTGTTCGCCCTTGGATTTTTGTACTTTCATCTCGCATTCGGGTTTGAGAATAACATTGAACTCAGTTTGAACAACATAATTTATAACAACATTAAAAATAAAAACAAAAACACAAAGCTTTAAATTCGTAGACTGTAAGTGAATCTGGTAATTACTGTCGGCTAATATACTTCCAAACTTCACTCACTTTGATGCTTTATTTCCAGTCTTTATTTATTACCAGATCCTGTCATCGGTCTCATCCTAAGTACCAATGATTCCCGAAACCCAATTATAAATGATCTTAACATTTATACCTCTTGTGCGTAGCAGGTGCAGCTGTAGCATGAATTAATTTTTTTTAAGTATGCCTCGAATCTGTAACTTTGCGTGCTCGTGAAATAATCAAACAACAATTTAATTTTAACAAGGTCTTATTAAAGGGAAGATTCCTCGTTTTAAATGGGAAGGCGATATCTGCTTATAAATCATTTCATGGCGTCAGAGATGTGAAGGAAGTAAGAGTTTTAATCAGTTTAGGTGTGTTAACAAAATTAATCACGCTGTCGGAGGCCTCTGTAGTGTATACATACATAACTGAAGGTCGGATGCCCGGTCTTTACGTCTACCGTAGTCCATGTAAACAATACGATAGTAATTGTTACAGTGCCAAGTATTCGTTTCGATCACTTTGAATGTACCAATTCAAAAGATGTAACGAATGTTAATATTGTTTTTGTAGTAGCCACTCACTAATTCATCAAATTATATCAACGGATCAGAAGTCTATTATTCTACTAGCTGACTCGATAGACTTTGTTTGAATATTGAATTTGAATTGTATAATCCATTAAAATATATTATTCCAAAATATTTGCACCAAGAAATGATAAATTAATTATTTATATAATTCCAACCTATGCATCTGTTTTAAACGATATTTGCAGTGCGCCTTCCGTCAATCACGCGAACTGTCAAACAACTGACAGTTATGTCGAACGCCATAAGGTTTACGTTAGAAAAGTTAATATGGTCGTAAAGTTTATGCGCAGTTTTCTTAATTTTTTTAAATGTAAGAACCTTCTACTAAATATTAGAAAACATTTAAAAAAAAGATGAATGAATTCTGTAAAGCTGTTATCAAGTTATAACGTAATCAGTAGAAATAGGGTTCATTTATATATATAGATTTCTGCAGCAGAATAATGTAATTTTGAAGGGTTACCGTAATATAGGTTAAATCCGATTAAAAAGTGATTTTTTAATAACATGCATTTTTAGCTATAAGTACGCCGGACCAATGAGTTTAGACCATTGGATGTTTGTTTTATCAATTTCTTTATCGTCACCACCTTGGCCCAATTCTAATCGATTGTGCTTTGAAAATTACCTTTTGGAGATATTGTAAGTGTGACTTTGTGGGTTTTGAGTTTCTTACTTCTGATTATTACTGATTTAAAACAAGTACTTACATCTATAGTGATATGTGTTAATTTTATTATATGAAACACAATATTTGTGACAATAATGTCTTTTATAATAACTGGTATAAATTACTGTAATCTGGAACCAGAAGTGTTTTGTATAAACTGTTGAGTATAACATAGGTTTTAATAAAATTTTCCTCTAAGATCCACTCGTCGTATGTACTAATACTCGTATTATTAATTTATATTAATTCAATTACAGTAATCTACACTAATATTATAAAGAGGAAATATGTGTATTTTTGTATGTAACGAATAAACTCAAAAACTACTGGACCGATTTGGATGAAATTTGGCACGGAGATAGTTTCAAATCTAGGGAGTGAAATAGGACATTTTTATTCCGAAAATCCTACGGGAACGGAAATTACGCGGATAAAACCACGAAGAGTAGCTAGTAGTATATATAATTATATTTTAAACACATATTATAAGATTCCTATCCACGTACTTGCAGCACAATAACATACATTTTAATTACATTTTATCATATCCAGTAATAAGTTACATATATTTGCAACCTAATTTATTTATTTATGCAGTTAACTACTTATGTAGCACGTGTATTAGAAAAGCGAGATTTTTTTAAAATTAAATGTTTTAATTTCGCTGCGTTTTTACACATAAAAAATCTACTTGTGTTATGACTTTTTTGAAGTTTTTTTTTACATCATATACGATATGTATCGATCTTAACTTCCTGAGACTTGTATGTCTCTCGTCTGGCAATATTAAATAACGCCATATTTTAAACGAACTAATACTGTTTACTATTTTACTTTAGTAGAGTACATGTAATCGTTCCGTTTGATGCAATAGCAATCTAAGTATAAAGTGCAACACAAAGGAGTAGCCATGGTATAAAGCGTAAATGATATCATAATGAGAACAAAGCAATAGTAACATCTCTTGTACTTATCTATACTAATAAATAAAATTGAAGCGTCTGTTTGTAATGTCAAAATAACATTTTTTTACTAGGTCATATGAATGTAGGGCCATTGCACGGACGAGGCCCGGTGGGTTTGCCACAGGGGGGGGCGACGCGGTGGCATGCCTTGCAATCCCGTATCGCCCCCATCCCAAATGCGGCGGACGGCCCCGGGGGGTTTTAGTGGGTATTTCCGGGCGACTCTCGCCCGGGTGAGTCCCACACTGGTGCGGAGACGTCCCTCCGTGCCCTCTTATCCATTGCATTGGGGGACTTCGGTCTCACTAATGCAATGGGCAAGGGTAGTGCGTAAATGCATTTCCCACCGACAAAAAAAAACCATATGAATGTATATATATACGACACATATACCAAAAGTGCAAATTGTAAAAATTTTGTCTCTCTGTCTGTTCCGGGTTATCTCCGGTATTGTTCTATATAATAATTTATGTTTGCCTAGTAGTTACTGTTTCGATAAGCAATAACAGATAATAATTTGATACATTAGTTTATAAGTAAAACAATATTAACACTCTTTATTTCGTTGTTTCCTAGTTGTGAGAATATTCTTTTTTCAGACGTTAATTAATAATTAAACGTCATTACAATAAAAAAAAAGTAGTAACGCTTTGTTTCTGTTTTAGTAATACCATCCACCAAGTCAATCATAAGGCGTCCACTGTTGGACATAGGTCACCCCCAATGATGGGGCGATTACGATAATCGCCACGCTTGGCAGGCGCATTAGCGATTGCAGTAGGTATTTGTGGTACTCGGAAGATGCTGCTGCCCATCCCATAATATATCCCTTAGTCGCCTTTTACGACACCCACGGGACGGGACAAATATAATACAGCGTATGTTCAATTAAAATTTAGTTTATTAACAACTCTAAGAAAAGTGACTTAATTTTTTTAGTTATAAATACATATCAATTTAATTTCGAAGACTTTATTCGCATTAATTTCTTTGCAGAATGTAATAAATTGAATTTACTTACACCGTAACAAGCAAAAATGTGTTGTTCGTAATTTTAATATGTCGATTACCCATAAAAATGAAACAATAGGAAAACAATGGAAAGCTGGCGTAAACGCCAGGTTAGTGCTCAAAGGGTACACAATCAATATACTCTATGAACAGCTGACCATTATTAGTAACTGAAAATTGTTTTTTTACTTATGTACATAGTTATATTTTGCCGTGACAGAACAGTTACGATTCTTACAAATCAAATTGCCGCGTTAGTAAAACCACCGTGAGCTTGTGAGAACTCATATCTCTTGTTATCGTGAGTAGACCACATGTGAATGCCAAGTATAGTTTTTAAGATTAATTTATGAAATAAATTCACTATTAAACTATATAGCTTTATTAGTGCTCGCACGCATACTGTTGTTTCTAAAGAGCTCTTCTAGGAAGCCCCAAATGTAGCTAAACGTAGTACCGGAAAGATTTTGTTGCAATTAAAATTATGTATTTACAAATGAACTCGTGGAACCATTCCCGTGTTTTATGAGTGTTTTTTCTTTTAAGTAAATCAGATCATTACAAATACATTTAGTATTTCATTCTATCTAATCGTTTATTATCTCAAATCAATGTAAATAATCAGAAATAAAAATATCATATAAATTTCTTCAGCGATTCTGGATATTCGACAACCCTGTCATAGAACGTTGGTAAATTAATTTACCAACATTCATTTAAAAGTCCTGAAGCTGACAACAATATTTGATATATCCACACGTCCAACTGTCATGGCGGAAGACGAGTCATACAAAAGAATGGCTTCATACTATATATAGTTATATATTAGAGACAGAGATGTAAGTTTAACTAGGACTTCTCCGTGGAATTATATGCCCATGTTTAAATTTTTGTGGTGACCTTGTCCAGTTTGCCACCTTCTGCTAAATGTCTTAAGCGTTTACTACTTAAACCCGATAAAGGTGTAATGGTTGTTCTCTATGCAAAAAGATGTATTCAGTTCGAAAAACACAGTAAAAGGGTTTGACAAGAATGATAAATTCCCTTAGTATATTTCTGAAATCTAATGAGAAATCTTTTTATTGGGGACGTTTTGCTAAATTTTACGATTGACGACAATAAAGCTAAATACGGACAATAATAATAAAATAGTCGTGACGTAACACATTAAAATTAACAGCCATATATAACGATGATATAAAATACGGCAATTGTATTTTGCTTTGACTAATTCACGTCTATGATTACTCAGTGAACGATGATTTGGGATCTTGTACTTGACCTTAATAAGTGTTTTCTGGTAGAAGCGGTAATGTATCCAATATGAAGCTATTGTTTAAATTCAATGTTTTGATTGGATGTAGGAAGAACGCTGTATCTTCTAGATTGATGATGTTTGCCCTCACTTGATATTATGTTTGCTTTGACAAAATTTGGCGAAAATGAAGGACGAATTACGCAAGAATTGTTTGTACTCTTTTTATCTAGAGAAAGCATTAAAACATTCTATTGAAACGTTTATGTTTATGCAAATATAGCAGTAAAAATGAAACTTCATACATTTATAATATGTCTATATTATACGTTTGATATATGCAGTACAAAAATTCAATAACTATTCGATTACATATGTTGTATTCGCATTGTGTTTATAGACGTCTTCATAGTTATTTTCCTTAGTATTTTATGATTTAATAAAAAATAATTTATAGGAGGAACTGTTCGGTGGAAAAATTCCACTCCATTCTATTACATTAACTGATATATATTTTGTAACAATTTAGTTTTCAATGTCAACTAGTTTATATTTCAGCTAATTAGCGATTATAGCAAGTCATTTATTTATGGTGGCGCCTTGGTGGCGCAGTTGTACTACGGTGCGACTGCCGTTCTGAGGTCTCGGGTTCGATCCCCGGGTCGGGTCAAATGGTATTGGGTTTTTCTACTCAGTATCAGCCTGGAGTTTGAAATTTGTGCCCGATATGGTGACAGGCTCGCCCTCTGTTACATCTAGGACGGGAACCAAGCTCTGTGTGGGTGGTGTAGTTCGCTATTTCACCTCTGCCCTAACCCTTCGGGGATAACAGGCGTGAGCTTATGTTATGTTATTTATTTATACTATCTTTATGCAGAACTAGAGGCATTAAAATACCTATATGTAAAGAAATGTAAAATGTGGGTCGGTTGGACAATTGGGCCAGACTGGTTGCGACCACCATACACTTCTGAAAAGCCCGTTATAGAGACAAGTTAAGGCGCGTCATGCTTCGGAATTAGCAAGTAGTTATCTAGACCTACATCAATACATCCAATCAATCGAAAGAGGTCCACTGCTGGATATAGGTCTCCCCCAAAGATCTCCACGACGACCGATCTTGCGCCACCCCCATCCAGTGGACTTTTGCGACCTTGTGGGGAGCCTACCTAAAGATTTTAGCTATGGTTTATATAGGCCGGTATGGTGATTACCACTGTGGGTAGATTCTCATTTGTAGTCAGTCGTTATTTAACATAGCATGAAGCGCAGATATTTTAGATTAGCGTGGACATAAAATAATTTTACTTTTTATTTTGTTTCAGACGGAAAGCGAAACCTCGTGCGAAGAGGCAGCGAGATTAACGGCAGAAGGCGCCGCAGCGGACGCTGACGATGACGACGCTTACGACTACGGAGCTCTGCCGCCACCCCCAGACGGAGGGTACGGCTGGGTCGTGGTGTTCGCATCCTTCATGTGCAACATGATCGTAGACGGAATCGCTTACACGTTCGGAATATTCCTCCCGGAGTTGGTGACGTATTTCGGAGAGGGCAAAGGAACGGTCGCATGGGTTGGCAGCTTACTATCCGGTGTTTATCTCGCAGCCGGTGAGTTTGTTCAGACACTTTGTTGCATTTAACACTGTCTAAATAATTGAGTAAATATTTTTGTTACGAGCAAACGGTTCAGTCGATATTACTCTTGTATAGAATAACATCTTTGCAGATTTGCAAAGAAGTGATATCATAAAAAAGTAATGTCATAGTAAATTATGTTTCGCTAATATTAACGTTACAATAACATAATACTCAAATTACGAACAAATAAACATATAGAGAATGGATATAAATCTACCAAAAATACTGTGTTTTTATCAATATTGTAATATGATTATATTAGCCATCTGTCTGTAGCATACGTGAACGTACGTCATTCCTCTGGTTTTAATTTATTTTGCTAGTTTTATATTGTGTAAAGGTCTCATCTTGTTGACTGACTAAATCACAAAAGAATTCCATGTATTTATGCGTAATAATGATTTTACAAGTTTATTATAGGTATTCTGTCTTGTATTTATTTGTTAAACAAACGTTAGTATAAAATCCAGTGGTTCTTCCAAAGCTCATTATAGCTATTATATAAATATGTAAATCACGAACGAATCAAAACGACATGAGTACTTTGCTCATACGCAAACATAAGTAACAACAAGTAACTAAACTTTATTTCAAGAATACAATATAAAATGAATTAATAAAGTTTTATGAGTGCAAAGAGCGCCCGGGTCAACAAAATAAACGCAAACGAAAATAGCGTATAAAATTATAATCCGAGTAAAAAAAAAAAAAAACGATATTTCAGTATAAAGGCACGTTTCGGTGCGAAGCGACGTTAGACTGTAATTCGATAAAATTAAGCAGCGGTGTTGGTATATTTTACGTGTAAATAATTCAAATAAAAAATAGATAGAATACTTTAGAACATTGTATTATTGTTGTTACGTTGAACATTGATTAACCTCAACCTTTTTTTCATATAAAATATTGTTTACATATTTTACTCAGTAATTTTACATTTCAATTGTAAAAAACATGATATTAACTTATTAATTCTATAGTTATTAGTTTACATTTAAAAACAAAATCGAAACATTAATCAACCTTATATTCTTATGATTTAAGTAATAATGACCCTGTTTTGTTGAAGGAGATATTTTTATAAATATGTACCTTTTTTTTTGACGGGGGAAATGCATTTACGCACTACCCTTACCTATTGTATTAGTGAGACCGAAGTCCCCCAATACAATAGGTAAGGGGGCACGGAGTGACGAGCTCCGCGCCAGTGCGGGACTCGCCCGGGCGCGAAGCGCCCGGAAATACCCACTAAAACCTCCCGGGGCCGTCCGCTGCATATGGGATGGGGGCAATACGGGGTTGCCAGGCATGTCGCCGCGTCGCTTATAAATATGTACCTGACTAGCGACTTGCTGTATATGCTTGCTGCTGCATATAGCCTATGTTACTCATTGATAATGTAGCATTATAATTATTAAAATCGGTTTATTAGTTACAAGGTGTATCGATTACAAAAAAAATAAAATAAAAATAAAAATATTTCCTTTTTCTAATCTATAATTATAATAAAAGTCTAACGAGACAAAATCTGTACATTGAATATATTCAAGGAAAAATACTATGCAGGACTTCAGAATCGACTACAGAACACATTTCGATAGTTTAACATTTTTTGAACGTGGTTAATTACATATATTGCATCCAGGCCGAGAACATAGGTAAATTGCAAATTGTCTGAATTTCAAGCGTGTAAAAACTACGGGCACAGCTAGTATTAGTATATATTATGCGTAATCCTTATTCAAGTTTTCACCTCTGCCAGTTACTTTAGTTCAACTTATTATGACACTATATTGTTTAATTCATTAATTTTTAATTTCTTGTATATAATAAATACTGCGGGTTAGTAGGGTCTCGTGCCAGACTGGTAGCGTCCACTGTACACTTGTTGAAAAACCTCTCATAGTTAACACGTTAAGGCACGGCGCATTCAGTTATCAATCAAGTGTATATCCAGTCCTACCTAGAGGCTTTATTCTTGGTATATGTAGCGCGGTATGGTTATGGCGACTTTCGAGATTGCTCATTTAATAACAAAAGATTTTTTTTTACACGTTCTAATGCTTTGACCACATTCTCGCCTGATGTTAAGTGACGATGTGGTACAGGGTGGTAAATACATTAAGTCTGGTACTGATTCGCAAGGGATGCCGGAAAATACCAATTGGTACCACCCAGAGGGGCATTATTAGAAAATGCCCTAACATCATATTATAGTTTCCTCACGATGTTTTCCTTCCTCGAAAGCTAAGGCGGATTTTAGAGTTGGATAGGCAGGTTCGAACCCGCGTCCATGACGCGGAATCCGGCCACACTATCAACTACGCCATCATCTCAAACAAATGAAATGCATTCATTTTGCTGAACAACAAAAAAGTACCAATCTTCCAAGTACCAAGTTTCCAAAAAAATACAAAGTATCAGGTATTCCGGACGAAGTTTATTTTGTTTTCGGTATATTGCGTTAATCGGCATGAACTGTCCGTTTCCTATCGATTCAGGTCACGTTGTCAACTGCATGTGCCTCCATTATTTATATGTCAACTGCACGTTCCTGTGAGATAAGTGGTACCGTGCGTTTATGACTATTGTTTTAAGTCGCATTGTGTTAAGTTGGTACTATTAATCACTGCATATTATTAGGTATCATTCAACATCATTCGGGCCACACTTGGATAAGTTCAGGAGTCGAAATGAGTGTGTATGACGAGCAGTGGGCGATTATCAACCAAAAAATAATGATAATAGTAAATTTATAATTATTTTTTATTACATCCATAATGAGAAAAAGTTTGAACGTGAAACAACAAAAACTCTTTGGCTTACGTTTTAACTTTTGAGCACATATGTATTTAAGTACGTGATTCCTGTAAAAATACTCATAAAAATCACGAACAATAGTTTATATAACGTATGGTGACATAATATATGTGACATGTTATTATAAAAAAGACTACAATAACAATTTATTTGTCATGTTTAAAAATAAAAAGTCTTACAGTATTACTATAATATAATGTACAATTTTATCACCGCCAGTCACCTTTAAATCCCCTTTTTTAGTCATAAAGCGCGTAATCGCTCGGTATAACATGGTTTATCCGTTGCTGATTTACTATCGAGTGTTTTATCTATTTAAGTACGTTGCAGTTACGTTATTGACCTGATTAAAAATACTCGGTAGCAATCGCAAATATTGTTGCCACATGCCGTATAAGTAGTTGGAAATAAAGAATCTCTAATCTATAGTCAATATTGTTTGCGACTGATAAGCAGTGTTGGTTCTTTTTTTTACACGGTATAGGCTCAGTGCTTTGACTACAATCTCACCTGATGTTAAGTGACGGATGTCATCCAGGATGGTAAACACACTAAGCCTACATATACTGGTTCTCAAGTGATGCTGCCGGAACACACCTACTATTTTTCTAACTTGAGTTTGGTAACTACCCAGACGGGTATATTACATTAAAATGCCCTATCACCAAGCTATGGTTTCCTCACGGTGTTTTCCTTCACCGAAACCTGGGACTGATTTTAGAGTTGGATAGGTTTGAACCCGCGTCCATTGACGCGAAATCCGTCCGCACTACCAACGAAGTCATCATCGCTTCGACATTAAAAATGGTATCGTTTGTCTTACAATTTCTAGATGAAAATTTAATATGATTAAAGGAGTGTCTAACAGTCTTTTAATATAATCTAAAACTAATAAAATAACAATAATTGTTCTTTCTACCTACTTGATCGAATGAAAGAAGTCATAGGTATCAAAAAGTCTACTGTAAAAAATTATATCAACAATAATACAAAATAGTTTGATTAACTGTGGTGGAAGAGAGAAGGTATAATTTGAAACAAAGTAAAATAAAGCATAATATTTTTATAAGTGTTTGATTTTATAAACAATAAAGTTCCTTATTTTTTGGGATATCGAATTCTCGCAGCATCATAAAAAGGGTATTATATTTTTTACGCGTAAAAAGGTAAAGATATCATAACGGAATAATAATTGTCGGCAGTGTATCCATTTCGCACGAATCTTTAAAAACTTTATCGATAAACAACTGCAATTTATCGAATGTGTGGAATCTTATCGCTTAGGAACCTGGCATAGTAACCTGCACGAAATTAATTAATCGTAGGTATCTAAACAGTTTACTCAATTGTATCTAACTTCGTGTCAGTCACCCTGACTCATAGCTAAATCGTCTTAACTAGTACTTGAGAAAAATACTGTTCTATTTTTAAATTAAAAACATACTCCGCATTTTATTCAAGATCTTGTGTCTCTAAAGTAGTTAGCGTATTAGTTTTTTTTTTTTTTAATTTAGATCTCTGTAAAATAAAGTTAGCAGCACGCAGCGTTGCCCTTTCCGTTGTCTAGAGTAATTATGAACTTTCTTATTAGGCCCTTTTTAAGCGAGTACGCCTCATTACCGTAAGTCATTACTTATATTTATATATTTTGTTTACCAATAATTTTTGTTTTGTAATTTTAACGCAATATCAGACAATATCCCGAGAGAAAGTCCAAAAAGTGGCGTCTTAAGTGTGTTTCAACTTTTAAGTATTACGCAAATTCATAATAACAAATAAAGTATTTTATGTCGTCATACCTTGAACTGAATCGCAAATATGTAAATGGATACATCGAGATGTAGAGATCGAGTTTTCCTATGTAGGTTTTAGTACCAAGGCGGTCTTTTCAATTATTATTAGTAATGATATTTGCTTCTTGAAATTATTATAAAATACAAATACATTGATATCCAATTAATAATTATCACAAGTAAACAGTTAATTTATCACAATGTTATTTAATTAACGCATTTATAAATTACTTAGTTGTAATATGAAATATATCTACTAATTAATAAATATTTGTTTAAGAATTTTGTTTGTTCTTAATTCTTCTATTTAAACTTGTAGAGAAATTATTTCACCTAATATTCAATGTAGTTAATATATAAAAATATTGTAGTACAATCTAAAACAATGTATATTTATTTGTTTATAATTTGTGTCTCTGTGTCAATTAATTTATAAAAATGTAACTATTTTTTCGGGCAAATTATTGAATCCACTAAACCGAATTTGATCGGAATTTGTTGTCGTGTTTCTTATAATATTAAAAAGGACAAGCTATTTTATTGTTTTGGATTAGACATTCTCTAAGAATTAAAAAAAAACATTTCAATTAATAAATACAATTGAAGTGTCTGTTGGTAATGTCAAAATATTTTTTTACTAAATAGATATAAATGTTTTTACGATACCTGTACCAAAAATACAATTTTTTTGTCTGTCTGTCCGTTTGTAATTTCCGGAACGGTGTTTCCGGTTTCGGATTTCTGAACCGATTTTGACGTGACTTTTTTTGGTAGATCGCTGAAGTTACTTCAGGTAACTTGGGGTACTGTTAATTTTCGAAATTAATTAATTAGGGTACAGCGAAAAAAAATAAAACTTATAAAAAATGAAATAAAATCCGATTCAATGCACAGTTTTACGCGCAAGTGTTATAATTTATATTTATGAGATATTTTTACTCTATCTTAGTACTAGATTTTTTAGGAAAATAATTAGGGTTCCGTATAATAAAATTAATATACGAAACGCGTGCGCAGCATATTATTATTATTATTATTATATTATTATATATATAGAAGCTAAGTACGTGGATCGTAGTAGGGATGTTTGTGTATTATTTCATAAAGGTTATTATGTTATCTTTGTTTTAATTCATTACTAGATGACACTAGCATATCAAGATATCCTACAAACGGTTGTGAAAGAAAAAAAATATTTCTGAATAGTTCTGAAGAGTTATTTACGTAAAGTAAAGCGGCGTCTAACGGCTAGTATTTATACCTATAATATGGAAATTAACTTTTGAATCTTCGAATAAACAAGAATGACCTAAAACTGGTAATATATTCATATATATGTGATAACCTCGCCTAATATCCAGTGTTACCTAGTTAATTGCTTAAAAGGGTTTTTAGTGTTGTGAATATTATTATCTACATATATTTACTGGCTATGAAGTATGTATGTACGTTTATGGCGCCTACTTAGAATATTGTTGTAATGGGAATGGTGATTGTGTGCGTGCGATAATAAATATGAATGAAAGTCATTTGGTTTTATGACGTTGTAGTTATGATTTTATTCTAGAATCTTTGTCGCCACCATAGTGATAACTTGTAACGGGGATCAACTAAATAATATTCGTATTTGTGCCTGATTTTACGGATAAGCGTAGTGTGTAACTATGCTGAATTATTTGCTGATTTTGACTATTTGATTGATTTTGATTATAATGTCTTAATGTAGAACAAAAGCATTAATCATTTGTAAAACAAAAATCAAAATCAAAAAAATCTTTATTCCATTTAGCCCTAAGAAGACGCTTTAGAAGACGTTTTAGACGTTCTCTAAAACACCACCACCGGTTTGATCTTCGATCGAAGAAACTCGATCTGGTTCTTTTTTTATATAAATATAATATATATCATTTTTTTAATATAAAAACTATATAAATCATAGTCTTAACCAATGTTAGCGGAAGCACAGAAATGTGTTTATTCCAGACAGCACTAACGTTCACGTAATGATCCACCGTGTAATAACCTTTTAAGATTAAAACTTGCTTGACATAATACTTGAACTTGTTGTCAGTTAAATCGGTAATGTTACTTGGGATCTTATTGTAAAACCGAATACTATTACCTATAAACCTTTTATTACACTTAGCCACTAAAGCGTGGGACGGTCAACTTGTCTTTATTTCTAATATTAAAATTATGACGATCATTCATGACTAGATCCGTAGAAGACAAAATCAAAATCGAGGTTTAGTTTGTTCAGGAAAATATAAAAATGACGGAAAATAAGCACTAAATTCTAATAAAATTAGAAGTTTATAAAGATTGAGAAATTATTACAGAAATGCCTATTGTTTATAAATTATGAGATTGAATCTTTTTTTGGTTCACAATAGCGTAAAGTTATGTTTGAAAACTTTAATTGCAAAATAGTACGAGTTTTGTAAATCATGATGAAACCATAGTATGGTGGTGCGGCATTTGAACTCCTGATGTACTTCGGCAGTATCACTTGAGAGTTTTCAGTTTCACTAGATTTAGAGGCTCTATTGTTTTGGGTTACATCATCATTCATAATCAAACGAAATTGTGCTTAAAACGCTGAGCCCATATTATGTAAAATAAAAAAGCTCCTTTTATGATTTTATAAAAAAATTTGCTGTGTGTCCACCGCTGGGCCCGCGTTTCTAATATTCTTCAACGCGTTCGATTTTTTTTTATACGGAACCCTAATTATTTGGGTGAATTTTTTTTTGTTCAAAGATAAAGTAAAAATATTTCTCATAAATTCAAACACTTTTTCCCGTAAAACTGTACATTGAATCGGATTGTATTAAATTTTTTATGAGTTTTAATTTTTTTACACGGAACCCTAATTAATTTCGAAAATGGAAAGTACCCTAACTTACGTGGAGTAACTTCAGCTGGTCTATCAAAAAAAGTCCCGTCAAAATCGGTCCAGCCGTTCCGGAGTTTACCTGGAACAAACAAACAGACAGACAAAAAAATTTGAAATTGAAGTTCATCATTTTTTTAAGTAAGAAGCATGCAATTTCATTTAGTTTTAATCATGAGGGAGAATATCTGCTGGAAATGGTCTCAATTTCACGCGGTCGAAGCTGCGTCTGCAATGTTAGCTTAATACTCCTTAATCTTGTGTATTTATGAATGTATGAGTCGCTTTAAATTATTATTAAATTATATTCGATAACGACTTTTAAAAAGTGCGATTAAACTGTATTATGTGATAAAAAATTATAATCTAAACAATTCACAGCCGCTGAAATTTGAATGATAAACGGTTAGACTGTAATTATCACGTCTCTATATAAATATATATTATACAAGAATTCGATACTCAACAGCATATACTCTGTGTTTATTCATAGTTACGCCCTTCACTTCCCTTTTTAAGAGAATTAGACTTTTTAAGCAAACATTAGAAACCTAACACTGAATAAAGTTAATTTATTTCTTTTATATAAACAATATTTTATAAGATAATTCTACAATTGGATAATTAGTTATTTTTATACATGTATGTCATGCCTCTCTCCCATACATCCTTCATCTGCTACTATCCGTCTACGTCTACGATACGTATTTTGTTTCTTCTACTTTCATATATGTTCTTCGATTATGGGTACTTTTGACCTGACCTTTCACTCAGAAAGTCCTCGATCTTGTTGAGATACGTTAGCTTAGGACGAACCTTACCAGTTAGCTCAGTCGCCCTTTCCTTGTAATTTTTTTTTCGTAAATCTTCTTTCATCCATCCTCTCTACGTATACAAACTAATTAAGCATCCCTTTCTCTATCGTTGTCACTACATCCTCTACCACACCATAAGGTTCCCTTATCACAGGAACTAGTACATCGTGATGCACAGCCAAACTTGCCTTTTTAGACCCATTCTGGCTGCTCATAAAGTTACGCAGGACTCCGTTTACTCGATTACTTAACACAACTCCTCGCTCGATGTCATAGTCACACACACTTTCATCTCTCGTAACCGTCAAAGGATTTATACAGTAAAACAAGAATACAATATTAACCCAAGCTCGGCGACATCTCGAGCTTTTTTTTATGTCCATTATTAAGATTTAGAAGCGGATGTTTCTTAAAAAGTATTGGATATGAATGTAGACGGTTATAAGGGAAGGTGTAGACCAAATAAAAAATGTATGGATCGTGTGAAAGATGATATTTTTATAAAGGCAGTGAGTGCGGAGATGACTGTATATACAGTGAATGGAAGAGGGAGACATGTTACATCGACTCCAAATAAAAATGGGTTAAGAGTAGGGAAATGATGATTAAGATTACTCTAGATCATGTAATGTATACGAGTTTCATTTATTACAGGTCCTGTTGTATCAGCCCTTTGTAACAAGTATGGCTGCCGTGCCGTGTGCATCGCCGGTTCTTTGGTCGCTGCATCGGCCTTCGTCTTGTCCTCACTTAGTAAAAGCGTCACTATGATGATGATATCTTATGGATTACTTGGAGGTATTTTATATTCCATCACCATATTATGATTTTATATTTTATTTATTTAATCCTTTTTTTCTTATGTAATAACTCGGCTATTAATATCACCAGATGGTAAGATACATTGCATATTCGAAGATCGTTTTAATGTTAGCTTATAAACAACCTGGAGAAAGCTCCGGTTTGACCATAATACTACGCTGAATCGAGTTACTATGATTAAGTTTTTCTGCTATGTATATTTTATTTACAATATTAAATATTGGATTATATAAAATTTTAAAGTGTTTACGATTATTTTGATCTGTAAGTATTTCTCCAAAACCACTCAAAGGTAACAGTATAAGTTGGTATACTCATCAAATTATTATGTGATTATGTTTTTATCTGTTTTTTCGAAAAGAACGCGTTCAAAATGTTTTCATCTGTTTTATTCTTGTATTTTACTTTGAAGGTTGGCACAAACCAGCAGGTGGTAGTTTATGTTATTGACGTAAATAACTCTACGTACTGGAAAATAATTGATATAAAATCTGACAATACTCAGTACTAGATTCTCTTTTTTCTCTTCCAAGGACACTTTAGCTTTTCTGATACAACTTTCTTTGTAATAAATAAAAGAGGAAACACATATTTTTGGCATGTATTGTTACAATAGCGCTATTTTAGGAAATTGCACTGCAGTAATAAAACCGTTCTTGATGTGGTTGGAAGTCTAGTATTATTTAAATGATCACGTTGTTCGGCCTTGGCACATTGGCACAGTTATACCATGGCGTCGCACTGTCGCGTTCGTCTGATGTTCCGTCCTTCAAACTGCTCTATTAACTGAATAAAATCCGTTAAAGGATGTGATACTATACTATTCAATTTATCTTTTATTTTATCAAAACCTAATTTGGCAATGATACAATTTACTTTAGATTAACACTTTTTGTATTTATACAGATATTGTGTGAAAAATATGTATAATTTTTTATCTGTGCTAATAAAGGCCGTGTGTTCGTAAACTGTCAATAGTTTGTTTATAAATGCTATTTGTAACTATTTGAGTGGTGAGTTTTTGCTGAAATAGCTGTAATGATTCATCTAAAATAACTAACGATTATTTTTAACTATGTGATATCATTCTTACGGTACCTTGGCGTCCTGAATGGAAAATTATTGTATATTACGAAATCGGGAAAATGTGTTGACCTATAAAATAAACTATAATTAGTTTTAGATAGTGTTTCATTTGAATTTAGCAAAATATTTGGAGATTTCATTAAACGTAATTAACTCTTCGGGTTAACAGATTAGTAGTAAAATCGTAAATTGTGCGAAAGTTAATATTTTTGCAAGTTTATAAATGACTGAAACTTGATGATTTTTCAAACTTTGTTTTATATCTTTATATTTACTCTTGGTTTATTTTGTAACAGTCAATATGGTAGAGCATTAAATCACATCGTAATTGTGACGATATTTTGTTTATTGTTTTATTTAAAGATATCTTAAGTTGATTTCGTCATTAAAGGTGTTTAAATTCCATGCAAGGTCACTGTGGTGCAGGGTTTATTTCGTTGATAAACTAAGAAAAATAAGTGATACTTTAAACTTATTCAAAATAAATACGTGATCACTGTATGCAAATGTTTAAATTTTAAACGAAATAGGAAATTACTTCAAATGTACTTGGCATATTGTATTTAAAATAAACAATTTAATATACGTACCATTGTTTAAAACATCACGTAGGATCCAAATACGGCTCAATACACTGTAATGGGTAAATACATAGTAATAATTGTTTCGGTCAAACAAATCTAGTAATATCTCTCTCACTTTAACTGATAAGTATAATGTTACTGACTGTTTGGGAACGCACAACAGTTCAATGTACGTTGCTCTAATAAAAAGGTGCTAAAGTATGACTTATCAGTAATAACTATATTGTTGTGATAATATATGTGTATTGGAGAAAGTGCTTTGTGATTGAGTAGCTTTATACAAAGTCTTTCAATTTACACAAAGCGATTTCCCTTTACATTATTGTTTCAGAATATTTATGGATTGAAAATTCGTTCCTTACGTAAGTTTGTTTTACTCATTGTTCATGAATCGGATCTTTGTTTGTTGGATTCTTATTCAGTTAAGCATATACACGCATTCATATATATTTTTCTGTATTTCTAAACAACTGCTTTATTTTTATTGGAATTTTCCATTGACCGTTGACGAAGTGGGAAGCTTCAAACATTAAAACTGTTTCAACACGTTCTTTGTTCACTCGAACCCTTGGAAACGGCCACATATGAAATTGGAAATATGCCAATATCATCTACCTACTATAATATACGTATAACGGTATAATCGATGTACCCGTGCTTGCAGTTAGGTCCTTTTGACAATCATAATTAACTCTATCATGGTTTATACGACGAAGCTATTTTTTTATAATTGATAATGGAAACATTTAATTTATGATTTATATAGACTACTTTATATCACAACATTTCCAGCATTACTTTTGCGATGATCGCGGTCATCTTGTTGGTACGATTTTTTATTGATATTCAAGTTATAAAGTAAAATTAGACAATGTTACAAATATAGATTTCTTAGTATATTGTAAACATATAAGTCTTCGTATATACGAGTATAGATCGCAAGGTCTAGTCCTATTTGTCCTATTTATTTGTTAGAAGGTCAGAAAGATGGTACGGTTGGCACGATGCCAATTGTTTCAGACATTATGGCGCCTAACAAGTCTACAACAGCATTGTTTAATTGCTTTCTTCATATTAAAATGTTCTGAGTTTTGATCAATTTCTAATTAAAGCATAAATATAAAAAAAAAATTATAATGAACGTAGCAATTTGAGTAATATGATTTTTGCGAATATTTATTAGTAGAATATATTCATTGTTTTTTTTTTACAAATAACTGTTCTTTTTCTCTATTTGCGTTAACTATTTTTTTACTGAAATATAATAATGAATGCGGTTAATTTTTCGTTGTAAGTTTGATTTCCATTGATTCAGTAAATTCTCGTTTCATATTAAAAGAATCGTGAATATAAAATAAAAGCATTATGTTTACACTAGGTCAGTATTTGCAGAACGGTTGACAGTTTTCTGACATAACACACTCTAAGTTTGCAAAATGTATTAGCAGGTATATTTAGCACTATTATAATATTTTATATAGCTTTCCCAGTTGGAAGTTGGCAGTCGACCACTGAGATCATCGCATCTCAATGTCAAGACTATTCGGAAATGTTCCACACATCTCAAACTATGGATGATTTAATTGTGCATGGATTGTATTGTCAATGTTATGTTTATCATTGCTTCCATTATTATTTCCTTAATAATTTTTGTGATCATTCTACATTTTGTTGATTTACTACAATAAAATCTCACACTTTATACGGGGAGTTCTAAGTCTTGCCTGATGTAACTGTTAAGATTGCGGGACTGTTTTCTGTTATTGAATTCTATGGTTTCTATTCGATAGAGAAGACACGTTAGTTTGTTACAATTACTTCATAATTTTTTATTAACGTTGACTGGTGTGGCATATTTTAACTTTTTAGTTAGTTCGAAATCGCCACAAGCCGTACACAAAGAGCGAGAATGAACGTACGTAAATTTTCAGAATACACCTAGTCATTATGAATGCACCCTCGTGACTAGCTCAGGGCTTATTATGAATAGGACTTTACTGTTCAACCGTTATTGTTATGGCAATAGTAAGGGATACCAATATTAAAGGACATATCAACGATGCTTACAGACGTAAACGTGATTTAACATAATATTGTTCTTGAGAATTAGAAACATCAAACAGGAATTTCCTCTATTCTATTGTTTTCAAATAATGTTGATTGCAAATCGGAGAGTACTCATCGATTTTTATTTTAATAATATAAAAGATCCGTCTAGAAACAGTCTATGGAATAAGCAAGCAGCAGTTGTTGATGCCAAAATTTTGTTTATTATTTTTTTTTGTGTTCGTTTATTAAACCTAATTATTATTCAGCAATATTTAAGGTCATCTCTGTTATGCATTTCTTCAAATATACTGCATTTTCTTTGTTCTCGCATCGAATTATTTTTTAGTAATAGTAGATTTGTAAGTGTACATTTTAAAATGAAATATCTTTTACATACAAAGTTATTTTGTTTGCGACTAAACTAAACCTTCTTGACCTGAATAATTATGATCCGGTCTGATTTCTTACATCTGTTTAATAGTTTGAGCTAATTAATTGTTGGTTAATTATTTTAATGAGAATTGTGGAATTCGTACCAGCTAATGACGTATTTCATTACAGAACAAGTGCTGTTGACCTCTTTACAGGCAATAACCTATATGTTGTTCCTTTGTGCGGTTTCAAATACCGATTTGTGGCCCGACAACAAACACTGAGTCACCCTTTATCGTATGAAACATTATACTTCCTAATGCATTTGTATAATGTACATGCATATGTGCATATTTTTGTTATTACTATGTTAAGGATGGAATCATTTTCTAATTCAAATAATATAATATTTAACTATTTATCCAAATACTTTTGTCAAAAATATAAATGTACTATTAAAAATTTGTTTAAAAAAAGTATCTGGTTATTTACCAGTTCAAGTTGCTTGTTTTTTTTTTCAACGACAATAAAATTGGTTGTTTAGTTATTTATTTATCTAGAAACCTACTATATGGTGCATTATTTTTTTTATCTGTGGAAATGTCTTTTGCTTCTTATACAATCGTTGACCTATTTACAGCCAAGCGTCTATCGCCGTTGAGTTGAGCAAGTTGAGAGCCAGTTCCTGTGGCCTTATTTTATCATGTATCTTCTATTTACCATTATTTTAAGTTATGGCCAAACGCTAAGTTTATTTAAAAAAAAAACATTATTTGTATCAACTGTTATAGCTTCTTATTTTCGTAGGAATTTAGAAGTATCAATGCACCCTTTTAGTCAGCTATATCAGCATTGTCGCTTCAATCTTATATAGTACATACTATAAAGCTTCGTTAATATTCTTGTATTATTCTGATTAATAATAATAATTTGGTCGCATGAAATAATAATTGCAAAAGTATCGAAGGTCATATGGTTCTTTAAATCGTAACTTGTTCTTTGTTATTTAAAACATATATCGTGGGAACATTTCAAAGGGGTCGCTGCCCCACCCTTGGACGGACGGACGACTCTTTATTATTTATCTGTATCTATCTATATATGGAGTATGCAGTAAGTAGTCCATATTAAAACGTCCACGACTGGAAAACAATCGAATCATTAATGAATTTAGTTTATGAGATTAATGCATGCGATGAAGGATTTAGCCCTTTAAAACATCGTTATCTTTTTCATAATTATTATTTCTCGTGAAGATATTGGTAGTTAAGTATTACATTTTTGACTCTCCCCTCCACGTTAGTCAACAGTTGTAAATCAGACAAGAGCTTGATAAGAACCAACCCCCTGGTAACGTAAGCAAAGGTACAAATTGCTTACGTGATAACTATTGAATTGTTTAAAGTAAGTATAAGTAGTAAGTAATCTAGGTCTAATATTGATGATTTCATAAACACTTTAATGAATAATTTTATAACTAATATTGTATATTGCAATAATATGTGACGGAATCATATATATATGCGTTATACTTTTAATTTATTTGTATTATTTCAGTTTATCCTTTATAAAAGAATCCTTGAAATATACTATACCTAATTATTTCAGCCATTGAATGTTTTAAACATATAACACCGTGTATTGTAATTTATAAAGAGGAAAACCAGGAGATGTTATACGCTAGCGAAGTCATTGACATAGTTATTATTCAATGTTATTAAGTTATTTGACATCTCCTTTAAAAAACTGCGCTAATTCTTTACTATTTCTTTCATATTTACATTTGAAATCAAATGTTAATGTGTATTTTTTTTTTCATTCATTCATGAACGGTGCCGTGAGCCGTGTGGTGCTGGTTAAGAATAGTACCACCCCTGGATCTTCCCGTGGGTGTCGTAAAAGGCGACTAAGGGATATGAACCAGGGGATGTGTAGCAGCATCGTTTGGGCACCAAAAAACACCTTACTGCGATCGCCAACCCGCCAGCCAAGCGTGGCGATTATGGCAATCCCCCCTTTAATGGTGGAGACCTATGTCCGGTAGTGGACGTCTTATGGTTGTATGAATGAAAAAAAAATCTTAAAGTCTAAAAAAGTCTTATTGAAGTACTTTGACCCAAGACGTTCGGATTAATAAAACCTTAATAATATCTTATAGATAATAGTCCAAATTGTACCCTGATTCGGGACAAATCTGAAATTTTAGACTACGGAATCTTACCAATTTAGTTCTTTGTTGGCAAATACAACGGTGAAGTGTCGTTACTATGCCTTCTTCATCAAACTAAGCTTGAATAGAAAGCAAATTAGGTCGCCCTATATACATTATTTACTAAGTATATTTAGAACATTAAACATACTATTGTGTTTCTAACAATATCTTATTTATAAATCAACCATTAACGTAAAGATGATAAAAAAAAGTATTTTTAAGTCAAGTGGAATAAAAAATTGAATTTGAAGAAAACATTTAGCGGCGAATTTTATCGCTAAATTAATTTTGTATATAACATGATCCCTTTTGTAAATATAATAAGAACGTTGAAATATTACTATCTTTAAAGTCGCTTTTCGACTTTTTTAACTGTCAAAAAATCAACTTTCATGTCTTACACAGGTTAAATCTTGAGAGACTTACATTGAAACGATGTACCAGAGAATTGTAATTGTGTGCTTCATGATAGAATATATCTATCTCATAAGGTTAATTCACAGTAACCCTTTTTTATTTTAGTACTTGATATTATAAATGTGAATCCTAATTCATCGCTTCATTTGTTTGTTACATATTCTCACTTTAACTATTCAGTCGATAACCGTAAAACTTTGCATATATGTTGTCAGGGGCACGGAAAAAACATAGGGCATCTACATTCTTGAATTAATGTGTACAGCGATTTACTTTGAAAATAGGTAAAACTATTGTCTGAATATTTTGATGCTAGCAAATGGACTTGATATTTGTAAGAAACCTACATTTGATTTTTCTATAAAATTATGGTTTCCCCTAAAAGTTGTGGTTTCCCCTGAAAATTATGATTTCCCCTAAAAACCATTTGGAAAGACGCTTTGTATTCAAATTTCATTGTTTCTATTCCAGGCATAGGTTTCGGTATGATCTACTTGCCATCAGTGGTCGCCGTCGGTTATTATTTCGAGACGCGTCGGTCTCTAGCGACTGGTATCGCGGTATGCGGCTCTGGCGTTGGCACGTTCAGCTTTGCGCCCTTAGCCGCCATACTGTTGAAGGAATTCGGCTCGTGGCAAAACGCGAACTTATTACTTGCCGGTATGATACTCAACTGCGCTGTGTTTGGTGCGCTGATGAGACCACTTGTATATCCTAAGGTAAGTTTCACGATAAATTTTAAGGGCTAAACAGGATATCCGGGCGGAGTTTATTCTATACAAACGTATTCCTCTGTTTCTCCCTAGATAATGGCATGATTGTAGATATTTTATACTATACAATATATATCCAAAGGTCGTACGTTTTGATTTTTTTTCATAAGTTAAATATTATACAAACTAGGAGTCTTCGAATGTGAGATAAAAATACCCGAATTTTATCATCGGATTCAGGTGTCCGGTAATCAAATTTGACGAATAAAAGTATAGCCAAAATATTTCCAATTGTATAATTGAAAGAAAAATTAAAAGCGATCCAGTTTTGAAGAAGGAAACGGGAAAACGAAGTTATGATTTCGTCTATTTTGTATAGGGATAATTAACCCGAGCTGCAGTTGTCCCTGTCAATTAAAAAATAGTACCAACTACCATGGCATCCATAAAAGTGCGGCCAGCAGTGGTACCCCACATTGACCTATGTGGCCCTTGACCAGATATGTGTGACGACCACTGTTCTAAAAAAAGTCGCTATTTTCATTTTATGTTATTATACATTTAACATGGGATTTTTGTAAACATTTTATATTCAGTTTAAAATTATATTAAATATATTTGAAAAGCTTTAAAATCTAGCATTTACTACTATCGGTGATCGTCCTTGAACTGAACTTTTAACTTTTAACATCATGCGAAGATAATTACAGTAATACCACGCTTAGCGCGACCCCTTTACGCGCGCGCGATTTCAAATTTCGCGCTTAAATGCCTCGCATTACGCGAAAGAGTGCGTACAAACATAATGCAAAGACAATAGATGTATTTTTCCGTAAAAAATAAGAGTATGTAATGCATAAAGTGTTCTTAGAATTAAAGTGATTAATTAAAATGATTTGTATTTTTTTGTATTAAATTTTGACTATGTTTAATCATAAACCTCCATATACGCGAATTTCAGTTAACGCGATTTTTTTAAGAACGTATCCCTCGCGTAAAGCGGAGTATTGCTGTAATTTTGCCGAGCTCAAATAAAAAAAAAACCTATATAGTGTACTCTTTGTGCTCTTTGAGTCACTTAAAAAATAACACATCGTTGGACAAAACAATGATTACAGTTCTTAAAAAAACAATTTAGAATGACAGCTGTCATCGAAGACATATGCGTGAAGTTTTTTTTTACTGTAGATTACAGGCATACAACACTATACTATACTCGATTAGTGATGGTAGATAAATAGTGATGACATCGCATCGTCTTAACCACAGACAATAAAATTATCGACCTTACAAGTATAATAAAATTGACATAAGTTGTTTCTGTTGTTATATTTTATGATCTATATAAAAGTCATATAGCTATAGTTATTTATTATATACTATATGTAAAGAATTTATAGATGCTTAAAATTAATTGTAACTTTAATAGTTTTCTTCAGTAAAACATGTACTAAAGTTTAAAAAACCTATGTTTAAGATTCTCCTTTGAGGGTTAAATGGAATAATAATCTTGTTCATTTTGTACCATTTCCCAACTAGAATCCTGTTTGGAGAAACGACCATTATATCGCATATGGTGTCTTATCATTAGACAATATTACATTATTATAAGATAAAAGTTAAATGTTCATAACATAGTTTTATTAACATTTGAAGTATGTAGTGAATTTAACATTGAGCCTTGTCAATTGCAATTACAGGATACTTTCCGCATTATTTACAACGATAATTAATAATTAACTATGATGATAAAATTACGATGTTTTATGGTCCGTTATTCTTATAGACCTTTATATATTGCAATTATAATTGCTGTCATATTAAATTTATTTTCCTACGCTTAGTAATAAGTCTTAGCATTATTTTTTAAGATCATACCGTACACAAAGACATTAGTTGAATGTTATACTCAAATGCTTAGGTGTTACTATAAGACGTTACTAATGTTTTATACGAAATTATTAACATATTAACCCCTTGGGCACTAACCTGGCGTATACGCCAGCTTTCCATTATTTTCCTATTGTCTCATTTTTATGGGTAATCGACATATTAAGAAATAAAGGTATCCTAAGAAACTGAAAACTTATTTCGATTTTTAATAGACTTTTATGCACTATTTCTATGATCTAATTACTACTTTAAGGAACTTTATGTATGACAATATTTAAATTAGGTATTTTTTTATAAAAATGAATTTTGGCATAACAATAAAAGATATTTTTTCTCCAATTACAATGAGAATTGTAGGAGACTATTTCACGTGTACAAATTAGTACCGTCAGTTATAAAAAGGCTAAGCAACAATTTATTTTATTTATCACTAATTAAAAAGTGACCATTAAAATTTATTTATAACTAGCTGCATGCCCGCGGCTGCGCACGCGTTTCGTGTATTCTTCGTTGCGTATTATTGTTTTAAATAATCATTGGTAATAATGTTTTTATGGGGCTGTCCATTGAATCGGATCTTGTTTACAATTTCAGAAATTTTGCTTCTTTTTTTACCCTAATTGTTTTCCTCTTTTTTGTACTAACAGAAAGCAAAATACCTGCTAGTAAAGCTATCTTTGAATCGAATTTAATTCACTATTTCATGAATTTTAATTTTTTTACGCGAAATCCTAATTATTTTCAATAAATAAAAGTAGCCAAACCAACATCGGTACAACCTTTCTGGAAATTAGCTGGAATAAACAGAAGACAGATTTTTTTTTCTATTACAAATTATGTGTTTTGGTATAGTTATCGTATACATATATATTCATATTATGTATTTAGTAAAAAAAATGTTTTTTTTTTATATTACAAAGAGACACTTTAGTTTTATTTATTAGTATATAGATAATAATAATAGTTATTAATTTCTTATTGTCTTTATGATTTGTAATGATATATTGTTTTACAGTCGTCAGGTGAGAAACCTCTTTTGCAACGTATGGCCGAGGAGAAAAGGTTGCAAATGGAACGAGGTTCAATCGGAGGATCATACTTCGTGGTCCACCTCCCCGATGGCACTATGGAGAAACGATTGAAGGTGAGCTTGATTTACTAAACTTTTATCGAAAGGTGCCTAATAAACTCTGTTTGTCCCACGTGAATACTTAAAAAAAATATTTCTCTCCTTCACTTCCTATTATTTTTTGGCCTTTGCAGCTAGTTATTGGGCACAGTTCCGCCGGTATCCGTAAGGTAGAGTAAATTATTTCTCTTTTACGCTTTTAAAATTTTGAAGGTGGAGTTTTTGCATTATATTTGACAGTAGTAAATTACATCTGTGTTTCTCGTGTTATAATATTATGTTCAAATTCACAGCCGACATGAAATTTGAACAAACACGTTTGGAAAATATCACGTAAATATTCGAGAGCGATTTTTTTATGTTATGTTACTTACATATTATGTAGCCTGGAAAAAATCTATATCTATATGTATATATATATATAAAGTAAAAATTGGGAACCTTTGAGGCACCATCACCTCAAAACTACTGAACGTATCGGGACGGAACTACTATCATTCGATGCGGAATGTTTGTGCCGTCGACTCTTTCACATTTTTTTTTCGATTCATCCCAATGCACTTTTTTTTCCGCTAATAAAAACAAAAGACTGTAAGTTTTTTTTTCTTCATTCGATTGTTTTTTCAGGTTAGGTATAAATGAAATCTTTAATATGAACTTTTTCACGCACACCTAAAGAACATATGGAACTTACTACGTTATATTATTTTTCGCTTACGCGATATAACTATATTTTGTTTATATTATATCTCGATAACTTATCCAGTGTACTTGGGGAAATAAAGAAACCATATACCGTGTACTTGTAAATTGTATTTTTTTAAAAGGAATTTTTTTAAAGTGTAATGTAATGTGGTTTGAAGGTATTCTCGGTAGGGGAAAAGCGCGTTACCATTGCTATGACGTCAGCTGTCAACATGTTGCACTGCGTCAAGTATAAGATAAATAAATAATACTCAATTCATACTTAAACAGCCTATCGTATCGCCAAACTACAAACCTATACAAATTCAATGTTACACGATATAGGCTTAGTTCTTTGACCGCAATCTCACCTGATGTTAAGTGACGATGTGGTCCAGGATGGTAAACACACTAAGCCTAGAGGTACTGGTTCTCAAGAAATGCTGCCGGAACACACCTATTGGTATTTGGAGACAGGTTTCCAAACTTGAGGGTGGTAGCTACCCAGGCGGGCATCATTAGAAATTGCCCTACCACCAGGCTATGGTTTCGTCACGATGTTTTCCTTCACCGAAAGCTCAGGCCGATTTTAGAATTGGATAGGGATTTAGAGTAGATTGACGCGAAATCCGGTCGCACTATCCACTGCGCCAGCATCGCTTCCCCTACTTTTGTTTCCCCTCAATTTATCTAGATAAATTATACGATACATTATTGTTATTGTAAATCTAAACAAAGACAGTTGGCATGTTCCAGGCCCCGTTGAACATAGATCCGGGCGTGCATTCCTCTTTGAACCTGGAAGCGTTGGCTCGCGTGCCCACTGTCCCCAACATGCACGGCGTGCCGACCGTGCCCACGTTGCCCACTATCACCGAATCCAAGGTCGTCGACGAAGACGGCGAAAAAAAAAAGGTCAGTTAAGAGGATACGCTAGTGACATTCATTCCATACAAACGTAGTCAGCCCCTGTTCCCTCTCTGAATAATAGCATAATAGTAATATATATTTTTGTACCAAATAATATTATATATAAATATATGTATAAAGAGTGAAATTGAAATTAATTAAATAGGAGCTTGTAATGATATTTAGAAACATTTGAAAATTAATTTAGTAGTAAAATACTAAATAAAACTATTAAAAACATGCATTATAAATTCAATGAAAGTATCAAAATCGCGTAGCCGGTCGATATCCCGGTAACCATGTAGGTAAAATTATCAGCTGACGTGCGCGAGCGGGAGTGAGGTCATCGACCGCTGAATACTTGTCGCACGGTTTTGATACTTCAATTATATATTTTTTATTTAAATGTTTTTTTTTACTATATTATTTTTTGCTTTGTACTTGTTCATAATCATAATTATAAGCTCCCGTTTAATTATTGCCATTGATTTCAAAGTCATCCAAAGTCAACACCACCCGCCACGCGAGTACGTTTTGATTTTTTCCATAAGTTACTTATTGTAGGAACTCGTGTTCAGACGTTTATCAAACAAATGTGATGGATAAAATTAAAAAAATAATTAATGTGTGCAATTCACGCGCGGTATAAGTGAAACCTTCAATAAAAAATGTGTTACCCACCCATGGGTTCGAACCTCCGACCTTTCAGACGTACCGTATTAGACCTCCGGGCTAAACACGCTCTCGAAAATTAGATGAACAATTCGGACCTCCATCAGAAACGTACTGTCGCTTTTTCGTTTCATCGACTTTTAAATGACAACGATGCTAACGTACAGCAGGCATAGCCAAAGTCTTGGGGTGTTTGGCGCGATTTTGGTTTGTCATTTGTTTTTAATTCATTATTTTGCCGCATTTTACTATATATTATGTAATTTTGGTGGCATTTTACATGATATACTTGTAGTTATGATACCAAGTGTAGTGAAGTGAAAATAATGACACGGAGCGTTAATTCCCAAATGTTCTAATCATTCCCGTTGTGGTCGGAACAGAAGGCCACCATTTTGTTACCGCCATTAATTTATTGATACGAGTAGTGTCCCTAACGTCTGACTTGGGTGCATGGTCTTCTAATACCTTAGCCTTTACCTTTAAAAGGAATTTATAGAACCAAAAAAAGGCAGTTTTTATTATTCTAAAACTGAAAGAAAATTTAAAATCGGTTCAGTATTGGAGGAGGAAACAGAGGTACTACGAAGTGATGTTTTCGTCTATTTTGCATACGGTAAAATCAGCCCGAGCTGCAGTTGTCCCTTTCGTGTTTTGACAATTTTTTTCTTTGGGGCGCAACACGACAATTATATATTTCTGAAACACCTATTTTTCCGACCGCATGTCCTCTTAATACTGATAAAGTTTATATAACAAATAGCTACTCTACCAGGTTATTTAATGATATCTATTGTTGCTTAGTAAACATGTAATAAATAATGACAACATAATAATCAGCAGTTTGTAAAAATATAACAATGTAGGTCAATGCCATCTGTTAATAAGTTTTTTTTGTTACACTATTTAGGCTTAATGCCATGAACGTAATCTCACCTGGTTTTAAGTGACGATGTGTTCCAGGATGGTAAGCACATTAAACCTAGAGGTACTGGTTGTCAAGTGATTCTGTCGGAACACACCTGTTGGTGTTTGAGGATAGGTTTTCAAACTTGAGGGTGGTAGTTACCCCCGAAAATAACTTACCACCATACTGTGATTTCCTTGCGATTTTTTTTTGCATTTTCCTTCACTGAAAGCTCAGGCTGATTGAGTGTGATAGATAGATGGGCTAGAACCCGCGTCCGTTGACGCGGACTCCGGCCGCACTACATATTGCGCCATCATCGCGAATCATTATTATGTTTTGTGTTTTTTTTGTCAATTCCAGAACGAGAACGGTAACGTGATCGTGAACCCAGTGCAGGCGCAACACATGGCTCGCAACGTGTCGTCGCCCGCATTCAGTGCGCAGGCACCCGGACTACCCAAAAACGGATCGGTACCTTTCTTCGACCGTCAACGTAAACACAGCACCGGTGACAGGTCAGCTGATAGGTATCGTGCTATTAACATTCATTTTTCATCTTCAAACATCTGCACCGTAAATTTGTTAAAGATGTTTATCGATTATTTTTCTTGCCTTATAAAAAAAAATTAACCATATATAACGCTAACGAGAAGAATAAAATTAAAATGTGATCAATTGTAAGGAACTTATAAGTGTCTCAGTTTTGTCCTATAAAACAGAGTTTCATATATTAAGATGTCTTGCTTCTTACAAAAGTTTTATACGTGATTTGTTTTGCGAAAAAGAGATAGATCATCTTCTCTCGATCCTCACTAATTTGTTTAAATGCTTGCATATTCTCAGAATGTCAATTAATAATTTATTTCGTTATAAGTATTACATTTAATTATATTAACAACAACTTAATCTATTATTTCCAATAAACTAAACACCCTATTAAACTTTAAAAGGAAAAAATTTGACTCGAGAAATTTCGGTCTACTTACATGTTCTTTTATGGGAAGAAATGCAATTTTAATTATATTAATGATTGTTCATTAATGAGACTCGTTGATTGTTTGCTCTCTTGTTTAAACTTTAACTGGACTGACTGGGTTGACCCGCAGTCGCATCTATATAGGTAGAATCAAAGGGGCTTCGAAATGATCTAGAAAGGTCGAATAGCTCTGTTTACGCCTATTTTCGTTAATTGTTTTATTGCAGTGTTTAAAATTTCACAACTTTATTTCTTTACTTTTATTACAACAATCGACGGTGTCCAATATTTCAAGTACTCGCGGATTTTAGACGTTTTCGGTGTTATTACAAAAAAGTTAAACTCCCGTTGAACAGATGATTAACCCCTTGAGCACTTACCTGGCGTTTACGCCAGCTTTCCATTGTTTTCCTATTATCTTATTTTTATGGGTACTTGACACATAAAAAAAAAGTTCAATTACAAAAGAGTGTTTTAGGGTTATTTAGAGTTTACATTTTTTACAATTTTAAATTTTAGATACTGTTTAGCGTTAGTACTTTTTTTTTTTTTTTTTTTTTTTTTTTTTTACATGGAATAGGCTTAGTGCTTTGATCACAATCTCACCTGATGTTAAGTGACGATGTGGTCCAGGAATGTAAACACATTAAGCCTAAAGGTTCTCAAGTGGTGATGCCGGAACACATCTATTGGTATTTGGCGACAGGTTTTCAAACTTGATGGTGGTAGCTACCCAGACGAACGTCATTAGAAACTGCCCTACCACCAGGCTATGGTTTCCTCACGATGTTTTCCTACACCGGAAGCTCAGGCCGATTTTAAAGTCGGACAGGTGGGGATCGAACCCTCGTCGATTGACGCGCAATCCGGCCTCACTACCCGCTGCGCCCTCATCGCTTCTATACTGGCTGTTGCAATATAAATAAATTTTTATTACAGATTCAAACCGTCTTTAGCTGCGATCAAAGCCACGTCAAAAACATCCATTCAGAGCCAAAATCGTAACGGGCTTGATGTAAGATTATTTTAATAGTTTATTATAATTTAGGCTAAATGGCTTTGATCAACTCGTGTTTCTTGTTTAAATTGAATTTTTTGCACAATTTCATTAATAAATCGTCTGAAATAGAATAGAAAATTATCTTTAAATAACTCATTTATTATAATAAACTGTTGTTTTTACGTAATGACTTGTGTAACTGTTAAGTTGGCGTAGGTTCAAATAAATTAACCCACATTTTAAAGGACATTCTAGAAACGGCTTGTTGTTGAGAATCTGTCATTACTAGCGTAGGCCTATTAGTACGTGGGTGAATAAACAAAAATCGAACCTTGAACTTTGTCTGTCTCTTTGCCAAATCGGTTAACTGTAACCGTTTGGCATATTTCCAAATTTTATTTGTGTGTTGTTTCCAGCGGTACGTAGATATTTAGTCTTTCGGTAATAGCGTCCAATTCCAGTTGATTTCGTACGACGATTCCGGATTAATAATCCCAAATGGTGAATCTAAAATTGATAATTCCAAATAACGATTCCAGAACTGATACCGATTCGAATTGATGATAATCCCAAAACCGATGTTAATTCCTAATTGACGATGCTTTCAAAACGTATTGTAATGTTCTCAAATTGATTATTCCAAAGGATGCTTCTAGAACAGATTATAATTCCAAAAAAACTATCCTAAAATCGATGGCAAACCATGATTTTATATACGTTCTAGCAGACAGAGGAACAAGCCAATTAAAGTTATGTGATCATCTGTACTAATAAATAAAATTTCAGTGTATGTTTATAATGTCAAATTTTTTTTTGTTTAAATTAATTAATTTTATTAGATATGAATTTATATGCGATACGTATACCAAAAATACATTTTTTACATTTCTGTTTCTAATGGGTAATCGCCTGAACGCCTGGACCGATTTTGACGGGACTTTTTTTTTGGTAGATAGCTGAAGTTACTCTGCGTAGCTACTGATTTTTGAAAATAATTAGGATTTCGCTTAAAAAAAAACTAAAAAAAAATGAATTGTTTACGAGAAACATTTTTACTTTATCTTAGTACGAAATTTATTTTTTTGGAAAATAATTAGGGTTTCCTATAAAAAAAAATGCAATAAAAACGCAGTGAAATATATATAAAACGCGGGCGCAGCTGCGAGCACACAGCTAGTGCAGTATTAAGATGATTATATTATAGTTAGCGTTGAATTGCGAATTTGTAATCATAGGTAGCGGCCAAGCCGAGGTTCGAACCTTTGTGTAGTTACCTTTTACGATTGAGCGCCTTCAGCACTCGCCTCCAAAGTTCAGTGAAGCTGTAAAGGCCATTCCGGGCAACAGCGTTAGCTAAATTAGAAAAAAAAAAAAAAAAAAAAAAAACGGTGAATTGTTTATTCACAGGGTGACACAGAAAGCAACATGTATAACTCGAAACTGTCAGTTAACGGTGGTAAGGAGCCGACCCGTATGGTCCGTCCGATGTCGCGTAAAGACATTTTCTACTCCGGGTCAGTGCTTAACTTACCCCAGTACCAGAGTCAGAAATCCCTTCAGGGTTACCGTAACTCTGTCCTCAGTCTACCACACAGCAGGCAGACTGGGGACCTCGAGAGACAAGAACGTAAGTGTTCATTAAACACTTACCCTAAACTACTCTAATTCTAATTCTAAGAATCCCGAGAGTAATACCACCTGACCATCTTTCCGTGGGTATCGTAAAGCTTGAAGCGATGATCAATCGTCAATCGACGCGGGTTCGATACCCACCTATCCGACTCTAAAATCGGCCTGAGCTTTCGGTGAAGGAAAACATCTTGAGGAAACCATAGCATGATGGTAGGACATGTCCGCCTGGGTAGCTGCCACCCTCAAGTTTGAAAACCGGCTGCATCACTTGAGAACCAGTATCTAGGCTTAGTGTGTTTACCATCTTGGGCCACATCGTCACTTAAAATGAGATTGTGGTCACAGCACAGCCTATTCTGTGTAAAAAAAAGACGACTAAGGGATAAACCAGGGGATGGGGAGCAGCATTCCCCGAGTAACACAAACACCTGACTGCGATCGGCAACCCGCATGTCAACCCTGGCGATTATGGCAATCACTGAGACGTAGACGGTCACAACGGGCCTAATAAATAGCTCAAAGAGCAATGGAGTGTATGCTTGGAGTTTCACTGCGTGATCTAATGAGCAATGAGAAGATCAGCAGAAGAACCAAAATAACCGACATTGCCTAAAGAATTGCCAAACTTACGTGGTAATAGACACGGCAAATGGGGCCAACTGGTACTCGAATGTCTATAACGTACTGTTGGACGGAGCGTGGGTAGGCCCTCCACAAGGTGAACCGACGACCTGGTGAAGGTCGCGGGAATTCGCTGGATACGGGTGGAGCAAGACCGATCGTCGTGGAGATATTTGGGTGAGTGAGACCTATGTACAGCAATGGACATCTTTCGGTTGAATTGATAAATGGGTGGTCTCTAAAGATCACACATCCATACATCTTCATGTACAGTTCAATTCCATCCATCAAAACATGAAACATACTTAGAATGAAAAAAAACTACTCATTTACCAGCAGCATCTAACCATGTGTTTTCTATATACGTTTTTAACTATATAAATCCTTATCTTTATACTACAGTTTGATTAAAATGACAGCTGTCATTTAAACGCCATACATAAAGTTATGCATTTTTTTTTTTAATTAAGACGACGTCAAACTATATCGGTCATGGGATAACTGTGTTATTGATGTTCCAGTGTCGTTGTGACCGTAAACAATAATAGAAAAGAACGTTTTATAGGGTGAAATAAAACTTCTTGGGCAATCTTTAGTTTAAATCTGTAAGACAAATTATTAGTAAAAGTTAGATATCAGAGGCGGAGAAAGAGATGAAAAATATATAGGCCCACTTTCTTAAATGTTGCCTAAAAGTATAACGTGCTTATATTTTGTCTCTTTCTCTCGTACTACGTCCTTTAATATTCAAAATCGTGATATTTCGATACTCAAATTATTATTATCGTGTGATGCGACTTTGAAATATAATTTTAATCATGCACAAAGTTTCACTTCATAACAGTTCTTTTTATTTTACGATCTATAAAAATTATAATCATATTTACACTACATTCATATTTACAAAATAATATTGCCAGCATAACATACAATCATGGACAAATTTAGGGCAACTCTAAAAAGGGGTTATTGTTTTTATGAAGGTTCTGTTTACATATTAGCGTATAAAATTTGAAAATAATTGCAAGCATTTTGTCCAATTTTAAATTAAATATAAAAGGTATTACAATTATTGTTTTTGTCTCCTTTTTAAGCGTCCTTTTTTTTTAATTTGACCACGGGTTTATTTATATTTCTAAACATCGTATAATTTATATGATACGTTTCTCCGTAGTAAGTCACTAGATTGACAGCTGTCATTTTAAGCAAACATTTTTAAGGACTGTAAAATATAGTTTCTGTTATAACGTAATGAGATTGTTATGACAATTTTAGAGTACGACCTGTGCCCTTGCCTGCACCTACCGAATTCGTTCAAGTCCGCGTTGTCGTCCATGTTGGACGTGTCGTTGCTACGCGACCCGGCGTTTATGCTGATCGGTGTATCGAACGTGTTCGGAATGGCCGGACTTTACGTACCGTTTGTCTATATCGTCGATGCGGCAAGGCTTAATGTAAGTTAAACTGATACATCCTACAATATTACTATTTCTATTTTCTTTTAATTCAGTAACCTTGTGAATCTTTTATGTCCGTTTCACACCCCAAGCGTAACCGACCCGAGTCCTTTTGATCTAATTTTTTTATTCTTTCTCCAGTTTTTTCTTAAATGATTTTCAGCTCGCGTGTTTTATTATAACATTTTTTTACTTAATAACTATTACACCTTTGCAGCAAACTAATTTGACATTGTATGGTTTTAAAATAGTACATTCTAAGAATTATCGATAAATGACAAATAAGAATCTATCGATATTCAAGTTATATCTACTACGGTTAAAACCTAGGTAGCTCTAAAATATACACTTAAGAAGAAGTACAATGGATTGAAAGTTTTAATATGAGAATAAAATTTTTTCTCGCTAAAAACTAACAAAACCGATTGATGTAGAGATTTAATACTTTATTATCGATAACGACAAAAAGTCTCAAGATTATTTTTGATAACTCGTATATTCCTAGATATTGAAAGTTGCGGTTAGAATATTCAGTACAATATGGCTTATTTTAAGTGCTCGTAGAGTATGCGATTTTATTTACTCTACAGTAAAGAACTATAGAGTTCATTATTGTAGGGATTTTAGCATATTATCGATAACTGAATTTTTTTTATAGTGTATAGATTCAGCTCTTTGACTACAATCTTACCTGATGTTAAATGGCGATGTGGTCCAGGATGGTAAACAGACTAAGTCTAAACCACTAAGTCTAAGTACAAGTGATGCTGCCAACACACCTACTGTCTGACATTATTATTACTATAAATTATTAATGACATAGAATAAGTGTTGTCCCAATATAAGATCTGTCTGTCAATTCTAAGTAACTGTTCTGTCTATTCTGTCTCTTCTCCCTTCGTATATGTCTTCTCTCAATTGTTCACATTTTTTTTGTAATTATTAATTTTAAAAAAATTCAACTACCACTAATCGTACGACGTGTCTTTTGACTAGATAAATGTAATTAGGATAAGAAGATGATTATATAAGGGGCAAAAGAACAAGCCTGAGAACTAATAAACAAATTGCAAAAAAAAAAAAAAAAAGAGCACACTAAAAGCAAAAACAAATGAATAAAGAAAAAAAAAAATTTTTTATTTAAATTAACAAGTAGTAAGAAGATCTCTAGTCATGCTAGGGGATGGCAGGGACACTTCTAAAAAAAAACACACACCTATTGGTATTTGGCGACAGGTTTTTGAACTTGATGGTGGTAGCTACCCAGGAGGGTATCATTAGGAAATGGCCTACCATCGTGCTATAGCGAAAGCTCAGGCTGATTTTTATGTGGATAGGTGTGTTCGAACCCGCGTCCGTTGACGTTGATTTCGAACGCGCTACCAACTGCGTCAATCATAACTCTTCAACAAAGAAACTTGTAGTAAAGAGTGTCGATGTAAACGGTTCCAGGGCGTAGAGCCGTCCCAGGCGTCATTCCTACTATCGATAATCGGTATATAACGAACACTTTCGGTCGTATCATTTGCGGTTGGGTCGCCGATTTCCCCTGGATGGACTCGCTTATGCTAAACAACGTTTGCCTCGTCGTCGCCACCGTGAGTTTTAATATTAATAACTACGCCATTTATCTCAATTTAACACTATGTTAAACTATCGAACCCGTCAAACTTCGTACCGCTTCTCAGAATCATTAAAGTCTTTTCGATGAATGTATGAGAAAATAAATTTTCGTGTGTTTCAACTATGTAATAGTAATTCTGCTGTTCGATGCGGAGACAAATATAGGTAACAAATCAAATATTATAAAAATTGGTCCAGCCATTCTTAATATATATATATAAATAAATTAAGTTCCATTCCTAGTTAAATAAAAGAACGAATTAATTGCGTTTCTCCGTGCAAACGAGGGAAACAACATTTAAAGCCCGTTATTCAGTTTTTATATATTTTAACAAATATACAAAATTCAGTAACAACTCACTCTCGAATATTATTTTTAAATGGCATCCCGTCATTCGTAACTTGTTTTTGTTTAACCCCTTGAGCACTAACCTGGCGTTTACGCCAGCTTTCCATTGTCTCATTTTTATGTGTAATCTACATATTAAGAGTAAAGTGGGTTTTCTTTGCATATACATAGTAAACAAATTATAAGTGTTAATTTTTTGAAAGATTATTGTGTGTTTTAATAGTTTTATGTCTTCAGAAACCATAATATTTTTAATATTAATTATTGTATAGATTTCAGTTGGTGTTACACCTTTCTGCGTCTCGTACGGTAGTTATGTGGCTGTTGCGGTAGCGTTTGGAGTAGCTATTTGTAAGTGTACGATTAAAATAATTAAATTACTATTTAGGCTCCATTCAGTGTATAAGTTATTTGTTTGAATAAGTCATAATAATCACAATTGTAGTTGTTAATGTAAGAACTAAATAGACTAAAAAGTTCTGTTTTAATGTTTACGATTGTACACGTTTAATCCCGTTTGCAAACTTATCATCCTGTTTATACACTTATCATCCTGTTTACACACTTATCATCCCATTTACATACTTATCATCCCGTTTATACACTTATCATCGTGTTTACACACTTATCGTCCCATTTACATACTTATCATCCCGTTTACACACTTATCATCGTGTTTACACACTTATCGTCCCATTTACATACTTATCATCCCGTTTACACACTTATCATCCGTTTAACACAAAAAATAAGTACTCACTCACTCGCTACTATATTTTAATTTATTTTGAACGCTACCACACATTACTGTCAAAATTTTACATGATAGAAACAGTTATTATAAACAGGCATCTTTTCTAATTTATTACGATCATGGTTACATGTAGTTTGGGTACAATTTTTATTTTTTTTCAATCATTGTAACAAATCGCTTATAATCAATCACACTCAGTTTCTTTACTATTAGTTTACTGTGTACTAATAATAAATCTGTAACCTTTGTTACAGACAAATTTTTCTTACAATTTTCATCAAGAACGGTCAGGCCGATTTCGAGTTAAAAAAAGGTTGTCTGTTTGAGTGAATGATTAGCAATCAGCCCACACATGCAAATACATAAATTAAACTAATTTTTACACTGTTGCATTTAGCTAAAATAATTTAATTCAAATTTTCTAATAATCAGGTATTTTTATTCAAGTCATAACCATGCGCCACTAACAATTGTATGGTATTGCATCTATTTTGGTATCTTGGGTTTTCAAATCACAAACACTGCCTAGTTTGAAGCGAAGCGATGATGGCGCAGTGGATAGTGTCGGATAGCCGGATTCCGCGTCAATGGACGCGGGTTCAGACCTACATATCCAACTTTAAAATCAGCCTGAGCTTTCGGTGAAGGAAAACATCGTGAGAAAACCTTTGCATGGTGGTAGGGCATTTTCTAATTATGTCCGCCATTGTAGCAGCTACCACCCTCAAGTTTGGAAACCTGTCGCCAAATACCAATAGGTGTGTTCCGGCAGCATCACTTGAGAACCAGTATCTAGGCTTAGTGTGTTTACCTTTCTGGACCACATCGTCACTTAACATCATTTGAGATTATGGTCAAGGCACTGAGCCTATACCGTATAAAAGAAGAGTTTGCTTGTTAATATTATTTTATAAATGTCCCCAGAAATAAAAATATTTGCATATTGGGTACTTTTCCATTAGCCGGGTGCAAATACCGCCAAATTATTCCGATTCGTATAGACAAATAGAACGAGGATTAGCAATTGGAGTTTTTTTCCCGACCTAATTTATGTTGGTTAGGTGTGTATTAAATTTCCGTGCCCCCTTACCTATTGCATTGGTCGTGCCCCCTTACCTATTGCATTGGGGGACTCCGGTATCACTAATGCAATAGGTAAGGGTAGTGTGTAAATGCATTTCCCCCCTCCAAAAAAAAAAAAAGAAAGTGTGTATTAAATTTGGCGAAATTCTACATTATTTGGCGATTTTTCGCCTGCGTCCAATTAACGGAAAAGTACAGCGTATTCGTACGTATTTAGTAAAAAGTTCGTTCGTTCAATTTTATTTATTTCTCTCGGTGTTCGGTTTTCTAGCGGGTTATATATCACTGACTTCGATAATCCTCGTGGATCTGTTGGGCCTGGAGAAGTTGACGAACGCGTTCGGTCTGTTGATACTGTTCCGCGGTGCGGCCGCCATGATAGGCTCTCCGCTCGCGGGCGCGGTATACGACGCCACGCATAACTACGACGCGTCGTTTTACATGGCGGCCGCGTTCTTCTTAGCTTCTACGCTCACGTCATTCGCGGCGCCCCTGTTCCGCAGGTATGACTTGAGTTGTTTTTTTCTCTTCTTTTTTTATTTCAGTGTCTGCCTCGTTAATTGATATTTTATTAATGTTTTCAGGTCCAGAACGAACACTTACTTGTTTTTTTTTTATTTTCTCGACAACCAGGTCGAAACGTCGGGAAAACATTAATAAAATATGAGTACAAATATGCCTTTAGATGCCCGGCGAGAGATATTTTAATTTGAAAGTGAATTTTGAATATCAAATCGATGTGATAATACTTACAATTTAAAAAAAAACACTTGATTCAATTTAGGCTTTGAGAAGGCGCTTGTTTACGTCATAAACTAACCAAGAGCCGGCAAGAAACAAGTACTGGTTTATCTTTTTCAAGTGAATACAATTTCTTTGGCAGCGTTGAGCGATTCTCGGTTTGGGGGAAAAAATATAGATTCGCGTTACTAATGGTGTGACGTCAGCCGTCAACATGCTATAATATGTCATGCTTAAGATGGTGTTTAAGTGCTTGCGCTCAGTGATAAAAAATAAAATTGATACTTACGCACCTTATCGTATGTTTCGTTTATTAATTGAAAATGTACGTAATTATTGCTCGGAGCGCGAATAGATGTAATAACCAAACAAATGTTTTATGATCAGTTTTTTTAAACATTAAAAAAACAGATTTTCTAAAGTTTCTACTTTTACTGCTATCGGTAGTCCCAATGACTGCCTACTTTTTCTTCTTCAAAATTATGCCTCTGTTTACTTCAACATTGGGGCTTGGGGGTAAGAATTTCGTTGTCAAGGGACGGGAAGGAGTCAAAAATTGCATGAATTTTGTTTCAGAAACATTTAAACCAATCTAGTGGAGATTGCTTAGTTAAAATACTGACTTTTAAGTTACTCAGATACGCCACGGTTCTTGTTATATAAGTCCGTTTAGAATGACAACTGTCATCGGAATAAGTTACTAGGATAAAGTTTTGTTTTCTTTCTTCACTATACAATGTAGACATAACGAGCATCGATGCATGAATAGTGATCTTACCTCATGTTAACTGTAGTTAATAATAATATAGATATTGCCTGGGGGCGTATGACCGAATCGAAGGACAATAAATTAATTCGATAGCTTTGTCGCCGATCCTAGGGCTTCCTAGTCCTTATCAATTGTTCTGGCTCACCAAATAACACCGCACCCAGTAGTAACAGTGTCGAATTACCCGGTGTGCCGATGCAGATACTTCGCCCTGCTATGATGCACAGCTCCGTCCGCTGTGTCTTCTTGATGTTGATCGGCCGCTCTTTTCCGTAACCGATTTCACTATAGCTACTTTTAATATCCAAGCACGCACAAACGTTGAACACGTTTTGAGCTTAAAATAAGCCAAATCGATTTGATTATAAAATGTTGCGAGGAGACCGCGTAGAGTGATTGAAAAACCGTTCGAGAGAGCGGGGCGCCACCAAGCGTCGAAACATCGAAAACCACCGGGCACAGATTACATGGTGTTGCCTGAACATTGTCAATCGAAATTTGTTGTTTCTGTAATGTTCCATCCATTCAACCGAAAGAGGTCCAATGCTGGACATAGGTCTCCCCCAAAGATCTCCACGACGACCGGTCTTGCGCCACCCGTATACATTGGATTCCCACGACCTTCACCAGGTCGTCGGTCCACCTTGTGGCCTACCCACGCTACGTCTTCCGGTGCGTGGCAGCCATTCGAGAACCCGTTGGCCCCATCGGGCATCGGTTCTGCGAGCAATGTACCCAGCCCACTGCCACTTAAGTTTAGCAATTCTTCGACCAATGTCGGTTACTTTGGTTCTTCTGCGGATCTCCTCATTGCTGGTTCGATCACGCAGTGAAACTCCAAGCATAGCCTTTCCATTGCCCTTTGAGCAACTTTGAGCTTCCTTATTTGGCCGATTTTACAATTATTAATTTTAAAAGTTATCCATATATTCATATTTATGTATTTTGAAATATTTATATCGATTTCATTAGTACTTTCTTAGTTTGACAGCTGTCATCTTTACCGAAGTTATATTTTGAGGACTGCATTGAGTGTTTCGAGTAGTTCTTGAAAAATTTACTATCATACTGTCATTACATTTATTTGCAGGAAACAGGAAGAAGTTCAGCAACCGTTGGACGTGTTGACTCCCATCGATGAGGACCTGGAGGAGGGTGATGAAGAGGACCCGGACGACACGCCCATAACGATGGGGGCGCACATCGGGACACGCCCCCCGGCCATCACGCGGACCGCGGCATCCCCCTCCGACCCGCCCTCGCCTCCCTCACCCCCCGACGACCTCTCGCAGCGAGAGAGCGTACTGTAATTATACTGCAGGTTTTAAAAATCTATAGTTCCGATTTAAAAGTCTATAGTATTAATCGAATGTCTATAGTACCGCTTTAAAAATCTTTAGTACTGATTTAAAAGTCTATAGTACTGATTCGAAAGCCTATATAGTATTTACTATATCGATAATTCAATAATAGGAGATTGATCTATTATTCTTATCGAAACCAAAAAAAAAAAAAAATGCTGGAATTGCACTATTTTATTTTGTTTGAATTTAATTAAAAAAATTAGTAAGCAAACAAGGTCGACGGGAATAAAAAAAAATAAAAATAATATGTCAATGATATTTAACTTTAAAATGCTACGTGTACGCTTTTATAGGATTATAAATTCACTATTGAATAAATCCTGATTTGTTTACTTTTTTTTTAAATCGAAATGATTGAAACATAAATATATTGTGCGTATATTCGCTTTGATTCGAGTGTCCGTCCTTTGATTAATTTAGCGGTACTTTATAAAAATTTAGAAAGTATTTGACCATACATTTTAAACTGGTCCAATTTAAAAGGTAATAGGAATGTGACAGTTTTTCTCGTATCTTTACAAAAAAATCAATCTCTTATTAAATGTTTTCGACTTAAAAGGATTTTGAATAGACCAATCGTGAGTAATCTCCAGTTTTGTATAAAAATTGCGATCTCAACATAAATTGCGAGGTTTCCACGGACTTGTATTGTATAATGTAATATTAGTATAATTGTTTCGTTATTAGATATTCTATAAAAATTTTTTTTAATTTAACCGATTTTTTAATTACTGACATATTGTACGAAATGAAGTGCTATGAAATATATTATTAATTTATTAGATGATAACTTAACCCATTGTATGTAAATTATGTGTAAAGTTTCTGTTGTTTTTTTGTTGTATTAATGAAACTTGTTTAGTTACCATTAATATAGTTCGACTATAACATTTTCAAATTGACGGCGAGTAATGTTTTTTGGAATTATGCGTGTACACACTCAAACCAAACGTTCACTCAAACACACACATGCACTCAAACACTCACATTCACTCAAATGTTTACATTCACTCAAACGCTCAGATTTACTAAAACTCTTACATACACTCAAACGCTCGCATCTACTCAAACGTTCATATACACTCAAACGCTTACATACACTCAAACGCTTACATACACTCAAACGCTTACATACACACAAACGCTCACATACACTCAAACGCTCATATTCATCCAAACACATATATAGGTCTATAAACAGCATTTTACTTATTTGAAGTAATCGAAGTTATTCGAACGTGCCATATATTTAGTACTACTACTAAGGTTTTATCAAACCTATTTGATATTTATCTCCATATTTATAATAATCACTATAATTCGTGGACTATTTATTTTTATGGAGTTTTTAAACCATTTCACGGGATTTTTCTATATAATAGAAACAGTTGGCATGACGGTAGTGACTGTTGGCTCTGGTAATTTTATGATCGCTGTCGTTTTTTTTTTTGCTTCGGGAACAAGACAGTAATTTTACATTACTTGTGTATATATGTATAATATTTAAAAAAAAAACATTTCTGTAGGTAGTAAGATGGTAAACAAAGTTTCGTTTTTGCTTAATCACAACTTATTTCGTTTAAAGTGTTTTTCATAAAAGCAGCTCGGTAGTTAAGTATTATAAATTAGGGTGACAACGTTTTAATGAATATGAATAATTTGAAGTTTTTTATTTTCCAAGTAACAAATACTCAGTACCTTCATTGTGAATTTAAAAAGATTAAAAAAAAAATTAGTTAATAGCAATTTTAAATTAGTAAATAGCAAGTTATGTACTTATGTTAAATGAGTATTTAGATAAAAGAGAATTTAGATATTAGAAAATAATGGTGTAGTATTTTAAAAAAAAATTGTTTTTGCCAAGTTCGTATTGATTTTAAATGACAATAATGTCTATGTTTAGAGTAGAGATGATTATATGCGTTTAATACTTGGGGAAAAATGAACACAGTAGCGTAAAGATTACCGTTTTGTATATATATATATATAATATTTATGTAAAATGTTGTTTGTATATTGTTTCGAGAAGCCTATTTTGATTTTTCACAGATATCGATTTCAGTGAAAATTTCTATATAGAATCAAATTAGAGCGTTGTTTATAAAATTAAAAAAAAAATCGACAATCCAACTGTTCTTTGAACACTGTAAATAGACGCACAAGTGTAAATAAAGTAGATAGGACTTTTCAAAAACTCTTAAAATTAAGCCAGATTAGAATGACAGCTGTCATTTAAACACTAGCATGAATCATTGCATTTCTTTGCTGTCTAATCGATTTTAAAACAACACGTGTATACTTGCGATGTTCTTGCTTCGTCTTAAGCATGAATAATACGAGTAATATTTACGTTTTTCCTAAATATAATAAATCAAAGTTGTTCATGTGTTTGTTTTTTTTTTTCATTTTATATGTCATAAGTGGTGATTTATCTATCTCCGCTTTCAAATAACACTATATGATACATTTACTTGTACAATTTTTTTCTCAATACAAAAATGACAGTTGTCATTCTGTACGAGCTGTCATTTGAGGACCGTAAGAAAGCTGATAAGGTTTTGCAATTGTAAGATTAACGATTGGAATCGTTTTTACACGATAATTTTAAATGGAGGCTTCTCTGTTATCTTTAACTTCTGCTTTTATTTGACAATAATTAATCACATCTGTATAAAGGAATACAGTAATACCTCGCTTTACGCGAGGGATACGTTCCGAAGAAAATCGCGTTAACTGAAATTCGCGTATATCGAGGTTTATGATTAAACATAGTCAAAATTTAATACAAAAAAATACAAATCATTTTAATCAATCACTTTAATTCTAAGAACACTTTATGCAATATATACTCTTATTTTTTACGGAAAAATACATCTATTGTCTTTACATTATGTTTATATGCACACTTTCGCGTAATGCGAGGCATTTGAGCGCGAAATTTAACATTCGCGTTATAGTGAAACCGCGCGTAACGGGGTCGCGCTAAGCGGGGTATTACTGTATGTATAATTATTTCGGTGATATTTTTTTCCCGATTCTCAAAACGGTCTTTTTAAAAATGGATATATTTTACTAAGTAATTTTTACGTAATTTGATTTTCCAACGATCATTGGAGATTTCTTTTGAGGAGGTACAAAATACATTTTGAACGGTAAAAATGTCGCGTTTTGAATCGCTTACGTGTGCTATTACTAATTACCGCTAGGCTTTTTCCAATTCTAATTCCTTATAGGGTTATCGGTTAAATAATGATATTTCATAAACGTCATGTTGAAATCTTGTGCTATCGAAATGAACAAGTTGTCTTCTAATCTATACTAATATATATAATTGAAGTATCTGTTTGTAATGTCAAAATCATTTATTTTTTTTTACTAAATAGATATGAATACGACACCTATACCAAAAATACAATTTTTGAAATTTTTCTCTGTTTGTCTGTCTGTCTGTTTGTTCCGGGTAATCTGCGGAACGGCTAGACGGATTTTGACGGGACTTTTTTTGATAGATAGCTGTTGTTACTCCGGGTAACTTAGGGTACTTATAATTTTTTTGAAAATAAATAGGGTTACGCGTTAAATATTTAAAACTCATGAAATTGTGAGTAAAGCCCTACTCAATGTACAGTTTTAATGGCAGGTGTTTAAATTTTTGAGAAATATCTTTGCTTTCTGTTAGTCAGAAAAATTATTAGTAAAAAAACGAAGACACAAGAATTTGTGAACAAAGTACGATTCAATGGAGAGCAGTGTCAACATCAAAACATTATTTTCAAATGATTATTTAAAAGGTATATTATTACACAATGGTGTATATATGAAACACGGGCAGAGCCGCGGGCACAAAGCTAGTACTTAAATAAAAGTAAAACGAATAAGTGATTTAACGTAACGCAGTCAATTTTATGGTACACCGTTGACTACCAAATATTTGCTTAGGGTAACACCATAAATTACGTCGGTTATTAATTCAATCGTTAGTCTGAGAAATATAATATATTAATACGAACAGATCAAGTTCTTGTTAGTAGTTATAAAATGTATAGGAATTGTTATGCGATTGAACTTAACCCGTGTACATAAGGAACGTTAGTAAGAAAATAAATATTAACATATATTGCGAGTCAAAAATGAACAAGATGCTAAGCATCAACGAAGCACTAGATGTTGGAAGGGGGAGATCGTGGTAACTCCCCCTTTTGATATTTCAACAGGGCTCTAAATTTATGTTACGAAAAATAACATTTAATTTATGCGTACATTAAAGATCATTTGAAACCTATTCACGAAATTAACACTAAATATGTGGTCAATCTCTGATCTACGAGGAGTGGGGGAGATCCCTCCCTATGGCTGCATATTAAAAAAGGCCCTAAGCTCATGTTTGAAAAAAAGTAATGTTTCATTAATGTATATGTTTACATGTAGGGTGCGTTGTGAATTATTCACGAACGCTAAATATGAGGTCAATCCCTGAACTACGAGGAGTGGGGGGGAGATCGTGATAACTCCCCCGGGCTGCAAATTTAAGCGGACTCAAGTGTATATGAAGGATGATACCTTGTGAATTATTCACAATCAATAAGTTACGTATCGGTACAAAATTTAAAGGGAGAAAGTACAGTACCTCCCCCGGGCGACATCTTAACATAATACCAAATTAGGGCCTGTGAAATAATTAATTGTAAAGACCTCTATAACGCCAAAAGGTGTTCTAAATGTGACAAGTATTACTGCCCTTTTGGAAAAATCTAAGAATGCCTCAAGGTGGTAAAAAAAAACTTAATAAAAATCAAAATCCTCAATTGGCTTAATAACCCGTTAATTATTTGCCATATTAAATACTCTTCATTGCAAATAGATTGGCGGTAAAAAAAATGGTTTTTTTTTTTAGGTAAATAAAAGCATAATATTATTTAAGCGTCGGTGTAATTTTTACGGGAGTAAATAAATAGACGTAGGCAAAGTTATATCATGTGATAAACGTCTTAAATTTTTTTTTTTATTTAAAAAAAACAACAATATATTATTTCATTATAATAAGTGTGTAAGTGACAAGTTTAATTTATACAATAAATTATATTATTATATATTATTAATGTATGGAATTATTCATTAAAAATTATGAAAATAATGTTACTGTTGTTAATATAATAGCTTTATGTAAACAAAAACCAAAAGTGTTAAGGATGTTTTTTTTTTAAATAATCATTATTGAACATTATTCAACCGGATATTAGTAGAATATCCATATTTAATTTTAATTAGGTTAAAGTTATAAACCATTATTTATAATATCGTGATGAAATGATTTGGTCGCAAAATCTAGATAAATTTGAAAAAAAAAATGGGTTATAAAAAATATCACATGTGTATTTTAAAGTTAAGTTTAAATTCCACTGTAGATACTTTCTTAATAGTTTCTCGTGTATTCAATCGTTTATAATTCCAAATGAAACTCATTAAGAAATATCTTCAAAAGAAGTTTACACAAAGATAGTTGTTATTATTATTCAGTATTGGCTCAAAGTATTGACATTTTTTTTTTTCATTGAATAAAGTAAATATTCAGCATTATATAATATAGTTTTTGTTATTTCATTTTTCGTGTATCGTTTTGCGGCGTCGCAAAGCGTCGCTTTATATTATTTATACCTGTATAAGTACCAAAAAAAGATATTTTTCTCTGTAAAAGTGTTGTCAGATTATCAAAAGTAACAAATTTGCACACATTAAAATAAAAAAGTTTTTGCGAAATTGAAAGTACATACCCCGATTTTACCTATTTTTGTTAAATAATAAATAATTCTTAAACCTGGCGCACATTAAAGCCATTAACACACTTACAGACCGGACCGCGGACATAGTACGGCGAGCGGCTGAGGTTATCAGTCACTTAAGTAGGGATGGAAACCTTTCCGAAAAATATCGATTCGAATCTAAGCTTGATGAATCGATCACAAAACATCTAAGACCAAAAAATCGATATTTCAAACCAATTAAGTATCGATTGTTAGAGTATCCTTTTTGTTTTCTATGACAAAATGATCATCTGTAAATAGGCAAAAACAAAATGGTTCCGTGTCATTTTTCCTTAGTAGGTTATGCATTCTTTTTTTGTTGTTTAGTTGCTATTGATGACCTTTAGTGCTGTTAATCAAATAAATTGGAAACAGTTTTTGTAATAAATGATGATTATAGTCTAATTTCGACCACTGGAAGGATAAAAAGTCGAAAAAAGATTAATTTTTGGACATCGATGTTTTGAGAATAGGTATAAAAAAACTATTTTTTTGAAAAATCCTGTTCCCCATCCCTACTTAGGTGACTAATGACCTCTGCCGCTTACCATACCATGTCTGCGGCCTGCTCCGTACCTGTATTAGCAGCTTTAGTAAACGTGCGCGCGTGAAACGATACGCCATTGTTAAGTTTTGACTTCGCGACAAAACAAAATGGCAGAATTGGGTTATATGCAGTACAGAGAAACCTCATCGAGACGAAACTTATTTGACCCGGTGGCTAAAAGTGGAACTAGCGAACGCATTGTTTAAACTGTCAATAGTCTGCTTTTTGTTGACATTTCTTCTTTATAATCATAACTGCGTGAGTTTATTGTTTTTATGAAAATAATCTTACCTATCTTTCATCACTTAATTTTAAAAATGTGCAATGGTTATAATATATGTATTTTTTTTGTACCCACTTTATTCCAAAAAGTATTTACTGGCAACACTAAAAGTGATCACAGCGACGCAGCTATCAACGGGTCAGATAAGTTTATGTAACTATACGCACATATAAATGCAAGTGTTTTATTGAAGTTATAGTTCTTTTGGCGCGTTAGGGAAAAATTATGAGAGTACATTTTTACGATGCGCGCGCAACCGTCATGAAAAACCAAACACCCTGAAGTTAGCTGTAAACGTTTTAGTTTTTTTTTTATATTATTACGTCAAAGAAGTATACTTCTTACGTGCGTACGTAAGTACACACATATTTAAACTTAAAACTGAAATATGAAACTTAAACCAATATGTTTTTTTTTATTGCTACACGAGTCCTTTAATGTGTGCAAAAAATTTCGAAGCTTGCACAGCGCAGCCAATGCAATGCTTAGAATTGATAATATCCACCGAAACCTTTGTAAATAACAAATTCATTAAATGATAATGTGATGACTGAGTTTTATTGTTTTATTTTATTATAACAATGATAGACACCACAAGAAACTATTTTATGACCAACGTTATACAGAAACTAGAAATCTGATTAGATTATTTATATATCAGACTAACTGGTGCCGGCGGCTCCGCCCGCGTTTCATATGTTCAGTGCATATGACGTTTCATTTATAGCTAATTTAAAAAAAAAAAACAAATGAATGAATAAAAGTAAGAGAATTTGTTTTATTAGCGGAAAAAATGTATATAAGCGTAAATTGAAGTGGAAAATGTACAAAATGAGTAAATCGAAAAAAAAAAATGAGAGAGAATCGGTAGAATCCAAAAAATACCTGTCTACGAAAAATACTGCGTTGAAAGGTATTAGTCCTATCCCGATATGTTCAGTAGTTTTGAGGTGAGGGTGCGTCAAAGGAACCCCATTGATAAATGCCTGTCTTTTGTTTTATGGGAAGAAATAAATTAATAAACAAACAAATTGAGAAAACATGGCAACGGTCTCATAGAATTAAAAATATATAGCCTATAACCATCTACGATTAATTCCGCGTCGAATGGTTGTGGTTTCATGCTGATCGGTCCAGTAGTTTTTGAGTTTACCTCGGACAAAGAAAACAAACTTTGCTTATATATATATATATATATATATATATATATATATATATATATATATATATATATATAACTTTATCATATTTAAACTTTCGAAGAATTATAAATATTATTGATAAAGAACGCAAAAGAGAACGTTGTGGTGTGCTAGAGTTGTGGTGACTAAGGTAGAAAAAGCAATGCTTTAAATATTGCATATTGCAATAAAGTTTTTCTTTCAATGCTTAGTTCGGGCACGTGGAGAGAATGGATGACGGAAGATTGACGAAAAGAAATTTGCAAGGTAAGAGTGACTGGTCACCTCGGTAAGGCGAACAAATCTGGATCAAATAGAGCACGTACTAAATAAAAGTTGAGTGAAAAGTACTGATAACCGACGAGCATGTATGAACGCGATCATGAATATAGAAGAAGCGAAAGAGTCTACACACACGGAAGAAAGGCATGATGCTATGTATGTATATGACCCACCACCAGGTAATAGAATCAATATATGAGTGCAAATCCTTACTGGAAGCCGTGCGACCAAATTGACCTCACCCAAATCTGTTTTATCTGCCGTGTACACATACCTACATGCATAGATATTTAGATAAAACATTACAAACCTAATTTTCTAACTCTGCATAACAGCAGATTGAAATTTATGAATAAACTATTTATGCAATTTAATCAATAACAGTCGAGTAGAAAAACGTACCCTATATATTGTGCGTTATCACAATAGGTGTAGGGGTCAGGCAGTTATCTGATTGTACAATACTTGTAAAAAGAATAAGTGGATACTACTCGTATAATGTATTAAAAAGTATAACCCGCATTCCTCTACGAAACCAAACTCGGAAATGCCAATTATAATCAAGTGAACATTCAAGATTGTATAGCACCAAACAACTTGTTTGATTAGTGGTTGGAAAGCTGGGATTGACAACATGTACTGAATCCCAGTAGGCCAGTGCCTTAAATCAAAGTATATGTAGGATATTCCTAAGCTACTGGCATACAACGCAATTTATGTGATAACAGTAATATTCGAAGTAATTTGTACTTTATATTGAAAGAACCTTAACATAAATAGATATTAAGTTAATTTTTCAATGTTTATTCCTATAGTATTTTTTTAATGTGTACCTCGTTGACGTAATTATATATAATGTGACGTCTTATTAACCTATTCGTCGTTGTTTATTTTAAACTCAATTTAGAAAGTAGATAAATAGAAATTAAGAAAAGAAAAACACGGTGTACACCTTCCCAAGCACCTAATTCAAAACCAGGTAATTTAAAAATTTAGTAGGTTCTATAAGTTAAGCAGATGGCGAACATATGGCTTTGTTACTCCGCTGCACCTTTTATGTTAATGCAGATAGGTATATATAAATATTTAAACGTTGATGTTATATTTTGAATTCCTTTTCTTGGGTTTTAAATTGCAAACGAATTCGACCATTATTTCTTTGGCTTTTTCTTAGACTGGTATCCCCATGATAACTGCGAGAAGAATTCAAACCATGATTTTGGCAAGAGGAGTCACACTCTTCAATGGCCTGTATGCGCCGGGCATTGGGCGAGACCCGTGCATTGCACGCAGGGCCAAGACGAAACACGGCGATGTACTAAGCGCACGCGTGTCTCGAGCCCGTCAAAGCTAGAGCTCTGACCGCGGCGGGGCCCCGCTCTAAGCTACCCTACCCGAACCCTACTGGGATTGGAGTGACAAATGCAATGCAAAAAAAAAAATATTGTCTTTATTGCTGACCACTACTTGTTTGGACGCGTACTTCGGTTTTAAGGAATTCATCGAAAATTTATGAAAAAATTGCTATAATTCACTTCACGCATATTCATTTGCACGATTATAAGTATACAGACTACGTCCAACCATTAAATTAAATTCAATTAACTAACCTTAGAGGGTAAATATCCATAGGTAGCCGTTTTTTTTGCAAAGGAGTTTATTAATACCTACTTTGGGTAATTAAATAAAGGTAAACAAGTCATAAAAAGGTTATTTTAGATGACCTTTAAAAAACAACAGATTATTTGTAGAAACCAAATAAATATGTTTATAAGTTTCCTGTTTTATTTGTGTTTATATTATTTACTTTATTATGAAACTATCATCAAACCTTAAAATATCATAAAAGCTTTAAATATAATAATAATTTCTATATACATTATTTATATCAGTCTACTACAAAGGACATAGATAAATTAGCACTCGATAAAATAATACCATAGAATTAAACAGTACCATTGCAATCTACCACGGCAACAAAAGAAACTGATATCACGCTTAGTCCCCTAATCAGACCCCATTACTATCCTATGTATTTTTAAGTCATAAAATCTTTCATTTATTAGGAATGTGTAAATAACATTTGATAAAGCAACAATTTTCAAAGAAATGCAGTTTTATTCAGGGACTTAATTTTTTATCATTCACAATAGTTAGTCCCTTACATTTTTGAATGTTCACAAATTAACTGGTATGAAATTTTTCAAACTTAAAACAAATTCACCTATAGTTATCGTAATTCGCCCGAATTAAATGAATATTCGTAAAATACCATCCTAATAAAAGGTTGAGCATTCCTGAGTCAACCGAATTACATGGTTCTTTTTTAAAACTTAGAAAAATTATCTGGTCAGGTTTTAGTTTGTACCTATAGTACATTAAGTACCTAGTTTATAAGTGATTGAAGTCGTTACATAATTATCAATTATGGTATTCCATATAATATAATTACAAACGAGGATTCCCACGTAATCAGAGTTGCAGGCACATCTAGTGCTAGACTATAACCGAAGTATAATTTAATTTCTAGTTAGTAAAAAACGTAGACATTTTGTTTTATTAGTAGGTAAAATATATAGAACTAGTATTTCGTGTATTTATAGAAAACAATGATCAATTGACCTCCACAAATTGTTTGATGTCCGCTCGGTTCTTTGGTGGGTTAATTCATAACATGAGACCACCATAGCATAGTTCAACACTTTCAATTGTTTCCCATTATGGTAGAGTTGTGACTTTGTGCTATATTTTATTCACGATATCATTCACGAGATGATGATGAAAGCTATTTATAAAGACGTCATAGCGTAATATAATGTCTTTTCTTTAAAATTACTTACAATGAATTAAGTAAAATGTCTTATGTAAATAAAAAAACTCTTTTTAGGCTTTTAATAATTAACTAATATTTACTAAAGTTATTGATGACACGTACTTTTGTCATTATGTACGTGGATATTGTAATACTCATAATTACATAGTAAGTTCATTTAATTTTTCTTTAACATACATATACTTCGGATCTCGGTATATTAATCACTATAATTATCATAGATATAATATATAATAGTAGGTACATATTTTGTTATATTTAGTAATATAAAAAAATCTGAGAATAATATTGAAGTCATTCCATTTTTTATCATTACAGGGATTGTCGCGAGGACAATTAAAATAAATTTACGAAATTAAACGTAATGAATATATAAAATATGTAACTAGCTGAAAAAAAACCGAAGGTTTAGTTTACATTTAATATAAAAATTACAAAGAATTAAAAAAAACCTGCTACTTCAACCACGGTAAGGGAAGATCGTGGCCAGGTGCTCGTCCGAGAACGGGTGCGGCTGCTGGTCACAATCCCGGAAAGCCACCCTTAATTATATCATGGGTATAGAATCGTTCCTTCTCATCCGGGACATCTATATCTCGAAGTAATATATATGTCCATAATATATATTTTGTATCGTAATTCAGACCGACGTTTTCTTTAATTTTACTTTTTCCAATTGACATCAAAAGTCTATTGCTTCTCGACGTTCCAAATTTCAAATTTTAAAATGTTCTCTCTTAGACGGCCTCCTCAATGAATCCATTAAAAACTCATGTTACATTAGCAGAATGCACGCGTAAGATATACTATAAAACTGACAGTTGACGTAAATACAGTAATAGAAAACCTTCGGGTTTTCTTTATGAATTAAATAAGTAAATATAATGATGATACATAAAAATAATAATAATATATTAAATATTACAAAGACAAAATGTATTAAAACCAATCATTACAGTATGTATATTATTTGTTCAGATTTTAACATATACTTTGTTAAATTGGGTAATTAGTATATCCCAAAAATATGGGAATTATAATGAATTATAAATGGGAACAAAATAATATGAACGATTCTCTTTTGTTTGGTCCATGAGCTGACTATTGAATGTTTAACAAATTTATAAAATAGTACATAAATATGGAAAATAGAAACTATTATAACACGCAAGATGAGCAACTGGTTTATCTAGTTATAAGTGAATAATATAATAATCGAAAAGATATTATAACAATTAATCTAATATTAAAAAAAAAGAAGATTTTTCTTGCATTTTATATGAATGCTAGACGCCTGGTTAGCTATCAACTTAAGTTTGAAAACCTGTCACCGATCACTCTGAGAGTCGGGCAGCTTAGTGTGTTTTATGTCTCTATCTGCCAATTTACGGGCATTTCTGGACAAAAAAAAAATAAAATAAATCGAGTAAATAAATTACGTATCTATAACAAATAAGTCATAAATAAATAAAAAAATATTATACCTTTACTAAAACTATTTCTTGTCGATTTTGCATACTGATGTATTTCTACATCACAATTATACCGCAGAAATATTTACAAAAACTGTTATTGTATTGTAAAAAAAAACAACTTAATGTGTTCTGCTTACCTTTATTCTCTCGTAAATCAATTTTTGCACGTAATAATACTATTTAGTATCCACTAAAATGAAATTACAATGTAACCGGAAAAGTGTGTATCTGAATGTGTAGCGCGCCAAGCTATCAAATTTTGAAATTTAAAAAAGTAAACTGACATATTATTGAAGGTTGCGTTAAAAAAACTAAAATAGATATTTTTAGCACCTATTAAAAGTAAAAAATACTGTGTTTGAATTACCGTTTAGAAATTATGTAAAGAAGAAAACACTGATGTACACATACAGCATTATGCATTTAAGGGTTAACATCAGGTGAGATGTGGTTAAAGCCCTGAGCCTTCACAGTATAAAAAAAAAATCACAAATAATTAAATAAATAAGATAAAATTTAACCTGTAAGCTTTTAGTTTACATTAGTCTCTACTATAATATGTGATTTCTCATTGTACTCTTAAATAAATCACTGATGTAATCGTTCACGTAGATATGAGTAATAGGACATATAAATAAAATAACTTCGTGAACTATACACGTATTTATTTTATGAAAAGTTTCCTTGTTCCTGTTTTAATTTCCGGTGTAGATTATGATATCTGCGTTCATATTTACTACGTATATGCGAGATCATAAGCGTAACTTTCGTTATCGAACAAACACGATCGAGTCTTTATTACAACCAAACCGGTATTTACTAACTCTTAACTACGACTCTAAAATCAGCTTGAGCTTGTGGTCAAGGAAAAACATCGCGAGGAAACCATTGCGTGGTGGTAGGGCATTTTTTAATAATGCCCGTCTGGGTAACTACCACCTTCAAGTTTGAAAACCTGTCGCCAAATAACAGTAGTAGTGTTCCGGCAGCATGACTTGAGAACCAGAACTCTATGCTTACTGCGTTTACTCATCCTGTACCACATCGTTACTTAAAATCAGATGAGATTGTGGTCAAATCCTATACTGTGTAAAAAAATAAATTCTGAGGGGTCACGGAGATGCTCCTGATCTATACGGATTATAGTTTATTATGTCATCCAATTTGATTTAACTCACCAACTGATAGCGCTCAAGCATATCACCTCTTATATCGTTCTAGCGATCGCCTTGGAAATGATTAATTGATTGATTAATTAAAGCGGGGTAATTTATTCACCTTAGAAGCATAAGGTGAGAACTATTTTGTTCTAAATTGTACTTTTATGACTAGAAGGAGAATTTTCTTTACGTTACCACTATCTCTGTCCGCTGCTCCGCTCATGTGTAATGTTATATATTCAATGGTCTAGTAAAATACCTATTTCAAAGAAATACTATAGGTATAATATTTTTTTCATTTCCATCCACATCATTTGTATTTGGAATATTAATTTGGATTCCATCGAACCTTTGTCATTTTTTTACTCTTATTTTTCCGCTATTAAAAACAAAAGACTTTCATTTTTCTTCATTCATTTGTTTTTTTAGGTACACAGTGAAGAACATATGAAACGCGGGCGGAGCCGCGTGCACCAGAAAGTGTAATTATAATTGTAAAATTGTAAAACCTAGTTTGATATAATATATCTACGATTAGAAAAAGAATTGTGTAAATTGGTAAATAAGGTGACAAAAATTTACAAACATGCAGACGGAGAGTTTTTTATTGTGTAAACATAAGGAAGGATTATAAAGTGTTACTTTTTCATTTATATACAATTTTGTACTGGATTTGAATATTGTTACATTATTCTACATAGTACCGACTATTATATACAATATACTAAATTTTATTCAGTTATTCTTATGGACGAATTACCTACTTAGCGGTCAACAGTAGTGGATTTGGAATGGAAGTTTCATTAACCATGTACGTGCCATTGAGTTAAACATTAAACAAGTTAAAGAAGACATAAAATTACTTAGGTGTATATTTTTAAATACAGTTAGTTAGTATTATAGATAATTTTTACAAGAAATTGAGTTTAAATCAATTGAAAGAAATTGAAATTTAGTTCGAATTGTAACGTTTTCGTTATAATCTATGAAAAATATGAAAAAAACATCAGTTTTGCTGGTCTCTAGCGTTTGGTTTTCCTTGTGGTATTCGCTGGTATGTGCTATAGCACCCCCTAGCGGAATCATATATCAATTAAAATTCAAAGTAAATAAATTATTTTCAAAAATGTCGTCATTGAACCAATGAAATACTTTTCTTTCGCTATAGATTCTATCCATTCACATAAATGTATAATCAAAATAATATATACAACGTCTGTACCTATCTATAAGTTATATTATCAGTAAAGTAATTAGTATAAAAATATAAACCCGTAACCAATTTTGATAGAAGTCATGTGTTCCGTGAATGTTGCATGAATGTACAGATCATGAGTTAAAAGTTGATATTTTTAAATTCCGAGTGACTAACACTAATGTTATCTGTGCCGAATATATTCTGCGTAAATATTAACTACGCGTCATTTTTTTGGCATTGTAGATTATATATATCTTAAGACTCTTATGTGGTTCAAAGTCAAGGACAGAGTACATTATCTTGATATTTTTTATCTAACAATAATTGTAAGCAAATTCATATTCAGAATGATATATTAAGAAAGGATTATTAAATAATAATGCTTTTGTTTTACATGTACACCGTATATATTAATTATATCCTTTACAATTGCTTTGGTTAATAAATAAATGTGTATACGTCCTAATATTTAACGGCGCGTTCGTGCGTATCACATAGTGATGCGCGCCATAATTTCAATTTATCGATAATGTGTGCACACAAGGTCATTGACCGTGTCATGCAGTGTCTGTTGTAACAACGCCGCGTGTTACATCAGCCGGCCTTGTCCGACACGGAACAATGACAGACAGACCGCGAAACTAACGCCCGTGGCCGTTTCAGGTGGTGCCTTTGCTAACGTTGTCGACGGAACTGTAGTGCAGTTTAATCTCTTACATTAAATAAGCGTAATAATTACCGGATTGTAATTAAAATACGCAGTAAAAATAACTGTATTACATCTATCTCTTAGTACATGGTATGAAAACTCAGTTATAACAACCATATATCATTAAAAATTATGTGCCACGCGCGTGGTAGGCTTCGAAAAGTTTTCATATCTTTAACGAGGTTTACCGATATCAACTGCTTCTGATACAACATATATTAGATAATATTCACAAATAAAAATCTTAAAACAAATATGGTTTGATGTTAAACAAAGTACAATTTAGAAGCAATTTTATTACATACTGTTACCTGCTTAAAATTAAAATTCTGATAGGTATCTTGCAACATTTTCTAAGATATGTATATGAGAAGATTAACGGAATAATATTATTTTAATTAACTTCGAATCATATTAACTATAATTTTTTAATTGATTTTGAAATTTACCCTTGTATATAATAATTAACAGGTAAATTTATAAATTATCGTACATCGATTTATGATTACCCTATTCAAGATTACGCGGTATACGAGATCAGCAAATACAAACTAAAAGTTTTAACTAAAAATTATCTTTAAAGATCGTACTACAATTGCGTTTATAATCTTTATTTTTATTTACGTCATTCGTTTACGTCACTCGTTCGCATCGTAGAACGCGTTAGAACCTTGTAAAGTCTCCTTAATTTGGGAATACCCATGATAATGATATTAGAGATTTCCAAGATTTCGGTCTTCGGAGAATCGCTGTGCTAATTAAATATTTAATTAAAAGACCGAGATATTATACAAACGATTTGTGTTTATATACGAGTATACTAATAAATAAAATTGAAGTCTCTGTTTGTAATATAAAAAAAAAACAACTTTTTATTAAATACACAGTCCTATACCAAAAACATTTTTTTTTTTACTATTTTTCTGTCTGTCTATTTGTTGCGGCTAATCTGTGGAACGGCTGGACAGATTATGACGGGACTATTTTTGGTAACTTAGGCTACATTTATGTTACAAAAACAATAAGGGTTTCGCGTAAAAAAATTAAAACTCATGAAATTGTGAATTCAATGTACATCCCCATCAAAACATTATTTTTCAATAATTATTTGAAAGCTATATACTACGTAGTATGAAGCGTTTATGGCGCAGTGGATAGTACGGGCGGATTCCGAGTCAATGGACGCGGTTTCAAGCCCACCTACACAACTCTAAAAATCAGCTTGTGCTTTCGGTGAAGGAAAACATCGTGAGGAAAACAGTGCATGGTGGTAGGGCATTTTCTAATAATGCCCTCCTGGATAGGTACCACCCTCAAATTTGAAAACTTGTCGCCAAATACCAATAGTTATGTTCCGGTAGCATCCCTTGACAACCAATACCTCTAAGTTTAGTGTGTTTACCATCCTGGACCTCATTGTCACTTAACATCAGGTGAGATTCTAGCCAAAGCATTGAGCCTACACCATGTAAAAAAAGAACATGAATATAAACGCAGGCGGAGCCGCGGGCACGCAGCGGGTTCTTAATATAGAACACAAAAATCCATATATATTGTTGTTAGAATTATATATTTTATCGATTTAAACAATAAATCCCAAAAACTGTTACTATTGAGATTTTTACTAGAATTTCATTTTTTGGTTTTTGTTCAGTTTGTTTACCTTGTTCGTAGCTATGTATCTAAACGAAAAATTAAAGCGCTCCCTTGTCAAGAAAAATTTAGTAACCACTGATTTAGATAATATTATTTAGGTAATATATATAGTTTCTTTAAAGCGAGCTCTACTGTTTTCCTTAAAACATTCTGTATTTAATTAGTTGCAATTCAAGTGCAATTTTATTGTTGTGTTACGTCAACCATTTCAATTTATTTTCAAACAAATTACTGTCCATTATTTTGTAGTAAAAACTAAATGACGTTTTTAGTAGAAAACAACAACAAAAAAGTGTAAAATAAAAACAGAGGTTCTTCATAAAAAATATTTTTCTGTCAGCGTAAATCAACCCATAACGTATGTATTTGTTCCATAAACATTTAATAATAATGATTACAGGCTGTAAATTTTAGGGGGCGTCTATACTAATAAATAAAATTGAAGTATCTGTTTGTAATGTCAAAATATATTTTTACCAAATAGATATGAATTTACTCGTATATACGACACCCATATCAATAATACAATTTTATCTGTTTTTTGCCTGTCAAAAATCTGTTTTCTGTTTGTTCCGGATAATCTTGGAAACGGTGGGACCGATTTTGACGGATTTTTTGTTTGTTCGATAGCTAAAGCTACACTGCGTATCTAAAACTATTGTAATATTTCGAAAATAATTAGGGTAGATAATAATAATAATTATAACTCATGAAATTGTTAATTAAATCCGATTCATTGCTCTGTTTTACAGATAAATATTTGAATTTGTGAGAAATATCTTTGCTTAATGTTAGTAGCAAAAATTTTTTTGGAAAATAATTAGGGTTCCGTATAAAAACATTAACATGCAGTATAGAATATATGAAACGTGGACCGCATCTGCGGGCATACGGCTTGGCACGGGCAAGGTCGAAAGGTTTACAAGGACTGACGTCTTGCTGTCAACCATCAGAAAAGCCGTTGAGGGATCTAGGCAGGGAAGACCTAGACGGCTACCGCAAACGCAGTTTTGGTCGCCAAGCTGTGAATACCAAGCAGACGCCTTCCTACATGGCGAATATCGCACCCCAGTGCGCACCGAATCCACACCGACGGAGGGTTGAGGCATCCACTCACATACGAAGCCAACACACAGGGATCCAGCACGCAACGCATCCTAACATCACAAGAAGCCCCGTCACGCAAAGACGGCAAATGTCATATGACGACCCAATGACTGGCATATAGTAATGTGCCGTGGAGCTGCCACTGTAGAGGGCCAAGCCCTGACCAGTTCCCACACCTCCCTCAAATGAAGTGGGTGCGAAGACCGCAACCGGCATAGTCGCCACGCTTGGCAGGCGGATTAATGATCGCAGTAGATGCTTGTGGTACTCAGAGGATGCTGCAGCCCCTTTTCTGGTTTATCCCTTAGTCGCCTTTTACGACACCCACGGGAAGTTATGGGGTGGTACTATTCTTAGTCGGCACCACACGGAACATAAGATTATTTTTCAAGCGTAAAGATTTGCCATGCATATAACATGCAGGTACATAGGTCATGTAAGAAACCTTTTTATTATTATTAATATACAAAAAATGTAGGGTTTAGAGTTAGGTTCAAATTCCATGGGAATTTTATGAAATATGTAGCGGCCAAGCCGAGGTTCGAACTCTTGTGCTAATTACCTTTTACAGCGAGTGCCTTCAGCACTCGCCCCCAAAGTTACAGTGAAGCTGTAAAGGCCTTTCCAGTCAACAACATTAACTAGTTTAAAAAAGAAAGATTTGCAACATTTTTATTACATTTAAATTATTACATTTCTTTAACATTATAACAGCTTTAAATTTTTCTTCTAACCCTTAAAGCTAACATAAGCTTTTCAGCTTAATAGGATTCACAAAACGCAACTATGTGAAAAAAATCATTCCAAGACACGACGAACAGAATGTTCTTACCTAGTACTATAATTAGTTGTAATGTCTACATTACAAAAAAATTCGCATTTCATTAAAGAGTTCTCAAACTATTTGCGTACGTCATCGAGTAATGTTACAGCAATGAATTGCATCGTAAAAACATACGTTAACTTCGATACGTGACGCGCATATATGATGTAACAATGTAAACACTTGCACCAGACGAGTACCGAAATAAGAAACATTCAGTGTTTGCTTAAAAAAATGTAATCAATCCGCTTCAACGGCCGTGAACGGAACTATGAAGGAATTACAACAATCGCATGGCGAACGTAAATCATAAAATGTAAATACTTAATAGAAAAGTAATCTGTTTATGCACGGAATAACCTCTAGAATTAAGTATTTATAAGTGATATTTACATATACTTTACAGTAATCGCTTAGTCGTCAAAATTTGTTTGTAATTCATTAAATTGCTAAGTTTTCACTGCTCTAAATTAATAACAGATCAAACGATACAAAAATGCATCGCCATTATGTACGCAAACAAAAAAATTATGTAATTTAAATATTTGAATATGTTTAGTTTTGTACAACAAAAAAATCACGTCACTAAGCCACACTCTGCACGCAGTATTCTTTAAAGGGATTCCAAGTTATTGATAACTGAATGCATATCAACGTTGAATTACTTGGTAAACCAATGTGTGTTTATTGAAAGTCGGAAATTAATAAAGATTCCGTTATCTTTAATAAAATAATCTTTAAGTATTAAAAAGACAATGCTTCTGTTGTCTGCCCGCTAGTTGTTTTATAACTAGAGAATACCTGAACCGACTATAATATATATATATATATATATATATATATATATAATGACTCCATTCACCAATATCCATTAAAGTTTATTAACCATTGTTATTAAACACACATATATATTTTATATATACATACTTATATTTTAAAGACAACTAGAATTAAATTTTAAAAAAAAGTTGATGTATAAAATACATGTAACGTAGACTAGTACAGTTGACATTTGTTTATTTACAATTAAAACCAATGCATTATATTTGCAAGCAATATAATATCGTCTCTTATAAAAAATATAGAATCATCGGGAGATTTAAAAAAATCGTGACGAAATGAACTTTTAAAATAGCATGTTTGCCTTCAAAATTTTATGATTTAACGATTTAAAAGTTACACGTAAACAATGTTTTTTTTCACTACACTCTCCTAAAATTGTGATTAGTTCGCACTGACATAATATAGTGTTTGCTTTCATTAATTAATTATTATTCATTGTGGTTTGCTGGCAGCTTTACAATTTTTTGACCGACCTATATTTTTTTGAAGTGAAAGATTTGCATCACGGCTATAAATAATCGTATGTCTCGAAGATATTTAAAACACTGATCTTATTATAATATTAGCTGTGTGCCCGCGGCTGCGCGCGCTTTTCTTATATTCTTCATTGCGTTTAAATTTTTTTTTACGGAACCCTAATTATTTTGCAAAAAAATTTAGTATTAAGATAAAGTTAAAATATTTCTTATAAGTTAAGTCTTATGAAATGAAATGTTAAGTTAAGGTAAGTTACCCGGCGTAACTCAGCTATCTACCTAAAAAAGTCCCGTCAAAATCGGTTCCGCCGTTCCGGAGATTATCCATTACAAACAGACAGACAAACATTTTAAAAATTGTATTTTTTATCGTATGAAATCGTAATTATAATCATTTAGTAAAAAAAAGTTAGTTTTGACATTTAAAACAGACACTTCATTTTTATTTATTAGTATATATTTATGTTTTCCTTATTTAATTATCGTAAAATGGAAACCAATTAATTTAAAGGAATTTCTAACTGAATGTCCAATTAAAATTACTGGATGAGAGAGTCAACGGTGCGAATAAAGCGGCCAAGGCGTACATGATAAGGTCAGATAAATAATACTAAATTGTTGAATAATGTTTATGTTCGATACATTACACTATCCTAAATGCCTATGTTTTATTTTTATATTACCTACCTTTATAAATAATGACGCGTTTATTATTAAAGTAATATTAAACTATATTATGGAAAATAAGTAAAACATTGATATTTTAATAGATTATATTACAAAAAAAAATAATTTACCTTCTCTTTGCTTGTTTGTACTTATTCCTTTGGCGTACTTATAAGTTTTATTGCGCTTGATTTCGATCGAACGGAAAACACATCCTTTTTTTTTTCGAACCTAGCTAACGCTGTTGACCGGACGGGCCTTTACAGCTTCACCGTGACTTTGGGGGCGAGTGCTGAAGGCACTCAGCCGCAAAAGGTGACTAGCACAAGGGCTACCAAAATGGTACGAACCTCGGCTTGGCCGTCACCTGAGTGTAATACTCTCTCGCGAGTTTGAACCTAGCTATTCCCTACATTTTTTATTAACATAAAAAAAAGGTTCCTTACAGGACCTATGTATCTGCGTGTAGTGTGCTGTGTGTTTGCAGTGTTGTGCGTGTAATGCTCAATGCATGGGCAGTGTCACTGTATCGCGCTGGCGGCGACGTCAAGAGCCTCCCCAGTTGGGGAACGAGACACGTCTTTGGTCGCCGCCTGAAGGGGACCCGGAGAGTGTGCGGGAGCAAAACTAGCCGCCTGCCCCCGGCGGCAGGAACGGCGGTTACGCGGGCTTGGGTGTTGGCACGCACACTGAATCGGTTGAAAAAAGAAAGATCCTATTTTCGCACGTGATATCATCATCGGGATCGGTGAGAACATTACGCGGTCTCCGAAACGGTTTCGGAGCTAGCGGGTCAGAGGAGTACGCGACGGCTTTCGCTATGAGCGGATTCGGGTGTGTCTCTGCGCGGTCGAATAATGCGCAACACTGGGACTTGATAACGGAATGAATGGATGGTAGGTTAAGGTCTCTGTGGACGTCCACATTCCTCTCGTACCACCGGGCACCTACGGCTCTCCTGGTGAAGCGGTTCTGAACCACTTGGAAGGAAGCCAGATCTGTGTAAGCGAAGGTAGGGGCGCAATAGGTGAGAATGGGCTAACTACCGTTTTATACAAAGTAAGTTTATGGCGGACGGCCATCTTACTTCGAGCGTTATAGAGAGGGAAAAGACGTCCCGTAAGCATGTTGGCACGGATTCTGACTTTTAAAACGTGAGGTTTGAAAGTCATGTGGGCGTCTAGTGTGATACCGAGGAAAGAAACACATCCAAACCCTCTGGTGGTAGCCGCCGTAACCTATACCTCAGACCCGATCGCCCCGCGAAAGGAACGGCGTCCACGTAATATTAACCATTTCAAAAGACAAGATAACGCTCGCGAACAGAATTTTTCCCCCAACCGTGACATCGAGAGTACTCGCGCCCACACACTCGTAACCACCGTTCCCACTGCCAGGGGCGGGCAGGTAACTTTGCTCCCGCACACACTCCGGGTCCCCCTCCGGCAGGTTCACAAGACGTGCTTCAATCTCTATCTGAGGAAGCTCTTGTAGCGCGATACAGTGACACTGCATGCACAAGCAATCACACGCATCATACTGCACACACATACTTGCACACTACACGCAAGGTACATAGATTCTGTAGCTTTTAGCTAGAGCAAATTCCGCGGAATTTTTTTATCACTAGTAGCAGCTAAAGCCGAGGTTCGTGCCATTTGGGTGCCATTTTGCTAGCTACCATTCCTAGGCTGAGCGAAGGACGTGTGTCAGGATCGTAACAGGTGGAAGGATGTAGTCGCTGCCTACCCTTATGGGAAAGAGGCGTGATGTTAAGTATCTATGTATTTATTAAGTAGCAGATAGTATTAAAAGTTGTTTGTCTAAAAGACATGAAATACTGGCCACTAGTTTCGTCAGAATTTTTAAAAGGATATGAAATGAATTGGAAAATCAATAGGCCATTGGATTTATACTGTAATATATGTATTATTATTTATTGTAATTGATAAAGTAAATGTGGCATTGTGATCGACAGATAACCGTAATGCGGAATTGTATACCTTTCCGTCAATACGTGTACCGGAACTTGACAGCAAATTCTGAGAAACCTTGGAACTTAGATGTATCTACTGAGGAAATAGTTAGCTCAAAAGCACCTTCTCAAGGGAATATTACTACCTAAGAGGCCTTTGAAATATTACGTAGGCATTACAGGGTAGAGGATTCATGTATTGCTTATTTTTTATTACAAGGAGGGTAATAGTTCTTCTTTTTTTTTTATTATTTAAATTAAACTATCTGCAGACTCTGGTTCCGCACCTTTTTTTAGATTGGAGATTTAAATCGACTTGCGTTGGAAAAAATTGCCTATAATAGCAATTCAAGCAGCTATGCAGTTAGTAATCTTATTTCGCATATGTGAGCTTAAATCTACTTCTATTAAATTTTTTATATCTATATATTAAATTATTTTGTAAACACTTATTTTGTTATTATTAATTACATAAATATTACTTAAAAAATTTTTTTTTATTTATTTTTTATTAACGGTCGTAACAAGCCAAGCAGAACTAGGTCTCTAGGTAAATAGTTCTTCTTACTATTGCTGATAAAGGGAGAGAGGGGGGGGTCAAATATGACTTAAATTTTGCTTACGTAATATTTGAATGGCCTCTAAACGTCGTTCCCTGTTAGTTTTAATATTATTATTAGGTTTCAGCTGTGCATGTCACTGTCATGGTGTCACCATAACTAAAGTCTGGATATACTCTTACTGATCTCGGAATGCAACGCGATTTTACGTGACGTTACTATGAAGGAATTTTTACAAGTGTCCGGTGGTCGCGATCATGTCGGTGCGGGTGGCGCAAGATCTTTGGAAGAGGCCTATGTACAACAGTCGACGTTTTTCGGTTGGACTAATGAACAGAAAATACGTTTATGAATTCATAACAGTATCATGTAAAATAGGTTATGTACTCCTCGAGTTCATCATCATTCTCCTGCCTTTTCCCAACTCACTTGGGGTCGGCGCACTATGTTTTCTTCTTCCATACGTCCCTATCAGCCGCCATCTCTTCATTCACTCCTTTTTTTCTTTCATGTCATTTCTTACACACTCCATCCAAACTTCCTTTGGCCTTCCTCTACTTTTCCATCCTTCCACATTCATATTCATTACTATTTTAGCCACATGCGCTTCCTCTCCTCACATGTACTCCTCGAGTTATAGGAGCAATAATTGATAGATAAACAGAGAGGAACATCTTAAGTATATAATTGAGTATTTTATAGTATATAGAGTTTATAGTTGTGGGAAAGGTATTGGGTATGAATGTGGACGGTTACATGGGAAAGGGAAGATCAAAAAAAGATGGATTGTGTGAAAACGGGTAAATATAGACGATGGTAAGTAAGAAAACTTTATTGCAGAATCTGCAGAATTTTTGTGACCACTTTGTAATCGAATTAGTCTATGTTTTCTCAGTTTTTCAGTTTTCTCGGCTTCACAGTAAACGATGCAGCGAAGGAAACGATGCTCGTTTACGAAAGGAGTGAATGGGGAGATGACTGCAAATAGAGAGGAATGGAAGAGGAAGACATGTTGCACCAACCCCAAACGCTAATGGGAGCAAAACCATTAGGCAGATGATGAATCGAGTATTTTATTTTATTTATAGAAACTCTTTTGTGATGAATAAGGTAAAAATGTTAAATAAATATTTCATAACTGAGATATGCAGGTTCGAAGAATCACGAACACGTTTAAAATAAACTTGGGGAATAACTAATAATCGAATAAGGAAAAATATGCCTTAGTAAACAGTAACAATATTTACGTCATAATAAATACGGCTTGTTAAATTTAGCGTTTATTTACCTAATTATATTTACAACTCATTGAAATTTATATACTAATATTAAATAAGGAAATTAACACTTGGACTTTTTTTTTTATTAATTCAATTGGTAATTATACGCTGATCACATTTCAAATACAGAACTACGCGTTTAGTATAAATACATATACGGGCATTTTTTTTTTTTGCAGTAATTTGAATATGCTTAATTACCCACATGTTAAATTATTATAAGAAATTATATATTTTTTTTACAATCTTTTTATCAATACTAATAAATAAAATTGAAGTGTCTGTTTTTAATATCAAAATAACAATTATTTACTAAAGACATATGAATGTATGTCAATGAACACTGGGTCGAGCCCATCTATCTAACTCTATAATCAGCCTGAGCTTTTGGTGAAAGGAAAGTATCCTGAGAAAACCATAGCATGGTGGTAGGACATTTTCTGTTAATGTCCGCCTGGGTCAGCTACCACCCTCAAGTCTGAAAACCTGTCGCCAAATACAAATAGGTGTGTTCTGGCAGCAACACTTGAGAACCAAGACGTCTAGGCTTACCATCCTGGACCACATCGTCACTTCAGGTGAGATTGTGATGAAAGAACTAAGTCTATATCGTGTAAAAAAATTAATGTATTTATGATACCTATACCAAAAATACAATTTTTAAAATTTTTGTCTGTCCGTCTGTCTGTTTGTTCTGGGTAATCTCCGGAACGGCTTTACCGATTTTAAAGGGCCATTTTTTTTGGTAGATTTATCCGTGTAAACCTTTGATTTTCAAAAACAATTCAATAAAAAAAAAAAATAAAACTCATAAAAACTAATAAAATACGATTTAATGGACAGTTTTACGGGCAAATGTTTGAATGTATGAGAAATATTTTGACTTTATCTTAGTACTAAGAATTTTTTTTAGAAAAATTTAGGGTTCTGTATAAAATAATTAAAACACAGTGAAGACCATATGACACGCGGGCGCAGCCGCAGGCACACAAGAAGTTATGTATAAATTTCGATTAGTTACCCATATTATGGATTTACTTAGTTTCGCACAAGCACGAAATTTATCATTCAAAAATGTATTTCAAAGACATAAATGTACGTCCAGGCTCTACATCAGTGATTATCACACTTTTCTGGTAAAAGGCCATATAAGTTTTTATTTTTTTTCTTTATACCGCGTGGTATAGGCGCATTGCTTTGACCACAATCTCATATGATGTTAAGTGACGATGTGACCTACAGCGGTGTACTGTGGGGCGGAAGACAATTTTACCGGCCTTTTATTTCAATCGGTCCGAATTGTGAAATTTTGCCGCCATCTAAAAAGTGCCTCCCGGGGCGGGCCGCCCCTGCCGCCCCACTTCACTACGCCACTGTTGGTCTAGGATGGTGAACACACTAAACCAAGAGTTACTTGTTTTCAAATGATGCTGCCGGAACACACCTATTGGCTATTGGCTATTGGCTTTCAAACTTGAGGGTGGTAGCTACCCAAGCGGGCTTTATTAGAAAACGCTCTATCATCATGCTATGGTTTCCTCACGATGTTTCCCTTCACCGAAAGCTCAGGCTGATTTTAGAGTTGGATAGTTGGATTTGAACCCACGTCAATTGTCGTGAAATCCGACCGCACTACCAACTAAGCCATCATCGCTTGTGAAGTAACACGCAAATCTATTAAACGTTATATTTTTGGGCTGTCGAAAGCGATATCTCCGTAGATTTTGTATAGCACTAGGAGCCTATAAAGTCATGTTTTGACAACACATTCACTAATTCATTGAAATCAAAGTAAATAAAAATCTAATTTGCCGTTAATTGAAAATGAAATGTGTGTGTGTTCTGGAATTATTGGTTGATGCTGTCAACTACCTAATAGCATAATATTCAATAAGGAGAATTAATATGAATAATAATAATAATTTATTACACCAAATAATGACATAAAAATGATCAAAATAAACACAAAATGAATACAGAATGTATATTAAAAAAGATTTATAATTTTATATTTTGAGTCATTTTCTAACAAACTTCTTTACTACGTCGCGGGCCGTACAAATACCGGCCTAGGACAGTAGACATTGACGATTATTACTCTACATACAAATACACTTTCTGAAAATAACCATTTTTCTAGGTTTTTGATAACCTTGTCACTAGCTTAGTTCATTTTTTTCATATTATTTCATATCGAACTGATTATTTTTAATATAATATAATCAATCGTATTTTTTAATTAGACGGTACATTAAGTAGTACAAATTTGAAATCCGGTAAGTTTTTATGTTTGTAAAGTACGAGTGTGACAGTTGTAACTTACCAAGGTACTAGCAAAAACTGGGAACAATGTTAATTAACGCTTAGACTCTTCACGGCATTTCGATTATAATTATTACTATAGTTAGGTACTAGTTATAATTCTCTGTCCATAATTAACTATTAGATATACGACACTTTTATAGTCCGGTTTTCAAGTGTCAAGCATTAAGTGCTTGTGATTTCACCTAATGTTGTTTGACCATATTATACCAATTGAAATTACACCGTCCGGTTATTCGATCATTATCGCAGACCAACCGTAAATGGTAGTTTATTTTTATCCCTCGTCTTAAAGGTCTAAACATTAAGTTTTCTAAATACTAATATTTTCTATGAAACTGATATTCTAATAAAGCAATATGTGAAATGCTTATATCGAAATATAGGATCATTACGTGAACTCTTTCTCGTCGGCTGAGAATTGTATGCCGAACTGGTGGTCGTGTTTTAATTCTCATAAGTACGTCTTTATAACCTTAATTGAATAAAGATTTGTTTTTTTTTTTTATAATATGAATTTGGTTATTATCCGTCTTATTTAAGTATACTTTTATGAATAGGTACTTATTACGATATTCGTTATTCGATAATTGTTCATTTTTCATAGATGTAGAACCATACTTTGTAGATAAAAGTTGCTACATATTTACAAGATTTTTTCTTTTTAAAATGTATATAATTATATTATTAGGATCCGAGCAAAAATGAATTGAGATAGATTATTGGTAGAAGTATTTTTAGATGGTATATTATAAAAAGATTATGAAGAAATTAAGTTAATATTATTTGTCTGTAGGTCAGTGAAAACATAGCTTAAACTATAGAACTGTTAGCTATTTTCTCGCTGCCATATAAGATTATAATTCACCGAGTTATTCGCCATATATTTCCTACAAGTAATAAAATGTTATAGAATTTCCGTGGTTATTTAATATGTCTAAAATTGCCTATACGAACGGGTATTTTATATAAAGGTACTAAGAATGATTTTAATCTCGTTTTCAACTTTTTTCAACAGTTTTGTTTTTAAACAAATCAAATGGTTTTAATTATTAGTAAACTAGCTGTGGTCCGCGGCTGCGCCCGTATTTCATATATTCTTAATTGCATTTTAATTTTTTTATACCCAACCCTAAAAAACTTCTTATTTAAAATAAAAAAAAAAATATATTTCTCATAAACTCAAGCACTTGCCCGTAAAACTGTGCATAGAATCGGATTTTATTACATTTTTTATGAGTTTTAATTTATTTACGCGGTAGCCTAAGTTACGCGGAATAACTTTAGCTATACACCAAAGAAGTCCCATCAAATCCGTCTAGCCGTTCCGGAAACAGAGAGAAAAACAAAAATTTTAAATTTTATGTTTTTGGTATACGTATCTTATATACATTCATATCTATTTGTAAAAAAAATTCTGCAGTCGAGGGACCCCCGAACCAGGAACGAAGTTCTTAGTTAAAACAGAAATGATGACGTTAATTTAAAATTTTAAATGTTTTTCATAGAAGGCCTCCTTAATGAATCCATTAAAAACTCATATTAGATTAGCAGAGCGCGCGCATAAGATATTCTATGAAACTGACAGTTGACATTAATAAACTAATATACACACATACACAGCATACGGCATTTTGTTACGTGACGATTTCTACTAAATCGGACTACTCGTGAGCCCCGTTAAAAAACTTCGTTCCAAAAATTATTTTGAGATTACAAACAGACACTTCAATTACCCCTATTAGTGTACATGTTTTAATAATATTACGCTCAGTTCTACAATCTTTATTAAGTTTTTAAATTATCAAAGTTTTTAAATATTAATGATGTAAGAACTCATGTTCAACTTGTAAGAGTATACGAGTACGCCAGCATTTGTGTAGACCGACACATACATGATTGATAAAATCAAAATCAAAATCAAAATTTATTTATTCAATTTAGGCCCTAAGAAGGCGCTTATGAACGTCTAAAACACTACCACCGGTTCGGAAAACAACCCAGTCGAGAAGAGCCGGCAAGAAACTCGATCTGGTTCTTTTTTTTTTTCATAAATAATAATAAAACTCTACTGAATTGAATACATTGAATTAAATAAAACAATTTTTGTAATAATTTATGACACTAGATAATAATTAAAAAAAAACAAATAAAGCTTTGGAATAATATATCTATAGTAATATTGTTAAGAGGAAAGTTTTCTATTTTTGTATGTAACGAATAAACTTAAAAACCACGGGACCGATTTAGTTGAAATTTGATATGGAGATAGTTTGTAATCCAGGGAGTGACATAGGATAATTTTTATTTCGAAAATATCACTTGAAGGGAAACTACGCGGGTAAAACTGCGGAGAGCAACTATTTATTTATAATTTAATATGGTAAGTTGTAGTTAATCTAATCCTCTATTATTCAGTGAATTTTAATGATTTAAAATCTGTATTTTAGACCTATATTTCTACTACCTACTACTACTGACTATAGTAATGTCATCCAATCTTGATAAGTATGCTTGTGTGTTTCAGTCTAATCCGACGTTTTGAAAACAATGAAAATTGAGTTTGCAGATTTCGTTACATACCATACAGATCAAGGTTATATAAATCGTGTAAAAAAACGAGAAACGGGAAGCTTTTAAATAAACCCGTAAGAATTCTTAATGAGTCGAATAAAGATAAATAATTAGAACGTCAGAAAAAAACAAGTAATTTGTTGATAGTAAACTTAATTTGAAATTTCCTGCTATTTATTATAATCTACATATAAATAGGTTAATATAAAACAGTTGAAGACGTTTTTCTTCACGTTTTTTCAACCGATTTTCTTCTTTTTTTACGTTGAGCTCTAGGTAACCATTTAAAAAGGCAAACAGTTTTTTATTGTTTTAAATTTTCAATAATAATTGATTGTTGATTTTCCCCCAAAATTTAGTCTTCTTTAAGGGCGTTAAGTTTCATCTACTATATAAAAGGCAACGTCTATCTGTTTTTTTTTTCATCCGTTTGTTGGTTGGCTACTAGAGAAGCCTTGAACCGATATACATTATTTTTTTGTTAAATCGTAGATATATTATATGATCCGGTTTTAGTACATATTCTGTTACGTTATACAATACACGTGACTATATAGAAAAAGCAATCAGATTAAAAAAACTGCAAAAAAAAAATTATCGTGTTCCGCAACATTGCTCCCGCACACTTTACGGGTCCCCAAAAGGCGGCGACCCAAGACGTGTCTCGTTCCCCAATTGGGGAGGTGTTTCATGTCGCCGCCAATGCGATACAGTGACACTGACCATGCATTGAGCATTACCCCGCACAATACTGCATTCACACTCCTGCACATAGGTCCTGTAAGGAACCTTTTTTTATTGCCTTTTGCGGCTGAGTGCCTTCAGCACTCGCCCCCAAAGTTCGGTGAAGCTGTAAAGGCCCTTCCGGTCAACAGCATTAGATAGGTTAAAAAAAAAAATGTCGTGTTCTTTTTTATATTTACACTAGCTGTGTGGCCGTGCCTCTGGCCGCATTTAATATATTCTTCACTGCGTAACATAATGTTTAAATAATCTTTGGAAAATTATGTTTTCATGGTGCTGTCTACCGGTCCGTATTTTGTTAACAATTCCATGAGTTTTAATTTTTTTACACGAAACCTTAAATGATTAGTCATTTTCCTAAAATTTCTTTAGTACTAAGATAAAGTAAAAATATTTCTCATAAATTCAAGCACTTTCCCGTAAAATCGGTCATTGAATCGTCTTTTTTCCAAATTTTTCATCTTTTATTTTTATTATTTTCGACCCCTATTATTTTCGTAAAATTAAAGTAGCCTGAGTTACGCGGAGTAACTTCAGTCCCGTCCTGTCAAAATCGGTCCAGCCGCTCCGGAGATTAGCCGAAACAGACTGACAGACAATTTGTTTTATAGATTGTATATTTGGTATAGGTATCGTTTGCATATATGTATTTAGTAAAAATATTTACAAGCAGACACTTTTATTTAATTTATTAATATAGTTAATATAAAAGGGAACGTCTGTCTGTGTACTGTTAGTATACTGGCAGCTAGTCTATACTAATAAATAAAATTAAAGTGTCTGTTTGTAATGTCAACATATTTTTTCTTTTTAGTAAATAGATACGAACGAACGACAAACGATACCTATACCAAAAATTTTAATTTTTACAATGTTTGTCTGTCTATCTGTTTGTTTGGAGTAATTTCCGGAACGGCTAAACGGATTTTGACGGGACTTGTTTTGGCAAATAAATACTCCGAGTAACATAGGGTATTTTTAATATTTGAAAATAATTAGAGTACCGCGTAAAAAATTAAAACTCATAAAAAATTGAATCAAATCCGATTCAATGTACAGTTTTACGGGCAAGTGCTTGAATTTATAAGTAAAAATTTTACTTTAGCTTAAGACTAAAAAAAATTAGAGTTCCGTATAAAAAAAAATTAAATGCAGTGAAGAATATAGAAAACGCGGGCCAAAACCATTGTATATTTCCAATTATACATTCAAAGTATTCGAGTCAAAGATAATTATAATGAAGCATACGCATTATCGGCTTCTGAGGGACTGTCCTTCACCGGTTTGCCTCGTTCGTAAACATGTCGGTTTGATAAAACCCTTGAAGTGGAAAATTTTACATTTACACATGAATTATACCGTGATAATGTTAGCTATGTTTAAAATTTACTTTACTTATTTCCCTTGATAACATTTCTAAATGGTTACAACGGCGTGTACTGTCGTTTTTAACACGCTTTTATTAGCTTCATATGTATGTTAGTATGTGCCTATGTAACAGAAACTTTGAACATGATTTTGACCCCCTTTAAAACGTGGGATTGACTCGAAATTTGGCATACTTATCAAGGACCGATGCCAATTCAATATTTTAAACAAATTGTCCTGTTATCCTTATCATGATTTTCAGGATTAGCGATTTTTTAGTATCTGATATCCGAAATCTAAAAAAACACGCATATTCCTACTAAAAAAATGAAAATAAAACTAGAAACACGCTTTTATAGAAAACCTAACTAAAAAAATAGTAAATAAATAATAAATATAGATTAAGATTAGTATATATATGAGAAATTTTATGTTAAGATAGTATCTTATTTACACTATTCTTAATTCTTATTTATTAAGAATTATAGGGTGGATCATTACGTAATCGTAATCATCACTATCGATATATGGAATTAACCCACACCTCTGTGCTTAATAGCTATCAGAATAGCTCTACAATTTTGTATCTTGTCTCAAACTTATAAAAACAGTCACATAAACCTTACATATTTCCATACAAACTTTCATCCCCTATTCCTTATTGTTATTTTACACCCTGGAGGGTAAAACTTTTACAAACTTTGAATGTCATATTTATTTATATAGAACCAACAGTTTAAAAAATATGTTTAAAACTTCTAACTCTAAAAATAACGATACGTCCATACAACTTTTCATCCCCCCTTTCAAGCCCTTACAACAAACTTTTTTCGCATTAGATTGTCCTTTCTCAATCTCTAGACTATCTGTGTACCAAATTTCATTTCATTTAAATCGGTTCTGTAGTTTTGGCGGGAAAACGCGACAGACAGACAAAGTTACTTTCGCATTTATAATATTAGTATAGATTTAGTTGGATTTACTGAATAAAGGTAGCTCGAGTTACGATGAAAATTATGTACTTTCCGTAAGATTGATGTGTATTGGAAAATTAAAATGATCATTTTCACCCCCGATTTTATAGTTACGTTATTTGCAACCATTATAATACCAATATAAATTAAATACATTTAATACTATCAAAACGTGTTGATTCCCAATGTGCTTAAAATTTAGTAATGCTAAATTCCACTTTAAATAATACCAAAAGATTGAATAAGAAATTACATGAAACTTTTACATAAACAGTCTTCAAACTATGCGCAAACGGTGTTAACCAAATAACGTAGCTAGGAAGAAATGCAGTGGGTGTGAAGATATTTTTAAAATTTACACACCGGTCGATGCATAGCAACACAATGTGATGTCATCGAGCTGGCATTCCTCGAATATTTTATTAAAAGAAAACAGACTCCTTTTTATAAGGCAATAAATTTATTATTAGCTTATCTATTTTACTACAGTAAGTTACATTTTCACATAGGTCACACAACTAACACTTTAACTCATTTATAAGGCATTGAAATTCAACGCAACAAAGCGTAAATCGATGCCTTTCTCACGGTTATGAATAAATCTAATACCCATTGTATAAAGGGAACTATATTATATAGGCTAGTATTTATTTTCACAAACACAAGTAGGAATAATTACAAAGCTCGATGCGCAATTTCACCAAAAAAAAAATCAAAATCAAAATTTATTTATTCAATTTAGGCCCTAAGAAGGCGCTTATGCACGTCTAAAACACTACCACCGGTTCGGAAAACAACCCAGTCGAGAAGAGCCGGCAAGAAACTCGATCTGGTTCTTTTTTTTTATAAATATAATATATATCATTTTTTTTGTCATATAAAAAAACTATACAAATCGTAGTCTTAATAATGTTAGCGTCATACCAGGATACCAGATTTGTATATGTTAAAAATACATTGTTTCGAAGTAATTTATAACGCAGTGCATTTATTTGGAATACATTTCAAAAAAAGAACAACTTTGTATTTAAACAACGGAAGAAAAATCTAATAAATGAAATTGCAATACGTAGAAGGATAATCGTACATTATACTTATGTGTAAATTGATACTACATAATTGCTCTCGTTTGTGATTTCTTAATAATGAGAATGGACTCTCTTAGTCATGAAAAATGAAAAACATTAAGCAATCGAACGAATATGCATCACATAGATTGCTATTATGAAAACATTTCTCATTAAGCAATAGTTTATTTCTAGCAATACTTTTTAATACTTTCCTTTTTCATGAGATCGAAATTAACATAAAACTAAAATATAATTTTATAAAAAAATTAGAAATCGTTGACAAAATATGAATAAACTATGAAAGATCTTTTAAAATTAGCTTTTAATACGGTTGTGAAATTGTTAATAGAAAATTTATATGGGCTGGTTAATTTTAAATGCAAACGAGTATAGACTTTTGGTCGCAAATATAAAAAAGGAGCAGAAAGAAAAATATCAGACAACAAAACTCACTGATAGATAAGCTATAAGATTATTGCTAATATAAATACCTACCTACTAATAAATACATGAATTTAAATATTTAATTAAGAATTTGTTTTATGTCCGAGGTATTTACTAATTACCTGGTAACTTTAAGGGTAATTTACCTAGTTATTTATGTCTTTTAATTTGGTAAACATGTATGAATTCAGAGTAAACAAGTTTCTTTATTAATTGTTCATATAATTATATTCGAACGCAATGTATGTACTTATTACAACAGACAAAATATTCGTACAGTTTCCTTAGTCCCACAAGAATGTATTGTTTACAACGAACGAAACGTCTAGAGAGATGTGATTTTGTGAATACTAATTATGATATTGCACCTTGACATTGTTTTTCTGCCAAAAACATTCAATACTTCCGCAAACAGTTTAAGGATATTTTAGAAGTATAGTGAGCGTCCTTTAAAAGAAATCGACGTTTGGCATTATGCATGTGCACGCTGAACACCGATCGATTTTTAATTGAAAGTATCATTCTGACAAAATTTAATTTTATATATATATATATACAATTTAATCCCGATCTTAATATATTTTTAATCATAGAGTAATAATTGAAATAAAATGTATTTTATATGTTAGAAATGGGGAAAATTAACCAAGTTTTAATGATACTGCGTTGTTATTGCTTTATTGAAATACTTCCTGTGTGCCAGCGGCTGCGCCCACTTTTCATATGTTCTTCGCTGCGTTTTATTTTTGCATATGAAACTCTAATTTCTTTTTTTGCTACTTACATTAACCCCTTGAGCACTAACCTATCAGTAACTGCGCATTGAATCGGATTTCATTTACAATTTCAGTAGTTTTAATATTTTATCACGAAACCCTTATTATTTTCGAAAAACAAAAGTATCCTAAGTAATCCGGAGTAACTTCAGCTAACTACCGAAAAAAAGTCCCGTCAAAATCGGTCCAGCAGTTCCGGAGATAGCCCGGAGTAAACAAATAGACAGACAAAAAATTTTTAAATTGTATTTTGGTATAGATATCGTATACACATACATATCTATTTAGTAAAAAAAAAATCTTCACATTACAAACAGGACACTTCAATTTTATTTATTAGTATAGATAATTATTATTATAGTGCATGTTTTATTATGAGATTGAGTTTGAATATATATATTCTAATATAAGTATATTTAAAAGTTAAATGTTATTTGTTTTATTTTTATTTTAACAATATAAAATATTTATTCATATAAAAGAGGTCATTAATTACATATATAACATAACTTATAATTAAATAACACAAAACTAAATAATATTATTTGTTCAGTTAAATAAATAGGAATATTAACCCGTTATGCAAAGGAAATAAATTAGGTACAAAATGTGTTTCTATTGTAGAAAATTGATATAATTATATTCGCATACTATTAATTCTAATGTGTGCCGAGGGATATATTATGATGGCATTTAACATTCTAGAATGCAGTTTCAATGTTCTACAACAATGTTGCAGTGTGTATGATGTAATTTAGAACAGTGTTAAGAGATAAAATATAATTGCTCTACCGTGGATAAATGTCTCGATTTTAAAATATCATTATGGTCACACCATTTCGATATACTCTTATATTTGTTACTAATAGAGGAATTATGGTCAAATTATTGTAACACGAACGTAACACCATTTTTACTTTACAAAAGAGAGCTGTTCGAGCAATATACAATATGGGACCTCGCGAATCTCTAAAGAACAAGTTTCAAGAATATGATATCTTAACTTTGCCCACCCAATACATCTTCGATAACTCAATGCATATTCGTAAAAATTTAGACAAGCTAGATCTAGTGAATAATCGTCATAATTTTAATATTACAAGTAAAGACAAGTTGGCCGTCCCACGCTTTAGGTTAAGTAAGTGTAATAAAAGCTTTATAGGTAATAGTATTCGGTTTTACAATAAGATCCCAAGTAACATTACCGATTTACCTGACAATAACTTCAAGTATTATGTCAAGCAAGTTTTAATCTCAAAAGGTTATTACAGGGTGGATCATTACGTGAACGATAGTGATGTCTGGAATTAACCCACATCTCTGTGCTTCCACTAACATTATTAAGACTACGATTTGTATAGTTTTTTATATGACAAAAAAAAAAAATGATATATATTATATTTATAAAAAAAAGAACCAGATCGAGTTTCTTGCCGGCTCTTCTCGGTTGGGTTGTTTTCCGAACCGGTGGTAGTGTTTTAGACGTTCATAAGCGCCTTCTTAGGGCCTAAATTGAATAAATAAATTTTGATTTTGATTTTGCCTGCGACTTCGCTCGCGTTGAAATCAGATAATTATAATCTAATAGACAGCCTATATTCTCCCACTAGATGCAATCTATCTCATTACTAATTGCTTGTTTTGGCAATACTCCAGAGTCCAGACCTCGCCCAAACTATGCACCTAGTCATTCTTGCTCTAACAAACCTAAATAGCGACCATACTATCCATGTGGTAATGAGTGCCACCTTCCGCCTCACCTGATAACACTATTGTCGATGTTATTATCAACAAACTGCATTATTATGGTTTGATGATGATTTAATAAATCTAGATAAACGTTATTCATACATTATATATACACAGCTGTTACTATAGAGTATAAACTACTACAGTTGTTCATAAACAAATTAATAAACACAGAGACAGACAGATAAACAATTTTGCCTTTTATTAAACAGACAGAAAACTTTCTTTTCGATTCTGAATCCCTCATGGTATTTTTTTCTGAGATATATTCAATGTACAGATTTCGTTCCTCTGGCTTTTAATTATAAGTGTAGATTTTACTTCAAGATTATTTGGTATAATAAAACTATTACTATAAAATTCATTAAAAAAATAATTGAAGCCTGAAAATGTCGTGCAGACATAATTTACAGTGTAATCTCTTGTTTACATGTAAAATATAAGTAGATTTAAGCTCACTTAATTAATTATGAAAGAAGGTAACTGCATAGCTGCATGAAATATTATAGGCAATTTTTTTCTGACGCAAGTCGAATTAAACCTCCAACATAAAAAACGTGTGGACCCAGAGTCCGCAGAATATGTTTTATTTTTATAAAAAAAAAAAAAAACTTTTGTACCATGAAATGTAATGTCTGAATATAAAAACCCATGATGTTCTATTATTTGTCCACCTAAACGTCTATTATTTATTCTCTCTATCAAATAAGTCATGTATTAACTCGATCTGGTTTCAACCGGATGTTTTTTTTTATAAACTGCACTGTAATATCCCGCGTAACTTCTAAATTTAGTTCGAAGGTTTTTAAAGCTTACAGCGGCTAGTAGTCTAAATATTTACAGAAGTAATTGATGTATTGAGTTACGTGTTACGTAACACACGACCATTAATATTTTATTTATGAATCTATATTTTCATAAATCATCACGCTCGTTTATATCATATAAGTGTTTGTCTTTAATTTAGTATTACAGGTTTTAAACTGCTTTTACTTGACAGCGAATATGGACTTTGTAGTAATTTTAATTTATGCCGTGTATAGACTTTGGCCGCAATCTGACCTGATGTTAAGTGACAATGTGGGCCAATGTCTGCAGACGCCACTGTGGTGTTTTAGTGGGTGTTCTCGGCCCTTTACACCGGCGATTTGCACATGCCCCCCACCAACTTAAATCCAGGAGATACTACTAAAGGATTAGAGCTGGTCGGATAACGCGTAAATGTATTTCTTTACCTAAAACACAGAATGTCATAACTTAATATGTGTCTTTATAACTTCTTACATAATATGTTTCTTTGCTCAAGTGTAAGACATAAAAAAGTGTATTTAAAAGGGGGTTACGTTAACTTAGTTACTCTTGTAGAGTACCTAATCATGTAACTTATATGTTTCAATGGTGCGCAAAGAATACATTATTCAAAAAGATTCTTGTCAACAACAACATGCCAAAAAAAAAAAAAGAATCAACGATATATCGTCTATCATTTTATTTAGGGGGCTCTTAAATTATTACGGAAATATCAATACCGGGGAGGGAGACAAAAATTCAACCGTAACGGCCTTGTGTATATAAAATACGTGAAATAAGTACTAGAAATTGTAACTCAGTTATCTATCCTATGCCAGCAGTCATTACTCCTATGATTGTATGACCCATTTGGCAGCAATTATAATAAACAAACTACTAAAAATAACGTCGACGACTAGATGAATAATCTTTCACTCTGTCAAAAACTTTGACATTTCTAATACATACTAATAAATAAAATTGAAGTGTCTGTTTGTAATAGCAACATATCTTTTTTTACTAAATAGATATGAATGTATATACGATACCTATACCAAAAATACAATAATTAAAAAAAAAATCTGTATGTATGTTTGTCCCGGCTAATCTCCGGAACGGCTGGACGGATTTTGACGAGACTTTTTTTGGTAGATAGGTGAAGTTACTCCGGGTAGTTTTAATTTTCGAAAGTGATTAGGGTTCCGCGTAAAAAAATTAAAACTCATAAAAAAATTTGCGTAGAATCCGATACAATGCACACTTTTAGGGGCAAGAGCTTGAATTTATGAGAAGTATTTTTACTTTATCTTAGTACTAAACAAAATTAGGGTTCCGTATAAAAAACTTAAATGCAGTGAAGAATATATGAAACGCGGGCGCAGCCGCGGGCATACAGCTAGTATTCAAATATACGCCTAATGTTATTTGAAATAATTTGTTAATTAATAGTTAAATATACTTTTATATATTGCAAACATTTTACGCTAATTGTTTCTAAGAATAATACTGCGAAAAATCATTTTCTAATAAGTTTTGTGTAAACGGCTTTATTGATTTTGAGGCTGTAAGAAGTTCGTAAAGTTCGTTAAATATTACGTGTGAGTGTATCCTTATAGATTGTATAAAAAAGCAGCATCTATGTTTGTTTGTTCATTAGTTGTCTTGTAACTCGAGAATCACTAAACTGATTTAGATATTTTACTTTATTCAGTTTTTACATTACCTATCTTTACATACAGATGACCAAGTTATGAAAATAAAAGTGAAGTAAAAACAAATACAATCGATCTATTAGTATTATTATCTGAAAATATTTTAACTAAACTATTGCATATTTATAAATGTATATTGAAATTTATAATTTTTGAAGAATAGAAATATGATACACGAGCGCAGTCGCGGGAGCAGCTAGTATAAAATAAACAGTATATAACTCTAGGTTATTGGAGTATATCTTAAATTCACAACACGTCGTGACATTTGAAATATCTGCCTGAATAAAGTACAGCAGACAATAGGTTTCATAAATATTTCTAGAGATAAATATCGGTGCGTTCGCGTTATGAGCAAACACATTTAAGATTCAGTATGAGCAATAAAGTACATATTGGAACAATAGTTCACATAATATCCCATGAGGTCGAAAACACTATAAACTATCATGGAATACTGATAGCGGCGTGGTCACGAGTCGGGGAGTACCTTTGCGCATGCGTGATGAAGTTGTTCAGGGCTGAGAGATATTTTGTATGATTATTAGCTTCACTAACTGTAACTGGTTGTTCCGTTCAGACTCATGTATTAGGTAAAAGTTATGTTATTAAATATCGTCGGTTCTTTATGACCTAGGATCGTCATTAGTATAAGTAGCTCTCGACTGAAGTGTTCTCCAAGCCGGCCAATCTTCTGTCTTCCTTTTACAGTCCTTTTTTTAAATTAATTTATTTAAGATGCATTTACGTGTTGTCCTACCAACTACAATCCGGAAGAACCCTATGTGGGACTCGCCCGGCGTGGAGCGCCGGGAATAAGCACTAAAATCCCACGGCACCATCCACCACCTTTCTGGCTCGACACGGCATTAATCCAGCGTACTCCGCGTCACAGCATACTCCGTGTCGCAGCTTTCTCCGCATCGCAATATACTCCTCGTCGCTCCATTCGCGACATTCTCAATCACGCTCAACCCGCGTACGGTTATTCTGTTTTTGATTCTCTTGCTTTCAACCCAGCCCACAAGAAGTTTTTGTAAGCTATCGAATTCCCGTAAGGTTATGGGACTAAAGAAAATGATGAAATAGAGTAGAGGCGAGTCTCTATACTAACAAAACCCGACGAAGGTTGCCGTTTTTTATCGGTTGTACTTCAGCGAATGTGTTGAAGAGCTCCATCAACTCATCCCACCTTCTCCCTTTCATCTGAGGACTACCACCATACATACAGGCGCCATATCATCCATACTTTGAGGAAATTCCATGCATTCCCACAAAGCGTTTTGCCTCTTCGTTTTTAATGAGAACTGCAAATGAAGCTACTTGAGTCTGTGTTTCTAAAATCCTACAATATATGGTTCTTCAAAAGAAGAGTGAATCAACTTTTACTAAGCGAGCGCATACCATCGTCGGCCTCATCCTCACTTACCATCAGGTGTGATTGAGACCAAACGTTGAACAGTACAGTTAAAAAAAAAACACATTTCGAAAGCGACTCTCGTGCTATCAGGGTCCGCGTTTTTATTTAGAGAGTTATTTATTATGAAAGATATTAATTATTGGGTGAAAAATATGTTCAAGCAAGCGTAGTGTATAAATATGGCAGATGTGGTGGAATGGAGATAAAAACTATTGATTCGGTAAATATGATATATAATGTAAGACTAATATTTTATTTTTTCATAGAGATATTTAATAATTTTAATAAAAAATTTGCATGTTTTCACGATCATCATAAAATTATAGACTACCTAATAAGAATAATGATTAAGTTTGAGTTTTATATTTCAAGAATTAATCGTTCATTAAAATTTAAAAATTGTCGTACATTATTTAATAAAATTGTAAATATAATATTTATATTTAATTTTACTATCGTTTTGGTTTGTTTGAACAATTTTTTTATGTTGTCCATTAATGTAGATACGAAAAAGTTAACTAGGGAATTGTTTATAAGCTTTATTAAGATTTTTAAGAATCATACTAAATGTAAGAAATTAAATTTATTATTATAAGATAAATATACAAAGGAAGGAATGAACTTAGTATAAATCTGAAGTAAAAATTATTAACTGTAATATTTAATAAAAAAAAACGAATGGAAAACAAAACAATGTTTATATTACAGTACAAAAGATATCAACGTGCAATTACGCAGTTCACGTTTCACACTTATCACGTTTATGAAATGCTTAATTGTGTAATATGCAATAAATGCATGTATATAACTAAAACTAGTAATGAAATAATTGGAAAAAAAAAAATAAAAATTCCACGATTTCATTATTTTTTATGTACTAAATCTAAGTTTAAAAAAAAATTAATATAATAAGTTAGTTTTTACAATTTATTTTACTTATTTATTTCAATCACCAACAAGGTATAAAATGTGTTTAGCTAATTAAAAATTAAATTTTTATTACGATATATCTTAAATGTAACCTTAATTGTAGGTGAGTAAGGCATTATTTATGAGAGTAAAAATTAATCATGCGACAATAATCTTCAGTTTTTTTTTGTAGATCTAATCTAATCTAGGATAGGAAAAAATATAAAATACAAAAAAAAAAAATTAAACTAAAACTAAAATATAAAAATAAATATACAAGGAACTAAGTGCAATAACTCAAGTTATATTTGACGCATTGATTTATAAAATCGATGATGGCGCAATAGATAGTGCGGCTGGATTCAGGTTCGAACCTACGTATATCCTGCCCCTTGGACCTTCGACCATTGGTCGTGCCTGTCTTTGAGAGGTGGGCTAGTCTTTAACAGCAGGTTGCTGACTATAAGGTAAAAGGTGATGGGGGGGCATTCTGCCCTCCTCATCCCCATCGGGCCATTGCACGGACGAGGCCTGGTGGGCTTGCCGCAGGGGGCGACGCGGTGTAATGCTAACGCAATCCCGTATCGCCCCCCTCGCAAATACGGCGGGCGGCCCCGGGGGGGGTATAGTGGGTATTTCCGGACGCTTCACGTCCGGGTGAGTCCCACACTGGCATGGAGTCGTCCCTCCGTACCCCCTTACCTATTGCATTGGGGGACTCCGGTCTCACTAATGCAATAGGTAAAGGTAGTGCGTAAATGCATTCCCCTCGTCAAAAAAAAAAAAAAAAAGGTTCGAACCTACGTATCCAACTCTAGAATCAGCCTGTTTGAAAATCAGGTCAGAAGTTTGAAAATCTTTCACCAAAAACCAATAGGGCTGTCCAGCAGCATAGCTTCGGCGCTTTGAGTGGAATCTCACCTGATATTAAGTGATGATGTGATCCATGATGGTAAAGAAATTAAGTTTAGAGGTACTACTTTCAAGTGATACTGCCGGTACACACCTAATGATAGAATAATAATCATAGAATTGATCACATTACCAACTAATCCATTATCGCTTTTTTTCGCATTTATTAGTTGGTGAACATTTTTTCAGTGAATATGTAACAACACGTCTCATAGAATAAATATAAATGACTTCTCCGAAAGACTAATTTAACGATTATAATTGAAATATTTAGATTAACAACAAAATAAACAACGGATCAAACAAGTCATCGGATCAACTTGTTAAATTTGTCAAGTCACGCTCCGGAAAGCATCGTTCACGCTCCAAATACCTTTATAAATCGAATTTCGAGTGCGTATTAAGAATTTAAATTATACGACATTTAACTTCTCACAAGTGAACACTTTCTTTTAATCTTAATATAAATCAACAAACACGTCTCTTTGATTCCTATCACAAATCATTTGTCACTTTGAAGTACTTAATGTTAATATTATGTATGAAGAATTTGACCTGTTTTTTTTTAAATATATTTTAATTATTTAAACATAAATTATGAAAACTTGTATAGAGCCTCCGAACAAACTGGCCTTAAAATGAATACGGATTAGAAGACAAACATGTCTATGTTGTGGCCAAATCCTAAAAAAAACTGATTCTTCACTCGAAGTTTTAGATAGTTATATACTTGGGACATATCATCCAGTTCGGTCCGGTCCCAAAAAGTGATTAATTGCCGAATGTAACGCAGTTCGGGCGCGTCCGAGATGCTACGCAGAATCTTGACAATAGAGACGGTAAGCAACGGGTTTTAGTGGGTATTGGGTGGTGGCTGCGGCCATTACGTATGTCCCACACTCTCTTCCGTGTCTCCGCACCGAGGGTGTTGTACGTAAATGCATTTTCCTATGTAAAAATAGGTACTCAGAATCTTCTCGTCCGAAAAACCGCACTATCTCAAGGTGGAAGTCTTCGGCCAGTATATGTCGGTAAGTAATAAGAATGCTCAAAATTGCTCAAAGAGTAATGGAAAGCCTTAGAGTTTCACTGCGTGATCGAATACGGAATGAAGAGATCCACAGAAGAACCAAAGTAACCGACATTGCCCGAAGAAATGCTAAACTTACGTAGCAATAGGCTTGACAAATGGGGTCAACGGGTTCTCGCATATCTACAACGTTCCGTTGGACGGACCGTGGGTAGACTTCCCACAAGGTGGATCGATGACTTGATAAAGGTGGATGCGGGTGACCAGTCGTTGTGGAGATCTTTGAGGGAGACCTATATCCTGCAGTGGATGTCTTTCGATTGAATGTATGGAATGAAAATTCTAACTTAATTAATATGAAATTATAGATAAACAAACAAATTATGAGAGACTTCAAAAACTACTGACACTTAAAATTAAAGCCTAAATATATTAGCAATCTAAATTAAGTAGCGAATTCAAATACAGTGTACTTTTTAGGTATTCCATTTTGTAAATACCACATAAACTCAGCGTTTTAGGTACAATCTCACGTGATATTCAGTGACTATGTGGCTCTAGATTGTAAACAAGTGGAGCCTGGCTCTCTAGTGATGCTGCCAGAATACAGCCTCAAGTACTTGGCGACAGATTCTCAAATTTGGGGTAATGAAGCGTTTACCATTAAAAAATCCTCTACAACTACGGCATGGTATCAACACGATATATTCCTTCACCGAAATCTCAAAGTCAAAATTAGAATCTAGGTCTATTGAGGTTGTACCCGACAATGCTATCATTAAGCGATCATTGCTTTCAAAGAATTCAGTTTAGTAAATATATAAGTACCTATATAGAACGGATAGTTTTTTTTTTTTTGAATACTTAAGTTAATACACTCGCCGTCTTTTAGTAGAGTTAAAAAAGTTACATATAAATCCTACAACAAGTCATAAAGTAAATAAATTATTTGTTGCATAGGACATAATTCCATAAAAGCTTAACTCGCTTGTCAATCTGAAGGTCGCAGTGGAATTATTTTCCAATAAAGTTACTTGTTGTTAAATTTATTAATAAAAACGTTTGTCATCACGTATTATGTACAAAATAAAAGTAAAATAACAAATAAAAATAATAAAGACTTTGTTGTATTAAAATAAGTGACACGTAATTAATATTACTCAATTTTTTTTTTGTGAAAGTACTCTTCGTAGGGTTATTATACTGAATTATTCATTCATTAGTATGAATAAATTTATGTTATTAATTTAATTAAGTATAGGTATTTCGAAAGTTATTTCATAATTGAAATATATTTAGAATTCCTCTAATTTAAATATAACAGATAAAACACGTACCAAAGTTTCATAATTATAATTGATCATAAAAGAAGTAAAAATTAATGCGCGATTTCAAGCGATTAAATATGGAATGCGGTTTATACAGACTTTCCAGTAAATCAAACGGGATTACCCAGTGCAGACGATTAATTGGTTTTTGCCTTAAAGATCTTAACTTTAGATAATATTTGATATTTACTTTGATTTCAGAGTCAAGTTTTCTCTAGTCATGAATTTAAAAAAAACATACTAATTCTTTACAAATAATTTCATTATAATGCAGACTAGTTTACAGTAAACGAGCTAGGAGTTTGTGCAAACTCTAAAGAATAATAAATTTTACCTTGTTCTACTGGAATTCACCTATCTTATTCTATTCTAGGTACCTAAAAAACATGAGGTTTCCGCGAAAGAAAATATCGTGAAAACCATAGCGTCTGGTTATCTTACACACTCAACTTTGAAAATCTGTAGACAAACAGATGTATTCCAGCAGCATGGCTCGAGAGGCAGTACCTTTAGGTTTAGCGTGCTTAACGTGTTAATTATTTTGGAGAATATCGTCACAAGATCGTGGTCAAAATATTGTGCTTATTGCTGTATTGTATTTAATTAAATATAAAAAGTAAATTAAATTAAAATAACTGTTTTTATTCGTGAATCGTAAAGCTATCCATAATTCACCCTATCTCATTCTATTATACATTTCGTAAACTTTGTATACTACTGATATTTAATTGGCTATATTTAGTCATTTATAATTTACTAAAAATGCGAAGTATTTCAGTCAGGGTCACCGTTTCCAAGTTCTACTTTCTAGTGTATTAAAAATTTAGAATACCTAGACTATAAAATTGATTGATATCGAGAACTGACCGATTTAAAAATCAATGACCTTTGTTTATAATATTTGTTACGTTTATTAATTATTATTCGTACATACGATAGAGGAATATTCCGTGTGCATATCGTATAAACATTAGCATTAGTATAATAAGTTATGCGCAGATTTCTACGAACAAATTCGTAAGGAATAAATCGCAGGTATAGGGATTGAATATCACAAACCATATTATTATTTAAACAAACATTCATATCAGATAGAGTTACAACTGCGTGCACTATCATATGATACTTCATGTTCATCATAAACGTGGTCGATATCCTATTGTTATATCTTGGGCCAAGTAATCTCTTTACAATGTTTATTATTTATAACTAAAATTGCCTATTGTATTGTAAATTGTAATTTCCATCCATCCATCTATTAAACCAAAAGACGAACAACTGATAAACATAGACCACCCCAAAAACTTCGGATTTCCGCGACCTTTACCAGGTTGCCGATCCATTTGTAGGGGACCTACACTGGCTGCGTCTTCCGGTGCGTGGTAACCATTCGAGAACCCGTTGGCCCGATCTGACTATTAACTTTAGCAATTCTTTGGACAAGGTCGGATACTTTGGTTCTTCTGCAAATCTCCTCATTCCTGATTCGATTACGCTGTGAAATTTCGAGTCAATTGCCATTGGAGCAACGTTGAGCTTTCTTATTAGGCCAATTGTAAGCGACCACGTCGCAGTGCCGTATGTCAGTACTGGCAACACACACTGGTCGAAGACTATCTTGAGTCTTGAGACACTGCGGTTTATGATTTATACATCAAAATTCCATTCAAATAAATACAATCTACAATTTATAAACTAACGTTTATATTAATACACTTTACCCTTCAACCAACAGACTTAATTAAATTTTACTAGAAAATACCGGTATAATAATATAGAATAAATTGTATATGTAAATATTCGATGGCAAACTAGTTTTATCCAGTTCAACGATAATACATTGTCCAATGCATAATATGACAGCAAAATGATTTAGAAATTATGTTGACATTGAAGTATGTAGTAATATTATTTAATAGGATGATCAATCTATTTTACGCAGAAAGGTTTGAGCATATCTTTTATCTTCTCTTACAAAAAAACTATTTATCTTTCTTCATTTTCATTAAAACTTACTGAATATTAATAATAGTTTTGTCTTCTAGCGTTCTAGCTTCTTAAAATGTTAGTATTTAACACACGTAAGCCATTCTTCGTCATAACCAATTTCTTACTAACATACATACAAACGCATCATTATTTTGTATATTACATTAGAGATTTCTTCCAAAAATATTAATAGTAATTGTATTTACATTATTATATCAACACTAGCTGTGTGCCTGCGGTTGCGCCCGCGTTTCATATATTCTTCACTGCGTTATATTTTTTTATACGGAATCCCAATTTTTTTTGTAGTAAGATAAAGTAAAGATATTTGTCATAAATTCATGCACTGGTCCGTAAAACTGTGTATTGAATCAGATTTTACTCATTTTTTTATGAGTTTTAATTTTTTTACGCGGAGCCCTAATTATTTTAGAAGATTAAAAGTACCCTAAGTTACCCGGAGTAACTTCAGCGGTCTACTAAAAAAAGTGCCGTCAAAATCGATAACATACGGCACTGAGATGTGATCGCTCACAACGAACGTACATGTCAATTATTGTGCTAAAGAAATAGAGTACACCATATTGTCCGATATCAGCAGATTACTTCTCCGATTCTATTTGATTGTAATTGGCTGTGGCCATGCAAATGATTCATACCGTCCCCGGTGTCGGAAATGTAACAGGTTAGCGGTTTAAACTTGACTGTCTGTCAATGGTTTAAAATATATTTACATACACATATGCATGTTAACTTATTTAATATTAATACATAAATACCACGGAGTGTGACCTTGCGGTGTAACTCTGGCCCTTTTTATGTTTTTTTTTTCAATTATCAATTTCCGTTTTGATAAGACCAAAATTACGTGAAACTTTACTTGCGAGGTAACTGGTTTTGTATTTAAAAGTAATGTTAAATTTGTAATTTTTAAATTATAAACGGTTAAAGTATAATATTTACCTCAATTCGGGTTTTCACTAATTAATTAACAGGAAATTATTTATGAAACAAAAGACGTAACATTAATTAAGCTCAACATACAATCACTTATTTACTTATGCCGTTTCAGTTTGTACATTAAGAGGTCATGCGGTCGGAAATGTAGGTATTTCAGAAATCTATTGCTATCGCGTTGCGCCCCGTAGATAGAATAGAGACAACTGTAACTCGGGATGATTTTACCGTATGCAAAATAGACGAAATCATCACTTCGTAGTACCTTTGTTTCCTCCTTCAAAACTGAACCGATTTTTAAATTTCTTTATACACCTGTATATATTTTTTTTAATTTTATCCATCAAATTTGTTTGAGGAACGTCTGAAAATGACGGTAAAAATCGAGCATTTTTATCATTTTCGAAGGCACCTAGTTTCTAGAATAATTAATTTATGGGTAAAATCAAAACGTACGTGCATGGCAGTGGTGGATGTATCTCATTTGGTATAAAAATATTTACTATAATGCTATTATCCAGGGAGGAAACAGGGGACTACGTTTATATGGTATAAATGCCTCTAGGATATCCTTAATTTCTTAGCTACATGCATATATATGAATTTAAAATATAATAGGAAATTTATGAGACACCAATAATAATAATATTCAGTGAATTGATCCGTGATATCCATCCATCCATTCAACCGAAAGACGTCCACTGCTGGACATAGGTCTCCCCCAAAGATCTCCACGACGAACGGTCTTGCGCCTCCCGCATCCAGCGGACTCCGCGACCTTTACCAGGTCTACCTACACTACGTCTTCCAGTGCGTGGTAGCCATTCGAGAACCCTTTGGCCTCATATAATATAAATAACAGAATTACATGTATAGATACAAGCTGCAAAGGTCTAAAAGAAACTCTCTTTTATCACTTGTCACTTAACTATTAACTTGCGTTGTACAAACGTACAAAAAATATTATCAGATATCAAATATAATCATAGAAATAAAATACGCAGAACGTCAGTAGTCACATGCTGAGTGAAGCCATTTCAAGCCGGCCTTAAAAGGCCACGTACGCTTTTTGTTACGTGCCGGTGTTTATATAATTCCGTGTTGCTTAACACACACATGAAATATATGTACTACAATGTTAAACATGTTTTTTGTATGGAACTATCACTCTTAGCGTTATTCCTCTATGAATATAATAATATTTTTTATCGAACTAACTGTGTGCTTTAAACATGGCGTTCGGTCGCTGGCGCCATTCAGTACCCCGCAACCGGTGACGGAGGCACGCGTCAACGCTTACAAGATTATAATTTGCCGATTAAAAAAATATATATATATTTATTTTTGCATATATAAACAAATCAGTGCGGAAGTAATTTATTTCCAGTTATATATAACAGCTTCACGTGTTTATTTTTATTTATTTTTTTCGTTAAATACAAAATTAGTGAGCAGTGTTACATACTGTTACACGTGGATTTTAAAAACGCCGGGAGGCGTTACTGTATTTTTAAATTAATTCGATTCGGTCAAGGTTGTGCGACAGACTCTAGAGAGAGAGATTGACATAAATTCGTGTTGAAAAATTTTGCACTTTCGTCGAAGGAATATCACGTGCACAACGGGTGAGTGACATCGAGTATAGGTCGTTTGTTGGTCGTCTAACCACAGCTTTATTTTTACACTTCTAAGCGCGGGATGCGCATCGACGCTCCGCACCGCAACTATTTTTGGTATCCACGAAACAACCAACTTTATTTAACTCAAACTACAACATTCTCACGTTACAAAACATTAGAAAGTTTTTTTTTTTAAATTAAATTTACAAATAAAATCAAACAGACCGTCACGATTTCAATGTGATAAATATAAAACTACAAATCGTAAAAACTCATCTATTCACACACAATCGCTCACGAGTTCGAAACATACATAAATTATGAATAAAACGTGCATCGTTCGTATTACTTACGTCATTGTAATACCGTCTGGCTATTGTATTCACTAAAAATGATAATTATCCATTGTATGCTGCTAAATTACAAATAACATATTACAATACACACCGAGTCGAATACTTATCATAAATTTCCTTCCGCTCTTGAATTGGATTATACTTGATAAAGCATGTCATATCAAATATAACGGGGATATAATATTGACAAACGGACATGTGGCCCTAGCAAGACTCCCGCGTTTATGTACACACGCCTTTACTAACCTTTTCAGCTATGTTGAAAAGTTCTGAAGTACATTGAATTTTAAACTTTTATACTTTACACTAGCTGTGTGCCCGCGGCTGCGCTCGCCGATCTTATTTTCTATTCTGCACATTTCTTCATTGCGTTTTACGAAATGTATATTTTGGTAGTCCCTATTTTGTGGCCATAAATTACTTTTGGTACTAACAGAAAGCAAAGTCATTTCTCAGAAGTTCAAACATTTGCCAGTAAAACTGTCCGTCCATTGAATCGTATTTTGTTCCCAATTTCATGTGTTCTATTTTTTTACGCGGAACCCCCAATTATTTTCTTTAAAATATTTTTGGTTCCAAGAGAAAGCAAACATATTTTTCACAAATTCAAACATTTGCCATTAAAACTGACCATTGAATCGTTTTTTTTTTATAATTCCATGAGTTTAATTTTTTACGCGGAACTCTAAATATTTTTCTGGAACTTGATTTTAGTACTAATAGAAAGCAAAGATATTTCTCACTAATTTAATAGTTTTTTTTTTTTTTTACACGGATAGAAGCATTGCTTTGACCAAAATCTAACCAGATGTTAAGTGATGATGTGGTCCAGGATGATAAACACACTAGCCTACTAAGGTTACTGGTTCTCAAGTGATGCTGCCTGAACACATCTATTGATAGTTAGTGGTAGGTTTTCAAACTTGAGGGTGGTAGTTACCCAGGCGTGTTTTATTAAAAAATTCCCTATTACCATTGGTATATGGTTATTTGTTTTTCATTATGGATATATATATATTCTGATTAAGCTTTAGTACTTGACTACATGAGGTTCTATACTAACCAAATTATGACAATAATAATTTAAATTATAAGACAGAAGTTGTTAATGGAAGCGAAGTTGCGTGCGCAGCTTTGTTAAGTTATAAAATTACTAACTGATATCCGCGAGACTTCGTTTGCGTTTTTATCTATACTAATAAATATAATTGTAATGTCTGTTTGTAATATCAAAATACCAATTTTTTTACTAAATACATATACGGTACCTATACTAAAACCGCATTTTTTTTTTATCTGTCTATTTGTTCCGGCTAATCTTCGGAATGTCTGGACCGATTTGGATGGGGTCTTTATTTGATAAATAGCTGAAGTTACTCCGCGTAACTTAGGCTACTTTTATTATTCGAAAATAATTAGGATTCCGCGTAATTAAATAAAACTCATAAATTTTATTTAATTGAAATCTATTCAGTATTTTTGCATGACGCTCGCACAACGACAGACACCTATCTTTTTATTTACTATTAAATACTTTCTTAAAAACGTATTATACTTGTATGATAAAACAAACATAGCAATAAACGACTCATAGGCCAAATATTTTTGGCATCACCCCTGAACAAAACACTCGGGTAATTTTGACCCCGATCGAATACATGTACCCTTAGTAATGACACGAACGATTCATAAATCGTGACTCCATAATTTACTATCAATAACCGTGAAAGGTATACGTTATTTTCGAATACAGTTAAAGATTTAATGTTCTACGTAAATTTACATATATGTAAATAATAATTAATATAAATTCAAAATAGACTGTTATTATATACTGAGGGACAGAGTTAATGGTTTAAGGAAAGATATTATGTCCTTTAATACAGCTATTGTAAAAGCGCTATCACTTGAAAATAACTCACAATAAACAGATTCTTAACTAAACCCTATAATATAAATATGTTGTGGTAATTATTTACAATTTTATTACATTGACTTTCTTTTTACTCGATATTAATTCGTTATCGATAGATCGATCATTTTTATTGTTATCAATAGCCGTTAGGGTAGTCCATAAGCAAAAGTTTTTGGCATCTGTCAGCAAAATGATAACATAATTTAAATTACGTAAGCATTGAGCATACTTTTGACAACTAAATAAGTACACACACTACACTGCCCCTTATTTTGAATTAATTTTCTCTAAACGAGAGAAATTTATGAGATGTTTCATATGAGTGTTATTAAATTAAAATTTATTTGGTACACTTTGTTAAGCTAAATTAAATCAATTAATAAAATGTTAATACATTTCAGTAAATGCATGTTTTAATGCTTATTAGTTAGTTATACTCCAATGTAAGTAATTTTACAATATTCGTAGTAATATCGATAAACTATACTGACGCTGGATAAAAGGTTCACACTCGTACAGATAAACATCACACTGTTGTATATAATAATTGATATCTAAAATTCATAATTTGTGGTATAATTCGCAGAATATAATATCTTATGTAATCACTGATATATCTAGATGACTATAGACGAATTTTAAAAGTTAATATTAAATTTATTTCATCTAACACAACCCTTTTAAATTTATTCCCAGGTAACAAAATTTACAAAAACACTAGTAATCTATGGTAAAAAATAAACTTCTAGAAAATTGTTCGAAAAAATTCGAAAACGGTATTTATAGGATCGACTTTTATCAATATTTTTTAATATTAATGAAAGTATGAATATTGTCAAAGACAAAGTTTAAATTTCAAAACATCTTTTATACATAATATAGAGGTAGAAATTAATAAGGCCTAAATATATAAAGATTAGTATTAAATGTATGGATTGAAATACACAGCTTTAATTTGAATAAATAATATATAATCCTTTAAATTGGACATTAATTTCTGTTCGCACTTCTCATAATGGATCTGTATTAACCATGGTAAACCAAATATCCTTAATTCGAGGTCACTATTACGTTGACGTTTTCTATTATCAATATTATAATTAACATGTAGAAAATTCAATTTACGTTTAGTATAGATCCACCTACGTTATCTAATTGATTAAATTTTTAAATTACTAGTTTAAACATATTCCACTAGTGTTTACGTAGGAGTTAAAATTCGGAGGCCACAAAAAAAAAAAAAAACAGTTTTCTAAATTTCCTTTTGAGATAACAGTAAATAAAGTTCATCCATAGCTATTAAACAAAAAAATGCACCGACAAACAGAGGAATAAATGTACTCCATATTTATATTAATCTTTAGATATTTATAAAATTTTAACAGTTTGTTGATGATGTGTTAATTTAACCGAAATTTAAATGGGTAACAATATTTGCATGCCTAAGTGCAGTGCTACAATTTAATAGTAGATAATTAAATTAGGTTTAAAGCTTGTAACACACGTACAGATCGGACAGCTGACCACTTTAAAGATCGATATTGTATACCTCTATGTTTTGTGAATCCTTTCATCAAGCTGAGGTACTAATGTATTCAGAAATCGATATTTTTCGGAAAAGATACAACTCATCAACATACTTAGGCGACTGATGGCCTCGGCCGCTCGCCATCCCATGCCCTCGGTCCGATCCGTACGTGTGTTTACAGCTTTAAAATACATTGACAGACAGAAATTTCACACGAACGTTTATAGATACAATATACATACGTTGTGTCGTCATTGCTTCTGCAAATTTGTACTGTGGGTGAATCAAAGTTATTATGTAACATTGCAAAGTTTGGAAGGTGTTTATTGTAAAAGTATGTAATTGCTAAAGCATAAAAGTAGGGAAGCAGACGTTAATTATTGTTTAAATCTGTGAACGGTCAACGAACTCCAAATGAGATTATCGGTGAAAGTGTAAACTTCATTGTTATGGATGTTGGGTCTAGTGAAGCTTCAGCCATCACTTCGTTGTACACAACAACGGTATTTTGCAGACAGATTGTTTAAAAATATGTTGCAATATCCCCTAATTAAATTAAACGAGTAGAGCATCTATTTAATTAATTGAATTAAACGAACACTGAAATATTACTTCACGCGTTTCACTAAGAATAACCAAATGAATAATAGAAAAATAAAAGGTTGTGCTAATTTCTAAATTTAACACAAAATTCTGTATGTGTTAATTATAATAATAAATTATTACATTTTTACTATTGCAAGAATAGTCGTTTGTATTATTAATTTTTAATATCGGTTTGATCGTGTAAAAGTTTAAAGAAAATTGTAGTAAGTGACATAATTTCTCACTGTGTATTCTTAAGGGTAAGAATTTATGTATATATCTTTATATTTCGTTTTTTATTAAAAAAAAACTACAAAACGACTAACTTGTGGGTGGCATTAAAATTGACCAATATTTCCACTGTAATCATATACTCGATGCCAGATTTTATGAGGATATTGGCTCAGTGTGGTTGGATTCCGCGTTGATGGACGTAAGTTCGAATCTACCTATCCTATTTTACAATAAGTTCGAGTCAAGAGAAACACCATTATGAAACGTAAAATGGTGGTAGAGCATTTTTTAAACACGACCGCCTGGCGCTAGCTACCACCTTTAAGTATGAAAATGTATCTCCAAACATCTACAGGCGTATTATGGCAGGTTTAGTGTTTTAAAATAAAACAATAATTCGGACTTTAAGTATAACTAAATATTAATTATGTTGTATTTTTAAAGAATATTAAATTACTGTTCGCAACTAAAAAATAATTAATAGAGGTGATTTATTTTATCCACAGTCTTGTTAGTCACGCTAAGTAACGTTCTTAAAATATATAATACTAGCTGATGCTCGCGATTTCGTTAACGTTTCTTATTTTGCATTGAATGTGGGGATATCCTGATTTTGTTTATTCAAATAGGCGAAGATATCTTTGAGTTTTTAATGATTATTGTTTTTAGAAGTTCCAGACTTGATATTGATATTTTTATAGTATATCATTCGCTAAATAACTACGTATTAACACATAACACATATTTGTGCACACAAAATTTTGTTTTAGTTAAAGTGAATACCAAAAATATTTTTAGGTAACGTTTTTATATGAATTTTAAAAATAATTTCGAGTATATATATAGCCTATCAACAGCTCCTTGATAAATACTTTATGTATACAAAGGTTCATCAAAACAGGATAAGTCGTCTTCGAGCTAAATCCGGACATACACACAAACAGACAAAAAAACGCTCAGTGTCAGATTCGAGCTGAATAACGGCAAAAAAATTAATGTGTTACAATAATTCATAAGAAAGTTAAATCTACAGACTTCAGTTTTATAATTAGTACTAGCTGTGTGCCCGTGGCTCCGCCCGCGTTTCATATATTTTTCACTGCGTAATTTATGTTTTTATTTTTTTCCAAATACGGAACCCTAATTATTTTGCGCTTGAATTTTATTTATTACTACGAATATATAATGAAATTATAGATAACCTTACCTTTAAGCTCTAGCCAAAGTACGTATGTAAGTTTATACATAGGATTAACCTGTTTGTTTCATAAAAATCAATCATTGTATTATCAAGTGGGCGCTACAAGTCGTATTCATAAGACGAGAGGAAGTAGACCTTGAGACGAAAAAATAAAACTTGTTTCCAGTGAACGTAGGTACTAACATGTTGACTTGGAACAATTCTGCGCTATGTTTTGATACGAGAGAACATTATTCTTCAACTGATAACACTGTAGTCCTTTAAGTATTATTTACTTTAAAAACATAAATATCTCATATTATAAAAATGACTACAATATAAACGGTTTTCAATTTGAACAAGTTCTAGAAATTCTAGTATTACATACATACATATGCTCACGCCTGTTTTCCCGGAAAGGTTAGGCAGAGGTGAAGTAGCGAACTACACCACCCACATTTCGCCGAGATTAGTTCCGTCCCAGATGTGACAGGGGGCGAGCCTGTCGCCATATCGGGCACAAATTCCAAACTCCGGGATGATACTGAGTAGAAAAACCCAATATCACTTGACCCAAACCCGGGGATCGAACCCGAGACCTCAGAACGGCAGTCGTATGTAATACAACTGCGCTACCGAGGCAGTTCTAGTATTAACTGACTATTTTTAATGTTAGCTACAAACTAGTTTTATCTCGAACAAACTAGCTAATGTAAACTGTATTAAAGCATATTATTATTTCTCTTTTAGTAGGAAAAACTGGTTTAATAAAGAAAAATGTGTTTCATTGAAACTGGATTTTTTAATGTAAGGTTTAACGTGTATTAATTATAAAATCACCATTATGAAATACATATGTTTAATTCATTTCTTAAAAATATGAATACAGAAGCAAACTAAGGTTTTAGAAAAATAATTGAAAAAAAGTATTTTTATATCTACTCCACGCCACTTTAAACTCCACGTGTTAGTCATTAAACCATACGAAAAAGCATTGATTTTTAGGTTATCTTTTACTTAGTAACGTAAAACTATTTTTATTTTTACTTATTGTTGAAGAAAAATGTTTTAATGTATCTTATAATAATCATATATTTATACTATAATAGATCAAAGATTAAATTAATAAGTAAATGAACAAACACTATGAATTGTTTATTAATTTTTTCAAAATTTAATGTTTTTTTTTATGAAAAATTTCTGCTTTACTAATTTCTGATTAATTAGTTAATTTCTGAATTTGTGCCGTACACAATTAAATATTTTCATGTTATTGGACTAAAATAGATGAAGATAAGTTTTGGGAGTTATTAAATAAAACCAATTAAAATATATAACAATAGAATAATTCAATTAGTATTGAAAATTATCAAAATCTTAACTTAATATAAGAGATAAGGGTATACAGTCTTACCAAGTTTAGTATCTATGATTTTTCTAAATTGGTCAATAGTAATCAGAAACATTACACGTATATTGTTTTTAATTGTTATTAGTTATGATACTATTACCCAAACAATATTTGTGTAAGGAAATAAGTAGTAATTATTTTATTTTAAATTTAGTCATCATATTATTATAAGGCAAATATAGAAAGAAATTTTATTTTGTACAGATAAATCAAATGAAATTGTAAAAGGTAATTTTATTTTATCCCTTGCAACATAATATTTTTAAACTGATAACTGTAACTGTAGGTAACAGACATTTTTGTGACACAGAGAGATAAATTTAAATTCTTCAGACTATAAATTGCCTTCAACCATTCGAGTTATTTCCTTAACGAGATAATAATTACATGGTATATTGCATGAGTTTTATAATTATTTAAATAACGTTTATAATTATTTTAGAGCTAATACTAGATTGGCTTAATTGGACTAAAAATGGCGAATTGTTGAAGTACTTACTTCACGGCAGAGTGGCGGAGTGCATCTTTTACTGCGAAACGCAGGATGACAAGCAGAAACAAGGCGGCGAATTCCTTCGATACAAGGTTGTGCTTAAGCGCCAGATGAAGCAGCGTTGTGGTCTTGAACCCATCACGATGGGAGACTTTGGCAGCTGATTAGCTACAGTGGAGGTTTACTGTAAACAATAAGAGTTTGAGAAGAAGTGCAAAGTAGAGCTGGACGCAAAACGTGACAAGCTCAAGGCCCAAACATCTGTGATTATCCATTACAATTATGTTGGATGGGTGCGACCACATTTGCTACAATAATAGAATATATATTTCACTTAAAGGCTCACCAATGATGCTCTCAATAGTAGAATCCTTGTTGCCGTTCTTCACAATGGTAGAGGACTAGCAAATTTATCGGTTAAGTTGCTTGTAACGAAGAGTTTGTTTTGCTCGGCATAGTGACAATTTCCACACGCAGCTGTGGTCGTATAGGCATAGCTTGCTAAGAAGTAGTGGTGTAGCTTGATCCAGCTGAATCAAAATTTGTTGAGGGTTCCTTCTAAACTACAGTGGCGAAGCTTAAGTGGACAGCAAAGATTGTGGATAACACTTTGTTAATTTTTGATTCTACATATCGAGTTACTTGTAGCCGATATTATAGGAAGAAGGGAAAATGCTAGCAGGAATTACATTCCATAGTTGCACGGTGGGGTAAAGATATGAGTTTGCGAACTTGTTTGTTTAACCGAGAATAAATCTACCTTGTATCTGTGGATCTATAGACCAGCTCGCCTAGAATTTTTTCGACTCGCCTTTTACGATGTAATGACTTTTCTTCCCTGTCTATGTTATGCATTTGAAATATTCTACGGAACATGTCTGGCGCGATTTATGCATTGAATATAATTTAGTTGTCGCTAAGATTATTAACTACGGAAAATTGGTAGACTTTGTTAATTTATTATTCCCTATTAATAATACCAATCGCGTGTATTTCTTTAACTATAAAAACATATAAATAGGACATAATATATACTGTATTAGTAGTAGTAAAAAAATATTATTATTATATCTAACTGTAAATAAAAAAGAATCTATAATAAAATTTCTTTAATCTTTGAGTCTTTGAGATTGTATTCTGAGATGAACATGTAATTGTTTTTTTTTTATTATTTGTTGAGGGGGTATATTACCTATATTGAATAACGTACATAACAATTAAATTGTGTTACTTTTTCACAATGTTGATTGTGTTTTTAATTATTGCAACATAATGGAAAATTATTCTTACCCGTACTTCCATTAACAGTCGTGTGTGTCCCTTAACACCTTTGAATATAAGCGACAAAATATTTTTTGCAATAGTAACATTGCACTGGTAATTTCATTTTAATATTGCATCAGTATTATATATCTACAAATACACGTGCTTCGTTTATTTAGTGATCGGCATTATCAAGGACAATGTGAAGTAATCTTGTTTCTAATTTCAATAAGCTTTAGACAGACGATGATTACGTTATTATTTCCGTTGTATAATTAATGCGAATATATACGCTATATAATGCATGTAAAAGAAGTTTTGGATGATACAAAAGACATGTTTTTGTTCTTCTATATAACACCTGAGCTAATAAGTAAAAATACGTTCAAACACGAATACAATTACTTTCAGTATCATGTTTAAACGAACGAAACTAGAGATTGTAATGTTTTTCTAAACATACTTTCAATAGTAAAAGGTTTCTACCTTTTACTGTTCAAGGATTCAACTCGTCGTTCAATGTCTCGTATAACTTATGTATTTAACAGTAAACAAAAACGCCTCTTTTAAATAGCTCATAAACTTTTAAGGCTAGTTCTATAAACTTTATAGTTATATTATCGCGGGATAAATTATTTACCTTTAATTTCCGTAATCCCTTAAATTTGAAGTATTACATAGCTTAAGAAAAAACCCCTACTTTTATGGTTGTATGTAACCAAGTATTAGGATAATGAGGAAGTAATATAATTTTTATGTAGTACAATCGAGTCCATATATTTCCTGGATATACGTTAAATATGTTGTCTGTCGTCTATCTCTCTGCCCGTTTGCTGGCTTATTACTCGAGAACAGCGGAAATAATACATGATTCTTTTTTTTTAAATTATATGTATATTTCCTTTTTAGGTCTCAGTATAAAAATTGTTAATAAATAAATTATTATATATATTTTTATTATTTTTGTTTATTACATGAAAAACATTATGAACAGAACAGTACATGAAGAAAGTTACAAAGATAATATAATAAATGAAGTCGATACATTTACGTGCCCGACTGGGTAGCGACCACCATACATTTGATGAAAAACGCGTCCGTATTTGCAGACCTATCCAAAGGCTTTAGACTTGTTAGATCTAGACCGGCATTATGATGGTGACTATTGATAGATGTCTTATGTATCACCGTTCTTAGACTGTAATTTATTGATGTGATAACTTCTTCAGCGGTCATAAATGATTCTCAAAGGGAATTCTCAAAGTAAGGGAAAAAAACTTATAGATTTGCGTTACCAATGTTATGACGTCAGCCGTCATCATGCTACAATAATTATGTCAAGTATAAGATGGCGCTCAGAGATAAATAATAAAATTTATACTTACGCAGCATGTCGTTTGTTTTGATTGAATAAACGTATTTGTACATAATTATTTCTCGGAGCGCCTGTAGATGTAAAAATCAGACAAAATATGTTTATGTTAGGTTATGTTAATAGTTTTAATTAACAAATTTTTAAAAAGACATTAAAAAAAACTAGTTTTCTGAAATGCTGTGTTTACACTTCTGTCGGCAGTCCCCGTGGCTGTCTATTTATTTTAAACATCACATGTAGTACAGTTATTTTGCCGAGTTCGAACAAATCGTATGGTGTAATAATAAATTGTGTTTGTGTTTTCTTTTTCAAAATCAACGGGTGCGATTCCCGACTAGAAATATTGACTTTTCAAAAAACCATACCGTTTTAGTTTTCATCAAAATCAAGACCGAGATTTCTTTAATTTGTATAATTCACTCTGTATATCTGTTAAGAAATAGTAACTGTTAGGTATATGCAAGCGGAGTCGGGGCACATATTATTACTTAATTCAATACATCCGGTTAAACCGTATAATTAGATGCGTGACTAAAGAGGAAGTCAAACCGGAACTGGTAATGCACCGACTAAACATTACTATCGGTTATAAATCAACCAATTTAAATATATGTTTTTTTTGTTTTGGACAAATACTGTAAAAGTTTCTAGGAAATGTCTTTTATTCGTTTTTTAATGTCATCATTTTCAAACCAACATCTGGTATATTCTGTATTTTTATGAGATTTTCATTTTTTTTACTATTATGACGTTTTTACTGTATAGTGAACTGTGGTCGCTAAAATGTATGCTGTGTGCAAAACCAAAAAAAAGTGCACATATCAGATATTAGTGAAACATTCTATTGGCGCGCCTTAGCAGTTCAAACGATTCGTATGCCGTCATGGTAAATGTGACGGCAAATGAAATATGTTGTTTTACATTATTATCCAGTGGCGGCCATTTTTTTTCATAATTTCAACATCTTTGACAGTTTTGTAAGTCGCAGGTGTTAATCATTTATTCTTTCCGCATTCCTCTTGATATGATACGGGTCATATATCAGACAAGTTAGTGTGGTTGTGAAATTTTAAATGTAGATAAAATAGAACAGTCAATTTGTAATTTTTTTAACCCGCATTTTTTTCATCTGACGTAACACGCTTTATGTGTTTACTTTAAAATTACAACCAGAAATGCTTTAATGGTTGCCTGTATTGAAAAATATAAACGATTTTCAAATACACATTTCGCACAAGCCGCATAATTTTAAGAACACCATCTTTAGTTGGTAATGGGGTCTTACCGATTGAAGAGCGTTTACAGAAAACGATACATGTGTTTTTTTCAGGAAACGAGTTTTTATTTATTTATTTTTCTATACGTAAGAAATTTTAACAAGTTAATGTTATAGTTATTTATCGATTTGAACGGTTTATGTACTGTTTACAGAAATTTAATTGACGTCAATAAAATCAGCCATGGAAAGAGAGACAAAACAACCAAAGAAATAATTGTTTAGACGATATTTATTTTAACGCATTGTGAAAACGCTCCTCAATTGGAAAATCATCGAATTATAATTGAAAAAGACCATAACTTGATAATTTCGTTCAAATTGGCTTATCATTGAATAAAAAATGCGAAGAAGCTAAAATTATATTTAGCAAAAAAAATAATTGAAACAAATATTAATTATGATAATAATACCCGACTTGAGATAATAATTTTATGAGAATCAATGAAAATATTTACATTATATTATATAGTTGTTAAATTTATATTCAAAACCGAATGCTCTGTTGTTATTATACGCAAAATCTATTTAAGAGTAAAGGTTATCTTCGTATCGTCGGAATAATAATGTAAATAGTTTTCTGTACTGATTTCTAAGTCATTTTGAATTTTTCTTTGATTATTAAAGCGTTTACCGCTGCGTAATATAAAGCATAGATGAATTAAACAAGGTTGACTGTTGACTTATCTACGACTAGCTGTGTGCCCGCGGCTGTTCCCGCGTTTTAAATGTTCTTCACTGCGGTTTAATTATATATATACATATGTACTCAACCTAAAAAACAAGTGAATGATGAAAAATAAGTCTTTTGTTTTTATTAGCGGAAAAAATATACATAAGAGTAAATGGAAAAAAATGAGAAAGGGTCGATGATTTCCAAAAAATAATTAGTCTAAAACCATCTACGAAAAATTACACGTTGAATGTAGTAGTCCCCATCCGATATGTTCAGTAGTTTTGAGGTGATGGTGCGTCATAGGAACCCTATTTTATAGACAATATGAACTTTTCCAGTATTAGTTACATTTTATAGACTAAAAGAAGATACTGAAATATTTTAATGAAAAATAATTTGAGGATTTATTACCATAAACTGTTTAATGTTTAATGGATCCTAGTTCAAATAGTGACGTTTTATAATATGTTTTCCAAATACGCTCTGAATTAAAACAAATAAAAGGTATATTCAGATTATTTGTAAAACATTCACTCATTTTTTTTAGTTCAACCGCAACTATCTACAATGTCGCTGAATAATTATTATTATACGAAACAATTCGGCCGTGACATTAGCCGCCATATTCTGATTGTTAATAATCTAACAACTCAAAACGTGAGCCCGTTTTAATCAAATTAATTTAAATATCAAGTTTATTTTATCAACGTTTATTAGGTATTGGATATATTTCTTCTTTAATATCAACGCTTATTTTGATATAGAAATACGCATTAAATAAACATATTTTATGATGGTTCAATCGGTTACAATTATAAATATATGATATCACGTAATATATTCCTAGTTTTTTTTTTTAACAACTCGTAGCTATCTAAGATAATATTTTCCATTAGAACAGATCGATACATTACCGCTATATTTAATACATTCCAACACTGCGTCACTGGAGAGATACGGGGTCACAAATAGGTACGTAAAGGTATTTTGATTCTGATTTCATTGAATCAAAAATTGTATTAATTCAACTAGAACTCCTTACATTCCACCTAAAAACGACGCCGACTAATGCGCATATTTTTTTTTTCGAATTTAGCTAATGGCCCGGTACGTACCGTGACTTTGGGGGCGAGTGCAGAGGGCACTCAACCGCAAAAGGTGACTAGCACAAGAATTACCAAAATGGTACGAACCTCGGCTTGGCCGTCACCTGAGTCTTCAAATGCGCATAAATGTATATGCTTCCGATATAAATATCTGTCTAGACTATCAATAATAACGCCAATAAATAGACAATGAAATTTCATCTTCTATCTCACATAACAAATTGGAACAGTTATTAAAATTTATATTATACTCTGGTTAACATGATTCGAAGATAAAAAAACCAAATAAATTTTATATTTTATTTTACTTAATAAATCTTTCTTATAGATTTTCAAATAAATACATCACAATGTTCTCACATGATATATACAATATATTATTATTATATATACATTTTATAGGCACATTTTAAGAACTGGTTTTTCTTAACTTTATTTAACGCCTATTATTAATCACAACAAAAAAACGTAACGCTATTAACGTTCCCGCCGACGTTTACAGGCAATACATTAGTTACAAAACGTCATGGAATATTTTTCGATTTCATAAAAACTTATCAGGAAAAAAAAAGTCAAGCGCCGTACCGCGCCGGCGTCTCATTCACAACTATGAAATATTGAAAAGAAAAAAAAACATCCCACAGGGATAATTCTCGGAAGTGTTAAATGTGTTACAAAAAATTGTCTGTGAAGTAAACTGAGTTTTTTTTTTAATTGTCTACTTCTCAAGACTCGGTCTGAGATATACATTTTAACAAACATGAGGTTTTAAATATCGCTTTCATTTAACAATAGGGATAGGGAGATAAACTGTCTAAACATTTCTCATCTTGTAGATAACGGGCATTAGGGAGTTAGATATTTTTGAATCGCTTCTCCCCTTATAAAATACCCTATTGAAAAAAAAAGTGTGTATGTACGCACGTAGGTAAGAAGTTATACTTCTTTGGTGTAAAAATAGAAAAAAACTAAAACGTTGAGAGCTAACTTCAGGGTATCGTTTTTTCGTGACGGTAGCGCGCATTGTAAAAATTTACTCTCATCATTTTTCAGTATAACTTCAAAAAAAATTACCGCCACGGAACATCCGATAGATGTGTATCACTGGATATTACTATTAATAATAATAATCATTGGGTAGCTCCAAAAATATTTAAATTTTAAACAATCATTTTTGTCAGTAATAATAAGCAACGTTCTTATACTCACCTCCCTGGATAAAGTAATCATTTGAATAATATTGAAAAAAAAAAACAAGTAAAACTTGCTTACGTAAGCGCCATTTAAACTTACCTTTCTCCCATTTCATCAAAATTACGTAATGCATAGACCTCCGCTCCATTGACTTAATAATTGAAAGGTCCTTAAAGAGAAATTTTAATATTTTCAACAAAGTTTCAATATTTCTCGATAATATGTATTCTAAATTACTCGTTTCCGTTATAATTCAAAAGAGTTAGTTTTGTATTACTTAGTATTGGTAAGAACTTTACATGATATTATTTCTAGATTCATTTTTAATTATTTTTAGTGCCGTCTATATAGAATAGTACCCATATCTTCCCGTAAATGTCGTAAAAGCCGAATAAGGGATCAACCAGGGAATGGGTAGCAGCCTCCTTTGAGTACTACAAACACCTACTTCGATCGCCAATCCGCCTGCCAAAGGTGGCAATCCCCTCTTTTTTGGAAGATACCTGAATCCAGCAATGGACATCTTTCAGTTGAATGGATGGATGATTCAGTGATAGTTGATCGACGAAGGAAGATTCAAATCATATCCTATTATGAGTCTGAGGTTTTGGTTAAAGAACATTTTACAATGAAGCCACAACATAGTTGTAGGTCATTTTGTAATGATCTTCCAATTGGCTATCTTCTTTACGTTAAAAATCTTTCGCCATGCACATATATTTGTACACCGGTAATATCACTTAATACCTAGCTAGGTATAAATAGGTAACACCATTACCCACATAACATCTAATGAAACTGTAGTCAGCCGCTAAACCTACACATTAGAAAAATGTAATCACATTTAATTCGCGATTATGGAAGTAAATCCTTATGGATAAAAATTGCCAAATAAAATTAACATTACACGAATATCTCGTTAGCGTCTACATAACAACAAAACTCATTAACGCCACGCGAAATACAAACAATCCTACACATTATGATAACACATACAGATCATGTCCAATAAGTAATCCAATATTTACGATAATCAATGTGTACACAGTTTCTACAACACACATATAGAGTATTGACGAAATGTCCAAGCTAATACATAAATTAATTGGTACCTACTTTAAAAGAAAAACTTAGTCAAATATCTACTTCAATTATAAAAGTGTTAAAACACATACCATTGGTTTCTTTTATAACAAATTAATTCATTTACTTCTAGTATTTTCATTTAATTGAAACAGACTAATAATATTATTTATAAAAAGAAAATTTTAGAAGCAAATTATAGATACAATAAACAGATTTAAACTGGGGTAGAAAAATTCGCGTTAATTACTATTGATAGGGTAATAGCTATTGTGTATTTTTACTACTTTGATATAGTATTTAATAAAAAACATAAAAAAATAACGAGTCAAACAGGTTTTTGTTTTATTTATTCTTCGAATTTTTAAACGTAACCATGGTTATATAAAAGAAATAATTATTTCTACTGATAATATGGAGGTTTCAACTTTTTATAGCGTTCCAAAATATTTACAACCTTTAACAATACCGCACCATGTAAAAAGTTCGCATATCTACAATCTACAAAATAATCATATATATAGATACAGTTAAAGTTAACTGGTCACTGTCATTTTAATAAACCGTCTTTACTCGAAACTAATGATATGCAACTTACCTACTTTATCTGTGTGTTTCAGATACCTATATCGCCCATATTTCTCATATTATCTGTAATCTAGAGAATAATCCTATGTACTCATAGATAGACGGTCATAGTTACGAGAAGCCGCGTATAATCCATATAGGATCATAGCGACTTAAACACTTTATATAAGATACTCGAAATTGCCGGAAGATTAGTATCATAATATGTGATAAGCGAATCTATACTAAACTTTCAGGGTATGACATGCAATTGAATGGATTATTTTAATTAAATGACTCTGATTTTTATCGTAAATTTAATCTAATCAAATTCCTAGCCTTTTAGGAATTACTTAACTATATTTTTCGGAAATAAAAGTCCAATAAATAATTTAAAGTCAATTGAAATTAATATATATGTCAGAACAAAATCAGTTATCTCCAGTTTCCCCTCTCAAATTGGACGCATATTAAAATGTCCGGAGAATTAGACGTTCATTCCGTGAACATGAAATTCACTATTCCGATTGGTTTGAACATTACAAGGTACAAACATACCAGATAGGTCAAAATAAGGTGACACTTATTCGTATGTATGACGCATTTGATCAATACAACAACACGAGCGAATCAATTTACGCTTTACAAAACTCGTTTGCTTGACAAATAGTTCGTTGTTTACCAACTAGAATGTTTTTTTGTACTCCACTAAAATAAACTTTATTTCAAATTAAGTTAATTTCTTACCAAGTTAAAATAATAATTATCTATATCGAAAAATTTTATTGTTTATTCTTGTATTCGAAAAAACATGTACGTACGATTTTGACTAGTTATAGGATCGTCTATAAACAAGTAATGAATAAAATAAAAATCCTATTTATTTCACGCCATTTGTACGAAAATGAAAAAACAATGTACAAAAATAAAAGAGAAACAAAACAACCACAGTCGTAAGTAATATAAAAATGACAACTCCAGAGATCTCCTGTAGTCTTTGTCTATAGCTTTTTCCATCCATGTTTGCCTGCAGTTTCTATTATATCGTCCACTCATCTGGTTTTTTGATTGTCTATATGAGAACATAATTTAAAATAATTAAAAACTTATCCATCAATGAGTTTAGATTATGTATTTAAATTCAATTGCACATAAATAAAATAATCTATTATAAATATTTACAAGTATAATTACGCACTACGATATATGTTACATGATTTTAACTTGTCAGCTCTCGTGTTTGTAAATAATATATGTAATTAATTAACCTATAAAATCAAATATGAATATACCTATGACATATATTTAAATGAGATTATTTAAATATCTCCAACCAATAGTATGCATTCAGGTATTCAACAAAGTAATATGATGATCTGACCTAGATGGACAACAAATAATTATTGATCTCCATAATACATTTTGTATCTTATTTATGCATGCATTATATCCATTTACTGACTTAACAACAAAACAATACGTGCGAGTGTAATGGAAAACAACAGAAATATTTATTACAACTGTATCAATAATATATTTCGTTCTTAACTATGATATCTTGAGAATTAAAATGATCATAATTTTTTGTGTTTTAAATACTGGTGTCGGTTTAAAAGATAATTGGACCCGTCAACGTTGCCAGATGGTTGTCGCCAGCGGGATACTCCAAGTAGTTATAGAAAGTTGATCCGATCATATTTATTACAAAAACATTTCACTTGTACCTACCTACACAGGTTATGAGGTATTCTGTGTTATTATTGGCCACTTAATCTGTTTTTTATTTTATTTTATCTCCATTTTTATTCCACTAAAAGTCTATGTTTTCAAAACGATCTTTAACTGTAACTCAGAGCCGAATTCGAGTTTTTTGTTTCTATCATGAAGTCTGAATTTACTTCTATAAAAATTGTGATACTTTGAAATTTGATAACAACGTTTTCCGTCTTTTTTAGACTACATACCCAATGCTTTGACCAAAATCTCACTTGATGTTAAGTGCCGATATAGTTCACATTGGTAAACAAACACACTAAGCTACCTACCTATACGGTGACAGCTACCTAGGCGGGCATTATTCCTTTATGGAAAGCTAAGGCCTATGCCTATGGCCTATAACCACCTATCTAATTCTATAATTAGATAGGTGGTTTCGGAATCATAAACGATTAAAAACAAGGTACAATCGTCGAAATGAAACAAAAAAATATAATTAATCATATAATTAATTGATGAAGCACTAATCATTTATAGTTAAATATTTTATACTTTTTAATATACGATATATATAATTATCACTAATGTGCAGTAATAACTGGTAGCGAAGGCAACGAAACTTATGTACAATAAATCCTTCGTATGTTCTTGGCATATGTTTCTAATTTTTTATTAATAAAATATGGTGTGTAATTTTGTGTTCGTATTTTATGTAGCTTATATCATAACCTTGACCGTCACTATTATGTTTCATATTATTAATGTCTAAACGAATGATGACGATGGATTATTTAATTAGCAAATAGTATACAAACCAGTAAACATCTTAACAGATGACCTTGAACAAGCACATGTCGATTTTTAAATCTGATTGGTTGCCGTCCTGCGAGGAACTGTCTTATCGATTACGTGATTGGTAGATTAATTTAGCGATGATCCAAGATGTTTTCCGCTATTAGTATGTATAGTTTTTCAGTATTATAATATATCTCTTAATTTACTTTCATGAAATCGTTAATTATACGTAAACGTTGTGTTATGTTTAATTATTTTTCAAAACCTTGTTCATATTTGCTATAGGTCCTGCGCCTAAGCCGCCTGTGACAAGTGACCATGGAAAATATTCTGTACTATTTATTCAAAGATGTATTTTTTTATATATATATGTATTATAAACGTCCATAGTTATCAAAACTCGTGACAAAATAATCTTTTGAGGAAGCATATACTTTGTAAGATGGTAATGAAGTATATCTGTGATCAAATATCAATTTCACAACATTGTGAATTAGATACTTTGTTTTCTTATGGATATGTTGACGCAAAACTACGTTTCACGTTTATTGGAAGCGATTTACACGTGTTGATTGTACTGAGTTATTCAAATTACATGTTTGTAAACAAAGGTAATGGTAAATAAGGTGAATAACTCTTAATCGAAATATTTATACATTCGCAATTCTAAAATTAAGGCGGTTAACAAGATTTTTTAATTCTCTAAGGATAGAGATATTTCTTGCATTAACTATTGTTTATTGCCAGGGTGTTATGATATTTTTACTTGTAAAATCGCGTTACATTCGACTAAATTGAAAGAAAATAATTACTATTAGAATATAAAAATAATGTATTTAATTAATTAATCTCCATTACAAAGTTATATAACCGAATAGAATTACTTCATAAATCTTTCGGTGTCATTGTACGAAGCTTCTGCGGCCAAAAGCACGAGGGAACAGGGTGACGGAAATAGATTTTAATTGTTAATGTGCGCCATATGCGTTAGATACTTTATAATGCTGTATGCACCAAATTGTAGTCGCTTTGAATTGTCTAAATTGAACGTTACAAGTAATTTATAATATTAGTTGAGTTGCATTATAATTTTAAAATATTTTTAATTTGCAATTTCTTATATTTTATACAAATTACAGTATATATATATTGTAAATTATTATTAATTATAGCTATCAACTAACAGCATAATAATATATTTTACTATTTCCGCTATTAAAGCTATATGTCGCTTGACACAATGGCCAGTGACCTCATAGTAAGTTTGGATGCGGTATTATTTATGGCAGATTATTCATAATTAGTTTTTTATTTGACAGGCACTATAATTATGTAGAAATAACTTAGCAGTTAAAAATGTAGGAGTGCTGTTGATAGTAAACTTCAAAGTGAAAGTTTTTTTTTTCTAGGAGATGGTTAAATTAATTATCTTCTTTAAATAGCTAATAATTTACTTTTGCATCAAAAGGCAAATTTATTTATGTTTTTTTTTAATGTTAATTTTTAACTTTAAAAACGTAACTGTACGCATTAATTGTAAAACAATATTATTAATGAGGGCTTCTTTTAGATTAATTTCATTTCTATTCATAATATATTTATAACAATATCGTTTGTTTTCTTACTGTATTATTTCGTATATTGTCGATGATATTATATAGATTATACCATTGTATATTGTTCTATATTGAATGAGCATACCAAGAATTGTATTTTTTTTAAATAATGGAGGGTCAAACCATTCATTTTGTTTGCGTTCAAACAAACAGTCTTGTTTTAGTGATATATGAATGATAATAAACGCGTCAGATATTGTTTGTGCTTGAATTCGTGTCATATGTTATCTAAAAACAAATTAAATCAGTGTTTCGTATACGAGTGTACATTTTAACACAATTTATTTTTAAGCATATACGTATTTATTTTTAAATTACATCCAAAAAGAGGTTAAGGTGTTTTTAAAATCACATTATCAGAGCTATTTGATTTACATTGTAAACATAATGTTATTTTTTAATGTGTTTTATTTTAATTACTTTCTTTCACTAAATACTCATATTGTAGTTAGTCCTATAAAAGCAGTGATGTAAGAGCCGATGCCGAATTTTAGACAAAAAAAAAGAAAGGTAAACGATGATTCACTCTGGTCACTGTATTATCGCTTATGCTTAAACTGTGACCGAATCCTTACATCATCGGTAACTGCCCTCACACAAATGTAAACAGTAATTAACATTTCATCGAGCTGACAATGACATCTCTTATCTTCAATATAAACTTTAAATATATTATATAATAAACATTCTATTTTATCTACAAAGTTTAAACGATAAATATATATTCCAAGAGATAGCTACAGGAAAGAGGATTCATCATTTTTTTTTATTTTTATCAAGAATACAAGCAATTATCCTATCCGTTCCCATAAAACTCAAGACGTATCTAGTATATCATGAGATATATGAAAAATATGTCAGCGTTTACTAACTTACAAAAAGGACAACCATAGCGCTCTATCATAAATTCGAAAGAGATGCAACATTTAACTTATAAGTTGTCTGTTTCTTTTTGTGAACTAACATCTAATTGAAAAATTATACAGTCTGTTGTCGATTTTTTACGCGTTTTATACGGACTTAAATACTGCTATCTTTTACCAGTGTGTAGTTCGTTGTATTTTCTTGTTTTTCTATTAAATTCTTATAAACCTAAAATTAAGAGTCTTCTGACTCAATTGAAGGTGTAATCAATTTAAAAAATCAACATAATATTTTTTGTATTTATTTATGTGTATTATAATGCAACTAGATGTGTGCCCGCGGCTGCGTTCGTGTTTCATATGTTCCTCACTGCGTTTTAATATTTTATGCGGAACCCTACTTATTGTCTTAATTTTGTTTAGTACCCAGATAAAGTAAAAATATTTGTGATAAAAGCACTTGCCCGTAAAACTGTGCATTGAATCGATTTTATTCAAATTTTTATGAGTTTCATTTTTTTACGCTGTATCCTAAATTACAATTAAAAGTACCCTAAGTTACTTGGAGTAACTTTAGCTATCTACCAAAAAAAGTCCCGTCAAAATCAGTCCAACCGTTCCGGTGATTATCCATCACAAACCGACATACAGACAAAAATTTAAAAAAACATATTTTTGGTATAGGTATTGTTAATACATTCATATCTATTTAGTAAAAAAAAAATGATTTTGACATTACAAATAGACACTACAATTTTAGTTATTAGTATTATTCAGATGAACTTCTTAACAAGTTATCGAATAAAGTCTTGTTTTAAGACCTTTTTACACATTTTGTTAAATCATCGTTAATTTTTAACATTTTACACTGATATAGACTAATGCAAGTTCTTTAACGATTATTCAGTCAGACGAAACCATGGAATTAAAAAAAGTTGGCAGTCACGGCCCTCATAAGACACTCGGTAGATTTGAAATATCAAACGTCATTGTCTGTCACGGCGCGACAATATATATTTCACATCCAAAGGTTTTTGCGACTATCTTAGTAATGACATTGTCAAAATTACTTTGTACTTATCAAAAACATTGATAGTAAATTAAAGGAGCTATCACATTAACGCGAAATTTGATTATAATTTGGCTTAAACATCATTCATGAAAACAAAATAAATATTTCGTACGATACCCAAAGATAACTAAAACTCAATCAATATTGCACACGCAAAAAGCTTTGTCCAAAGCTGTTGTTATATCGCCCACGTAAGATAACGAAATTTGATAAATAATGTTAATACCAGATAACTGGATTGTTCGTAAATCAAGTGGTTGGGTGTTTATATTACATACGTAGTGTGTGTATTGACTAATTTACGTCAGTGTCAGCAAAACAAAAGAGCGTCTTCATAATTATTGGGCTGTATTTTATTTAAGATCAGATAAAGGGGAATAATTTTTGCGAGCTTGATTTAAAGTAAAACTTCCTTAATGCGAAAGCAAGAGTTTGTGTCGTGTGAAAAACTCAACGAGGAGATATTTGCGCTCTTATCTGTTCGCTATCTTATATTGCAGTATCCGTGGTTGTGATTTGTAAACTTTTGCAAGTACGTCTTACTGTATTATTACTTATTTTACCTAAATGATTTTGCCGTATATATCGCACTTTATTTAAAAACTAGCAGTCTTATTACAAAAACAAATATAAACTCTCGTTAAACTCGCGTTTTACTAATCAGTGTCTAAAATTTAGAATTTAAAATCTCTAAACAAATCTAAAACACTCTTTTGTAATTGAACTTTTTTTTAAACATATGTTCAACGGGAGTTTAACTTTTTTGTAATAACGCCGTGGCTGTGTACGCGCGGCTGCACCCGCGTTTCATATATATTTGCGTTATAATTTTTATTTACGGAACCCTAATTTTTTTCCTAAAAAAAATTTAGGAATAAGATAAATTAAAAGTATTTGTCATAAATTATATCACTTGGCCGTAAAACTGTACGTTCATTCGGATCTTTAAGAATTTTATTTTTATTGCACGGAACCCCCTATTATTTTCGAAAATTAAAAGTACCCTAAGTTACCCGGAGTAACTTCAGCTATCTACCAAAAAAAGTGCCGTCAAAATCGGTTTGGCCATTGCGGAGATTAGCCATTACAAACAGACAGACATACAAAAATATTCAAAATTGTAAAAGTTTGGGATAGGTATCCATATATACGTTGATATCTGTTTAGTAAAAAATAATAATTTTGACATTACAAACAGACACTTCAATTTTATTTATTAGTATAGATGTAGAATATAATATTATAAAAGAAAGTACCTACAATTAATTAACAATAAATTTACTATCACTTGTCCATTTGAAAATGAATATCTCAGAAATTTAAGGGTCTAATTTAAACTCAATAATTCATAGCATAGTATAATATTCATACAGATACATACCTGAAGTTTGACGTTTGACGCCTTCACTACTAATCCGTTAAATATAATGAATAATTTAAAACAACAATAATTAACTACGCAACTTACTTTTAAATTATTTCATACGAAAGTTACGCGTGTATAAAATAATATACTAAATTACATATGCATTTTGCGTAATACAAAATTAATTCCTCAAAACCCTTTCGATACGTTACATTACGTATTATGTACAGAATAAACAAGGTAACACAGTCCACGTGCTAAATAAATAGGTAAATAATTAAATATTTATTCTAATTATTGTAATTGTAATTTAATTATTGATGATATCATAATTAATTAATTAAGTATTCCATTCAAAAGTAAGGTTGGTATTTTCATTAGATTTATAATAAAATAATTTACAGCTGCTAAGTACCTGATTATTTCAAAAGTTTTTATAAAGTTAGGACCATTCTCATTATAAAATATATGATATCTATTGTTTTTATTTTCTTATCAATTAATAGTGTCTGTGTTATTATGCCAATGTCAATTATATCATAAGAACTTTTATAGTTATTATGCAGTGCTTTAAGAAAATGGCGGCTACTGACATATAAATTCCGTGTTATTATTTCTTATACGTTTCATTTATATTGTGTACACAAAATAACCAAACTAGAATACGTTAAGTACCAACAAAATTAAATAATGTAGACTAAAAAGTGAATGGTAAGAAATAAAAAAAACTGTTTTTTTTAAAGTTTAAATTTCATAATTTGTTAATTGAAATTATTGACCTAATCTAACATTTCACAGTTATTACATTTGTCTGGTTTTTACATCATTTGTGTATATTTCATATATTCTGTGTGAGTATAAACTTTAATATTTATCTCTGAGCGCCTTCGTGTACTTGACATCATACCGTAGCATGTTGACCGCTGACGTATTACGAATTTATAAGTTTTTCCCCTATCGAGAGTCTCCCGACGCCGCTAAAGAATTTTCACTTCAAAAACTTTATAACAGACAAGATCCCACTAAAAATAATGTTATTTATATACTACACGTTCTCAATTGGGTCTCGCTGCGGTGAATTCTATTTTGGTATTAACCAGTGCATGCTGGCTATGTAAGTTCTAGTGTTTATTTTGAAAACAGATGTAAGTCACGTACATAGTTTATTTATCATGAGTTGGAGTATAAACACTTTTCAGAGCCTGTAATGTCTGCTTTGTAGTAAACTTAATGCGGTACTTATTACACCTTTTGTTTCAGACGATAGTGTGACGTGCATTGCTTTGTAACACAAAATACCTCGCACCTTTTAAATACATATTATTTTTATTCATTTGCATGGAAATCTCTTTTTAGTAGATATATTGTTTTATAACAATTCATACAATTCTTTCAGATTATTTTTTGTTTTGTTTTGTCTGACACGAATAAAATCAAAAGATCGTTAATAATTGTCTTAAAGTGTTTGTATATTTTTAATATTGAATGTAGATAATTTTAGTGACTTAATTGGACTAAACTTTAAAATGTATGCAATTACAAAACTTACATTAAACATTATAATATATGAAGTCTACACAAGATAAATTACATGTATAAGTAATAGGGACAAAACGGTCAAGATTAGTGGGATATCGATCCGTCGCCATATTGATACAAATATGGCCGATCCATATTCCACACAAGATGGATGAACGTATTAATGTGCCAGAGAATCTTTTTGAAATCGATGTAAATTTACTAATTTAAATTCGAATTTTATAACATAATACGACCTGTCGTCTTGTATGGACCAGAATGTTGCCCCATAAAGGTGACGGACAAAAGAAGACTGCATGGAGCTAAGATGTGAATGTTGAGGTGGATGTTTGGGGTAACAAGAATGGCCAGGATTAGGAATGAGTACATTAGAGGAAGTTTGAAAGTGACACCAGTGATAAAGAAGCAGTCGTCTGTCCTGGCATGGACATGTGATGCACAGGGAGGAATAGGATGTTATAAGAAAAGTATTAGATATGAATTTGGACGGTTATATGGGAAGGGGAAGATCGAAGAAAAGATGGATGGACTGTGTGAAAGATGCATGTCATCTTTTGGAAATGAGTGAATGCGGAAATGACTGCAAATAGAGAAGAATGGAAGAAGAAGACATATTGCGCCGACCCGAAATGAAAATGGGGTAAGGGTAAGGGTAAGGAGATGATGACACTATTTTGAAACAAGATTAATTAATTGTATATCTTGAACAAACTTCTGTATTATCATAATCAACCAAAGACTTAGGAGTTGTCAAAAAAAATATTATGCACAAAACGCTACATTTTTCAGAATTAAATTCAAGTTTCGGTCAGATAATACTACTTTTACTTGATACGTTGATAAAAATCGTGTACTAAATACATAATTAACGAAGTCATTGTTAGCTGTACAATATTTAACCAGTTGTGCGTATGAAAGTGCTTAGTCATTTAAACTGATGTATTTTCATGAACACGTTTTCACTACGGAGATACGTACAAATATTAGATCGCGATATTATTAATATATTTATAACCAGCTGTGCCTGCGACTTCGCTTGCTTAGAATGCAGATAAATATATACACCGGCCCGACCCGTCAATTAACAAAAAATAATACAAAAAACGAAATACGCCAGATACTTTTATAAAATATACTAAATAATGTTACACTAAGTGACATGTTTAGAAAATAAATCATTAAGTTCTTTATTTAGGTAACATGCGATATTTCCCTGATAATTCGAAAAAATTCATAATACTAGGATACTCTTTGAATTTATAAATAAAAGGAACCAGATCGAGTTTCTTGCCGGCTCTCCTCGACTGTGTTGTTTTACGAACCGGCGTTAGTGTTTTGACATTCATAAGCGTCTTATTAGAGACTGAATTGAATAAAGAATTTTTTGATTTGATTTGAATGAGCTTAGTACTATTCAAATAGTACTTATAGTTACATTTTTTTTAACTCGTGGTTAAAATCTGCTCATTGAACGCACGAACGTATGCATAAATTTTAGTATACGCTGCTCCGCGCGATAGACTGAATCCATCTTTCAAGGCGAAGGCTCTTGTGTCAGGTTGACTTCTTCTAATGAGGCTGACTGACTAAACACTACAATCTACACTGGTGTTACGCGCCAGAGCTTCTGAAGACACATATACATGCATTCTTCTGAAGCCCTGACAACGCCTCACCTCTACGGAGGTCCAACGTAGTTACCTAACCTTTTTTTTTTTTTTTTTTTGACGGGGGGAAATGCATTTACGCACTACCCTTACCCATTGCATTAGTGAAACCGAGGTCCCCCAATGCAATGGGTAAGGGGGCACGGAGGGACGAGTTCCGTGCCAGTGTGGGACTCAAACCCGGGCGAGAGTCGCCCGGGAATACCCACTAAAACCCACCCTCACACACCATCCCCCCCCTAACATCCCCCACACCACATCCGCTCTCCTGAGCCGCCCTCGACATGGCCTCCTCCCTGGTCACCGAGTCCTCCAGGCCCACTAGGCGGACATCAGCCCGCTTAGTCGGTCTGGAGACCACCGCCACCTCCGACACCAGTTCCCGCAAGTAGTTACCTAACCTAACCTAACTGTGATCAAAGCACTGAGTACTCTCAGTGCCATGTATTTTTTATATACTGTAACTTACAGTATATATACAATACATGGAACAATAATACATATATTTATTTATTTTTAGATTTTACGAAATTATAAATGAATAAGAAGTGAAGAATTATAAACAAAACTGTTTATTGTTGTTTATATGCAATGGAAAATTATTACGAATAAAGTTATACTTATTATATATACTTATTTTATATTCCATTCAAAGTATTTTGTTTTCGATGGTTACGCAGGTACTCATAAAATACTAATAGCAACTGTTATTCAGAAATAATTATGAATTAATTTATGTAAAGAATTAAAGAGGGTTCTTGATCCAGGTGATTATATTTAAATCGTACACTTCGATTTAGTATTATCTTTATTCGCTTCTAATTAACCTTTGAATTTTGAAGTAGCGTACCAAAAAAAGGTATAGCTAAAATATACTCTGATTTCTATACCGATAAATAAAAGACATTAATTAAGTAGGTAATTAAAACATTCCAATGAAACTACGACGAGTTTAATGCTAATTACTATTTTAAATATTCGAACTTTTGATTAGTGTGTAAATTATTGAGCAGACATTCACATATTTACAGAGGTGCATAATTACCAAATGTGGATATCATTTACGTAATTTTAAAATAACGTGTGTTAACGAAGGTAGAGATTTAACTATCAACTTCAACGATGAATACAAGTTATTACCTTTAAAAAATATAGAAATATGAGAGTTACAATGCTTTTGTACTTATATTACGTAAATATTATAAAGTGTAAAAATATAGATTATTGACTTAATTATGGAAAAGTTACTATTTCTTACATACTTAAGTCCGTTTTCTAGTTTTTTTTTTTTATTTATAACAATTAAGTTAATTCATAGTTACTCAACAAAAAAAAACTCGATTAACAAACAGAAAAAAATATTTACTGTACTATTTTATCTAAACTGTGTATTGTAAATATTTCTGTGTTTCTCTTTCGCGAAGGTTCCTAACCCAAAAAAGTAGGTAATTGCAAAGAAACAAAGCAAAATACATAGAATAATATATTTTCCTTTCTAGCCATCTCAGTAAGCATACGATCTTTGTGAAATTTGCTGCGGCGTAAGCAGCCGAGGTAGACACAATTTTTATGTTACAAAAACGGGCAGTTCGGGGTAAATGCATTAAGCCTTGCTTCTCAAGTGATGCTGCCGGAATACACATATTGCTATTTGGCGACAGATTTTCAAACTTGAGGGTGGCAGCTACCCAAGCGGGCATCATTAGAAAATACCCTAACTCCATACATAGAACTTCACTCTAAAGAACAAGTTTCAGGAATGTAGCATCCATATGTTGCCATCCCAATACATTTTCGAAAATTTAGACAAGTATGATCTAATAAAGGATAGCCATAACTATGATATCAGAAATGAAAGATAAGTCGTCCTACGTTTAGGCTCAACAAAAGCTTATTAAGTAATAGTATTCGGTTTTACAGTAAATTCCCTAAGAACATTACCGAATTACCGGACAATAAATTCTTAAACAAAACTGTTTCTGAAAACAAGTCTTAATTTCAAAAAGTTATTAGAAGGTGAATCATTACTCGAACAATAGTGATTGTTGTCTGGAAATTACACCATTCTCTGTGCTTCTCTAATAATGGTCATAACTAAAATTGCATAGTTTTTTTGTACACAAAATTGTACGTGTATTCAAATTTATAAAATAAAGTTTCTTGCCTGCGCTCTTTTCGACTGGGTTGTTTTCCGAAGCGGTGGTAGTGTTTTGACTTTCATACGTGTCTTCTTAGGGCTTAAATTAGATTAAAAAATTCGGTTTTGATTAAATAACAGAAAGATGAATAAGATTAAAATTTTGTTTTAGGTACTAAACAATCATGGTTGTACGAGTGGCGACGGATGAGCGACCGTTCGAGTCGCCATCATCGGATGAAAGCGGACTTGGTAGAAGCGACTCCCCAAGTGAAGATACTGAGCCAGAAGCAGCTTTAGTAAGTGACTTATCTTATCTACATTGTTTAATATTTACAGAATAACATTCATCAAGAGGAACGTTGGAGTTTGTATGTCAAGGAAATAAAAAAAAACAAAGTGTTTTATCAGTTATTTTTATACTGCATAGACTTAATGCTTTAACCACAATCTCACCTGATGTTAAGTGATGATGATGTGGTACAGGATGGTAAACACACTAAGCCTAGAGGTACTGATTCTCAAGTGCTGTAACACACCTATAAGGTATTTGACGACAAGTTTCCTCACGATATTTTTCGTCACCGAAAGCTCACGCTGATTCTACAGTTGGATAGATGAGTTCGAACCCCTGCCAATTGACACGGAATGTGATCGCACTGCCAACTACGCCATCATCGCCGTTTACACTCCCAAAAAGTTTTGCATCAATTTAACGCAGAAATAAAAAGGTTAAAACAAACATTGTATTAAAAACTAATACTTTTATTTAAATGACGTCATTACGTATGACAGTAACATACTCGTAAACACCATGACTTTTTGCCATCAAGATTTTAATAATTCCAGTGAATAAATTAGATTAATAAATGGGGCTGACCAAGATGTCTCCCTCCATTTTACACAGTCAACGGTTATGTTATACAATACAGATTTTGATATAATCATATTATTTATTGTCGGTCTGCACATCTATACGGTTTTAATGAATTTTGAAAAAGTCGATAGGACACACGGTAAAAGGAAATCTGTGAAAGTGCAATGTGAAAAGATTGATACGAAGTCAGAATGCATAGAAACGTGTAGTTGTGATGATCTGAAAGCTTAATTTAAAGACAAATAAGATTCTAAATAATCCTCTATTTCAAGTACAAGAGATCACATAAAAACAGTTCAATATATATATTAAATAATGACAATCTTAGAAAAAAAAACGGCAAAGGATGAGAATATTGCGAAAGATTGCAGAGAAAGTAATAAACGCTTGTCTGCTGACAACTATTTCATTGGCATTCGTGGAAATATCAATGACAATAATGATACTGTTACTATAATTTATGCAACAATGGCTTTGAATAGAATTTGGCAGAGAAGAAATCTAATTTTGCGTCGAGCAACTGAAATTCTTGTCGATGCTATAGCATGGACCACTCTAATATTTGGAATTTACATTTTTACAACTCTGTGAAAGTAATTAATTACATAGATATATAAAATGATTTTTTATTCAATAGAAATTGACCAATATTAGAGTTTGTTCATTTACTAAAGATTCTTTACTGGCTGTGTGCCCGCGGCTGCGCCCGCGTTTCATATACTCTTCACTGCATTTTTTTTTTATACGGAACCCAAAGTTATTTTTTAACACTAAGATAAAGTAAAAATATTTCTTGCCCGTAAAACTGTGCATTGAATCGGATTTTATTCAATGTTTCATGAGTTTTAACTTCTTTTACGCGGAACCTTAAATGTTTTCGTAAATTTGAAAGTACCTTTAGTTACCCGGAGTAACTTTAGCTACCTACTAAAAAAAGTCGCATCAAAATCTATCTAATCGTTCCGGTGATTACCCGGAACAAACATACAGACAAAAATTTTAAAAATTGTGTTTCTGGTATAGGTATCGTATACATATTACAAACAGACACTTTAATTTTATTTATTAGTATAGATTGTGTGAATTTAAATCTGTACTTTTTACGACGTCATTATATACTTATCCTATTATCTATATTGGACATACTTATTATTTTATGATGTCTATCCGCTTCAGAAGATGTAAAGTAAATTTTGCTAATTAATTGTGATATCAAATGACAATTAATTTCTATACCGAACTCCATTACAATCTGTCCAGCCGTTCAAGCATGATTGATCAACAAACATAGGCAGTACCTCAGTAATAATGAACTTTTAAATTAAATATGATATCCATTTGTTACAACTGTATATAATTATTTAGTTATTTAGTTTAGTATTTAGTTATTTATTATTAGTTATTTCAATATTTTCAAGCAATTTAATGTCTAGTTACATTGAATGAAAATTGCTAAAAAAAAAATGGATTTTATTTCAAAAATAAGACTCTAATATTTTGAGTTTATAATTTATTAAAATATTTTGCATATCCAATAATATAGGTAGTGTATTCGTTGGCAATTGATCCAAAAAGTACTGTATATTTTCAGGTAATAATTGTCATTGTCAAATTTCTTTACGTACGTCAAATAAAAAAAATATATATATGCACATAAAATACATAAAAAATAGATCTATTTATTAAAATATTATTGTAGTAACAATTTTTTAATGATTCATGTGTCGGAATATAAAAGTGAACGAGATATAACATTTTCATTCTTAGTAAGTTTATAATTATATATAGAACTGATACTTATGGTGTGAACATATCGACACAAATGCCATATGACAATGTATATTATCATTATTATAGACCTATATTTTCCATAGTTAAATAAAGTGAAACTTAAAAATACAAAGGTTCGTTTTACTTTTAAAGTGCGCTATATCCCATTGAAAGAATCATGATAGCGACATGAACTTAGGTTAAATTTTAAAAAGACTTTCTGGGTGCTGCTTGCTCTTACGACTGTATTAATAAACATAAAGCCCTATTTATACGTATCAAGTGAAGAAATAATTAACTAAATTTTGACGGAAATGATGCGCGTAGACGATCACTTAAAATCTCTTTAGTAGTAAGTTAATAATTTAGTGAAAGGTAGAATAGGATTGAATTTATTTTTTCGTTTAGTGCGTCTCTTTCAACATCGTGCAAACATTATACAAGTTCGTAGTATGAGTGAAATAAAAGCAACTAGTAAATTATTTATTTCAAATTTAATGGCATACACGTGGACGATCGCCTATTAAATTTTAATTAATCACTTAATTACTTTAGAGGTGTGAACAAGGCTTTAAACGAAGTTGTGATTTTGCCGAAGTCTGATAGAATCCAATTAAATTTATAGATGAATACTAGGGTATGTATGATAATATGCAGCTAATGTAAATATATTTTTAATCTATTTAATCATTTTTAGGTTGTGCCGCCCGATGGTGGATGGGGATGGGTTGTAGTTGCGGCTTCGTTCATGTGTAACGTACTCGTCGATGGTATCATTTTCTCTGGAGGAATGCTTTCGAATTCAATCAAAAACGAATTTCAGGTAAGTGTGTTTTTTTTTTGTTTAATAATAACATTTTAAAGCAATCACCACTCTCGTCAACGTAGGATTGTCATTTGTTGTTATAGTACGCGCATTTTAACGATGCCGCTTTGAAATCGAGGCAGAACGGCGCGGCGTCGGTGCAGGTACACTCACGAAGAAAACATTAGCAAAACAAAAACTGTCTTAGGACGTAGAGGAGAAATATAAAGGAGTGTAATACGTTTGTGCAAGCTTACTTTAGACCTGCACAGTTAAAATGCGCGTACCATCCAATCCAATCCAATTAAAATGAAACATCTTTGGGCTAGGAGGAGTAAAAGTCAAAGAAGTTTCATCATAACCGCATTTAAAGCTAAAAAGACTTTAATTAAATAGAATGCTTTAGTATAACATACTGTTTAGTTGTACTGAACTGCGATAGGACAATCAGATTTTCTATTCAATTTCGAGGACTTGGATGTCATGACTCCTCATGACTCAATTTAGAAGAAGTAAAAGAAATTAAAGTGAAAATAATAAAACCACATTCTGATTAATATTTCTAACTATACGATATAATTATGTAATTCAATGTCGGAAATAGTAGTAGTAAAAGTATTTCCTCGATTTCACAAATAGATTTGAAATTAATATTTGTAAGCTATAGAATTGAATACATGTAAAATGATACAGGTTTTTACAATTCTATTATTTTTAGCGTTTGAAGGTGATTTGAAAGAGTAAAAACGGGTGTTAAGAGTGAAGATACATATCGAAATGCGGCGCAGACGATGATCGTATTTGCGCGCGGTCTATTTTTAGTTTAACACGAAAGCCACACCCACGGTATGCGATGTTTCATACTTCGTCAGAGCCGTGCCTCTGTTTTAAAATTATAAAACTCTGTTCACATGTAAAACTACGTAATTGTTTGTCGTTCTGCCTTAAATCAGATATCTTCTAATCAATTATCATATTTTTAGTATAGATGTAGTATATACCACTATTGCTTAAATTTATATATTACTGCAATACGTCATTTGAAACACATTTAATATACTGATATATGTACGACGGTCAAATGGTACCAATTAATTATGAAGTAATAATAAGTTACATTCTGCTTATTACGTAATGACCAGATAAATATACGTATAGATTACACATGTAAATACTGTTACACATAACTTTGTGTACGTTTTAAATGTTACACTTAGTATGAGGTGCGAGTGTTTATGTGATGGGTACATTTTCGAAGCGATAATGGCGCAGTGTTAGTTTGCTGTACCTCGTCAATGGACGTGGATACGAGACGAGTCCTTTTTTTTTTTTTTTTTTTTTGACGGGGGAAATGAATTTCGCACTACCCTCACCTATTGTATTAGTGAGACCGAAGTCCCCCAATACAATAGGTAAGGAGGCACGGAGGGACGAACTCATAAAATGTGGTACCCACCCTGGGTTCGAACCTCCGACCTTTCAGTCGTACCGTCTATGAGACACGCAGATTAGCCCACCGGGCTAACCACGGTCTACCGGGCTAACCACGGTCTACCGGGCTAACCACGGTCTACCGGGCTAACCACGGTCTACCGGGCTAACCACGGTCTACCGGGCTAACCACGGTCTACCGGGCTAACCACGGTCTACCGGGCTAACCACGGTCTACCGGGCTAACCACGGTCTACCGGGCTAACCACGGTCTACCGGGCTAACCACGGTCTACCGGGCTAACCACGGTCTACCGGGCTAAAACCACGGTCTACCGGGCTAACCACGGTCTACCGGGCTAACCACGGTCTACCGGGCTAACCACGGTCTACCTGGCTAACCACGGTCTTACGAGACGAGTCCTACAATTAGCCGAAACTTTCTGTACTCATGTTGGTAAAGCATTTCCTAAAGGCCGCCCGACTGGCTCTTATCTCAAATTAAAAATCAAGCAACCGTTCAAATAGCATTACTTAAAAGTCAATCACCTTAGCCTCAACGTACAATCTTCAACACATTGTCACTTAGCATCATAGCGAGATTGTTGTCAGACCTACATATACGTCATTAAAATTAAATAATATTTTTGTCATGAAAGCAGAACAATGAAACATTTAAAATCGAAACATGAAACATTATCTAATAATACACAATTATAATAATATTTGTTTAATTCTTTTTTGGAATTGCATAATTCCTTTATTTTGCGTTTGGATTTCAAACAAATTCTTTACCAAAATAAACTATATGAATCCATCCATCCATTCAACCGAAAGACGTCCACTTAAGTTTGGCAATTTTATGGGCAATGTCGGCTACTTTGATTCTTCTGCGGGTCTCCTCTTTTCTGATTCGGTCACGCAGGGAAACTCCGAGCACAGCCAGCCCGCGCCATTGCCTTTTAGGAAACTTTGAGCTTTCTAATTAGGGCCATTGTAAGCAACCCCGTCTCAGTGCCATAATTCATCACTGGCAACACACATTGGGCGAAGACTTTTGTCTTCTATGTAATTTAAACTATATGAATAGTTCATTTTAATTCATTTATTGTTATTTTTTAATATAAATTAAGTTTGAAATATTAATTCATCATCATTCTGTTCCCATGTTATATAGGAAAGGAAATTTTGTAATTAATTTATATTAATAAATTATAAATAATAATTACTTAATTTTATTTATAATTATTAATAAAATTATATAATTATTAAATAAAGCTTCAAAGGTTAGAACATCGATTAACAAAGAAAGAAAAAACGTACTGAACTATTTTATTTCTGTCTTTTAATTAACGTGACCATTCATTTTTTTACTCAAAAGGGGACATCACCTTATACAAAGTTATCAATATCGATGACATGAGGTTGAGATCTTTGATATAACTTTCACGCGGTTTTGGAAAACGAGACAATTTTGCGTCCCGGATCTTTTTTCGGGGACAACGGGGCAGATAACAGAAAAGAGGGATGATTCCATTCAAAACGGGACGTATGGTTACATTATATATATCTGGATAACAAAAGTTAAATGCGTTCATAATTTTGTATCTGTAAAGAACAGTAAAATTCGGCAACGTAAAGTTATGTTGCTAACAAGGATCGAAGGATTTCATAAAATTGGGTCACTCAATAAACGAGTATTATTTATTAACGAGTATGTGTAAAATAATTTCTATTGTTTTATTATTCTTGTTCGTCACACTAACGGGTTATGTGCCACATTTTGCATCGTAAATTTTAAAATAAAAATCAAATCAATATATAGTAAATACTGCTTTATCGAAACTTACATGTGGTGTGTTTACTAAACTAACTTTTTCAATAATTCGTTTTGAAAATAATTTAGTTCTTAAATTCAATCTTTGTACCTTCAATTATTTCACGTTGATTTCTCCTCTTACTTCATATATATAACCATCAGAACTTCCTCATAATTTGTTACTATTACTTGATAAGATAAAGAGATATGATTGTATTTTTTCAAGAAAAACAATTCACAGAACTGTAATAAGTTACTCAACTAATAATAACTCAAATTAGGCTGTAAATAATTAGAGATATATTAAACCATTACTAGGGCGGGCTATCTGATCTTCATGTTATTGCGAAGTAACAAACAAATCAGCACGCAGCCACTGTGACGCAGGTGTCAACTGCGTGCGTGACCCAGTTTTCAGCTGAAATAACGCAGCCATTTGTTTTTCAAATTTAAATTTCGAATCGATGGTTTATAAATTTATTGATTCCCAACTGGTACCTATAACGTTACTGACCAAATAAACTTTAGAATAATTTTTTATAATCTCATCTTGTCATGTTATGCGACTGTGTTTAATTTTATTCATAACCTCAGAATATTTAACTCTATAATAATATGTTTAATTTGTGACATTTTACGTGATATAATATTATTTTTAAGTTAAATGCATTTAGAATAATTATATGGGATGTGAATTATTAAGTAAGTGTCGCCATAACTAGTTGGAAAGTTTTTTAACAAAGTAGTCAAAATTTATATTACCTACCTATCTTATAATGGCAGTATTGTGTATTATAATTGTAATTTGTCACGGTATATTAGCAAAATCTTGTTCAAATTATGTCAAGAGATTTAGTGATGTTAACACACCAGCAATCATTTTGATCTGATTTTATCAAGAAAGGAGTATCTAATAATATTTGCTGTGGAATGAAATTTTTTCACCAAGAATACAAATATATAAGTGGAGGTTAGTTTTCTTAGAATATTTATAAAATAAATTACATCGTGATGCCGTATAGTGGATCTACATAAGTAGGCGCCACACGACTTGAATATTTGATTTATATCAAAGGATAAATTCTTTTTTAAATACAGAACGTGCTTCTAGCTGATTTCTAGTCTTGAATTACATTCTAGTTAAAAATAATCTTTTATATAAGTATAAGATGCTATTTTTTAATAAAACATTAATCTATTCGACGAAGCAACGCCTTCTTAAATGGGGGAAAGCGGGCTTGTTTGAAAAAAAAAAACCGCATTAATTGCGTTATTATTATCTCTTCGTCTTAATAATTAGCTATACAACAAGTAATAATCAGTTTAAAAGTATAAAATGAAATTAATATTAAAATATCTGTCGTAGAAATTAAACAAAGTTTTATTAAAAATAAAAGATTGACGATTGAAGAAAAATTGGACATTAATTTGTGTCGTTGTTCCATGTACATTTAATTTTTGTGACTAATTTACTTCAAAACTATCTGAAAATAAGTTTGTTGTTTGTGAACGAATATTAACATAAAAGCGTACATGTAAAAACGATAAAGTAAGGAATAGTCTGATAAGGAAACGTTGTGGTGCGGTAGAGGATGTAGTGCCAAAGATTGAGAAAGGAATGATTAATTGGTTTTGGCACGTGGAGAGAATGGATGGAAGAAGATTGACGAAAATGATTTACAAGGCAAGATAGTGAATGGGGAAGTCGGTTAAGATAAACCAAGTCAAAAGTACTCGTAATCGAAGAGTGTGTATGAAAGCGCTCATGAAACATGAAGAAGCGAAAGACTTGTATCAGGGTCATAGCAGGTGGAAGGATGTAGTATCTGCCTACCCCTATTGGGAGAGAGGCGTGAAGATGTATATGAAATACGTAGTTATGTGTAATTCATATTAATAAATAATGAATCAAACCATATAGAATTTTAATTATCTTGGTCCTACCTATTTAGTCTAACGGATATGAGTTTGCAAAATGATGCAAATTGATTTTCGACGCAAAAAAACACCACAATAAATTAGTGACAAAACAGAAACTAGTTCTTTTTGTCGAGTTTAACAATGACTGTACACTGTTGGGTATCTGCAAACATTAACATAATGTTAAGGCCAAGGTTTCAGTACGTCAGATATTCCACGGAATCATTCATTATAGATTTTCGAGGTTACTTTCATTTTTTTCTTTAATATTTTTTTTTGTTTATTTTTTTAATATAATTTCTTGTAATTTCTATATAGTAATTTTGATGCAGTTATTTAAAACGGGTTTTCATTCGTTACCTTTCCTTTTTCCTATCCCGACGTTTCAGCTGGGTTTCACCAACCGTAGTCGCGGGCTGACTGGCTGTGCGCGGCGTCGCCAGTTACGTTGAGGGGTATTTTGATGATCTACCTACGTTTGGTACTTATATTTATTATAGTGACAACACTAACAGTGTCCATCGACGATGGCTGTGACGATAAATCGCGAACCTTGACATTTTCTAACACCGGATTCTACGCTGCGGAAAGCAAAGGATCACTAGGGAAAGCTATATCCATCCTCGCGATTGAAATTTTTATGTTTTTTAATTTCAAACAACGAAATCAGCAATAGCAGAACATCTGCTCAACTGCAATACCCCAACCATTGGATCGAATTCCACCGGCCGAAAGTTTTATCCACTGATCGCCAATACAAACGCAGAATGACTCGCGAAGCGATTGAAATTTAATAAAATCCAATTCAATGCATAGTTTACGGGCAAGTGCTATAATTTATTAGAAAGATTTTTACTTTATCTTAGTTCTAAATAAATATTAGGGTTCCGTATAAAAAAATTAAAACGCATTGACGAATATATGAAACGTGGGCGCAGCTAGTATATTTTATAAGTATGGGTATGTAATAATAATGATTTTTTTTTTTCCTTTATAATTATTATCACATTTCTGGATCATCATAGTTTAAGTGAGTTCCTGCAAACATTTTTCAATGTTAAATATGTTTGAAATATTTCAAAATGTATGGGGATGTTTGCTGATTATTTTTATGACCACATCAATAAATAGATCAATAATAAGATTGACCAGTGAAAACAATATTAACATCTGATAAGGAACTTATAAGCATATTAATTTCATTGTATAGATAGAATGCACTATGCTAAGAAATGACGTCACACTATTAGTTCTGTACCAACATTCATTTAGCGGGAAAATGATAGAGCATCCCCACCGTAGTTTTATTCACAAGTCAGAATTTCATCTGCCGAAATATTTTTTTTGCCGTCTACGTAATATCTTTAATTACATTATTTTGTTAGTCTGTCATTTTGAACGAATTAAACGAAATCGAAATACTAATTCTAATACATAGTCGGTAACTATTTTATTATTTGTATAATTTGACGTCACAGAAGCCCGCCGGGCGCACTCTTAAAAGCAATTAATTGCACAATTTACAACACTTCGATGTCCAATCAGCTTGGTTAGTGGAATTTGCCGTGACCGTTCGATGATAGGGTTGTCGATAAGGACACGTGAAGAGACCTTACTTGTTTTCATTTTAGTTATAATATTTAGAACTCTATAACTTTTAAGAACTAATACTTATTTATTTAAAAAAAAACCGACTTCAAAAGAATAATTACCTTATTAATCTGCTTCTGTTTACTTCAATATATACGCTTGTTTTAATATCATTAATAATTTTGCCAGCTTACGAAAAACAAAGTGGCGTAAATGTACGTCGTTAATAATATTCAATTTTGATTAATTGTTCTTTAAAATCACCCTAGTTTAGGGTAAAGTTTAGGTAGTTATTTCCATTTTTAAATAAGTACATTTGTACTCTAATTGGAACCGCCTTTGAATACTTTATTCTAAGAATTCGATTTTGTTTTTAATTTATACATTTTGTTTTCGTACTTTTTGTTTAAGTATGTATAGCTGTGAAGCTAACTTTAATAGCTTTGGAAATAAATATAATGTGAAACACGTGTAAGTATCTATAATATGCGTGGGGTTTTCTCCTTGAGTTTCCCTGATCAGATCCTGATTTGGTGGCAAAAAATTTTGCAAATCGCTTCACAATTGACGGAGAAATCGAGTAACAAAGAATAACGTTTAATATAAGATTAAACTAGGCAACCATGGGGAATGGCAACTTCTGTCGAACTGAAAACTCACAACTTTGAAAAAATCTTTTTTAATGTTTAATTCTTCTAATTTGTTAATTGCAATTGTTAACATATTCTAACATTTAACATACAACATTTGCCAGGTTTTTAAATGTATTGGTGCTCGGAGCATTAATTTCATAATCAAAACCTACGATCGGCTGCGGATTTATATTTTTTATTATATAACTCTGAGCGCCAGCACTTAAACGCCATCTTATACTTGGCATACTGTAGCACGTTGACTGCTGACGTCATAGCCCTTGGTATCGCGAATCTATAAGTTTTTTCCCCTACCGAGAATCGCTGAGCACCGCTAAAGAAGTTTTCACTTCAAAAATGTATGATTCGTACGAAATTGCGAATGTCATTTCAATTTTGATTTATGCCTCAACTTGATTTAGAGCAACTATAAAAATAATCTATGACTAAGAGTGATTAATTTATTTGTCATTTCAATGCCACTTGAAGAAACTCTTTGACTTTAAACAGACATGTCTGTCATATTTGTAATAACAGTTTATTCACAAATTTTAATTTTATATTTAAAATGCCTTTATGTGTTTTTATGACAGAGTAAATTGCATAAAAATAATGCTTTAACAAGTGATCGATTCATTAAAATGTCCAATGCTTGAAGGAGATAAACCCGGTGGTCAGACAGAGCGCGCAACGCTAAAAGCCTTGCGACCAAGCTTAATTGCATACTTCCATTGGAACTTTCCACTGTGTGTGAAGTGCAGTAACCCTGGCTATTTCAAAGTAAATAAAGACCACAGTATATAAACCGTACGAGGGCAACGCACGACCGCAGCCTCGAGACGCGATTTGAACTGATCCGGTTGCATTTTTGATACGTTTCGCTTCGTAAACGTAACAAATCGAGTATGTATATTATTTCAATGATTAATAATATAATATCTGGCTATAATAAAATCGTAGTTTAATTATAAACGTGCGGTTGTTTACCCTCTTGTAGTCTTGTGATTGTATTAGGTCACAGGGTCGTGCGATTGTTACTGCTCGACCTTAAGGCGGGTGATTCAATAGTTACAAATGTATAATCAAATGCGAGCGCTCTAGATAACTGTTTATAAAGACTAAATATTTTTCTTTTTATATAACCTCACTAAACTTATGTAGATTGCAATAAAAGGATAAGGAATTTATCGTAAAACCTATTTAATTATCTATACACAGCTTTTAACTAATTACCTTTATAAACGGTATTTATATCAAAAAAACAATTTCTGGAATTGTTGATTTTCTGTGTCCTTTTTTGTTTCGGCTAATCTCTGAAATGGCTGAACCGTTTTACCTGGTTTTTATATAGATACTGGATTATAAACAGTAACTTAGGCTATTTTAATTTTAAGCTCAAATTTTCGATTCAATTCAATTCAAAATTCAAACTTTGAATTCGCAATAGATAATAAAATTACAAGAAATTTAGATGTAATTGATCTATTCCCACGAAAATATATTAAACCAGATGAAAACCCGGCTTCGGTCAGGTGAAATGTGACTCATAACACACAATCTTTTAGAAAATGTAGGTAGATAGGAACTGTAACTTTACAGTCACTGATACATGTGAATCGGCACCGATGCGTGTGAATCGGCCTTAACGAACTCAAGATGGCATCCGAGTGGTCAATATGGCGATTGCCATTTGCACCATTAGAATTTAACAAAATACTTATGCAGATATACATATGTTGTAGACCCGAAATCATTATTTTTTTATGTATTTTTTTATGCAAGGTTTCAATTGAGTCTACCGTAACCCTTGACCGAATTATTAATATTGATTAATGTAATTATATCAATGCAATGAATTATTTTTTATGCTTTAATATTCAACTAAAACCTTTATAGATGTAGAGTTTATATCGCGCTTGGCATAGTGTGTGAAAATAAAATAAAAATAAACACGATCAACGAGAAATGTATTTCACTTTGTATCGACCTTTATTCGCAGACATAATAAACAATATAGAATTAAATACAATGATTTTACTATAGTTCACGTAACGACGTATTTTGTACATATCATTAACATTTCAACTCGATCAATCATCACTATTTCGTAACCACGTTTATCCATTGACGCAATATTTTATAAATTCACAACAATAAAAATAATAAAATTGGTATGGTTGTTTAGGTATACCTAATATTGTCAATTAGATCAGTCGCTTGTTTGGTATTGAGGTAAATATTATTTAAACTTTGTTTATTAAAATAAACAGTATGCTTAATTTATGAACTAATTGTAACTTGTTATACGTTTGCTCGCTTTACCAGTTTAACATTTTTCCCTTAAATAAATCAATTACATTAGTTTTGGTAGTGTAATTTAATTGTTCTTGGAATTTAAAAAAAATAAAATATCAGTTCGAGGAAACCATATAAATATAAAATTACTAATAATCGTTCTACGAAGGACGAAAGGTAGTTATATTTTATCAATAGTGGAGGTAAGAAAAATCAATATTTACGTGTATATTAATTAGTTTAAACGCAGTTGATTAAAACTCAATCTACACGAGTACCTGATCATTTGTTCTTATGCAACTTTTAGTAATAATCATTTCTTTAAATGATTAAAGTATGAAACTTGATACATAATTGGCTGTGGAAAAGCCGAAGAGCTCAGCTCAGTTGGTGGAATGTACCCGAAATGGGGAGGCTAGAAGTTATTTGGTTTTGGCCTTAGGTTATTTAGATATTTATGTTCCATGGTGTACCAGCAGAATCGATGTCCGATTCTGTTAGTATGCTATGGAAATTTATTATTAAAAGTAGTAAGTTAAGACATCATTTTATTTAGTTGTTTTTTTTTATTATTATTGTTATTTTTGTCAGTTATATTGGGTATGCTCCGATAGGGCTAGTATACACTAATGTGTAAAAACCGTGTTCAAGTAATGAATGAAAAAATAAATAAGATAAATAAAGTGTGATTTATCTAAGTTTTATAAATATACGTTGTGAAAATTATCTTCCTTAGTATAATAAAAAACTGACTAAGGATACTTTATCTACAAAAAAAAAAACAAAAGTTTCGTCAGTACTGAAAACTCAAAAAAAGATGAAGTCGAAAACAATTCAAAATAGAATGTTGAGACTCGCAATAATTTTTATTGTACTAATTTATTGTATTGAACTATTTCATTGTACTCGTATGTAGAAAAGAAACGTTCATATTATTCGGGCAAATAAATAGTAAAGATATTCACAAAATATATCTGGATGGTCGCACATCGATTTCCATAAAATGTATAATATATCATTATAATTAATTTGCATTCGCATGAAATGCAAATGAATGCTGTAAACTCCATTTAAATTATAGAAATACCACATGCCGGTCATAAATTATAATTATGTCTAGTCGTTAAATGTGCACTATAAAAAACCTATATTTCATGGCAGGAATTTTTTTATCAACGTTACAGTTTATATAAAGCACGTCCTATTTTTGGTACGCTTATTTACGATAAGGTATTTATTCAATTAATATTTTTGCACTAGTTATCGAAGCATGCATGTCGGAAATAATAATCAATAATACATCTATTGAAAACCTATTCTAAGTGTGTTTCATTGTTTTGCGGTGGTCTATCTTGACCCTTTGTTCTAAGGGTTCATCGGAATTCAACATCTACGATCAAGTCCGTTATTTAAACAAATCGAATTGCATTACCTATTCATCGTGCTTAAGTAGATAAGACCACACATAATCCATGTGTATGTATTTCTGAGACACGCATTCAGAACCAACTCTAAATTAAATTATAACATTTATTATTAGACTTAGATTTAGGTGCTTTTTTTTTATAAATATTGGAATCTGGCATACCATACTACATAATATAATATGTGGTGATTACATAAGCTTTGTCTAAACCAAAGTTAACCAGGTTACAAATGTCTCACTTTTAAATAAATGCATCTTATGTAACATAGTAATTAATCACCATGCCATCAACTCAATTGATGGAAATGTCAAGAAGTTTATAAGTCTTAAGTCTTATTAATAGGTTTAGGTTATTTATAGGTATATTTTACGAGGACATTTACAGTGCAGAGAGCTTTTCTCGGAGTTTTAGAAACAAAATAACTGACATCACCCGTATAATTACCAAATTAATTGTACACTTGAAACCAAGGCCCGATGAGACCACCGAATTGCGACCACGTCCCAGAGAAACAGCAAGTGGAGGCCCCCAAGGTGGACAACCTGGTGAAGATCGCAGAAATCCGTTGGATGCGTGTAAATGTAAGACCTGTCTATGTGGAGATCATTAGGGGAGGCGCTGGACCTCTTTCGGCTTAGATAATAACGATAGTATTTTGAAAAATATAGTAGAAATAAATATATTATAAATAACATAGTATAAAATAAAAAATGGAATAAATAATACAATTGTACGATTATACAATTGTGGTCGCTCACAATGGGCCTAATAAAAAAGCTCAAAGTTGCTCAAAGGACAATGGAGAGGGCTATGCTTGAAGTTTCACTACGTGATCGAATCAGGAATTAAGAGATCCGCAGAAGAACCTTTGGTTCCGACATTGCCCGAAGAATTACTAAACATAAGTGGCAGTGGGCTGGGCACATTACTCGTAGAACCAATACCCTATGGGGCCAACGGGTTCTCGAATGTGTACCACACACCGGAAGACGTAGCGTGGATAGGCCACAAGGTGAACCGACGACCTGGTGTAGGTCCCAAGAATCCGCTGGATGCGGGTGGCGCAAGACCGATCGTCGTGGAGATCTTTGGGGAAGACCTATGTCCAGCAGTGGGCGTCTTTCGGTTGAATGAATGGATTGATTGATGGAATAAACAAAATCGTAAGATCACGTAGTTATAATCTATAATATTAGATTTTGATTTTGATTAGTTACGTTTATAAGAATCATACATTTCCATGAGACCATCTAGGTCAATAAAGTGAACCCACTGAGTGATCTATGAAATGCAAAAAAGTGTATTATACTTTTAATTTTTTTATAAACATTCATGTTGATGTTAAGTGATAATAAGTAATAATTACAATAAAACTAAACAAACAACATTGAACGTAAAAATAGTAATGATTAACATTGTTAATAATATATGAGTAACAATTTAAACATTAAACATTTTTTTATCCTGTAATTTTAAATTTTATGTTTGTTACACCACATATACGGAAAATGGTCAATACTGTGATAAATATTATTCTATAAATAAATAACAATCCAGTTCCGAATGCGAATGAAGCATTGGCGATCTGATGATAGTTTTTGAGGGTAGAGCTTTAGCAGAGATGAACACCCTCAAGTTGAATATTTGTCTTTTATGTTAAATCTTGATCGAAGCATTCCAGCAGTTCTTTGATCTTCAATCACATGAAGGAAACAATTAATGTGAATTTTGATCGTTCTCATGTATACATTTCAAAAAGCAAGAGATTATAGAAGAACGCTATAGAACAAAACTCGATACTATCTTGTCTATGTTTTTATATATTTCTACAGTGACCTGACTACGTGTCTGGTGCTCGGCGAGGTAGCGCGTACATACGTTGCATTAACTGGTTTGCGGTACATATGCTTCACTGTGTAGATAACGAATAACAAGTTACTTTCTGTTTGCCAGCAATACAGTTATGTCCTCTGAATGCGGTCTTGTGTTTTTATTTATTTATACAAATAATTATGAAGTGTTTGTAGCTGTCTCTATATTGGTATCTATTGATATAATCGTTCCGTTTCTACTTTATCGTATTACCTTCCACATTATCATATGAATACGCTTTTGATGGTGGATCATCAAACTGGATTTAATACATTTATTGTTACTGCTGTGTGAGAGCATATTAATTTATAACCTACTTCTCTCCTCTATTAATATGAAAACGATATCTAAATTGACGAAATAGACTTCAAGTGATGAGCTATCGAACACAGATAATTTATGATGTTATTGAATACACAAGTTAACCGTAAAACAACACCGTATTCTACCGAAAACCTCATCATAATGTAACAAACTGTAAGGCATGTTGCGTATTTGTCGTCTAAAAGTGTATATCCAGACAACTTAGAACCGTGGCTCTTAACTAGTGAGTCCAGGAGTAAGTAGTCCAGGAACAATTTCAAATTTCACGTAAGGTGCATCAGTACAGGACGAAAAACGAGATCCGTTGGTAAAAGTGTGCGTAGGCCGGTGAAAGAACTTTGAGCAATAATATTAGTCCTAGGATTGCTGAACTTGTGAAGAATATTAAAGAAATATAGATTTCTTTACATATAATGTAACATTGCGGGCAATTCTTAAAACTCTCGGTTCCTCCATTATTTTTTCACACATAATCCTTGGATATAACGACTTCTAAGCTTAAAATACTAAACCGATGACAACTGAAATAGGTAGAATAATTAGTAAAGATAACAAAGAATAATTAGTGAATAGATAAAACAATAGAAACGCTACCGTCTTTGGGAAGAATCTTCACATCTCTGTGAATTTTAACATGGCCTTCATTATAATATTATTGTATATTTCTTAATGATCTCTAAATTTATTGTGATAAGAATTTAAAACAAAGTCATGTTAATTACATCGTTTATAACTCAAGAACTGTTGAACACTGAAATTAAGGGTTTTTGATTTGTTTAATATCACTCCACAACTTATAAGTGGAAGTATTTATTTCCATTATTGTAAAACCTCGGACTCTATACTAGATATAGTGTTTAACATTATCGACTTTAAGTCTTGTCTATATATTTTATATTAGTTCTCACATACTGTGAGACATGACACTGTGTGGTATATATAGGTAGCATTTTTGTAAGATCACTATAATATTTTAAAGACGCACTTAAATACCTCTTAACACCGATGTCGTGTTCAAACATTATTATCATTCGACTACGCATTATATACCTTCTCTAAAATAGCCTCTTTCACTGAAGTTTTAAGTCATTCACAACACAATCTTTTTCACATCAGCATTCACTTTCTACCAAACACTAAGTACGTTACAGATTTTATGACATTTAATGATACAAATAGGTAATGATAATCCTTTTTCGCAATTTTTAAATACACGTTTATATAGATATATTCAGAAACTAAATACATAATCAGGCCCATACCTATTACTTCTGCTCCAAGCGGCCTGTCATTATCTGTGAAATAATAATTAATATTTCACAAGATTATGTAATGTTGTGTAGCCGAGGAATTCCAGTAAATGGTAGTTTTATTGTTACGAGACAATATACTTTATCATTGTTATCACTTTGATTTTTTCTGTTTCCGCCGCAACGTTTCCCATGTTGAAATCACAGAAATAGATATAGTTGGTTAAAATGAATGTTTTTTTTTTATCTCTGTCATTTGTCTCTGTCGTTGGCGCGATAGAGTACATTGAATACTTCTGAGTTACCATTTTTTTCATATTCCCTATTTCGTTGATGGTACTTTTAAGATGTGTTTTTACATTTATACGATGTTATAGTTTGAGAAAATAAATATAATCACTGAAACGTCCTTGTTACGTTTTGTTGCAATCTTCAAAGTATGCAATTAGTTGAATCAGATAGTTTAGCTCTCTTTATTTTATTCTATGATTCGTCATAACCAAGTTAGACTTCAAAACTGTCTGTCATGCAATCTTCACACCGTTAGCTTTTGCGTCCACATGTCAATCGCACGTTCACTTGTCTAATTAAAGACATGCTAAAATTCGAAGTATTATTGTTTTATTATGCTTAACAAAGTATTAATGTATCGGAAAAAAATCAATTCAATTTTATTGATTCCTTTTTTTAATCTGTGTCTTTTTTCATAAGCCTCGAATGCGATTATTGTATCACCTTCTGTCACTATATGTCCATAATTACCAGCTTCTATAGGAGAACACTTAGTTGTTTTTTACCTGTAGTTAAGATTTTATCACAGAGATACTGTAAGTCTGATCGAATAATATACACTGACTCTAGAAAGCGAAACCCTACTAAATACAGCTACTAGAGACGACGATCAGTGTTTGTAGACCGACGATAGAGGGTAGATAAATGTATATTACACGAATATTAAAAAGGACTTCAAGCCCATAATCATCATCATCATCTCCCTACCCTTATTCCATTTTCATTTTTGTGTCGGAGCAACATGTCTTCCTCTTCCATTTCTCTCTATTGGTTGTCATCTCCGCATTCACTCCTTTCCTAAACATATCATCTTTCATACAATCCATCCATCTTTCTTTGGTCTTCCCCTTTCCATATAACACATTCATATCGAGTACCTTCCTCACAACATCCTCTTCCTCCCTTCGCGTCACATGTCCTTACCAGGACAGACGACTGCTCCTTAACTTCTCTGTTCTTTTCAAGCCCATACTATGACAGTATTATTATATTTCTTTTTTAAATCTGAGAAACAAAAAAATCAAACCGTCCAACTAGATTCGTAAACACGAGTTCCCTCAATGCCAAAATTAACTGGAGCATAAATTTCCAGTCATTAGGTTGGCTACGAATATTTATTTTTATTTCTATTCAGATTGCAAATTTTAATTGACACATATATATTTGTAATGTATAATATCACCTTAATTAAATCGCTGCGTACAAACGTAGAGTCAGTGTCACATGTCTCTCATTGATCAACAAGGCCAATGGGTCATGCGTGAACATCGACAACGGAAATTCGGAGTTGGGATGTCGCGAATTATTTCCTCGAAGATTGCTTACTATTATTTTAGATTTAACGACATAGGTACGTTACTGCGAATATATATACTAAACAAACTTTAATAAATCATGGTATTGGCAGGTTTATACAGGTGTTTTGTTAATTTAGCAAATACTATAAACGAGGCACGTCAATTGTTAAGATATAATTCTAAACACGAAACTGAACATTTGTGGAAAAAACCAACTAGTAGAGACAAGCTAAAATATTTTGTATTAGGGGAAAATGCTTTAAATTACCTACTTGCTTCTGTTCTAATGCCTTTGAAATGGTAGGTTTATTTCTATAGTTTTCTTACTGTGAAAATGTTATCAATTTGGAACCATATCTAGATAATGCGATCTGAAGAGTTGATGGCGCGGTGGGTAGTGCGGCCGGATTCTGCGTCAATCGACGCGGGTTCGATCCCCAGTTATCCGACTCTAAAGTTGGCCTGAGCTTTCGGTAAAGGAAACCATCGTGAGAAAACCATAGCGTTGTGGTAGGACATTTTCTAATGATGCCCGCCTGGGTAGCTACCACCCTCTAATTGAAAACCTGTCGCCAGGTGTGTTCCGGCAGCATTACTTGAGAACCAGTATCTCTAGGCTTTGTGTGTTTACCGTCCTGGACCACATCGTCACTTAACATCAGTTGAGATTGTGGTTAAAGCGCTGAGCCTATTCCGTGTAAAAAAAAAGAAAAGATATTTCATTTTTTTTTCGGAGTTTAAATAAATTTGTAACTTGTCTGTTTTTTGACACCAAGCTTTTTTTACTAGTATACTATTAAATATTTATGAAGCTATCACTTGTCTAAAAAAATCACGAATCATTTTTATTTCAGACATAATCTCTGTCAGCGTCGATTTTAATTCTGCCAACTATTACGCAATTATGAACTATGTTGAAATTGGTTCAAGGCTGTTTCAAATGAGTTCTTTAACATTACCAATAAATAACGCTTACTGAGATCATTTTTATGACCTAGAAAATAACAATTTTCAATTATATCTGTGGTTTCAGGCAAATTATTTTGAATGCTACCGTTTTTTCGTTTTAGATTTGTTCAAATTTGTATACTCATCTAATTATTGCTTTAAATATTCGTATTTTTGTTTCAGATAAACGAGGTCCAAGTGACTCCAGTGAATTCATTATTATCCGGCTTCTATTTACTCGCAGGACCCTTTGTGTCTGCTTTAGCCAATAAGTAAGATTTCTTATTTTCCGCTTTAAAAGTTCATACACTATTTTAGAATAATACTACTCTTTTATTGTACCGTAGGATACCTAATGTTAGTTCCTGGAATACATATTAGTGAATTAATTTCCAATAATATAAAAATTACATTTTTGAGTTTTTTTTTTATGAATAGAGAAGCTTTTGATAAACCTTTATCCAGTGGAAGAATATTGAAACTTTTTGGAATTAAGTAAATATTTTTCAAATGTAATAATTTCTCCACGTGGCTAAAAAGATTTTTGAAACACTTTCAGGTACGGATTTCGCGTGGTTACCATTATTGGAAGTCTGATATCGAGTTTCGCCTTTGCCATCTCTTCTTTACTGCGCTACCAGCGTAGAATATATGTATTTAATATACGGTGTCATTGGAGGTGAGTCTTCTAAATCATTTTGTAAACTGTTTTAATTGTCGTATAATATAATTTATAAAAGTATTGTTTGTTTTAAAGTTTTTCATTTTAAAACACTTACCTACCTAAGTACTTGACATTTATAACAAGGACACAAATTGTTTTAAAATGGAAATATTTTTTGGATATTTATACTGTTTATAATTTAAACCGCGAAACTTTCATTAAAAAAAGGTTTTTTTAATGTTTTTCTTTCAGACTCCAACTCCGAAAATTCAATTATATTCAAAAGTATAAACGAACATAAACAAAAATTGTTATCTTGTTAATAGTTCTGGTTATCTTTCAACATAGAAGAAGCTCATTATTATCAGCCTATGATTTGTGTACTACAAGCATTATCTACAAACTTCATTCTAATGTCACAATGACTTGGAAAACCATGATAATGAATGTTATCTATAGTATAGTAGATATCCATCTATAGTATTATAAAAGGCAAAATTTCTCTTATTATCTTATTTAAATTCGGCAAATATAAATTATCATACCGAACTTACGAAAAATATACTAAAACATCATTATTTCGCAGTTCCAGAAGACTTACAAGCGACATCTATATCTCGGCTACTTTCGGCTAATCTTCAGAACGCCTAAACCGAGTTAAACAGAGATTTTTTTCATAGATAGCCGAAGTTACTCCGCGTAACCCAGGCAACTTTATTTTTCGAAAATAATTAGGGGTCCGCGTAATAAAATTGAAACTCATAAAATTTTTAATAAAATCCGTTTCAATATGCAGTTTTATTGGCGGGTATTTGAATTTGTGAGAAATATCTTTGAATAATGTTAGTAGCAAAAAAATTTGGAAAATAATTAGGGTCCCGTATAAAAAAAAAAAAACCTATATTACGCAGTGAAAATATATGAAACACGGGCACAGCCGCGGGCACATAGCTAATATAATATATATTCGATCTTGTTGCCCGATCTAAAGTTTCGTAAAAATCATAAATACTTCTTAACCTGTAACATCCGCACAATAAACTGTACCTGGTGCTTGTTTAGCTTAAATAGAATCAGCAAGTTTACGTCAGCCTTGAACTTGACTGACATTGTTATTTTAGCGTCTTATGTAACTTAAACTTAACTTAAATATATTTAGAGACTTCATATACATAATGTTTACTATTATAATCAGTAACACTATGAATGAACAATAAACACCTTATCAGTTTATGTTCATTGCCAAATAACGTAAAAAAGAATAAACCATATTTTTAAGATTGCAACAACTCCAGAAACACCAATATTTTATGCCTCATTATAATTCTGTAATGTGGATAACTTAATAAGCACAGACTATATTTTTGTTATGCATGCATTTGATCGTTCCTAATATTATGGTAATAAGAATGAGTAAAATTATAATACAGGCTGGAATTCCTGTTCCAATTTCTTAGCAAAGGTCACTTCGTTTCTTCCTTTCTACTCCCTTAGAAAAGCCAGTTATTTTACCTTTAATGTAAACGTTTAATATCTAAACGAAATTTATAAAGTAATCGTTGAATTGTAAATGTAATTGGGTTGAATCCATTCTTATTGCTCAGTGTAAGGATACAGGATCAGATGTAGCATGTTTTAACGCTAGACGCAGTTCCACATAGTAAACAGAATCGAAGCTTTCGTTAAAAGTAAACATAGCGATGAAACCACAGCTTTTTCATAGACCATTTTCTAATACCCTCCTGGCGATCAAAATCATTATGAACCACTGTAAGTACGAATGTCAAGCACTTCAGATGTGTCGCGGCAGTATCATTTGAGACCCAATCTATCTAGGCTTACCGTGATAATTTGTAGCGCATCATAACATCAAATTAAATTATGGTCAATTGCCAACCTATACGGTGCATAAGAATTAAAGTTAAATAATATAATTCTTATTTTCAGGTATCGGTTTATGCATGATTTATATGCCTGCTGTGTTGGTTGTCGGATTCTACTTTGAGAAATGGAGAGGCCTGGCGACTGGTCTAGCGTTGTGTGGTTCGGGTGTGGGCACTTTCATAATGGCTCCAGTCACCAGTAAACTCAATGAAGCGATCGGATGGAGGCTTACCGTGCTTGTAAATGCAGGTATACTGCAATTTATTCAATGTTATATTTTCTGATCGCTGTCGAATCATTTGTATTTATGGTGGTATATTTGTTTTAGGTTTACTACTTTTGTGCATAGTCTTCGGCGCTATGTTTAGGCCGATCAAACCAGTCCGAGTAACTCTCGCTGACCAACCAGAGGAAGAAGATACTGCAAGACGTCACGAAGAAGCCGTAGAAAAACTGAACTCTATGTTGAAACTACATAGCAAACTAGACTCCGGTATCTCTATGCCTTTAGAGATGAGATTTACTAATAAAGTAAGTCCTCATACTTGGATGGGTGTTCCTAATAATACCCGCTATCCAACAGCCGAGGAAGTATTCCGCGGTAGCAACTCACATCTCACTAACACTCATGTTGGAAGACGATCATCTGCTAATGCTGGCATGATAAAAAATAATCTTTCCAATAAACCTATGTTCATTGATGTGACAGTAGCAGAGAAAGATGAACAAGAAGACTCTAATAGCAATATTGATAACACTGAACCTCTTATTGGCACAACAATTAAAGTGGCACCGACAAAAACACATTTCAACCGACGTTCACACGCTGATTTAGTTGCTAGACCATTTTACCGTGACGATATATTTTTCGGAGCAAGTTTAACTAGACTTCCACAGTACACTTCAAGAACTTCACTCGGATATCATCTAGCCGTCACTCACGTACCTACTAAAGAGGATACTCAAGAAGAAACATCCGGCAAATGTCGCTTCTGCCCCGAAGCTGTTAAGAGAGCGCTGGCCACTATGTTGGACGTTAGTCTTTTTAAATCACCGACATTTGTACTCCTCGCTTTGAGTGGTTTCTTTACGATGTTAGGATTTTTTGTACCGTATATGTACATAACACAAAGAGCTGCCTACAATAAAATGAGTGAATCATCGACCAATTTTCTTGTCTCTGCAATTGGAGTATCTAATATTATTGGTCGTATCTTATGTGGACTTGTATCTTCGATGCCTAAGATGTCTCCTCTATGGTTAAACAACATTGCGTTATCTGCTGGTGGTATTGCGACAATGCTGAGTGGACTTTGCTACGTCACCGCTTTCCAATATGGCTACTGTGTTATCTTTGGCCTTGCTGTCGGTAAGTCTACCACAAAGATAATTGTATGTTCTTCTTCAAATATTTACGATATACAAAATAAACTTTTACGAAAAGTCTCAAAGGATGTTAGTATTAAGATGTAATAATTAATGTACCTTTAGCATTTGATCATTTTTATGGAATTCAATGTAACGTAAAAGACAACGATAAATTTATCTTTCAATTGAGGATAGTAAATAATCTCCTACAATGTAATTTTTAAATTCAAAACTGTTATATTTTTCAGCTTGCTTCGCCTCTCTACGCTCAATTTTGGTTGTCGAATACCTCGGTTTAGAACAACTCACGAACAGTTTTGGATTATTCCTACTATTCCAAGGTCTTGGTGCGTTGTTTGGAGTACCCATTGCAGGTAAATTCTTAGCCTTTAAATCTCCTTAACTTTCATATTTACAACATTAAGCATTCGTCATTAACGGACAAATTGTAGTAGATTTCATTTTGATGACATATAAAAGATCTTTTGTTTTTGATTATGTCTTAGTATCGAAATTTAGAGGTATGATTATAATGCCTACTACCATTTTGTAAATGATCGTCACTTTTTTTTTCTAACTATAGATCGAATTGATTTAATACAAAAACTTTTATTATTGTGATTATTTCATTTCCCTTTCCAATTAGATAACGTGATTCTATTCTAATGATTTTAAGTGTATCGTTATTAAAATGTTTCAAATATTTACGAACGAAGCCAAGTAGCCAGAGTGCGTTTGTCAATCGTTGTTAGCATTTAGTTATTTTTAAGTGCCTAACCTAATTTGCCTCCTCCATTACGTAGTCTTAGTAATTTATCAACATTTAAAAATAATTTAAAAAAATTCTTATTAACAGCTCAATCTATGTAAGACTTTCCTTCTACTAACTAAAGCATCCTTTATAATTAATTATTGATATAAATATGTTTATACTTGCCTTTGTTTTTATAATTTATATGTTATAAATATTGTAACGCCTCGAAAATTTATCTTTTATGTAATATTAATTTATTTATTTATATACCCTTATACATTAGATCTATAACAATGTGTATATGTGTTAATGATATATATAGACTAAGTATATATGAGTTAAATTTTACAATTTAGTTTTTTTATTGTAATTTGTAAGTTTTGCAAAGTTTTGTTTTTTATATACTGACGTTCCGTGATTAGCTCTGGGCTTCAGCTGAAAATCAGCGCTGAGTATCTCTTGGTACTTTAGCATATGCTGAGCTGGAGACCCTTTCATCTGATGAGATTTTGATTGGTGGGTGACACATAGTTACCCTATTATGTGATTTTTTTTGGTATCATTTCTTCATTATTATTATTACTATTTTCTATTTTTTCAGTATGTGTTTTGTATCTCATTTGTGAATAAAGATTTTCTTTCTTTCTTTCTTTCTTTCTAACGTTTAGATAAGCGACGCAGTGCCAAATTCCTACCTTCAAATGCACCCGCATGATTATTGAAGTGACCTAGGTATAAAGTAGTTTATACACTATCAGTAATAATATACTTACAGTATATTTCTTATTAAATTATGTTTGTAATAAAACAGTTTAGAAATATTATTGATAACTAGCGGCCCGTCCCGGCTTCGCACGCGTGGACATTTATTTTTGAAACATTTTGGCATAAACGTACAGTAAATGCAGGACATACCTAATTAATAATATATTTAGCAATAGTGTATCGCTGGGTACGGGACTTGATGATTGAAAATAAAATGATAAGAGAATAAATGACATCAACGGGTAATTTTAAAAAACATTTCACTGAGGTTTAGAGTATAGGTATACTAATCATAATTGGATACATTATATACCTACTATTTATTACTGTACAGTCTACAGTCAATACTCGTATGTAGTGATTAAGAAAGCAATTGTGTCTGATAATATAAGAGAATGTATACCTATAAGTAATTATTATCACATATTTTATAGAATAAAAAATATAGCACTCCCACCCGGCTTTTGTTCTTAAGATTTATTTTTACTTTTTGATTTATATTTTTGACTTATTTTAATGTAGTTCTTTTTTATGTTAAAAAGTAGTTATAGTGACATAACTACAATAGTTAGATACATGCTATCACGACATTTTTTGTAGATATTGATATGTTGTTTAATGTAATAGAACATTTTTTTGTTTTGTCATCGATGAAAGGTATTTTATTTTTTGGTTAATATTATTGTACTTTTATTAAAATAGCCTATATTAATTAATCTGTGATAATGTAGCCATCAAATGGGTGAAATAATTTTTAAAATGAGTCCAGTGCTTTTTGAGCCAATTCGTTACAAACATACTTACGTACAAATCTTTCCTCTTTATAATATTAGTACAGATTAATATTGTGGAACATTTTTTTGTTCTATCATCACTAGTTTTCGCAGCGCATGCGATGAAAGATATTTTACAGGCGTTTTTTTACACCTTGGGTAATATTATTGTAGTTCTAGTAAGGATCCTTATTTTTGTTCCAATTAAAATAGCCTATATTAATCAGTGATAATATAGCCTTCAAATGGTGAAAGAATTTTAAAAACCGGTCCAGTACTTTTGAACCAATTCGTTACAAACATACAAATCTTTCCTCTTTATAAAATTAGTATAGATTTATTTAAAACAGTTTCCTTTTTAATTAATAACACTACAGCTCAAAAGCTCAAAAATCAATAGGTGCTAAAAAAATGAAAAACAGGAGAAAAATGTCTAGAACTATTTTATTTTTGCCTATATATATCCATGTCACAATGTTGTCCGCGATGAACTTCGAAAGTACTCAACTAATTTTAGTGAAATTTTGCACATTTTGTGTGATTTGGCCCTGTTTAAAAAAGTAGGAGAGATTAAGAGGACATGCGGTCGAAAAAGTAGGTATTTCAGAAATCTATTGCACCCCGAAAAAAAAAAACAAGAAAGGGACAACTGCATCGTGGGTTAATTTAACTATATAAAATAGACGAAAACATCACTTCGTAGTAACCTGTTTTCTCCTCCAAAACTGAACCGATTTTCAATTTAGTTTATTTTCAGAATAATAAAGATTTTGGCCCGCCCGTACGTTTTGTTTTTTTTTTTTTTTTAATTTTATCCATCAAAATTGTTTCACGAACGTCTGAAAATGAAGGTAAAAGTCGAGCATTTTTTTCATTTTTAAAGGCTTCTAGTTTCTACAATAACACTTACAAGTGTTTCATATATTCCTTTCCAACGCTATGAAGTAGTCTTCACAGCTATACCTAAAAGTGCATACTTAAACTAAAAAGGTAGAAAAGAAACTTTTTAATTAAAAAAAAAAAAAGAATAAACTTTAACAACGTAGTAAAAAGTCAGGAAAAAATTTCTCTATTAATCTGCTTCGTTAATTTTGGAGTCGGTGCCGGCTAGAGTTAACCATGTACTCATTTACAAATTGAAATAACTTCCTAAACTTTATCACAATTATAAATGAGCTAAATAAAGGACTAGGGTTTATTTTAAAGATTAAATAATCAAAATTGAATATATTTAGCAACGCAACACCACTTTGATTAATTATTAACTTTTTATTAGTGCGTTTTGATACTTTATTCTTTTGAAGTCGGTTTTATTTTTAATTAAAAAAGATTCTTAACTTTATATATATTGTACATATAATATTTACAAAGATATAACCCAAATCTTTATTCCATTTATTATTACTAGTATATTACTATTTTATATCATGTGTATTATTAAGTTTATAATATTATTTATATGTATATGTTGTATGTGTCTATGTATGTATGTATATATATATATATTAAATGTATTATGGATAAATGTCACATATTTTCTTTTTCTACTTTTTCCAATTATCTCTATTCTCTATTTATCTTTTATCACACCTACTTTATTATATACCTGCACCACCCTAAGGTTGACTGGTAGAGAATGCCTCTGGCATTAAGTCCGCCTTTTTGCACAAATTGTAAAAAAGTATAAATAAATAAGTAAATAAATCTATCAGTTTATTAACAACTTTAACACGATTGTTTCAGGTATGCTTTACGATCGTACTCAAAGCTACGACATATCATTCTTCGTGTCCGGTGGATTCCTCCTGTTGTCCGCCGTCATGTGTTACCCTGTCGACATGATCAGTAGATGGGAGAAATCGCGAAACAAATTAAACTCCTCACCAAAAGTTTGAATACTTTGAAGTGAGTTAAAGGGGCATTGGTGCCAAACGTCATGCCATGAACTGGTATGTTCATACTAGTAGTAAAATTGAATCCCGGACGCTATATAGATCAAAGCTAAATTTTTATATAAAATATATTTTGTTAAACACATTTACTGATTAAATTTGGCGTGTCTGGGATCAATGCAAGGTCTTGTCGACGTAAAGCGTAATCAATTCCTAAATCTGAATGTATTCAATTAACTCCAACCCAACTCGCGTATTCATGAATGACCCATAGTTTTATATGTAAGCGCGCTTGAACTGGATACTGTTAGTTTTAATATATTTCGTTCATGAATACGAAAGTAATTAGATGTTAAGAAATATTTTGAGACTCTTTTCGATTGTAAAATTTTCCACCACACATTGTAACTGATTTATAATTTATTCATTTACAGACCTACATATATACACAGGTAGTTAGTTGCCTGTACATAGAATATTAAATTATGTTAGAGAAACATTCCCAATAGAAAATATCTTTGACAGACCCGTGAGGAATGTTGCTTTGGCAATGACTCGTTCAAGTCGGTTCAATGCATTTAAATATAGGTTTTAGAAGTATAAAAGTACAAAGACTCGAATAATAGGGAATATAGATTTTTTTTTTTGAAGCAGTTTTGTCGAAATTAGTACCCGAAATGATCTGAAGCCAAAATGTAATTTAATTATCGTATTAGAACGTAAGAGTGCCTAACTTTATACTTAATAAAAACAATTTGGTGCATGAATAAGACTAGTAGTTACTATTATCGTAATTTTTATTATAATTATAATCTTGCATATCTCGGTAGGTATGCAAATAAATGGAGTGTTTTTTTTTTAATAATTGGAATGTTTTGTAACTAAATATAATAATGTATGTGCCTTAATTTACGAAGTGATACTTATTTACATTAGATAATAATAAATGATTGTAGTCGCGGTATTTTGTTACGATTTTAATTAATACTAAAAGGTTATAAATGCCTATTTTAAATCGTTGTATTTAAGAACAATGATTGGAATCTAATAAAATACCCATAATAATATTTTATTTAGAATAAGTTCTTATTATAATAATTTTGACTGTGGCTGTGGTCAATTGGATAATCTTGACATTTGTAGATAAGAAATCATAGTCATTACTTTTTAATAAAATCATGAGCCCTTTTTTTTTAAATACCATGCCTATTATACGTCTTACTGAATTTACATACATACAAAGCATACACTGTTGAAAAAAAAAGCATAAATATAAACTGTTCAAATTTAATCTACCTTAAATAGATATTGTATTCGATATCAAATATTTACATATTTATTGATCATTGTTATTTCTATTTATGTTGAATATTATATAAAGGATGAACATGAATGTATTATAGATAAAAAATAATAATGTTTGTTGGCAACACCGGAAAAATATTTGCTATGTGTCCAATAATGAAATTACTAAATAAAAAAAAAAAAAACATCTGCCGCTACTACGTTATGCACAAATTAAACCCAATCGAAAATATTGTATTATAGCCGATGAAAAAAAAATATTTGTTTTAAGAAGAACATAGTATTTTGCTATAATTCTATCTTTCGAATATTAACGTGTGGTCAATGCAGAATACACATACAATTTCTGTGATAATTTCATTACAAAAAAATGAAATTTTTATGGTTAATAAAGTTTTTTTTTAAATCGACTAGTCTTCAGTTGTCTAACTTATTTTCCTGAATACTTTTTTTATTATCATCATCTGTATATTATGTGAACTTGTAAGACTTAAACTTACAGTCCATATTTTAAAGAGTCATGATTCACCTTCATAGTGAATTCAGAAGAGATTTTTTTGATTTGTTGGTATAAATTTATTTAGCAGCTAGTTAAAAGCTCAAATCAATATATAAAATTTCTGAAGTATTCTGAACTTATCAATCCATTCGTTCTATCTAACAAATGTAAACAAATTTGTTCGAATTGAACGTTATAGCTTGGAATCCGAAACTACACAATTTCGGATTGACAAATACATTTTTTGGTAGTGCTATTTAATTCGGTCTATAATAATACAATCCTATTTCTCAATCCTTATCGATTAATTTTCTTCTAATTAAAGTGACGTCGATCCAATACAATCTTATTCGGCTACTTCGGATTAATTCGTTGTTTCTGGTTTTTTTTTATCCGTACACAATTTTGTATCTGAAATAATTATTATGATCTGGATTATTGTCCCAATCGAATATTCTTCGATCGGACATTCTTAATTATTTTCAAGAATACATAAAGTATTACAAATTATTCATAGGTTCAAATGGTATTACTAGTTCAAAATTACGTTTTATTTGGTTTTCGTTTGTTGAATATGGTTTATTCTTATAGGGCTGATTTCTTGGGGAGATCTAGAATAAAGATTTTTACGGGCTACTATTGATTAATCTTCATCTCTCGATGATCATTATTATCATGACTTTGTATATACAAAGTAACTATAATAAACATTAACTATAATTAACTTGCCATTTAAGTTGTTGATCCTATATAGTTGTCATAAGACATTATTTGTCCAAAAAGCAACACTTGTATTGTACAGTTTATTTGCGCTATATATTACAGTACCTACTACCTACTCTCACACGTATCTAGCAAATCCTAAATGACATTTCGAATTCATTATGAAGACTATGTCGAAACTACAGTCAGTTCAGCATGTAACTTGACCGATTGAGGTCAACACATTGACACAATATATTTGTTTTGGCAATAAGTTCAAAATACGTTAATATCAACAAAATTAAAAATTACTTAATTTTGATCTAACAGGTGAAACTGTATAACGAGTTATTCGTATTTTTTAATTCACACAAACTCGATACGTGATCCATCGTATAGGGTTGGACAACGTTTACAAATCGACTTGAAGTGTGTCAATAATTTTTGCATTATAACTATAATTTTAAACGTAAACATGTTTCTGATTTTACTGAAGATGGCCTAGTTTGTTTTGTAAGGACTATTACTTATTATGATTTATTTTGATTTGAGGTCTAGACACTTGACTATGATTTTTTTATATGTATAGGTAGGTACTTAAGATAAGAATTAACGCCACAGTGCCACGACAGGAATGTTTAACGGTTTCACTCTTGCCTTTAACAATTTACTCTTCTTAAGTATGCAGGCTTCTTCACACTGGTGTATAGAAAAATGTAAGATTTACGAGTAAGGCTCTGTACATTCGTATGGTAGCTTATCCTGTGCTTGTTAAAAATATTATGTATCTTTTCACACGGAAGCAATTTTTCTTTGTCCGTTTTTAACTTACGCCGCTCTAAAGGAGCTCGTGTGTACAGAGCTTTAGAGGTATTTCTTGAAAAGGAAAGTAAAAAACACTGCAAAATAAATATTTATGTAATATATTGCAATACACAATTCAATTAAATTTATCTCTTCACTACAAACTTACAATTTTTATTTTTCTGAATTTCTGAAGATAAATGCTATACACTCGTGAATAAAAATTTTGATCTATCCTAAATGACAGATAATTGTTCCTTATAGCAGCAAATTTTGTATTAAATATAAATAAATAAAAACTTTTATTAAATACAAATTTTGTTTAAATTTACCACCTGAAACATAAAATATAACACTCACATCATGATGATGCAGTAGGATACTACTTCGATGGACGCAGGTTCGAACCGACCTATCAAACTTTATAAAACCCCGAGTTTTCTGTGTAGGAAAACATCATGGGGAAACCATAGCGGTTGGTCATTTTCTAAAAACCCCCGCCTTGTTAGCTACCCCTCACAAGTTTTATAACCTCTCGAATGTAATTTATTGACAGTATCTTATTAAAAGTATATTTAATTGAGAGTAGTCTCCCGAAAATAATTGCTTGAAAGTAATCTATAAAGAGAGAATTGCATTGCAAAAAGCTTATCAAACAACTCAGCATAAACCTGAAGAAGCCTTGATGTTCAGTAGAAATCAATTACGAGTAGGTATTCCTGCACACACACCGGGTTCCCCTCCGGTTCCGCACACACTCCGGGTCCCCCTCCGATCCAACGCACTCTCCGCGTCCCCCTCCGGCAGGTGCACAAGACATGCTTCGACCCCCATCTGGGGAAGCACTTGTAGCCGCTGTCAGCGCGATACGAGGTATTCACACGCATCATACTGCGTACACATACACTCCACGCAAGGTATTATAAGGGACCTTTATTATTTTACAGGTTTACTAACCTTTCGGTTAGCTAGGCCAAATACCGTGGAATTTTTATCACGGGTTAGTAGCTCAATCCGAGATTCGTGCCATTTTAATGCCCTAGTACTGGCTACCATTCCTAGGCTGAGGACCTTAAGCGCTCGCCTAATAGTTCGGTGAAACTGTTAAGGCTTTCCGGTCAACAGCGTTAGATAGATTGAAATTTTTTTTAGGTATTAGTGAGAGGGCATTAACTGGATACTGTTGTTTCGAGCAAACTCATACACGGAGCAAACACATGCGTTACATTATTGTTCGGAACGGACAAAGTTCGGACGAAACGTCATAGCATATATTGTGAACGACATCTATTAATGTATGCGCATGTATTTTGGATAATCAACCGGGTTCTACTTAAGCACCTGTCGCTCTCGGAAGTACATACGTTCTCTGCCCACAAAAAAAATTTAAGCTGTAAGATTTAACAATACAGTAATACCCCGCTTTACGCGAGGGATACGTTCCGAAAAATATCGCGTTAACTGAAATTCGCGTATATCGAGGTTTATGATTAAACATAGTCAAAATTTAATACAAAAAAATACAAATCATTTTAATAAATCACTTTAATTCTAAGAACACTTTATGCAATATATACTCTTATTTTTTACGGAAAAACACATCTATTGTCTTTACATTATGTTTATACGCGCTCTTTCAAGTAATGCGAGGCATTTGAGCGCGAAATTTGACATTCGCGCGTGAAACCGCGCGTAACGGGGTCGCGCTAAGCGGGGTAATTTATTTACTGTATATCTTTTTAAGTTGCAGCGATAAATGTATGTTCAAGCCTACATAGCCCCCTTTCGGAATATTATTATAACCAATAAACGTTCACTTTTTTAAAGTCGATTTTGTATACCCTATTTAGTACAGTTTTAGGTATGAAAATTAGTTGGTTATGATGATTTTTTTATACTTCATTATCAAATTATCAATAAGTCAATTTTACTCAAACATACAAATTATTAAAAAAAAAGCTTGCTTTTTTTTTACTTTCGCATCATTTCCAATTACGATGCTCTCGTAACGCTTAATAAAGGGTCGTCAAGTGGGATAGAAATAAAAACAAAGTTGAAGCAAAAACGATGTTATATTTGCATTGTTGTATTATTTACAGAATTGATTTTACGAGTTAGAGTTGGGTCCACGACGGCGGCCGAAGGTCTGGACAACGTTCACGAATCTGAAATTATTATAACAGCGTGTTATAATATAAAAAAAAGACTTGAATTGTAGATAGCCCCACTTGTTTTTTTTTTTTACACGGCCAGGCTCAGTGCTTTGACCACAATCTCACCTGATGTTAAGTGACGATGCGGTCCAGGATTGTAAACACACTAAGCCTAGCTATTGGTTCTCAAGTGATGCTGCCGGAACACACCTATTGGTATTTGGCAACAGGTTCTCAAACTTGAGGGTGGTAGCTACACAGGCGGACATCATTAGAAAATGCTCTACCACCATGCTATGGTTTCCTTCACTGGAAGGTCAGGCCGATTTTAGAACTCCCTTCGGGGGGGCGGGCGAAGAGTGGGCTGGAGAAGTATTCTCCCCCATCCCCATTGGGCCATTGCACGGACGAGGCCCGCTGGGTTCGCCGCAGGGGGCGACGCGGTGACTGCGAAAGCCACCCCGTGTCGCCCCCATCCGAAATGCGGCGGACGGCCCCGGGGAGTTTTAGTGGGTATTTCCGGGCGAGTCCCACACTGGTGCGGAGACGTCCCTCCGCACCCCCTTACCCATTGCATTGGGGGACTTCGGTCTCACTAATGCAATGGGTAAGGGTAGTGCGTAAATGCATTTCCCCCCGTCAAAAAAAAAAAGCCGATTTTAGAATTGGATATGTAGGTAACGAACCCGCGTCGATTGACGCGGAATCTGGCCTCACTACCCGCTGCGCATCATCGCTTACAATTCTATACAACTCATATATTTATATGGAGTAATTGGATAGAAGTAAGGGGTCGTTATAATTATTTGATTAAATATTCACCTCCTGTTGTATTGGATCCTGCGCTTAGCACGTCCGGTCCTCTTCTTTTTCTTTTGCTGTTTCTCTACTTTGGGCGTCTGGCCTTTGACTTTACCTATAAAGGTGATGAATAGTTTTTTTTGTTTTAATCTATACTAATACATAAAATTGAAGTGTCCGTTTGTAATGTCAATTTTTTTTTTAACTTAATATATATATGAATGTACATATGTACGATACTTATACCAAAAATACAATTAATAAAAATTTTGCCTGCCTGTCTGTTTATAATGAGAACGGCTGGACCGATTTTGACTTTTAATTAGCGAAAATAATTAAGGTTCCGTACAAAAAAAAAATCAAATGCAGTGAAGAATAAATGAAACGCGGGTGCAGCCGCGGGCTCACAGCTAGTTTAATCTAAAATTTCTTACACTTATAATTTACACGAGTGTATTCACATATACGTAAACTTGCCATAATTAATAACATTATATTAACGAAGTCAGGCCACTCATAATGGGCCTATTAAGAAAGCTCAAAGTTGCTTAAAGGGTAATGGAGAAGACTATGCTCGGATATTCAATACGTGACTGAATCTGGAGTGAGTAGGAACCAATGTAACTGATATTACCCCCCCAAGAATTGCCAAACTTAAGTATTAAACTACTGTATTCTCAACTTTGTGGTACTATACTTATGCGGGCCATTAAAAAATTGCAAACAGGCCACAATATGGTACGCGGCCATAGGGTTGAGCATAAATTTATCTTTCAAAATAAATCAAAATATAACTTCAAAATTACTTCCCTAATACTTAAGATAACTTGAAACAATCCACATATAATAAGCTTAAATCTCATGTTCTTCCATCAGAATATGGAGCACATAGTCAATCTGTCACACATCAAACAGTTTGGTGATGGCACATTACTAACAGGCATACTTTTTTAATGGAATGTGTACTGAGTCTAACTACTTAGTTTCAGATTACTAGTAACAATAGTAATATTAGTGAATAATGGTTATATATCCGACTAGCTGGTGCCCGCGGCTCCGCCAACGTTTCATTTGTTCTGTGCATATGACGTTTCATTTATAGCTAATTAAAAAAAAGTAAGAGTATTTTGTTTTTATTAGCGGTAAAAATGTATATACGCGTAAATTCAAGTGGAAAATGTACAAAAGAGTAAATCGAAAAAAAATGAGAGAGGATCGGTGGAATCCAAAAAATACCTGTCTACGAAAAATACTGCGTTGAAAGGTATTAGTCCTATTCCGATATTTCAGTAGTTTTGAGGTGATGGTGCTTCAAAGGAACCCCATTGATAAATGCGTCTTTTGTTTTATGGGAGCAAATAAATTAATAAACAAACAAATTGAGAAAACATGGCAAAGGGCTCATGGAATTTGAAAAAAATATATAGCCTATAACCATCTACGATTAATTCCGCTTCAAATGGTTTTGGTTTCATGCTGATCGGTTCAGTAGTTTTCGAGTTTACCTCGGACAAAGAACACAAACTTAGCTTATATATATATAGATTTGACTTAAGGGACGTGGTTGAATCATTTTGAACCATATTCATAGAATGTATACTTACTTATTTTACACAATAACAAGGCTTAAATTTTGTTTTACATACTATGAATAACTAAAGGGCATGTGACAAATGCAATCTTAATTATAAGTGAGTATGTTAAATTAGATATTATGAAAAAGTCTGAATGAACCAAAAAGATTCCTCAGTATTCCTTTCAGTGGGAATAGCAGTCATTTATTAAATGGTGACTTAGATTAAACTTACTTACTTACTAATCAATAAAATTCAATTGTCTGTTTGTAATACCAAAATGACAATTTTTTCTTAATTAAATACATATGAATGTGTATATAACAATACTATAGCTATGCAAACAACAAAATTTTGAAACTAGTTGTCCATCTGTTTGTTCTGAATATTCTCTTGAAGAGATAGACTGATTTTACCTAAACTTTTTTAGCAGATCGCTAAGTTACTTTTCAAACTTAGACTACTTTTCTTATTATTAGAAATAATTTTTAGTCCCACTTAAAAGAATTAAAATTCTTGAAATAGTGAACAATAAAATACGATTCAACGAACGGCACCATCAAAGCATAGTTTTCCAATGAATATTTAAAAATTAATACATATTGAAGAATATATGAAATGAGAGCAGAGCTGCGGGCACACAGCTAGTGTTCAATAAAGTATAATTTATACATACCAGCACGAGCCAGGGATCCGTGCACTTTACCACCAAGAAGAGGCACTGTGAGGTCGAGCTCAGTTGATGAAAGCTCTGACACAAGACATGAGTCCTCAAGGGGCGCACCGCACATAGACAGAGTCACCTCCTCACTCTCAACATCAGCAAGAAGCCGGAGGCGATTCTGAAAAAAAAACAAAGAATGAATTGGTAAAAATTCAACATGTACAAAACTATTATTAATATTCTAAGGGCTATGTATGCTTGAACAGTCCTTGTATCACTGCAACCTATTTAGATTTAAAGTAATCACAGTGGTAAAACTCACTGCCTAAACCTGTATTCTGAATGTACTGTAGTATCTTTTTAGTAGAGGCTTGATCAGAATTCGATGGCATGTCTGTTTTCACACTAACACTCATGATGTGCTTTGCTATTTTTTTTACAAAATCTGCAAACTCTTGTGCTCTGGTCTCCAACGTTGTTTATGTTTGTTCAAACAACATCTAGTTATTGCTCACACTATTACAACAGTACTCATCTCATAAGATTATTCATGTATATAGTTGATTATTTAGATAAATTTACCAATCTAATTTCAATTAGACCTAATAGCAAAAATATATCATAAGTATAGAGGCCAGCTGGCAAATAGAATTAATTCTATAATGATTAGTGGCTTCTATCTAGTAGAGGTAGAAAGAGATTTAAGTACATGAAATCATAATTAAGTATTTCACGTAATACATTCAACAATAGAATAGCAACAAAACCAAATTTAAACAAGGAGCAAGAGTTTTTGTGCTTGGTTTATCTAACTTCATTGCACCCATGGTTAGAAATGTTTTCAGTAATGTGAGTATAAAATATATTTCACCTTGATATCACCGATGGATTCTTGACCATTCACGTCAAGGACGTGCGTCGACTGACCTCTAATGTGAAGCTGCATTTTGTATCTTCTGAAAAGAATAACATAAATTCAACGGCGTGGTCGCTGAACACGATTTGACAGTATAGTGATAACTCCAGCAGGCACCCCCAAAGCAATTTTACAATTAAACGTGAATATGCAAAATCTTACGTTTTCAAAGTAAATTAGTTACCACTTTATAATTGTATATAACATATAACAATGAAAATAAAATTTTTACAGAAATACTAACCTTATCAAGAAAGACTGACAACCAAAAGAAACAAAAATGGTGGAAGGAAACGGATAATGGAATTTTAGAGCACTGAATCTTGGTGTTTTTGATTATTTCAAAACTTACGGATCATATTATAAAAGTGCATGTTAAAAAAAAAACATGAGTCACTTTTGCGGCTGAGTGCTTTCTCCACTCGTTCTCAAAGTTTGGTGAAGAAAGTTACGCTATAAATATTTTTAAATATCAAAATCATTTATCAGGTTATGTGTTTTGCATAAAATTAAAATAATGAATACCTACGGTATATTTTTAATAAACAGCAGTAGATTTTACTTTTTACATTTTACAATAAATAACTCATTTAAAAAAAAACGAGATTTTGACCAACAAGTAGATAAAAAGCTGACATAACAACCTTTATACACTTTCGTTAATAATGGATATTTCCTCCTTTTCTCCTCATACTCTCAAAGTCTACAGTTCTAGACGTGATGCTTTTAATCGATGCTTTTACGATGTTTGCTTCTAGATTGCTTTAACCATGTCTAAAAGCTGTCTTTTATCATGGGCGGATTAGTTTGCGTATCGTAAACTTCTTTTTCTAACCCGTAAACGTGAATTAATCTAAATCTTATCCCTACTCACTGTACAAATCACATCATCATATCACATCTGGCTGAACTATGATTGTGTCTTAATTTAGGATTTTCTTCTCGGTTCTCACTGTTAGGCTAACTCCTCCCGTATCGTAATGAAACCAAACCGGTCACGTTCATGGATGCATGCTTTTAAAAATCGGTTACTTCCTCTACACTACAATCTTTACTAAAATTACGTTTTGTCAATAGATTTTAAACAGTTTGGTGTTTCATATGTTTTTATTACGCTCATTTTGTTAACTTAAAAAAGAATCGTACAAAGTCAGGATATATTTACAAAGAGAATAACGCAAACCAAATTTAAAAAAATTAAATCACGCCTTAGAAAAGTATCTGCATTAAAGGCATTAATGGAGAATTTATGTTAACGTCTTATTGTATTTGGTCGGTAGTCGATTTTTGACCATAATAATTTTTAAACATTTTAAGTAAAAAAACTAATATGTATTTGCATATTTTCATATATATTGTGTTTCTTGAGATTTTGCTCTCAATTTTGATTAAAATTGAACCAAAATGATATAAAATAGGCTGTAACCACACTACTATATTTTTATGCTGTATGATCAAGATGCTTTGGGTGATGGTGTCAAAAACGGAAAAAATCATAATCGAAGCATTTTGTTGGTACTAAAACGTCAGTGATGTCATCATGTTATGACAACAGGATAGCTATATCTAGTTCTTTAAGGAATAACAAGAATAACAACAGCCATAAGTACATCATACGTCAATAAATTTTATTTCTATCGTTGGTACAAGAGGTGTACACTCTAAAGCTCGTGATTGGTTGTATGGAAAAAGCGGCTGACTTGCCCGGCCCGTGTGATCTGTCTAATGGATCTGTATAACTTTTTATTAGTATCCGTAACATTGAAAAATGGTTAAATAAAATAAAATACAATTGTTTTAAAATACTTATAACTGTAACGAAAACAAACATGTTGTCCCGATTGATTCGGCAAGTTTTGTTTACTCTTGTACATTTGTTTGTGAATGTAATTGTTTGGTTTCGGAATGTTTATCATCAATTTTCGTATAAAAAACGTACAACATACGATGTGGCGAGGAATAATGATTTAAAAAAGATATTAGAACATATACCGAGAATAAGAAAGTTACCAAAACATCTCGTAGTTCTGTACGACTTTGATCATCAATGTTTGAACGACTTAGCCCATGTGGTTATTTGGAGCCTAGTTGCCGGTATACCATACTTGAGCTTCTATGATTCTACAGGTAAAACATTCACATTTTATCTTACTGATAATATGAACATGTCATTTGGAACTTACTATTATCATTTATTATTTTTGACAAGATTATTGTGGTTCATAACAAAGGTATTCCGTTATTTCTAATATTATAAGATTTTAATTATCTTTTGCTAAAACAGTTATTTATAAACAGTTACTATGAGATTTTTTTAACAAATAAAAGTAGAACAAGCTCTGGAAAATGACAGAAAATAATTATTAAAGCTTGAATGTCACAATATTGCTTGATTTAGATGAGTTCATAATATTTGTAGTTCTTAGGCAGTAAGAATATTTAGTTCTAGAATGAATCAATTGCCTTTTTATAATATGAATTTTTAAACTGGTCAAGCACCAACCTGGTGTTTATGTGGCAGCTTTCAATTGTTTTCCTATTGTAAATTTTATTGGTATTTGACCGATTAAAGTTTAATTTGTATATTTTCTCCTGTTGGATATATGAATGTAAATATTCATATTAGTGTTATGCATAATATTATGATGCAGTAATATTAATCTGTCATCTATTCTTCATTTAGAGCTGGTACAACAATTAAAATAAATGCTTCTCTGGTTTGTATTTCCATCACTAAATAATTGTTGGACTAATTTAAATATACTTTTGATATTGTAGTGAAATTTGATCAAAGAAGGATTGACCCCTTGAGCACTAACCTGGCTTTTATGCCAGCTTTCCATTGTTTTTCCTATCGTCTTATTTTTATGGGTAATCAACATATAATCAAGCTTCATAATAATTTTAAATACAAATTAGTTCATAATACTGGAAAATATACTGGACACATTATTGTCACACTAAAAGGCAAAAAAAGTCTTCCTGATAGAAGAAATAGGTTTAATAACTGTTATTAATAATTATTAGTTTATTTATAAGCAATTAAATGTAAGCTTTCTGGTTCTCTTTTGTCTCCATGGCAGATAATAATATTCTAAAATTCATATCAGTTATGTTATGAACCTTTATTGATTTAAAACAATAAAAGCTTGTTTATGACATTTTAACTGCAGCTTACTTTTATCATGTTATTACGATTCGAATATGATTATATGATGTAATTTTATTTTTTTCAACATATAGGTAACTCTAGCTACATATAATTTTTTGAAATGAAACAAGCTCTGAGATATGGTTTTTTTTCCATGACTTTGTAGTTACAGTCAAATACTCATGTTGTTTTTTCAGTTGTCGAACTAATCCAAATGGTTTAATAGTGTAACAATGAACTCAAAAGTAAAATTTGCAGAAAACATATTTTTCGATCGGTACTTATACATATTATTGCTAAAATTAGTAATGAATTTATGCAATTCGTAACACATACTTCTCGACAATGTCGCAAATTTAACCTTGTTCATACAAAATGTTTGTACCTCTAACTACTTTTGTTTTAAAATCATAATTTTAACATGAGAGCTAAGTCGGTTAAACAGTATATGTATATGGTGACTAGCTGTGCCTGCGGTTACACTCTCATATAAACTTTTATAGTATTTATCACATTATATATCGGATATACTTAGGTACTGATTGAGGAAAGTACTGCAATAAGATGTGCATTCTGTATTTTTTTTTATATCTCTGATTTACTATATGTATTCAGATTTACATAATTGTACTTTAGATTTTCCGCGTATATCCATATTACTAGAAAAGCCAGAACAATCAATTATCTAGCTTTTAAAAATGAAGAATGTTATTGCTCTGGTATGATAAAAGTTTAACTCTGAAATTTGACAACACGTAGGTTTAATTTTCGTTCACATTGCGTTAAAACTGCATTTCCATATTCAAACCTATATTATGTACTAAACCTACATAGAAAATACTTATATGATTTTATAAAGAATTCATCAGTTTAGTGATATTCGAATTATAAGCGCACTAACAGCGATATATTTCTTTAATAGTACGTTCTTACCCCATGTTCAAATATCTCTTTCTTTATATAGATAATTAGCATTAGCATAAAAAAAATGTAGGTCAAGAGTTTATATGTCTATGGTTCTCTAAAGTTTGTCATTGTCGCGCTGATCACGCTCGCATATCAGAAAATCAAATTGGATTAGAAACATTGATAAAATATTTGCAACATTATATCACTGGGAAATTTAATAGACGTACATATATAATCTATACTAGTAAATAAAATTGAAGTGAAAATTGAAGTATCGGGTAATGTCCGGAACGGCGGGATCGATTTTGACGAGACTTGTTTTAGTAGATAACTGAAGTTACTCCGGTTACTTTTAATTTTCGAAAGTAATTAGGGTTCCCTGAAAAAAAAAAAAACAAATTTAATTAAAATTCGATTCATTGCACAGTTTTACGGCCAAATAGAGTTTATGAGAAATATTTTTACTTTATCTTAGTACCAAATTATGGTTCCCTATAAAATAATTAAAACGCAGTGAAGAATATACGAAACGCGGGCGCAGCCGCGGGCATACAACTGGTTCACAATAAATTTTGTACATTTGTATCAAAAGGTAAACTATGTTCTAAAATAATAGGATACTTATAACCGATAATGACTTACTTACTCTGCTTATATATGAAGTGCACAAAGGGATAGATCTGAATATTAAAAAATAATCGATTATAAAAAATTAGTTTCTGAGAGCGGCTTCGTTAGTGTTAATATAGATTTTGTCAATTAATTCAAGTTCGAAAGGAACCCACCCTAATTACGTGTATTTATCCGTGACAATTTCTATATAAAATTTCATGACTAATAGTTTTGATTTATTTCCTTAACAGTTATTCATTACACTGAAGTCTCTTGGAACGGTAGGTGATAACGAAATGTAAGGGAAAATGCAGATAGTAATTTTTACACGCTTTATATATAGCTTAACCTTTATTTATGCATTTACATACCATGAAACGGAATCTTCGAACTCAATTTTCATTGATTTAAAAACGTCTGGTGGGATTGAAATATTAATAGCACATTCATCAAGGGTGGATTTATAATACAATAATTTACTAAGTTTAAGTCGTTATCCTGACCAGGAGATCTTCAGGATTAGAGATTTTTATTAAGTGAAATTTGCATTAAGTGCTGTCATTTGTATCAAGTCTCAATTTGTATTTAAGTGTTTCTGATTCTGTTTTGAAACGAAAATAAATTATAGTTTAAACGATTATAAAAACGCTGTTAGCTAGCCAAAGTAAAAAGTAGAAAATTATTTTTAAAATACTTTGAGATTTTTTTCTATAGGGATGTAAAATTTATTGAAAGTCTATTATAATTTAACAATTTTAAAGGAGAATTAAGTTATGAATAAATTAATTATATTGTAAAAAAGCGTAGGGTGCTTTTTACTATGATTGTAACATTTCATATGAAGCACCTTTTTACAATCAAATCTTTTTTGTGACGATGTTATTTTCTATCCTGATATTACTTATTGTTTGTAGTATTTAATATAATAAAATATTTATATAATGAAAACTTTACGATAAGTTTGTATGATATAAAAAAAGAATACCGTAAATAGGTTCAGTGGTTCTCGAATTATAAGCCAACTAACAGACAGACTGATTTTTTTTTTCGTTTATATGTAAGTAATGATATGTAGTTCGATCCTTCAATAGTAGTGCAATTTCCGGGAAACCATTAACAGTATCTGTTGGCGATTCATGTGTTTAAAGAAACTTCATTCAAAATATCATTCCTTCCTTACCGTGTTGCTATAACTCTGGGTTGTCTCTAATATCGGTTGTGGTTCAAGACGGATTAAATCAGCGTGATGCCTGTAGAAATAGTTAACAAGAAAAGCCTTAAAGATAATCACTACTTTTCAAAACTTTTAAAAGTATAATAGTAATAAACGAAATAAAATTGTTCACCAACCTGTGATTTACACCAATATTGCATTTCGAACTATGCGCAAAATTAATAGTAATGTGGAACCCATAGCATTTTTCTTAACTTCTGATATACCTATATTACCTATGACTATTCTTTGTGACAAGATTATGGTCAAACGAAGAATTACCGTTTTAGACGAATAATGAAGTCTAAATGAATGATGTTTCATTCATCTTAATATTCTCTCGTAAGCTACGGATTTTGCAAAATGTAAACCAAGAATATATTACCTACACAATGATGAATATATGAAACGCGGGCGGAGCCGCCGGCTTACAGCTAATTTTTATATCTATTCTAGATTTTTCTGTCTGTTCCATCAAGTTTACCGTATAGTAATTTTAAAGTGATGCGTATATGGAACAATATATTGCACGAATAATTTAATAACTCGAATTCGGTGACTCAACAATCAATCAAACGCTCGTGTTAACACAAAAAAAATATTTTTAGAAATTATTACAACATTACATAATATATTTACCTATATTTATTCGTATGAATATTACAGTTACTCGGAATAATAATTTATCAGAGAACCAAGAGATAAATGTTGACATGAGTGTAACCGATAATATAAGTTACATCTTTTAGCGTTAAAGTGTTCAATATTGCAACTGATTCGTTTTTCTTTTTTTTTTGTTCCAGGAGAATTAAAAAGCAACGAAGAGAAACTATTCCATGAAATAGAAAAGAACAAACGAGGCGTCCCGGGATGTATTAAATGGTCGAAAAAACCGAATCTGAACGGTTACACGAACGGTGTTCAGGCTCATACGGTGAACATAAATATTTTCTCATGTCACGATGGCCGACCGACAATTGCGAAATGTATACAAATGATGGCCGATGACAAACTGTCTTATACAAAAGAATCTAATGAATTGACATCGGACGAGTTTAACGATGTTCTATCTGTAATGTACCCTTCGATTCCCGATCCCGATTTGGTCCTATACTCGGGGCCGTTGTGTTCTACACGCGGTTTACTCCCGTGGCAGATAAGACTTACCGAGTTTATACAATTGTCGCTAGATTATAGTATAAACGTTGAAAATTATATAGGTGCTATGTATAAATACAATAAATGTGATCAAAGGTATGGTAAATGATTCTATAGTTAATTTATAACTTAATATGATTTATTTAGGCCTAAGTGTAAAGCTATGTATTTTAATAAGTTGGTACGCCTGGTATTATTATAGAAACAATAAATAAAACAAATTGTAATAGGTGCGTTATTGAAAATACAATTTGTAACCAATTTTTATTGACAGTGATTTGATGTGGATACTTGTCAGGTTCAAGTTTTTTAAATGGTTATTTTTATTTTACCAGCAACGATAAAATTGTATATGTAAATCTGAATGCTTAGTATAATATTTTATTCAATATAAACAAATAAAATCAGTTTAAAATTCACCATATCGTATTATTTTTCGATAATAACTCTTTCTAAAAGGATAGACCCTTTAAACCAGAGTTCCCCAAACTTTTTTGTGTCGTAGACCCCTTGCCATTTTTTCCGTGTTGGGTAGACCCCCTAATTACCTGATATTGATTTCCTGTAAATTCCTAACTGTAGTGAAGTTTAGTGTTAAAAACTTAAATTAAAAACACATGTTAATTTATACATTTATTAATTGAATTTAAATTAAAACTACTCAAAATAAAATTTATCACTATCGTGGACCCCATTTTCATTTCATGGACCCCCAAATTTTTTTTCGCTGACGTAGACCCCTTGCAGATTGTCATACCCCCTAGGTCACACACTGCTTTAAAAACCATTGTACCTAGTCGTTTTCATAATTCAAATTATATACGTCAAAAAATATTGCACTATTATTTGACAATTGTATTCATTAAGTAAAAGGTGAATAAAGCAAAGAAATCGATAAAATCATTTTATTTTATATGCAAAGGATGCTTAGTTACATAAAAGATATTTAATATACATGTAAAATTAATATTTACACCAGAAGCAAGTTCAACTGCTCCCACCTGTAAGAGAGAAAACTTGAAATAATATTTATTTCAAATATATAATAACACTTATTCATATAAATTACCAGAAATGTATTTTCGTTTTATTTAAAAACGTTTTTCGGTTCAAAAACTTTCTTATTCTTTTTCTACATTACCTTATCAATGAATTAGTAGAGAACTTTAGGACTTTTATCAAAAGTACGTAAAAACCTATTCTAAATGCCATTATAATACCTTTTAATGACGTCATAGCGACCGTAAGTAAATTAATACTACCCGTAATAACTCTTTATTTAATTATCTAGTAATAGAGTCGGGACATATAATAAACCCACAACTAAGGAATTTAACAAGTTTTGATCAACTGAATAGTTTATTAATTTCCGCAGCCATAAAAATACTATCACACAAAATACTAGACAATGTGCTACTAATCTAGACAATTTAAATAAAATAAAAATTTACTTCTCGTTTAATTAGTGTAACGATTCGACGATACATTTTATAGTTCTTGTTTGTATAACAGTAAGTACTTAATCAAGAACATATTGCAATAAAGTAAATAGTTACATGCAAACTGTTTATTTAATTCCTATGATTTCAGCAAATAATGGGAAATGACTTCGAAAAACAGATGAGTCTCCGTTTATAAATCACGATTCAATGGATTTTATAAAATTCGATACAGAAGTCGAGATTGTCTTAAAATTTTGTAACATTTTACGCATTTCAAAGCGGGAAAGTTAACTGGCAGTCGGTGATAACTACTAATGTTGGTTTGTTTGATTTAATTGATACCACAATAATATTGTCGGATACAATTACTATTTAAGTAATTTTGTATGCTATCGTTCTCGACTCCGAGGCGCGATTAGTAAAAAGGGTGCTACATTGTTTGTTTATAATTAAATTTGGTAGACATTTAACAACTAATGGTTTCGCTACACAACGGTCAGACCGGGACGCCAGCGATTTTACTATAGAAAAGATCGCGCAAGGCTTGCTGACGTGATATCTTTTGTAGCAACATCGCGATGTCCCTTCCCGCTTGATGTGTAGCGAAACCATTAATTCGCAATAATAATAGGGAATTAAAAAGAAACCGTTTGATGGGCGATCGTATAAACTATAATGGTGTATTGTAATCATATGCGTGATCTTCATGTGTTCGTATTTATAAATATAGACATAATTAGTCTGGTGATACACTAATTTTGTTCATGATCACGATATGAAGGTTATTCAAACAATTCATAACACTTCTCAGATAATCTGTAATGTTACTCAGTGATAATCTGGTCTGTGTTGCGACGGGATAATATATTATGACACAAATTAAATTTAATTAATTAAAATTTAATAATTCTCATGCACTGCCATTTTATCTAGTATTTATATCGATTTTATAATGAATATTGAACCCTGATACCGGAATAATTACTGTTCTACTAACATTTATTTAAGTTGTGATAATTACAAATTATAATAAAACAAACATTATATTAAAATACAGCCTTTTTTGTTATCATAAAAGTTCGATTTTTTTCTTTTGTTAATCTCCCTAACGACTGCACTGATTTTGGCGGGACTTTTTTTGCTAGTTTAGTTTAAGTTACTCCGAGCGCTCAGCTCAGCCGAGCAGAGTCAGGCGTCCCAGACGTCGCAGCGCCGGTCGCGCTCGTCTGCGCGCCCACCAAGCCTTGTAAAATGATTTGACGAAGGACCTCCGTAGAGGTGGGGCGTCGTCAGGGCCTCAGAAGAATGCATGGGCATGTGTCTCCAGAAGCCCTGGCACATACGCCAGATAGGGATATCGTGGAATGTTTAGTCAGCCGGCCTAGGCCAACCTGGCACGCGGGTCATCACCACGAGAGATGGCCTTGTCGGCCGCGCGAAGCAGCGTGTGTAAAAACTACAGTTCGTGCACACGTCCGTGCGTTCAATGAGCAGATTTGAACCACGTTAAAAAAAAAGAAGGTAACTTAGGATACTTTTGTTTTTCGAAAATAATTAGTAAAAAAATTAAATCTTATGAAATTGTAAACAAAATCCGATTAAATACAGTTTATAAATATTTATTGTCCTCGTTCCACAAGTATGTACATCTTTTTTTAAGACAATACATAACACGGCCATACGTTAAAGACTCACGTTTGAAGAATACAATAATCGATTTTATATTTTATGTATGTATTCATTTGTATGTCACCGTATCTATCTTAGTTAACTTTGGACTAAGATTATTACATAATAGAATGCTAGCGTCCGCAACTTCCTTTATCTGCGTAAAATAATTTATCATTAATATTTAAGGGGACATTCAAATATTCCGTAAACATAAACGTTGGTGTTCAGCAATTCTCGATAAGGGTAAAACTTATAGATTCGCGTTACCAATGCTATGATGTGAGTCGTCAACATGCTACGCTCAGAGATTGATCGGAGGCGAAGCGCCAAAATATGCAAAAACCGGACAAATTTTATATGTCAAATATTAGGTTATGTTAATAATTTCAATGAACAAATTATTAAATTTAAACATTAAACTAGTTTTTCCAGTTCACTTCTGTCGGCAGTCCCAATGTTTTTTTAATTAAAATCATGAGTTAAAAGTGTCAAACATTTTCGTTATGTGACATTACGGTCGTTCGAACGGGGCAATATACGCTAATATACATTTATTATATTAGCTGTTACCTTCACGCTTTGCTTGGAGTAAACGCAAAATAACATGAGAGTTATTTAGACCTATGAAATATATTCCTGTATATGAGGTATCTCCTTTAAAAAGCTCATAAAATGGGAAAATACGGGTCTCCTCGTTTCTGTATTTAATTACATTTAAAATAACAATATTTGTATGTTAAAAAAATAAAACATTCTCAATTGAGAGCTATAATTATAAAGGTCATTCCACCTCAAATCGACCAATAGTTGGAATCGACCCCTTCGATTTGGGAAAAAAAAAATTCAAATGATATGCAAAATTAAAAGTTTTTCAATCTTATCTCTTAAATATCTCAAACACTATTACAGATACAGCAATGCACCACAGCTCATTTTAAAGAGGATACAAGGGCTATGAAATACAATATATATTATATAAAAAAAATTTGAAGAGCCTCGAGTTTGTAAAAATTGAATTTTTGATAATCGTTTAAATAGACGATGAATGTCAATTTTTTGGGTAAGTTTTTTTTTTGTTAAATAACCTGAACTATTCTCAAACGATCCTGAAATTTTTGGAACTGATAACATAGCCCCAAGTATCCCCTTTCACATGAACTGTGATTCATTGCTGTGTATCTATAATAGTTTTAGCGATATTTAAAAGATAAGATTGAAAAACTTGAAAAATATTGAAATTATGACTTTTGCATAACATAATGTTTGAAAAAAAATTTTTTTTTTCTTTTAGCAGAAGAATGATAAAAGAATACTTCTGACCAAAATTTGTCCACATCGAAAGTGGTCGATACCAACTATTGGTCGATTTGCAGTGGAATGACTCATAAATATATGTATAAACCAATAATGAAATGAATGGGAATATGATCGAACGGCATAATATGATTTGCAATATTTATGAAAGTTATATGAGTACCGACAGTTCTGACAGTTTTCCAGCTGTTCAAACATTTAGCGTACAATTTTCAAGTACCTAATTGAATTGTTCTGTGCCACACTCACGTGTTGTAATGACACTGAAAAATATAGCTATTGATTTCCGAAAAATGTTTTTCTGTTTCGCCGTAATTTTACATCGGACGAATTAGTTTATGTCGGACATTAAAATTAGTTTAATATTGTATTTAAAAAAAAACGTAGCGTTAATATGATGTTTGAATGTTAAGCGATTTTTTGTATGATACTCTTAGCGTTATTACTCTCGCGTATCTAGGAATTATTTATTTATCGCCAATACATTAAAAACTCGTTAAGTGGACTTTATATTTACTGTTCTAACTTGTATTTTTATCGCTGGACCCAATTTAAAGTGTTAATCTTGCGTGGGTTTTACTTGAAGTAATCTAAACTGTTTACCAACTGATAAAAACCGCCAAATTATAACCAAAAATGTTCTAAATATAATTCTATAGTGCGCTTATTGTTACGTAGGTATTACTTACCTTTTAAGCGCAGGCTAAAAATTGTATAGAATATATTAAAATGCCTTTCACATTCCTATTAAAATTAGCTTTATTACATTTTAACAAGTAATAGAAAAACAAACGTATTCTAAATGTAGAAAATAACAGAAATATATACGTCGATATAACGCCTATCTCTTACGGAAATAATTTACTATTATCATGTATAATATATGTATAAGAAAGAATATACAAAAACAAAAATGAGCACGATACAAAGTTATATTTGGAATTATTTTATTTAATTAATGGCAACTGTTTCAATACACATTCGGCCAATTTCAAATCGATAGAATATTGTCAATGCCGGCTATGTTTCAAAATTCCCGCATTGATATATAAAACTCTTTTTATATATAAAAACGAAAAAAAAAAAATTAGGGTAAGATAACGTGAATAATAATCACGTCAAATACCAACAATATTACAGTCGAATACTGTATATCTACATTAATAAATAAAATTGAAGTGTCTGTTTGTAATAATAAAATATATTTGTTTACTAAGAGATATGAATGTATAGACGATACCTATACAAAAAATGCGATTTGTAAAATTTGTCTGTCTGTTTGTTCCGGGACCTTTTTTGTCAGATGGTTGAAGTTACTCCGGGTAACTTAGGGTACTCATTTAATTTTCGAAAATAATTAGAGTGCCGCGTAAAAAAAATTAAAACCGATAAAATATAGAATAAAATCCGATTCAATGCACAGATTTACTGGCAGGTGTTTGAATTTATGAGAAATACTTTTACTTTATCTTAGCACTAAAAAAAATTAGGATTCCGCATAAAAAAAATTAAAATGCAGTGACGAATATATGAAATGCGGGCGCAGCCGCGGGCACACATCTAGTAATGAATAAAAAAAAAATAAAAACTACTATCTTCAATTCTACACGATAGAGATTGAGATCCCGCCAAAAAAACATGAATATAAATTATAATACTAGATGGCGCTATTCATACATTATAAAGTAAAAAAGAACAGCGTTTTGTCAATAGATGGCAGGATAAGCAATAATACTTAAGTTGGCGGCTAACTTCACACTGTCGAATTTTTTTACCACACCTAATTTCACATTAAATTAAATGCGCTTAAATTTTAAAATTCATGAATATTAAAAACAATATAATAATAATCACATCAATTTGAATACGAATAAACACGATTGGGAAAATTTTTGAACACTTCGACTAGATTATGTTACAAAAATTCTTTAAAATAATACATTTCTGGTATATATTTGCTATGGAAGTGTAAAGTATAATATAAATATACGCAATTTAATAGATATATGATATAAATAATCCTTGATATATAAGTATTTATATAATTTTATTTTCTCATATAATTGTATCAGTCGATTGAGTTATCAGGAGTCACATCGCGACGGTAGAACGTAAAGAATAAATAAAATATACAACCTGTAGTTAGTGTAACCTGGTTCATCGCCGATGTCTCGTGTGGCTGGCGCTGCGCGAGCGTCGACGGTCGTGGTCCCTACACCGGTCATACCTATCGTGCCTGTTGCTGTCTCTGTCCCTCTCGTACGAGCGCCTATCCCTCCTGTTGCTATCCCTCTCGTACGAGCGCCTGTCCCTCCGCCGGCTGCGTTCCTCGTAACTAACCGACCGCGAGCGACGCGTGCGTTTCCTCGGTCTATCCTCTTCCGACCCGTCCCTGTATTTACGTTTATCGTAATCCCTACTGCTCTTCGACGATCTGTACCTGTCGTGATCGTCACGTCTTCGCGATTTTTTACTCTTATCCGACGACTTATCATTGTCATCGTGGTTCTTCGATTTATACGTCTTCTCCCTTCTCGATTTATCCCTCTTGTTATATTTCTTTAGCGAATCGCTCGAACTCGAGCTGCGTCGTTTGCGCTTTTTAACCTGTTTCGCCTCGACTCTATTAACTTCGGACTCGGTTTCCGATGACGAGTCGCTGGATGAAGACGAGGAAGAATCGTTCTCTGAATCGCTCGTCGATGATGAGCTGTTGTTCGCTTTACTGTTGTTAACTTTGTTCGTACTCTTCGGTTGAGGGCTCGGCGTGTGATCCCATCTGTTCGATTTCTTAGCTTTCTCCTCGTGGATAACCTCTGATTTCTTAAACCCATCGACTTTATCCGTAGTTGGTTTGGTCGAATTTCTTCGGTCTTTTGATATACGACGGTTGTTTAGTTTCTGTGGAGTATCGTCGTCTACTGGCGGTGGAGTTGCTGATGAACCTATATATTCATGGGAAATGTTATTGTTTTGTAAATGTACAAGTGATATCGTATGTCATTTGTATATACTGACGTGGTCTTCTTGGTCTTTCTGGGGTAGTACTAATTGGTGTTGTGGATTCTTCCAACTCCTTGGCTTCAGCTCGTCTCACCTCCGCTTCGATGTCACGCGCCGTACGTTCAAACTCCTGTCGCTTGCGCCTTATGATATCCTGGTAGTAATTAATATGTCGATTACCCATAAAAATGAAACAATAAGGAGACAATAGGAAAACAATGGAAAGCTGGCGTAAACGCCAGGTTAGTGCTCAAGGGGTTAAATAACTTTTCTCAAACATACATGGAAATATTGACATTATTTTCGAAAAAAGAACACGCGAAGTATCGAATTTACGGACAAAGAAAATCAAATCCACTGCAGGAGCGTTTTTTGAATTTGGAACATTACAACGCTCCAGCAATATTGTATGAAACGGCGTGCTGGGGTTATTAAAATAACTGTTTGATTGGATCTCTTTTATTATTCTTGGCATACTAAAGTATCTTTGCATAGTACAAATTGCGTTCACGTGGCTGTATAGCCATAAACGCGTTTGCCTTTCGGCACAGATGATAAATAGAAGATTGGCGGCAAAGCTGAAAATTCGTCTTGATTTGTTATGTACATACTTAATAAATAATTTAAAATTTAATATTAATAAAATTAAATATTTAATAGAAAAAGTATGTTTCATTTCCGTGTATTCCTATGAGAAAAACACTATATATGCCTAGGCGGAAATGGCAATTGCCTACTTCACGGCCTATGCAATAATGCACTATTACATTATTTAACTCTTTGTGAGTAAAATGATGTAAAAATAATTGTAATTATTACATAACATAACATAAGCTCGGGCCTGTTATCTCCGAAGGGTTAGGCAGAGGTGAAATAACGAACTACACCACCCACATTTCGCCGAGCTTAGTTCCGACCCAGATGTGACAGGGGGCGAGCCTGTCGATATCAGGCACAAATTCCAAATTTCGGAATCATACTGAGTAGAAAAACCCAATACAAATACCAGACCCAGGGATCGAACCCGAGACCTCAGAACGGTAGTCGCACCGTAATACAACTGCGCCACCGAAGCAGTAATTATTTAACCACATTAATTATTCAAATATAACTAATAATTAACAACAAAAAGTTTAAATATTTATCTTGAAGTCAAAATAATGTCTCATTGTTGAAAGTTATCTCATAATAATTACTATTTAATCGAATAATGAAATTACTTAGATAATAAAATTAAAAAAATAAAATAGATCATATAAATTCCATGAAAACGATGCAATGGTTTCTTTTTCACATGTTGTTTATAATTTAGTCATGATAATCTGATATCTTGATGCCAATACATTATTGTAATTAAGATTTTTTTATATACATATATAACATAAGGCTCGGTCGTTCAACGTGCACTTTTTTTTAGTTAATCTCTTTGATAAAATACAAACAAGCAATATATTTAGAGAGTTAAAGTAAACATTTTATATAATATAGTAATTCAATTATTTTTTTTGCGTGAATTGGCTGTAAAATGTTAACATTGAAAAAGTATTTGATAAAATTTTACTTTGTCGGTTCACGATTGGTGCAAAATGTGGAGAGATAGACGTTGCATCCACAATGTCACACAGCTAATAAATAGAGAAAAAAATTTAAGTTCTGTGGAAATATAAGAAGGCGGAAGTAAATGAGTGTATCGAAAAACGAATTGTATGGAATATTTATTACCAGAAAGATCATTCAAACTGTAGTTCTGTAAACTTGTGGAAAACCTGCAACCACTTAACCTAAATTGTCAAGCGGAAATTCCACGATCTCGGTTTCAAATGCAACGGTAATTACTCTTACTTTTATTCATTCCTTTGTTTTTTTAAATTAGCTATAAATGAAACGTCATATGCAGAGAACATATGAAACGCGGGCGGAGCCGCGGGCTCCAGCTAGTTGATTGTAAGATATATTTCATTCTTAGTTACAATTCTTGAATATGTACATTATTAGTATGATTATTTAATCGACAGTATATGTCTATCGCACAATAAACACTGAGAAGAGAGAGAGAGGGAAGCGTCTGTCCGAAATACGGCTAGCGCTGTGGGTAAGAGTGAGAGAGGAGGAGCCCGCCTACCGTATGCGTGAGAGAGAGGGAAGCCGTAACGCGTTACGTAACGAAAGCGCGTCACGTGACAAGTTGCCACATCAAGAGTAAAAATTTAAAATCATACCTGCAACTGCTGATCTGTGACGTCATCACGTTGGTCTTCATCGCTGCTCTCGCCACTGCTACTCTCGTAAGCGCCCAGCCCTGCACACACATACACTCAAACTAACAACATCAAAATAACTACATACATATATATATATATTTTACAGACGATCATTTGTATCATATTTTTACATATTAGTTAAAAATATATACATATAATGTTTGATTAAATCAAATTTAATTACACCGAATATCTTATATCATTTAAAATCCCTTCGATCGTTTTCATACACAATTAAAATATTCATATATATATAAAATTCTGTACATATCTTACCAATTGTAAATCCATTAAAACACAGTGTTTAAGTGTAAAACACAGTTAAAATCGCTCTATAAGGCCAATACTAAAGCAATATTAATTTTTTGTTGTGGGCACTGCTGAAATAAACTGTTTTTTTTTATAACTGTAACATGCACGATGGTTTTGTTTTTATTTATCATTCTAAATATATAACCATCATATATGTTCATAGGAACGCATATGCATTAACCAAAAAAAAAAAAAAAAACAACAAAATTTATCATGCATAAATCACAATATATACAGTGCAGAATCAAAATGATTATGAAATGTAATCAGTGATTCTAAATATATACCATCGTGTATGTTTATACGGAAACATCTGACATACAATAAGTAAAAATTAATAATTTCTTCTGTATCTTATAACTGAATGATAACACAATGTGTAATCTTTGATTCTAGATGTAATAATATTAATTACTAAATGTAACACTTTTGATTACAAAATGTAACCAAATGATTCCCGGTGAATACTATTAATTACATAACGCAATTAATGATTCTGGATTTTTAATACTGTTTGATTACAGAGCGTAATCAATGATTCTAGATGGTAACACGTTTGATTACAGAGTGTAATCAATGATTCTAGATGGTAACACTTTTGATTATAGAGTGTAATCAATGATTCCAGGTGTATTATTACTGGTATATATGGATAGTTTGTGAGATATTTCCGTGATTAGATATATAGATAGGCGACCATTCACCGAGGCCGCTGGCGATAGCGGCGAGTGCCTTCGACTTGCTCGCCTTCATGGCGTTGATGCGCGATGCTTTTACCATATAAATAAAACCAACATTAATAACACACCATATGTATTCTATTGTTAACGGGCAACATCTGAAATAAGACTTCATTAGCGTTGATAAATAAATGCACAGAACACATTTCACGCGAGTCCACTTAACGTTTATAAATAGTTTAATTCACAGTTTTTTTTTTTTTTTTTGTTATGTTATGTTTTGTTTCGTTTAAAAGTCAGTTTTACACGATAGTCGATTCTCGTAGTGAATAAATCCTTGATATAGAGACCAGTCGGCCGGCCAGTGTATAGCTTAGATGAGAGCAAATACCTTGTGCGGCGTTATACCGGGCCAATTCTTCCTGGCTCACCGTTTGGATCTCCTGGTCGGTCACTTCTAGAAGGATTTCTGTTAGCGACCGTCGGACAGCGAGCATCTGTTTAAAATATTTCCTTAGTTACACCGCTAATGTAGGGAATTACAATCCAATTTCAAGGTGTGTTCCGGCAGCATCACTTGAGAATCAGTACCTAGGTTTTTAGTGTGTTTGCCATCCTGGACCATATCGTCACTTAACATCGGGTGAGATTTTGGTCAGAGCACTGAGCCTATACCGTGTACAAAAAAAAAAAAAAAACAATATACAACGTTTATAAACAACATATTTTGTATAATATACTAGCTGCTCTCTGCGATTTTACTCGCGTAGTTCATGTTCCCGTGGGAATTTCGGAATAAAAACTATCCAATGTCACTCTCCCTGGATTTCAAACTAAATTTGATTCAAATCGGTATAGTAGTTTTTAAGTTTATTCGTTACATACGAAAATACAAATATTTCCTCTTTATAATATTAATGTAGATAAAAAGAATATAATTAAATTTTCAAACCAATTAAATATGAAATTATTCATTTTTTTTATTGTGTGCGTCATTGTGTACAGTACTTAGCGCGACCCCGTTACGCGCGGTTTCACTATGTATGACGTGAATGTCAAATTACGCGCTCAAATGCCTCGCATTACGCGAAAGAGTGCGTATAAACATAATGTAAAGACAATAGATGTATTTTTCCGTAAAAATAAGAGTATATATAGCATAAAGTGTTCTTAGAATTAAAGTGATTGATTAAAATGATCTGTATTTTTTTGTATTAAATGTTGACTATGTTTAATCATAAACCTCGATATACGCGAATTTCAGTTAACGCGATTTTTTTCGGAACGTATCCCTCGCGTAAAGCGGGGTATTACTGTATATGTCTATCTTATATTTTATGGGGATATATGAAGCCAATTAAAAAATTTGAACTCAAGAAATTTTTAATAAAATCCCATTGCAATGCAATGCAGTTTTACTAGCAGGTATGTATTTGAATCTCTTATAAAAAAAATTAAAAAAATTATATTCCGCAGTGACAAATATATGAACGCAGCCGCGGGCACACAGCTAGTCAAAAATAAGCATAACATCCTCCTGGCCCCTATTGATGCTTATGTTATAACGAACCTAGGTATTCATAAAAGTACTTGTACGCGTAACCCTAATAATTTTCGAAAAAGAACAGTGCCCAAAGTTACCCGGAGTAACTTCAGCTGTCTACCAAATAAAGTACTGTCAAAATCGGTCCAGCCGTTCCGGATATAAACAGACAGACAGACAAAAAGAATTAAAAATTGTTTTTTTTTTAAACAGGTATCGTATATACATATATTTAGTAACAATATAAATATTTTGACATTACAAACGGACACTTCAATTTGATTTATTAGTATTTATTGAAGTGAATATTTGTTTAACTGCGTTGACCGATTCTCGTTAGTCGGATAAAACTTATAAATTCGCGTCACCAATAATGCTATGACGTCAGCAGACAGCGACATGCTATAGTGTGTACAAGTATGAGATGACTTTTAATAAGTGGCACTTTTGTGTTGCCAGATCTAAAGTGAATGAGCTAATGATATCGACAAACAAATATTTCAAATTAGCGGAATAAGATAGCAAGTTCTTGCTTAAGTTAAAAAAAAAAAAATTTTCACTCACCACTTCCTGCATAATCTCCTCTTTGCTCTTTTTAACGATCAGCGAATTTTCTTCACGTGATTCTTTACTTATTTCATTATACGGTTCAGTCTTCACTGGAACCGATAAAGATGGATCTTCCTTCAAGTCCGACGGTTCTAATTCTTCAGTTTCCGAGTCTGATTCCTGTGACGTCATTCCTATAGGCTTAACTCTTACTTAGGCACATTCTTTTCTAAGCTTAGTGTGTTATCCTGCCAGTTAAAGGACTCAAAGGCATTTTTATTGATATAAAAACGATTTGTATGTTTATATGTAACGAATAAACTTAAAAACTACTGGACCGGTTTGGATGAAATTTGCTATGGAGATAGTTTGAATGCCAGAGAGTGACATAGGATAGGATTTTTATTCTGAGAATACCACGGGAACGAGAACTACGCGCGGGGGTAAAGCCGCTGAGAGCAGCTAGTATATATAACAATGTTGCTATACAGAAAAGTAATTGATGAACGGAATCTATGAACAATACATTTTTATAAGTTCTTCTAATGTCAATTATTATTGGAAACAAAGCTACAATGTCACACAACATTTTATAAAACAACATAATTTAGCCTTTGCATTTAGACAACGAATTTAGTAATCATGCTCAATGATACCTATAGCTTTTTTAGTCGAATATTCGGCCGAATATAATACGAGTTTTCGGCAAAGATGCCGAATACCGAACATGAAACAAATATTCGGCTCATCTCTAATAAAAAGTACTGTAAAACATATGTGCATACTTACAAACTTGCTCTTGGGCGGTACTATCGGTTGTCCGCTTGCTTCTGCCTTCAATCTCTCCAATTCTTCTTCTTCTAAACGCTTCTTCTCTTTTTCAGCTTCCTCTCGCGCTTTCTTCTCGTGTTCTTTCTCTACTGCTCTTTGCTTTTCCCGTTCCATTTTCTCTAAACCTATAAACAACAAAAGGATTTCTTTTAATAGTTCCGCAACCGATTCACACCGAGCATCATTTATGGTCTATTTTTTTCATCAATCAATCGACAACTCTATTGTTCTAAAAGATACAAAAATCAGTATCTATTTTGATCCAGAATGACACTATAATTTTGAATGATCAACAGAAATATTAAAGAGCAAGGGCTTCGTTATTTTATACAGTCTGAAAGTTTCTCTATTTATATTTCCAAGGGTTACCTTTGGCAGATAACAGGTACTAAAAGTGTAAAAAAATTGCCCCTAAAATTCGTTATAATAAAGAAGTTCAGTTTTTTTAATATTGTATCCGGAATAATATTAGAAATCCCGTGGTTCATTACCGGACATCCTTAGACTATAGTAAATAGTAAGTCATCATCATTCTCCTGCCTTTTCCCAACTCACTTGGGCTCGGCGCAGTATGTTTTCTACTTCCATACGTCCCTATCAGCCGTCATCTCTTCATTCACTCCTTTTTTCTTCCATCATTTCTTACACACTCCATCCACACTTTCTTTGGCCTTCCTTCCAGCGAAGAGGTAGGAGGGCATTCTCCTCCCCCATCCCCATTGGGCCATTGCACGGACGAGGGCCGGTGGGTTCGCCGCAGGGGGCGACGCGGTGACTGCGAAAGCCACCCCGTGTCGCCCCCATCCCAAATGCGGCGGACGGCCCCGGGGAGGTTTAGTTGGTATTTCCGGGCGACTCTCGCCCAGGCGAGTCCCACACTGGTGCGGAGACGTCCCTCCGCACCCCCTTACCCATTGCATTGGGGACTTCGGTCTCACTAATGCAATGGGTAAGGGTAGTGCGTGAATGCATTTCCCCCCGTCAAAAAAAAAAAAGGTCCTATGATGGACTTATATATCCTCCCCTTCAATAAATAAATAAATAGTAACAAGTAAATAGTAAGTATACTATATAATTTAGTATAAAAGCTGATTTTTATGCGTTTTCACAGTTGCAAGACAGTTTTGACAGTTCCTTTATCTTGGCAGACACTTTGTAAAACTGTGGAAATAACAATGGCGCTTTAAATATATAATAAAAATATATAAAAAAAGTATAGGATATAAATTAAATACACTGTATTTACCTTCTCTTATCCATGCAGGTAGCTGTCTTCGTTTTGCTGCATCGATGGTAGATATTGACATGACCGTAGGAGCTACTATTGCTTCAATCACAGGAGGCATAACTGAAGGTTTTTCTCTGAGAAAGTTTTAATTAACATGATAGGGATTATCATCATATTTTGTTTACCAATTCCTTACATTAAAAATGATAGCTACAATATATTTTCTTCGTTCACTCTCCTCAGTCCGATTAGCTGTCATCCCGACATTCATACCTTTTTATACATTTACTAGCCGGTGCCCGCGGCTCCGCCCGCGTTTCATATGTTCGGTGCATATGACGTTTCGTTTATAGCTAATTTAAAAAAAAAAACAAATGAATGAATAAAAGTAAGAGTATTTGCTGATCGGTCCAGTAGTTTTCGAGTTTACCTCGGACAAAGAAAACAAACTTTGCTTATATATATATATATGTATATATGAAGATTTGAAATATATATAGCCTATAACCATCTACGATTAATTCCGCGTCGAATGGTTGTGGTTTCATGCTGATCGGTCCAGTAGTTTTCGAGTTTACCTCGGACAAAGAAAACAAATTTTACATATTACACCTGACTATATTTTGTTTTAATATAATAGTAATCAATGTTTCAGCAATTTTAAAATCTATTAAATTAATAGTTCGCAGACGATACAGTGTTATTTGCTGAAACACCGGAAAACATACAACAACCCAGAGAAAACAAAGGGGAAGAAAACTGCCATACATCTAGGATATAACCAAATTGATTACACCGACGAATTCATCTATCTGGGACAGCTAATAACACAAGAGAATCCTGTATAGAATCCTACCCAAAGAAGTTGAGAGAAGAATAACAAATGGCTGGAAGAGATATTGGAGTCTGAGAGAGGCAATTAAAGATAAAACTCTTCCCATTAATGTAAAGAAAAAGCTGTTCGACACCTGCGTACTACCGGTTTTAATGTATGGCAGCCCGACATAGGCCTTAACACAAAATACGACGAGAACACTGGCAACCTGCCAACATGCAACGGGAAGAAGTATGTTGAATGTGAAAAGGTCGGACCGAATAAAAAACCATGTCATCAGAAAAACGACGAAGGTCATAGACATAACATGAAAAATTTGAAGACTCAAATGGCAATGGGCAGGGCACATGATAAGAGACCAAGATAAACGGAGCAAAATTGTGACACAATGGTACCCTAGTGAAGGAAAAGGGGCAGACCACAGAAAAAGTGGTCTGATGACATTAGGCAAGCAGCAGGAATAACGTGGAATAGAGTGGTCCAAGTGAGACAGGAATGGCAATGTTTGGAGAAGGCCTTTGCCAATTGGCAAACAGACCTACAAAAATAATTAAGTATTAGAATAGAATAGATTAGTTTATGTAAAAAAAAATACTCATAGTTTTAGTTCTTAATACCTTGTAAATAGATACTAAGTTGGTCTGAATAAAGGGCTTTTTTGTTATTATTATTATTACAATAGATGAAATAATATTTTGTTCCACGCCATATTTATATCTATTGATATTATAATTGAAAATTAGTTCACTGCTTCAATAAAATGGCTCCTTAATCCAACGGTTAAAATCCACCGAGCTTGTGTGTAATTTGAAAATTAAAAATATTGTCATCTTACATATTTATTATATACTACAAACATATTTTATATTATGCCATTTTGTTCAATTTTAATCAATCCATAATTTTTTTATTCTTGAATAAGACTAAAACGTCTTACTTACAAACTCTTCTTTCATACTAAAGTCGTCGCGTGTCATTCAAATTACTAAAACTTTTGAAAGAGTGGACAGATTTTAATGAAATAAATTTTTGATGCTACTCCGAAATATGCTTTATAATGATTTTTTTGGATTTTTAAAATATACTTGGTACTTTGTAATTGATGCCTGCACAACCAAACAGACAGACAGACATTTCTATAAATGATAGAAATGTATTTAATTACCTATTGTTTAGTCCTTTGCAATAATTCTTTTCTCAAAAATCGGAAATGTACACGTGAAATTTATTTATTTATTATGAATATAGATACCTTTGGGATCGTGTGGGTCTGGAAGGCTTATACTCTCGATTTTTACTCTTTGAACGTCTTTCACTACTGTGACTGCTACTCCTGCTTTCCGCTTGTTCACCTTGAGGAGCTGTCCAGTATCCATGCTGGAATGTAGGGGCCGGTGAAGCTGCTGTTGTGTAGCTGGAATTACATAAAACAAAAAACAATTATTGTAACTACATTTTTTAAATGTTATTTTTGTAACAAGTTGCAGTGAACCTTCACTGAACATGTATGATCCTCCAAAACGGTAAACAGTATATGTTTTAGCCCATAATATAAATTATTTTTAACTAAATTATGGTATGGAACTATTCAGTATGTTAATTATTTTTGTTACTACATAGCTTTTATTTATCAGTTATTTAATATTACAAATATTCAGAAATAAGTATGTTTAGTTAAGACTAGCCGTGTGCCCGAGGCTGCGCCCGCGTTTCATATCTCTTAACTGCGTTTTATTTTTTTTTAAACGGAACGCTAATTTTTGTTTAGTACTAAGATAAAGTAAAGTAAAAATATTTCTGCTAAATTCAAGCACTTACCCGTAAAACTGTGGATTGTATCGGATTTTATTCAACAGTTTTAATTTTTTTACACAGAAACCTAATTGTTTCCTAAAACTATCTATCAAAAAAAGTCCCAGCAAAATCCGTCTAGCCGTTCCGAAGGATACCCGGAACAAACAGAAAGACAAAAATTTTAAAAGTTGCATTCTTTGTATAGGTAATTTGTGTAATACATTCATATCTATTAAGTAAAAAAAAATTTTGACATTACAAACAGACACTTCAATTTTATTTATTAGTATGTATAGATAGAAGAAAACATAAGAAAAATATAAAAATAGACATGATGTTCTACTACATCAGACTAGTTAATAACATTTTCTAGAAATGCTGAATAGAAAAATGAAACATTTACATGATAATTCTTTTTTATATTCAAAGTCCAGATAACCTTGTCTATTCAATTAACTACACTTCACTTTTTTACTAGAACCACACCAACTTTTACTGGAGCTCAATCATGACTGATCTTGTGTTCTGTAACATATCTTTCTCACATTGCCGGAAATAGAGTTTGAGGCACTTACAAATTTAAATTACTAAAATGAACTACTAAAAATCAAAACTTATTAGAAAAATACAATTTAACATTAATCATATTTCATGACAGGGTGCAAATTATTTAATATTTTGTTCTGATACAATCAACAAGTTATATTATTTTATAACAATTTATTTATAATCAGTACTAAAAATATCTGGGAAATGGCTAATATTCATCTAAAATGAGCATGTGAATTTTAAAGAAGCTAACATATGTTATTTTAATCTATCTAAAAAGTTAATTATTTATTTGTAATATTATATCTATACATGGAAAGTTATTTAAACTTAATTACTCTTACAATCTAATTCCTGATGTCTTTATTTTACAATTTTAAAAACATTTCTTTTGCAATTTTTTTTTCACCTATATAAAATAGGCCACAATCTCACACAATGTTAAAAGTGACAATGTGGTTCAGGAGTTAAAACTTATATCCATAGATGGAAAATCCAACCAGATGACCAAATGAGCCATCATTTCTTGCCACTTATTTTCCAATTTTATCCTCATTTTATAAAAACTACATTTATTTTTTTTATTTTTTTATTTTATAGTTTTTGGGAAGGCTTACAGTCAAATGTTGAATATAGGTAGAAGAAATTATGAAAGTGTTACAATTGCTAATTATAAGCCTCCACCTTTATATAATAATATAAAACGCATTAATAATTATAATAACGAATATGTGCCCCTATATGTCACAAAACTCCTGTGTTAACAAACGTTTTACAGTGTTCAAGCTGGTGCAGAATACATCTATGTTTAAGTTAGGAGGTAGTTTTCTCGAACTCCTGGAACTTCATGCAATAAATGCATTTTTTCTATAGTTTGAACGTGCAAATGGAATTTGTAGTAGTGAACGTTGTCTTAGACCATCAGTATGAAGCTTGATTTTAGATAACAACTCAAAACTATCAATCATACTCCTTGCTAACTTTAATAGAAAACATCACCAATTTTGCGTCTATTTTCTAGTGATAAGAAATTATATTTAATACAGCGATCATAATAGTTATTTAAGTTAGATCATAATAGTTAAGTCATAATATTTAGTATATAATTGAAATTCTTACCCAGGCATAGGTGGTGGTGCAGGATTTTCTGTTGGCATAGGATAATTGTCAACCATAGGTGGCATAGTAGTATTTGGATTTGGCCCTATTTTTGGATCGACGGAACCACTTCCCGGCCATCCCCAACCTATATAAATAATGTTTATAACCAAATTATGTTTTTTTTTTTTTTACAAATATTTATATTTTTATATAAAGAGGCATTGATATGAAAAAAGTAACTGAGTTAAGAGGAAATGCGAGGGGTTCTTATACCATATAATATATATGTACCACTGACATGCCCTATATTTTGATTTTTTCCATAAATTAATTATTATAGAAACTTTGAAACAAAAGCTGATTTTTAGTAGTAGTAAGTAAAGCTGAGTAGTAAGAAAAAAAAATTTGAATAATAAAAGAAAGCTAGTATTAAAGTGCTCGCTTTATTATTAAACACTAACTATATATTAAGTCCAACTTTTCCACTTAATTATGTTGGAATATCAGGAACGTTAACTTAAACAGATAGAACTCAGTTGGCTTTACCACATTTCTAGCAATACTTCAACTATATAACATAAATATATATATCATAAATATTCCATGAATAAACACTACATTTTTTTAATACATGAGTAGAATAGCTGACACCATTTGTTGAACAAGAAGCATAAATAATATGTCTGTACAAATTAGAAGTTCTGACCTATATAAATTGGCAAAGACATTTTTTTTTTCTGATTTTTTTTATTTTTATCTGTTTATTGGCTATTAATGAGCTTTAGTGTTTTTAATTTATATCTTCAAATTTACAATAACGATTATGGATGAATTACTATCATAGGGCAAAATAGTTTGTTAAAAAGTAGCAAAGAATAATGTTTTGCAATATATTCATTGAATAACAAGTGATGGCAACTTTTCAGCATTTACAATAACAAAAAATATCAACAGAGTCATCATCATATTTGGATGGGTTACTTAATTACCTGACCTGTAATAAGTTATTTATATCCATAATATAAGGAATTCCTTGTAATTTATTCTGATCTTTTTTACAACCCAGACAGTTTAGTAATAAAAGAAAAAAGTATTATATACAATACAATAATTTCAGTACTTATTGTCAACACTATTTAAAAAAATATAAATAAGTAAAACATTTTTATACTAAACCTAATTGGATATTTTGTGTTAGTACTTTTTTATTTATACATATCCAAGTAATCTTTACATTTAATTGTCTCACCCCATTGATTCCAATTGCCACTCCAAGAATTAGTAGTAGAATTCCACTCGGGTTCAGAAGGCACTCCATCAGTACTACTTTCAGTGTTTTCAACCTCCATTGGTGCTTCGCCTTCTTCTGTGTCTGGCTTAATTGACGGCGGTGGAGGCACGGCGACTACAGCCGTAGCCTCCTTCATTGCGATCCATTGCTGAGCTAAAGCAGCCCAATCTACCTGACTAGAATCTACATTTTGGTATGCCGTCGGATTTAAGGCCCACTGTGTGGGATACGGTGTATTTGCCGCATCCTTACTCGAATACATTATGCTTACAATATAAATATTTATAAAGTAACATACAAATGTTTTTATAAGTCACAACACTATGAATTTAAATCTAACATATGCACGCGATTACAGCTTTTGGTAATAGTAATAATACGAATAAATCGGAATATTTCAATACCAGCAGCGTTAAAATTAATCTGCAACATCGCCACAGAGTATAGTAGGTAGTGCAGATCATCTATCATGTAAGTAACGCTACAGATAATTTCTAACAAGAAACCAGAAAATTTTAGAAAATTAGTTTGGAAGGTACTTTCTGTTTTAACATTTTCGATCATATAGGTACCTGCTAGCTGCTTCAGATTTTTAATGATTAAAAACAGTATACAAATATTTACAAAATATAACAGGAATTATACACTTTTTTGTCTGTATACGTAAAACATGGCAACATTACTTTGATGAACGGTTAGTTATACTGCTGCCATCTGTTATGTTTACCGTACATTGCTGCAATTATTTGTCGTGTTTCAATACATGTAGTTGCAATCAAATGGTTTTAACTGTTGTTTCTATTAGACAATAGATGCTTTATTGGTAGAACAGTGACTACACATTTTACTCGACATGTTCATACAAAAAAAAATACCGGCATCAAAAGTATTCTAATATACAGTTCATATTACTGGCAACATAAGTAACTATTGCTAAATTTAACCGTAGTAGATTTTGTCATCAAAAAACACATTGTGATTATAACCATTGGTTTGTGTAATAGTAATAGTAAAATTGACAAATGGATATAGTAACTTTGACTACGGATCAAAAAAACTCTTAATTTGAATGGGTCAATTTAATAATGGAGCAAATAAAAACTATATTCTTTTTTAACGTTCTTACATACATGTAGATACTAATTAATAATTCAATTTAAAAATATAATGATAAGTATTGTTAAAACTGGTAGAACTAGTTAGGTACGCAGTACACGATAATCAAATAATTGAGACATGTTTAAGGATTAGTTTAAGTAGTAAAAATAATTCCTAGGTAAAATGAATTTCTAACTGATAAGTTCACAGTTGTAATAGCCAAATCTATACCTATATTCATCAAAGTTGTTATTGTAAAGCGATGATGGCGCAGCAGGTAGTGCGGCCGGATTCCGCGTCAATCAACGTGGGTTCAATTCCCACCTATCCGTCTCTAAAATCGGCCTGAACTTTCGGTGAAGTAAAACACGTAAGGAAACCATAGCATGGTGGTAGGGCATTTTCTAATAATGCCCGCCTGGGTGGCTACCACCCTCAAGTTTGAAAATCTGTCGCCATATACCAATAGGTGTGTTCCGGCAACATCACTTGAGAACCAGAACCTCTAGGCTTAGTGTGTTTACTATCCTGGACCACATCGTCACTTAACATCAGGTGAGATTGTGGTCAAAGCACTGAGCCTATTCCGTGTAAAAGAATAACGAAATAAAAATAAAGTTGAACCAGAGATTTTTACAGCTTTAGGTCCTTTACAGCTTCACCTTAACATTGGGGCCGAATGCTGAAAGTATTCAACCGCAAAAAGATAACTACCACAAAGATTACCAAAGTGGTGCAAACTTCGGCTTAGTCGTTACCTGAATGTAAAAAATTCCGCAGAATTTTGAACCTTTTTTTTTTGTCGAGGGGAAATGCATTTACGCACCGAATTTTGAACCTAGTTAATCACTACATTTTTTATTTAATATATAAAAAAAAGGTTCCTTACAAGACCTATGTACCTGTAGGTTGTGTGCAGGAGTGTGTGTGTGCGGTGTTGTGCGTGTGATGCTCAGTGTCACTGTATCACGCTGGCAGCGACTTCAAGAGTCTCCCCAGTTGGGGAACGAGACACGTTTTAGGTCGCCGCCGGAGGAGGATCCGGATTGTGTGCGGGAGCAAAATTAGCCACCTGTTCCCGGCAGCGGGAACGGCGGTTACGCGGGGGTGGGTGCTGGCACGCATACTGGATCGGTTAAAAAGGAAAGATCCTACTTTCGCGCTTGATTTCATCTTCGGAGTCGGTAAGGACGTTTCGCGGCCTCCGAAAGGATTTCGGAGCTCTCGGACCAACGGAGTAAGATACGGGTTTAACTATAAGCGGATTCGAGTGTCTATGCGCGATCAAAAAAGGACACTGGGACTTGAATGAGTGGAGGGTAGGTTCAGATCTCTTTGTAAGTCCACATTTCTCTGAAACCCTCAAGCACCTACGGCTTTCCTTATGAAGCGATTCTGAATCACTTGAAAGGAAGCCAAGTCTCTACGAGCAAATGCAGGGGTACAATACGTCATGATAGGTTTGACTACCGTTTTATACAGAGTAACTTGATAACGGATGGCCATTTTACTCCGGGAGTTGTATAGAGGAAAAAACACGTCCTTTTTTTTTGACGGGGGGAAATGCATTTACGCACTACCCTTATTTACGCACTACCCTTAAGGAAAAACACGCCCTAGAGTCATTGCGGTCTGGTACTTGACCTTCTTCATGTGAGGTTTGAAGGTCATTTGGACGTCTAGTAGGACACCAAGGTACTTGACGTCGGTAGACCAGGGGATCTCTACTCCTAGATATATTTAATGGGACGAGGAGGAGTTTTGTTTTCTTGGGATAACATGATCGCATTGCTCTTTCCCGGGTTTATCGATATGCGACACTTTTTGTACCAAAGACTGACAGCCTTTTGGGTGCGGGCTCAGAGAATGACTCTTTGTCTATAGGAGAAGTAAATGACCGTGTCATCGGCGTAGATAAATGTACCTTAGTACGCCGAGTGGCAGGTAAGGTACATAAATCGTAGATTTTTTTTCTAACCTAGCTAATGTTGTTGACCGGAGGAGGCCTTTACAGCTTCACCGTGACTTTGGGGGCGAGTGCTGAAGGCACCCGCCGCAATAAGGTAACTAGCACAAGGGCACCAAAGTGGTGCGAACCTTGGCTTGGCCGTTACCTGGGCGAGGAGCCATAAACTGTTTTGAAACATATATTTGTAATGGAAGACAACAGAACCATAGCACGATGTAGAATCGTTCAAAGAAAATGATTTTTTGTTGTTCTTGAAATGTAAAATTGAAGTGTCTGTTACTAAATACATATTAATGTACAAACGATATTTATAACAAGTCTGTGATTTTTTTTTCAATTTTGTCTTTCTGTCTGTTTGTCCGGCTAATCTCCGGAACTTATATAATAAAGTTAAATATTTATTACTAGCTAATAGTTGAGTTTTATTACTAGCTGTGTGCCCGCGGCTGCGCCCGCGTTTCATTTAAATTTTCCCTTCATAATATACTCTTTAAATATTTTATACGGAACTTTAATTGAACCACCAATTTGGAAGAATGGAATAAACGCCACTTTTTGACATATTCAGTTTTCTAAACTTTTACATTCTTTAGATGTAGGGCTTAATTGTGAGTTCGAAGAAAGGACCAAAAACCATTCGCTTCGTATAGATTCATGCAGCAATAAAAATATTATAGTTAGTTGGAAGAAGGAACCAAATCTTTCCTTTATTCGCTTCTTCCAACTATCAGCTGTACGAGTATAGAAATAATGTTTCCTTTTTCAATAGAAACGCATCGCTATTGGTGGGGGATGCGATACTAGCGATCTAATAGCCGCCAATTTAGTTGTGTTTGAGACTGCATTCGTTTTACGTCGAGATTATTAACCTATAAATGTTATTATTTCATTATTAAAGTTTGAATATGACCAGTGAAAGTAGCTGTGAAGATTTACCTGATAACGAGTCAGAAGCTGAGACTCCGAAAAAGAAGAGAATAGATGTTAGAAATTTTTATTTATACAAAAAAGAAAAACAGGCAACCACATTCAAGATTTGAGTTATAGTTCAAGTCTTAAAGGTTACTTGACATGTTCTAAATTTGTGTATGGTTTCTCTAAAGCTACATTTTTGCTCCAAATCCATCTACAAACCCGAAAATACAAGAAACTTCGCCATATGATACTAAAATACACCTAAATGATAATAAAATGAACGACATACAATAAATAATCAAATATATTCCTGATGAATTAATGACTAACATTAAGCAAAAGTATTTCTCATAAATTGATATACTATCTGATAGTAAAGCTTTGCATTGATTCGGATTTTATGAGTTTTAATTGTATTACGCGGAACTCTAATATTAAATAAACCCTAGGCTATCTACCAAAAAAAGTCCCATCAAAACCTGTCCAGCCGTTCCGGAGATTACTCGTTACAAAAAGGCAGACAGAAAATTGTAAAAATTGTGTTTTCTATATTTTTACATTCATATCTAATATGTAAAAAAGTTATTTTGACATTACAAACAGACACGTCAAATTTATTTATAACTAGCTGTGTGCACGCGGCTTCGCCCGCGTTTCATATATTCTTCACTGCGTTTTACATATTTACTGAGAATATTTATTATTATTATTGTTATTTCGAAAGGGGCTATGTATGGTGCAATCCTATTTCACTGCGAGGTAATAGATATTTTTTGTGATCGCTCCATATTACTGAGAAAAACTTTACCACGTAATATCTCTTAATTATATAGAAACAATGTTGAAGTTATTTAACTATTTATACTTTGTATTGTAAAGAAAACTGTAGCCATGTCAGAAGGCTCCTGTGCCAATATCTAATCCAAATTAGAGAAGTTTATTTATCTCTTTAAAGTCTTTATAAAAATCTATAACCTATTTTTTGTTTTGGTTACTCTGTTTGACTATGTTTAAAAGATAAGTAATAAAACAGTATAAAGTATTAAAGAATTAATTTATTAATCACCATCAGATTCAAGCGTCACTGGCATTCGTTTCTCAGGATAACACATCGCAATTACACAACACTAACAACGACTTAACTAAATAAATTTAAATTTAGACAACGACGAACTCCCTCTGTGACAATATTTCTATTGACGATGCACATAGTATGTCACTTTTCAACACAGATACAATCACTTACGTAACGCAAGTCTTTATTTACTATAACAACTCTAACTTAACGCCAATAGAGGTTCTTCCGGATCGTGCTTTTGGGCGTATTTCGAATTCTTCTTCCACTGTTCCTTTTTATTGAGAATCCTCTGCTTCGTCGCTGCTAATTTTGTTTTAGATTTCGATATTTTGGGAACGCTTGTCGTTTGATCTAGCCTCTCTAACGTTTCAATAATGTTTCGCGGTTCAGACAACACGTTTCTCGATTCTTCGCTTATTTCATCCGCTGTCGAGTTTTTATTAGCGTATACCACCACGTAATGCGAATATGCAGAGTTTGAAGGCGTGTTGATATCAGCGAAATCTCTGAAGTTGGCAAATTGATCTTGATTGTAATTCGGTCTTGGATTCGCGATATAATTAACGTCGAATGAGGGTCGGCCATGTCCGTTGTTATAATAATTGAATCCTTCGCCAAAATCATCCTCATCGTTTTGTGCAAAGAATGTCCCTCCTCTGATTATACCAAAGTTTCCAGAACCTAGAATGCTTGATGTAGTGTCGATTAGCGGTGCAGCTGGCGTGTTCAATGTAGAACCTTGTTTACCGAAATTGTCATTTCTATATCCTCCGAAAAGTGGATGATTTAAGAGCGATCTATAGGAATTTGGTCGTTGACTGTACGCGCCTTCTTGGTTGTTATAACCGAGTCTGTAGTTGTTCTGCTGTCGTGACTCGAAGAGATTTGCAAATGTCGGAAAGAATGTTTGCGATCTTCCAACGAGTTCTATGGAATGGTCTGTGTGGTCGCTTGCAGCTGTGTCCGGTTCTGTATACTTCAGCAACCCAGGTGGTGGTGCTACTATTTCTTCTGAAATTTCTGAAGACTCTGCGGTGAGGTCTTTTGTATCATCTGAAAGAAAGCAAGAAGTTATTATAAGTTATTATGCTTGTTAAAAACTGAAGACCCTTAGATTAGGTTGTTTTGTTAATGAAATGAAATTATAAAGAAATCGAAATAATATAAAACAAAAATAAAACAAAGTCCAATTAGTTACACCATTTATAACTCAAGAACGAATGGACCGATTTTTATGATCTTTGATTTTTTGGGTGAGTTTCGAGCCCGAATAGCAAAAAAGAACAATGTATACAACGGAGATATTAATTACCTAATAAAAATGTTATGAAGGTAATTATTCCATTCATACAGTTTGCAATGGATGACGTTTTAAATATCTCGAGGACAGTTTGACTAATTTCGATGAAAACATTACCTCGCTAGTTGTAAATACATAGTTACTTTAAAGATCAGATAAAAGACAATCAAATAAAAATATCAATGTTACAACAAGTTACAATCGTTTTGTAACAGAGACAATGCTGTAACTTATCAAGTCAATTTATTTTATTATAACTATATATTGAGACGTAACCATCAAAGTTGACACATAGGTCAACAGAGTTTGCAAAGATTTCAGCTGAATGTGGTAGTCAATAATTGTTTTTTTGTTAATTTGTTGCGTTAGTGTAGTTGCTTTGATGGATTATTCAAATGTCACTATTTCGAAGTATCAATTGAGTGTTTTATTTAATGACCAGATTATATTAGTTCGACCTCGAGTTTAGTTTCTCTTTGATAATAGAAAGTCACAATTAAATATGTCCGGCATCGTCGTTAAAGGTAAAGATCGAGGTATTGATTGAAATAATAATTAATAAAATAATTACTAAATATATTAATGATTTATTATATAAAATAAAAATCTAGGCAGTCATGGGGACTGCCGACAGAAGCAAAAACTGAAATTTTTATAAAAAATGTATTTTTTAATATTTTGTAAAAACTCGATATTTTTGTTGGTTTAATTGTGTTATTAGTCGATAGGTATATTTCAGCAGGTATCTTACAACGTGGCTTCGGTATTTTCGTAAAATTAAATCTGGCCACACTGACCGTCAGTTACATTAGCATGTTGATGACGCAAATCCGAGTAGATTTCAACTACCAAAAATAGTTCAATGAAGCTAAATAAGTTTTCACTTAAAAAACCAGTATAAATTAAGATTTAACGATCAGATGCACTGCGTTGTTTATGAAATTCGTTCTGTTATTTTTCCCTGCCTATTAAATTTCAATTTTACAAATTTTAATAAAATATAAAACCACGAATCATGTGTAAAAAGTCTACTAAAATAATTATGCATTATTGTACATAATTATAATACAATTTAATATTAATTATCACTATATACAAAAACTCAAAAAAAATCTGAACGATCCTTTACAGTTTACTATATTCGGTCTCATTGTTTTTTTTTTTGTTGTTGTTGTATATTCCACAATACAACAACACTAATATTTTAAATAATTCTGTCATTACCGTAGAATTGAGTATTAGGTAATATTACTTCACACACTGTTTATGGCCAGTTGAAGCTTGTCACCCGTATATGGTGAAAACGGCGTTATAGGTTGGAGAGAAAACGGTTTTATTATATCATAGATACTGGCCAGTCATATAGTGGCTTGCGGCTTGCGGTCGTTTGTACTTCCGTTTAAAAAAAGTTGAATTTAGATCAGTGGTATAAAACTAATGTGTTTTATTATATTTATATAATATAAAAATTTATTCTAAAATAGCAGTTCTCGCGTATCATATTTTCTATTCTGGAAAATTAAATTAAGTAATATAGTTTTTAAATAATCATTGGAAAACCCCTACCAAAGCATCAATCTATTTGTTTGTGTACAGGTCCTAGCTTATTTTTGGTACTAAAAGAAAGCCAAAATAATTCTTCCAATATCAAGTAGTTGTCAGTAAAACAGTGCTGTAAAGTGATAATTAAAAAAATGGCATCAGTACCGTATATATTATATATTCATATGAATTCAGTAAAAAGGTGTTATTTGATATTACAAATAGACTTGTATTTATTTGTATAGATTCAAATAATAGTCTGTTTATTTTTAGTTCCGTTGTTTTTGTTGTTAGTATTAATCTATTCGATATTGTTTACATAATTATGTTATCAATATTACAAACGGTATTATGTATTTCTTTATAAATCGATTTGCACAGTGACCCACAGACCTCCGACCCGCTGTCAAAACTATTTTAAAATTGTCTTTTTTGGCCAAAACTCTATGTGCCTTACGAAATAATGCCAAAGGTCAGGCGAGAGAACCCATTTTAACAAGCATTTGTAATACACGTTGACTATTAATGATTGCACAATATATTCGTTTCGTTATAATACATGCATATCACAATTATCTTACAATACAAACTGGTGCCCGTGACTTGGTTCCTGTGAAATTATTGTATTATTACTGCGTAGGTCTTATGGTGTTAACACACGTACGGACCGGACCGCGGAAATAGTACGGCTGCGAATATTTTCCGAAGAAGATCGATTTGAATCGACTCACAAAACATCGAGGCCTAAAAGATCGATCTTTCAAACAAATAAAGTATCGAATATAATTTATTAGTGTCCTTTTGTTTTCTATAATATGTTAATCATTTGTAAATAGGCAAAAATAAAACAGTTCAGTATAATTTTAATATTTTTCCTTAGTAGGCAATCTTATTTTTTTGTTTAGTGGCTATTGATGACTTTTAGTACTGTTAATAAAAAAAAATTGCAATAAATGATAATTAACGTCTAATTTCGACCACTGGAAGAATACTATTTACGAATAAAAAGTAACATAAAAAACAAAGAGTAAAAAGATTGATGCCTTGGACATTATTGAACATTTGAGAAAAAATATTTTTCTTAATTGTTAACACTAAAGCTCGTCAAAGCTACTAAACAAAAGAAGAAGAAAATCAGTTACCAGAGTGCATCTTTTAATGTAACTTTTTCTGGCAAATAGATGAAGTTAAGAGGCCATACTTTTCTTTTTGGAAAATAATTAGGGTTGCGCGTAAAAAAACGAAAACTCATGCACTTTTATGCAAAATCCGATTCGAGTTTTACTTTCAAGTGTCTGAATTTGTGAGAAATCCATTTGCTCTCTGTTAGTACTAAAATCATTTTGAGCCTGTACAATAAAATAAGGTCTTAGGCTTTTTTTTTACATCGAAACTTAGTAGTAGTAATAACGTAACATGCGGTAAGTTGCGTAAATGATAAGTATGCAATATTAATGGAAATCTACTGTATTAAACTGTTATGTGAAATATGAAAGTCTCCCGTTTCTTTCAACACTTTTTTTTATTTATTACTAGATAGAAATAGAATATAATTTATAAAATTTGTTATGGATATTAAAGTATATTAATATTGTTGTGTCAGTGTCGCTTATACCCTATGACTACATCGGGTTAAATTACTTGGATTAAAGACTATAATAAATAGAATAAGTAACTTTTGACATTACCATTGACCATAGAGCTAGTATAGACAAGACTCACAGTGCTAGTTAAGAGGCGTTAGAAAAAACGAGTGTGCATGAAATGGTGTTGTCATAACTAATCATAAATTGTCGTAACTATAGGGTGGCAGAGCTGGCAAAATCCCACGGGCTCCAGTCCGATGGGGTCTCGGCCCGCGAAGGCACGAGCTCAGATAATCCTAATATTTTAACATAATTAAAAAAAAATATAAATACAATTAGATACAATTAGTGATCATTTTAATGATTTATTAACATCAAATTACAAGGTGTCAATTTATACTGGGCCCTATCCAATGACTTTGGCACGGGCCTGTGATGTTTTAGTGACGTCTATGATTATGCTATAACCATATATTACTGGATCGGTTCAAACCCACTATTTATTACGACAATAGAATGATTTCAAAATATATAAAACATAATCTCCAACTAAAAGATAATCTAAATAATAGTGTAAAAGAATATTATATTTCTTATAGAAATTTGTGTATCAAAATACTACAAAGTACAGTTTCAAAAATATTTAGCAGTAATTAAAGGCACGTGGAATGTTATAAAAGAAGCATGTAATTTAATTATTATAAATTTAATCAATTTATAATAATACAACTTATTGTAAATTAATTTACATTTTATTAAAAACAAATTATAGGTTGCTCAAGGTCTCGTCTCTTGTTATTCCTTCAAACTAGACCATAAATAAGGCTGAGCATTGAGATCGAAATTGATATCTTACAAGAAATAAATAACTTATAAGGGTTTTAATTTTATCTTAGAGAGATATTACCTATACTAAAATATAACTTCAAGCTTTACGTGTTTCGTGCAAGTTCCATACTAATTTTCTTTTTTACTGGAAAGAGATAGAGCATTTCAATTGCCACCAAAAACTTTAAACACCTAGATTTTTTAAATTTTTATTGACGAATCTGTTATTTTTAATAAATGAAATATCAGTAAATGATTCTAGCCCAAACCAAAGTCAACATTAAAAAATACAACTTTTCATAATTCTATACACACTGTATTGACTTCAATAAGTTGTGTCCTCATTTCCTAATTTAAATTTATTTGTTTCTTTTTCCTCTTTTTTTTTAAATCTGGCAAACTTCGTATCACCTCAAAATCGATAAACGCATTCCATATACAGTGTATAAAAATGAATTTTCTTCATAATTTTATTTTTCCTGTCTCCTCGTTTTTCTCAACAAATCAGAAATCATAAAAATCAGTTCGGCCGTTCTTGAGTTCAAAATACTTAGCGTAAATAACCTGACTTTGTTTTATATACAGATTTTAAAAGTATAATTTTCAATTATATGGTCATAATTAAGATACTTATATAAACATTTTCATAAAACAAAATGTATTGAGAGATAGATTACTGATAATAATATAATATGGATTTAGTGCGGAATTAAAAGACTTCAACAAATAATGAAATTACCATATGTTTGAGTCAGGTTAGGTTTAACTTGCAATCTGTTGACCTTTGGTCATGTCTCTCTCTTCGAGAGGTGGTCGAGGAGGTGGGTGGGGAGAGAGCCTGTGGGCAGGCATCGGCATTCTCCCCCCATCCCCAATGGGCTATGTATGGACGTTGCCCTGTTGGGTCTGCCGCAGGGGACGACGCGGTGCTTGCGAAAGCCATCCCGTATCGTCCCCATCCCAAATGCGGTGGAAGGCCCCGGGGGGTTTAGTGGGTATTTCCGGACGCTTGACGTCCGGGTGAGTCCCACACTGGTGCGGAGACGTCCCTCCGCACCCCCTTACCCATTGCATTGGGGGACTTCGGTCTCACTAATGCAATGGGTAAGGGTAGTGCGTAAATGCATTCCCCTCGTCAAAAAAAAAAAGGTTTAACTTGCAATAAATTCAAAATCAAAAAATACTTTATTCAATTTAGGCCCAATCCAGTCGAGAAGAGCTGGCAAGAAACCCGATCATGTTTATATTTATTAGTTTATATCATAAAAACTTTATAATTCATAGTTGTAATCGTTTTTGGCGGAAGCACAGAGAAGTTTGGTATCATTTTCAGACAACACTATTATTCATAAAATGATCCGCCCTATAATAACCTTTTGATGTGCTATTTCATTGCGGTTGGTTACATTTGTAACATTTAAATTTGTTTCACACAATAAGTAATGAAATTACGTTCTATGCTTATAATAACAAATTTACCATTAAATATTCGTCTTTTAATTGGAAGTTAAGAACTTTACTAAGGATTATAAACAATCGTAAGTTTAAGTTAATGTTTTTTTATAGTAAGTATGCCGCCTGCGGGCAACTACATCCAAGCATGTTATTTATTTTCTGTATTTGCCAGTAATAGAAAAGTTGGTGCGATCTGCGGTAAGCTGAAATAATTTCATCAGTACTAATAAATAAAATTGAAGTGTCTGTTTATAATGTCAAAATTATTATTTTATACTAAATAGATATGAACATATATACGATATGTATAACAAAAAAAAAAAATTAATTTTTTTTTGTCTGCTTGTCTGTTTGTTCCGGGTAATCTCCGGATCGGCTGGACGGATTTTGATGGGACTTTTTCTGGTAGATAGCTAAGGTTACTCCGGGTAATTAAGGGTACTTTTAATTTTCGAAAATAGTTAGGGTTCCGCGTAAAAAAATTAAAACTCCTAAAAATTGAATAGAATCCGGTTTAATGCACAGTTTTACCCTCAAGTGGTTGAATTTATGAGAAATATTTTTACTTTATCTTAGTACTAAAACTATTATTAGGGTTCCGTATAAAACAATTAAAACGCAGTAAAGAATACATGAAACGCGGGCGCAGCCGCGGTAACACAGCTAGTTTGTAATAAAATCTTGAAAAGGGTTCGTTCATTTTAATGAAGAACTGGAGATTCAACAACTGAAGTACAATTATCACAATAATTGAACAACTTAAGTTAGGCAATTCTTCTGTAATGTCGGTTAGTTTGATTCTTCCGCGAATCTCCTCATTTATGATTCAGTCACGCAGTAAAACTACGAGCACAGCGTTCTTCATTATCCTTTGGGTAACTTTGAGCTTTCTAATTAGACCTTTTTTGACCTTCATTTACCCCAATGTTTCGATATCTCAAATCATAACCCAATTGTTTTTACCATTAGGTGATCAGTGTGTCAAAGAGCTGAAATGTTACGCAACGGTTGGAATAAACATAAAAAACAATCTTAAATCTTTATAGTTGTAGTAAAAGGCAGCCGAGTTCGGGTTAACGTCTAACGGGGTCAGATAATCGTCTTTGGTCGAACATAGGCTTTTACAAATTGTTTGCGAAATGTTTAAAAGTATTATAATTCCTGGATATTTATTTATGGAAGAAAAAAAATAATAACTCATCACACTTGCAAATCTTTTCCTTTTTTCTGTTTAACTAATGACACTTGGAGATATACACAATTTTACCAATATCATGTGGATATAATTTTTATCATATTTTTCTACTTTTCTAAGTAGCGGTCATATTGCTAGAACTATCCAAGGAGTTTTCATGTCAGCTCAAAATCAATGTTACGTGTTATTGTCTTCTATTCATTTCACTTGTGCATGATAAATAAATTATGTAAAAGTAAAGTAAAAACCTACTGCATGATAGACTCAAATTTCAGCACAAACTGCGTTGTAAGTCATTTCATAGGAATACAGGACTAGAATAGATAGATCTTTTATCTCTTTTGCGATTATAATATGGGTAATGTTATAGCTATTCTTTCTCTTAAAATATCTTTTACAAACTCGAATAATATAGCTCATTAATATCAACTGTTATATATGTATATATTCTCAAGGTTCTTAATTACGTCAAGTTATTAAACAGATAACAGTGATAAAGATTGAAATCTAATTTTTAGTTTCATATTATGACATAAACTGACTTGGGGTTCTAATGGACATTTACTGCCACAATTAGGCAAAAGATGAGCATAATGTATATCTTTATTCATGGTCACCGCTATTTCATTGCTTTTAACCATTCAGAGACCACAACCAATCATTATTTACATATACTTACAGCTACCAGCATTTGCTTGACCACATAATAATAATTTATCGACGTATGCGTTTATTAAATAGCACATCATATGTGTGAATAAATGAAGTTATTTCATAACATGAACTGAATTACCTACTACCGATTTTTTTTCTACATATAACCCACACATAGTCAATCTTATTTGGTGGTTTAGAATATTATTGTAATAGCATTTTTGTAAATATTACGTTTAACGTATTTTATGGTGGCGGTTTGTAAACACCACGTGAATTTTTATGTGGTTCGAAAACGATTTAAAATGTACCTGTACTCATACATTTGTAAATGTTTTTTTATTTTGAGTTCTATTGAAATAATATTATAATTTTTATTATTTATTAATACTTTTGACCATTGCAGTAACGATAATTCTTTTATTCTACTGAATTATATAGATTTTACAAGACGACGTGATAGTAGGAAGGACTGGTTTTTTTTTGGTGTATTTATAAGTATTTGGCGACAGATTTTCGATTTCAATTTAATAAAAAAAAATACTTTAGACAATTTGGGCCCCGAAAAGGGAATGTGAATATCAACGAATTACAACAATAAACAAACTACCACTGGTGCGGAGAACAACCTAATTGAGAAGAGCCGGTAAGAAATACGATCTGTAAAATTATGTTTTTTTTTTTAATCTAAACATTATACAATTCATGGTATTATCAGTTTTAGCGCGAAATCTCAGAAAGGATTGTCATTTCCTGACATTAATATCCTTTACGTAATGTTCCGCGCTATATTTTTTTTTTTAAATTACTTTGAACATTAAAACCTGCTTTGAGCTTTGGAGTAAATTTTGGGGGTTGTAGCTAGCAGGCGAGTATTAAAAAGTATTTGATTTAAACCGCTTTAAACTGCTTTAACAATTTTAATGAAACTTTATAGTAACCTATATATTAAACAGGCTATAAAGTAGCACTTTTTTCAACAAAAGCCCAGGCTCAAAGTTAGTAAATAACTGAACTATTATAATGTTTTCATAATAAATTTAAGGGTTTAAGTTATTTGGCATTTCATTCTTTCTGCCTTGCATCATTATGTAGACCAGCTAACAGATGTACTCGTATGTTATATCGTAATGAACAGAGAAAATCTCAGAATTAGTTGATTACAAAGCAGAGTTTTATCTATATACTATAATAAATAAAATTGAAGTGTCTGTTTGTAATGTGAAAATATTTTTTTTACTAAATAAATATGTATTATGGATTTTGACGGGACTTTTTTTGGTAGATAGCTGGAGTTACTCCAGGTAGCTTGGGCTACTTTTATTTTTAGAAAATAATTCGGGGTTACGCGTAAAAAAATTAAAACACATAAAAAAATTATTAAAATCCGATTCATTGTACAGTTTTACAGGCAAGTGCTTGAATTTATGAGAAATATTTTAACTTTATCCTTAGTACTAAAAAAGTTGTTAGGGTTTCGTATAAAAAAAAAAATGCAGTGAAGAACATATGAAAGGAGAACGTAACCGCGGGCACACAGCTAGTATTTTATAAAGTAATGTAATCATAATGTCTTCAGATATCTGATTATTTATCTATACAATAATATAATGACGTAAAATTGATTTTTTGTTCGATAACCTCAAAACCTTCTTAACCGATTTTAAAAATTCTTTCATTTGTAGAAAGTTACATTATTAGTGAGTAGCATAAGCTTTATTTAATTTTACTTTAGAGATTTATATGTATCCGTGCGAAGTCGGGGCGGGTCGCTAGTATTTATTAACTTCCATCTCAAATAATAGATTCATAATTTCCTCAAGGTCGGAAGTTGATACGATCCTACGTAATTGCGATGTAAATTTTCAATACTTACATAAAATGTCATATAATTATGCATAATTTTCTAATAAAATAATGATCTTATTGTAATCCGTACTGAAATTGCACGTAAGCAATTACGGCATTCAAGTCTTCGTTTCCTTTGTCATAATAAAAATTAAATCCAGAAAAACCAGTAGGTAGGCGCAGTGGAGTCGGAAATATTAGTAATTCCATAACCATTTATGATATAATAGACGGGCATAAAATAAAATAAATATGTTTATAAATAATCGATAAAAGATTTATGAACATTAAATATAAGGTTGTTTTTATTATATTGTTCTAACAGATAATATCCGTTGAAATGAACGCATCGAAATTAATGCCATTGCAATGTGTTACACATTCGTTGAGTCTACTAAATTTAGACTTATTACGAAACAGATATAATAAATGAACTTCACGTATATACATAACAAAAGAAAACAAATCTACCATCATCATCATTCTCCTGCCTTTTCCCAACTCACTTGGGGTCGGCGCAGTATGTTTTCTTCTTCCATACGTCCCTATCAGCCGCCATCTCTTCATTCACTCCTTTTTCTTTCATGTCATTTCTTACACACTCCATCCACACTTTCTTTGGCCTTCCTCTACTTTTCCATCCTTCCACATTCATATTCATTACTATTTTACCCACATGCGCTTCCTCTCTTCTCATAACATGTCCATACCACGACAAACGAGAACCTTTCAACTTTTCTACCATTGACGCAACTTTCAAACTCCCTCTAATATATTCATTCCTTATTTTATCCATTCTTGTAACACCACACATCCATCTCAACATTCGCATCTCAGCTACATGCAGTCGCTTCTCATCCATCTTCTTACTAGCCCAGCATTCTGATTCATACAATATGACAGGTCTTATGATGGACTTATATATCCTCCCCTTCAATTTAAGGGGCATCCTGGAGTCACAAATCACACCAGAGACCTGTCGCCATTTCATCCAACCTGAGTTGATTCTATGCCTTATTTCGCGGTCGATTTCTCCGTCACACTGCAAGAATGACCCGAGGTAGCGGAATTCAGAACAGACTGGTACTGGTGTTCCTCCGAGTGATATTGGCTTCAGACTGGAGATACCGCCAAAGTCGCAGAACAAATATTCTGTTTTTGTTCTGCTAACTTTTAGGCCTAAATTCTCCAGTCTTTGCCGCCACTCATCCAGTCTGTTTTGCACCTCTTGGCCACTCTCACCGACCAGCATGATGTCATCGGCGAACATCATGCACCAGGGTGCCTCTTCCTGTATATCCGACGTAATAGCGTCCATTACTAACAGGAAGAGGTATGGGCTAAGAGCCGATCCCTGGTGCAAACCGACAGCCACATCAAAGCTGGCTGTGACACCAGCAGCAGACCGAACCTGAGTACTGCATTTGCAGTACATGGCTTGAATCAACTGCAGGTATTTCCCAGGCACTCCTTTCTTCTTAAGGGCCCACCACAAGACTTCACGAGGAATCCGGTCATATGCCTTTTCAAGGTCAACGAACACCATATGCAGATTCTTGTGTGCCACTCTGTACTTTTAGCACACTTGACGAATTGCAAAAATGGCATCAATTGTACCGCGATCAGGCATAAAACCAAATTGGTTTCGTGAAATCTTACTCTCTTCTCGCAGACGTCGCTCAATTATTTTCTCCCATACTTTCATACTATGTGGCATTAACTTTATTCCCCGATAATTGTTGCAATCCTGAACATCCCCTTTGTTTTTAAAGATGGGCACAAGGTAGCTCATGCACCATTCCTCGGGTGTAGTTTCTTCTTGCAACAATTTATTGAAGAATATTGTCAGCCACACCCATCCATCCAATTTTAATGCCTTCCATACTTCCACTGGTATTCCATCTGGTCCAACCGCTTTTCCATTCTTCATTCCACTTACAGCCGTTTTAACTTCTTCTATACTTATCTTCCTTACTAATCCCATGTTCGTTTTTTCTTCTTCAAGCAGTCCATTCCAGTCATTCTCTTCATTCATCAATTTTTCAAAGTATGTTTTCCATCTATCTTTTATTTTTTCATCATCCATAAGTATTACACCTGATTCATTCCTCATGCATTTCATATGTGATACATCCTTCGCCTTTTTTCCCTATTTTTAGCTAGCCGATACACATACTTATGGCCTTCGGGACGTTCCAATGCACTGTACAGAGTGTCCTGGGCTTTTGCTTTGGCCGCGGCTATAGCTTTCTTAGCTTTTTTTCTTACATTCATCATACTCACTTTTTTTTCTTTCTTTCAACATGTCATTACCTTCTTCCACCGTTTGCCACTCTTTGAACCTTACTTTCTTTTCCTTAATCACTTGCTGTACATCTTCCGCCCACCACCATGTATCCTTACCTTTCATGCCTTTCCCTTTCGATTCTCCTAAAACATCCTTTGCTGCATTTCTTATACATTCGCTCATCTCACTCCAACACTCATTCACACTCAATGCTTCCATGTTTCCCATTTCTAACATTTTATCTACCACTCGTTCTCTAAATATCTTTGCACGTTCATCCTTCTCTAACATATGCCATTTAGTTTTTCGGGGAAGTGGTTCCATGTTTCTTTGGAGCTTCACAACCAACTTAACTTCAACAATGAGTAGGCGATGTTGTGAAACTAAACTTTCTCCCGGGATAATCTTACAATTCTTGACCCAATTGAGGCGGTTTCGTCTGAGAAGAAAGTAATCGATTTGGGTTTTGTGGTGTCCACTCATGTAAGTAATTAGGTGTTGCTCCTTTTTCTGGAACCAGGTATTAACAATTGCCAAGTCGAATGCAGAAGCGGCCTGAAGTATCGCCTCTCCGTCATTGTTCCGGCTTCCAAATCCCCATCCCCCATGAACTCTTTCATAATCCACATTCTCTCTTCCCACATGTCCGTTAAAATCTCCTCCTATTATTAGTTACTCACATTCCGGTACACTCATAATGACACTATCAAAGTCCATCCAAAATCTATCTTTCTCTCTGTCATCGCATCCTGTTTGCGGTGCATACACACTTATCACATTCATAGTCACATCCTGCAACATAATTTTTACTATAATCAATTACAAAAAATAAACAAAAACAAATCTACCAGTAGCGACTTTTTTAAGAATCTGCAATTTAATTGTAACAATTAATTTTTGATACATTTAACTTAATGGTTTTTATAGTTGTATATGTGTGACTTGGCTGATATTTTATGGTTTATGACCAACGAATAAAATATTATTTTTATAGCAAGCCAGAAGAAGACTTTTACAATACAATTGTATAATGATATTTTCATGAAATAAGTAAATAATACAAAACTAATTCAAATAACCTAATTATCTATCTATATATATATATAAAAGGATATTGGGTTCCACCGCACCTCAAAACTACAGAACATATTGGGATGGGACTATCTCGACCATTACTCATTTTTTTTTAATTACTCTTACAGTTTTTCCGTAAACAAAAACAAAAGACTCATTTTTCTTTATTCAATTGTGTTTCTGGTACGCAGTGAAGAATATATGAAACGCAGGCGGAGAAGCAGACACCAGCTAGTTACTACATACAATAAATATTATAATATTAATAATACTAGTGATACTGGTTATTATAATAGGAAGTCCACGTATGGTTAGTACAATAGATTTAGCCACATTACCATCAATGATGTTTAGTGGCTCTACAATTCCAATCAGCCGTGTTGTAAAGGATCTTGGTTTACACATAGATTTCACCCTGGGATGGAGAACGCAAATTTCAAATATAAGCCAGAAAGTCACTAGTACTCTGAGGACACTGTACCGCCTAAAAATTTTCTTCCAGTAAATATTAAAGTAATGCTGGAGCATACTTTAATCTTTCCCGTTATTGATTATGGTGATGTGTGCTACTTCGAAGTCAACGCTGATCTGCTCGATAAACTTGACCGCATTCTTAATAATTGCATACGTTTCGTTTTTAAATTCTAGCCATAATCTAAATCTACGTTCTTCACATAACCTTCTCCTTCTGTCTCCTCCTCATACCTCCGGTTTAGTACATACTTCCTTCTACATCCAATGTATTCTTCTATGGAATGCACTGCCCTTGGAAATCAGGATGTCCACGAGCCGTATGACTTTTAAAGCCAGGGTACGGCAACTCTAGGCCCGGCGGGTTCGCTGGAGGGGGCGACGCGGTGCTTGCGAAAGCCACCCCGTGTCGCCCCCCATTCCAAATGCAGCGGACGGCCCCGGGGGGTTTTAGCGGGTATTTCCGGGCGCTTCACGCCCGGGCGAGTCCCACACTGGCGCGGAACTCGTCACTCCGTGCCCCCTTACCTATTGTAATGGGGGACTTCGGTCTCACTAATACAATAGGTAAGGGTAGTGCGTAAATGCATTTCCCCCAGTCTAAAAAAAAAAAAAAAAGGGTACGGCAACTCTATACTAATTTTTTAGCAGAATCATCGCACTAATACTTTTCTATTAATTATTGTATTGTATATATGATGTATGTATTATATATATATAAATGTGGTATGTATTTTATTATATTGGTATCTATGTATATAATATTATATTTGTATACAAGTATACAATTTTATTACTTAGTTGTGCACCTACCTTTGTTGCTTTCTTCACGACCCTAAGGTTGACTGGGAGAAAATGCCTAAGGCATTAAGTCTGCCTTTGTACATAAATGTGTGCAAAAAGTGTTAAATAAATAAATAAATAAAAGCTTTAAATAAGGATTGCCGTCCAGCTCACCGCCAGACGGGAAGGTTCCCCCAGAAGGTTGACGACAATGCCACGTTGACATAACATTTATGATAACTAATTTGACGACATGCGCTAACTTTTTTATATTTTCAGGTCAAATAAACATATTAAACTCTGGTTTTATAGCTTATATGGTAGAGAGTTTAAATGCTTAAGTGTAGGTAATGCCCGCGATGTTATTGAAAAGCGGGCGAGTTGGCAAGTGTTACCCAATAAACTCATCTCATTCGTAAAGTGGGCAAAATGTGGAGCGTGACATTGATTCTGTTCGCACATGTACCTATCGTCAACGTGCTATAGTTGTCTGTCAACATTATATTATACTGTTCTACATATAATTACGTATATTATGACTATATATCTATATACGTATTATTACTCTTAGCATATTATTAGATAACGAAACGAAATAGCGCGCTTAACGTAGGTCCATCTATACTAATAAATAAAATTAAAGTGCCTGTTTGTAATGTGAAAATATTTTTTTACTAAACAGATATGAATGTATATAGGATATATTATACCAAAAAAGCAAATTAAAAAAAAGCTCTATCTGTCTGTTTACTCGAAGTTTACTCGGAGCAGCAGGACCGATTTAGAAAGGGACTTTTGTTGGTAGATAGCTGAAGTTACTCCGAGTAATTTAGGCTACTTTTATTCTTAGAAAATAATTAGGGTTCCGCGTAAAAAAATTATAAATCACAAAAATTTAAATAAAATCTGATTCAATGCACAGTTTTACTAGAAGGTATTTGAATTTGTAAGAAATATCTATGCTTAATGTTAGTAGCAAAAAAAAATTAGTAAAAAATTAGGGTTCCGTATAAAAAATTAAAAACAGTAATAAATATATGAAATGCGGGCGCATCCGCGGGTACATAGCTAGTATGTGAATATTTTCGTTTTTATGTAAAAACTGAAAGATTGTGGTACCATTTATCAGGCATAATCACTGAATTTGCGTAAAGAATCGTCCCCGGTTTTGAGAACTTGGAGTTTTGCAGAAAAGTTTACATTGAATCTTTTTCTTCACGTAAAAGATTCGAATACACATTTAGATTGAATTTAATAGATTGAGATAGCATATTGAAACCGGCCGTATTTATGTTAGTAGGTAAGTTTGATCACCGCAACTTGAATCTATTTCATAAGCGATTTAGTTCAATTACAAATGAATATAGAACAATTAATCAATCATTTGCGTATTTATTGCATATGGATTAGTCGAGTCAAGCGCATTAAAGAAATGTACGACACAAATGATCTCTATGAAACGACAACTTCTTATTACATGTATGAACGTTTCGTTTGTAGGAAACTGTGCAATGAAGGACATCGGCTGAGTAAATGTGAAACTTGACCCGCATTATTAATAGAGGGTGTGGGCAATGAATAACCATCGTCACTGCATATCAATGCCGGACATTCGAACGACAAAAAAATACTCCGGAAAATATATTATAAGCCCACGTACATCGAGAACATTCACATATCCTTATTACGTATGTTATTATAATCTATTCAGCTAGATCAGCCTTATTAAAAACTAGCTGTTTTTCCGCGTCTGCGCCCGCGTCTCATATATTTTTCACTGCGTTTTTTTTAATCGGAACCCTATTTTTTTAAAAATAAGATTCAAGTACTTGCCCGTAAAACTGTGCATTGAATCAATTTTAATTGGATTTAATTCAATTTTTTATGAGTGTTAATATTTTTACGCTGAACCCTAATTATTTTAGAAAATTAAAAGTACACTAAGTTACCCGGAGTAACTTCAGCTATCTACCTAAAAAAGTCTCGTCAAAATCTGTAAAGCCGTACCGGAGATTACCCGGAACAAATAGACAGACAGACGAAAGTTTAAAAAATTGTATGTTGTTGTATTGAATTCATATCTAATTAGTAAAAAAACAATTTTGTCATGACAAACAGACGCTTCAATTTTATTTTTTACTATAGATAATATAGATGTAGATATGCCCACAACTTCGATCGTAGATATAATTTTTTTAAAATCATTGTATTATATATACCTATTAAATATTCAATGATTCAAGTAAAATATTTTACTTTTGTTTTATAGGCTTATTACGCTATCATCTTTATGAATTGTTCCATAGTTATTTTAAAATATACATAGAATTAAACACACACAGAACGGCAGCAGTCGCACGAGGGATGTACCCATTTCAAGTTAGCCTTTAAGAACCAGGTACGTATTTCGCACTAGTGCGTGTCGCTTATACGTACATATACATATATTTTTTTGGCTTCAACGTTAAACGAGTTTTTGTATGAAACGTCCGTCTTAACGTTATTACTCTATGCACTCTATATTCTGTTACCAACTAGAAGACCAATGCTTTTTGATTTATAGACATTTGTAGACATAACTAGTAGTATCTAAAATGATTTATTATTACTTCATTTACATTGTTAGTTATCATTTCGTTGTTTGTGGTTTTAAACTTTAAAATAAATTGTATTTTATTAGTAGAGTAAAAATCTGCGCTATATGCTAATGTTATTGGCGTATTTAAAATAAACGTCTGCGTAGGTCGCGTGAACAAAGCATTGCCTATTATATAATAATGTATGTGAAGAATTATGTAAATTTTAAATTTAAATCATATACACTTACCACCTTGACCTACAGAAATTCGTAATTTTTGGACAGAATCCGTTAATACAAAATTACGAAATAGAAGGTCAATTTCCTGACAATACATTTTTATTATGAATTAAGTATATTGTTTATGTTTGAAATGAAAATGGACTTTATTATTGTTTTTTTTATATCTTGTTTGTGATGTTTGATAAGTTTATGGATAGTTATTTGTATGACTCTCTGTTGGTTTATCTGTCCTTCCATTTATTGGCTTATAACTTGAACCACACTGAATTGATTCCCATGATACTTTTTTACCGCTAAATACAATTTAAGAAGAACTAGCTGTGCGCCCGCTTCTACGCACGCATTTCATACGCATATTCTTCACTGCGTTTTAAATTTTATTTACGGAACCCTAATTTTTTTTAGTAATAAAATAAAGCAAAAATATGCCTCATACATTCAAGCACTTGACCATAAAACCGTGCACTGAATAGGATTTTATGAATTTTTTTTGCGGAACCCTAACTATTTTCGAAAATTCAAAGTACCCTAAGTTACCCGGAGTAACTTCAGCTAACTACCAAAAAAGTCCCGCCAAAGTCCGTCCAGCCGTTTCGGAGATTTCCAGGAACAAACAGACAGGCAGACAAAATTTTTAAAAACTGTATTTTTGGTATAGGCATTGTATATACATACATAACTATTTAGTAAAAAAAAAAATATTGACATTACAAACAGACACTTCAATTTTATTTATTTGTTTAGATATAGATGTAGTGTAATGACAAAGATAAAACAGTTTAGTGAATTAACCTTTCTATTTGTCGACTAACTTTTTTCGTTTATTTGCCTAAGAACTATTGAAGATGTTTACTGATATATCTATTTTAAAAAATGGCAACAGTTATTTTTGCTTACATATTTTTGAGTATTAAACTTGTTAATAATATTAATGAACTTGATTATTGTGTTATTAAGAATGTAATATTGATAAAAACTCAATTATAAACATTGATGACTATCGAATACTTTCCACATCTTGTATCCGAAGACTTCTCCGAACATTTACATAAGTTTTGAGGTAAGTCGGTCGCATAGGAATGTACGAGTTGAAAACGTGCGATGGTGGGTCATAACGTTTATCTTTACCATTCTGTTATGAAGGGTTTAAGAAACTTACGTTGGATTGATTTACTACATCTTAAGTAACATTATATTTTGTAAAAACTAGTAAAAGTTCGCGAATAGTGAAGTCATTATTACTATTTTATAGTATGTGACTAGTATTACGTATTAAAGAAACCTAAACTACTTTGTTTTGTACCTCATTGTAGCGATCTTTTATTTATTAATGGATGTGCATCACAGATGTAACTGGCATATTATGATAATTTGCATTCTTTATAATTATTAACTGCAATATTCCTGCATTTAGAAAAAAAGGTTCAAGGTAAGAGTCTAGTTTGCCAAGCATGTCTGGACCGGCAGCATTCATTGAGAGGACATATCTCTAGTTTTAGCGTGGCCAATGCGCTGAGAATATTTTACTTTTTTAATGTGGTTCTTCAATATCTAATTCACATATAATTACAATCACGTATCTATAATAATGACGACTGATTAAAAAAATCTGGCATCTTGTCTAAGGGGCATTATCAAAGTTTGTGTGTTTTTTTTTCCAAATATATTGCCAAAGTTTTTTTATTTTTTGGTTTATTTTTAAAGACAATATTATTGAATTGAAAAAAAAATAATATAATCCATGATATAACTTCATAAAATCATATGTATAATAATAGATAAAAAAACGAGTTAACCAATAAGATTAATGAGTGTTCATGAAAATAGAACAAGAGTAGCAAGTAGCGTAATTTCATAGCAATTGGAACGAAGTCGTCTCTACCTAGCCTCATATGAAAGAGGCGTGATATCATGTACGTGTGTAGAAAAGAAATCAGTAGTATCATAAATAACAACTGATTTATTACATGTTGCAAAAGAAATTATTTATTTATTCAAAAGGACAGTATTTATGTCTACCCATTGGTAAAGTCACGAAGCTATTAAGAATATTTCGAAAGCATTCATGGAGATGATACAATATTCCATTTAAGGAACAAGTAGGTAGAAAGTGTCTCGTTATATCTCTTTGACACTTCCCCATTATGTAAACTATAATAAAAAATGTACTCTTTTATTAAGGGATCGATTTAATTAATGCATGCATGTTATTTGTTAGTTTAAATGTCAGTTGACATAGTTTAAACTTCAATTTACGACTTTAACAAAAAAATTATAAATACTACACGAGGTTTCGGCATATTTTACAGATTAAAGGCTTGCGGAAAGAGTTGTGAAGTTTCGGAAATAAATAAAAATCAAGTAATAAATGAAGTAATAAATTTTGTCATTGAAAGTTGATAACCCCAAAAAAAAGGTTCGATTATGACAAGGTCTATAAGTCATATTTGTTTATTAAAAATTCCGTAAATCCATTTATTATAGCTTTAACATTTATAAATATTCGTGTGATATTAAAAACAAACAATATGTACGTACAAACAACAAACAATGAATAAATATAGCAACCTAAAAATGGACGACATCCGAAGTCTTTAAAAAATACCTTGTCACTAGATAAGTACTTTTAAGTGTTTGTAATGACGAATCATAAACATTTAAATGAAAAAAAAAAACTAATAATCAATGTTCAATTATTAGCTAAAGAGACTGGCAAATATTTTGTTTAAAATTACAAATAAATTCTATGTAGCCTGTAACTTTCACTTTATGTGACATCTCATTACCATATTTTAAGAGAATAATAATATTAATTAATTGTAGTATAATTTTTAAAGTTTTCAGATGTGACGTAAATATACTATAAACAAAACGCGGAGAGTAATAGTACAGAGATCTTGAAAACTTAGAACTTTCTATCGAAACGGCTTGTCACTTTCACAAAAACTGCGGTTTTTGTAGACTCTACTTTATTTGTAACAATATTCATAGAAGATAATTTAATAACAATTAAAATAAATCTAATAAAAGGACTAGGTATTGACATAAAGGCGAGTACATAACATACGTAAATTTTGTTGATGATATATTCATATAATGGATTGATATTTGAGTTCGCAGAAGATCGAAGTATGAAACTCAATACCTCAGTAGAGTCTCCGAATAAGTTGGTCTTAAAATTGACACGGACAAGATGTAGATCAGCCCTTGTTGTATGTCTAATAAAGATCGGAGTTATTAACAGTTACGTACACCTGAGACAAACCATTCAATTAGGAAGGTCCTTCGAGAAAGAGGTCCATCGAATCTAATTTGGCAGGGGAGCAGAAGGTGCACAGAACCTTCTTGGCCAAAATACAGGTTCTGTTTCACGACGAAAGTCTTCGACCAGTTTCTATTAATTTATACAGATTATTCCGAGATACAAATAAAAATATATCATGCATAAAACCGATAGTTTTTTTTTTTTAGAATCGAAGGTTGTGTCGTAAATTAAATTAATTATGCACTTTTAGCACGGTAGACATTTATAAAATATTGCTAGCGTGAAAAAAAAAACACGCAATCTGTTCCGTTCGCGTTTTGTCGTTTAAGAGTGTGACATGAAAAAATTATGTAATATTTTTTTTTTGTAATGGAGACATATTCAATGTAATGTTTTACAATGTTACACTTTGCACGTGAGAAAACGAAAACTCTCATAGTCTTGATAAGAAATTGGTTGTTTTATGTTTCAAAAAATTTAGTAAAGGGGCATCAGAGTGGCTAAAATTTTATACGATCATTTGAAATTATGATGGTTCTATTAAAGCTATATTAATAACTCAGTAGTTACTGCGTTAAACGATGTGTGTTGGAATCGTAATCTATTGTGGTAAATCCATAGCATGGTGGTAGGTTATTTTCTAATAATGATCTTTATAGTTAGTTCGATGCAGCAGCATGCATCACTTAAGAGCCAGTCCCTCTATGCTTAGCGCATTGCCGTTTTATATCACATCACTTAACAACACATAATAGTTTGGTTATATACCGGTTATTTTTTTATTGTTAGAGTCACCGCTTTAATCACTATCTCACGTGATGTTAAGTAATAATGTGGTCCAGAATTGGGAGTACACTAAGCCTAGACTTACTAGATCTCATGTTTTGGAACAAACCTGTTGGTGTTTTAGCGATTTTTTCGAAATTTTATTTTCCGGAATATCACACATACCTTATAAAATAAGATTGATTGGAATAAAGAAAAATTAATTAATGAGTTGATAATTAGTAAGATAGAGAATAAATTAAATTACAATCTCAGGCCAGTAAAAGTCTTGGGGCATTAAAAGAGCAAGAGAAAATTAGGGGGGCATTGAGATATCGCAGAGAGAGCATAGGCAGATTAAAAATGTAGTCGAAAAAGTCTGAAAAAATTAAAATGGCTCTAGAAAAAACATAATCTCAAAGTAGGCGGGAGCAAAAAGGCTGAGAAACTGATACAATTGGATTCTACGAGTACTCAGCCAATATTGCTTTAAATTAGCTGATCTATATAATAATCTTTAAGCATATATTTATGTATACATTTGAAACAGTCTTAATAATAACCATATTTATATGTAGGTGTGGTACACGAAACTAGATTATTATGCTCTAAATGTTTAACAGTTAAGATAAATTGCAGTGCTACGTCAGATTAAGTACTAACATGCGGAATTATCTGACTACTCGGTTAGTATTATTTATTATCTAGTTCTGAGCTAAACATTCACCGGTTTCGTTTTCGAGTGTCAAGAGCGAACAGAGTCCTGTTTTATGGAAAGTAAGGCCATTCTAATTGGAGTATATGAACACGAAGGTTTTATTCGGTATAATAATAACTTATCAACAATAGTTCAATTTAATTATAAAACTTTTTGGTCATGATCTATCTAGAAAGCTCTATTTTTTAAAATATTGTTCGATTTGATTGTTTTCTTAATCATTGCCTATACAAATATATGAAATTGAATTGGCTGCTTGTTATATTAAAATGAGAACTCTTTATTAAATACATACGAATGTATTTTCGGAATAAATATTAAACACACATTTTTTAACAACTAATCTCCGAAACGGCCGTATCTATTTTGACTGGCATATAGTTGGATTTATAAGGTGTAATTTAGGCAACTTTTATTTATGAAAAATAATTAGGGTTCCGCGAAAAACATAAAACTCATGAAATTTGAACAAAAGCTGGTTCAATGGTCCGTTTTACTTGGAAGTATTCGAATTTGTGATATCTTATCTTTCTATTAGGACCACGATAATTTTGGGTATTTAAAAAATAGGATTTATTTTTTTCCAATGATTATTTAAAAACTATATTCCGCTCACATAGAGAACCAATAAAGTGAGTTCGGTTATACGCGCACACATACGCAAGGAGTCGAGACGTAGACAAGGCATGACGACACAGGAGAGCGTCATACCATCTGTCGTCACGGCACACGAGTCGGCATGGATGATTCACAACAAAAATTAATTCATTTATCCCTCCATTTTGATAATTAACACATGATAATATATATTTCATATTGTGGTTTTCTAAGTTTTGGTGATGTTTACAGGTCACAAATCTAAATATTATTAATCTATACTAATAAATAAAATTGGAGTGTCTGTTTTTAATGTCATAATTATTTTTTTTACTAAATATATATGAATGTATATACGATATCAATACCAAAAACACAATTTTTATTTGTCTATCTGTCTGTATTTTCCAGATTATCTCCGGAACGGCTGGACAGATTTTTTATGGTAGATAGCTGAAGTTACTCCGGGTAACTTATGCTACTTTTAATTTTCGAAAATAATTAGGGCTCTGCGTAAAAAAATTAAAACTCATAAAAAATTTAATAAAATCCGATTAAAATTGATTCAATGCACAGTTTTACGGGCAAGTTCTTGAATTTATGAGAAATATTTTAACGTAATCTTATTACTAAAAAAATAGGTTCCGGATAAAAAAAAAATAAAACGCAGTGAAGAATATATGAAACGCGGGCGCAGCCGCGGGAACACAGCTATGCACATTTTTACGGGCAAGTGCTTGAATTTATGAGAAATACTCGTATATTATTTACTTTACTTTATCTTAATACTTTACTTTACCTTTATTATTTATTTTATCTGAATACTAAAGAATTTTTAGGAAAATAATTAGGGTTCTGTATAAAAAAAAACGTAGTGAAGAACGGGGGCGCAGCGCAGCTAGTATATAAATAAACTGCGTACGTTGACAATACATTGCGGATATCATGAAGACTGCCTATTAGAATACCCTTTCATTTTCTCTGAGAGTCAAGTCTCACGGAAGCTCGCGAAGGAAATGATTTCATCTCACGTTTTTGTTAAGCAGTATTATAATTTAGGTAATAATAAATACAATGTTATACGATTGGATTTGTAATGCTTTTCTCTTATAACTTTGTTATTGCAAGTATCTAGAAATAAACTTGTAATTTTATTCTATTCTTCAAAATTATTTACCGCGTTATATCCATTAAATATTTAACTTATATTGTTTTGATTGAGTTAATTCAGTTAATTAGTTCAGACCTTTTTTAAATTTTAACTAAAATAGAATAAAAAGTGTGGTAAAACTAAGTCTTCTACGATTAAACATAACACGTTTAGCGGTTCAGTGATTACACAGTGATAATGCAAGTAAAGAAAAGAAATAGGGTGATATTAGTTCTTTGAAATTATGCAAGGATTTATTTCTTTTAAAACGAAATACTTATGTAAATTTTATCAACACCGGAGACAAGCTTAAAAATTGTTTGATTGTTAAAGCAATCAAAGATAAACTTTACATTTATAATTGTTTACTGCGACCCTTTTGGTAGCAGAAGTTGACAAAGCCCGAAGCGAAGTTAGCGAAGCTAAAACAAAATCGAATTGTTCTCAAATGCTATTTGCATTTTTGGATTCATGACTAAATACATTTTCTCGATGTTCTTACGTTTATCTATTTGGCAGGGTAGCAAGAACCGCTTTTGTATTATCACTATTTTCCAGCTGACGAGTATCCTGCTTTTACGAGCGGAGGCACCGAATGTTTGATATACAAGTAAATACTGCTGACATAATAACAATTCGGAACACTTTATCCTCTATACCATTAAAAATTACCAATAATAAACCTTTCACCACTCTATGGTCTAATTCGGGAACGCTTCCTTTTATGACGTAGAAATTGACCACCGCTTTGGTGTGAAAAAAACTAAAAATAATCGACCATTTTATTTGCGACCAGAGCGGCCGGTATATTTTATACTATACAAAAAAATATAAATAGTGGCGTTAAAATGACGTAATATTAAGAAATTATGTTAATATATCCGATGATATAATAATTATTGATCGCGATTGAATTCGGGCTAATGGGGTCGTTGGCATGGTACGATGACCGTCGTCTTATGAGGAGAGGTCAGAGGTGATCCCGTTTAAGACGATTTATTTAAGATTGCTTTTTAAGCAGTATGTGCAATTTTTAATATTATTTATACTTCCATATTTATGCAGCGTCAGTAGTTAATTATTATTTAATATTTCCATATTATAAAATACCCAGTTTTTGTCTATCTGTCTGTTAGTTGGTTTATAGTCCGAAAAAAGCTGCTCGGCGATAGGTTCTGAAACTTGAGGGTGGTAGCCAACCAGGTTTCATAGGAATATTTTTCTTCATCGAAAACTCATCATTAGGTGGATCCAGACATCAATGGATGTACAATTAGAAAACACTACCACCGAGCCTTTATCGCTTAGTAACCAAGGAACATTGCTGTATTCAACGTAATATTTAAAATGTATGTTAATGTACACATAATATATTGTGATGCTTCGTGACGTATCCGTACAAATTATTAAAGAAAGGTTACAGGTTAGATCTGGAGAGTTTTTTCATTGGAACAATGATTGCCAGTTGCGCCTGGATATTTGATATGTGAAATATTTGTTTGGTTACCGCAATAAAATCTATTATCGAATCAGATATCGCGTCTAAGTCTGTCTCATTGTGTTGTGTCCTTTTTATACATGCATTGCTACGAGTTATATGTCAGGAAAATAAAATAAATAAATAAATAAATAAAACTCCTTTGGATAACGCGGTTGTTCTTTGAAGAACAAGATCCAGTATTATATCACATGTTATACAATAAAAAAAACTTTCACTCCAATGACTTACACTGTCCACACGCTGTATATAAAGCTCATTGTAATGTACGTAAAGGGGATTTTAGAATGAGTTCAATTGTAATGTAATTAATTACTGCTGTAGTATATTATTGCATAATTTATTTTGTTTAAATTATAATTTTTAATATAAGTAGGTATATTATTACAGTAAAAGGTTAAAAAAATACTTCAATGTAATGACACTATGTAGAAGTAACTACTTAATTATTCTTTGTTGAATAAAATACTTACATACAATAAAATATTCTATTTATACTATTTCTTGCCATGTCCTAACATGACAAACTGAAGCGAATTATTATAACAGGTTATTCACTGCGTGATTGAATCAGAAATAAGGGTATCCGCCTCCAACTTAACTGGCATTAGGCGAGGTACATTGTGCTTAGAGCCGATACCCGATGGGACTAACGGGTCCTCGTGGGGGCCACGTAGAATAAGTGAACGGATGTCTTGGTGAAGGTGAATCCACTGGTTGTAAGTGGGGCAAGTTTGGTCGTTGTGGAGTACTTTGGAAGAGACCTATGTCTAGCAGTGCACGATTTTTGGCCGAAATGTTTGCCTTGCGATGTTGATAACCCAATTGGACTCTCGGAAACGACTACCCTACAAAACTTAATGCTTCAATGATAGCAAATAAATAAAATATTACATTACTGTAATATATAGTTATATGATCATGGTAACTAATATAGTTTTAATGTATTTGTCATGGCATAACATGACCTCGTTGGTTTGATTATTTATTTAAACTAAAATATAATTTTAATAACTGTAATTAACAAAATATTACATTAATTGAACATAATGCTTGAAATTGGTCAATTTAGTTACACACGAATTACTATGTAAACGCATAGTTTTATAAACTTATGGGTATTATTATGACTAGAATAAGTATCTATGTTTATATTTATTAAAAATTCTTCATTGGTAACCTAAAATATGAAATAATAACAAAGATATTTACAAATTGTGCTTATAAAATGTAACAAACAAAAATGGGTGCAGCATTATTTGAGTAATCTATACTAATAAATAAAATTGAAGCGAAGATGTTTTTTTTAACCTAGATAATGCTGTTGACCGGAACGGCTTTCATAGTTTCAGCATAACTTTGGGGGCGAGTGCTGAAAGCACAACGGTTCGAACTTCGGTTTGGCCGCTACCTGTGTTTCGAAATTCCCACGAAATTTAATACAAGTTAAACCCTACATTTTTGTTTATTTATAATAAAAAAAAAGTTCCTTACAGGAACTATGTACCTGCGTGTTATGTGGAGGAGTGTGTATGCAGTGTTGTGGGTGTAATGCTTGATGCATGGTCAGTGTCAGTGTATCGTGCTGGTAGCGACGTCAAGAGCCTCCCCAGTTTGGGAACGAGACACGTCTTGGGTCGCCGCCTGAGGGGGACCCGGAGAGTGTGCGGGAGTGAAGCGTAGACTGTTTTGGAATATATATGTATAATGGAAGACAACAGAACCATAGCGCGATGTAGAATCGTTCAAAGAAAATAATTTTTTGTTATAGTTAATAAATAAAATTGAAGTGTCTGTTTTTTTACTAAATACACATGAATCTATTTACGATACCTATACTAAAAATGTAATTTTTAAAATGTTTGTCTCTGTCTGTTTATTCCAGCTAATCTCCGGAACGGGTGCACCGATTTGGACGAGACTTTTTTTGTGAGATAACTGAAGACATTCCGCGTAACTTAGGCCTCTTCATTTTCCGGAAATAATTAGGGTTTTGCGTACAAAAAAACTCATAACATTGGAATAAACTCCGATTCAATGCAGTTTTATTGGAAGGTATTTGAATTTGTAACAAATATCTTTGCTTAATGTTAGTAGCAAAATTTTTTTGGAAAACAATTATTATCCCATAAAAAAAAATTAAAAATTATGTTACGCAGCGAAGAACATATAAAACGCGGGCCCAGTCACTGGCACACAACTAGTTATGATATATAAATTAATTTTAGTTTGTTGTGGCACCTAATAAATATGAATTAAATATTACATTTATTACGACTTCAACATAACACACACGAAAACAGCCAACGAAACATTAGATCGGTAGGTCTTTAGGTAGGTACCAAAATTGTATGCGAAATCAGCCTAAGCTTTCAGTGGAGGACAACATCGCGAGAAAACTATGGTGATAGGGCATTTCGTAGTAATACCTGCCTGGGCAGCTGTCACCCTCAATATTAAAGACCTCTTTAAAATCTTGTCACCAAATACCAATAGGTATGTTCCGGCAGCATCACATGAGAACCATTGTCACTTAACATAAGGTGAGATTCTGGTTCGGCTTTCGAATTTTTATTGGGTTTTTTTTTATTATATTTACTTCAAATTTTAATACATATTTAAATCATTTTATTTTCTCAGAATGTCTTGTTCGATTTCACCTTATTTATTCGAAATTCTTATTTGTATTAACACGGTAATTATACGTTATAAATCATTAAAAATTATAACAATAATTGTTATCATGTACCATTTATAACAGTAGAGATAAATACGTTCAAATAAATAAAATGAAGAGAGCAATATACGTCCATAAATCAAATACGATGAGATATAATCAGGGCGTGTTTTGTTTGTCTTTTTAATATGAATAATTTATTTCCTAGCAATTAGGCAATACTATTAAGTGTCAGAAAAATTAATTGATTGCATAAAGATCTTCTTTACATATTGATTTGTAGATTAATAAATCAAACAAATTATTTATCTTCTTCAAAAGACTAATAAAAGAATTCGTAGATCATTATATAAATAGGTAGATATTATCTGTGTGTATATAATGTATATAATAAAATGTAAGTTTAGTTCGAACATGCATTACTAGTAATTCTTGTAAAGGAACAGAATTGAATGTAGTTATCACGTTAATAAAAAAACAAATCGTGCGATGATGATACAATTCAGATTTATCATAGAGTTTAATAGTTAAAGGGTAACAATTTAATTATTTCAAGTAGCGGGAGTCCTACATTTAATTTTTTGTTAGGAAGAGCTCGTTTGCTCGTTTTTTAGAGAAGATTGGAGATGTTATGGATTATGGGATTAATATATTAAAACTTAAAAGAAAATAGTCACTTCACCTGACCTTATTTAATGTTATGTTGAAACTATTATAAAACGAGTAAAATAATATGTAATAAACACACTTTTTACCTGTTACAATAACGTAGATTTTACATTTTCCATAAACGAACAGGGCGCTGGAGATGTGTCGATATCAAGGATACCAATACTCTACGAGATAGAAAGGGATGTGTCCTGAAATTATGGGACCACTGTAAATGGGGTTTTCTTAGCACAAACACAATCTTGGTGGGGTTAAATCGAACTAAATAATACCAACCCCAATCAGAAACTCTTGGCAGAGTGATCAAGCTGTTTATATACGTTCTAGTTTTTTTTATCAATGAATAATATAATATTTTCATTGTAAAATCGATTTCAAATGCTACCTACGACATTTATTTAATTGTTTTGTATAATATTGTGATAGTTTATTACTTTAATTCTGGACAATTCAAAAGGACTTACCTTATAATGCGTCTGTTATAATATCTATTTGGTAAAATTTAGAAATTGTTAAGGAGACTTCCAAATGATGGACACTTATATCTTCTAGTAATAACCATTTCTTTTCTAAAAGAACCACGCAATAGATTTTTAAAATAGTGTTTTTTATTTTACATTGAAAGAAATTAATGAATAACCGTTCTGTCTATATTGAAAGTAATTTTATGCGATTCATTTCGTGATGCTTCAAGTATTCACCAAGGACCAGGTAATCGTCGGTAATCGAGTTTTTGTATAAATCAGTAGGTCACAGTTTACGACACTATCGCTACGCTTTGATGCTTCGACACGCAAATGATAATCAGAATTATACCTAAGGATATTTTGTAAACGTTTAAAGAATTATTTCTGTAACATTTACTTTCTTTTTTTATTTCGATATAACATCATACTTGTGGTTTCATATAGAAGTATGTGTTGTTAATTAATCAATAATTGGTTCAGTTTATTCGTTAATATTACAATCATCTGAAGTACCTTAATTCAATGCTCTGGCATTGAATACTGTTTAAATTATATGATAATTATTACTCTTATTCTTTGATTTTTATATGAATGTACAAATACTAAGATGGTTATTGATATGACAAATAAAGACGTGAACTCTTCCTCCCTAAAGAAAATAATTTTTAATTGTGTACCAATTGGTTGCTGGCATCGTTAATTGCACCCAAATTGCCGTTTGAAAATATAAATGTATGTATTGAATTATGACCGCGCGCCTACTAGAGGGCGCTAGGGTATTACTTGCACACGGGCGGTACAAGGGCTAGAGTCGTCGCTTATGCTATTTTATATACTAAAATAAATTTTGTTATATAAACGTAAAACAAGATGAATCATTTAAGTGAATAACCACTTGTTTATATCAGAAAATGATACGAATTCTCCGCTTTTTTACGTTAATAAATCATTGAAAAAGTTGGTGACGTTTACCTTTAACATGATATTGTGAATTCGGTGTCCTGATTTTAAAGTGTAATAATTATTATCACTTTTATATAAAAAAAAAACCCTTTTTAACGTTCTACATTCAATGTAAATATTAATTACTAGGTAGCGATTGCGAATTTTTCACGTTTTTGATGTTTCTTGAGAACTGCTGTATCTGGATTGATAATATTTTGTTTTTTTATACTTTAGTAATTGCTTCAACATAGTTTTTTTCTTAAACCCTTTCTCGAGTACGTTACTGTATGAATTAAAAAAAAAGTTTAAGAAAAAACATTTAGTAATGGTAGGTGTATTTTTGGCCAAGCCAAGCTGATGCGTGTCGCTCTGAATTTTTTACGTGTTGTTTAAAGCGATGACAGCTTAGTTGATAGTGTGGTCGGACTTCATGTCGATGGACGTAGGTTCGGATTCAACTATCCAACACCTATAAAACGAGTCTGGGCTTTCGGCGATGGAAAATGTTGTAACGAAAACATAGCATGGGGATAAGCCATTATTTTATAATGCGCTATGTTCCTAAGTTCTAAATCCAGTCATCAAATATTAACAGGCATGGTCCTACAGTATCACTTGAGAGCTAGTACCTCTAAGCTTAGAATATTTACAATCCTAGACCACATCGTCATTTAACATCAGATGAGATTGTGGTCAAAGCGGTAAGCCTATTCAGTATTAAAAACCTAAAAATACCGACTTCGTTCTTTTTCCCCTGTAGCTACAGAATGGCATTTTCTCAGCATGTCGTTAATGAATCTTCAATGAATGAAAAAGTTTAACAGCACAAAATACAAAAAAAAGCAGTATATTTTTGGAATATGTAAAATTAATTGTATAATTTAATCGTTTTCAATCATTTCTTCAATAAATTATATTTTCAAGTTATGTATTTCATTGGAAAAACTTAGAAGTTTTCATTTAGGTAAATAGATAAAAATGTAATAATTATTATAAACACTATCGTTTGTAAGTAAATACAAGTAGGCAATCATTTGTTTCCTAAGAGCATGCATGGGAACGGAGATTTTATGAACTTGCAAAAGTTCACTCATTATATTATTACGTTGTGAACGATTGTTGTAAATAATCTTAATTTCTGTACATTTAATAACAATGGATTACCTTCTGAGATTAACGTTTATGACCTTCTAGGTTTACGAGTAGAGAATTATATTTTTGGGGAAATAGAGAGAATTATTTTTAATTTAATATTTATAACTTTTTATATCTCCTCGAAGAATACTGTAAAATGTTTTACAAATTTAAATGTTGACATATAATCTAAAACATAAATTGAACTGTTTCTATGTTATGTTGTGAACAATGTAATAAATTACATAACCTAAAAATTAAGTTCAAAAATATGAAAACCATAAACAACCTGCAAACGAGTATCAATTGATTTAATTACTTGCTTTCTTAGCACGTAAATTAAATAATCACTATTATTATTTTTATATAAGCGATGTTTAGCAAAAATATAGCGATGTGTATCGATATCAAAATGACTATGTTAACATAAAAATATTGGCAAAAATGTATAGAATGATACGTGCCCATTTTTACGTTTAGACAGACATACAGTAAATACCTTCCAAATAAAGGTGAATTGTGATAGGTCAAGACCGTTACGGCTTTTAATATTACAATCGCCTATTATTTATAATATTATTATAACTAATTTTGCCCCACGGCTGCATTCGCTTATAATAGTACCATCGACAGTCATGGACATCGAGTCATTGATCTTCTTCTTTTAGTTCAAAATTATGACAATACTTATGTGATCATAAGCTTTGCTGACTATTCCTGATAAGGTGGAGGGGGGAGGGGTCAAAGTGACTAAAATTTGGAACACGTAATAATTAAACGACCCATTGGTTATTGAAATTACATTATTGTTATTATGCTATAAAGTTTTCAAGCCAAGTGTATTTACTTATAATTATAATTCATAGCATTATATCATTCAAATATTCAATATTTTAAGTGAAGTATTGCTACCATTACCGGCGTCTTTGGTAAAAAAATATTGCTGATTTAATTTGCTATAGTTACGAATGTTACCTACGTAACAAATTTTATATATACATACATGAAAAAAGATTACACGAGAAAAAAATATTATATATGTACTAAATACTATACGTTAGCCCGATAGATAGAGATTTTGCCTTTTTATAATTTTTAAACATAGCTTAGTAAAATACATCGTAGAAAGGATAGAATGAAATACGAGGTATGTTCAGAAAATAACGCGAATTTTTAAATTTCGTGGGTTTGGAGAGAACGATTTTCAATTTTGTAAATTATATTATGTTGTTGTACATGCCCCTGAAATATCTTAAAATTTTCAGCTGTATTTATTGCTTTTTTTGTCTGTGACAGCCGTTAAGGTCAGGCGTGTTTTTGTGAGTTCGGCGATTTTTTGTTTGTTAAAAGAAATGGATCAAAGACACGCTTCTTTGCTTGTTCGTAAATTTTTTACCAATAACAACACTGTAACGATTCGCCAATATGGCTCCGTGTGGTTTTTTCCTATTTTCTAAAATAGTACCTAAAGGGCCATCATTTTACAAACATAGATGACATTTAAAGCTCATCGCTGAAAAAGCTAAAAGCTATCTCAAATACCGAATTTTAGAAGTGTTTCGAGGATTGGAAGATGCGCTGGCATAAGTGCATAATATCTGATAGGGACTATTTTCAAGGCGACAACATTAATGTAGACGAAGAAATAATACATATACTTTTTAATAAATATCCCTCTATTTTCTGGACACACCTCGTACAGCAGCAAAACGTTGTAATGAAACTCAATTATTCCCAGCCCTTCTTCTCTACCTTTGTAGATTCTATTATTGGTATTAAAAGGTTGTTGAATTACGAATTACGAACTTAGTTTGAAATGGTAGGCTTATTAGAAGAACCCCTCCAAAAAAAATAGAAAAGTTTATTACAAGAAGTTTCAAAGTGGCTTCAGTGGTAGACATTTTAGGAAAGGGAATCGTTTATCGTGGTATGGGCATATTATGAGAAGAGAGGAAGCGTAAAGTAGAGGAAGCTTGCAGAAAGTCTGGATGAGTGTCTAGGAATAACATGAAACAAAAAGCAGTAAATAAAGAGATGACGGGTGATGAAAGTATGTAAAAAGAAAACATATTGCGCCAACACCAAGTTAGTTAGGAACAGGAACTTAGAAGGATGATGATGAGTTTTTAAGAAGATGGCCTAGCGGCATTTATTACATACAATCATAGTCTTCTGTCTCCTCCCATGATAATAGCATTATAATTTAGACAAGCTAGATCTAGTGAATGATCGTCATAATTTTAATATTAGAAGTAAAGACAAGTTGACCGTCCCACGCTTTAGGTTAAGTAAGTCTAATAAAAGCTTTATAGGTAATAGTATTCGGTTTTACAATAAGATCCCAAGTAACATTACCGATTTACCTGACAATAAGTTCAAGTATTATGTCAAGCAAGTTTTAATCTCAAAAGGTTATTACAGGGTGGATCATTACTTGAACGATAATGATGTCTGGAATTAACCCACATCTCTGTGCTTCCGCTAACATTATTAAGACTATGATTTGTATAGTTTTTTATATGAAAAAAATATATATGTATTATATTTATTTAAAAAAAAAAAGAACCAGATCGTGTTTCTTGCCCGCGTTCTTCTTCTCGGCTGGGTTGCTTTCCGAACCGGTGGTAGGTATTTTAGATGTTCATAAGCGCCTTCTTAGGGCCTAAATTGAATAAAGATATTTTTGATTTTGATTTTGATTAAGGTACATATTTTTACACCAAATTATATATATCCAACACCGCCAAACATACGGGATGTTTTGATTTTTTTTATAAATTAGTTGTTGTAGAAACTAGGAGTGTTTGATAATGAAAAAAAAAAATGCTCGATTTTTACAATTTGATGAATAAAATTAAGTAAACGTACAGCATAGTTTAAGTCTTTATTATTCTAAAACTGAAAAAAAAAATCGGTTCAGTTTTGGAGGAGGAAACAGGGTTACTAGGAAGTGATGTTTTCGTTTATATTGCATACGGTAAAATCAGCTCGAGCTGGAGTTGTCCCTTGCGTGTTTTATAATTATTTTTTTGGTGCGCAACGCGATAGCAATAGATTTATGAAATATCTACTTTTCCGACCGCAAGTTCACGTAATGGTAGCCTTATTAGTAATAGTCCTCAAGTGATTTTAATTCTAAACTAGATGTAATAAAAGTTTCCGTACATTGTTTACAACCCTATACAACTATTTACTAACGTTTGATGACCTTCCTAATGCCAATTGAACTAGGAAAATACTTCAATAAAAAAATATCTGGCACAAATGAAGAATATTAAAACAAATACCTGACTGAGTAGGTAACAGTTTTGCGCAGATTAAAAATAGCATCCCCAGAGATATTATACTCCTTGGTAAATAAAGGATTTAACATGTCATATTGACACTTGACATTGGCATCGACATCTTGTTTCGGTGTATTGACATCTGTAGTTTTGTATTGTATTGGAACGACTGTTTTTATTATTTACAATACTCACGTACTCATAACTGGATTGAAGAGTTATGTTTTTTTTTTTATTTAACTGTATTCGTTAAGTATCTTTACACTTGATATTAAGCGACTATTTGAGCTAAGGTAAATCTAGCTAAATCTAGAGGTAATGTGGCTCTCATGCGATGCTGGCGGAATACACCTACGGGTGCTTGACGACCTTGATTGTTAAAATAAAGACGGCCGTTATAAAATGTCTACCATCGTGCTATGATTTTATGTTGTTATTTTCCTTCAAATTCTGAATAATAATGATTGTCTAATTACTATTATTAATTATCATTACTTTTTAAATGTTATAACTACATAGTGTTTATTACAATTGTTTCTAAAAATTAATGAAAGTTGTTAAAATATAAGTTTACTTTGGACGAAATGCTATAGCCTAATAACATATTTGAAATTAGGAAAAAATATTACGTATATATAAATATTAGCCAGCTAAAAAGGAAATTATTAACAGGGCCTTCACAGAAATCTTTATTTTGTTTATGGTTCTTATCCAAATCGAACGACGCCGTGTATGACACTAGTTCTGAAACATTGCCATTTGAAGATGCGAACTCTAGTCTATTTAACCAACTAAGTATACAGGTCCGTATATATAATTCCGGTTATTAAACAGATTATCTAAAAATACAATCGATCATTTTTATATACTACTAGCGGCCCGTCCCGGCTTCGCACGGGTGGATATTTATTTTTGAAACATTTTATCATAAACGTACAGTAAATGCAGGACATACCTAATTAATAATAGTGTATCGCTGGATACGGGACTTGATGATTGAAAACAAAATGATAAGAGAATAAATGACATCAACGGGTAATTTATAAAAACATTTTACTGAGGTTTAGAGTATAGGTATACTAATCATAATTGGATACATTATATACCTACTATTTATTACTGTACAGTCTACAGTCAATACTCATATGTAGTGATTAAGAAAGCAATTGTGTCTGATAATATAAGAGAATGTAATACTTATAAGTACATATTATCACATATTTTATAGAATAAAAAATATGGCATCCCGACCCGGCTTTTGTTCTAAGGTTCTTTTTTACATTTATTTTTACTTTTTGATTTATATTTTTTATTCATTTTAATGTAGTTTTTTTAATGGTACAAAAGTAGTTATAGTGACATAACTACAATTGTTAGATACATGCTATCATGACATTTTTTTTGTAGATATTGATATGTTCTTTAATATTGTAGAATATTTTTTTGTTCCATCATCAATAGTTTTCGCAGCGCATGCGATGCAAGATATTTTATAGGCATTTTTTTAACACCTTGGGTAACATTATTGTAGTTTTAGTAGGATTCTTATTTTTTTTCATGCAATTAAAATAATCTATATTAATCAGTGATAATACAGCCTTCAAATGGTGAAAGAATTTTTTAAATCGGTTCAGTACTTTTTGAGCCAATTCGTTACAAACATGCATACATACAAATCTTTCCTCTTTATAAATTAGTATAGAAAACGTTTGAACTTCAACCACAAGTGCAAATTGGAATCCTTTGTCTACAGTACCTAATCTGAATCTTAAGAAGCCTTTTGTTACAATGTAAGTTATGGTCGATGACTGCTCGGTCTGAACTATGAAAATATAAAATAAATTGTTATGGGTAATTGTACACATCCTCTGGCCTCTACGGCACTGAGACCATGATCCGCTTGTGCGTCCGTTTTAAATAATGATTATATGAATCTATCCCATAATTGACACCTTTATAAAGCGAGTACACTTTAGCATTTATTTAAACTACAAATTACTAACTATAGGTATACGAGAGGAGAACGGGGTTAGTCTTTCAGTCTTCATAGATCAACTAACTTGTCATATTCGAAATATAATGTTCTTTGCATTTCCCTCGTGGACAGTTATCATCTACAGTACAGTAAGGTTTGACTGTTAATACATTATGTAGCATATCTCTGTCAACGACAAAATGTTATATAGTTTTGTGATTTTTTTTTACTTTCATCTTTAATAAATATTTCTTACGGCTCATTAGCTCATTTCCTTTAACTATAAATTTGTCAATTATTTTATAACACAAATTCGAAAATTTAATATTACTTTACTATCAAAAATAATTTTAATTTTCATTTATAAAATATGCTTTTATCACATTCATATGAGTTGTAAAATTCCAATGGTTAAAATAAATAGGTGATTAATAACTGTAACGCAAGAAATACTAAAATCAACAAAAGTCTTATCTAAACAAGATATTGAAAGTAAATAATTACTTTTCTAAGCAAAAGAAGCCGCCGGTAATATCATCAAGTTCAAATAAATTAATTACAAAGTCTTGTAATTACTAACAGTCAGTCAATAGTGGGTAATTACTATTCGTGAAGGCGATTTATTGCGGCATGTGGATATCCACTATTTAACTAGCGGAAAGCAGTTATAAACATGTCAGTAATTTTGTTTTGATTTATTTTCTAATTGAATTCAATGAGTTTGGAAAGTTGCTAATGTGAATTTAAAACACAATAAATAATCATACAATAATTTTGAATTGACGAAGGAATACATAGTGATGAGGAATTTTATTAGGTCGTTGACCCAATCAGACCCAATGTTGTCATCTTTTGCCAAACCGTCAGTTAATACCAGGTGATATTGTGGATACAAACCTTAAATCTATACGGTTCCATAAAAAAATATTCATTTATTTTACAATTTTAAAATTATTTCTTTTTCGTTTCTGCACTTCTCTTTTTTACTTGTCTTTATATTATGTTCACAGGTTCCTTTTTGGTGTAAATACTCGTTCACATATAAAAAAAGCACGCAATTTACTATTAATATATATATATACTGTTGTCGTACGTAATATTATATGTATGTAATATATACTATTGTTGTGAAATCTACAGCGTAAAATGGAACTTATATTATAGCGATTAAATTGAACTATAAATTGTACTAATATTTACCGCGGTTGCGAACGGCATGCGCCATTTTGGACACGCTATGTTTTGTACAACTTTTTGCGTTATCTATTAACCTTGGACTAATTGCTGTAAGACTTTCTAATTACTCGAAATCAGTATCGTTTTGTTAGTTGTGAGGTTAATGACTTGGTATATTGTGTGTTTATTAAAATTGAATAATGTGACGATAGATAGCATTACGGATGGACTTTGGATAATGAAGGGGGGGGGGGATTTTTATTTTCGTGCTTTGTATCAATGCTGTTAGAAAGTGAATTGTTGTTTTATAAAACGGTTGTGGATATCGTGATATAAGCATTTAAACTTTATAAGAAACATATCTGTATTGCAAATTCCAAGTTAGATATAAAATTATTACGAATGAAGCGAAGGATTTGAGTTTGTTATGTAGCAGTATTGCCTTTGATCCATTTACATGCGTATATGACCCTACATTGTGTTTTGTGTCATATAGTTTGGTTATTGTTCACAGGTGAAGTGTATTGGAAATAATGACGTGAAACGTTTATTCTGAGGTGTCACGAAAACTCCAAGGAAAGTTCTAGCAAGATGATTCACTTCTTTCTTCGAAGATCGATCGTGGATTGGTATGTGTGGTGTGTATGAACAAAAAAAAATACATTAAGCACATTGATATTATCGGTTGTAAAATATTTAAAAAAATGTAGAAACCTGTTTCGTTGTATTGAAAAGGTAAATCAACTTCGTTTCAATCAACAATATCCTCTTTTCGACAAAAGAATGTTTATAAATTTCCCACCGATGTTCAGTATTTATTAGTCAGTGATATCTTGCCTCGTTCGAGTTCCTGAGATATCTTTAACACACACTTTCTTAAGTCACTTTTAATTAAAAACGTAGGTGTTCCATTAATCGTGCGATTTTTTTTTAGCAACTTTTTAGCGAACCCCTCTGTGGGGAGGTTTTACACTAACCTCCCTCAGCCCAAATCATAATGTTCATAATATTGTTTTTAAATCCTAGTACGATCTAGTTTTAGTTAAATATTTAGGGTTCCGTATAAAAAAATTAAAACACAGAGAAGAAAATATGAAACGCGGGTGCAGCCGCGGGCACATAGTTTTAATAATAAGACTGGATAAATCTATGTATAAACGAAAACAGTTATTTTTTCCTTTACATTTTCCATAATAATCAGGTATGGACGAATTTCTGTGGTGTGTTGTTGACCTATCTGTGTGGTGCTGGTAAAGTATAGTACCACCTCATATCTTCCATTGGCAGTCGTAAAAGGCTACTAAAGATAGGCGTCCACATTTTCGCATCTTACGTATCGGTCGCATCGCATCAAACGGATCGTAATATTCTTTGTGTAGAAAGTCATACTAGTGCATCCTTTGATCCGCATCGTACGGATCGCACAAATCTACCCGTCGGCAATGACGATGCCAACGCTCCGTAGGTCAACTTTTGCGATGCGTGCCGATGACGTCATATGGAATGCCAATCAGTGGACAGATTGCGCGCACTCGCTCGCTCTGCGTCGTCCTGTTCTCACGTGTTATTCCAGCATGGACGCGGCACAACTAATTGCAATTGTGCAATAGTATAAAAAGATATATGATTTAATACATGTTGATTGATGATAATGTGGACGCCTGCCTCAAGGAATATAAACTAGGGGATGCGTAGCAGCATTCTCTGAGTATCACAAACACTTGATTGCCATCGCCGATCCACCTGCCAAGCATGGCCTTTGTGGCAATCCCCCAGTTATTAGGGAGAACTATTACCAGCAGTGGACGCCTGTCAGTTGAATGGATGGGCGTACGCTTAATATAAGCAATTTGGCGAAATTAACTATTTATAGGTAATTTTTAAAGCATTCAAAGTGTGGCGCATCGTACCGCCCTTGACCTCATACAAAACAATAGGTTGCGTGGTAAAAGATGTCAGAGTCTCATAGCTCACTGTGGGAATTTGGTCTTGGTTAATCGTTTTTTGAACAACGGACATAACAAATGTGTTTTTTTATCACGCAAAATCATTATGTTTGCACTCTGGCGTTACTTAATTGTTTAAATAATTAATTACTTTTCAGCTTTAGAATGACAAGGATGGTGGTATGTCTCCATTGATTTCGATTTTAACGCATTTTTCAATAGTAGTGTTCACCAAGTGATCGTAATTCGAATGCCACTATTGAAAATATGAAGAAAAAAAAGAGCTAATTATTTCCGAAATATTTTTTACTGATAACACTTTTCTCAAGCTCAACAATAACTATTCGACAAAAAAAAAGAAATCATTCATCATCATCAGCCAACCGATAGATGTCCACTGTTGGGCATAGGCCTCCCCGATAAGGGAGAGATTGCCGATCGCATGTTGTCGATTGCAGTCAGTTGTTTATAGTATTATAGTAGTACAAAGGCCAGCCCATCCTCTGGTTTATCTATTAGTCGCCTTTTACTACACCCACGGACAGATATAGAGTGGTACTGTTCTTATCCGGCACCACACGGCATTTTTACTGATAACACATTTCTCAAGCTTACGATTAGCTATTAAAAAGAAAAACATTATAAAGGAATTTAAAAAATATAAATATACATTAATAGAATCGTCTATCTGTCAATCCGTTACTTGGCTTGTAACTCGGGAACCACTGAATCGATTTACATATTTGTTTGTATTACAATCGTAGATATATTATCTGGTAAGGTTTTAGTTTATATTTTGTGACGTTAAATAAATATGTAACAGTGTACAGGAAAAATAATAAGAATAATATAAATAAAAACCTTAAGAAAAATGTTCATTATCGTGTTACATATTTATCCTTAAATTGTATAAAAGACATCGTATATCTGTCTGTGGGCGCACAGCTAGTGTGTGAATTATTGAAAGTGTTTTGACAAACGAAGGAGAAAAATGTTTTATATTTGCCTATTTATTTAAATTGTACTGTATATTATGGACAAGTTTACTTATAACATGTAATAAAAAAGCTAAATTTATTCGTGAAGATCGAAATCTATTAAATGTACATATAAAGATGAAAAACTATGGAAGGATCGCTTCATTAATAAATAACAGCTATATTTCTTTGACGTGCATTATAACTGTGTCAAATAGAAGCATTCTATCTAGATTGTATCCATTCAATTGATGTGCAAACATGCGGTGAGAAATGATTCAAATGACTAAAACCATTCATTTTAAAATATAAATACGATAACAATATCCGGACGTTTGTTTGTATAATTCGTTGACGTGTTTACCGCAAGTATCGGTATTAATGCGTGTTTTATTACAAAAACTATGCCTGATTTAAGTGTAAAGCGGTAAGCGATTTGAAATATTACTTAAAGTATAATAGTATGAATTTACGCGATTTTAATTTCTGCTCATCATAACGGCGTGGGAAAATTATTTGATATATTATCATGCAGGTTTAAATGTTATTCGAAATTTGAACTTTAAGGGACTACGGAGGAGAGCATTTTGCAAAACCTCAACAAGAAAAAGAGAATCATTCATAAATTAAGTACAAAATTAGGATTTTCAATTTATAAATAACTAAATGGCATGGTAAGATTAAAATGAAGAAATTATCTTAATTAATTTGAGGTTCGTAATTGTTACAAATGTTCATTATGATATAATTTACATCATTCATATTTTATGCTTCAGTATGATTAGTAAATTTTAATAATTCGGCATTTGATCTTTACGTGAGAAGGTACTGTTTTCATCACGACATCTCTTTGCAGTTTTAGACTCTAAGAAATAATAATACTTTCTTAACACATATAGATGACAATTTAGGAAGGGAGTGAATGCGGATATGACTGTAAATAGAACAGAGAAATAGAGGAATGGAAGATGTTTGGCCGACCTGAAATGAAAATTGGATACGTGTCGGGAGATGATTTTTACCTTTCAGCTGAGAGATTAGACAACCGCTGGTTCATTCCAAGGTACATAACCATAAGAAATCAATCGATATTCAGCGGATCTTTGACTTGAAATTACTGTACTTAATCCGATGTGTGATCTATCAAATGCCACCATCTTATCGGTTTGTATCTACCACGACTAAAGCCTCTATATTAGCCCGGATGTATACTTTCTAAACCCAGAACAGAACGGACATTTACATCTAAATGCGATCTTGCCGAAACATGTCACTATGAATTTAATTTTTCGAACAGTACTCCATCTCTAATAGTTCCAATCCCCAATAACTCAGTGCAATTATTATTAGACCATACAGTTTGTGAGAATATGAGGTTTAGTGGTCTGACTGTCGAACAGTTATGTTTGGTATTAGATTTTAATGATATTTATGCAATATTTCTTAGTCAAACAATGACTCATACTTCGCGACACACTACTACTAATACTGGCGATCGTTGACTTTGTTAGGTTTATTGCACTTTACATACACGTGGTTTATTATTTTATTTATAATACTGACACCGTTTTATATGAAATTTACTGTTAGAGAGATAGATATTTTTATTTGATTTTAAACGTATAAAAAAATGTTGTCGATACATTATGATGAGTATGACTAATGTGTGACGTGGAAAATGTAAAAATATTGATCAAATACATCACACATCATATCGCTTTATTATGTAATGTTACAATAGTAATGCTCTGTATACATATAAATTCTGTCAAAAACATTTCATGTAATAAATGATGAACTTTTTGACAATTGTTTAAAAGTTATATATGAAATGGAAGCTAACTAAATATATAATGAAATTTTATTTACATTATTCGAAGTGCCCTCCCCCATTTTGAATATATGCCCTTAATAGAAGTAGCTAGTCATTGATCGCAGCACGCACTATTATATACATTGTCTGCTTTAACCCTTTCAGAACCATAAGATATCGGAGAGTAAATATTACTATTTAATTGTTTTTTTTTTAAACGTAGAGTATATATGAAAATGCGTAAATACATTCCTCCACTTAAAAAGAGGTGTAAACGTTAGAAACTATAGCTTATTTAGAATTTTGTGGGGAAATTTTAAAGTCAAATAATATTATAATTAAATATACAGTCACCAATATTCCACTGGGGAAAAATGTTTCCCTTGGTCGTGAAAAGGTTAAGCCAAAGATGCTCGTGGAGACTTTAAAATTTGAGGTTTTACTTTTCATTACTTTAATTATACAATGAACTGATGTATGTATATTTTTGGTTAAGTAGAACAACATTTTGTTCGTACATTTATTGTTAATTGACTGGAAGCTGACTCTTGAAAAAGTACATTCAATACATGATATTGTTTAATACAATATGACTTTTTTATATCTAAAAATCGAGTGATCTTACAATTATGTATTTTACTTCGATTTGTATTATATCCAAATAAATTAATAATCTGTTCTTAGGACAAGTTCTTATTGCTGTATGATATTCCGTTTCCTCAATGAATCAAGGCTTGTTACCTTTTACAGTGAACATATTATGCATAAATATGTAATTATATATACATAAGTAGTTATGTGTTTATAAATATTTTCTGTAACATATTTTATAGAAAGATATTGCATAATTAACTTAATCGTACACAAGTCGACGAATAAATAGGCACAAATAAAAGAGTTTTTCTGCCCTGTTTGTTAACCGATTTCCTTTTGTGTTTGCAAAATTACCCAAAATGTGGTGCAGATAGTCCGCACATCGGGCAGTTTGGAGGTGGCATTTTACCTTCGTGGTGGACATACGCTGTGTTTTTTTATGGAAATGATGGAAACTATAATGAATAAAAAAATGTTTTTGTTAACAAATTATAAAGGATAAATGGCTGTTGAATACGCCTGTTTTAACTGCTGTTTTTGTATTAATTTTGAAAGGTTGTTGTTTTTTAACTATTTTACGAAATGTAATTGATTCATATTTAATAAAATGAATCTATTGAGGATTTTAATGTAATTCTACTAGTGAATTTTCTAGTACTCCCTAGTTCATCTACAATTTTGCCACCAAGCACCTGTTGGAAGCTGTATTTAAGAATAATTATGCTTTTTAGGTTAATAATTTGGTGAGGTTATAGTCCATCGTGATAGAATAAACAGACGTTATTTTTATCATGGAAACGCATTGCAATTACGTGTCATATGGGATCTTTGGCCATGGTATTTGCCTTTACAACTGACCCTCAATTTCGACACTGATTAAATTTATGACATACGAGCGAATAGAAGTATTTATATAATTTTTATTTTATTACGTTTGTTTGGCATTTATAAAGTTATTTTTATATATATGTATATAATGTGTTTCTTCCCAAATTTGTTATAAATGTACATTCTATCAAGGGATTATTCTCCGCCATGTTACTGTCAAGGTAGTAGATTATATGCTGTTTCTTTAAAAAAAGCTAACCATGGAAGCGCGCAATAGTTCGAATTTCAAATACCTTAATCACGTTCGTAGATCTATTTCCTTACCTGAAACAAAATGCAATAAAAATTAATTCAAAAGACACAGATGGTATAAAATATACTCGTACATAATATATACGTAATATTATTTAGTTTAAAATACCAATATATAAACTACAATCAATAGTTCAAATGCGTATTTCCGGTATATAATTTTTTTTAAAACCAGTTGTATTTTTTTTCGCGGAAAAATATGAAACTGATATTTTCTAGAAAAAAATGTGACAAAAGAGTTAAAAAAAAATAACGTTTCGAAAAAATTCAAAAATAAAACAATAAAATGAGAAAAAAAACATTCTGAATTTTAAGTGTGCAAAGAAGTTTCCTAGCGTCGATGGCTCAGTTAGTTATGTGATCAGATTTCACGTCGGTGGGCGTAGGTTTGAACCCACTTATCCATCTCTGTAATGAGCTTGAGCTTTCGTTGAAGGAAATATCGTGAGGAAGCGATTTCATTTTCTTATAATCTATCACCTACCTTTCAAGTTTGAAAACCTGTCGCCAAATACCAATAAGTGTGTTTCGGCAGCATCACTTAAGAACAAGTCCCTTAAGGCTTAGAGCTTACTATCTTGGACGACATCGTAACTTAACATCAGAAGAATGAATATTCAAATTACAATAAAATACGGTGTTTCAGTGGAACTTTAATTTCATTTTCATGTGACCAAATTGCAGCCACTGAAAATAGTTTAAAATTGTTACGCAAAATGTTTTATATAAATGAATTATTGTTAAACTCGAAACACGAATGAATGACGGACTAGTCTAATAAAAATCTTTATAAAGAGATCAGTTACAGCATCAAAGAAACATGTTACTACTACTCGGTCGAGCTAAGTTTGCACCTCGCTGGAATGCGGTGTCTCTCCCGCTTCCCGCTCATATCCCCGTGATCGTATGTCGCATAGTACAGACCGTCACGCGTCAGTGTGACGCAATTGACGCGAGGTGTAAACTTAACTCGATCGGATTGTAAATACATACAGTTACATTCTGATGAGCAGTCTACGAAGTAGATTACATCTAAATTACTGAATACGTGATAGTTATTTCTCACGAGTTTTATGTAACGCAGATGTAAGGAACCGGTGACTTGTACCGCTTTACATATTTCCGACAATTCTTGTTCGTTTCCGACTCGCTAATTGCTAATTCTTGACACAGTTTGTCTGTTTTTATTTCAGACCACTGATTATTTTAAAATGTTATAATTCTGTTATATTGTAGCTGGTACTTTAATTCGAAATTATATTTTTGGTTACTTTTCGTTCAGAGTTTGTATGTATGTGATAAATATAATATATTTGACTAACTGCTCTTAGCGGTTTTGTTTGTGTATATTAATAGATCATACTTACTTCTTCTGCATCATATTTCTTACTTAGGAACTTAGTAAATTCAAGTATTAAGTATTTTAGAAACTTCTGACTCCCTGCCTCCCTTCTTATCAGAAACATTAAGCAAGGCATTGATTTAAATTTTTTGTCTGTCTCTCCGGATGTAGGGATTTGACTTAAATAATTATAAAATTATTGTTAGAATTTGTAAAAAAATATTATTGTGAAAAAATGTTGTCTGTCTTGAACTTAAAAACGAAACAAAAATTCGGATTCGCGTCAATCGACGCGGATTCGATCCCCACTGATCGTTCGGTGAAATTGTGATCAAAGCACTGAGCCTGTTCCGTGTAAAAAAAAAAACATTCTATCTGTTTGCTCTTCGCTAACGGACAAACAAACAAACTTTTCTTCTTTTATAATATACATACGATTATAGTAAAATAAGCACATAATTAAGTTTATATTGTAATATTAAGTTAATTATTATTGAACAAAATGTATTGTGTTGTATTTTTAACATTTTGAATCTTTCCCTTGATTTCTAATAGCTTGTACTTGAAGTATATTTTATTAATTTAAATAAAATGTTATTTTATTACGATTGTTTTTTATTATACGTTATATTAATTTATGTTATACTGTACAACTGCCTCGGTAGCGCAGTTGTATTACATACGACTGCCGTTCTGAGGTCTCGGGTTCGATCCCCGGGTCGGGTCAAGTAATATTGGGTTTTTCTACTCAGTATCATCCCGGAGTTTGGAATTTGTGCCCGATATGGCGACAGGCTCGCCCCCTGTCACATCTGGGACGAAACTAATCTCGGCGAAATGTGGGTGGTGTAGTTCGCTACTTCACCTCTGCCTAACCTTTCGGGGAAAACAGGCGTGAGCATATGTATGTATGTATGTATACTGTACCGCACATCATTAATAATGTTGTATTATTAGCTGAAAAAAATGCCACTTTTCTTCCAATGTGTGAGAAATCTTTTCGAATCTGGGACTAACACAAAAAACATCGAAATAAGTCAATCCATTATCGAGATCATCAATAAAGTCGTTCCATAACATACTTAAACAGTATGAAAAAATGAATTTACTTCACAACATTTATATATATATATATATATATCTAATTGGTGTTTATATTCAACGAATGTTGTTCTATGCCTTTTCCTGGACGATGTTTTATGCTTCTCGGCTAGCTGTTACGTACATGAGTAACGTAACATATGATGACTTAGAATTCTACTTTCTGTTGTAAGCGAGGATGCAGCGAAACTTACTACGAGATTCGCATTTTAAGGCCGTGTTTACGTTGATTGCATACAAAATTTTAGTCAAGTGAGAAAAGATATATTATTTACTACTTTTTTATTACACGGTATTGGCTCAGGCCTTTGACCATAATCTAACCTGATGTTAAGTGACGATGTGGTCCAGAATGGTAAACGCACTAAGCCTAGATACTGGTCCCCAAGTGAGGCTGCCGGAACACACCTATTGGTATTTGGCGATAGGTTTTCGAACTTGACGGTGGTAGCTACCCAGGCGGGCATTATTTTAAAATGCCTTTTTTGACGAGGGGAATCTTAGGGGAATTTTAGGAGGATCAAGTCCCCCCAATACAATAGGTAAGGTGGTGTGGAGGGACGTCTCCACACCAGTGTGGGACTCACCCGACGAGAAGCGTTGCAAATACCCACTAACCCCCTGAGGCCGCCCGCCGCATTCGGGATAGGGACGATATAGGATAGCGGAAGCATGCTCCGCGTCACCCCCTGCGGCAGGCCCAAGAGGGCCACGTCCATACTTTAGACCGTTGGGGATGGGGGGGAGATTGTCGATGCCTGACCCACAGGCTCTTTCCCCACCCACCTCTTCGCCCACTTCTCTGGTGAGAAGTTAATGACAAAAGAGTCATCCGTCCATGGGCAAGGGATGATGTGTGTAACCACCACCCCTGCCCCCAATAAAAAAGGAAAGAAGAAGGGACAGACAGTGGCAGGCAAAGAAACAGAAGAAAAACACCCGCCACTGTGATAGCAAGAAAGGTCCCTCTCCTCCACTCATCTTGTCAAATGACAAGATGACAAGACGTTGCGAGGAGAGGGATAACCTTGAAGACACCAGAAGAAGAAAAACGACAACACCATCTCTACCTCCGTAGGAAGCTCTGCACATACCGTGCCCACCGCCCACCAACTCTCCTCCTAGGATGAGGATTCGCTTGCTCAAGTGATGCTGCCGGAAACACACCAACTGGAGTTTGAAACCGCTCAAGTATGACGTAAGCCAAATTATGGCCACTACCAACTGCGTCAACATCGCTTCATGTTTATATTAATAAAGCGTAAAATTAAACTCACCATAAAATTTTATCAAACATCAAGATTATCGCGTTTGCGACACCTTAACATTTTAATTAGATGATTCTAATTTCGTAAGAAATTGTCACGATACTCAGACCGCGGTAACCGCATTGCTGTAACACGAAAACCTTAGCAGAAGTAAATTTTATTTTATTAATAAAATATTTAATATTTATAATAACAAAATTTAGATTACTGTGTTTTAGTTTCCGCCTAGTGGACAAAAATCGACTTTCATTAATTATATACATTAGTTTGTTAATTTTATTTTTTTATTAACAACACAAGGTTTCGTAAATTTACTTTCCCTATTTGTCTAGTGTTTTTTTTTAATTATAACGAGCTTTAGTGTTGTCAATAAAAGATAAAATAGATTTTTTTTAAATTTAGGTTCACAAACCAGACAGCATGCCGAATAAAGTACAATATATAGAGTAATTTTACAAATATTACGTATGGCATCTGCCTTCATAAAGTGAACACAGCTTGCATAGGATGAAATAACATTACCGTACATTACAATCTATGTTCATATATACGATCTTAGTTTTATCTTCGCTAATGGTAAAGAACAGGAAAAAATATCAAAATTGTGTCTTATGGCATTGTAACTCGAAAACATTCTGTTCAATGGAGAGAATGTTGTCCAACATTAGTTTTGCATTGAGGTATGAAAAAAGTTTTTCTATTAATTACGCGACTGCTAGACCGGGGTACTTCAAATTTTAGTTTCCCAAGCAAGTCCTCGCAATCAACAATCCCATGAATTAGTTTATGCAAAAATAAATACATGTATATATATCACACTATGCTTAGTAATAAACGTTGACTATTTTGTGACATAGATTTGTCTTTAAAAATTTTTTTGTATAATATAAAAAAGATGATAATTTACAACACATTTCCGAATAAGGTTTTTTTTTTAAATTAGTATTGAAAACAAATTTTGTTGTCATGGCGATTTAAGAATTGATATGATTAGGTTTCTAAATATTTACATTATTAAGAAAAGGCAAATAAAAGCAAATATTTAGTAATGGCGTAGGTATATGTTACGTATGAATTGTGTGTTCTTTACTGAAGGATATATTTAACAAATATGTCAGAATAAGCCATCGATGTATCCAATTTACCTTGTTATTTGTCAATAAAAAAGAATTTTATGAATAATTTCGGATATTGATAAAGGATATGTTATAATAGGATTATAAGGAAATTATTATTTTACTTCTACATGACTAAAAGATAAAATTGATTTATATATTTTTTTATTTAATCATAATTTAACTTTACTAAAAGAAATAACTTTATCAACGATAGTATTGGCATAAGCAACATATAATATTTGTCTTATAACGTTCATATAACTCATTATATTAGCTTAAACGAAAAAGGCCACAAATAAAACTACTCATTTTTCTTTCTTTTTAATTATTCCTTCGTATTATTTTAATAATTCTAGTAGTAAAGTATTTTTGAACTTACACGAACGCTATAGTAAAACGATAGTCATCTTGCTAGGATTTTCCAGAGTATTTTTGTGGCACCTCAGAGTTTATGTTGCATTTTATTATTCTTTTAACATACTTGAGCACAATAACCAATTGAAATTACGCGAAATGCCACCAACATTACATAATAAAGAGTCAAATCAAATCTAAAAACTGGAAACTTTGAAAACTGTTTTTTTTTTTTTTTACATTTAAATTTCAGTATTTGTTAATTGAAATTATTAACATAACCTAACATTTTTATGGTATTTACATCTATTGGCAGTAATAATGATGTATATTTTTATAAGGTTTATTCGTAATCAAAATATACGATATGCCGCGTAAGCATAAATTGTCTCATTTATCTCTGAGCGCCAGCACTTTAACGCCATCGTACGGTACATTTTGACGGCTGACGTCATATCATTGGTAACGCGAATCTAAAAGCTTTTCCACTACCGAGAATTGATCAACGTTGCTAAAGAAGTTTTCACATTAACAAACAAAAACTACGTAATGACAGACTAAAATGCCGTCTAAAAACCTGGGCTCGTATGCTAAAAAACATAAACAAGATGAATATAATATGGCACTCAATAGGCAATGTAAGCATCATTTTATGTTCCTCATACAAAATGTTTTAGGTTATATTGTCTATAATTGCTGTAATAAAGTTATTAAACTCGCTTCAGCGATAAAATTGCCACAGATCTTTGGAAAGCCGGTAGAATTATGAACTAACCGCGAAGATGTTACATTTCGAAATGTCTATAGAAAATTTTCTCTATCAAATCGATTATAAAGTTTAGGATGAAGTAATTCAAGTCTATGTAACTCCGTAAATAATTAGTATGGTGAATTTGGCGTTGTTTTTTATGGGTTGTGATTATAAACTTTTTGTTACTTTAGATATTTACATGATAGTAAAATGAGAAAGAAGTTAGTTTATTCTATAAAAGTTTCAATGTATTATGTTTTATTTTTATGTACCTTTAGTAGTTTATTTCGAGTGAATTTAGAAGTATTACGATAAAAACAAAATAAACGGGCATAGTTAGAAAATGCACTACCAACTTTGCTATCATCGCTTCAAACTATTAATATACTAATAAATAAAATTGTAGTGTCTGTTTGTTAAGTCAAAATAATTTTATTTTACCTAAACAGAATGAACGTACATACGATACCTATACCAAAAATACATTTTTTTATATTGTGTCTGTTTGTACTGGGTAATCTTCGGACCGGCAGGACCGATTTGGACGGGACTTTTTTGACAGGCTGCTAAAGTTACTCCAGTTTACTTTTAATTAACGAAAGTAATTAGAGTTCCACGTAAAAAAATATTATAATAAAAGTCATAAAAAATTGAATAAAATCCGATTCAATGCACAGTTTTACGGGCAAGTGCTATAATATAACAAAATTTATAAGAAATATTTTTACTTCATTGTAGTACTAACATTTTTTTAGAAAAATAATTATGGATTCAAATAAAAAAATATCACGCAGTGAAGAATATATGAAACGAAATATGAATCACATGTATATTTATAAAAAAATATGATTTAAATTTATTTTAATTACATATTAATTAATTATTGTTAAAATTAAATTATTGATCACGGATCTAATAGTTAAGTGAATCTATAACCTTTAATTGATCAACAAGTGTAACATAAACATACCTGTTGATCTTGGGTGAATAGGAAATTGAGTTGTTAATTCATTTTGTTTGCAGTAATGACAGGTGTAATTTATATTACACTATATAAGTAAATACATTTATTTTTTTCTAAGTAATAATACATACAGTTAGGACTTTTTAAATATGAACTCATATAGTTTAATATTGTACATATTTTTGCTCTAGATCATTGGTCGTCAAACTGTGGCACTCGGAGGGTATTTTTGCGACCTGCGACCTAGCAGACTATTTTGGTAGACAATGAGTTAAAAATAACTTCATAGCATATATATATAATAGGTCCTTATTGCCATAAAAAATATATGGAGAATTCGTGTTTGACAGCTAATAAAAATATGTCCATTAACAGATGGTATCGACTGCCTAATCTATAAAAGTACGGTCCTCAGTGGTACCTCACACAGACCTATGTAGCTTGACTTTTGTCGCACTGTGAGGTTATGGAACCGTCTTCCTGTCAGCGTGTTTCCTCCTTCATATGATATTGGGTCCTTCAAAAGAGACGTGAAGAGGTATTTAAGCAGGCCAGCATGACAGCTGTGACTGACATTGAATTTTGTTCAGTGTCAGTCGCCGCTGTTTTGGATTGTACTGTACTTACCATCAGGTTCAGTGCAGTCACTGTGCTGTGCATTATAAAAAAAAAGCCAGAAAAGTGTGACGACCACAGCTCTAGATTATATGTATAAAGAAATATATATATTTAGAATAATAATCTCGGCAATAGTTATTTTATTTATAAAGCATAAAAGAGATAAATATAATCAAAATCTAACAATAGCTGCACAATAATCTCTAACATATTTCTTAGCCTTTTTATATTATCTCACCATTGTTATTGAGTTAGCGGAAGTGTGAAAAAGATGCAAACGTAACAAAGAAGTAGGAAGAAAGATCTATCTTTAGTTACCGAGATTATGTGAAAAGCAATTACGCTTATTATGTAAAGCGATTGAGGCGATAGTTGCACGCCTTGAATCTAGATACGATCGGCATGCAAGTTGACGTCGCATACAAAGATTATTTAATTTGATCTAGTTATCATTTTTAATGTCTAGATATTTTAAATGATAAATATTTCATTCTAAGTTATTTTTTTTTAAATTACATTTAATAGTAGTTTAATTAACTTATAAAGAGATATTACTTTTTTCTGAAATGTAATAATGCGCTTCTAACTATTGGAAAAGGCCACTCGATTCCTGTTACTTATTCTATTAAATGGCAACTAATACAATAGTAATTATTCCAATCTATAATATCTCTAAAAGTTAGTATTATCCTTTTTGTAATACCTCTACAGGTTCTCAAGGTTGGTTTACTTTTTATGGCTTATCATTTTCTAATGATGCACGCCTCGATAGCTACCAACCCTCAAGTTAGAAAACCTAGCGCCAAATACCAATAGGTGTGTAGCATCATTTAAGAACCAATACCTCTAGGCTTAGGGTGTATTACCATCCTGGACCACATCGTCACTAAACATTAGGTGAGATTGTAGTCAAAGCACTGAGCCTATATCGTGTAAAAAAGCCTTATGATGTTATGTGTGCGTTATTAAAGCTTAAAGTCTAAGGAACAAATTATATTTGTAGTTAGTTGTACGCATATGTATAGAAAATGTGTAAAAAATAACGTTTACGTCAGTTTATTAAAAAAATTTGCGAAATAGAATTAGATTTAATGCAGAAGACATGTGTACTGAAAAGTGTATAAAATACTTTAGGGAATTTGTTTTTTTTTTTTTTTTTTTATGTAGTCACCGCCAATTTTCCTCTGGCATAACCAGAGACCTTTTTATTACGTCTCATTTTTTGTGCTCTTTTTTATTTTGTTTTTTTTTGTAGCTTGTTCTTTTGCTAGGTATTTTCTTTTTGTGTCATTTTTATTTCATAACTCTAAACAATTTACTACTTATCTAAATAAACAATGTCCAATGAATTTGATTTGCAAATTTGAATTACTATTTCATTCGGCACAGATCCAGGAATTGATTGATTCAACTGAAAGACATCCACTGCTGGGCATAGGTCTCCCCCAAAAAAGGGAGAATTACCATAATAACCACTCAGAGCAGAGGATGCTGCTACCCATTCCCTGGATTATCCCTTAGTCGCCTGTTACGACATTCACGGGAAGATATGGGGTGATACTATACTTAGCCGGCACCGTACGGTTCAATGCAGGAATTACATTTATCAAATAGATTTATTCCGTAACTTATGGTATTATAAATAAACTTATTAACAATTTCAATAGATACTGAAAGGAGTCGCAGAATATAATAATGTGTAATATAATAACCGTTGCAAAAGACTTTATTAATGTTTTTTGTTTATTTTTTACTCGAGAATGTGTATCGATCTATTTTTAAAACTTGCGTTCACTTCCTTAATATTTTTTATCTGCTTAACTTAATCACGTGTTAGTTCAAATATTTTTGATTACGATCATTATAGTTTATCTATAGTTAAAATGACACGAATGATTTATGAGAACGTCGTAATTATGCCAATGCCATATTTTATTTGTCGGATAGTGTTGAAGTAAATACAATAAATGGAACTACGCGATCTGTTGAAGATGCATTTGTTCATAGAACGTTAGATTTCGGAGCGGTATTTGCAAAAATAATGAGTGAAATATATGTTGGGCTATGAATTTATTCCGTATTCGATTTCCCGCAATGGTGAATTAAATTCAAAACGAGACGTGTATCTTGACGAATGTTATGTAACACGCGATGTTGTCGCATTTATAAGTTTCACTTTCGCATGAGTTACAATTTTATAGTGGGCAAGTATGTAAGTATTTTATTTCGCGTACCAACACGCATCGAATCGTTTGCGCATCATGTAGACATGTGCGTTTTATTCGTAAATAAGAATATCGGTGTTATAATGATGTCAAATTTTATGTTGTAAAAAAATTATTAATCTGTATTTCATAAATTTATGTAAAAATTTATGAAACTACTACCCATTTTTATGTATGTTAATCCTTACGCTTGAAATAAATAAAAAAAACAAATGTAACATGATGCAAGAATTTAACATTGACATAAGCTCACGCCTGTTATCCCCGAAAGGTTAGGCAGAGGTGAAATAGCGAACTACACCACCCACATTTCGCCGAGATTAGTTCCGTCCCAGATGTGACGGGGCGAGCCTGTTGCCATATCGGGCACAAATTCCAGACTCCGGGATGATACTGAGTAGAAAAACCTAATATCACTTGACCCGACTCGAGGATCGAACCCGAGACTTCAGAACAACAGTCGTACCGTAATGCAACTGCGCCATCGAGGCAGTATTTAAAACGATAAAAACATTTTATTTTTTATGAATGTAACTGAAATTTGTCTAATAGTTTTAAGGTTATTTAGAAACAAACACATACGTAAACAAAATGAAATGGCGGCAGGTTACGGCTACTACGTGTGATCCGCAAATCCCCTTTAAATTAAAGGGGAAGATTTACAAGAACATAATACGACCTATCGTCTTGTATGGATCGGAATGTTACCCCATAAAGGTGACGGACGAAAGAAGATTACATGCAGCTGAGATGCGAATGTTGAGATGAATGTGTGGGGTAACAAGAATGGACAGGATTAGGAATGAGTATATTAGAGGAAGTTTGAAAGTGGTGCCAATAACAGGCAAGTTAAGAGGCGGTCGTTTATCCTGGTATGGTCATGTGATGCGCAGAGAGAAAAAGAATGTTGTAAGAAAGGTATTGGATATGAACGTGGACGGTTACATGGGAAGGGGAAGACCAAAGAAAAGATGGATGGACTGTGTGAAAGATGATATGTTTAGAAAAGGAGTGAATGCGGAGATAACAACAAATAGAGAGGAATGGAAGAGGAAGACATGTTGCGCCGACCCCAAATAAAAATGGGAAAAGAGTAGAAAGATGATGACATACGAAATAAACTTACATATCGTTAAAAAGAGTACTGGATAAGCAGAGTACAACGCTGAACGCAGTATAGCTCTATTTATTTATTTGTAAATTTTAATTATAAATTTTATTTCACACTACACATCGAACAGTGAAATATATAACTTGACGTGTACCAAATAGATTACACTTTGCATTATGCTTATATTATGATAATAATGTACAACCACCCACACATACATACATAATTATAAAGATTTAATTCACGAAAGTATCGATAAGTCTATAATGTTTTCAATGTTTTTGCAAAGAACTCTCATTTTTGTGTTTTTATTGTAGAAAGATTAACAACTTCCATACCGGAGGTTGTTCTACGATAATCATAAATTACCTCGTGTACTGACGTTTTAATTACCACGTGAAACGCTAATAATCTATACTAATAAATAAAATTGGAGTGTCTGTTTGTAATGTCTAAATTATTATTTTTTTACTTAGTATTCATGAATGTACGACACCTATATCAAAATACAATTTTTGTCTGTCTATCGGGTAATCTCTGGAACGGTTAGACGGATTTTGACGGAACTTTTTTTGGTAGATAACTGAAGTTACTCCGAGTAATTAAGGGTACTAATTTTCGAAAATAATTATGGTTTGCGTAAAAAAAACAACTTAAAAAAATCCGATTCAATGCACAGTTTTACGGGCAAGTGCTATATTTTGTGAGAAATATTTTTACTTCACTAAATTTTTTTACGAAAATAATTAGGGTTCCGTATATAAAACATTTAAAATGTAGTGAAAATATAGGAAACGCGGGCGCAGCTGCGGGAACTCAGCTAATCTATTATATACTCATATAGTTGTTTCGTTAAATCATGATTGCGTTATTAACAGACGAGTGCCGGCTCTGAGTCAAACTTCTATTTTTTCGCACCGTTCATATACAAATTGTTACAGTTTACGAAATGTATATGCAATTACTTATGCAAACAATCAAGGTGAACGACTAACTTTAAGTAGTTATATCCAATAAACGCTCAATAAATAGCTGTAGGTATTTGTGTTTTAGCTATTTCATTTTTCTAATATGAAATGTTATCGTTACGCGAATTTTTTTAAACTCTAATTAATTCACATAAATTGCTATAATCAACTGAAAATGTTCACTAAAATTACTGTACAGCTTTGACTTATTCTACAATTTATTGAATCAGGTTAGTGCGTCGCAAAAAGATAACTAAACTTCTTTATAAAAGGTTCTTACGAATATTTTTTTAATTTAAGACTCTTTTAAAGGACACTTGATAGCTAATTCGATTCAAAGTAAACATCAATTGATATTGGAAGAAATTATGTGTTATAAATTATATTAAAAAAAAATCCAAACGATTTTTGGTCTTGACCCAGATCGATCAACAAATGTCGAATGTTTGATTCACTGTACAAACCAGTTGGGAGTTTGGTGAAAGAAAGCATTCGCAAACGGGCGGGTGATTGACACCGAGTAATGTTAAATGCCATTCCGCCAAGGTTGAAGTCTATTGTTCCCATGTCAGCGTTCACTCGTAGGGCAATTTCCAAACAAAATACGAATAATAACAATGGTCGTGTTGAAAAAAGATTTCTATTCCAAAAATATTCATACATGCAGTATGCTCAACGTTCGTTTGGATCCTTATATTATAGTATAGTCTTAATATATTCCAGTTAGTTGGTTACTAACACTCTAAGGATCTGCTGGTCTGAAAATAAATGAATTTAATTTTATTTATTTTTTTGATTTTCATTTATTTTATTTTATTATAATTCGAAAACGACTGAACCAATTTACATGGTTCTTTTAAGTCATAGAGAGCTACAAACTGTATGCTTCAAACAGACACACTGCGATCTTAACTGTCATATGCAAGGAGTTATTTTTCTTAGGTTTCCCCCCCGGTTTGTTCCCCCCGGTTTGTTCTCCCCCCCGGTTTGTTGACCAACAGGTCATGCCTCCCCATTGGGGGGGCGGGCTAAGAGGTGGGGTAGAGAAGTTTTTTTTTCTCCCCCCCACCCCCGCCGGGCCATTGCACTGACGGGCCTGGTGGGTTTGCCGCAGGGGGGCGACGCGGCGACATGCCCAGCAACCCCGTATCGCCCCCACTTCAAATGCGGCGGACGGCCCCGGGGGGTTTTCCACTAATACAATGGGCAGGGTGAGTGCGTAAATGCATTTCCCCCCGTCAAAAAAAAAAAAAAAAAAAAGGTAGGGCGATATCTAGATGTAGCATAGCGGAAACCATTAATTAAACTATACATTTTCTATTTAATGACACAATACAAATTACTATTAAAAAATTTCAAATGGGAAGAAATAATGATCACTGGAACACATGGCTTATATATGATTTTTCCCGAATATACATTTTAAATTAATCTGAGAGATTAATGTTTGTTTGCTGCCATCACTTTAGTGTTTCAATGGTTTTATTTTCAAGAAAAAATGTAATTGGTGTGTTGAATGAAACACATTTATTTTGATATTTCTGTTCAATTTTGAAATTCAATATTATAAAGTCATAACTTATACTAGAATTAATCTTTATTATATTCTTTCAAATTGGATTCAAAATTCACCAATTCACTAACACAAAAACACTAGAAATAAAAAATAAAAGTTTATAAATAGAAATATAATTCAATACTTTAATATCTTTTTTGATAATAAACTGGAATACGTCACTACATTTTTTTCTTTATTTCTCAACCGATATTGTTTTTCTCAGAAACTTTTGACGAGGTTTAGTGTTAAGTATTGAAAAGAGTTTCTTTTTTCCTTAAATTATAACTATAGTAAAAACAATGAACTTTTTATAGTTATTATTTTAGTATTCTTATCTAAAAAATATGAAGTAAATAATAACGGTATATATTAAGAGAGAGAATTAAAAAATTAAAAGCATTTAATAAATAAATCAAATATTTTATAGGGCATATAAAAACTGTATATAATATGTTAAAACAATAAACGAAAACATAACTAAACAAACGTACATCAGTGTTATTGACATCAGATATATTTAAATCGTTTTTCATTTGTAATAATTTTGTATCGGCTGACGACCTCTGATTTCTGTTTTTTTTTTTTACATTCCTCACATCATTGAGGGATTATAAATATATTATTTCGTCGATTGTTAAATTTGAAAAGGTGCAGTTGCGTTGATATTTGAAAAATGGAAGGTTAAAGAATTGAAGGTTGAGCACAATTCTCTCAACGAAATTTTATATATTTTATAAATGTCAAATGTTTGCAAATGAAAAAGGTAAAATAAACATTTGAAACAAATTAAATAGGTTTGAAATAATTTATTATTCAAGCAGAAAGGGATAAATGAAGAAAAAGTCGAATGAATCAAAACCGACATTGTATGCCTAATATAGGTGGCAAGTATTATAACGGGTATGTTACAATTACTTTAAAAGTCAAAAGTTTTTAAAACCAAATATTATTCATAATTTATTTAAAAATAATGTTATTGTTTAGTGCCATTAAGTTAAACTATTATAAGAATATCATCACCTAAATTAATGATTACATAAATTTTTGGAAATAAAATGCGCCTACGTATTTTAAATTTAAATATTCTATTGATAGTGGGCGATGCTTATAGTTCTAAGATTTACAATTATAATAATTATTTACGTTTGTAGTGTTATTTCGGGAAAATGAAAATGTAGTTATTTTTTATATAAATAATTTAATTAAGGCAAAACAAAATCCAAATTTTAATACACCGTAAATTTTATGGAGTTGGGTTTAATATGCTTTAAAAGTTTTGTATTGTTTATAACTATTATTACCAATTAAAATTGATTCGAAAATAATGATAAAATAAGAGGATTTTTGGATAATTAAAGTTACTGGTTAAGCGTTTGTTTAACATAAACAAATTATTGATAATGTCAAGAGCATTATTAAGAATAGTAAAGCAAAAACATATCCTAAATTTGGGACCCTCAATATAGAACTTATAAGTCATAACTGACTCAAATTGAATTTCAAAGCAATAAAATTTTATTTTTCTTTTTAATGTGTTTTAAGGTGGGAAGATATCCCGCCTAAGCAGCTGTCACCCTCGAATTTGAAAACCTGTCGCTAAGCACCAGTGTAGGTGTGTTCCGGCAGCATTATTTGAGAGCCATAACCTCTAGACTTGAAAGTATTTACCATTCTGGATCACATCGTCAATTAACGGCAGGTAAGGTTGTAATTTTTTTTTTCTAACCTAGCTAATGGTGCACTCAGCCGCAAAAAGGTAACTAGCACAATCCTCTTTTTCTTTGCCCGCCACTGTTCTGTCCCACTCTTCCTTCTGTTTTATGGGAGGGCAGGAAGTATATCCTGCCTCCCGGACTGTTGACCGCTGGGTCATGCCTCTCTTCGGAGGGGCGGGCGAAGAGGTGGGTGGGAAAGTATTCCTCCTCCATCCCCATTGGGCCATTGCACGGACGAGGCCCGGTGGGTTCGCCGCAGGGGGGCGACGCGGTGCTTGCGAAAGCCATCCCATATCGCCCCCATCCCAAATGCGGCGGAAGGCCCCGGGGGGTTTTAGTGGGTATTTCCGGACACTTTGCATCCGGGCGAGTCCCACACTGGCACGGAGTCGTCCCTCCGTGCCCTCTTACCCATTGGATTGGGGGACTTCGGTCTCACTAATGCAATTTGGTAAGGGTAGTGCGTAAATGCATTTCCCTCCGTCAAAAAAAAAAAAAAAACAAGCACAAAGGTTACCAAAAAGGTACGAACTTCGGCTTGGCCGTTACCTGAGTGGTGAGATTGTGATCGAAGCAGTAAGTCTATACAGTAAAAAATATTTAGTGGTAAATCCTATATACTCGTATGTTTCTAGTATGTGTAGTTGATTTTTTCTTTGCGGCATTACATTGATAGTTTTCGACTTGTCTTTAGTATTTACTTGCTTAGACGGAATTTTTTGATACTACCAAAGGGTAAAAAAGATTATATCCAAAGAGCAGGTCACCCAAATATAGCAACGTTAGAAGACATTTTTTTTTACACGGAATAGGCTCAGTGCTTTGACCACAATCTCACCTGATGCTAAGTGACGATGTGGTCCAGGATGGTAAACAAACTAAGCCTAGAGGTACTAGTTCTCAAATGATGCTGCTCAAACACACCTATTGAAATTTGGCGACAGGTTTTCAAACTTGAGGGTGGTAGCTACCCAGGTGGGCATCATTAGTAAATACCCTACCACCATTCTATGATTTCCTATCGATGTTTTCCTTCCCCGAAAGCTCAGGCCGATTTTAGAGTCGGATAGGTGGGGATCGAACCCGCGTTTGATGCGGAATCCGGCCGCACTACCCGCTGCGCTATCATCGCTTTTAAATGCTTCCTATGATGTTATTGATGGGAAAATATACAATGACGACTCAATTAATATAGATATACAGAGAGATAAAGTTGTAAGTACTATTTTGATTTAATAAGAAATATGCACTATAATGGAGGTTTATTAAAGCATGCATTTCTACATAGCATAAATAAGCTCACGCCTATTATCCGTGAAGGGTTATGTAGAGGTGAAATAGCGAACTACACCACCCAAATTTCGCCGACTTTAATTCCGTCCCAGATGTGACAAGGGGCGAGCCTGTCGCCATATCGGGCACAAATTCTAAACTCCGAGATGATACTGAGTAGAAAAACCCAATATCACTTGACCCGTCCCGGGGATCGAATCCGAGGCCTGAGAACGTAAGTCGTACCATAATACAACTGCACCGCCAAGGCAGTTATGTTATGTTATTTCTATGTATAAATAAATACGTATAGACGGTTACGTTTCGCAATTGCCATTCAAAACTAGTCCACATCGGGTATGTGTTACTAATTTGCCTACAGGTAACAAAGAAATTCTTAGCATTTACGTAACAACATATTTATCAAGGCCATGAGGCGAACAGTGCTAAAAATTATCTATACAAATAAATAAAATTAAAGTGTCTTTTTTTTAATATCAATATAACAATTTCTTACTAAATACATATCCATTGATAGACGACACCTATGCCAAAATTTATACAATTTTTGTCTTTCTGTCTGTTTAGTCCAAGTAATTTCCGGAAGGGCTGTACCGATTTTGACTGTTTCTTTTTAGTAGATAGCTGAAGTTACTCCACGTATCTTAGGCTACTTTTATATATCAACAATAATTAGGGTTAAAAAAATTAAAACATAGAAGAATATCAGAAATGCGGGCGTAACCGCGGACGCACATCTAGTAATACATATATCTAACAAAGGCTACACTTTTGAACATTTGGTAAAGCACGTAGTGACACTTCAAAGGGTTATTTATAATTAATTTGAGATTTATTTATAGTGTGGTAATTACATATTAAGAGGAATATTGACATATGGGTCTTAAAACTGAATAACAGTGGTTAAGTATAATACAAGTTAACAATGTATTTACTTAAAAAATAAGTGAATAACAATAGATAAGTAAAGTTGGTACATGAAGAAAATTAGCAAACCCGTCTTATTCTAAACGATTCTAAAATAAATGTATTCGTTGAATTGGAAAACTATCTTTTGTGCAAGTCTATATCTTTTTCATTTTTAAACCTCGCGTCAAACTTTAAATAAGACTAAATTTTGTACGAGAGAATTATGGTTTTAAGTATAATTTTCATCCATCTATCTATTTAACCGAAAGACATCCACTGCTGGACATAGGTCTCCATCAAAGAACTCCACGGCGACCGGTCTTGCGTTACCCGCATCCACTGGTTCCCGCGACCTTCTCCAGGTCGTCGTACCACCTTGTGGGTGCTTATACACTTATCCACGCTACATCTTCCGGTGCGTGGTACCCATTCGAGAACCCGTTGCCCCTATCAAGTATCGGTTCTACTAGCAATGTGCAAGGATAATTTTATCAACAAAGATCTATATTTTTGGCGCAGTTAGTTTTGGTCGTTAATAATAAAAAAAAGTAGGTTCTCGATAATTCGCCAAGAGTTGTTGCTTAGTTAATTGCACAAAGTAAACAAAGACTAGCCACTGTAATATACTACGATCAAAAACTTTAGGCAATTGAATATTAATTGATCTAGAAATATAAGACTCTAAATTACTGTTACCTTTTCAGCATAGTTGTCACTATCCAATCGAAAAAAAGAATCCTGTTTATTTAGTTTAATTTTCACGCCAGATATATTGCTAAACTTTTTGCTAGCTAAATGTCACATATGACAAACAAATTTATAAAGATAATAATTTAAGAAAGTGATGCGATGAGAAATAGTTAAGATGCATACAATAATAGCGGACATGAATCTCACACGGGCACGAAGTAAATTGTTTAAACCAATGACGATTTGGTACTATCGAATGGTACCGACATAATTGACCATTTTCGATTACGAGTATAATAAGTATTTGGCAAATCGCAGTCATTGTTTTGTTATGGCGTTGCGATGTTGCGACCTGCTTGTTCCTACACAGTCACGATTTTTTCAACGGTCGCCTGCAAGGTAAACGATGAAATGAAGTTACATTATAATAAATGTTTGTAACCGATCATAGCAATATCAAGTATTTATAAATATTAATACTATAAAGGGCTTCATAAAGAAAAAGATTTGTCACCGATCGGTTATCATTAATTTATGCAAAAGATTCGTAACGAGTATTAAAGTTAACTACATACATATATAGTAGATAATTTATTGCGAGTTAAATTTAGCTAGAGGCTTTATCTTACCATGTTTAATATGCTCGAACGGTTATATCAATATTGAAAAATAAAACGATGTATATCATTAGAACAGTCAAATTATTACAATCAAATACTTAATACACGGATGAATTTTAGTTTACATTAATTGTAAAATAAATCAAAAGCTTCAAAAAATTAAAGATGTAAAACAGAACACTATATTAATGGCTTCACTATTATTGTTCATTAACTGTGTTTCTAAAAGTTATATATAAAGTTATTTTGATATTTGCATAGTATTTATTTCATATAATTGTAGGATAATTACTTTCAATTGAAAAAGCGTAAAATGAAGCTTTATTTGCAATTAAATTCAGACCTTTTTCGGAGTCATTTAAAATAGAATGTTAAAGTTATACTCATAGTGATGTAATTAATATCTGCTTATTTGTACAAAACAGAAACTAACCTCAAAATAGATGCGATTAATGAATCTATTTTGCACATATTCGAAATTGTAATAATGTTACTCGTGTGTTTGTAATCAGACCTGTACTCACATTAATAGCTGTAAAAAAAAATAATGCATACGAAAATATAATTGTTTCTCAATTAAAATAAAAAAGTTATAGATCCGGTTTAAAGCCCTACCGAGCTGTACAAAAATCAATGTCAAACGTTCATGTTTTGATGCGTCAAAGCTGATTTAAAATTGATTTCCAATTGTCTTTACGTATCACAAAAGTTTAATTTTTTACCCGCTAATACAATTTAGGTTTGAAGGTTAAATTTAAATAAAACGAGAATCTATATATATATAATGATAAGTTATGTGATTTGCAGAGAGCAAAAATAGATTAAGGTTTCTTAAATGCGCTAAATTCCCGCCCACATATGTTTTTAATGGTACAATTCGACCACATACCTATATGGTTATAAATTGCGAAATACTGTGACATTTAAGAAAATATTAAATCAAATTCCATTTCGATAAACGAAATATATAAGTTGATAGCGAAATTACGGTTTAAAAATTCGTTCTACAGTTAAGCTAACATTAGTAATAAGTGGTATAGACAATAAATAAAAGGTAAAACAAAAAATCACTCCTAAATTAATACCTACCGCTTCTTTCGTAATAACTAGCCAAATGTAAATTTTCGTAATCGTAAACTATTATTTGTTCTGTTGTGATGTTAGTACATACACCTCTATCCTTCTACCATTAATTATAATTTCCGTTCATAAGTTACACTTAACACAGCTAATTATTTATTTGTAATTCAATTTGTATCCTATTTTAAGGTACATAAAAAAAACTATTATCTATTTGTAAACATGAAAATTTATTTTCATATTTAGGCATAAAAGGTAAAAGATATAAAAGAAACAAAAAGATTTAGTATATTATAGAATTAGTTAATAATACAATATATTAGAGGGAGTTTGAAAGTTGCGCCAGTGGTAGAAAAGTTGAAAGGTTCCCGTTTGTCGTGGTATGGACATGCTAAGAGATGAGAGGAAGGCCAAAGAAAGTGTGGATGGAGTGTGTAAGAAATTATATGAAAGAAAAAGGAGTGAATGAAGTGAGTGAATGAAGTGAATGAAATGAGTGAATGAATGACGGCTGATAGGGACGTATGGAAGAAGAAACCATACTGCGCCGACCCCAAGTGAGTTGGGAAAAGGCAGGAGAATGATGATGACGATAATAATACAAACGCCAAGTTAATCAGAGTGCTTTATCAGAGTGTCTAAAATCTAGATGATTGGCAAGAAGAAACAAGATCCTTGGCAGATAATTATTTTATTTAAGAAACAATGAAAACGTTAATTATACTTTTTATTTGAATTATTATAATTAAAATTGTATTGCTAGTTGTTGAAATATAATCTGCAATATATTTCACCATCATTAGTTGATCTTTTTTTACAATTCAAATACGCAATCGAACTATCCCACACGTTGTAACATTCTCTATGAAATTTGCGGATCATTATTGCATGTATGTAATTTGCCGTTTTTAGTCTGTAACAGACATCTTGGTGTGACAATGACTATATTTTTAACGAGTTTATTAAATTGGAAGTATATGCGTAGATAGTTTAAATCAAATATATTTGTAATGAGCGTTAATAAAAAATCGTTATCATTGAAAGATAACCAAAAGATTACTGCATTAAAATATATATTGCAACACTGTAAATGTTTTTTTTTTAATTTTTTTTTTTATTCTTATCACAATATAAATTGCCTGTATTTTACATTGATGCGTACATCGATGAATCAACATCGGCTAAATTACGATCATCGCTCGTATAAAAATATCTTTGCGTGGGTAAAAGGTAAATCAGGTATTGAGAATGTTGAAAATTCCACAGTCGAGAGTTGTTGAACGCTTGTTAAATAAACCTTAGTCTTTGTAGTTTGTGATCGATTAATAATAACACAGAGTGATGTGGCGGTCGTGTCGATTAAATCGCATATTTTTTGTGGTTTGTTGTAAAAATATTTTGATGTGAAATCTTCCTTAGCGGCGTTGAGCGATTGTTGCCACGGGAAAAAAATATAGATTGGCGTTACCAATGCTATGACGTTAGCCGTCAACCTGCTACAATATGTCAAGTTCTTAAACTTCTTAAAAAAATCTTAATGACGTTTGAAGGCTGGCGCTCAGAGATAAATAATAAAACTTACATTACGCACCCAACCGTATATATATATTTTTTTGGTTTGTAATAAACTATAAAATTGTACATAATTATTTTAAATACTCGTACTGTAATTGAAACTTAAAAAAAACACTTATCCTAAAGTTACGAGTTTTCACAGGCCCACATGACTGCTTACTTTTTTTGTTCTAAACATATTTGTAACTACATATATGCTTTTAATAGAAGTAAAAATGTGCTCATCTTATTTCGTAATTCCCGTTTAAATGTTTGCATAATGCATAGATTCTTATCAATTCTTTTACATTTATTTCTTAGGTAAACTTCACAAATACCTTTATATTCTACATCACCAAGTAAATGAATGAACCTCATACATAACTTTAAGAACATTAACCATTAATTTTCGTATTATTTGTCGATGTTTAATTGTAATGCCATAATGGATACATGGCCATGGTGTCTTCAAGGCTCTGCCGTAGAACACCATAAAAGTAATTGAATAGCCCTCGATTCCAACACAGCGGTAAAACACTTTGAAGACATTACCATTTATCATAAAATTGGAATCCAATTTCGTACCGAATAAAAAACTAAAACCAAAGGAAACCTTAATGCCCGATATATAATATAGAGTTGTTATTTATTTCTGGTGCTAATAATGTGTTAATTTATTTCACAGAGAACATTTTGCACATAATAAAAATGTCAAAGAAATGAAACATTACTTGAATGTTTACAAATAAATAATAACACGGGATATCACTTTCGATTAATTCTACTTTCACTTTACCTTGAGGATTGTAAAGGCATTGACCTGTAATGACCGCCATCGGCGCAGGGAAAAGTTCCAAAGCTCCTGTTTACTTTAATTCATGTAAAGGTTTATTTAATGTGAATGGTAAAATAAAAGTTGACAAAGTCATGTCTATTTCATATATTTTAAAGGCAATGTTATTTCTATAGTCGGTTATACCCGACAAGCAAGTACAGTAATACCCCGCTTAGCGCGACCCTGTTACGCGCGGTTTCACTATAACGCGAATGTCAAATTTCGCGCTCAAATGCCTCGCATTACGCGAAAGAGTGCGTATAAACATAATGTAAAGACAATAGATGTATTTTTTTCCGTAAAAAATAAGAGTATGTATTGCATAAAGTGTTCTTAGAATTAAAGTGATTGATTAAAATGATTTGTATTTTTTTGTATTAAATTTTGACTATGTTTAATCATAAACCTCGATATACGCGAATTTCAGTTAACGCGATTTTTTTCGGGAACGTATCCCTCGCGTAAAGCGGAGGGGTATTACTGTATATAGCAAGTTATAACTTGTCACACAAACCTAAAAAAAAAAACAAGTACAGAAGTTTAAGTATATGACAGGAAAATTACTCCGATCATCATTTTTGGCATCAGTCGATATTGGCTGATGATAAATTTATTTAGCTCTAATAAATTTAATTCTTTCAACGTTTGAACTCTTTTTTTTTTCAATTTAATCATAGACGTGCTGTGAGAATCGTTGACGATCCCAATCTCGCAAGCGGTTTAGAACCTTTAAATCTAAGGAGGGGCTTCGCCTCCTATTCGCCCGGGTTTCTATTTATTGTTTCTATAATACTTTGTATTCTGATGAATTGTTTGTCTTAATGCTGACACATAATATTTACCATCGTGCAGCTCGCTATCGGCAGGAAGTTCACTCTCACATCTTGGAGCCCAAATGGCTCCGGATAATGCGGTTCCAGAGGAGTTTCTTCCCGCAATCGATTCGGATGTTGAATGAGCTCCCAGCGGCCGTGTTTCTCGCGAAATACAGTATGGGATTCTTCAGAAAAGGCGTGAGAAGGTTTTTTTAAAGAGTTGGTAATGCACTCATAATACCTCTGGTGTTGCAGTCGTCCATAGGCTACGGTGATCGTGCGAATCGTTTGCTGTATATTTACTACTTACGTGGTCTATAAAAAAATTAATAAATTCTTTATTTAAAAGTAACTGTCGCTCAGTACCTGATGCGAAATAATAATATGATTAGCTCTGAACCGTGTAGATACAATTGTGTTAATATGAAAACTATGTTACCACAATTCAGTATTCTTCAAGTGATGTGAGTTCGAGGATTTCTTTTTATTTATTCCAAACAATTGCTGTACTTAACTCTATGATAAATTGTATTCGTTATTAATAATTAAAACATTGATTATTAGAATCGTTGCGTAATCATATTGTAACATGATTCGACGTAAAGTTATGTAACTTGGAAGTTGCAATCGATTTATAATCAATAAATGAATTTGTCATAAACGATTACGTTGCTATGATGAACATTATGACTGTCATATGCAATTTATGACGGACGCGTATTAAATAAAATTACACAGTCGGTCATTGATAAACAAGTTGTAGATAAGTCATGTTACTCTTTCTATCTTTCAACAGTTATATCGATTTGATTACGAAACGTAAACAAAACACCTGTTTAATTCTATTCCGGACTAGTTTTAAAGTGTAATTACATTAAGAGTGACATTTTGCTTCGATTATACTTAGAACTAATGCCAATCTACGTTCTTCAATGTAATATGAATTGAAAAAAATTCTAAGTTCTTTAGTTACAACACTCCTGTGCTTGTAATCATATAGAGATCATGATTAATATTTCAAAATTTTCAGTCACTATTACATATTCCAGATCAATCTCATTATGGTGCAATTAAACTGGGTTAGACTCTTCACGCAATTGCCAAATTAGTTTTGTCCGTATCAAGTTTATGTTTATGATTGTTTCGTTCGGATCGAAAGATTATGATGAGCGATTAGACTTAAACAGAAAAAATATTCAATTGTTTTTAACAAGTAAAATAATGAAATATTTGGACAAATATATTAGTTTATCGAAATGCAATCATGACATAGATGGTTAGATTTTGAGAAATTATGTTTTTTTTTTTTTTTGCTTTAAATTATGTTTGCAAATGTGGATTTAGGTTGTTGAAACTTATTTTCATCGGGTCCTGAAGGTGTTATTTGGTTGGTCGAGATATCAGTTTTTATAAATAATATTAATTTTGTAAAATGGTACTTAACAAATAAATATAGATACAAATATACCAAAAATAGCGACCATTGTGCAAAGTTGCAGAGATAACTTTCTAGGTTTTGGATATCACGACGGACAAATTTTATCTGATATTCTTTGCATCTCATAACATGTCAAGGGAACGGAAGTGTAACCTCATTTTGGAAATCCTTTTTTTGAGTGGGAAATGCCTTTACGCATTCCCTCTAGCATCTCTAATCCGGGAGAGAAGAGAATCTTGCGGATTAGAGATGCCAGAGGGATGTGCGGGACTCACCTGGCGTGAAGCGCCGGGAAACCCATTAAAACCATTTTGCCGCCTTCTTGGGGCGGCAGGCTCGCTACTACTATTATCTTCTTTCTGAGAAGGGGAGTTCCCCTCTCGTTCTTCCCGCCAGCCCATTTGAGAACCCCTAGTATAAGGCTATACAATACTTTAGATAAATTGAGAAATTAAAAAAACTAAGTAACATTAAAATTATGTATCATTTTGTTACATACCATTGTAACGATTAAAAAATATATATATTTAACATTCATTGTATCTTTTAAATACTTTGTGGATAAATATATTATTTTATAATATCTCTTAAGGTACGTGGGAATATATTATGATTTGTACTTGTGATAAATAATTTACCAAACACACTCAAGGACTGTTAAAATTTGATATGAAGAGGTTAGGTCCAGGTTGTTCTATTTTCAAAATGCTCGGGTTGGTTTGTTCTACATGAAATATTAAATTAACAATAGTGGTTTCAGGACACGAGTTTCTTATAAATATCATGTATATTTCTATTCAACTGTTATAAAGAATGCTAAACAAATCAAGCATTTGTAATATGTTATACGAAATAATAATTGACATCCGATCTCATATTATTGTTAAAATTTATTTCGTAATAAAAATAACTCGTCTCAAATCAACGAACGAAGGAGGTATTTTACAGATATCCTCATTAAAAATCCAAAAATCCTCGAGCACACGACCGACCTTCATAATAATAATAAAAAAAAATTGAACAATTCAACCACAATGACTGAGAACTAATCTTACAAATATATAATAATACAATCACAAAAAAAAAGTAATTTAATCCAAATAGGTACCATACGAAAAAAAAAATACAAATAAATAAATGAACGAAATTACAAACATGAATTCTGAATCAGAGGTTGAAAGGGGGTCAATATAACTATGGCGCCGTCCACATATTTCCTTTGAACATACCAAAGCTTATACGGACGAAAAACCTTTAAAGTTAGTGTAAAGCAATAAACGTCACCTGACAGGGCGCATTGTCAATATCGGTATGTCACAATCCGCAAGCTCAGGGTAATGAACCCATATGTTCTGCATGCCGATGTTCAGGTAAAAGATTAGCCGCACTTCAAACCGATTCGAGAAAACGATATGATTATAAAACCGATTCCTAATAAATCTATTTAAGCTAACATAAAATTTTATATCGAAACAGGAAAACGAATTTACAGATTATTCTGTAGCAAATCCTAAATATTAGAACAACATTCAGCACTCGCCCACAAAGCGACGGAGAAGCTGTAAAGGTTCTTCCGGTTAACAGAATTAGCCAGTTAGAAAACAAAAAACAATAACCGTAATAACAATAATGTATGTATGTACGATTAAGAATGAGTATGAATAGAACTAAAAGATTATATTTAATCATAGAGTAATATCGCTAAGACTGATAGTTTCATACAAAAATCGCTTAACATTGAAGCCACAAAAATATATTTCATGTGTGTGTAAACGACACGGGATTACGTATTCACCGGTACGTAACGAAAGACGTACGTGGCCTTTTAAAGCCAACTAGAAACGGGTTCACTCTGTGCGCGACTATTGCCTTTCTGAGTATTTTAATACTATGTATTTGGTATCGTTTATATAAGCTATTTCATTTAAGAAAGGTGTCTTTATTTACAAATAAATGGGCAAAAACGTGAACATGTGGGATCGGCTAAGAATAGCACCACCCCATATCTTCCCGTGGGTGTCGTAAAAGGCGACTAAGGCATAAATCAGGGGATGAGCAACAGCATCCTTTGTGTACCAAAAACACCTTACTGCGATCTCCAACCCGCCTGCCAAGCGTGGCGATTATGGCGATTCCCCCCTTACTAGGAAAGATTTATGTCCAGCAGTCGACGTCTTATGATTGAATGGAAATATGCAAAAGATACAACAGTTAAACCATTTTTATTACGAAAATTTATATCGTTAATTTTTTTTATTTTCAATAATGATTATCACATTTTTAGCACCGGTCGCACATTGTTTATACGTTAGTACGTTTAAGTATTGTTGACGGAGAATGAATGTAGAGAGTGCGATTCATGCAAAAGCTTGTGGCCTACTTAAGCGTTGCGAAATTGTAACGACGGTAATGAGTAAAGACATTTACAGAAAACCAAACAAAGCCGTGTTGACCTGTGAAGTGTCTTGTGTTACACAAGAAATTTCCACGGAAGTGTTCGTATCCGTAATAAATTTAGACAATGAAACTTCACTAGTATAAGCGCCTGATCACCGTAGCCTTGTCTATTAATTCCCCTTTGTTCTTCGGTAATACCTGATTGATATTAGTTGAAGGAACTATAAAACTAAATTGTTTACAAGAAAGTAAATACTATTATTTTTTTACACGGAATAGGCTCAGTGCTTTGACCAACATCTCACCTGATGTTAAGTGACGATGTGGTGGATGGTAAAACACACTAAGCCTAGAGGTACTGGTTCTCAGGTGATGCTTCCGGAACACAGCTATTGGTGTTTGGCGACAGGTTTTTCAAACTTGAGGCTGGTAACTACCCAGCCGGGCATCATTAGAAAATGTCCTACCACCATTCTATGGTTTACTCACTATGTTTTCCTTCACCGAAAGCTTAGGCCGATTTTAGAGTCGGATAGGTGATCGAGACCGCGTCGATTCGAAATCCGGAATCCGGGCGCAATACTTGCTGCACCATCATAGCTCCAAATCGCATTCTATGGCTATTACAATCATTATTCTATGTCATAATTACAAATTAGATTTATTGTCTCTGTGAATTTACATTTTATTCTTTTCGGTAACTAAAATATGACGTTTGATAAAGGTCATAGACGAATAAATACATTAGTGTTCTCCCGGTGGATGACTATAATCGATATTAAATATTTGAAAAAAAAATGGTAGAATTTGATTTAAAAAAAGGTAGTTTTACTTCTTAGACATTTGGTCTTTATCTGAGAGAAATATGACAATATATTTGTTTAATATATAGTTATGATACTAAACAACGCAGATGAAGTTGCGGGGCTCATCTATCCAAATAAATAAAATTACTAGATAAAAGACGTTACTTCGAGTAACTTAGGCTACTTTTATTTTTTGAAAATAATAATATGGTTCCGCGTAAAAAAAATAAAATTCATGAAATTGAGAACAAAATACGATTCAATGGACAGAACCATGAAAACATTATTTCCCAATGATTATTTAAAAACTATATTACGCAATGAGGAATATATGAAACGTAGGCGCACAACTAGTCAATCGAAAATAAGAAAACGTTTTGATAAACTCATACACGAATTTTAAACTGCCTCGTTGGCGCAGTTGTATTACGGTGCGACTGCCGTTCTGAGGTCTCGGATTCGATCCCCGGGTCGGGTCAAGTGGTATTGGGTTTTTCTACTCAGTATCATCCCGGAGTTTGGAATTTGTACCCGATATGGCGACAGGCTCGCCCCCTGTCACATCTGGGACGGAACTAAGTTCGGCGAAATGTTGGTGGTGTAGTTCGCTATTTCACCTTTGCCTAACCCTTCGGGGATAACAGGCGTGAGCTTATGTTTATGTATGTTACGATTTGAAATAAAGATACATCAGATGACCAAAAAACGTAATAAATTATAATTTATATCACTAGCTGCTACTAGTTACTATGGTTAGCTATACTAACAAGGTCGAGGAGTGGGATCAAAAACCATGAAATTTATGTGACTTTTTCATGAATAACTCAAAGTCAGAAAATTTGAAAATTTACACAAAAAAAAAAATCTGAAAATGTTTCATTAAAGACGTGAAATATAACAATAACAACTAAACTATAAAATCTAACAAACGAGGAATTTAATATTTATCCATTCTGCGTTACTAATTTAAACACGAAGTTCTTGTTCAGTAACTATTTTTATACCGGAACTTTTTAATTTATTATTAAGGTTATATAACTTGTAATCGATTTATAAGCGGGTAAGTCACAAGATAAACCGTTACGAAAAATTTCTATTGTACCAGAGAATTAATTCTAATCTGAACAAGCCTAGAACTAGGCGTTGAGAGATAATAATAACACAATGAAACAAACGTATTACAAAAAACCAAGTGACTACATACAACGCAATCAGATCTATTCTTTTCAAAGAATTGAGATATTCATTTGCGAACAAAGAACTTGGGTTGTAACAGCTTAATATACAGTAGTTAAAGATAAAGTTTTCCAGGAGATTCACGAGTTTCCAGAGGTAAAACAATCTATAAAAAAAAAAATTAAAATAAATTACTACACACTTTCCAGAAAAAATAAAATTATAGACTATAATAAATTACAAAGTATTTGAAATCTATTTTGTCAACAAAAAAAATAAAAGTAACTTGTAACTCATCTGTGTAAAAAGGCATACATTACCTAATTAAAAAAAAAAACAAAAGATGCATCTTTTGTCCACTGAAAACTATTAAAGAGTTGAAATCCTTACATTATATAAAAGTTAACATCTCTCTGTGTGTCTATCGGTTAGTTGCTTTCTGATTGAAACTGGTTAGGAGGCACCAGATTACCACCGCTGCACACTAAACACACAATAATGCTGAGGTTGGGCCAATTTGTTATTTTACAAATTATCTTTTTGTCTGTATTTCTATATGGTATTGGGTGTGTTGTATTGTAAGGCACAAATAAATACATCCTTTCTTTCTTTCTTTCTTAAGTATATTATCTGATCAGTTTATATATTACATTACAGTTGTTAGTATCTACAAGTACATAAGAAAAGTATGTATAAATGACCATTATCGTGTCGTTTCTTTACATCCTTATCTTGATAGTATATAAAATTATTAAAAAAAAAAACTATTGCCATAATGTTATAATTCACACGAGCGGATATATTAGATCGAACAATTATATTTGTAATGTAGTCACAGTTACCTATAATATTATTATATTCCTTATCATTATAGATATTTTCAAACGGATTTAAAGGACATTTCAAAGTAATTTTTTTTAACTAAAAGTATATAAATATCAATAAACCTAAGTTTCTTATGTACACATAAATCTAAAGTTCTTACACATTTTTCCTCAGTCGGTGGAAGTGTTTTGACATTCATAAACGCTTCTTAGTGCCTAACAGCGGGTTTATTTTCGAATCTTAAAAGTTAAGATTGAGATCAAACCAAAAATATATCGGTTTTTTGACTGATCACTGACATTGATGAGACACTAAAGAGAGAAAAAAATACAAAATTTCATAAAAAAGGATTGAGATCGCATATTAAAACCGTCAGCAAATCGAATAAATTATTGTTTGATTCGATTTGATTACACTAAAATTTATGTAACTTGAAAATATGTCATCATTATTATTATTATATAAAATTATTCAAATTAATTTACATGGTGTTGAGAAACATTAAAACGATTTGTCCGATTTCGATTTAGGTGAAGAAGCACAGACAGTGTTGATAATTTAAAACAATTACGCTTATCAGGTAAATTTCAAGTAATAACTTTATTTCTAAAGTTTGAAATACCAAATATTAATTTACTATTCTTAATATTTATTTAAGTTGAAACAGTCAATTAAATTGTTTGTAACGATTTACATCAATTGACGTGGTTTCCGAACGCAGTAACACCACGTGCTCAATCAATCTACACTACCATAAACGTATATTAGGCCGTTAAAAAAATCTTATAACCACGTTCAAAAGTTTCGTTTAGATGCCAAAATAGGCCTCTGAAAATATGGCCCTAATACTAATATTAAGGTTGTCCGCATCACATTTTTTGATTTCCCATCAGAATATCACAGGAAAAAAATATTTTTCTCCTGATTTTTATAACTAACCAACGATAAATTGCACTGCATTGCCCATCGAATATGCTTGTAGAGAATTGAACGTTCTACAAAAAAGGGCCATATAAGGGTTATTCCAATTTAGCCGTTTTCTTTATAATACTCTTGAATTTATAAGTTTAAAGGTTTTAAAAAGAACTGAAAGATTATTTCTAAGGTCTCGAAATTGAAAAAAATAATAATATTATCTGTTGCCTTCAAAGATTGCTGTAATTTTATTGAAAAAATATTCTTAAATAATATGAGCTCAAAAATAGCTGAAATTTTGTACATCGCTTTGGCTTTGACATGGCTTTAACTTTGACCTCGAATAACTTTTGACTGAGTCGATTAATCGAAAAATAATATCTGACCTTTTTTGTGGAGCGTTCAATTTTCTACAAAAATATTTTGGACAATGCAATGCAATTTATCGTTAATTAATTATAAAAATCAGAAAAGAAACATTTTTTTTCCTGTGTTATTCTTATAGAAAATCGAAAAGTGTGATGTGGACAACCTTAATATTAATGGCTCATATTTTCTGAGGCCTATTTTGGCATCTAATCGAAACTTTAGAGCGTGGTTCTAAGAATTTTTTTGTGTTTTTTTTTTATAACGGCCTTAATTAGATAAAAGACAAACCCATTAATCAATATCGCTAAAACATTTACATCTGTCAGATCTCATTTGTTTCTCGCCAGTTGAACCCATGACGTCTATGTGCTCTCAGTAGGTCAATGTCACTCAAAGCGTGCAGACAATTTTATTTAGTGTGAAATTACCCGTAAAAGTTCTTTATTATATATTTTGCAACTAGTTTCCGAACGGTTTCTTGCGGCGGCTTGCGTAATTTTTTTTTCCTTTTGCAATGACATTGCTCATAGACTGTTTTCTTTATTTTAGCAACAAAGTTTGTTATTTGTGAACAGTGTAATGTTGATGAATATTTGTTATAATGATGTTTATTTTTAATAAGTAAGAGAGTATTAACCTTCTAAATCTATTTGGTGTGATTTTTCAAAAAATGTTTTCTTCGTTAGTTTTGTGGTAAATCTTAACAAAATATCGAATATGCAAAGATCGTCAAACGATATAAATTCCTAATACTAATCCTAATTTCCAACCCTGTTCTTGACTCACTTGGGGTCGGCGCAGTATATTTTCTTCTTATATACATCCCTATAAGCCGTCATCTTTTCATTTGCTTCTTTTTCTTTCATAATATTTTTTACACACCCCATCCACACTTTCTTTGGCCTTCCGCTTCTTATGCGCCCTTCTACATTCTTTTGCTTTACTATTTTATCCAAATGCGCTTCCTCTCTTCTCATAACGTCACCAATTTAAAACTCCCTCCATAATTATTTAGTTAATAACTAATTTCGTTGTGGAACGTAAACTTTATGAACATTTTATCAGTTTTAAATATTTTTAAAGGTTAATTTATATTCTCAACCTTAACTGGTTTCAGGTTTTATTTAATTTAGAAAAATTGATAACATATGTACATATAGACTAATGTACATTAATGTACACTTCATATTTGAACGAAGAATATGTAAAAACTAAATTACTAAACTAATAATCAGGTGAATCCAGAACTTTATTTGACCCTTGAAAGGAGCAAACCCGAATCTTATGTGAACGAATGTAACACTAACATGCTAATTTACTTTACAAGATGCGAACTAGATATAAACATTCTCATATAGTTCTCATAGTTAACACTCATGCAATTTATTGAACATTAAGGTTTTTCTCACGCTGCAGTGGTAAGCTGCATATGAAATGTTATAATAATTTTTATTGTGAATCGAAGATAAACAGTTTTTTTTAATATGTTAGAATGAGATCGATTTTGCGTAAAGACACATTTACAAGTACCCCAAATTTATGTTTTATATTAACTCTCTAAATAGGCAGCATAATATTTAGCATTAACCGGATTATGCAACTCAATTATGACACTAACATTACTTCTAGACGATATGAAATTATTTGTAATATGTAGTCGGAATAAATTAGTCGTTTTATGGTGGTTTGGTCGTTTTCCTCTCAATCAGTACTTCGCTAATTCATTATTACTACTGTACCTTATTATAGATACAAGTTTGTATAATAAATAATAGCTCTTTGTTTTTTTTTTAGCTAATTTTGATGGAATGCTTCAAAAGCAGAAAAAGAGCTTGAAGTTTCAGAAAACCTTTTCATCATTATTTGAAATTAAAAAATGAAGAAGTTTTTTTATTTTTTCTTGTTTTTTGTATTTTTTTTTTCTCAGTTTTCTCGTCTTCGTATGACTTGTAAGCCATGAAGTATGTTCATACTTAATACATCAAATTGTTAAAATACGAAATCACGTGGTAAATAACAATAAAAAATTGATTTGATTTGTTTTTATTATTTGTTTTATTCCTTTTATTTTTATATGTATTTATTGTAATGTTAAAAACAATTTTTTTTTAATCTTGACCGTTAAAGTATTTTAAAGTACACATTTTATTTTTAAATCTTGTGTTTTGTTCAAGATTATTTTTTGATCTAACTTGATAACATTGTGGTAGGTTACAAAAAATATTTGTAAAATAAAAGCCAACGGCAGTGGAACTTTAAAACTACTTTTCAATCAAATAATATAATTGTAAACATACCATCTGCATGAATTATTTTCCTTGAGTCTCCCGCAGGCACTGCGGCCACAACAGAGATGAGTAGAAATGTCGCCAACATCCTTGCACATACACCCATTATATGTCTTTGGACACGAATTAATAAGATTTTTTTTTTGTTGTATAGATACTTTTAAATTACGAACAACGGACGTAACTATATTATCACGTGTGAAAATTTACGTCGCGTCTAACTGTCTTCGTTGACGGTGATCGACTGAGCTCGTAGACTGAACATCTGTGCATTACTTTCTATTGGCATGCGTCTGCGCAACGTCTGAACTCTTGAAAGCGTACCCGCATCATGCATCACGCATGCTCAGTGCGTTTTAATGGACTGCGATTTATTACTATGTATTTCGAATCTATGCGAATTATTTATTGTTAATCAATTTCGTATTAACGTGTTTGTGAAAATGCGTAATAGTCTTACTATATTTAATGATTCAATTTGAATACTATATTTTGAAGCTATTACGGCGCAATTGGTAGTACGGCCAGATTCTGCATCTAACTCTGAAATCAGCGTGAGCTTTCGACGAAGGAAAAACATCGTGAGGAAATCCATAGTATGGTGGTAGTGCTTTTTTAATAATTTCCGCCTGGGTAGCTACCACCCTCAAGTTTGAAAATCTGTTGCCAAATACTAATAGGTGTGTTCCGAAAGCATTACTTGAAAACCTCTAGGCTTAGTGAGCTTACCATTCTGGACCACTTCGTCACTTAACATCAGGTGAGATTGTGGTCAAAGCGCCTATACATGATAAAAAATTAAAAAAGTAATTACTAAATGTTTGATTGATTGTTGATAAATATGTTTCACTAAGTGTCTTTAATGTAGCGCTCCATTCAGTTTCATTGGTCCCTTAATTCCACACTAAAGGTGGTCTTTCAGGTACCTTTTTTCTTGTTGTTTAGCTAAGGGAAATTCCATGGACTTTTTAACAAAGGTAGGAGCTCAAGCCGAGCTTCGTACCACTGTGGTGCTCTTTTGCCATTTTTTTTTGTGAAGATGTCAAGGCCGTTTCAAGCCAACAGCGTTGGGTCAATTAACAAAAACAATACATTCATGATTTTACAGCAGTGATTACTTATATTGAATTTTTAGTTGTTTAGAAATTATAGCCTTTGACCGAAATAAGTAATATAATAAATAATTTCGCTTTTTTTTTAAATTTCAAAAGTGCTTGAGAATCAACTTCTCTGAGGATAATTCTAACGAAAAAATGCAGGTTTTTGTCAACTTATAAACTGATATTTGTAGTTTATAATCTAGTTTAATATGTATACACAGTTACAGCTTAGTGAGTGAAATTCGTCTGTATGATACTGTGGTTTTAAGAGACGGCCAATTGTTTCAAGAGATAGATATTAATGACCTTTCTACTATCAACAAAAAGATTTGGAAAGAGTTTTTTTTTTGTTTAATTTTTTCGATAATGTTTCTAAGCAAATTTAGACCAATAGGCGATATACTAGTTCAAATAAAGAGATTTCTCAAAAATAAAAAGCTTAACAATGTCAAACGTACCTATTAAGTGAAAGTAGTGGACCCTATTGGATTTACATAAGAAAAACTTTCATATTACATAGGCCGAGTTGGCAGAATAAATATTTGTCAGCGGAAATATTATGGTCAAGATATTTGGGTGTGATACAGAAATACTATTATGGTGAGTTTTATAAGTATACTAGCTGTGCTCCGCCCGCGTTTCATACATTCTTCAACGCGTAATATTAGTTTTTAAATAATCTTTGAAAAATTATGTTTTGATAGTGTTATGCATTGAATCGTATTTAATTTTTTTTTTTACACGCAATCCTAGTTATTTTTCTAAAACTCTTTTGGTTTTAGAATAAAGTCGAAATATTAAATGATATCTTTTTCCAAATGTTTTGTGTTTTTTATCGGGAACTATAATAATTTTTACAAAATTTTTTTTTTTTGGTAGTAACATAAAGTAAACATTTCGCACAAATTCAAACTCCTGCGTGTAAAAACTGTGCATTGAATCGAATTTTTTATTAACAATTTCTATATTTATATGTATATGTATTGTTGTAAATGTATATATATATTGTTTTATTCATATGTATTTAGTTAAACAGGCACTTCAATTTTATTTGTTAGTATTATACTTACAATTTTGAATATTTTTTTAGGAAAAAAAATTCGATGACTTTAATATGTCGATTAACCATAAAAATGGGACAATAGGAAAACAATGGAAAGCTGGCGTAAACGCCAGGTTAGTGCTGAAGGGGTTAAATACAGATCTGACGTTATGACATACTTAATGCTTATCATGTTCGATTACGTATGTGGTAAATTGCACTAGGTTAACTTGTTTTATTACCTTAAATTGTACCTAATAATGACTAGGTAGGTACTTAAGAAAAGATTGGACTTAAAGTAACATTTGATGTTAGGTACATGTAATGCTATTATTACCTATTTCGTCGACTACAGTTCTATGGTATTATTGTTTCGTAAATTTTTTGTAAATAAATATAAGTAATAGGTAAATATTAATAGATATTCGTTGAGTTCGTGACAGCAAACAGAGCGTGTACAAGAATTTTATTTGAAAAAAAAAAAAAAAAATGCCATTAACCCGGTTTTCATGGGTAAGCGGATAATGGACAATGAAATGAAGAAACAAATACAAGTAAAGTATATATGTACTTACTGATGATACGCTGTGGTTCTATGTGCTTGTTCATCGGTAAATGGTTTATTTTTACTGTGCACTAGGATATTTTATAAGTCGAATGAAATTTCGCTCCATCATAATTTCATCAAATTTTCTAGAATTGCGTACTTTTAATGTGTTCTTGTTTCATTACCATTAACTGCGAAAATACAGAAATATTGATGTCTTCGCTTTTATAATCATTAAATACAAGGTTTATCATGTACCTACATAAAGAATAAAGGTAAGGAGGAACGTCTTACATGGAGAGTTGAAATCCATCCGTCCATCCATTCAACCGAAAGACGTCCACTGCTGGACATAGGTCTCCCCCAAAGATCTCCACGACGACCGGTCTTGCGTCAAGTTGAAAAATAGTGCGTGGAAAAGTTAAAAAATAGTGTCCAGCTATTATAAGCAGTAAATAACAGTCCAAAATGGCGCTAGCGTAAGCAAATTTTACGGTATGATTGTATCAGTTGTTGACGGATTGAAGTGTGCCGAGTTGATAAATGTAATATTTTTTGAGATTTTTTGAGATTAATGAAACCATAGTATGCAAAATCTGAATTACCTATTTACGTAGGCATTAGGTACAAAATATTTTTTAGGAAATCTAACCCAAAAATACTCCTCTGAAATTTATTCTCTTGCTACAGTAATGCCAACCTAATGTAATTGATTTTCGACGGACATTTTTTGTATACAGATACATTCCTCCTTACCGTTCTACTCCATGGTCCCGTAATAGAATGTTTAGAAATCATTTATACATTACTTTAGTAATAATAAATGTGTAAGCTATTTTTTACATGATACTTTTTCGAAATTTTGTTACAGATGTATTTTTATGACGAACAAATTTCGAATATGATATTTAAAAAAAAATTGTGTCTTTGTTTAGTTGGACCTAGTTCCGGCTTTTGTTCGAAAACGGCTTTACCGATTTTTTAATGAAAAAATATCAAGATCATTTTAAAAACAATTTAGATACAGATTAAATTAATAAAACATTTTTTTAACAACATACCGTGGGTAGACTAAAAATTACAAAAGGGTAATATCAATATTTCTGTTTGTCTGGCCATCTGTGTGTTGGTCGTCCAGGCTTAAAAAAACTAAAACACTTGATTGATATGTATATTGATGGGTACTGTAATTGGTAAGCTATGTAAATAGAGGAAATACAGCCAATTTGAACCCAGTTTCCGATAACACTATCAATGAGCCAGTATTACTTAGTTTAAAATCATGTAGTTTTCAGATTATCTGCAGACTGTAATCAGCGTCCGCTTTAGAAATGATTTCATTCCGGACAAAAAGAAAAATTGCCGCCTCTTAAATATAAATTTATTTTTAAATAAGGGTTACATATTTGTTACTGCAAGAAAAAACTAAACATTTTGTTTAAAATTACTTAAAATTACTTGTCCTAATTGACTGATTCATCGACGGAGATCCCAAACAGCTGGTCTTACAAACTTCAAATTTAGGCAATAGATACATTTTACGGTATATAGATTAAGAAAGGATTTCTGGGAATTTTACCCCTAAGGAGGTAAAATAAGAAATAAATTATTTATCACAAATTATAAAAAAAATTTGAGAACGAAGGAAATGATATGCGGAATTTTCTTTTTATTCGTAAAATTTGTCATGTCAATTTTTACAAGGAAACGGCCGCTGCGGCGCCCCTACATTTTGGCGCTACGGGTAAATGCCGGCCCCCCGCCCCTCCTAGAGCTGGCGCTGCTGTAATGATTAAGCAGTAGCGATAAAATTACAACAATCATGGAAAAAAGACATTAAATCAAGACACGTGCACCAAGTCGCGGGCATCTGCTTGCACTTTATATATTTAATGTGAAAGCTTCTTTAGCAGCATTCAGCTATTCTCAATTAGGGAAAAACTTATAGATTCGCGTTACCAATGCTATGACGTCAGCCTTTAACATGCTACAGTATTTCAATCAGTCGTATAAGATGGCGTTTAAGTGCTGGTGCTCACAGATAAATAATAAAGTTTATACTTACGCAGTCTATCGTGTGTTTTTTTATGAATAGTCTACCTATATGAAAATGTACATGATCATTGCTCGGAGCGCCAATAGATGTAAAAACCAGCCATATGTTATTTTTATTGTTTCAATTGAAACATAAAATGTAAACATTGAGAAACAGTTTTTCCAATGTTTCGAGATTTTACTTTTGTTGGCAGTGCCTAGTTTTTTCTTCTTCCTTATTATAATGCTAATTTGTAATAAATTTGGAAACATTGTCTATAATTTCAGTCGATATCACTGGCTAAATAACTGCTTGCAACATTAACGCTGCTGTATTTTGCAAGTCGCGTAGGTACATTGACCCATCACTACGTAGTCATCTTGCGCACAACTTGCCCGGGCGCGACTTGGACCTGCTGCAGTTGCTTTGTTTAGGGGAACTAAGTGCAGTAAGCAGGTTCGGGGAACTGTCTCGTTCGGTGATATCACATGTAACATTTGTTTCATGCTCGCGTCATTAGAGCAAACAGGACATCATTTAAGTATATTTTAACAGGTCATCAGTTCTTTCGGATCGTATAGCGAGGCAGTTTTAAGTTAAAACTTAATAAACTTATTAAAAACTACTTATTAAAAAAAAAAAAAAAAAAAAAATAAAAAAAAAAAATTATGTAATAATTATGTAATTAATAATAACAAAATAAGTGTTTACAAAATAATTTAATATATAGATATAAAAAATTTAATAGAACTAGATTTAAGCTCACATATGCGAAAGAAGATTACTAACTGCATAGCTGCTTGAATTGCTATTATAGGCAATTTTTTCCGACGCAAGTCGATTTAAATCTCCAATCTAAAAAAAGGTGCGGACCCAGAGCCTGCAGATAGTTTAATTAAAAAAAAAAAAAAAAAAAAAAAGTTAAAACTTTTAGTTTAAAAAATGTCATATATTGATTCAGGTTCACATTCTTAAGCTTTCAACCAATTTTTTTTTTTAATGCTATATGGGCTCAGTGCTTTGACTACAATTTTCAGTCCAGGGTGGTGAACACGTTAAGCCTGGAGGTATTGGCTCTCAAATGATATTGACCCCCAACAAACCTATTGGAGCAATACGTAGGTTTGTAACTTTATTACTCATTACTACATCACAAAAAAAAAAAATTAAACATGTTTATATTATTAAGAGATAAAGAAACATGGATTAAATAGGGAACCGTAATAATTGTTCCTAAAGGTTGACAGTTACTAATTTAGGCTTCAAATCATTAGGGGTTTTAGTGGGTAATCTCGGTGCTTCATGCCGGCCGAGTCCCATTTACCCCTTTCTCATACTGGGAAATGCCTTTACGCATCCCCCCCGGGAGTAGTCTCCTGGATAAGAGATGCCAGAAGTATGTGGGACTCGCCAGGCATGAAGCGCCGGGAATATCCACTAAATTCATTTCATCTACTGTCGCCTTCTGAATAGGCCCACTTCCCTTGTGTTCTCTTCGGGTTGGGAGTGATGTTACTCCCGGTTTAGAGCTGGTAGGGGAATGCGTAAATGTAATTTCCCACGTAAAAAAGGCTACAAATCATTACGTATTTATGTAATGTAATGCTGAAATAAAAGTGATAACATTGGAATAGAAAAGAAAATTCTCTTTTTATACAGATAGTACAGGCTACGTTTACCTCTTTCATTTAAAATCTTTTTCATATGAATGAAACCTTTGACGTCACCACTATTGTACTATTAAGTTCTAAAATGTTTTAAACATTTAGTGACATCTGTTATTTCATATATACAACTTTATCCTAAACCTTGTCAATAGATGTCACTGCAGTACTTGATACTGTATTCTTTATAGCGCCATCTAGTGAGGAATAGCACAACTGTTTAGGTCATATTACAAAGATCTATGCAGACGTTTTTAGATTTTTTATCTAGAGAGCGCTAAATAAAGATTAATTTTTAAAATTGTAACTGCTATAATATTTTTCAAATCGAGGTAGACCGTGAAACTACGTGATCATAATTCGATTTCAGATGATGGATCTATGTAAAAATAGATACTAGCGTAAACAATTGCGATAACATCCATGCGGCGATTGTTTACATGACATTGTGGAAAAGTGGATAAGTAATAGAGTTTTTAACAATTTCGAGTGTTATTTTTCAACCTGTTGTTGATTTAACCTTTTGCTATATTTTACACCATCGGTATTGAATTAATATTGCAACATCATCGTATGTCTTGTGTCATGACTTTATAAAATGGAATACACTTAGTAGAGGTCGATTAAGATCTCGTCTTTTAGTAAATATCAGGTTTTATATGAAAATAAAATGTCACAAGTTTTTCAAACTTTTCTGTATTCTATGAGAGTAAATTTGGACATAGCATAAATGGCTTGATATTTCTCCAGAAAATATTTAATAAGACAATAGACAGTATTGAGTTAACCAAATAGTTGCAAATCAGTGCACCATTCTACCTACATAGTTATCATTCTTACAATTTATTTAACTATTATTTTTCTAAAACTAATTTTGGTTTCAACTCCCGTATTTCCAGATGTTGAAGATTATAAAATGCTTTAGTGTACAAGTACTAGTGTTGATTGTTCATTTTTATGTTCTAAATTTAAAAGACAATTATTTTGGCTCTAATTTAATAAATCAATACAAAATAACTATTCATTGAAAAATGTTCTATTTAAATTTTCATTTATTCTTTAATTTATTATCTATACTAATAAATAAAATTGTGGTGCCTGTTTGTAATGTCAAAATATTTTTTTTACTAAATAGGTATGAATGTATATACAACACTGACAGCAAAAATACAATTTTTAAAATTTTTGTCTGTCTGTCTGTTTGTTACGGGCAATCTCCGGAACGGATGGACGGATTTTGACGGGACTTTTTTTGTTATATAGCTGAAGTTATTCCGGGTAACATATACTTTTAATTTTCTAAAATAATTAAGGTTTCGCGTAAAAAAAAACTCTAAAAAATTGAATAAAATCCGATTCAATGCACAGTTTTTACGGGCAAGTGGTTGAATTTATGAGAAATATATTTACTTTATCTTCGGACTAAACAAAATTTAGGATTCCGTACAAAAAAAAAAAACACTAAAATGCAGTGAAGAATATATGAAACGCTGGCGCAGCTGGGGACACAGCTTTTTTTTTTTTTTTTTTGACGAGGGGAATGCATTTACGCACTACCCTTACCAATTGCATTAGTGAGACCGAAGTCCCCCACTACAATAGGTAAGCGGGGCACGGAGGGACGTCTCCGTGCCAGTGTGGGACTCGCCCGGACGTGAAGCGTGGGGACACGGCTAGTGTGAAATATAAATTAGTATTATCAAAAATATTTATTTATTCAAAAAGTAACCATAACTATTTTTTAATTCTTGATTAACTATTGTAGCCTTAATTTTATTTCTTTACTTTAGTATATATAATTTAATATTGTAATCACGATGGATATGGAAGTAGTAAGGAAGCACAAGAGTCGATACTTTGTTTGTATGTTAATTGTTTTTTGTGTATTCCTTGTTAGATATAAATATACAAATAAATAAAAGTACAATAAAAATTACCGAATTATTTAACTAGTTTTCTGGTTGGTGAGAAATCCCAGAGACCCGAAACTTATAAAATCTAGCGCTTCTTAAACCATCTCTTAACTTAAATGTTTTTTTCCCCTGACGTAATCAGGGACTTTGGTATTAACAACTCGGGATAAATAATTCGTTCATTCCCCCCCTTTCTTCCTTCTATTTCTTTTCTTAGGTTCTTTCTTTTGCCTCTTTGTTACTAAAATTAGGTTAATATATTCTTAAATCCACCCCGTGTCGCCCCCATCCCAAATGCGGCGGACGGCCCCGGGGGGTTTAGTGAGTATTTCCGGGCGCTTCACTCCCGGGTGAGTCCCACACTGGCACGGAGCTCGTCCCTCCGTGCCCCCTTATCTATTGCATTGGGGGACTCCGGTCTCACCCGGTCCCCCCGTAATAAAATAACAAAAAAGAAAGAAAAAAAAAAAAAGAATAAAAAGTTAATATATTCTTAACAGAAATCGTTCAGAAAATATGATTTTTCATTATATTTTTTGGTATTTTTTTTAGATCAGATAAGTTTTCACCTCAACAGTCGTATTTTATGTTCTAAATTGTTATGTATTATTATTGTATTGTTGTTGTAATATATTGTATTTTTCTGTTTCTTAATTATTTCTGTTAACAATTTAATTAATAGACTAGTTATGGGTTGTAGTAAATTTTAATTAATTTTAGTTAATGTTAATTTTATATAATTACATGTATAAGACTGTTTTATATTGTTGTTATTAGTTCGTGAACTTACTAGATTGTTGGACGTTCATGGTTACTGCTCGGCTACGGGTTTGAGTTATATAATTTAGAATTAATGTCTTCAATGAATGGGTTATCTAACGCAAAGTAGATTTAAAACACTTTTTACATTGTTAAAATTGAAAATAATTCCATCCTTCCATCCATTCAACCGGAAGACGTCCACTGTTGGACATAGGTCTCCTCCAAAGATCTCAACGACGACCGGTCTTGCGCCACTCGCATCCAGCGGATTGCCGTCACCTTCACCATGTCTTCCGGTGCGTGGTAGCCATTCGAGACCTCGTTGGCCCCATCGGGCATCGGTTTTGCCAGTAATGAGCCCAGCCCACTGCCACTTATGTTTAGTAATTCTTCGGGCAATGTCGGTTACATTGGTTCTTCTGCGGATCTCCTCATTCTTGATTCGATCACACAGTGAAACTCCAAGCATAGCCCTCTTCATTGCACTTTGAGCAACTTTGAGCTTTCTTATTATCCCCATTACGAGCGACCACTGATGATAATTAATTGTGTCATTTTTACGAAAATTTAGGTTAGTTCATTATTAGATACTTCGAGGAAATATTTAGGTAATTGTTTAATTAGATTCATATAATAATAAAACAAACAAATGTATACACAATTGAATTAATTTATTTCGATTTTTAAATACATTATCATATAGTATAAGTTCAATTGTATCAAAATTCTCATTAAAATAATTGTGCATTTTAATTAAAAAATGTACATATAGATAATATTCACATGGTATCAGTTCATTTATTAACAACTAACGGCACGTTTACACACTTATGATATAAGTTATAATATAAATAAGCAACTTAATATATACCTAGCTAAAAGTCTTTCTTGGCTAAAATGGCAAAAGATACTGCCATCTAATAATACTACTCGTTATAAAATTAACAGATGAAAGCAAATAATAAAAAGTTAATGCTTTGCATAGGAAATCATCAGATTCTAATAAATACTGTCAAGAAAGGAAATAGTATAAAATCTATTAATAAATAATAATAATAATATAAAAAATAGTCGATAGTCATATAGGTCACGATTAATAAATTAAGATTAACAAAATAGCTACTATGTAGATGAAATAGTCAATAGAATAGTTAAGTACAAAGGAACTGAACAGAAACTCTTAAATGCTAATTTTCAATAAATTAAACGAATCACTATCTACAGAATACTAAATATCACAGAGAAAGTACCCAATACTTATTTCAACAAAACATTGTTTCGTCAAGCACTTGAAAACAATATTCCACGCGTAGAGAGCATTTTTAACAGTAACAATAAAATACGTACAAAAGGACAATTCAATTCGCGTTCAAAAAAATAATATTTTATATGTAGGTATTTATAGGTTATGTCGATCAACTTGTTATGATTCTCTTTCCTTTCGGTGTCCTTGTGCCTTTCTTTTCTCTTAATTTGGCTTCATAAGCGGCGCATCGGCTATTGTCGCTTATAACTCTTTTGCCTTTCGGACATCTGAATTCTAAATACCAGTTATTTAAAAAGTTACCGTATGCCCTGAACGCTATGTAATCGTTTTTAAGACACTGAGGCGCGTCGACTTTTAAGTCCAACGTGTTTATGTATTTGTTCGGACTTATCTGCGGTACTGGTACGTTAACATAAATCATGTTATCTCTAATTTCGGCTATAGTGCTTTCTAGCCTGTTTAGGGTTTTCTCGAGTAGCTCTTGACGGGTTTTGTTGTAAACGGTGAAAGGATCGTCGGCGAAGGTGACTTCAACTTTGATGAGGTGTTGGAATATTTCTTGAAATTCCATAAGTGATTTGTAGAGCTTCGGCATCAGGTATGTAAACTATAACAAAAGAAAATAAATATTAGATAAAGACGTAATTATATTAATAACTTTTTATCAGTCACCGGATATTCCAATATTGAGGTAATGAAATAAGTCATTAGGATTCATGGCACAATAATTATCCGTAATGCTCGCACCCAAAGTTACATTAAAAAAAATTGATTAACTCAATTATTATAATTACGGATTTAAATTATTCATTCTTGTAATAATATACTTGCTATTTAAGCAAGTACATGCTATTTATACAAGTTTTATGTGACTCTAATTTAAACTTTTCGATTACTATGTACAGACTTAATTCGTGACAACACAACAGTAATTGGTAAATTGAATTATTAGTAGAAAATTTCATTTTAGTTTATAATAATTATTACAAAGAATTAAATATACAGGTAAGTAACAGATTAAAATAACGTATAATATAATATAGTTAACAGTTTACTGCGAAGTCAATTCGTGTCGAGGTTGTATCTATCACAAGCGTTTGCGATCTTGTGTGACTTATTCCACCGATGATAATATTCACACTAATGTCACAAACGTGCATTTCAACTCATTGTTTACCTATAAAGCTTCTGTGTATATTGTTTTTGTTTGCTTCTAACATACTATTTATTGTTTTGTTTATTAACAATATTACAACATATTGCGTAAATTAACGCATCAACTGATATTAGCTTCTTTTTTTAATTTTCAAGTTATTGTAAAACTATCTTAAGGCATTATTAGCATTTTGTATTCTTATGAGAGTGTGACTAGGAGACAGTCACCGTATTTTTGTGTCTTTTGCCAAGTTTGCAGATAACGAATTTAACACACCAGTTGTTACAAACGTTTTAGGTATCTATAGGAATAGAATTGGTAATTTTAATTTATTTTAATGGTCTTCATGTAGAATACTAAAATGTTTACGTCCGTAATCGATTGAATTTCTAAGTCTTAGGTTAATGTAAGTAACCATTATTATTAAGTTAGTTCATATTATTATGTTCGTTATAACAATGATGTACTATGTTTTTTACGTAGGTAGACCCGACGGCCATGTTCACTTCGTTCTATGTAACGGAACGGATGCCTTATTATTGTCTTTTAAAAATATCTTTTGTTTATTCAGTTTATTTGCACGTGCACCTCCTTAAAGTGTTTTTTTTAAATAAGACATACTCATTTACGACTTAACAATGAATTTATAGGTACTCTCGATGTCTCTGCGTTTTTTACTTTCAATAAAGAAATACTATCTTATTTTTTAAAGGTTATTTATGGGTATAGTACTAAATATATAGATAGTTTTGTTAATTATATATAAAAAGTGTTTTTCTTTAATTTGTTTCGAAATTAATGTTTATATATCTTTTTAACTTTTAAGGAATAAAGATATGTTTTCAATTGTTCAAATGTGTTCAATTTTTTGTATACTGGACGTTAAACACGCGTTTGTTTGAAAATTGATTAATTAACAATATCGTTTATGACTACTACTGTTAATGGTTTAAATATTCGTGTCGTCATCCGCAACATAAACGTTTCGTCCGAAAATTACAATTTCAGTGACTAATACATGAATGTGACAGAAAAACCTCACAGTGATGGGTGTTTGTTAATGAATTAATTAATCTAGTTAATGTACAGTTGTGTGTCTTCCCGGAATTATCCTTAATGAATTCGAAGCTACGCTCAAGTCAAATTATCTTGCTAGACTTCCTCGATTTAATTATTGTATGATTCACAGAACTATGATTATAATATTATTGTGACAGATTTAATTGTAATTTTGATAAGTTGCTATCGAATTATTATATTGTTTTATGACACACGTTTATTTAAATTATTTTTGCTCACTACATTGGTTATCGTATTTTTTATGATACACTTTAATATTGATTAAAAGAAAATTAGAATTTTTTTATATGTATTATTAAATGTATTATAAGGATTATATTTTTTCATTAAAATTTGAAATGTTATTATAATTAATTAATAGCAATTAATTATTCTCTTGCCTTGATATACTACTAATCAGATTTTAATACCGGAATTGAAGCTCTTATTGTTTCCCTGACAATAACAACTCTATAAAAGTTACTCAATAAAGCGACACGATTAGATATTTAATTTAAAATTAATTACAAACATAACACGGGACATAAAATCGCGATTTATGCGTCGCGTTATCGTAAGAATAGGCGAAACATCAATAATAATAAAAGTGTGGAGTAAGTATAAAGGCTGAAAACTCGACAATAAGTCGTACGTTTTAAGTTAAAGAGGCGAGCTTAACCAGCGGGACGTGTCAGAGACAAACGTACCACTCCGGAATCGTACGTTCACATTCGTCTCACATGGACAAATAATGTGTTTTTAACATTTCGTATTGTTTTGTTAAATCGTAAATACTGTACAAATACTAAAGCGCTCGCTCGGTCGGTCGGTGCGCGGGCGGCCGACCTCTTGTCACTTGCGTGAAAGCGCGCCGACTATGTTACGACTTGTGGAATTTCTGCCCTTTATTCAAATACTGAAAATCAATACCGCCAGTTCAATATACTGACATGCATATAGATTATTACTCATATATAATTTTATAAATATTACGTAACATTAATGATTTTTAACTATTTGTATTAAGATTAACGATATTTATTACACGGCATATATTCATTGTTTTTCGTTTACTTTTTGAATGTTTTTTTTTTTTTCCCGTATTAATTCTAGCAAACCTAACATATTCTTCTTTATATTTGTTTATAGTACATAAAAAATAGGATTGTATATTTTGTAATCTACATAATTCTTTCGACGATCCCTTTTTTATTTTAACGACTAATTTAAGAGGTATTTAATTTTTAAATCGTTCGTGTGTCAACTAAAGCCGGAGCGAAGAACAGATCACTTGAATTCTAACGCTTTCTTTGCCCAGTGTTTAAATATTTGAATTTGTTAAGTGGCCGTACATTGACGGACTGACATGGCATGTGCCAGAAATATTCAATATTCATCGCCTCAGATACTGGATCATACGACACTAGCATGTTAGAAGATTATTTTCTCTGTGGTGAGCGGACAGAAAGCTCTCTCTGTATATGTGTGACGATATTTACGTTTCGAATGGTCACATACTTATTGTCTCGTGTCGCATTAACTTTTGTGTACTAATTAGTGGGCGACCAATACGAATACATTATAGAAAGTCACCGTGACCAGATGTATGTTCTGCATACATTATTATTATTGAGTGGTATATTGTAGTTAAATGTTAAAATCATCATAACAGTGTAAGAAAAAAAAGTAACGTAGAACGAAAAAAAAAAATCAATTTCAATACGTTATTATTAAGATAATTATAACGTTAGATAAAATATAAATATTCGTATTGAACGAAGGCCCGTCGGTTGATCGCGTGTTCGCATCGGAATCATGCGGTGTCAATCTATGCAAATTTCTTCGAAACGTTTAACTGCCTGCTTGGTCTGCTCTGCTCCCACAAAGGCTAACCATAATACTGATTTATATAACACCAGCGTAATATGAGCTACGTTTATTAAAGCACTCTGTTACGATTAACATTCGAGTGTTGTTAATAACAGTCCAACTTCCTCTGGTTGTTTATATCTTCACACAAACACCTTGATTACAAAGAGAGAATAATTTTATTTCATCTCAGCTTTTTGATGATTTTATGTCAATAATCCGACTTCGAACGTTCTAGTAAAGTATTTAATTAGTTTTCATTGGTGCATGTAAAATACATTTTTTTTTGTTATTTTAACCGAGCAACTAATCTCTTTAAATCATTAATAACGTAACAAATGAAATAATTCAAATTGATGTTAAAATGTATACATTTAAAACTGCATCAATTTTGAAACTTAAGCGGTGATGAAAATTAGTGCCTCTACGGTTACTTATGGCCTTTAAGTACAATGTGAAGTAAATAACTATGGTACAAAACATGGGTCCAGTGTAATTTGCCTCGACGAAACCTCATTTAACTCTGTAACGTTGGGGGCTCTCGAGCACAGATAATATAAGCATTGATTATTTGCCTTAATCAAATTACTATTACAGGTAAAATATACAGGTGCAAATAACGCACGTTAGGGTATTATAACTTAGGTTATGCTTGTAATTTATACTATACATTTGAAGACTACTTACAATTTATAAAAATATATTTGGACTTATAAATAACTTCTTAATTCAGTCTCTTGTGGTCTTCGAACGAATTAACTCTCTCCTGGGAGTTTTTGGCGGGATCTCAGTCTGACATGTAGCAATTGTTTTCTTTAATTCATTAAACTTGTGTACTTGACTCTATATCATGTAATCTTGGTGGCGTTTTGTGTGAAATAGTTTAGTTATTGTGTTCAAGTTAAGTTTATTATAGAAGACAACGCGTAGCATACATTCTGAGGTGCCGACAAAGCTCCATGGAAAGTTTGAGCAGGATAGGCCACCGTTCTGTTGGAGCTTGGTAACGCTGATACAAGATTGAAAATCTTACCTACATGACATTGGCACAAATTGTGTGTACACACAGATTGCCATTAACTAAGAAGAAGAAGAAGAACTCTCTCCTGAACAAATTGCCTCCAAATCAGTATTTCAACTATCTACTACCAGTTTAAAGGTTTACTTATTAATGTTTCGTCTCTTTTGTACATATTTAAAGAAATCGCAGAAATTGACCACCGCATTTGCTGTATAGTCATTAACTTCGATCAATAATAAAATAGTTAATAATTATCATATCTATTAATTTTATGTTGTTTCCAAATAGAAGCGAATGGTCTAGTGTACGGTTATCAATAAACAAAAAGAAACCGAATATCTAGTGACTATTTATTCATGGAATTAAATTTGAATTGCATATTTTGAATCTTATTCTAATTTTTGTTTCAAATAAATAAATAATAATTATTGGTTTAAGTTTAAAAAATCGTTCTCATGAAGAGTTTCAAAAAGTTGTAGAGTACAAACATATTCATATAACTATAGCGCATAACGCTTCCAAAAATTCCAAGCAAAAATAAAACCTTATAAAAATTTTTGTCCGTTAGTTTGACATATCAAGGTGTCGAACTAAACGCTACTCAGTACAAAAATCTTGCAGCGCCCTCTAGTAATGACGATAAACATTTACGGACAATATGATAAAAAACGTATTAAGCAAATACTATGTAAACTAAATACTAACTGAAGTGATTAATATTGAGTTATTATTGTTAATAATAAAATCCATTTCTTATTTAAGTCATATAAGAACAATAAAAGATAGTGTTTATTCTGTATTATAATTAAATTATTTTTCGATTTACATGATTTTAGCGTTTAGTTACCTTTTGAATATTACGTTAGTACCGCTATATTTAATATTTACATACCTAACTATTTTATTAGAGTAATTTTTTTTACACGATTGATAACAGATTATGTACAAAAGTATTAAAGATATGATTAATCTAAAATGTATAAAAGTTAAGCATATTTTGCATAAATAGTTTTATTAAGTGAACTCTTTAAGCAATAATATAAAATGATGAAAAACACATTGAAACGGTGTAAACAATTATGGGATGGACCAGACACACCCAGAGACGTCGAATGAGCGACCGAAATAATTACACTGTCAGTTACTTCAAAAACCACATTAATTATCATGGAATTTTACATGACTGACACAGAGAATCATTTTGCTAAAATATCAAGTTAATTTAAGGCGCTGATTAATCATCTCTAGTGAACAATTTAAACGTTTACTATTTGGCAATCGTTTAATTAGCTAATTGAAAACTATTAGAGCAGGCAAAATAATATGGTACTCACTTTTCTTTCTGTAACTGACGCACCGACTCGACGCGAAGCCTTGTAGTTGTGGAAATGTATATCTACAAAGCTGATAGTCGGCAGCCAAGATGGCATTCCGTCTCTATATTCCCTAGTCTCATTCAACACTTTCTTCTCTTCAGTGAAATATGTCCTGGTGTTCTTTAATTTCTTCTTTATCTTTGTCATCGCGGTCTTAAAGCGGTCGGCCAACGCATTCCTTTGTTTTATTAACGCTGCCGTGTCTTTGGTCTGTGTCAATAGCTGCTTTCTCATAGGTCTCCGTTTGTGGTCTAATCGAGGGTCCGCCATTCGTATTCTCGAAATCTCTTTGGTTGGTTGTGTTAGGCTATCGTGCTTTCTTTCATGTCTGATCTTGTGTTCCAACGTTCGGGCCTCAGACGGTGTTAGAAACATCGTTATGATTACTACCACTAATGTAGCTACCAGAAGCTTCTTAGGAAAATCTGTAACAAGTAATACAAAGTTCTCAATGAGTTATTTATTATGAGGAATTATACATATTGTCGTGATAAAGGTAATCAAAGCCGCAATGTTTATTGTTACATATTATTTATCTTTTATCTGACTAATAAGTAGATAACAGGTAAAGTACAAATCTTTTGATGTTTATCTTTTAACATTTGCAATAGTGCAAATATTGTAAAAATTTAATGTCTTTATATTGTGTTAGTAGTTGCGATGTGGTCGTGATAGTTAAGGTATTAGTGTCCGGCCTCTTTAGGTAGCAGTGAATACTAGTTGTCGTTACTGTGAAGTAACATAAAAAATAATAAGGCCTGTGATTATCGTAGACGCGTTGTTAACAGAGTCCCCGTGAGGTAAGTATGCGTTCGTTCGATCTCATCTCGAGACTGCTTTCTCAACCATTAGCCCACGTCGAAATGCGTGTACGACGCACGTGATTTTTTTTTAAATCAATCTCTGCCTGTGTAAATATTTCACATTAATTTTTATGTCTCGTACTAATAATATGTTTTAGCATAATTTTTACAGAGTTTAATTTTGAATTATATTATCAAACAATAAATGAATCATACTCATTACACGTAAGATTGGTTGTGCTGGAATATTTACTTGAGTTCTTCGACTTTATAAGTTTTCCCGTAACACGCGTATTAACGAAATTGTCACGTCTGTTGCTATTGCGCGAACTGTGCGAAAAAATTTCATATTATGTCCAACTATTACGATTTAACCTTTGACAGTTATTGAAGGTTTTGACGTTTTGCTTCGAAGCAGTAAAACATATTTTATGTCCATGCGCAGCCTCACAAAAACTGTCCAGAGATGTTTTCATGGGTTTAAACGGTCTGTAAAGAAGTTAGCCTTTGTCCGATACGAATTTACTTTTATATTATTTATTCATTCATCAAATAACTAAAATAAGAGTAGTAAAAAAAAACCTATGAGCTTATTATATTGTTTTGATTTACATTGTTGAATTCAGTTCTTTATTAAACGGTTTTTTTTTCTGTTACATTATTTACATGTTACAGTTACACATAATCGAATATGTAACTTGTTCGTTTCAATAAATGAGTTTACATTTCTGTATTACGTCAGATGAGGATAAGCTGAGGTTTATGGTCAGTGATTCATTAGGTCAATTCGTGTCGTTGACAATTTAATGAACGTTAAGTAAATAAATAAAACAAATGAAAGTAATAATTATATCGTGCGAATTGCTCATACAGTTTGGCGTTAATAGACAAATTTAGTAATTTTTGTATATTTAATATAACGTATTCAGCTATATTAAATGTTTATAAGGAAACAGATTGTTACTAACGAAAAACGTTACCTACACAGTATTTAAAATTACGTACCTACGCTGTTTCCATCGTGGGGTTTTCCTAATAAGTGACAGATTTTAGTATTTGTCAGTTACAAGTAATGTTTTTCTTTTATAAAATTACTAGCCGCTCTCCGCAGTTTTACTACTAAGTTGTCCTATGTCACTCCCTGGATTTCAAACTATCTCCATACCAAATTTCATTCAAATCGGTCCAGTAGTTTTTAAGTTTGTTCGTTACATACAAAAATACAAATCTTTCCTCCTTATAACATTAGTATAGATTTTACTACTTTGTTTATTTACTTTTTATCATACGTCACGATAATTAATGTTAGTTATTTCAGTTTGGTTTTTATTCGTAATTTAATATAAGTCTTAGTAAATACTTATTATAACACTTAAGCAGGATACTTTAGTTATTAATGTCAACCAAAAAATTAAAAGAGAAATGTAGTAAAATTAAAAATGAGTTGTTACGCATAATAGTACTAAAATATATTGATTATCTAAATGGTAAGTGCTATGTTGAACCAAATTAGGAAAATCAAACGTTGGAGTATGCCATGTATCTTTGACGTCTTTCAGAGAAATACTCTTTGTGCATATGCCGACACAAACCAATGTTTTTCATACTTACACGATCCACTAGTTATATATCATATGTATACTTCTTAAAAGCTACATGACCTGATAATAGACGTTCGGAAATATTATGAGACTTAGTCTTCTGGCAAAATAATGTTTTATATAAACAATAATTTGTTTTATTACTTAGAGATTTTGTTACATAATTATGACGTTTTATTAATTGTATATTTAAATTAGTAAGTTGATGTAGAGTAAACTTAAAACAATTTTTTTAATAACATACCCACTTAATATAAACAATTGTTTACGTTTTCGCTATGCGATGTAAATATGTAAAATTAATCTGTTACCTCACGTGTTTATTAATTAAAACCAAAACACACACCAGTTAAAAAGACATCCATGAACAATGCATTGATGTAGCTCCTTTGGGAAAGTCCATATTCATCCGAACAACACAGTCCCGATTTTCGTATTGTTGGGATTTGTAAATATATTAATTTCAAATTAATCTTAAACTAATCTAACACTGGCCGAAAACACTCGCGAATATTGCGCACTGTTGAGACCACAAGTCAACTTATATTTTTAAATGATTCCAAATTCGAAACCAAAGTCGATTATTCGCACTCGATTTTATAAATGCGGTGATTGGAGCCGTGTGTCACCGGTGTGATTTGAGAGGCGAGTGTGCGGGACCGGCGCACGACTAACGTACGTACGATGAATGGAAGCCGAAATGCGGCACAGTATATGAAATAGCCGGTTAAACGCTATGCGAAAACCCTTACCCGCGACCGGCGGAAAACAAGCTTTAAAATCTTCGGAGACTCCTTATATTAAAAAAAAAATTATCTATCTTCTAATTATCGGTAGTATTGTACTCATTAATATTATTGTACAGTTTTCTTTTTTAATTTAATTGTGAAATTCGGTTTAATAAATTTTCTGATTGTATTATTTTTTATTATTAACGTTATTTATTAGCAATACAAATATATATTTTTAGTGTGCGTAAGTAAAGATGATTCCGCGGATGGCGTTTTTCTTAATCTTGTGCAAGTGATTCGGTTAGACTTTAGCGGTGATTCATCGATGAGTCTATCCTAAAGTGAGTTTTTATCGGGCATTATACACGGCACGCCGATTGTTCTGTCGAGCACGTGTCGCGCGCATCTTTGTATCTATATGGATGCTAATCACTATTGATGATAATAATTAAATTATAATAATTACTATTCGGAACGCTATTTATCATGTCATTATTGTTGCATATAGTGTAAGCAATTAATTGATTGATCAATCGCTAATGATATTGTATTTGATTGTGGGAGGTATGTGCATGGTTATCTATTCTAATATTATAAAGAGGAATGATTTGTATTTTTGTATGTACCGAATAAACATAAAAGCTACCGGACTGGTTTGGATGAAATTTGGTATTGAGATAGTTTGAAATCCAGGGAGTGACATAAAATAATGATTATTCCTAAAATCCCATGACGATGGGAACTAAGCTGGTAAACCCGTAGAGAAGAGCTAGTGTATTTATGTAGAGGTAAAATAATTCCAATGTTTTGAAACTTACAAACGGTAATAAATGATATTCAGAGAATTGGGTCTCAGATTTTATCAGGCGTCTAACTGAAAATCAGAACTGATTTATGTTAGAAAAAACCTAAAAGTTGTCGATTTTTAACTTTTGGGGTACTTCTAATTGGCATATAAAAATGATTGCTTTCATCGTCGTCAAATTTCATTGTCGACTGTGAACCTGCGTCGATTGATACCACATCCGAATGCGCTAGCACTGTGCCATAATCGTATGTTCGGAATATACTCAACGCTAGTGGAAATCGAACTTTTATCCCTTAGTGAATTAAAACAGATCGGTGACCTCAATATAACGTAGATAAGCTTAATTTTTTTTTTATTTGTTTTCAAAAGAATCAATTGTCTTCATTTGACAGAGACATAAGCAAATTTATTGATTTATGTAAACGACGCCTAGATTTAGCGTTTGTTCGAATTATAAACAACTTTCATTTTCTCTGCTATTGCTAATAATGGACGTACTAAAAATCGCAAGCACAGAAAAGTTACTGATAGATAGCGTATCGCAACATCGAGTAGATTGACGTAGGTTCAAAACATTAACCTCAAAATTATCATATTTATTGACGTACAATTTAAGTTCAAAGTTACTTATTGGTGTCGTTTCTGTGGTTGCATTTAAGAACCAGTTAATTGTTGACACAGGAACAAAATGAAGAAAAATTATCCCAAAAATTTCTTTATACACTGTAAACTTTGTAATGTATCATATATAGGGCTCATATACTCTGTGGTTTGTGGTCTCAGGAACGGACACTGCAATGTTTATTTTGACGCGTTTTTTTTGTATGTCGCGGCTAACAATGTGATGCTATTGTACTATTATTTGGTGATAGTGTCAATACTGTATTATTATGTTATGATTAATAGGTACAAACGTCCCGTTTATTTCTGTTTTCGTTATTATATGACGTAATAGGTTATTTAATCTTGTTTATATAACCTCTTTTACGTATTTACATTTGAATGATAGGGTAAGTTTTTTTATAAATATTTTTAGTAGGTAATTATAAAAAATTTATTGATTTTGTTTATATTATTTATCTTCCATTCGAGTAGTTAAATTTTGAAATGAATCTTTTATGAATGAATACACACCATAAGGATAATTTTCTTAAATGACTTATGGTAAACACCCGAGAATATTGACAGACGTCAATAAACGTGAGTCATAATACACAAGTTTCGAAATTAGGATTTAGCGTGACTCGACTCTCTGCCCACTCCTTTTAGCTTTACAAGCGTGAAGATAAGGTGAATTTGTTTAACATCTGTCGTACAATAAGAGTGGTAATTTCCAGCGATCTGACTCGGTTTTTATTAATTGTCTTTGCCATTATTATAGTAGTATTAAAAAAATAATAATTGGAAAACGGGCTTGTAATTGGACGGTGGCGGCTTTTCCACCATGTGAGTCATAGATTTTCCGAATTTGCGGAAATTAAAGCAATGGAATTCTATAGTGTTGGCCAAATAATATGGCCGACTAATCGTTTTTATAAATACTGTATTTTATGTTAACTCAGTTATAATAATACATTATAGTTAATATGTTAATGAAAATAAAATTGTGACTTATATTTCTATTTGTAAAAAAAATAAATGATTGGGAATAATTTAATATTGAAGTTTTATTCTAATGTAAGTTTCAAGTTACAGAAGAAGTATACAGAAATTGTTTGTGTATACTTAATGAAATCATAATTGTTCACTAAAAATATCAAACTGAACGTAAATTTAACTGTATATAATTATAATTTGGTTTATACTTTTTCAAAGTAACTAACTTTTGTTAAATATAATAAAGCGATGAATGCGCAGTGAGTAGTGCAGCCAAATTCCGCGTCAATCGACACGGCTTCGATCCCACCTATCCAACTCTTAAATCGGTATGATGACATCGTCACTTAACATCAGGTGAGATTGTGATCAAAGTAAAAAAAATAAATAAAAAAAAAAAAAAAAAAACAATTATTATTTTGGCCACTACTATACGACTGAAAACCTATAAAAGTCGGTGTCAAATCGCCGAATGAGTTCATTTAGTTATTACTCACTGCCTGTAGAAAGTATGCACGTTAGATCCGCGTAGTAGTTTTGACCGATTCGTCATCCATTTAAATATTAAGTAACGTTTGCGCTACGAAATTATTCCGAATATTTAAATATCATTTGTCATTTAAAAAATATCTATTTTAGAAAGTGTTATCTTAAGGTTTAAAGGAACAATTTTATTTTTTAATTCAATGTAAAATAAAATTATATTATAGTGATAAACATAAAGCAAATTTTGAAATCGTATTTTTATCCGCGTTGAACGATTTTCGGTAGGGAAAAAAACTTCTGGGTTCGCGTCACCGCCATGCTAATGTGACTGACGACTAGTCGGACCTGATTAAATTATACGGAAATACCGAAGCCACGTTGACAAAATACTCATACATACTTGCCGACTTTTACGTAAAATACGGAATTTCTAAAAAATTGAAGTTTCGAGTTTTTATTTCTGTCGGCAGTCCCCATGGCTGGCTTGTTTTTTTTTTTCAAGAAAGCTCAGTAAATACGCTTGCAGTATTGTAAATTCTTCCGTAAACAAGGTTTCGTCAGCTAATTTAAGTTTACCGTAAACTCAAACAGCGTTGCTTCCTCAACTGTGTCTTACTGCGGCCGGCTTCGCATTGCCAATACGCGTAATGTCATTGTTCGCGAGCCACAATATAAATCATGCTTTGCGTATAATTCGAGAAAGCCTCACTCTGTTAATACCCTTCACCCTATTCACGCCACAGATTAAAATTATCCTATAATATAAATATTAATGATTTTCAAACTACAAACTTTTGTAACGTTAACTTCTTAACCTGTATTATATTTTACGGGAGCGCGGTAATTTTCCTTTTGTACATAGTAACAATATGTGTTTGTTATAATAATCTATGCGGTGTGAGCGTCTCGGGGCAAACTTCAATATAATATATTAGCTAAACACTAGACCGTTGCGGTGAAAAGGTGATTATGTTTATTCATAAACGTGGTTGAATTCATTGAATATTTTCCATTTATTCGATGTTATTAACTTATTCATAATACCAGTGTCCATCGTTCTAAAGAGGTTTTTTAACAGTGTTGCAATAGTCAGTGTTTCAACTTTAGAAAAAAAAACGATTCAGTTTATATTGAATCATCATTACCCTAAAATTTTACCGATAAACTAAAAGTCCAGCTTTAAATTTATTAACTTTATATTTATTTATTAACACTTAATTAAGCTTTTAACATTCTATGTAAATAATATGATTATTTTCAGGCAATGAACCTAGTAATATGTTAAATTATATTTACCTCGAAATGTTATAAGTAAATTTACAAAATGTGTTTTGTCATACAGGATAAATAACTGTATGGATTGCTTATGTCATAATTGCAATAACTAATATGTCATAAGGCAAATCTATCTATTAAACAATAGGTAGGTGTTTATAGCATTTATATAAAATTATCCTATTCTATGTAATAATTTATATGTCAACTGGCTTTAATGTCATTTGTGACTTGTTTAAGAATTTAAACATTTACTTTAAAAAATAATAGTTTATTTAATAAAAATAATATCGGTACAGACACGAAATACAGTTTATATATTAAGTTACTATTTAAATAATATTTGACTAGTTAACTTACTGAATCTTAGAGGTGAGGTTTTTCGTTTCAACGAGGTACATCCGTTGCAGCGACATGCAAAGTTATCAATCATTTTTATCTTCGTTTCTTATTATCACAGTTTAAAAAAAAGAGTCTTTGGTAAAGATGTCACAGATAAATTATAAATAAGTTTCTCTTATTTATCACACATACACAACACACGATTGAAATTTATTGTAAAATATCTGAAGGCACGTGCGTAAATATATTTGCGGTCAAGTTTGAATCGTCGTTCAGGAGACGATGTGAGCGGGCCGTTTGGTTACGTTCGGTTCGCCGCGTTACGTACAATGTGTATCCTGAACGGATTTACATCGCTTTTATGTGGACGGCCGGCGCTCCTGTGATAAAGGGTGCAAAAAACTGATTGTTTGATTTAGAGGGCCCGGCGGCGTGCGATATTACGTCACGGATGCGACGTCGCGCGCGTTTAGGACGTAAACGGGCACATGCTCTTACGCAATCGCTTGTTAAAATAAATACATGTGTGTTTCAGAACCGGATCCTGGCCTATGTGAAAATACGTTACCCTGGAGTCCTCAGTATTTTTTGCGATATATACCTATGTTCATATTGGATTTTATTTTTATTCAACGTTTCATCGTAATTAGTTTAAAATTTTATGGTTTTGACTTTAGCAAACTTTATAAAGAGTAATAAATAAAAATTAGAATACTAAATCATTTGTCACCGCGTAAAAATGTAATACGTACGTATTTATATTTATGACGGCAAATGTATTCTATTGATAATTAATAATAGTTCTGAATTACATGTCAAAGTATATCCTTGGTTATTGTCAATTCTTATTTTAGTTTATTATTAGTATTAATTACGATCGAAATCGACCGTGATATAAAAAGGGTTAAAACCGATATATATATTTTGTTTTATGTCTTTTTAAGTAAACTAAACTTGACTTAAAATACATTACGTTAAAAAACTCCTTAATAAGAAGAAATTTGAACTTTGGGTTTATAATTTGCGCAAATAAATAAATTGTCTATTTGTAATACCGAAATAATTGTTTTCTGCTAGAAATACTAAAAGTACAATATTAAAAATTATTGTCTGTCGGGCTGTTTGTTTCGTCTAATCTCCGAAACGAATGGACCGATATTGAGGGAAATTTTTGAGGAAGATAATTTAGAAGGCTTTATTTAGCCCACTTTTTTTTAAATAATTAGGTTTTCCCGTAAAATAATTATAACTCTTGAAACAGTGTAGAAAATTCGATTAATTCCAAAGTTTAACTGGTCACAGTTTGACTTTTATGAAATAAAAATTGCATTTCTGTTTACATTTTAACATATTACGCAGGAATAGAAAATATGATACGCGTGCGACGCCGTAGGAACAGCTAGTATTCATATATAATAGAAAAGTGTCGTGTATTTGGAAAACGCAAAATATATATTCGTAAAAATTTAATTAAGATTGTCTTCTAGTTCGATATTAGTGCATTTATAAAATTATTACTAGAAGCGGTTAAGTACATAAAAAAACTTCAGTATTTCCAAACATGTTACAATTTTATATAAAATACATAGGACCAAGGTCCACCAAGGTCTTTTGGTAATTGCGTGTTCCAAATTAAACATAATAAAAGCATATGCCTTTGCTTTTTGCTTACGCAACCTATTTCAAAGACTCCTTAGAGAGTTTTATTTTTAAATTTCGTATCCGCCGCCATTTTTGTTATCGGTTTCAACTCCAGAGAGCGCATCCTCATCCCGCCTCTCATATGAGTCCGCCTATCGACCTCAATACCTAAATAGTCCTATACTATTGGTTACTCGATTCATATCCATGGCCTATTACATACACGTTATTCCAACTTTATCAAACATGTGCTTGCTTACATTATGGCGGGAGGTATTTAATTTTCAGAATAGGTACGGCGTAAAACTAGAATTCATTGTAACCTGTTTTTGAGGTAAACTAATAATAAATTAATCAGCAGTAGGTAATAATACTCGTCCGATTGACCTGTATAAGTTTTCTGTATATTCATATAATTATATAATACACTAGATAATGCATGTGTTTTCAGTTTCATGTTAATATAATTGTACAATTGTATGTAAGTACTTAAATCTTTTTGAACTAAACGAACTTGGAAAACACACGAGTATTACTAGCACCGATCTGGTTTGCGATAACCATACACATCGCGAAAATATCGGCGACGTTCGTAATTGAAGCCTAACTTGTTTTCTTCTTTTATTTTACCAGCCCGGTGCTTTGATCACCAACTCACCTGATGTTAGTAACAATTTGACTCAAGTTACATTATATCAAAACGCAGGTCCATGTAATGCTCCTGGTTTCACAAGCGTCATTATGCTAGGGTGACCGCTTACAGTCAGGTAAGCGATAATGGCGCAGTGGACAGTGCGGCCGGTTTCCGCGTCGATGGAAGCGGGTTCGAACGCACTTATCCAACTCTAAAATCAGCCTGAAGATTCGGTGAAGGAAAATATCGTGAGGAAATCATAGCATGGTGGTAGGGCATTTTCTAATAATGCCCGCCTGGGTGGCTACCACCCTCAAGTTTGAAAACCTGTCGCTAAATACGAATACTGGTGTTTCGGCAGCATCACTTGAGAACTATTGGCTAGGCTTAGTATGTTTACCATCCTGGACCGGTTAAAAAAAGGTGGATCGTAAGCCTGTTTGCAACTTTTGTGGTACTGGCTCTCAAGTTATGCTGCTGGAACACATCAACAGGGGATTGGCTATAGATTTTGAAATATGGTGGTGGTAACTACCCGTTAAAAAATACGCTACCAGTATGCTATAATTTCATCAAGATATTTTCCTTTATTGAAAGCCTAGGCTTATTATAGAATGGGATAGGTTGATTCGAATCTGCGTCTATGTACGCGGAATTGTGTTAGCACTGAATGACTAATACGTAATCTTATTGATAATTTAAAAAAAAAACAATAATTTCAGAATAACTGTATATTCCGAGTTCATTTTAAGTTACCATTACTACCCGTACAAATAAATTTTTCAATACATTGAATGTGCCTTTAATAAATCTAGTCGTTTTAATTCAATATTATTTTTTTTTTATAATATCAGATGACCAAGTTAATTATTGAATATTATTTTTTATGTATGTATTACAAATTCTACTATATTTTACTAACTATAACTTCAAGTTATATAAAATAAAATGTTGCGTCGTTAAGTTTTAAAATAGGAGGAATATATAGCAATACAGAACATTTAGGTGTGACTAGAATTCATGGACGCAAACACTAATTTTCATGAATAAAAACGTATTTAAAAAAACATAAAAGATATAATGATTCCTAGGTATATTATTAAAACGTTAAATTATGTTCGATAGAAATTAAGTTTTTTTTTTTTTTTTTTTTTTTTTTTATTTATATATTCTTTGTCGCTATTTATTTTGTATTTTAATATATGAGGCATATTAAAAAAACTCAAAATTTTGAATAATGATATGAAACTGTTCAAGTTATGCCATCTATTATATTTCTAATCAATGTAAAATTACTGTAAAATTACTTTTCCGATATATATTTTAAGCAAAAGGCAACACACAAAAATACCGACTTATATTCTACAGGCAGCGTTGCAGGTAACAACCACTAATGCATTTCCCCCCGTCAAAAAAAAAAAAAAAAAAAAGGTCACAACCACTATAATAGTATGCCTATAAAATTTTCCTTAACAATTAACAAACGTCACTAATTGTATGAATGACTTTTCTGTAATTCGTCCGCTTACTCACCAAAGGATGTTGTATGAACTTTAAATTACATTTATTGGCGTAAGTTTACAATTAAGGAAACATAGGAATCACTGAAATTATTTAATTGTTATTTATATATACATATGTACACATTTATTGATGTTTTGTTGTGTTCTTAGGTTTTGTAATTTCCCTGTGCTCGATGTACAAGAATTATGAAGTGTACGTGACTCGATACACTATATCCTTTATGTTCGTAGTTTTTCGCCCTATGACCAAGTTTTTAGGTCATCTTTGCTGGTTAGTGGTCAATGCACGTTTTAATATCCGCTGAGGTTAAGGAATTCTCTTGTTTTATGGAATGTTTCCGATACATCCCGATTAGATTGTTCGGCTTTCCAGTTGCTAAATGAGCGGGAAAAAAATGTTAGATTTGTTTCTAAAACTTCTATATATGACTTGTATTATATCTTCTATGGGGTTGCTTTGACGCGCCAATACCTCAAAATTACTGAACATATCGGGATGGAAGACTACTACCATTCGACGCGGAATTTTTCCTAGATGGTTATAGATTCCATCGACTCTTTCTCATTTTTTTTTTCAATTTACTCTATGTACATTTGTTCCGCTAATAGCAACATAAGACTGTAATTTTTCTTCATTCATTTGTTTTTTTAGGTACGCAACGAAGAACATACGAAGCGCGGTCGGGGCCACGGGCACCAGCTAGTATAAAATATATGTTCTTATTATAGTTCTTTATTTATATTGTAACGTGGAAATATATGTCGTACTTAAAAAATAAAATTGTCGTTGACTCAAAAGCCTAGAAAATATTATGGAAGTTAGAAATGTCACATTTGAGTTTCTTTATGCTAAATAAAATACTCATATATACAATAAAACGCTAGCTTATCACAGAATAAAAGTTACATTATTTTTTAAGAATTCCCTAAGACAAATACTTTTCTAGACAAAAGGTAAGAATTTAAAATGATTAATAACCTCTACTTTAAACGATGTAAAATCTATATATTTTTTTAAATTTTCCGACTATCCAAAGTTCCAAATGATAACCAATATAAAAATGCTATAAAAAACTTCAATATTACACGTTTTACATCATAGCTGTTTATACATCGTAATATCCTCCCATTGTGTCTGGCGTAGTAATTACCACATGTAAATTGTTAGTACTTTGATACAAATACGAATGATAGAGTTAATTACGCACGTGAGTTTACATCTCACACCGATGTATAATTCTAATACGAAATGTATTACATTAATTACATTATAAAATATATTTTTAAAATATTAAAATTGTAAATGAAGCAAAGTAAGTAAGTAGAAATTAACCATAAAATCAATACTTTTTGTTTGTGATTTTCGGAGTTATACTTCTTTTGGCGCGTTATGGAAAAATTATGAGAGTAAATTTGTACGATGCGCGCGCAACTGTCACGAAAAAACGACATCCTGAAGTTAGCTAGTCAACATAAGATGCGCGCGCACACTGTCACAAAAAACCAACACCCTGAAGTTAGCTGTCAACGTTTTAGTTTTCTCCGATTTTTAATAGTCGACCACTCAACTGGCGCCAACCCCTTGGAAATGTTATTTTAAATTTGAACAGGGAAAAGGCAAAGGTTTACTATGAGGAACCTATGAAATAGGGAAAATAAAGGTCATATGGAGTGGATAATACAGTAAGAATGAATAAATTCTTTATTGTACCAATAATCTGTACACTGGCGAACTTAATGCTACGATGCATTTTCTTCCAGCTAACCAGCGTTCACAAAATTCAATATAATGAAAAGTACATTTATAAATTTAAATATGAACAAACATACATAAATCTTAAACGGAAAAATTTTAATAACTGCAGTATCTCGGCTTAACCGGGGCTTAGCGCGTTTTCAAATACCCTATTCATTGACTGGCTCGATTACTAAATAAGAACATCTCCTGGTATTATCAAATAATAATCAATAATGAGAGACACACAAATTTGACAGGCACTTTATTACACACTAATGAATGATGGCCACAATCGACATTGCCAGAAGAATTGCCAAACTTAAGTGACAATGGGCTGGGCACATTGCTCGTAGAACGGATGCTCGATGGGGCCAACGGGTTCTCGAATGGTTGCCGCGTACCGGAAAATGTAGCGTGGGTAGATTCCACACAAAGTGGACTGACAACCTGTAAAGGCAAAAAGTACAACTGGACCTTTTAGGAGTAGCAGGTAATCTAGTATTAACTTTAGAGTGAAAATGTCCTTATTATATTCAGTATAAATTAGTACATACTTACTGAGGTGTTCTGCAAGATTAATATTCGTTACAGTGTAACACACAACCATTTTTAACTCATCACCAGTCACGCTTTCTTAGGGATTTTTTACATTATAAAAAATAAACATTGATAGTATTCAAATCTATTGGGTTTCTGAACATCCTGATATACACGATTACTCGAATGTCATTAACAAGGAAACCCCCATGCGATATTCTCTACTCATTGTCCATTGCAAATCCGCCATGTTATGGTGTGTAGTCATACTCGATTGTTGTCTACATAGTCGGATTGTTTGAATGAATTCAGTGTTATCGACAAGTCATTATATCCGTTCAGGATACGACGATCTGATTGACTCCATTATTCCAGTTACGGCAAGTGAAAAGAGGAAAATGAGACACAAAATGCTCGTCGAGTTTGATTTCTGGTTTGTTTATTTGTGATACATTTTAATTAAGCATTTCCATAACATTGATTTTTCAACAATTTGCATTGTAAGAGATGTAACCCATGAGAGTTATTGGCGGGATTTCAGTCTGTAATATTATTGAAGTGCAAACTTCTTTAGCTACGTCGTACGATATTTGGTAGCGGCAAAACTTAAGGGTTCGCGTCAGCGACACGCTAATGAAACGTGATGCGTTGTACTGGTTATGTGGAAAAATGAATAGTAAAAACTGACATTTATTTGTGAATATTTCCAATATTGGTATTATAATATTTGGATTTAAATATTTGATTATTACTATTTAGTTTTCTAATATTTAATCTCAATAATACATCATGCAATCAATATTTCATTGTAGCTTTGAAATTATCTTACATTTAATGAATTTAACAATTATATTACAGTTATATGATGGTTTTGAGTTTTCACGTCTATCGGTAGTTCCTTAACTACCTAATTTTTTGTGTCTTATATTATGTTTTTTTACACAGTATAGGATCATTGCTTTGACTACAACCTCACCTGATGTTAAATAACGATGTGGCCAAGGATAGTAAATACACTAAGCCACTTATTGGTATTTCGCGACAGGTTTTCGAACTTGAGGGTGGTAACTACCCAGGTGGGCATCATTAACACTTACCCTACCACCATTCTATGGTTTCCTTACGATGTTTTCCTTCACCGAAAGCTCAGGCTGATTTTAGAGTTAGATAGATGGGTTTGAACCCGCGTCCATTGACGCGAAATACGGCTGCACTATCCACTGCGCCATCATCACTTCAATGTGATTTTGTAATTGTAACAATATAGTTTGATTAGGGTGCACAAGCGAAGTGTTGAAAATAATAACGCGAAAGGTTTACTCTTCGGTGTCACGAAAACTCCATGGAAACTTCTAGCAAGAAGGGCCACCGTTCAGCTAAAAATATGAAACGTCAATACAAGATTGAAAATATCTCTGGAGAATTGTGTAACTCACAGATAACTATAAACTAAGAAGGAGAAGAGATACAATTCATTGTTTGATTAAAAAAGAAATATCGCGTGATATTTTAAAAGAAAAAATATGAGCTTACCTCAGAATACAAATTCCAGTTCAGTCATAGAAAGGAATCCCTAAATAATTGAGCTCAGACATACCCGCATTCCGATCTGACGCGTTTATGATTGCCAAAAAAGCCTTCGGTGACTAACTGCATGAGAAGTTGGGCTTATTCTGAGAACATCTCAAGGAGGTATCTAAAATGTTAGAGGAAATGCCATTACAACTCTCTGACATCGAAAATTGTATAGTTAAAAATAAACCGTTATAATTCTTAGAAATAAATTGCTGACGTCTGAATTTTGCTTTTATCCCCTGTGAATTAAACTACAAGAAAATATTAATAGCATAATGTTAAAGTTGCATATTTTTTAAATGTATCGCAAAGTAATAAAAATAGTAAAAAATAATATAATAGGAAGATATAGACAAGAAATAGAATAAGACTGTAAATAAAAATAAAATGAAAACAATATACGCACAAAAATAAAAAATAAATAGGGTAAAGGCACAAAAAAAGTAAACAAAATGTACATTATTATACATTTAACATCTCGTTTTTTTTTTGTTTTTGCCGGTTTACACTCTTTTGCTTATTAACGTCCACATATGATAGCATAAATATGTTTAAGTTGTCACCATTATCATTAGTCAACCGATAGACGTCCACTATTGGACATAAGTCTCTCCCCAATAAGGGAGTGATTACCATAATCGCCACGCTTGGCAGGCAGGTTAGTGATCGCATTCAGGCGTTTGTGGTACTCAGAGGATGCTGCTGCCCATCCCCTGGCTTATCTTATAGTCGCCTTTAACGACACCCACGGGAAGATATGGGTGGTTCCATTCTTAGCCGCCTTTTAAACTATAGTAACTTATTTTTAATCAAATGATTCGATACGCTTTACAAGTTTCACTTTCGTTTAATCCTAATAAATAACAATGAATTCATATAATTAATATGTCTTCTTTACAAAAATAAATTCAAATGATTTTATTTAACATAATTAACTATTCGTTTATAACTTTTTTGTATTGATAACACTACCTTAGGTTAGTTGGAAGAAAATGCCAAACGGCATTTAGCTCGACTAACTACGAGAAGATCTTAATTATTAGTGTTCAAGGCACTTTATAGACCGTGGGAGAGAAATGTCGTATTCGAATCACATAACGATAAAGAAAATTGTTTAATGGAAAATATTTCCTGTTTTTCCGGTAGTGTGTAAGCAAATGCAACTCTTAGTTCATTTTTTAAGGAAACGAGATTAGAATAATTGCTTCGTTTGTAACTATATATGCTCGATTATAAGTGATAAAAAAAAACGAAAGCAATTAAAAGAAAAATACTAATTGACGTTTTATTTATTTTTATTATATTTTATATTGTCATTAACTATTCTCATTTACAAGCCTTAACAATGGACATACGTTGCAAATGTGTATTTAACCTGAATATTGATTGATCTTAGTTGCTCACTATAGGCCTAATGAGAAAGCTCCTAGTTGCTCAAAGGGTAATGGAAAAGGACCAAAGTAACTAACATTTATCGAAGAACTGCCAAATTTAAGTGGCAATCGGTTGGGCACATTGAAGTTACCTGAAGGAGCCAATGGCTTCTCAAATGTTTGCTAGGTACCGTAAGACGCAGCGTGAGTAAGCCCTCAACAAGGTGGATCGACTACTTGATGAAGATTGTGGAATCAGCTGGATGAGGGTGGGGCAAGACCGGTCGTTGCGAAGAGTTTTGGAGGTGACTTATGTCCATCAGTGAACGTTTTTTACTTGAAATTATGATGTTAATTTATTTATTTTAAGTAAGTAAAGAAAGTAATATAATAAACTAACAATGCAAGAATTATTGGTTCGGCTTTCAATTTTCATAATTAAATCAAACAATTTATAAAATATATTTATACCATAATTTGAATTTATTAAATACTTAACTGATGTTAAGTCACTAACTAAATAGTTCTAAAAAGCATTTTGAAGAATTTGTAATTTTTTATTGATACGAGTCTTTGTAACTATTTTAACATTAGTACCAAAAACGCAATAATTTATAAAGATTATAAGTATTTTAAAATTTTTATAATATGATTTTATCACGTGCCTTTCACAAAAACGATGTCTTACATAAATTGCCTCTAGACTGAATAAACAAAACGTCTGCTTGCATGCCATAGATACTAATGATTTTAAATCCAGTATTTCCTGTATTACCGCGTAAATTAATTAATTGTCTGATATCCAATTCTATGCTGTTATTCACTTCTATTGTAACCTGTTAATTAGTTCTCAGTTTTACGTTCTTGTTTTTTTTTAAATCTATGACGATCCTTTCTTTATATTAATGTTTCGTATCGAATTTTAATTTGTTTCTGGACGCAATTTAGAATTTAATGCTTTTCTTCAAATTGTTGTGCATTCTAATAGACGTTTTAATTATTATTTTGGTTTAAAATTACAGAAAGAGTTAGACTTTATTTTAAATGGATGTTGGTTTTTGTTTTTAGTCTCATTAAGTTTCTACTGGTAATTTGTTTCTGAGAATTCTTTTTGTCTGTCTTTTACTAATGATTGTATTTATAATGCGATGATATTTAAGATAATTAATATATTTAATGAAGTTTTGTATTGTATTATCGTAATACTGCGAAATATTTTAATATATATTTAATATTTATTATCATAAAGGGCAAGATACATATAATAATAAATACATGGTTATTAAGCATTGAGAACAGATTACAAATATCGAAGTTATTTCTCATAAATGACATGTAGATGATAGTATATATGAAATATATACTAATACCTACTTCGGTAAAATGTAAATTTAACAGCGTTCTACCTCCAATGTCGCCGCATATTATTCTGTAGAGTTTATCTACACTTTGGATCTAGAAACTATCTAGTTTAACCGCAACACTAAACTTAACCTGACACGTATTGTTCCTAAGTCACTTCAATCTCTATAAGATTAAGATAAGTTAGGATAACAATATTGTTATAAAAATATTTAACCCCTTGAGCACTAACCTGGCGTTTACGCCAGCTTTTCATTGTTTTCCTATTGTCTCATTTTTATGGGTAATTGACATATTAAGACTTTTATCATAATCATCATGGTGCTATTAAGTGGAGGAGAACATATATGAATATTTACCGTGAAATAAACATTACGATTTACCTGACAATAAGTTCACTAATTATGTCAAGTAAGTTTTAATCTCAAAAGATTATTACAGGGTGGATCATTACGTGAACGATAGTGATGTCTGGAATTAACCCACATCTCTGTGCTTCCTCTAACATTAAGTTAAGACTATGGTTTGTATAGTTTTTTATATGAAAAAAAAATGATATGTATTATATTTATTAAAAAAAAAAAGATTCAGATCGAGTTTCTTGCCGGTTCTTCTCGACTGCGTTGTTTTCCGAACCGGCAGTAGTATTTTAGACGTTCATGAACGCCATCATAGGGCCTAAAATGAATAAAGATTTTTTGACTTTGTTATGTTAAGATTTTGTACAGTATTTAAAAGAGAATAATATGAAAACAACAGTTAGATTCATTTAAGTTTTCAAGAAGATATATTATTAACTAGCTGTGTGCCCACGGCTGCGCCCGTGTTTCATATTCTTCGTTGTATTTTTTTTTATACGGTACTTATAAAACTGTGGATTGAATCGGATTGTATTCAAATTTTTATGAGTTTTATTTTTTAACGCGGAACCCTAATTATTTTTAAATATTACAAGTACCCTAAGTTACCCGGAGTAATCTCAGCTATCTACCAAAAAAGTCCCGTCCAAATCGGTCTAACCGTTCTGCAGATTACCCATTACAAACAGACACTTCAATTTTATTTATTAGTGTTGATAATATGTTTGTATTCAAACAAAGACGATGTATTTCCGTAATCAAAGTTTGTTCTGAAACTAAGGTATAACTGTAATAAATAAATAAAGGTATAATTTATAGGATGCTGTCACAGTTTATTTTAAGTTAAAAGTTATCAAAATTTTGAATTCAAAAAGGATACCCGTGATTGTTTTCAATGAGATGTAATAATTTGATACAATTGTTCTTGTCAACGGTAACCGTTCCGTTGTTTTGTTATAACTGCACAGTGAGTCACGAATAGTTCATGCATTAAAATGATATAACAAAATAAATTTAAATTCGGAAGTTTCTCTACAAGTTTATTTTATTTCGATTTGGCTTTAGCTTGTTAATTATTGAACGTATCCTTACGCAAAACACTTGCCTATTAATGGTTGGCTTGTCTTCGTTTGTTTAAGTGTTTATTTCTTTACTTTTTACGATATGAAAGCCATTACTTAATACAAGAGATAATAATTATAAAAAGCAGTTATAAACGTATACAGAAAATATGTAATCTATGTGCAACATCCAATTGTCAACTGTTAATAGAATTTGCTAGTTGCATGAAGGCGAAAGCTCATCTAATTTTTTTAACTATATATCATAAATAATAAGTAATCATTCCTGTTAAGATATTTTAAAGTAAAAAGTATTGTCATAAGAGTACTAACATTTATTTCATACATATTTGCATTTTAATGAAGCAATTCGAGCGTAACGTAAGGTTTAAAAATCTACGAGAATAACAATTATATATATTTTATTAATTTGGGCCCAGAAAAGGTGCACTTATGAACGTCAAAAACTACCACCACCGGTTCGGAAAACAACCCAGTCGAGAAGAGTCGGCAAGAACTCGATTCGTTTTTTTTTTGTTTTTGTAAATATGTTTTATTGTATGTAAAAGTTATACCGTGAAATATTATAATCGCTTTTAACGGAAGAATAAATAGGGGTGTCACTGTGTTTTAAGCATATCATATATAGTAAAATATTGCAAAGGTCGTGAAATTGGCAATTGCGGGTCGAGTATGAGTTTGAAGACCAAGCCGTAGGCGTGAAGGCAAGACAGGCAATTGCCATTTCCACCGAGGGATATATAGTGCTTTTCACAAAAGAATGCCGGCAAATAAAACATACTTTTATATTATACATTTTATTTAATTAATATTCAAATTTATATTTCTTAATTATGTAAATAACAAACCAATACGCATTTTCAGCTTTACCACCAATTTTTTATTTATCATCTGTGCCGAAAGGCAAGCGCGTTTATGGCTACATAGCCACGTTAACGCAATTTGTACTAAGCAAAGAAACTTAGTTTGGTATACCAAGAATGATTAAAGAGATCCAATCAAAGAGTATTTAATATCCCCAGCACGCCGATTCATACAACATTGCTGGAGCGTTGTTATGTTCCAAGTTCAAAAAACGCTCCTTCAATGGATTTGATTTTCTTTGTCCGTAATACTTCGCATGTTCTTTTTTCGAAAATAATAACAATATTTCTATGCATGTTTGAGAAAAATAATTTACAATATAATATTCTATACTTTGCTCGTTAGTTGTATGGTTCGTTTTCGAACTAAGAATTATTAGGACTCGCATTTTTGATTGTAATAATTCAAGGCTAAAAAGCTGTGTTTTATTGAGTAATGTAGTTTGCACTACTGCGTATTTCACTGTAAGCTTGCGCTTACATATCAAACACGTATAATACTAGCTGTGTGCCCGCGGTTGTACCCACGTTTCGTATACTCTTTACTGCATTTTAATTTAAAATTACGGACCCCTAATTATTTTCCTAAAAAATATTTTAGCACTAAGATAAAGTAGAAACATTTCTCATAAATTATAGCACTTGCCAGTAAAACTATGCAATGAATCGGATTTTGTTTAATTTTTTATGAATTTTATTTTCTTTACGCGGAGCGTGAATTATTTTCGAAAATAAAAAGTACCTTACTTTAACCGGAGGACCTTAAGATATTTACCAAAACAAGTCCCGTCAAAATCGGTTCAACAGTTCCAGACATTAACCGATAGAATATGAACAAATATAGTGACAAAAATAAAAAAAAAAGATTTTAAGAATTTATTTGTCATAGATATATATAGAAAATATATTAACCACATTTTTATATCGCGGACATGAAAACATTGAATTTCTTTATTCCCATTAAGAAAGTCGTATAATATCCTCTTCAGATTCCTGTAATCAATTAAAGCCATTACAAAAGTACTAATCATTTCGAAAAAGATCGTTGATCTGCATTATTCTCCAAAAGTCTGTTCTTATAATTTTGAACTTTTTCAAATATCAATTTCGAATTTCGCCATTTAAAATAAACTTGCTCTAATAGGTTCCTATAAACATTTTGGAACTGATGTCGTTTCAATTTTTCCAGACTTTATTCAGCAAATTTTATTTAATTTTTTATCTTTATACTGCGTACTTATGTACTACAGTGTTTAAATATCTTATGGATTGTATGTTACATTATTTATTTTTACGACGTAAAAATAAGAATGAACATTATATGTCTTATGCTTACCCTTGGAAATCTCTTTCGCTTTCTTCACGTTTAATATGATTAAATGTTCCTTTTATCAGAGTTTTCATTATTTGATCCGTAAAAATCACACTTGATCGGCTTGATATATAACTTCATACTGTATTCGAATTACAAATCCTGTTTCATTATTCATTAATTCTGACTTCTTCGTGTCCTAGCCAATGAAGCGTACGTCCTGATAAAATAAATAATATTATTATAATAAAAATGTGAAGCGAACAAAATTAAATATTAAAAAAAGCTAATTCATAACATTCCTCTAATCTTTATTAGGCTATTTAGATTTTATATATAAAATCCATAACCTCTCCACGTAGGTATCACTTTCTTGAAAAAGAGATTTTTTAGTAACAGATGACTAATTATGTAGTCTTACTCATGTTTCATCATCTATGACGTCATTTATGAACCATTGGTTGAGTGTCATTACTAATTAAGAAGGCATAAGAGATTATCTAACCAAATAAGAACGCGTGTTAATATTTTTTCTTAGTCAACTACCGTTTATTATTGAGAAAGATTTTTTATTTTATTTTATTCTCTCAGATTTCGTGGACAAACATTACACTACCTATTTTTTATACCACTTTGTATATAAAATCAATTTGTGTCAATATTTAATAATAAGATTGATTTTTGTGATACAGACGCTAATAAACTAGTTGTATTTTTAAAGTGATAGAAATATGGAAATGCCGTATTTTAAACTTAATTTGTCCAACAAAAAATGTAATAATTAGTTTTCTTGGAAAGAAAAGTTCAAAATTGTCTGGTTTTGCAGTCAAATTAATACACATTGAGTTGTCTTAGAACGATTTAGTAATTAAGGTAACTAAACTATGCTCAATAGAACACTTACGTACAGGAATATTTAAATATTATTTATCTTAATAAAGGAATCAATTTGATTTTTAAAAACTGTCCTATTTCATGGGGGATAATAATTTCTGTACTGCATTTTTTTATTTTAAAACATCATTTAGACAAAATTTCGCATAAACGTCCTTTAAAACAAGAAACATAAAATATTTCACGTGCAATTATTTAAACCGATTAATAATTGATTATACTATTAGAAACGTTACAATTACTAACAAATAATTCCATCCCATAAGCTTAACTCAAGAAATCCATATTTGTTGAGTTTATAATTGTCTTTACAAATTACTTATAGTTAATAAATACGTTGGCGTTGATGATGTAGGTAAAACAATGCGACTGTCTATATAATTTTACTGCCTATAAAATATATTTATGATATTTGTTGTCCATGTACTATTTATATTATAAAGGTACAAACATGAAAACATTGTTTGTGTGATGTTAGACAAATTACGTAATCCATTTTATACATTATAACCTAATAAGCCAAACGAAAACGTAATTACAAAAGAAAGCAATAATACATTAAATCATCGATTTTCTATATATATCTATCTATTTAATGAAAATGGGGTTCATTTGACACATCATCACCTCAAAACTACTGAACATATCGGCATGGGACTACCATACAACGAAGAATATTTCGTACATGGTTAATAAGGGTACATTTTACTTGGATTCCATCGACCCTTACTAATTTTTTTTCTCTTACTCTTATGTCTATTTGTTCCTTCGATTTACTCATATGTAAAAAACAGAAGACTCTCATTTTTCTTCATTCGTTTGTTTTTATAGGTTATGTATAAATGAAATGTTATATGCACTTTTTCACTCACACCTAAAGAACATGAATGTAAAATAATACGTGGATATTCGCACGGACTAATATCTGAATAAACTTAATCACTCTAAACAGAATTATTCGATTATTATATATATCAACCATATTATTAATAAATACATTTTCTAAAATCTAAAACAAACCAAAGTGTGTTCGTGTAAATGAATGTAATTAAAATGATGTGATTTACAAATAAGTATAAGATTTTTATCAGTAGGTTTATTTCAAGAAAGATTATTTATATATAGATTTCAATTATAAATGTAAAATTTACTTATGTACGAGCAAATAGCTAATAATGATTTATTTTGTTTGTAATAGTTACTTCACTGCAGAATGTTCAATGTAAAAACAAAAATATCGGATAAGACGATCGGATGTCATGTCGTTGGAAGTGAATTAATTAAATATTTTAGAGTCGGAGCTTTCCCGAGTACATAAATATGTGATATCACTATCATAATGAAATGTCTTTGTCATGTCTTTGAGCACTTATAGATATGTTCTTGTAGCTGAATTTTACAGGTATACTATAATAAGCTTAACATTTTCATATAATTTACTCGGATTTGGAATTTGGATCTGGGCTTAATCTAAATTGCAAGACTAGGGTTTTCTCTTTCTTACAAAAAATAAAATATTATTTACGATTAGATTATAATGACGTATAAAACATTCTTTAGTATTAAGACAGTATGTATATTTAAATAGGACACGGGTCACACAGAGTTATACCCAGGCGTACCAATTGGGTGTCCTTGTGTTGGCTACCATTAAGGACTGAGCTTTAATGGGTCACCTCAAAGTTCGATGAAGCTATCAAGGCCATTCACGTCAACAACATTTGGTCAGTCAAAAAAAAAGGAAGTAGTTAATAAACTTGTGAATACTGTCGCAGTGCGTGTTATGAGATATTCACTGTCAAAATATTTCATCCGCTTTTATGCAGTCTTATTAAAAATGTAAGGCTGGGGGTTATGCTGACAGCGTAATATAAATATAAGCTATATAATTTGTTATATTTAATTTATAAATGTTTTACATTGTATCCTTGTACCCTATATTGCAATAATAAACTTTTGAAATGTGTATTCTGCATGGGCAAAGCAATCGTGAAAAAAAAAGTCGTGAATCATTAAACACTTTACTTAATAAATACATAAACTTAAGTGATAGATAGTCTTTGGTCAAGTTTTAATTAAATTAGTGTAAGGTAGTATAAATAAAAAGATTTAATAATAATGATAAATTAAATCGATACAAAAATGACCATGATTATAAGTTATAATACTACTGTATATTATGTTACTAAATTCATTTTAATATAGTTTTCAATTTGTCCAAAAAAATATAGTTTTCTAACCACCCCGATTCCGGCTCCGACGATAAAAATTCAAATCAAAATCAAATTCTGTTAAATCTATCTCCGTAATATTCCTAATGAACAAAAATCATAGAAACGTGTTTCGTCATTGACTTTAAAGACCCCCCCTCCCCCCACCCGAGTTAGTTTTTTCATATATATTATTTCTTTATAGTTTTATTAAAAGTGCTACAGATAAGTATGTCAAATTATGCACGAAAACTTTATTTGCTCAGCCTTTTTGCAAGCCGATATCGTTCGTATTTATGTTTTTTTTTTTTTCTACATCAATTTTCTTTACTTAAATACTATCAACCTTCGTCCTCCATTGCGAAGTATATCCCAAACAAGCTTTAAATTAAATATCGAGAGATCATTTTTTGAAAACAAACGGAAAATACCGAACTTTGGAGACCTCCGTAACCACATGCAGTTTATGTTGTCCACTAGAGGATTAATCACTTTCTTTATTATATATTTTTTTAAATAATGTATATTATTTTTTATATAATTAGCATGTATATATTATTGCTATTGCTATTGTTATTACTCCACGATGTATTGGACTGTTAGAAAAATTAGAATAGTTTACGGGCCGAGCGGCGACACACAACGTGAGTTATTTAATAATGTATCGAGGCTGGGGCAGGCTGAAAATCAGCGCTCTGTGGTAATGCCGCATAGCACCAGCTGAGCCTGTCCTATTGTCCAAATTATTATATCACGCCATGTTAATTTTAAGGTTATGTAATTTCATTTGACAATTAACCGTTTTTATTATTATTATTCATTTTTTGAACTTAAAATGAATTTGATCATATATTATAGGATGTCCTTTAGAATGTCTATCTGTCAATTACATGATATGTGTCGTCGGCTCTTGTTGAGATTTTTAATACAAGGTAACATCTGATTAATATCTTGTGTGACTATTGAATGAATATATAAAATAGTTTCTTTTTAGTGGAGGATTCTTCTACTAGAGTTAGACTATTTTTAGTAGAGTTCTGTTCAAAAAACCATTTAAATTACGAAATATGCGATAAAAATGTTGGCATATTTGAATACAAACCAAACTTATTTTAGCGTTTTTGTGGAAAATAAGTCTTGAAAGAGTGAAAAACGAGATTTAAATGCCCATTCGGAACAAGCGAAACTGCTCAGGCGAACTTGTTAATAATAAATCTATACTTATAATAAAAAGAAAAAATACCATGCTGGGGATCGAAATCGACTACAGAACACATTTCGATAGTTTAATTTTTTTTGTCTAGTTGCTTATTAATTTGTTCGCCTATCACACAGAAACTACTAAACCGATTTCGATTTGGTAATGACATACACTGAATCCAGGGAGAAAATATAAGATGCAAATTGTCTGAATTCCATGCGGGTGATACTGCGGGCACAGTTATTAAATTAAATAATAAAAACCATTAATATAGTTATCGATTAACAGTAAAATACTATAAATATTTAAAAGAAAGCTTCCCCTTTACAAGATACAAAATGGATTCACTTAACATATTTCCATCACAGAATACGTAACTTTTAAGGTGACGTGTCTGCAAACACCCACGTGTGATATGGAAATCAGTAGGTCACTAGGAGCCACTCACTCAAAAGCCAGATACTGACTACATACACACTAGACCAATACCGGGTTTTGATTCATGCATCGTACCGTGGGCGACCAAGGTCGACGTACTCCAGCGGTACCATTATTTGCATACCATCGGGTCAGACGAGCAAGCAAAAAAAAAAAAATTGACATAGTTTATAGGTGCTGCAAATTGGTATCAAGGTCATCATAACTCTCTCTATCTGATTTACTAGGTAAATGTAACGCCTAAAATCAAAGTCGTGTGATAAATTGTTCATTGTGTGAGATAAGTGTTGTCTGAGTGGCTTCCCGTGTCGGCGAAAGCTCGCGCGAAGATTTAGTATTTTAAGTGACGCATTGAGTACGACCATGTACGTGATAGGAGTTAACAAAGTTTTATTATTTATTTAATCGACGAGTTTTATTTTTTGTTGTTGATTTTTTTTCGGATTTTTTTGACGGATAGCTTAATGCTGTGGGTATATATATGTGTATAATCTGTGCTTATATTCTTAAACTAGGTGTGTGCCCGCGGCTGCGCCAGCTTTTCATATGTTTATCACTGTATAATATATAGTTTTAATTTTTTTTATATTGAACCCTAAATATCTTGAAATTTTTTGTTTGGTACAAACATATTACTTGCAAATTTAAATACCTACTCGTAAAACTGGGCATTGAACAATATTTTATTCAATTTTTAGGAGTTTTAATTTTTGTACGCGAAGCTGTAATTATTTTCGAAAATAAAAAGTAAGTTACGCGGAGTAACTAGAGCTATCTCAAAAAAAAGCACCGTTAAAATCTGAACAGTCGTTACGGAGATTATACGGAACAAACAGGCAGACAGAGGTAAATAGAGACAAAAAATTTGAAACATTGTATTTTTGGTATATATATCATATCATATATACATTCATATGTATTTAGTTAAAAATTGTTATTTTGACATAACAAATAGACAATTAAATTTTATTTATTAGTATATATTAAAACCTGCACGTTTTTTTGTATGCAGTACTTTACGAAAAACAAAACAGTGGATAATAATGACAAATAAAAATTATTACACGGGAGCGGAGCCATGGGCGCAGCTAGTATATTATGCAGTTATAGATTTTCAGTATTCGTAAGATAAAGTAAGGCTCCTGAACCGAACGAAACGTGATTTTCAATTCAATACAGCAGTCAACTCCATTAAAGAACTAGACTATATCTAATTACCGTTTTTTATAGAGGTGAACGCCACATGGTATATAATCTCGAATATAATATATAGGAGTACATATTTAAATATGTCATTAATATACTAATAAACTAGCGTTTCAACGCGATGACACCTAATGTTATAATAATAACAGGGTTGAAAAAGATATTTGAAAAGAAAGTTTAGAAATAAGATAAGTACTTGGAAATTAAAGGTTTTAGTTAGCTAGGGGAAAATAAAACTGTGGCATATCTGCGGTGTTCCTCTTCATGAAAACCTGGGGTTCATTAAAATATTTAACGGTAAGTTGTAAAGCTCAGTCTTAGACCACGTGTCTTTAAAAATGGATACGATCCACCCTGTGTTTCTGGAGACAAATGAATAAATCTTAACTACATTGTGATTGTGACCAACAAGTTACAATCTTAGATTTACCAAATATTTAATAACTTAAGACGTAATTGTTTTATTTATTACTTCCATCCATCCATCCATTCATCCAACCGTAAAGTCTCCCCCAAAGATAAGGGGTGAATTGCCATAATCGACACGCTTGGCAGGCGGGTTGGCAATCGCAGTAGTTGTTTGTGGTTCTCAGAAAATGCTGATGTATCCCTTAGGGCCAATTTTTTGATCCGTAGTCAACTCGAGAAATGGTCAGATTTGTAACAAATGGTTAAAATATTATTATTCGTTTTTTGAAACATAGTTAAGCTAACCATTTGTCAAAAATGTGACTATTTGTTAAAAAATTTAACCATTCAGCTCAGTCGGGTTAGCAAGATGGCGGATGGTTAACTCTAGTGCGAACAGCTGTTTCATTGCTTTTGTGTAACATTTGAAGTAGATAATTTGAAGTTTCATTATATAACATTAATTTATATAATATAATTTGTTAAATAATTACAACTTATTGCTATTTATTATCTTTTTCGTATATTTTTGTTTATGAATTTTGTTTTTAATAAGAATTCAGTATTCCATTATGTATAGTATATATCAAGTTGGTACAAATATTTATTTGGCTTGTAAAATATATTAAATTCAAGAATTAAATTATAAAATCAAAGAATATTTTAGATAAGACGAAATAAAAAAAAAGCTAATATCATTACAAAACTATCACAAGAAATAATAATGGACACATATGTTCCAGAGTAGCTCGACCCTTTGTTTTTTGTAATGTTTGTTCGATAACTCGAATTATGGACCCTGACATATTTTAGTCGAAATGATCATACAAAAAAATTACCGGAATCAAAACTATTCTATTATACAGTTCATTTTACTGGCAACATAAATAACTATTGCTAAATTTAACCATAGTAGATTTTGACATCAAAAAAAACGCATTGTGATTATAACCATTGGTTTGTGTAATAGTAATAGTAAAATTGACAAATATATATAGTAACTTTGACTACGGATCAAAAAATTGGCTCTTAGTCGTCTTTTACGATACCCACGGGTAGATATGGGGTGGTACTATTCTTAAGCCGGCACCACACGGCATATTTATTAATTATTTATTTATTTCACTTCTAATAAGTTTATTTATCATTTCAAAATATATATTTTATTCTCACTACGAATGGTGATTTGTAGATTCAACGCTATAATCAATTTAATAGTAAATAATTTAACTTGAGAAATAATACAAGATAGAGTATACCTATAGTTTATTTATAATTATTGATTTTGGTTCGAAAATATAGTTTTATATACTTAATAACATATAGGCAGAATTCTGTTTAAACAATTAAATCCATTACGAGGTAGGGTAATTCCTTTGACGACAAGTAAGCTCGACCTGAGGATTATTTTCTTGACATAAATAATTTTTGCATACCGATGTGCAATAATAATTATCAGCACGCATTTTAGTGGCGCACCTTTATAGTTTCGTATGACGGACAATTTGCGTATTACATATAATTTGTGTTAAGGAAATTGTATAAGAATTTTGGGGACAGTGACGTAATTATTATGTTATATGGTTAACATAAAATTACTATTCAAAGTAACCTTCTTTACGCTTCTCATTATGTTTGTCAGGCTGTTAGTAAATTTTTGTTGTCGTTAATAAATAAAGTTGAAGTGTCTGCTTGTAATGTCAATTTTTTTTACTAAATACATCTGAATATATTTACGATACCATTACAAAAAACCAATTATGAAAAATCTTGTTTGTCTGTCTGTTTTTTCTTGCTAATCTCTGGAACGGCTGTACCGATTTCTTTGGGATTTTTTTTGAGAGATAGCTGAAGTTACTCCGTGTAACATAGGGTACTTTAATTTTTCTTTTCCAAAATAATTAGGGTTCCGGCTAAAAAAAAATTAATACTCATGAAATTGTGAACAAAATACTATTCAACGGACAGTACAATCAAAACATTATTTGCCATTTTTTATTGTAAATCACAGTAAAATACCCGCAGCAAACGCGGACAGAGCCACGGGCACAAAGTTAGTATAAATTACAATTTAACATGTAAATCTAGTGGCAAAAAAATTAAAACTTTGGACATTGGTGACCTGTATATGCTCCCCCTTCTATCTTGTTAGCAGTAATAAACGAAACTCTTAAATCCCCTTCCCCATGTGATTATGTAAGCATTATAGTAACCATCCATTAAATCTAAATACATCCACTGTTGGACATAGGTCTTTCAAAAAGATCTCCACAACGATGGGTTTTGCGTCACCCGCATCCTGCGGACTCCCGCGATCAAGTCGTCGGTCCACCTTCTTACCTTAAGCTTAGGCTTACCCATGCTGCGTTTTCCGGTATGCGGAATTCATTCTAGAACCCGTTGGCCCTATAGGGTATTGGTTCTACGAGCAATGTGTCTAGCCCATTGCCACTAAGTCTAGCAATTCTTCAGGCAATGTTACTTTGGTTTTTCTGCGGATCTCCTCTTTACCGTTTCGATCACGGAGTGAAACTCCAAGCATAGCCCTTTCCATTACCCTTATAGTAACTGAGCTTTCTAATTAGTCCCATTGTAAGCGACCACATTTCAGTGATAAATAACGTAAGTCTTCATTAGCAATATATACTGGTTGAAACCTTTGACCTGAAACACTGTGGTATTCGGACAGGAAGGTTCTGCGTAGCTTCCCAAACGCGGCCCTGCCGAGTTGGATTCAACGTTTGTATTATAAAAAAAGAGAACGAATAACTAAATATTGCTTACGTAATCACCATTAAGTCGTCTTCCTCCCCCCATAAGAAAATCAAATCATAGATACATTTCGGCACCTAAATAATCTACATTGACGGGACAAGCTAAAGGCGTTATTATCGAAGTAGTGACCATGATCCAATAAGAAAATTATCGTATCCTATCTATCATCTATCACAGAACATCAGTTTTTTTTGTACCATCTAAAACGATTAAAATTTCTTATTTGTCAGTAGGTAAATCAAATTTTATTGTCACAATAAACGCCGAATATAACGTAGGCTTCACAGGTAGGCGTCAAATCGACCTTGCCTCGAAAGTAACATGAATTTATTGATGTGTAATAATTCTTTTGTTATCGTTATTACGAAGGGCCCCGACGTTCAATAGGCTGATTACATCACATAATAAGTTTAGATATATATTTTGATATTAGGAAAGGTGATATTTATTTGTTTTTCTGCTTTTAATATTCCGTAGGTATATGACGTACATAAATATGGTTATGTATTTGATGACACGAAAAATGTCCGTGCGGAAAATTTTTAAATGTAATTATATTCCACATTTTTATTGTTGTTAAAAATACAATTTTAATACTAGATATATAGAACAATCAAAGAGAGTATTTAATTCTTACATTATACAAGGGCAAAGTCTATCTACAGACAGAACGGACTACATGTCCGTAAGCTGGCTTATAATTCGAAAATAATTTAACCGATTTTTATGGTTATTTTGTTTATATTTACTTAAGTATCAATTTATAGTTAGTTACATATTAAATATGGGGATATTTAAAATTTTATTAAAATTAAATTATGTAAAAACTAATAACCACTAGTATTTTCTTTGAATACTCCATTTAATATAGTCTATATAACATATTGAATTGTACGGAATTGAAAATATGATACGGAAACAGAACAGCGTGCATAGGTAGTGTGTTTGAACACATTTGTAATAGAATTGAAATTAATCATGAATAATAAATTGGAATTTAAATTACAGTATAATTCGTCGAACATTATAATCTCGTTAATAATTTTTTTTAAATTAATTTTCCTTGTCATTTCTATATTATACTATGGTGCTTAATTAACACATGATAGAATTAAATTTATGAATGAGCCTATAATAAATTACATTATATTAGTAGGTCTACTGACTAGACGGTGTGGGTGGGCGCGAAAGTGACTGGAGTTAAACAGGTCATTCATTTGACAGTACAGTTTCATACGTAAATTAAAATTTAATTTTTTAAGGAAACATTTAAAATCAAGTTTTTTTTTCTTTCTACTCAGTGAAAAATATGTTAGTGTTTTATTTTTTTTAATTATATTATTCTGTAAACTACTTACTGTATAGATATTAAGGATAATTTGAACTTATAATTTTTTGCCATAATTTTAAAAAAATATTATACTCACATGGGTTTTTTCTGGGATATATTAATAATTTTGTTAGTTTAAAATTAATAACCAACTATTAAAATAATGTTCTTTATCGTCGTTTCTCATTTTCTTTTTAAATATATATTTTAACCACTCGGCCAGAACTAATTATACAATTATAACATAATGAACCAAGTGATATTTGCTTTACATATAATAGAAGTATTTTGAATAAACATTTTTTTTTTAATTCGTCTATATTCTCAATTTAAAATATAAAATCCTTTTTTTACTACTCACTTTTAAACTATGTTTAAATACTTTTAAGTAATTCGTACGTACTATTATTCGTATACAAGAGTTATTAATACTTTGTTAATATACATCGTGTGGGCTTTTTCGCCGCGTGGTAATAAGTTAATAATTTTCATAAAATTACACACATAAATTGTATTAGTCACTGAGCTAAAGTTATGTAAGTCAATCTCCGTAAGGTCCGAGGTCGTACGGCATCGAACTATTCAATCGCAATATTTTGTCAATGAATCATACATATTCTATAATGAAATTTTCAATGACGTATACTTACAATAGTCACACCCGTGCAATAAATAGTGCCTATTGTCTATATTTACTAAATACAATATAACCCACCGTTGATAAAAGTTAATTCTTATAAAATCCGAAATAATCCTACAAAACCATTAATTTTCATATCTGTATTGAAAGAAAGAGATATATGTAATTGATAACGATTGTTAAGACTATTAATCGTTTTTTTATACGACTTACGCAAGTTTAATATTACAACATTGCCGGTTCTTCTTAATAACTGGGTTAATTTCCTAACCGGTGATAGTATTTTGACGTTTATAAGTGAATTATCAAGGCCTAAATTGTTTTTCTAATTTTCATTCACACAATATGTATAACAGACATAGCTAGGTAAAGTTCCTTGTATCTACAGTAAAGTTGCAAAGCATATTACCGATTTACAAAATAATTAGTTCAAAGACGACGTGAAGTAACTTTTTCTTATATTATGATGTAAACGATGGTGGTATTAGAGAAAACTTACCCCGTAATATAAGTAATTCATGAAATCAATTTAACTATATTTAAAAAAAATGTAAGGGAACGTTGTGGTGCGGTAGAAGTCGCTGGAGACAAATATAGAGACAGGAATTCTTAATTTGTTTAGGCACGTTGACGAAATAAATTCTCACCCTCGCCTGGGTAAGTTGGTAAAGGTTGACCTAGACAAACGTATCTCGACTATAACGAAGACCTTTGAAAGACAGGTCAGGTCCAAAGTATGCTCAGAGGATGCTGCTGCCCATCCCCTGGTGTATCCCTTAGTCGCCTTTTACGACACCCACGGGAACGATATGGGGTGGGACTATTCTTAAGCCGGCACCACACGGAACTACTAGTAAATCATCAATTATCTACTAATTGGTAACAATACAGTGTATTAAAAAAATAATATACTCTTAGTCATTTTATTTTCATTACGTGTATCGGCATTCTCGTGATTATATATTTTAGTTTAAAAAGTTGCGATGGAAAAATGCAGTGACAGACAAACCATACAAGTATAATTCTTAACAGTATGAAGAAATCTATCCGATACTTAAAAATGACTTTCTTCTACTTTAATTATTTATAAAATCTTTATGACGAAATTACATAACACATAAATACATAAGCTCACGCCTGTTATCCCCGAAGGGTTAGGCAGAGGTGATGGTAGCGAACTACACCACCCACATTTCGCCGAGCTTAGTTCCGTCCCAGATGTGACAGAGGGCGAGCCTGTCGTCATAACGGGCACAAATTCCAAACACCGGGATGATACTGAGTAGAAAAACCCAATACCACTTGACCCGACCCGACCCGGGGATCGAATCCGAGACCTCAGAACGGCAGTTGCACCGTAATACAACTGCGAATTAGTGTGTACATAATGATCTAATTTTGTTGTGAATACATTATATCTGTAAATAAACGTACAAGGATAAATGAGTGTCCTCATGGAAAATAATTTACACAAAAGTCACTGAAAAATACAGGTAACTGGGTAGATTACCTCAAACATGAATTGTAGAATTATAGAATACATAAATGACAAATCGTATTTCCCGCACTGAGAGTTAATACCTACATTGGCTAACCGCGTTGCGTCGTGACTTAATAACTATGACGTCACTAACGCTGTAGTTAACTCTAAAAATGTTATTTCATTCTTTTTACATGTCTGACACATACCTGAGCTATGTAAGGGACTGAACAAATTTGGATGTATTTAGGCAAATTAGTTCGGTGTCTACAATTTTGAGGCAGTGTGAAAAATCTTTTATGTTACATAAATTGTTATGAATTCATATAAAATAGTTATCAGCATTCTCTTTATAAAATTTTTGTCATCGAGTGCACATGTGATGGATACCTTAGTAAAAGAAAATTATACTATTATTTCTGTTATAAAAGATATTATTTTAATAGATATAAAATAATATGGAACGATTACACAGTTGTAAAAAATAGTTTTTTTTAATTATGTCTTTTATTGACACTTTTCTATTTTCATTGCAGTAATCAAGATAAGTTTGGACCTTGTTTGCATAAGCACAACACTTTTGTTTTATATTATAATATGTATTTTATGTGTATTTTAAAATAGTGTTGTGTTTTGCAAATAAAACATATTCTATTCTGCACTGTTCTGTTCTGTTCTGTTCTGTTCTATTAGGAGACACAACACACAATCTTTTATAGAGGTTCGATTATTGCAATTTCAAGATGCGTACAATATTGTCTTGAAATTTTAGTAAGTTACATTTTCTTATTTACAATGAATTTTATTTTCACGGTATAGGCTCAATGCTTTGACCATACCATGGTTTCCTCACGATGTTTTCTTTCTAACTAACTTTTTATCTAACTTCTTCGACTCTTAGTATCCCTTCTATTTCATTGTAATTCAAACCCCTCAACAATTTACTATTATAATAATCTCCTTCGTTTAGGTTATTACAGGTTATAACAGGGTGGATCATTACGTGAACGATAGTGATGTCTGGAATTAACCCACATCTCTGTGATTCCGCTAACATTGGTTAAGACTATCATTTGAATAGTTTTTATATTTTAAAAAATAATATATATTATATAAATAAAAAAAAGAACCAAATCGTGTTTCTTGCCGGCTCTTCTCGACTGGGCTGTTTTCCGAAACGGTAGTAGTGTTTTAGAAGTTCATAAGTGACTTCTTAGGTCCTAAATTGAAGATTTTTTTTTTATTTTGCTTCGTAAGTTGAGCAATCTTTAATAGGCCAGTCTTTGGACCTTGTAATACACATAGGTCTTGACGAACTGTCCAAACTTTCGGGTAAAGGCTGTCACAACTCCTGAGTAGGCAATTTGAAATACTTGCTGGTTTAACATCGCAACGTAATCAGAAGAGGGAATTACGTCCTTATGTACGCTAATAGTTATAGAAACAACTGTAGGATACTATTAACTCGACTTTCCTTATATACCTCTGAAGTTGGGCTTGCTTTTGCATGACCTCTCAAGATCATATGAGATTTAGCAGGGCTTCCTCAACATGTGATGCTGTACATAATAATTGATTGACCTACTTTTACTAGGTTCAAAATTTGTTACCAAGTGTATATAATTGTATTCCAACAGAATTACTTGTGATAAAATTTCGCAAAACTTAACATATTACCTTCTTAGATTATATTCAATATTCACAAAACCTACTTCGACTGACTATAAGGGATCAATACCATAGAATTCTGGAATAAATTGCCAGGACAAATTCATTCCAAAGAGCTTATCAGAGCAATCACCCAGCGCAAAGCTGAAGAAGCCTTGATACTCAGTAGAAATCAGTTACCAGTATTAGTGAGAGCACTAACTGGGCACTGTTGTTTGGGTAAGCATATGCACAACATCGGTGTCCAGAACACAAGAGAGTGAAGATTCTGTGTAATTGCAGACAAAACACCAAAGCAGGCCTTGTGTGAATGTGACCCATTAAAACCCATACGTAACCAAATTTTGAGTAAGTACGCGTTGCTCCCGGAGGAGGTACCGATACTCTCGGCCAAAAAGACCCTACAGTATATCTAGGTTGTATGTCTAGGCTGGGACGGTCTTAGCCTGCATAGCCCTTTTTCGATTAAGAATAATAATAGGCGAAACAAGAAATCCCAGCTCAATAATTTGAAATATTCCTTAAATACCATTATATAATAGCAAAATAACTCTGAGACTTTTGACGTTGATGACTAGAATATGATGTGTATTATTTCCGCTCGCCTACAAGATACGTGACTCAGGCTTGTAGTAATATCCCTTAAAAGGTGTGTTAGAATGGCAATGTTGATATTATTTTTTACAATTAAACAACCAATTGTAATTTTTTTATGTTTCGTATTCGCGATTAATAGTAAACGTTCATTGACGATACCAATTCAGTATTATTTCAACCGGCCTTAACATAAAAATATTTCCATATAGATAAAGATCAAACTAAAAATAAAAAACTGACTCTGGTATTACACTTTTTGATTGAAATTTTAAATTCCTGTCAGTAAAACAGACTGAGATCGCATATTGAAACTTGCCGCTAATCAACACTTATGTATAATTAGTGATTATAACTGTTTTGGATAATCTATTCTGAATAGTTATTTGATAGAGGGTTATAAAAACTTTATCTGACAAAAATTTCGAATGTAATATTTTTTAATATAAAAATAGAATTATAATATAATATTTAATTTAAAAACGAATAGGTAGTTTGTCTAGATATGTATATTCTGTTAGATCTTCGAGCACCGGACAGTTTTGGTCTTGATTTCTAACTCGTTTAACTTCTTTGGGCTAGTTGTAGCGTGTTAATTGATTAAAAAATATTGAAAAAAAAACTAGGTTTCAATCGATATAATTTTTGCTAATTTTTTTTTACTGTAAGATTTACCTAGCATATTATACTATTTTTAGATTTCTATGACTTATTTTTATCTTAGGCATGAAATAAGTGTTTATTTTACTTGCACAATATTTTTATAAAATCATTTAAAAGTGGGAGTGGCGGTAGGTATTTATTACACGTTATAGGCTAAGTGCTTTGCCATAATCTCGCTTGATGATAAGTGACGATGTGGTCCAGGATAGTAAACACACTAAGCCTAGAAGTACTTGGTTCTCAAGCGATGCTGCCGGAACACACCTATTGGTATTTAGTTTCAATCTTGAGGGCGGTAGCTGCTCAGGCGAGCATTGTTAGAAAACGCCCTACCATCATGCTATGACTTCCTCACGAAGTTTTTTTTTTCACCGAAAGTTCAGGCTATTTTTAGAGTTAGACAGGTGGCCTCGAACCTGCGTCCATTAACGCGAAATTCGATTAAAGTACCAACTGAGCCATCATCGTTTCAAAATCTTAGGTATAAAATTAGATTTCTGTCCCTCTCTTCCCTTTTCGTTTTATGGGGGTAGGAAATATATCCTGCCTCCGGAATGTTGACCGATGGGTCATGCCTCCCTTCGGGGGGTGGGTTAAGAGGTGACGTCGAGAAATATTCTCCCCCATCCCCATTGGGCCATTGCACGACGAGGCCCGGTGGGTCCGCTGCAGGGGGCCACGCGGTGGCATGCTGTGCAATCCCGTATCGCCCCCATCCCAAATGCAGCGGACGGCCCCGGGGGGTTTTTCCGGGTTGGGTATTTCCGGGCGCTTAGCGCCCGGGCGAGTCCCACACTGGCACGGAACTCGTCACTCCGTGCCCCCTTACCCATTGCATTGGGGGACTCCGGTCTCACTAATGCAATGAGTAAGGGTAGTGCGTAAATGCATTACCCCCCGACGAAAAAAAAAAAAAGATATTTTTTTGTTCATTATTTTGATTGTAGTACCCTCGTGTACGTATATAAGTCATTGCCTAACTACTAAACCCAGCCAATGTAAGCTCACATGGATGCGACCATCGTGTATATGGTGAACCTTAGTGACAGATTCGAGGTGTCGCGTTCCGAAGTGATTAGTGCGGTCGGATTCTGCGTCAATGTAGGCGGGTTCGAGCCCACTTATCTAACTCTAAAATCAGACTGAGTTTTCGGTAAAGGAAAATATTTTGAGAAAAAAACCATAACATGGTGCTAGGGCCTTTTCTAATAATGCCCGCATGGGTAGCTACCACCCTCAAGTTTGATAACCTGTCGCCAGATACCAATAAGTATGTTCCGGCAGTATCACTGTATAGTATCACCAGTACCTCTATGCCTAATGTGTATACCATCCTGAAGCATATTGCCACTTAATATCAGGTGAGACTGTGGTCAAAGTACTATAGCTTATATCGTGTAAAAAAACTTAAACGTGACCCTTGAACGCTCGTTGTGTTCTGGTATCAGCAAGTATACATCCAGACCTACGGGAAGGGTTTACCCGGGGTTAGGTATAAGGCCGGCTTGATGATGACAACTCTTGGTAGATTCTTATGTATCGGCGGTCGCCATTATTCCTGGACTATACTTTGTTTAACAGTCAGTCAAGTGAAGTCAATTTTCTCTGCCATTATATTAAAAAAAACTAATCAGATAAAAGTGAAAACTCGAAACTAAACTGTATTCTTTATTTATTTTTGTTCAATTTCAAGAAACTCAGTATTTTTACAGGTTTTTTCAAAGTGGCTTTGGTATTTCCGTAAAATGAAACGAACCCAGAAGATTTACCCTTACCGAAAATCTTTCAAAGCAGCTAAAGAAATATGAATTTCAAAAAGACTGGAATGTGCAACAAGATTACTAAATGTTACAAATTTTCAAACATATTACAGTACAAACGGTGTATACATTACAACATCCTAATAGATTAACGATTAAGAATCGTGTTTTATAAATTTAATTAGAGATAAAATATTTTTTTTGGTTGTATATAGCAGGATGTATTTTAGAAAGGAATCTCAGGAGTGACTAATCAATATACGGCAGTTGAAAACGGTGGACAAATTAAGCCGTGCAAAGTATAACACTAAGTAACATTAAATTGGTTAATATTCGTTAATTATAGCTATTAAACGTGGTACTTGCTCGTAAAACTTTATTTATACACTATCGGCAAACATCAATTAACCATACTGAGATTGTTAATACACGCGTAATTATGTAAGTACGTATATGTTGATATTTAAGTATATCCTTCCTTACGTGTCTATTATGAAACGCAATGTTTTTTGTCGGTTTTATTGGTTTGGTCTCATGCAACAAATAGATTCTTTTCATTTTCCAAAAGGAATTTTCTAGAACAAAATTTACAACTCTCAACCGTGCAGTACGATTTCCTAAAATAGTTTTAGTATGGACATCAAAAATTGGAGAAAAAAAACGATCTGTTAACTGCAGGAATTTGTAGGAAAATTGTTTGTGATAAAACTTACCTGTTTTGGTCTATTTATTCAACCGAAAGACGTCCACTGCTGGGCATAGGTCTCCTCCAAAGATCTCCACAACAACCGGTCTTGCGCCACCCGCATCCAGCGGATTCCCGCGACCTTCGTCTAAACTACGTTACAAATACAAGATGGCTCCTCAAAACGCTCATGGAATTCAGTAATCACCTTGGGGAATAAACTGTTCCTCCTGCATTAGTTTTAAGAGACATGTCCTTGAGTACTGCATCCTACGAAACGTGCTATTGAAAGCTAGAAGTTGCTAGAGTTTGCTACACATTTACTATGTAAGCATCCTTAAATTATTTAAATGTTTATCATAATATATTGTTTGTATTTACATTTGAAGATACTTTTCCATTATTCTTTCTTAGATTTAAAATATTTAGTTTACCTTTTTGAAACTATGTTCGGTATATTTGTCTATAATGTGTTTTTTTTTTCAATTTATATGAATAATGAATGAGATAGACCGTTACATTCAACTGCCTAAATAATGCCTAAATGCCTAATAAACAGAATATTTCTTATTATACCAGGACAAGCGTACTTTTCTTTTATTGTCTATTATATATTTTATACGTATATCGTGTGGTGCCGGCCAAGAATATTAACACCCCATATCTTCCTGAAGGTTTCGGAAAAGGCAACTAAGGAATAAATAAACCAGGGGATGGTTAGCAGTATCTTCTGAGCACCACAAACACCTGTAGCAATCGCCAACCCGCCTGCCAAGCGTGGCGATTATGGCATTTTCCCCTTTTTTGAGGAGACCTATGTCCAACGGTGGATGCATTTCCGTTGAATCCATCTATATAACTTTATACTATTAATTTTATATAAATATAAATTAATTAGTGTCTACCTATGTAACAGTTGGATATCAATTATGTTCTAGAATTAGCAAAGTTATATAACCCATATTATTATGAGAGAAATAGCCTATTATAGAAAAATGTAGAACTCTTTATTTGATATTACCGAGTGGAACTGGCAAGTTGACCGACATAATCTAATCAAAATCAATTGGTAATCTCGGGATCATTCTTTGGCAAGTACTGACAAGTTTCAGGTCGACACGGGTTGATTTGGTCCTAACCCGAGCCTATGATGCCCCCATTATACACAATAGTTTATACATAGCTGCGATTTATTAAGCTGGCCTACGTACTTAAATGAAATTTCATTCACAATTAAATTAATACGGCTTACGTTAAAAAACTTCAAACATTTATTTGATACACCTTAATAATATATAATATAAATGCAATGTCAAATTTATTAAACAGTTCAAGAAATGTTTCATTTATTTTTATTATTTTATATTTTTTCTTACAATATAACATATTAATATAATCGTTATTAGAAGTTACAACCTTGTTGCTATTCCTTCTGAGTATTGTTTACGTAAAAATACTTTCACCGTATCCTGCGTCATAAAGATAGAAACTACAATAATAAATTAGTTACCGCTGCTTATAAACAAAGCTATTATATTATATAAGTCAATACATTTAATATATACATACAATATGAATACAGTGTTTTGTAAATTTATCTATTATGTAAAAATTAAATGCAAAAATGCAAATGATAGTATACAAAATAATTGGGAATTTTAATAAAAAGTTTGCCATAAAGTATCGAACCTACTCAATAACGTATTCGTATGTGTTACCGTATTGGTTATCTAGTATATTGTACAAATGAATTAGTGTGACCCGTAAAATTCTAAACTATGAATGCTATACCATTACTCGGTAGGGTAACAGCCCTATGAACTCACAAGATCAAAATGCTTCGTCCTTAGGCGTCTCGCTAGCAATTTATCAAAGTTATCTTTTGCCACTTTGCCAAGCTTTTGTGAGACTCGTTAAACAGTATTCTTCTTATTTTTTCGCTCAGGCCGCGGGAATCGCTACGCCACACAAAGAAACAGAGTTCTGTGCTGAAACGTGTAGACTGCCGATATCGGCAAGAGGTAGTTAGTCTACTCCACAGACAGGAACTGAGTCTCCTATACATCCACGTAGACCTCAATGAGGCATGTGCAGAAATGCATTTCTTCCCCCAAAAAAAGGCCAAGAGAATCGGTAACGCATATGTTCATAGCCTCATAGGTATGCCTACTTTGGGGTCTGTCGTAGTTTGTTGTTCAACCAGTAACTTTCATAGAGCGCTTTAATCAAAGCGCACTACCACCCGCTAATGTTTAACAATTCCGCGATGGATGCTGATGTACATAATCAACTGACGGTAGATTTATGGAGGGCGGAGATTCTCCAGCACATGGTTTGTCGAACGGATTTTACTATCTCTCTCTCCGCTGCTTAAGTTTAAAGTAATGTACACATTAAAGACTTTCGAGCTTTTGAGGTAACATTATTTACTATCCGACGTTTTCTTTTTTTTAACTTTAAAAAATATTTAAAGAAACAGACAGACAGCCTTTGAAGAATTATTGAATGTATTGAAGTTATTAATATATGTAGATATTGACAGTCAAACAACACTATAGCTTTTATAGCAGACCTATTATTATTATTACAAAAGGGGCTTGGTAGACTAGGATAGTCCTGTATCACTTCGACTTAGATCTATTTTGATCGCCCCCTATATTAATAAAACTCACTGCTTAGACCTACATCTTGGATGTACTGTAGGATCTTTTTGGTAGAACGTGTCTGTAGCTTCTCTGGGAGCAACGCGTGTTTATGTGGCAGCCTGCTAAAGTTTTTTAGGAATTAGATTTGGGGTCATTTTTTTTTTTTGTGTGGAGATACTTCAGGTTGAATGTTAGTAACTTTTTAATTGGGTATTGGATGTAAATGAAATAATGTATTTTACTATATTCGAAAAAGTGCGTGAGATGATATCGTGAACATTAATTTCTAGCGAACAAAACCGCCAATAATTTTTGTTTTCATTTAATTTTAATAATAATTATGAAATTAATAAACACACCTATTATATTTTTTTTAAACTAGTGCCCGCGGCTGCGCCCGGGTTTTAAATGTTCTTCACTGCGTTTTACCTAAACCTAAAAACAAATGAATTAAGAAAAATGAGTCTTTTATTTTTATTATTGGAAAAAATGAACATAAGAGTAAATCGAAAACAAAATGAGGAATGGTCGATAGAATCCAACAAAATAAATCGTCTATACCCATTTAGGAAAAATTTCGCGTCGAATGGTAGTTGAGGTGGGTCAAAGGAACCCCATTTTCCTTATACGTTTATATATAGATAAATATGATTATCTATACTTACTTTATTTTAAGACCATAACAGTTATAATTGCATCACATATTTTGTAAACAAGGACATGAAACGTTATAGTCTCCGTGTGATATCTGGCCCATTATTCGCTCAGTAGATTTACAGTGAGTTTCGTCGCGTAAAACCGTTTGACGTTTACAACTTATACGCCCCCGGCAATAATGTTGCGTCTTGGCCGGGTTATTTGCCGAAACACTTTAGCTATATTACTCTGTATGTGTATTATGTTACCATACCAACCTTCTTCTATATTATAATAAAATGTATATTGTTCGTAAACAACTAAGTTACATATTAAATTACGCGACTCAAGATACGCAACTCACAAAGTTAGGTTCGTTTGGACTCACCTTAAACTTTTCTTCGTGTGGTGCTGTCGGAACTTACTATGCTTGACGACAAATTTTCAAATATGCGCGTGGTAGCTAACCAGATGGGGTTATGTAGGATATTCGAAAATGGAATATCACCATTATAAATGTAAATTTTATCAATAAAAATAATATATTTCTTCGTGACTTTATTTTTAACAATATCTCCGCGAAGAGAGTTTCCAAAATAGGTTACGTAAGAACAGTTAATTATGTTAAATTATAGCACGATAAAACTTTGTTTTATAACTCAAAAAATTATTTGGCTTAATGTGCACACCTTATTAAAGTCGTGAAACGTAATGTAAAATTACATATTTCAGACACAAGGAGGAAAATAGTGTAGTAATTTTTCGGAATAAGATTTAAAGTTTTGTGCGATCGTATTTCAACCGTTCAGAATATGAAACTTTATTTAACACGTGACTTGAAAGCGATTATATGAGATGTTCAGTGACAATGTGGACCAATATGTGAAAAACAATAATGGTTTGTTCTCAAATGGTGATGCATCTGTAGTTGCATGGCGATAGATTTTTGAATTTGTAAGTGGTAGCTAGTTAGATTAGCATTAGAAAAGCTAGCCAGGTATTCTTCTTATATATTAGCATAGCTGGATTCGAATCCACGTCTATCAATGCTGTAACCGACCACGTTACGAATAGGTTATCAGCGTTTCAATAAAAGACTGCAGTAAATTCTTTGAAAACGAACGCTTAATAACTAACGGTCGAAATAAGATCATAATCATTATTTGAAAACTGTATCACTAACGAAATAAAATCGGTTGACAAACAGAGATGAAAGGTAACTAAATCTTTGTACATATTCATACATCGAGATAAGTAAAAATAAAAAAGTATTAAAATTAAAACCAAGCTATGTTGTATGGACTGTAGTAATTTTTTTTTATCGCAAAATATGAGTACAAGATACAAGTACTGTTGGAAATCGTGTGAATCCCATTTATTTTCATCGCATTCTTGCGTAGAATCGCAATTGTATTCAATATATTTTGCGAGTGTACGCCGTACGGTGGCCGACGTTATTGAATGAGGGGAAGCGCTTTACGTATTCGACTTGTTTGTCTCCTATGAATAGACTATAACTTTTTACTGAAAGCATGTAACATAGTGTTGTTCGCGTAAAATATCAAAATACTTTAAGTAAATATCAATTTATAAAAATGCACTTAATTCGTTAGAATATAAAATATATACAAGACATGCTTTAACATCCCTAGCAACCAATTAGAGAAGTCGACTGGTTTACGGATGTCTTCCGCAAACTCCGGGTCCCCCTCTGGTAGTTGCAAAAGACATGCTCCGACCCCCGTCTGGGGAAGCTCTTGTTGCCGCTTCCAGCGCGATACAGTGACTCCGCACTAGCATTATACTGCACGCAAATACTTGCACACGACACGCAAGGTAACATGGGTTCTGTAAGGGACCTTATTTACTTTACAGGCTTACTAACCATTGGTTAGCGCGGGGCAAATTCCGAGAAATTTTTAACACGGTTTGGTCAGTTAAAAACCATCGTTTATGAATGTCAATCAGAGCATGACAATGCCTGGTTTTAATTTTAAAAGGAAAACGCATCAAGCAGACCTCAAACCCGCTTATACTTGAGAACGCATATATTTACTGTAGTGTGCGGTAAAGGATTTCTCCTATGTCGGGTCGGCCTGCTCAGCCACGGGTGCGTTTTGCTTAAATTATCCCTTAAATTTCTTATTATACAAAAATTGAGTATTTAATCTGTTTTAATACGTTACTAATATACCTTGTGATATTGAATATTGATAAGAGGTTATAAAGATAAGACAATCAGATACGACCATAAACAAACGAAAATTAAAAACACAATCTTGTATCAATAAGTAATTGGTCAATTAGAAGTAATATATGATACTCATTACTGGACAACTCCTAACACCTATATAGAATCCTAAAAAAGACCTCGAAGACAACTTAATGTGACAGTGAAACAATAAGTTCTAAGCTCACACATATAAAGTATATATATGTTTTTTCTTTAGTAAAGTACAACTCTATAAATGTCCGTCTATACACAGTCTGTTGTTACTGTCACTGGCAATTACTCAACGCTTGATGTACGCGCGGCGCTAAACCGACCCACGTACAATACATCCAGAATTATGTAGGCCCTGGTAAAAGTGTTAGTTAGGATAGAATACTATATGACACCTTGTAATATGGTTACGCTATAGTTCGTTGTTTTAAAATAACCAACGTAAAATAATTTATTTGAGAGTGATTGATAAATGCCAATATTAATTTTTGTTTTTGCAAAATAATTATAGTAGTGTGTTTAGGATTTTCTGTAAATTTGTCGTCAAGCATCTAAAGGTGTATTCTGACAGCATAATTTAAAGATAATTTCTTCTTTTTCTTATAATTTATTACAGTCCTTAGTACAGGTTATTTAGGCCTAAGTTTTGTTAAGTACCGCTAATGAATTGAAAACAAGGAAGGTATAGTTTAATCGGATACCACGTCTATGGATGAAGCCAGGTTAAAATACACCTATCTGATTCTATGTATGAGCTCTTCGTGAAAGAAAACTATAGAATGGAATCATCGAATTGTGTTAGTATGTTTTCTAATGTCTGTCTTGCAAATTTGTGGGTAAGAGAATACATAAGTTTAGTGTATTTACGATCTTAAGCCACAAGAATTGGTGAGATTATAGCGAAAGCGTTAAACATAACATACATTATAGGAAAGTTTACAATATTACCAGTAAACAATACAATTAGAATCATATAACATGGCGTAGGTATATACTGTTCATGACGATACTATATATATAATGAAAGTGTGCTCGTCTGAAATTTCTGGTTTAGCGAAGACATACTTTCGCGTGGGTATACTATTATTAGTCATCTAATTATAGATTTTTGATACGTTAGACAATACATAAAATAATTATTATTATTTTTTTAAATCGTAGGCAAATAATCTGGTCGTGTTTTAGTTCAGCTTTTGTTATGTTAAATATAATGCATGAATAATATATATGCTGTGCTTTTTTAAGATTATGGAGAACCAGACAGCCGCCGGGAAACTCCACTTTTTCAGCAGCCCAGAATTTGCAAGAATGTTTTTTATGATAAACTTTACTAAAAAAGATGAGAGCTTTTCAAAATCTTGCGTTTCAAAATGTTAAATAAACTTGATTATAATACATCCAAATATAAGTCAATGAGAGTGAAGTTGTTGAAGATGTAGAAATATTGTAGGGTAAATAATACGTTATATTGTTATTGGCCTGACTTTTCTCGTCTCGCTGGTAGCCCAAGTTAGTGTTAGTTCGGATCTGTATATAGGAAAATTAACCAGAATAGTATTTTTTTTATAAAATAATCATAATCCTGTTACTTATATATATAAAGCAACGTACTCGTATATCTATCTCTCTTTCCATTAGTGTAAGTGAGCGAACCCACAGGCACACAGCTATTACTAAGTAAAGGCAAATATATTAAATATTATATTTACACGTTTAACGTTTACAATAATAATTAAAAGACGATACACAAAAGTTTTTTTTAATTAAACACAAAAATGAAGTCACCTTTTCATAACTTTATTGTCTATCGTGTTACGATTTTTTATTCCCCTTATCAGATTCCAATAACTTAATTTCGTCTCAGACACAATTTAATAATCGCTAATCAATTACAACTACATATAAATATCGATTATTTTATGAAGATGATTACGATCATATTACTTTATTAACGTAATAAAATTATGTAAATAAATGTACCTACATAAATAATAACGTATCTATTTATAAATATATTTTATCGGACTTCCCCTACTAATCGGTTATTCTGATATCATCTAAGTCTATTATGAACATATATTTATCTTCAAACAAAGCCGATACGATATAGTACTATATATTAGCAAGCATATGCACCACATCGGTGTCCAGAACACAAGAGAGTGCAGGTTCTGTGAAATAGCAGACGAAACACCAAAGCACATCTTGTGTGAATGTGATCCATTAATACCCAAACGTAACCGAATTCTGGGTAAGCATGTGTTGCTCCCGGAGGAGGTACAGACGCTCTCTGCCAAAAAGATACTACAGTATATTCAGGTTGTAGGTCTAGGCAGTGAGGTTTAGCAATATAGGGGCGATCACAATAGATCTGACTAGGTCGCAGTGATACAGGACTGTTTAAGCCTGCATAGCCCCTTTTTCGAATAATAATGATAATAGTACTATATTTCAATGAATATATCTATCCTCTATACTAATAAATAAAGTTGAAGTGTCAGTTTGTAATGTCAATTTTTCTTTTATTAATCGGTATGAATGTATATACGATACCTATACCAATAATCTGCTTCGGTAATTTTGAAATCGGTGCCAGCTTATGGATAACAGTGTTGTAAATGTGCGTCGCTAATTATATTCAGTTTTGATTAATTACTCTTTAAAATAAACCTAGTCCTTTATTTAGGTTATATGTAATTGTGATAAAGTTTAGGCAGTTATTTCCATTTGTAAATGAGTACATTGGTTAACTCTAGCTGGCACCGAATTGAAATTAACGATACAGATTAATAAAGTAAATATTTATCGACTTTTTAGTGCATTTTTAGAGTTTATTCTTTTTGAAGTCGGTTTTGTTTTTAATTAAAAAAAGGTTTATCTTTCTACTTTTTAATTTAACCCCTTGAGCACTAACCTGGCGTTTACGCCAGCTTTCCATTATTTTGCTATTGCCTCATTTTTATAGGTAATCGACATATTAAGTATGTACTTTTAGGTATTGCTGTGAAACCTACTTCATAGCTTTGGAAACGAATGTATGAAAAACGTGTCTCTATAATATTCGACGGCTTTCTCAATTTCCCTGAATTCCACTGATCAGATCCTGATCTGGTGCAAATGGATCACCTAGGAAGTGTACTCCTTCGATTAAAAAAGTTTTTTTGAAATTCGGTCCATAAGTGATGGTTAAATCGCGTAACACACATACAAAAAAAACATATAGACGAATTGATAACCTCCTCCTTTTTAAAATCTGTTAAAAATACAATTTAAAAAAATCTGTCTGTCTGTTTGTTTCGGGTAATCTCGGGAACGGTTGGACGGATTTTGACGGGACTTTTTTTGGTAGACAGCTGAAGTTACTCCGGGTTAACTTAGGGTACTTTTAATTGTTGATAATAATTTGGGTTCCGCGTAAAAAAAACTAAAACTCATAACGAAATGATTAAAATCCGATACTATGTATGTATGTAGAATCTATATATGTCATTAACTGTGACATACGATATCTAAAAGGTATTAAAAATTACCTACATAGTTACCACTATACCTTTTTTTTAGTAGGGAAATGCATTTACGCACTACCCCTACCAAATTCATTAGAAGGATCAAAGTTCCTCCAATGAAAATGGTAGGGGGGTGTGGAAGGTGCGACGCGGTGTTTGCGAAAGCCACCCCGTGTCGCCCCCATCCCAAATGCGGCGGACGGCCACGGGGGGTTTTAGTGGGTATTTCCGGGCGCTTCACGCCCGGGTGAGTCCTGCACTGGCACGGAGTTCGTCCCTCCGTGGCCCCTTACCTATTGCATTGGGGGACTCCGGTCTCACTAATGCAATGGGTGAGGGAAGTACGTAAATGCATTTCCCCCCGTCAAAAAAAATAAAAAAGGGGGTGTGTGGAAGGTAGGAGGGTTTGGAAGGTAGGGGAGTGTGGAAGGTAGGGGGGTGTAGAAGGTAGGAGGGTTTGGAAGGTAGGGGAGTGTGGAAGGTAGGGGGTGTGGGTTTACCACTATACCCATCGGAACGGGTCAAATGTTCATTTTTTTTTACTTTTTGGTAGAAATCCTTAGAAATTGACTTTTATTACAAAAAATAAATAAAAAGTATTCTTCAATATAGAGTCTTTAAATTTATGTTTTTTTTTTTTTAATTCTTATACTTAAATATATATAAATTGTAAACATACATCAATTTTATAGTTGTGGTATAAATATATCAAATGACGGCAAATTTTGAGTTAAAATTATTCATGATGTTACAGGCACTATCGAATCCAATTACGTAAAATTAAAAAAAAAAAGTAGTTATTTTATCGCTGAATAGTTGTACAAACTGCAAAGTAGTCGTGTGTCTGCCTGCATGCACATATGTAGGTACACATATATAAAATAGGTATGCTCGCACGTGATCGCATGGCGGTCTGCTACGCGCCCCCGCCAGCCACGACGGCCCACATCAGATGTTAATCTAACGAGCCACCGTCTTGCGCAACTAAATGCAGTTCTCTCATTTTATGCCCTGAGTGCTTTCTGTTTGCGCATACTTTAATAATGTAACTCGTATGCAGCCGCCGTACGATTATTACATTATTTATTGTTTCGCGTGTACGTTTTAAAAGGACTACTCGCACTCTGGTCATTTGAAATTAATCGTTAGTGTTAACGCTCGTCGCTGTGGTTATGATAAACTCCATTTCTATTAATATCTACATTGATGTTTATTTAAAAAAAAAATCGATTATATTTATTTTTTAAATAGCAGTTAAAAACGTTTTTCTGCCTACTTATGAAGTTCTTATTATTGGTAATTATGAATACACGTAAAAACTACTAAGTCAGCCGATTTAAAAATTTCTTTCATAACACGGGCTACATTTCATATTATTTTTAATTAAAGGTATTATATATTTAATACTTATAGAAATGTATACAAATATGAGCTTGTTTATTTTAAGGACTAGACAATAACACAGGTTGAGTAAAAAAAAACTGTTAAAAACATAAACAAATACAAAATTTTGAACTTAATAAATGCAGCTGGTAACCAAAAAACTTTCCTAGAACTAACGATAAATAAACTGTTATTTTGCGAATCCCCATCGTGTAATGTTCGCACCTTTGTCCCGAGGTCTGTGCCTACGTCAGAGTCCTAGCTGTGACGCAATACGTCGAGAAATCTGCTAGAGCAAGTGTGCGAACTTACGCCGATTTGCGCCAAATATAATATGACAGATAGCCTCGTGGATTAGATACGGGGAATCATTTGATAAAAATACCTCATTTGTTATGTTTTAATAGTAGGGTGTTGCCTGCACGTGTCTTTGTGATAGATACAGTCTATAAGTTCTATTGAAGTCGGAAAGAGCTTACCAATACTCGTCATTCGGAATCAAAGATATCTCTCAGTAATAAATTAGTGATAATAAGTGACGCGTTGTTGTTTCGAGTTGTGAAAAGTTTTTCTTCATATAAGGGTTTTTAAAATTTTAAAATTTTCTTCTTCTTTTAAAAATCGGTTAAATTAAAAAATGCGCACCGAAGTGGTCGCGTAACGACACATAATATAATGGCATATACTTCACGGCCTAACATCTAAGTGACAGACGTTTAGGATGCGCAGAACGTGATGAATATTTAATTACATAGTAGATTGAAATCACCTAAATGGCCGAACCAGGGTATGTCGCTACTTATTGAGAAATACTGTTATTTATTATCCAAATCCTTCAAATAGTACTTTTGTGGTTTGAAATGTATACATTTCTATACATATCTTTTACTTTTAGTTTATATTTGATAGCCTATTACTATGGTTGTCAGGTTATGATGGATTGTATCACCATACTTTTTAATCGCCTTTTTGACTTTTCGTCTAGAGATTATGGTCTAATATTCATAAATAGTGTACGTGAGTTTGAACTTAAATTATCAACGCTTTATCCGATAATACAATTGCAGAGGAATTATCGCTTGAAAAATGTAATTTTAAAATCTTCTCATTGTAGGTTTGCAGCCTCATGCTGAGACAGCGACCTTTTCAACTCCATGCAACACTTTTTTTAACTTTGCTGTTTTATAAGATAACATTATTATGATGTGTTGTCTGTATGTCGAATAATTTTTTTCTTTATTTCTTGCACTCAGTTCTATTAGAGCTTCAAATTAAATCAAAATCAATTGATAATAATTCAATTTAAGACTTAGTACACACACACACACATAACACCACCACCTGTTCATAAAACGTTCCCATGTCAAGAAGAACCGGTACGAAACTCGATCGCGTGAAAAATGAATACATTTTTAGTATCTATTTTTTTTCCTTGTACAAATATTGATGAGTATCAATATTCATTAGAATTTATTTTAGAAGCCCAACTGAGACGGAATAATTACTAGACATAATCGTTCATGTTAAGATTATTTGAAAGTAAGACTCACTTTAAATGGTTGACTTATTTATGATACGGCAAATTGGTAATGCGCTTTGCAGCTCTATTGTGGTACCTCAGACTATTATATAAGATATTTTTTATTTGTCTCACCAGGTATATGGGGTTGGGTTGAAGATTTCAATAGGAAATTATCTAGGTTCTTCATCAAGAATATTCGTAGTTTTCGATCATATTACTATATAGCTCATTGTTACTTCCTCTTCATAATATAACTTGTCATGATTTAAATGTATATCTGCCTACTAGTTGGCTTATAACTCGAAAACCGATTTACGTGATTCTTTTTTTTAAATTTTAGTAATATTATCTGGTAGGGATTTAGTTTATGTTTCATTACATTAAAAGTAATATATGTGCAATCAGAATAATAGAAAAAATAACTTCGTAAATATTCGACCGACCATTTCGTGTTCTGTAACCATTATATAAAAAGGCAACGTCTATCTGTCTGTCTGTCCGTTAAATTACACTAATGAAGCCGCGGGCATGCAGCTAGTGTGGTATAAAGTGCTAAATACAAAAATGTGAAATAATTTTCTTTATATTTGTTACCTATACATTATAAGTTATGTAATAATATTCCGAAGAACGCTTATGCGATTATAAAAGCGCTTATGGAAGTGGAAGAAGCGAAAGACGTATGTCATGAGCAAGTGGAAAAATGTATTCTCTGCTTACCCCTTATGGCAGAGAGGCGTGAAGTGAAATCATAAAATAGAATTTACTTAGGATATGTGGTCTATGAATGAAGATTATGCAAAACCGTATTTTTAATTTAGCCTTGGACAATTTTAATTTGGGATAGAGTTAGTGTAGTGCTTACTGATATGATAGTCAATTAGTGCTATATAACAAGGTCGCATGTACTTAATTACCTGAAAGTATTAAGGGCGTATAAACTTAGGTTTATTTTAAAATGAAGCGTTTTATGGAAAACAAATGATATTGTTAAAATTATTGCACGATGGCAGATTATTTTTTAATAATACCCGCCTGGATAGCAACTACTCTCAAGTTTGAAAACCTGTCGCCAAGGACTAGTAGTTTTGTTCCGTTAGCATCGTTTGAGAACCTCTATGCTTAGTGTGTTTAAAATCATGGACAGTATCGTCACTTATCATTGAGTGCAATTGTTGTCAAAGCGCTGAGCGTATACATCATTAAAAAAAAATACTAGAAAAATAGTGATGGGATTTTTGCAGTGAGTATTTTATGAAAAGTGATTTCTTTTGTAATACATTCATTTAAATAGATACAAACCATATTTAGGTAAGTAATAATTAATATTGCATTCTCTATAATTAAAATTGATTATAAATATTACATTGTATTCCTTTACCGGATGATTCAATGTTATATTATTTCCTGTTCTAAATACGATTGTAAAGATACAAAATTGTCAAGATTATATTCCTTATCTATACCAAAGATTGAGAGAAACGTGACATAATTTTAGGTGATCTTGTATGATAAAAGAGATATTATGAATTATCTTTTTATCTTTAAACCAGATGTTCCAGTAGGTAAATCGAACCACTACTTTTTATAAACAATTGCAATAAAATTGCACTCCATTCCAATTACATAGACAAAAATGTGACTTTGTTTAAATAATAATATTGTATATTTTTCCGTCTGGTGTAACAATGTCACTTTTGTTTTTAAAGAACCAGTTAAGAGAACATGCGGTTGGAAAAATAGGTATTTCAGAAATGAATGACTATCGCGTTGCGCCTCAATGAAAGAATTATTAACACGAAAGGGACAACTGAAGCTGAGGCTGATTTACCTATGTAAAATAGACGAAAACATCAATTCGTAGTATCCTATTTCCTCCTCCAAATTTGAACTGTTTTTTTTTTTTTTTTCAATTTTCAAATAATAAAGACTTTGGGTTTGCCTGTACGTTTTGATTTTTAAAATTTTATCCATTAAATTTGTTTGACGAACGTATAAAAATGACGGTATAAATCGAGCATATTTTTCATTTTCAAAAGCTCCTAGTTTCGACAAAAACTATTTTATGGAAAAAATCAAAACGTACGGACATGGCGGTGGTGGATATATATTAATGATATAAACATATTTACCATAATGCATTTATAACCAGGGAGGAAAGAGGGGACTACGTTCGGATGGAATAAATGCCGCTAGGATTTCTTCTTAAATATGTACTCTAATATGATGTCTCTATATTATATAATCTAAGATACTTCCGCACTTCGTGAAATAATATCGTTGTTGATATATATATATATATATATATATCAATTTTATAATAAATCAAATATTTAAATGCTTTTAATGAAAAAAATTGTTTTTGAAACGAAAAATCAATCCGAAATTACTCAATCTGTTCTTAAGATATGAAAAAAGCCGTAGTATATAAACCATATGACTTTTTTTTGTAAATGTCATCATTTGTTTTTTTTGCTATTATGCGATTTGTCTCCAATATCAAATAAAGATCTTAAAACCCGTCCCGGCTGGACTGGAATTATAAATGGTGTAAATAGTTGGTCTTTGTTAAACATGCATAGATTGTCATATATGTAAGTTTGTAGGTAACATAATTTAATTGAAATTCTCTATTGATTAAAATGGAAACTGTGTTTATGCATTGACTCGTTTATCATAAAAAAAACGTTTTAGCTCCGGCGGATTTGATTTGGCTTGGACAATATTTGTTGAAATCATGTCCCAAGAGTAAATGGGGTTAAAGACGCTTTGTTTGAAGTGTTCGATTGGTATGGTGCGTTAATATTTTAAACAAACAGAATGCTTTTATAATGGCGCTTCAAACAAAGGTAACAGTTTTATAGCCTGAGAAAAAGCTAATTGACCGCATGGTTTTAGGTTTTTTTTTAAATCTCCTACATTATGACATCATTGTACTGAACTACGGTAGAATTACTAAGAACTGTCATGTGTGTGGTTAGGAGTGGTTTAGACTGAGAGTAAAAAATTGTAAATGGTAACTATTTTTCTTCACTGTATGAAATGGTCAACATTTCCTTGAATAATTTAAACTAGTAACAGTCAGTATTAAGTTTTCAAATTTACTCAATTCATGTCTTGATTCGACTTAGTGATAGTTTTTTTAATTATTATTTTTATATCATTAGGCCTTAGATCTTAATTTAACCCTGACATTAAGTAATTATGTGGCCCAAGATGGTAACCACGCTAAGCTTAGAGGACGTAAGCGTAGAGCTATTATTTTTGTAAATATCTTTGAAAGATATTTGTAGATGTATACTGTAAAGAATATTGTCAATTACTTGTTCTTAGAAGCAGTACAAAATATTTGGTTAAATGTAAAAAAATATCTGTTTTCTAATAAAGTTTGAATAATTATGCATTTGCGTCATGAAATGAAACAGGATATGTTATTTGTGATGACATTATTGTGAGAAAATCAATAGGACATCTATACTAATATATAAAATTGAAGTGTCTGTTTGTAATTTCAAAATACTTTTTTACTAAATAGAAATGAATGTATATAGGAAACTTATACTAAAATACAATTTTTAAAATTTTTGTCTGTGTGTCTGTCTGTTTGTTCCGGCTAACCTTCGAAACGGCTGGATGGATTTTGACTGGACGTTTTTTTGGTAGATAGTTGACATTACTCCGTATAACTTAGGGTACTTTAAATTTTCGAAAATAATTAGGGATCCGCAAAAAATATTTTTCTCTATAAAAATGTTTGGTTAAATTTTGGTTCTGTAAAACGAAAATTACTGTTATGTTATAAACTTATGATATAACTACAATAATATTAATGTTTATTAAAAACTGTTTAGTTTTGCTTCCATACATTTTTTTTTCTACCTCCGTTTTATTTAAATTTGAGTAAATTAATTTTTTTGCTCTTTTAGCAAAAATATCCGATTAGTAATTATAAATCTTTGTGTTGACAGTTCTTTAAAAATTACCTAACCCAATAATCTCATATCTTCTAATGTCCGTTCTTTAAAAAATAAACTTTTAATAAAACTCTTTCAATTTAAAACAAAACCGACATTTAAAGTAAATACTATAAAACTGTACTAAAAAGTAAATAAATAATTACTTTATTAATCTACTTCTGCTAACTTCGATATATCCTTTGTTTTAATACCATTAATAATTTTGAATCGGTTCCAGCTTACGGATAACAAAGTGGTGTAAATGTACGTCGCTATTATTTAAGGTTATATTATGTAATTGTGATGAAGTTTAGGCAGTTATGTTTATTTATAAAAGCGTGGCAGCGACTCCAATATGTATTCAATGGTATAACAAATATATTTGTATTAATACCATATTATGTTATATACATATCAAATATGTATTAAAATACATAACAAATATATTGAAGGAGATTAATAAAGTAATTATTTATTCACTTTTTAGTGCATTTTTATAGTAAATTCTTTTGAAGTCGGTTTTGTTTTTAATTTTAAATAAAGTTTTGTATTATACTTTTACTTTTTACTTTACTTACTTACTCTAAAAATAATTTCATTTCCGTATTTCCTTTTCCTCTTTTTTCACTGTTAGCGCATATAAATAAAGTACAACCACAAAAAAACATATTCTTCTCCAACTCGTTAAAATATTACACCTTCTATCATCAGATCAGTAAAATAAAACGGGAACTGCAATAAGTAAACACTTGAAAAGCTGTGGAAGCAAATACATAAATATTCTATAGAATTCGAGGGTTTCTCTTGATTTCCCTGAGATTCACTGATCAGATTCTGATTTCGTGGAAATGAGACGATCTCGGGATTAGACTCTATCGATAAAAAACAATTTTCCAAATCAATTCTACAAATGACGTATATATCGAGTAACAAACATACAACAACAAAAAATACAGAGGAATTGATAACCTCCTCCTTTTTGTAGTCGGTTAAAAATAGTAATAATATAGTTGAGATTTTAAACCTTGATCAATTAGCAGTTTCCAAATATATGCTATAATGTTTGAGTATACAAAAACATTATTCCTTTAAAAGTATAAAGAAATAATATTCGGCTGATGAAGGCGAGACTTTGCGGAAATCCATCATAAATAAATATGGCTGATTTTTTACTTTCCGCTAACCCCTCTTCAAATGATTTTCAGCTATCACGTCTCTTTGAAACTGATTTGTTTATACTAATGTATAATAATTTCTTATAATTAATCTGGTAACTTAAGATTAAGATTAAGGGATGATAGATTAAAGTGACAAGTAAAGCAAAGTAAAAGATCAACCATATTATAAACAAAAGAGCCAATCATCTATTAAAAAAAACAACGGATTTACTAAGCCTAAAAATAAAAAAAACAAGTCTGATAGTATTTTCTTTTATTTAAAAAAAATTAAATTCTTACAAATCTAAAATAGGTACAGGTAAAATGCATACATAAATTACTAATGATGTAAATTATTAGATCATAATATTATAAGTAATTATCATAAAAAGTTTTCAATAAAAACGGCTTTTAACTTAGCTGTCAAGTGAATCTAATTCTACTGTCTAATTTTTCTAAGATAAAGATCTTGCTGTATCATAGTTTACTGATGAACTGTTGACGACATGGGTTTCTCCTGTGATCAGGTCAGCGTGAGTCCGCTTCGGAGTCGTGTCACGACATTAACGCTCAGGTTTTAGGCATTTCCGATTGGTTGCTTAATTTTGATTTACCTATTAGATATAATATGATTTGTAACACGCTTGTTAGCGATTACTGCGGTTTTGCTTTTACCTTGGAATTCAAAGATAATGCAGAAACCAACTTTTAAAATAAAGTGCAGTATCTTGTTTGTATCATTTAACTCCGTTGTAACATTTAAATTCGTTACTTTTTTTATTTAAGCTTCAAAATGCATTAATTTTGTGACTGCGACTTTTATCGTTTACAATGGTATTACATATTATCAATAAGTTGAGTTGTCGAACTTTACAAAAACGCAATCTGTCAAAGCTAATATGGTAGCATGACCCCTGACCTCTCCAGCTGTAAGATAAAGGAAGTGGCAATGTTTTTGGGCTTGCTACTAGCGCGACGCGCTGCGTTCTCGACTAATCTCGTGTCGTCCCTCAGCAAGACGGCGAATGATACCGTGGGTTTCAGTTGGTATTCCAGACGCTTCATGCCGGGCGAGTCCCACATACCCACTTGCCATCTCTAATCCGGGAGTCTTATACTCCCAGATGAGAGATGGCAGCGGGATGCGTGAATGGATGTTAAACCCAGGCATTTTCTTATAATTCCCATCTTGGTAGCTGCCACCCTCAAGTTTGAACTCCAATAAGTGTGTTCTGGTAGCATCACTTGAGAACCAGTATCTCTAGACTTAGTGTGCTTACCATCCTGGACCACATCGTCACTTAATATCAGGTGAGATTGCGGTCAAATCATTGAGACTATACAGAGTAAAAAGGAATAATAATAAAATTATTTTATTAATTTACTAATTAAAATTAATTTCAAATAAAAATAAAGTAAAATTAATAAAAATAATAATATTTATACACAATTTATGATATCATTGCCAGTAAATAAATATTTTAAATCATCAGTCAATTAGTATAAAACGAATAATTCGATTGTAATAAAACGTCTAAAGCCGTATCAAATAATTTATAACTGCACAATGAAATCGGACACTTAAATTGAGTGATTTACAATGTACCGAACAATATTTTCGGATTTAAAGAAATCCAATTTACTTATCGCTAATATATATATCATCCGTCTATTTATAGTTTATGATCGATTGTCAACACAATGAATGAACGGATCACTGTTACATACAAACTACGTACGTAATCGTGTATAACAAATAATTACATTACTTTTGACGTGAATGCCGTCAAACATTATCTGTAGGTTACTTGTTGTCCATTTCTAGCAACTGTAATATATCTTATCTAGAGGAAGCACACTCATAGTAAAGTTTGTCTACCGATGACGTCTGTCTTATTCACACTTATACTGGTATTTATCGATTGGTCTGTGAGAACTTGTTGGTTTATTTAAAATGATAGTTTTTGCTAGTTCACGGATCAAGTGTCAAAGTAAAACTGCATAATTTAGTAAAGAAGCTCAGAGAAATACATTTCAAATTGTTTGTGTGAAGAATGTAAAAGTGTCAGGTACATGAGTCTAGAATAGGTATCTTCTCGAGGATATAATATAGTTAAAAACCGATTTCATGTCCGATATCAATTTTTGAATGGAGCTCAGTAAGTCCTGCGTTACTGAGGCTGTGTGGAAGAATGCGAAAGCGTCCCCAAACAATGGTAAAAAGACTGCCAAATAGGCCAAGGGGGTTTCTTTATTACACTGTATAGGCTAAGTGGTTTGAAAAAAAAACCTCACCTGATATTAAGTGACGATGTGGTCCGGGATGATAAACATACTAAGACTAGAGGTACTGGTTCTCAAGTGATTCTGCCGGATCACACCTATTAGTATTTGGCGGCAGTTTTTCAAAATTGAGGATTGTACCTAGATGGATTTTTGCTCTAACTAGCTAACGCTGTTAACCGGAAGAGCCTTTACAGCTGCACCGTAACATTGGGGGTGAGTGCTGAAGGTATTAAGCCGCAAAAAGGTAATTACTACAAGGCTTACAAAATGGTGTAAAGCTAGGCTTGGCCGTTACCTGAATGTAAAAAATTCCGCCGAATTTTGAGCCTAGCTAAACACTACATTTTTTATTTAATAATAATTTAAAAAAAGTTCCTTACAGGACCTATGTACCTTTTTTTTTTGTTTTTGATGGGGGGAAATGCATTTACGCACTACCCTTACCTATTGTATTAGTGAGACCGAAGTCCCCCAATACAATAGGTAAGGGGGCACGGAGTGAAGAGCTCCGTGCCAGTGTGGGACTCACCCGGGTGTGAAGCGCCCGGAAATACCCACTAAAACCCCCCGGGGCTGTCCGCTGCATTTGGGATGGGGGCGACACGGGTTGGCTTTCGCAAGCACCGCGTCGCAGGACCTATGTACCTGCGTGTTATGTGCAGGAGTATGTGTAGAGTGTTGTGCATGTAATGCATTTAGAAAATACCCAACCATCATACTATGGTTTCTTCACGATGTTATCCTTCACCAAAAGCTCAGGCTGATTTTAGAGTTGGATTAGTTGGCTCGAACCGGGTTCCATTAAGGCGGAATCCGACCGCACTACCAACTGCGCCAATAGTATACCATAACTTCTGAGAAGCACCTTGAAAGAATTTGAGGTAACTTTAGCTTCATTATATTTTATCTTCGAATATATCGCGTAAAATATAATACATCGTTACAACGTACAAGGTTAAGCAATATATAAACCCGCAGTTTATAACTCAAGAACCACTAAACTAACATGATTTTTTTTAAATCGTACAATCATTTTGATATATTGACAAAACTTAATTTCATATATGCAGTTAAAAATTACCACGTGATAAAGATATATGATTTATGCAGATAATACGACTGTAATGAATAATCATCAGTCTACAGAGACAGCGGCGGTGCAACACCCACGAGTAATTTTTTTTATACGATATAGGCTTAGTGACTATGGCTTAGTTGACTACAATCTCACCTGATGTTAAGTGAAGATGTGGTCCAGGATGGTAAACGCACTAACAAGTGATGCTGCCGTAACACACCTATTGGTATTTGGCGACAGGTTCTCAAACTTGAGGGTGGTAGCTACCCAGGTGGACATCATTAAAAAATGCCCTACTACCATACTAAGGTTTCCTCACGATGTTTTCCTTCATGGAAAGCTCAGGCCGATTTTAGTGTTGGATAGGTATGGACATGTGATGCGCAGGGAGATAGAGAATGTTGTAAGAAAGGTATTGGATATGAATGTGGACGGTTACATGGGAAGGGGAAGACCAAAGAAAAGATGGATGGACTGTGTGAAAGATGATATGTTTAGAAAAGGAGTGAATGCGGAGATGACAACAAATAGAGAGGAATGGAAGAGAGGAAGACATGTTGCGCCGACCCCAAATAAAAATGGGAAAAGGGTAGGGAGATAATGATGAGGTGGGTTCGAACCAGCGTTACTCGACATGGAATCCGGCCGCACTACCCATTGCGCCATCATAGCTTCTGTACGTTCGCCTGTTATAAAGGAAGAAGCGATTCATATCATTTTACAAAATTTAAACACAGAACTCAATCCAATAGGCGCGGCATATATCAATGAGTCATCATTAAAAAAAATGCGTAAAAAAAATTTGGTCGAAGCAATGTATCATTATTAGTTAAAGTTATCGATCACCCGTCGACATGATAACCAATTATTATACCTACACATCTATTCAATGTTGATATATTATTAGTCGTTAAATAAAAAAAAATGTACCTATATATTGGAGCACTTGGGTTAGAAGATTATTTGCAAAAGTGTATTCGAATAAATGAAATAAGGAATATTATCGTACCAGAAAATTTGTAGGACATTGTGGTTATTAAATACGATATGAATATTTTTATTCATGAATACCGTCCAGTTCACGGCCAGGCGGGAAGGTTCCCAGATGGATGACAATGCTTATACGCTGTTCAAAATATTGGCCTGCCCTCTGGTCGCGAAACGTGTTGACTAGACGACTCGTGAGCTCCTCGAAAAGGCTGTGAGCACTCGGACCCTACGGCCCTAGAGCCTCGAGTCCAAACGGAGCAAACATGTAACCCCCACCAAGGGCAGCATATTTGCGCCGCTAAAGATCGTCTGCTGATGTAGCTGATGCGCCGATCTTCAAAGAGGTTACTGGAAAGTGTGACGGTGCTCAAGTATCGACGCAAGTAGCATCCCATACCAAATACAGGTGGCCCATCTTCCAAGGCATAAGCGTAATCCCATCGGGTCTTTTGCCATCGTCACGCTCTAAACCAATTGGTTCTAATAAGTAAATATTGTCAATATTATTTATCCTGATATATTATGATAAAAAGCATCGTAACTGTGTATGTCTATATGTTAGTAGATGGATAATTCAAGAAATAAATCGGGGCCAATTCTGGCAGCGACCCAAGATATGTTCCGATCTCTCACTGGGGAGACTCCTGTCACGTACCCAATAGCAGCGCGATACCTGTATCTGTGCAAACCTGCACAGTGTACTCAAGTAATATATGGATTCTAGAATGGAACTTAACCTTAACTATACTAAATCTTAGTAAGGGGTAAATTCCATTCATTTTGCGTCTCCAATAGCAGAACAATGCAAGGACCTTACCACTCTGGTGCTTTTGCGTTAGGTATCCTCCTGACTGGACCGCTTTAAGCGATCACCTCAAAGTTCGGTGAAGTGGTAATACGGAATACGGAACTGTATTTATCGATATGTTCGTTCTATTACTTTCTTGAAACCGATGAAAACCGTCCAATCCGTGAGCATATCTAGTCCTCACATTACCGTTCAAACGTCTTTTAGTGATCGTGCAGATTAAATGTATGTAATACTGACAAAAATATTTCATTCGGCTAATGATATTCTGAGAAACATACGTTTAAGGTTAAATAGGTATTGAGACAGAAAATACTCCACCCCTTTCCTACAAAACTAATGATAGTATAAAATGTGTAAAAAAACACGAAAGCATACATATTTTAGGATAGTGCATCTCTTTCTAGGATAACATTACAATATATATACATACTTATAAGTTCCTATTTTTGATTAAATTTTAATTTTATTTTCAGTAGGCAATAAAAAATAATTAGTCAACATACCTTTCAATAGTTGGCGTTTTAAAAAATAATTTTTAATTTGAAAAGTAAACTATCTCTGATTTTTTTTTATTAAAGCCTATCAATAAAAATATCGTTCACATAAGTAATTTCGTATTAATTACAAGTAATTAAATATAATCAGATAAACGGAATTTTAGGACTCCTTTAAACATCTTATCGATAATAGTTCGATGTCTACTAATTAGTATGTTTATTAATCCAATTATAAAAAGTCATTCAATGAATACGTAGTGGGATAAATCATTGACCGCTGTGGGAAAAAAAAAAACTATTAAAAAATTTTTGGGCACATTTAGCATAACGTATGATTAGAGTTGAGTCATAGAGCATCGAATAAGACTAATATTTGATTGCAAAAGAAAGGAGATCACAAAATATTAAAAAAAAATATATTGTTCTCATATTACCAACTTTAAAAACAAAACAAAGGTTCAATTATTATTTTAAAAGTTCAATACTTGTCACAGAAAAAAATCTCGGAACCAATAATACATTACAACTTTCAATCGTATACACATTTCATGTAATGTTATTATCTATATTTATAATAAAAGGCTAGAGGGAAGAAATCTGTACATTGAAGATATTTCAGAAAAAATACCAGAATCGACAGAGTCGAGAATCGAATTTCTATGGTTTTTTAAAATTTTTGTCTGTTTGTCTGTTTATTAATTTGTTTGCCAATCACGCAAAAACTACTGGACTGAATCGGATGGAATTTGGTATCATTGTAGTATATACTCTGTAGTAACATTTAGGATACATTTATATATTCTGTAAATAGCGTTTATCTATATTCATATTGAAACATCACATAAATATGTGTTTGCTTAATAATATTATAAATGAATAGTGAAATGAGCAGAAACAAATCCAAATTAAATCAACCGGCTATAATTATTATTTTAAGAATTTGGAGTGTTTTAAAATATTAAGGATAATCTATAATAAATGATGCTATAATAATAAAAGGTTAAGAATTTTGTCTCTCGGTCTGTCTACTTATTAATTTGTCCAAAAAACTACTGAACAGATTTTGATGAAATTTGGTATGGTAGTAGTTTATACTCTATAGTAACATCTATGTATTTATATAATGCGTGAATAGCGTTAATCTGGATTTATTTAAAAACCACAATAACATATATACTAATATTATAAAGATGTAAAGTTTGTGAGTTTGGATATTCGAGGTAATCTCTGCTACTACTGATCCGAATTTGAAATTGTTTTCACTGTTAGAAAGATAAATTAAAGATAGGCTATTTTTTATTTTGAGAGAGATATATTTTCAGTAATTAATCACAATAAATGTAATTGAAATCGGCAAAAATTCTATAATATGGCGTGCGCTAAACGGTTTGATTTATGCCCCTTTTCTGCGTTGCTACCGGTGTTTGGGCCTGGGTTACACTCGCTCAGTCTGTCCTTCAGGAGTAGAACGGGGAGGCTAATAGTTTAGGTGTGCGAAGCAGGGCTATATGACCGTTGATTGTAGGGCTGAGGCAGGAGGTGACACTGATCATCATATGGGTAGTATGGTGTCCAGGTCGCCATTTAGGCTTATTAGGGCAATAATGGCCGGGTGCATAGTTTCGTCGGGGCCTGTAATCTGCCATATTCCCAAACCAAGGGGGAAAGTGGTGGCCTGGTCTGGTCGGGATGACCTTCTCCGCGGGTAGTTGCCCGGATGGGACGGGACATAGATAGAGTATATATATCTATATATATATCTATATATATATATATATATATATATATATATATATATATATATATATATATATATATGAATGTATTGGTAATGAGATAGATTGTATCTAGGGGGAGAATATATGCGATTTATTAGGTTATAATTATGTAAATTCCACGCGAACGAAGTCGCGGGCACAGCTAGTATTCAAGATCCTTTAATAAAATAGCTATTAAAATACTTAATATAAAATATTTTAACGTAGAATCGCTTCTTGTTCTTCAAATTATTCCTTTTTAAAATTAATGGCAGTGTATGTAATCAAATGGAACCAAAAACTACATTATTTACAGATATTTACAAAAAAATGTCATGTAAGTTGGTCAAAGTTAAAAGAAATAATTTTACGACAAGTAATAACAATTGCGGGAATGTTTATATTTGTTATAAAAGTATTTGTAGCGACAAAAAAAAAAAAATAAGCTTCAGAATAATATAATAGTAGTTAATAATATAATATCAGAATAATATAATAGCATTCAAAACAAATACAAAACGATAAGGCTATTATAATTACAATTTTAGAATTACGTAGAATTCTTAGGAAAACGATTTATTATATTTCCTTGTTTTTAACGTTAATGATGAACTATTTATAAACTCTACTTCTCGCAACTGAACTTCATTTACGTGAATGAATTGATTTGCTAATTTTAGCAAATATATAAAATACTAAATTTAAATTTTATTGGAAATCCACGCAAATATGTAAGAAATATGTCACATATCAATTTCCTTGAATGGTCTTCCGATCGTTAATTTCCATTAAAATGATGACGAAAGCATTTAAACGTGTTTAATAATTCTGAAGGTATATTCCATATTCATAGGTTGTCCCAAGAATGAAAAGAAAGCCTAGTACAAAAATCTAAAATCCATTCTAGTCTGTAAACTATAAAAGTTTAGTTATTAGAACGTCTCCATAATTACTTAGGAACTAATATTCGCTGGACAACCTGAGTTAAATACTAAGGTGTAACTTTGGACAACTAAATACCCTTCAAACATCACGCCACGAATGTTGGTACCTGACTACAGTGGTTCTAGGTCGTATACGCTCTCTTTTAAATTACCAGACTAAAATAGCCCTCCGCCACAAAGTTACATTCAAATAAAACGTGCATCAGTTCCGTAGTAAAATTAAAAGGTTCTATGAGTTCTTAGGTTAATTATAGATATACACCTATAATTAATATAATTAGTTTTGAAACAGAAGAAATATAATCTTTACAAGCAAAGTAATATTATTGTATTTGGGTCACCTACGTCATTGCTAGATAAAAGAGTTATCTTAAGTACATCAAAAAGCATATTTTTACACCAGTCTTCGAAACGATGATTAGAATGATTAGGACATTGCATTTTACAACCTTATAATACATTTGTTTGGAGGAATTAATTTTACTTTAAGTCCAAGAATATTCTTTTTATTTTTATTGCCAATCGTTCAACAAGAAACATACTTTGTTGAAAGTGGATAAACAAAATGTAAAGAAATTTTAATAGTTCTATTTGTGCTTGCAATGTTTGTCCAAACAAAGATACATGACACCGGCCCTTTGGTCCGATGTGTAAACAATGAAACAATCCAGACGGTTTGTTTAACTGCCAGTTGAAACCGTATAAACGAAGCCGCGGCACCCGATCTCTTGGTGATTTGCTAAACATGCTAACTCGCAAATATTGCGAGAGACTTAAAAGCTTCAATTTATTATTGCGACTTCATAAATTAAGTTATCGACTAAAAGAACCGAGTCTTTATCTCTCTTGGTTTTAAAAAACAGTGCATCATTTTCCCAAGAAGTACTTACATTTTTGTATATGATTTATAAATCTATTTAGCATTACTCGCAGTTTTGATTAACATGGACTTTGAGTTTCTTATGAAAAAAAAGTATTCACCAAATTGCGAAATCGTGTGGAATTATTAAAGATGTACACCACTAGTTGATGGAATGTGGGCGAAACATAACTGAAAAAACAGTGTACTCAACAACTGAATCTCAACTTATGAAATCTAGGAACCATTCATAAAATTTTGCCTTTGCCTGCAAGTGTGGAAGCTAAAATTTTGCGAGTAATATTACGGTATAGTTTTGTTAGTTTTAAGTTTAGGTTACGATGGGACTGACATATTCTTGGTGAACCCAAGTCCCTAAATGAAATATAGATAATAAGAAAAAAAAATGGACTACTATGTAATGATCATGATTTTTAGTTTTTCATTATAGTTTATCTTCTTGTCAGTTCCTTGTAAAGGTTTGTGCTTTATTTGTGAAATATATATAAAGCGATGAGGGAGCAGTGGATAGTGCGGCTGGATGTCGCGTCAATGGACGCGGGTTCAAATTCTCCTATTGAACTCTAAAATCTGCCTGAGCTTTCGGTAAAGAAAAACATCGTGAGGAAACCATAGCATGGTGGTAGGGTAATTTTAATAATGCCCGCCTCTGTAGATACCACCCTCTAGTTTGAAAAACCTGTCGCCAAATACCAATCGGTGTGTTCCGGGAGCATTACTTGATAACCAGTATCTCTAGACTTAGTGTGTGTTACCATTAGATTGTGGTCAAAGCACTGAGCCTATATCGTGTAAAAAATTATGATATTTGAGTTTCATTAGATATAAAGTTAAATATCATTTGTAGCTGATTTGATATAACTAGGCCAGTTTTGGCCTAAGAAACATTGGAATAGAAAAAATAGATATAAATTAATTAAGACAAAATATAAAATGTTCATTCATTTTCACATCCATTCAACCGAAAGACGTCAGCCTTCACCAGGTGGCCAGTTCACCTTGCCCATATTTTGACCTAAAAGTATTTTCTTATTTCTATGTAATTTTGCTGTCGAGGAATAAGGCCTTGGATGATGTCTTGTAATTTTTGCAATAATTCGAAATATAAACTTTCACACTACAAGTATTCTGGGTGTAAACTAAATCTACTAATAAATAAAAACAAAAATCTCTTCAACATTGTCAGCGATATAAAATCAGCCGGTTGAAATTTCTACGCAGTAAAAAAAGAATTACTGTGTCTGGGTCGATTTTTATGGATCGAAAAGTATTATAACAGACCACGAATATACATAGTAATTTTATGAGAAATTAATAGCCGTCTCGGATTACTTTATTCGTGAATTTTGTCGGTCGCACAACGTGTGTATGTTTTTTTTTTAAACATTTTCGTCACACCTGGGTTTAATATATTTCGGCGCTTAACATCTCGTTTCACAAATCCCAAACATACGATCATTAAAACACTAATTTACATTTTAATGTTGGCATTATATTATGATGTTGTTGAATTAAATAAATAACGATTTATACCTATGAACTAAATGCGTGTAGCAAATTGACTAACAGGATCAGACTTGTCTACGGTAAAGAACGCTATTTATTTAGTTAGTTTAGTATAGATAGAGATTTTAGGAAAGAAATTATCACGTATATATCTAATGCCGAATAAAATGGTAAATCTTCATGAGGTTTTTGCTTTAAAGTTTCATGTATTAATGACGTCAATTTTGATACCGACAGAATAATATGAAGTGTGTTAATAGTTTTGCGAAAGGAATAAGTATAAAGCTTTCCTTCTGAATTTATCAATTTAGGTACACTATATATCTTTGTTATAAGTTAGATATGCGCTCGCGGCTGCGCCCGCGTTTATATGTTATTCATTGCGTATTAATTTTTTATACGGAACCCCAATTCTATTCCTAAAAAAATGAAGTATTAAGACAAAGTAAATATATTTCTGATAAATTTAAGCACTTGCCCGTAAAACTATGCATTGAATTGGATTTTATTCAATTTTGTATGAGTTTTATTTTTTTATGCGGAACCCTAATTGTTATCGAAAATTAAAAGTTCCCTAAGTTACCCGAAGTAATTTCAGCTGTCTACCTAAACAAGTCCCGTTAAAATCTGTCCAACCGTTCCGGAGATTACCCGAAATAAACAGACGGTCAGACAAAATATTTAAATTTGTATTTTTGTATCGTATAAAAATTCACATCTGTTTAGTAAAAGAAATTAATATTTACATTACAAACAGACACTTCAATTTTATTCATTAGTATAGACAGATAATTGCTTCGGAAAGTTAAGTGTACAAAATCTTACGTATCAAGATAATTCTAAAAATAAACAATAAAACTAAAGTTTTTGAACTTTTAACATAACGATAAAATAAATATAACGCATATTTATCAGAGGGATTTTAAGTTCAATATAAAAAAAAATGTTGTTTAAATTTAATACAAATTACAGAGGTGTGTCAATCTTTATAGACACTGTAGTTTTTTATTCATATACAAAAAAAAAAAACATCGTTTTCTTTACGATTAAAGTGCCGACCGGTGTTTTAAAAATGTAATACGTAAGAGTGTGATATTAAAATCTCATTTTCTCGATACTCTCGGTGTGTGTCTCATCCCATCGGTATACCGTTTAATGGCCTTGTAAGGTAATATCGTCCAATATTGCGTGATGACTCAGATCGTAATTGAAGATTGTTGAACGTTGTATTTTTTTATAATTGAACTGCACGAGTTATTGCGGTTTTATAAAATCACTTTACCGACGTCATCGTAGTTACAAATAAATAGCGAGAAAATTAACAAGAATCTATGTCTGCGTTTACGTAAATATAGATTTATCATTAACTAATAAAACTCCCTATATTTAAACGTTTTTGTAGAATTATGTATTAATATAATAACGATTTATATATTCCATATTTTTCCAATCTATCCAATCTATTATGCAATGACGTAATGAATTATATTCGTCACACGGGAAAATAACAGAAAAAGAAATATTATAATTGCTTTAGGCGCTCATATCTTTATAAATTACTTAATTAGGATGATACAATGAGATCAATGCATTACAGAATTAATATCTTATCAAGTTACAGAGGTGGTAGACCAATAATGGCATTATTTATACATAGAATAAAAAGCTAGAGAGACGAAATGTGTACATTGAATACTTACATTTCAGAAAAAATGCCAGAATCGACAGCAGAACACATGTCGATGGTTTTAAAAATTTTGTCTGTCTTTCGGTCTGTTGCCTGTTTATTAATTTGTTCGCTAATCACGCAAAAACTACTGGCCCGAATTGAATGAAATTTCGTATGATTTTAGTATAAATTCTGTAGTAACATTTATATAACGCGTAAATAGCGTTTATTAGCGTTAATATTAAAACATAATAATAAATATGTGTTTGCTAAATAGTATTATAAATGAATACTGAAATGAACAGAAATAAAAATAAATTAATTAAAAATAATTTATTTACATTTAATTTCAAAATACATATACGTATTTCTGATTATTATTCATAGATGGCGCTATACTTATGTACAAATTTGAACTCTTATGAAAGATTATAAGGACATAGATAAACTAAATAGTACTATTATAATAAAAGGGAAAAAAAATCGTCTGTCTGTTTATTTATTTGTTCAAAAACTACTGAACTGATTTTGATGAAATTTGTTATGGTAACATCTATGTATAACTCTATAGTAACATCTATGTATTTACATAATGTATGAAAAACCTATTAAAACCATATTAATGAAGTGTTTACATAATTACATCTAAACTAATGTCATCAAGATGTAAGGTTTGTGAGTTTGAGTTGTCGGAGTAATCTTCGTTACTACTGATCTGATTTTGAACTTTTTTTTACTTCTAGAAAGTTATATTACATTTAAGCTAGTTTTTTATTTTGGTAAATATATATTTTACATAATTAATCACAATAAATGTATTTGAAGTAGGCAAAAAAATCTATTATATGGCGTGCGCTGTCTGAACAATTTGATCTATGCTTCTACGTTGCTTCCGGTGTTTGGCCTGGGTCACACTCGCCCAGTCTGTCCTTCGGAAGTAGAACGAGGAGGCCAATATTTTAGGTGTGGGGAGCAGGTCTATAAGCGATGAGGCGAGAGGTGACACTCATCACCACAAGGTTAGTACGCTGTGCAGGCTGCCATTTAGTTATATTAAGGCAAGAATGGCTGGGTGCATAGTTTTAGCGAGGTTTGGACTGTGCCGTATTGCCAAACCAAGTGGGAAGGGACGATAGCCTAGACCTTTCATTGAACTGGAAAGGCTGTCTGGCCTGGTCTGGGCGGAGTGACTGTCTTCGCGGGTAGGGGCCTGGACGGGGCGGGTCAGATTTGAATATACATATATATATATAAGAATTTATTGTTAATAAGATAGATTGCATCTAGTGGAAGAATATAGGCTGTTTATAAGAATATAATTATCTGAAGTCCACGCGAACGAAGTCGCAGTCACAGCTAGTGATGAAGATCATCTAAAAAGTTTCACCTTTAGTTGAGTGTTATGCTGTTTGCTCGGTTATTTTGAAATGGCCATACCTATTATTTTAATTTTTGGTTGATTGAAATTATTATCATTGCATAATGTTTCAACAACGTGTTTTTGCATGTCTGGGCATTTCTTAGCTTATAACACGAACACCGATATGGCAGAAGAAGTTAACGTCAAATTAACTCTGCCGAGATAAGAAGTCTGAGAAGTATAGTTGGATTAAATATGATGAACAAAGTAAGGAATAGTGTGACAATTGAACGTTGCGTTGTGGTGTAGGATGTAGTGACAAGTTAGAAGGAATGCTTAGTTAGCTCAAACATGTGGTAGGATGGTTGACAGAAGATTGACGAACAAATCTATAAAACGAAGGTGTCTGTACAAGTTTGCTATAGACCACTTAGAAGAATGTATCTTGACCAGATCGAAGATGTGTTATAGAAAAGCCAGTCCAAACTACCCATAACTGATAGGTATGTATAAAAGCGCTGATGAAATTAGAAAAAGCGAAAGAGGAGTTACAGGATCATTGAATCTAGTGGGATCTATTGAATGATCGTCATAATTTTAATATTAAAAATAAAGACAAGTTGGCCGTCCCACGCTTTAGGCTAAGTAAGTCTAATAAAAGCTTTATAGGTAATAGTATTCGGTTTTAGAATAAGATTCCAAGTAACATTACCGATTTACCTGATAATAAGTTCAAGTATTATGTCAAGCAAATTTTAATCTGAAAAGGTTATTACAGGGTGTATCATTACGTGAATGATAGTGATGTCTGGAACTAACCCACATCTCTGTGCTTCCGCTAACATTAGTTAAGACTATGATTTGTATAGTTTTTTTAGATGAAAAAAAAAAATGTTATATATTATATTTATAAAAAAAAGAACCAGATCTAGTTTCTTGCCGGCTCTTCTGGACTGGGTTGTTTTTCTGAACCGGTGGTAGTGTTTTTTTAGACGTTCATAAGCGCCTTTTTAGGGCCTAAATTTAATAAAAAAATTGATTTTGATTGCAAGTGGAAAGACGTAGTCTCTTCCTACTCCCATAATGGCGTATTGTTATGATCTATATATATTTTGTAACATTTGCTAATGTACTATATGTATCCTTAGAGTTTCTCTGGGTGATAGAATCAGGAGTAAGGGGACCTGCATGAGAACTAAAGCAAGCGACTTTGCCCGAATAATTGCCAACCTTGGCAGTGGGTGGAGCTTATTGCCTGTAGAAGCGATATCTGATAGGGTCAATGGGTTGTCAAATGGCACCTACGTACCGAAGAATGGGTAAACACCTAAAAAAGTGGACCGGCGACCACGATGCGGGTGGGCGTACGACCGATCGTTATGGAACTATTTCCAGTAGTAGACAGGCGTCTTTCGGATAAAATGATTATGATGAGAATAAATTTGAAAACATTACTATAAGCTTGATCACTTTTAATAATTTGCCTAATCCATTGAGTATGTAAAAGTTGATTTAGCAAGTGAGAACAAGAAATATTAAATTTCAATGGAGCCACCGGGACAGTTATTCGGGTATAAATTACCATTAATGGGTGTTTTGTTTTTTGTATTTCGGCTCTTATGATTTTTAAACGTATTAAACGGATATGGTTGCATATTTGATAGTATAATAACATTTATGAACTCGTTAATCAAATCGTTAAAAGCTTCCTTCTTCATGTTTAAGATTTTTTGTTATTTGTAAACACACACACACACACATACACACGTGTCACATTTTCCTACCTGTAGTACTTTTGTAGCTTAATATCAATGTATTTTTATTGATAATATTTGATGTACTTTATAATAAGTGTACACTTTGTAACTTGTACCTTAACAGTGTGGCCCACCCTTAAGTAACCGCCGGACAAAATGTTCACCACTTGCTTGCAGACATGCTAAATCATCAAAGGGTACATTTGTAAGGCCACTAACTTTCAAAATGTTAGAGTTACAATAATATAATGTTGAAATATTGTTTAGGACATATCTAATAGAAATTCAGTTAATTTTAACGGGTTTTCACGCGTTACCTTTGCTTTTTTCTATCACGATAATCGACGATTTTTATCGTCACAGGCATCGTCGATGGACACTGTTAGTATTGTGTGTTGTGACTATTATAAATATAAAGACCAAACGGGGGTAGTTCATCAAAATACCCCTCAACGCAACAGGCGACGCCGCGCACCGCCAGTCAGCCCGTGACCACGGTTGGTGAAACCCAGCCGAATCGTCGGGATAGAAAAAAGCAAAGGTAACGCGTGAAAACCCGTTAAAATTAACTGAATTTAAATATGGAACGCGAAAACTTAAAAAATTACATATCTAATAGAATAACCTAAAGTAGGTTAGGTTAGGTTATCTGCAATTTTTTTGTGTTCTGGAGATTTTAATTACAAAAAGATAATATATTTAAGCGTAAAATTTTTGCTTGTTCTTACTTAATTTTAAATGAATAGATGCAAATGAATTCTAAATTGATTCGGTTAGTTAACAGTGTAACTATTATTAAACATCATTTGAGATTAAAAAAAAACCAGATTAGTCGATATTTGCTGCTACAGATATTGTCCAAATAAGATAAAAGGGAGAAATTATTTTACAAAAAACTAGTTGGTCCCTGCGGCTCCGCCGACCTTTCATACATCTTCACTGCGTTCTTAAAAAAAAAAACAAACGAATGAAGTAAAATGAGACTATTTTGTTTTTATTAGCGGAAAATGTACATTTTATGTACATAAGAGTAAATTGAAAAAAAAAAACAATGAGAAAGAAGTATGAAGAAGAAAATCAACGAAAAATTCTGCCTCGAAAAGTAGTGGTCCCATCCCGGAATGTTTAGTACTTTTGAAGTTATGGTGCGTCAAAGCAACCCAACTTTTCTTATAAATATAGAAGATTTAAAATAATGGTTGGCATATTAATGGTTTTTTGTACATCTAAATTATTAACCAGACTTCCATATGCTAGGCACTGTGTAGAGCTACTTCATTTATAATCATATTAGTTTATGAATTTGGCGCCCCTGAAACTGTCGACTGGACGGGATGCCTCGGTTTGCCCCCCTAGATTCCGGGTTTTCCTCCATCTGTATAGTGGTTACGATCTAGTCGGGTACTAAATCCCTAAAACAAATATATATTGTTTTACTTAGTTACAGTAATGTTTATTGACCTGTTCATAGTATAAATATTCCGGTTGATATTTCGATATCCTTAAACCCCGTTATACAAAAAAACAATGTCTGTCAATGTATTCAAGTCAACGCTAAATCCAGATTATGCATTAAATTCACGCCCAATCTTGATAGGTAAAACGCTATTTATTAAAGATTATGTTTACGCTCACAATAAATTATTTTCGCTATAATACGTTTTGCAAGCTTTAGAATTTTACAGCCAATAACTATTAAATATTAACGGTTCATATAAATCTTGTTGAATGATTGACAAATCTGGGTTTCTCTATAGTTCTATAAGTATCGTCCTTGGTAAGGATATAAATATTAATTGAATTCGGAATAAGTTTTCGATGGATTATCGTTTGAATTATGACGTACGAGAATGAGAAATTCTAAACCGTAATGAAAACAAATTCTTACAAATATTCAAATTTAAATTAATTTTACACTTTATTAATATTTTGACTAATCTTCATAATACATATATATTCCACTGTGTGTGCGTGTGTGTGTACTTAGTTCATCTTCTCTTAGAATGCTATTGACTAATTTTGATGGTTGTTTTTTGTACATATGAAATTACTAGTAACTGGTCTTATCATTTGTACGCTTTTGAAGTTCCCTACGTGAACTCGCGTGCTTCGGCCAACTTCATTTATTTCAAACTAGCTGTCTAGCCGCAGCTCCGCCCTCGTTTCATATATTCTTCACTAAGTAATATAATTTTAAATAGAAACTGGAATATAATGTTTCATGTGTATTGAATCATATTTTACTCATGACTTGTGCATAATATGCTCCTTAAGAAGATATGCGAGCGGCGTTTATTCCATACAAACGTAGTCCCCTGTTTCCTTCCTGGATATTAGCATTATGGTAAATATTTTTAATAAAAAATAATATATATTCACCACTACCATGTCCGTATGTTTTGATTTTTTCAATAAATTAGTTAATGAAAAAAGAAGAAACTGAAAAAAATGGTCCATTTTTACCGTCAGACGTTTGTCAAACAAATGTGATAAATGAAAACAAGAAATGCCAGTCCAGTTTTGAAGAAAGAGACAGGGTTCTACGTAGGCATGTTTTCGTCTACTTTGCATAGGTAAAATCAGCCAGAGCAGCAGTTGTCTCTTTCGTGTTTCATAACTCTTTCTTTGGGGGTACAACGCGATGCCAATAGATATCTGAAATATCTACTTTTCAAATTTGTCGCCGACCGCATATCATCTTAACTTCTCTGTCACTGGTGCTACTTTCAAGCTTCCTCTGATATACTCATTTCTAATCTTATCCCTTCTTATTATGCCACACCTCCACCTTAACATTCGCATCTCCGCTACGTGGACTCTTCTAACATCCGCCTCTTTAGTTGCCCAACACACGGATCCATAAAATTTATGTGTACTTACACTAAGTATGTTACATTAAATCTTAAAAAAACTTTTTGGTAAATTTATAGCCGAATATACGAATACTTGGCAACAAAATGAAAGTGAATATTATAATAAAAAAGCTCGCAACAAACGAATAAACATAATCGTGATGGAACTCTATAGCAAGATTTATTGGGGATTTTGTTACGTTCGCCTGGCTAACTACCACGTACAAGGTAAAACAATCTGTGGATAAACGGCTATTATGAGTATGTATCTGTAGCATAACCTGAGAGCCTTATGTTTTTTGTACAAAACTTTGTACATTTATCTCAGTAATTATTTTCCGTACAATTATTTTGAAATATATAAATAAACATAATACATTTGTACAATAAAAAGTTGAGCATCTGTGAAGAATCTAATATTAAGTGTTCGAATAGTTGTAACAAATTACAGTAGTTCAAAATCATTATTCGTATTACGGCGCATCATGATTCAAGGTTATAATTAAATTACAATAACATATTTAGACTTGCTATGTGTAATAATATGTTGTCATCAAATTTTGTTTTCTTTTTACACGGTGTACGCTTTGACCACAACTTCACCTGATGTTAAGTGACGATGTGGCCCGGGATGGTAAACACGCTAAGCCTAGAGGTACTGGTTGTTAAGTGATACTGCCGGAACACACCTATTGGTATTCATATTTACCATTAGAATATGCCCTACCACGATGCTATGGTTTCCTCACGATGTTTTCTTACACCGAAAGTTCAGGCCGATTTTATAGTCGGATAGGTGGGGATCGAACCCGCGTCGATTGACGCGGAATCCGGCCACACTACCCACTGCGCCTCATCGTTTCAAATACATTTTTATAGGTACAAGGTATTATTAGAGGCTCTCCGTGATATCTCTCGCTAATCTTAATTTAAACCTTCAGTATCATGAAGTTCTTGGATTGCGCGTGCATCTTTTCCATTCTTTAGACTTTTTATTAATTATTATTCATTCCTGCCCGAAAAAGTTATTCGATTCTCGTTTATATACTTATAAATTTAAGATTGTAGCTTGTCAGAAGATCAATAGAAAATACCACAGAGAAGTCACCATCACGTGTAATACACATTAATTATATCGAGGCGGTACATAAAAAAATCACTTGACCTCACCGGACCGGACATCCTTTATCTAATGCTAACAAAAACGTAGCGGAATAAATGAAATCAGTTAAATAGATGAAATAAATCAGTCCATAGCAAATGATACTAATTGTGGGGAAACCCGTTGAACGATGACATGTACGTACGCAACCGGTGGCTCAGGTGACTGTTTTTTTTTTTTTTATTCATTACTCTATCCTGATTCAGATGAGGTTTAATAGTCTTTTTATGCGCATCAATTTAAGTTAAGCATGATAAATATATATATATATATATATAATGTTATAGCATGGTCGAAGTGAAAAATTTGTTGATAGGTAAAATTTACGTTTTCGACATTTTTGTCTTTGCCCGTATTTTGACTAGCGATAGATTTATAGATTTTTAGGCCAAGCCAAAACCGATGATGGCGATAGACGATAATCTGTAGTTAGTCTATTGAATCATTCCGGCCTATATCTACCACGACTAAATCTTTTACATAGCTCTAGATATAAACTTGCTGAGTCTAGAATGCGACGCTCCTTTACATGCCACTATAAAGAGTTTTGAACTCAGTTGAGAACGAAAGCCCTAGCACGTTGACAAAAATGTAATAATACAGTAGGCAGTACAAGCAAATGATAATTAGGAAGAATAGAAAAAAAAACATATTTATTTAACGTCAACATAAACAGTATTCCTGAATCATAACAGTTACTACACAAAGAGCAATAGAAATGTTCAATATTTTCTCTGACTAAACTCAATTAAATAGAGCTCCTTCAAAGCCCACAATAAACAGTTTTATATAAACGATACTAACTATTTGAAGTACAAATGAATAAGTTAGCAAAAAACACACAGCGTCGAAAAAAGAATTAATACTTTGTGATTGTTTTTTTTTTATCGTTGTTACTTCGATCGACTATTACTCCCGGACTTACGAAAGCGGTTGCATTTATTGAATGATAAGTTATTTATCCACGGATCGAATCGATCGGACGAGGAACGTCTTTAACGTTTCAATTGATGATTTGACACGGCACTTGTAGGCCGGAATCGTGAATGAGGTACGATGCTACTGTCTCCGATCTTAACGGTAGGTACGAACAAGTGGATATATTTAAACTACCCATACCCGTGGCGTCGTTCGCGTGAATATTTTTTTTTGTTTTTCTTCTATGTAAAGTTAATTGATTTAAATCAAGATATTTTTTAAATAAAAATGACTTTAATTGTTCACATACAAGTTTGTAGATTCTTTTGTTTTGTAAAAGTGGCAGTCAAACCCAATCATTTACCGTGACGTTTTGATGGTTTCCATCTGACTGGTGGCCCGTGACAGCCGACTTTTTTTAAATTATTTTAATATTACCCAATTATTGACTTCATACAAGCAAGTGGACATACTGATGGTAGTGTTACGTCGACTTAATTCACTATAATCATCATAACTTAAACATTAAAGTGATGATAGCGTAGTTGGTAGTGCGGCCGGATTCCGCTTCAATGGACGAGGGTTCGGGCCCACCTATTAAACTCTAAATCAGTCTGTACTTTCAGTAAAGGAAAACATTGTGAGAAAAGCATAACATGGTGATAGGGAATTTTCTAATAATGCCTGCTACCAACCTCAAGTTTCAAAACCTGTCAACAAATACTAATAAGTATGTTCCGGGAGCGTCACTTGAGAATCTGTACTTTTAGGCTTAGTGTTTTTACCATCTTGGACCACATCGTCACTTAACATCAGATGATATTGTGATCTAAGCCTATTCAGTATAACTTAATTAATATATTACCTAATGCAATAAAATATATAGGTTACCTTTTCATGGAGCTCAAGGGTCGTTTAATTGTCATGTCTCGTGGCCAGAGATTTGGCCAATATCTTGCAAAGCGCATAAGTAATGTCATACAACGTCGCAATTCGTCCAGCGTTCTGGGAACCTTCCCGTCTACCGGCGAGCTAGTCGGTGTACATTACTTATAATAATTTTTAATAATAATGATTATACATTGATGTATTTGATTTTTAGTAATAAATAAACAACTTAGGTACTGAAACTTTGCCAAAGAACACATTTATGATTTTTTTTTTTTTTTTATTGTCCCCCTAGATCTCAGACATAATCCGAGTTTTTGTTTACTTTTTTTTGTGGCTTATCAATTGTTTTGTTTATCAGTTCGTTAATTCTGAAGTCAAGGTTTTTGGATAATATAAATCTCATTTTAATTTAATAAATTAATTGTAATTATTTTATTTATCAATCTGTCTATCCCTCTTTCCCTCTTCGACATGTTACTCCAGTTGTGTTTCTTCTTTCTTTCGTTTTCCTTGCTTACTTTCTAGTTTACTTGTTTCTGGCATATGCAATCTTGACCACCTTCTGAATAAAGTCGAGGAAGGGGACTCGAAACTCCTCGTTTCCTATCAGGGAGGGGAGGTTACTAACGCTTAGCCTCAACCCGGTCCTGACCTCCAGGTCGCTACGGGACGAGCCGAATCTCGGACAGTCTGGAGGTAAGGAGGTGGTAAACTGTCTCGGCGGTATCCGCATCACAGACGCACGCGGGGCTATCCTTCAACTTGAACCTGTGCAGGTACGCCGCAAAGCCCCCGTGACCAGTTATCGCCTGCACGTGAGAGGGGGCAAGGCGAGTCTTACCCAGGATGCGGTGAGCATCCTCAATCCTTGGGAAGAATGCTCGTGTCACCTCCCCCGTGACAGAGGCTTCATAGCGCTCCTTCCAAGCTTGCAGTGTGTCCCCGCGTATTATGCGCTTTGCGTATGATACATTTATGATTAAAGACGACAAGAAATATAAATAAGAAAGGCTTCGACGGGTTTTTTGTTGTTGTCTCTTGTTTTTTGTACATATGTTTAAGAGGAAAGAAAAAAGGTCTTGTGTGCTCACTTGATGTCAGATTAGGTACGTAGGTAATATATATTAATTCAAAACTACTTTTTAATTTAAACATTGATGCCTACAGCTATAGGACAGTCACTAGAATATTAATTAAAATAAGCCATAAATTTTAACAGTATCCTTAGAATATCTCAACACTTCGTAACACTGCGGTAACAAGGAGTAAATATAGTGTCGGTACAAAATAATAGATCACCGTGCAACATCGTAATATAACAACTAATAAATGGTAATTTGACACGACAAGTCAATTATGAACCGGCACAAACACATAATATCGGCATCGAAGGAATTTCGCTCGTAATGTCAGACGTGGGAAACATTTTTCTTTTACTTCAGATTTCAAAATTAATGTAAAAGGTGCAGTATATATTTTATGTCAAACTAGCTGATACCCGCAATTTTGTCTGTGTTTTTAAAAGCTATCGTGATTATATTTTTTTCTTATTTTTAGTAGTTTTTGCGTAATGAACGCAAAAAAGAGACCTGCCTTAAACTGAAAATTTACAAATCTTGCTGTTAGGTACGCTGTAAATGTTCTTTTACTAATGGATTTTTTATTCTTCACCCAATAGTTAACTATTTGCATTCGTCTGTATTTTTACGGTTAATAAGATTAATCTTGAATCATTTGTAGCTTCTTTTCTGCAGCAAACTATGTAATTTTATTAAAAATTTTAATTACTATAAAATAAAAAATAATCTTAACTGTAAATATTTTAGTGTATTATATATACAATCAGAAATGAGGAGATCCGCAAAAGAACTAAAGTAATCGACATTGCCCGAAGAATTACCAAATTTAAGTCGCAATGAGCTGGTCATATTGCTCGTAGATCGGATACCCGATGGGCCCAGTGGGTTCTCGAATGGCTGGTGCGTACCGAAAAACGCAACGTGAGTAGGCCGACGATGAAGGTGGTGGGAGTTTTCTAGATGCGGGTGGTGCAAGACCGGTCATTATGGAGATCTTTAGAGAGACCTATGTCAAGCAGTGTACGTATTTCAGCGGAATAGAATGGAACATACCTGTACTTTTACGCTAGTATAGAAATTGATTTGTAGAAAACAGTTTTATCATTACTTTAACTTTAAATGTTTACATTTTATAGCATACACGTAATTGAATGAAATATGTGAATTATGTAAAAGTGCCCCGACCTTTCCTTAACTTTCTCCGGACGCAAAAAACAATCCAATCGTCGCGATCTCGCTCCGAGCTCATTACCGACTTCACCTCATTAGCTCAGTATCAACAAGTTGTGCCTTTAATAGATATATAATCATGCGTATTATTTAAATTGCCTGGCAAATTACATGTCGGTAGCCAGTTATAGTCGCTCAGTTGTCGGTTAAGTTTCGACTTGGAATTTCTCGCGGGCTTCGATATGTTATGAATATATATTTAGAGTAGTTAAAACGTATATTCTGCCGTGTAATGTTATAATTAATTTATAATATATTCGTTTACACGGCAGAATATTCGTTTTAACTACTCTAGCTATATACCTATATATATATATATATATATATATTTATATACGCAATAAATAAATCTCCTTCATTTGTGTTTTAAGTACAATTCTAAAAATATTTGTTTCTTAATAAAAAATAACTTATTTATAAAACATCTCGAGATTCCTTCATACAATTAATCACAAAATAATTGTCTATTTCAAAAACTACCTACTAAACGAAAATACATGTGTAAGTATAAAGCAATTTTAAATAAGATAACGATTTAGATTAATTGTTTGCATTGTTTAGTAATATTGTTTTCTGTTCATTTATGTTTTACAATTTTTTTTTCAGAATTTATGAATATTTGGTACGACTTGTATGGTATTCTGCTTTACTGATTTAATACAAATCTGTTTCTCCGACTTATAATAATATAACTTATACAAATATAATGTTTCTTTATCAAGTGTCAATATTTTTCCTAACTTTCGTAAGTCAATTATTACTCATTACAAATGTAAAGACTTATCCAAGTCAGACAGAAGATTAAAAACCTGTCGCTAAATATCAATAGGTGTGTTCCGGCAGCATCACTTGAGAACCAGTATCTCTAGGCTTAGTGTGTTTACCATCCTGGACCACATCGTCACTTACATGAGGTGAGATTGTGGTCAAAGCCTTGTAAAAAATTTACCTATTCCGTGTAAAAAATAAATAAAAAACGAAAGAGGGCACCTCAAGATTGTAGTAAATAGATGTACAAGGATGGCGGGACTGCCTATCCTCATGGGTTAGGTGTTATGTTATGTGGGGTGCGGTGTCAGACAACCTCCTCGTGGTGTACTCTGGGCAACGGCAGTCCTTCTGACTGCCGGCTAATAGTCTGACTGGGCGAAAGCCCACTTTTTGGGGGGGGGGGAGAGAGAGGTGATTACTGCAGTCGCAGTGATCAATACTCTTCCCTCCGGAAGGTAATGCCTCTTTCAGAGGCGGGCGAAGAGGTGGGGTAGAGAAGTTCTCCCCCACCCCCGCTGGGCCATTGCACAGACGGGCCTGGTGGGTTTGCCGCAGGGGGCACCGCGGCGACATGCCTTGCAACCCCGTATCGCCCCCTATTTCAAATGCGGCGGACGGCCCCGGGGGGTTTTAGTGGGTATTCCCGGGCGAGAAGCGCCCGGGTTTGAGTCCCACACGGGCACGGAACTCGTCACTCCGTGCCCCCTTACCTATTGTATTGGAGGGACTCAGGTCCCACTAATACAATAGGTAAGGTGAGTGCGTAAAAGCATTTCCCCCCGTCAAAAAAAAAAAAAAAAGGTGTTATGTTATGTATGTATGTAAAACATGTGTAAAATAAGTTAATGTAAAAATTTCTGTCGTATTTTTATTAAACTCGAAACTAAATATGATCGTGAATTAGCAATAAAATATAAGTTTTAATCTTTTGTTTACTCTTTTCACGTCATAATAATAATAACTAAAAAATATGTTTATACAATCATGTAGCATATAAAACAATAAACGGATGACGAAAAATATACCTTTAAAATACTAAAACCATATTAAATGCGTATATAATATAAACATATTATGTAGGTTTTGGGAATCTTTTTGTAAAAGCGTAAAAAATTAATTTAGTAGTAATAAATAAGACATACGAAAAGCGTTTCATCTGGTGATTATAACATACTATTTATAACTATTATATTATAAGAACTTTCACAATGAAATATGACGTGTGTTAATGTCGCCAATAACATATTATGTAAAAGGCCACAGGAATTGTGTTTATTTATTTATACTAGCTGTGTGCAAGCGGCTGCGCCCGCGTTTCATATATTCTTCATTGCGTAATATAGTTTTTAGTTTGTTTTTTTTTTTTACACAGAACCCTTAATTATTTTCCAAAAGTTTTTTCCTACTAAAATTAATCAAAGTTATGTCTCACAAATTCAAATACCTGCCAGTAAATCTGTGCGTTGTATCGGACTTTATTCACAATTTCAGGAGATTAAATTTTTACGCGGAAGCCTAGTTCTTTTTGAAAAATAAAAGTAGCCTATGTTACACGGAGCGACTTCAGCTATCTTCCAAAAAAATAGCCGTCAAAATCAGTCCAGCCGTTCCGAAGCTTACCCGGATCAAACAGATATGCAGACAAAAAAAAGTTGTATTCTTGATATAGGTATCACATGTATATAACAAAGATTATTTTGACATTACAAACGGACACTACAATTTTATTTACTAGTATAGATATTAGAAAGTGGCAAAATGAAAATCATTTAATCAAACATTTTCAAACGATTTTAATTATTATGACATAGATCGTTTGCATAACAGGTCCGTTAACACCTATTTACCTGGCATGAATGTGACTTTTGCCCTTTCACTGCGTACAACATTGCAAATAAATTACTGTAATGTGTTAAGTTAAATTGAATAAGCGAAGTTATTTAACATAGTAACTTTTTTTGACGTTGCAATTGAACAGTTTATAAAGGCCGTGACTAATTAATGTGGCCAATGATTATTAATTACTGGAAGGTCTCAATTTTAAATACCTTCAAATCATAGTTCGCTTTCTTCATTTGCTTGATTATCTATTGGTGCTCCAAACAATAATTATTTAAATTTTCACATAGTTTATTCATAATCAAAATAACAATAGGCTGCGTAAGTATAAATTTTATTATTTATCACTGAACGCCATCTTATACTTGACGTACTGTAGCATGTTGACGACTGACGTCATAGCGTTGGTAACATGAATCTATATGTTTTCCCCGTACCGAGAATAGCTTAACGCTGCTAAAAAAACTTTGACTTCAAAAACATAGTGATTTTTTTTACAGAGTATTAGGGTTAGTGCTTTGACCACAATCTCACCTGATGTTAAGTGTCGATGTGGTTTAAGAAGGTAAACACACTAAGCCTAGAGGTACTGATTATCAAACTATGCTGCCGGAACACACCTATGGGTATTTGGCGACAGATTTTCTAACTTAATGTTGGTAGCTACCCAGGCGGGCATTATTTTAAAATGTCCTACCACCAAGCTGTGAACTAAAGTTAATAACATCTTTGAACAATACTAAAGCACCTTTCACCGAATAACCATTCTTTTTATTAGCGGAAGTAATGAAGTTAGTATGAAAAGTAAGAAAATTGAAAGCAGTCGATAATTTATGACATTTTTTTTAAACCAAGAGGTACATTTTAAGTATACTAATAATATAAAATTAGAAAATAATTTATATATTTTTAAAACTTTATTTAAAAATGTCATATGTATTTGGAGTATATTTTTCGTTTTATTTAGAAAGAATACTGGCAACATTAGGTACCTGTCTCATTAAAAGATAACATATTAATAATTATGGAATAATTTACTAAATGCATTAGCAAGAGGTAATCAACCTTTACTAACATGCTTTAATTGAAATGGCAAATTAATATACAGACAAAAGAGATTAAAGATTAAAACATAAGCACACGATTTTTTTTAGGAATTTTATATAAAATATATAGTTGTGATAAAATTTATTTAAGCAGTAATAGAGCAGTGGTAATGTGGTTAGATGTCACGTTGATCTCGATGGCCGTAGGTTGAAATCTATTTAGACAACTGTATAATGAGCCTAAGTTTATTATGTAAGACATCGCGATGAAACCATAGTATGGTAATAGGGCATTTTTTAATATCCGCCAGCTAAGTTAGAAAAACTAGAAAACCTGACATAAAAAAATATATGTCAACAAGCTATAGTTGTGTTCCGGCAGCATCACTTGAGAACCAGTACCTCGAAACTTAGTACGTTTACTATTTAGTACTAATGGATTGCACCGTCAGTTAACATCAGATTGTGGTCAAAGCGTTGAGTATAGTATATATAAATTAAACTTAAAAAAACAAGAATACTATATATCATTCAAATACAGTAAAAAAAAAGCAAGTTAACAAAAAAAAAGTTGTAGGGAAATTATGTTAACACCTTAAACATCTGTATTGATGAAAGATTTTTAATTATTACATCACGCTCAGACAGGTTCTTTTTTACATATTCCAAATGAAAAATAAAACCCATGAAACATTTAATTTGTAGGCACGATATAAAATATTGTACCGTATTTATTATTAAAATAATAACAACTTCATGATATAATATTTAAGTCTTTGATTAGACTTTTGATGAAGATAAAGCATGTTATTTACTGATTTTTTAACCAAAGAGCTTTTTATTGTATGGATGTTTTATCTTATCCTTATATGGTATTTGCTCATCATAGCCAAGAGTGCCTGGCAAAGAGATTACCTGTGATTCTACCTATTAAAGCTCTAACCTCTTATTAATTTTTTTTTATTCGCTTGTAAATTTGTCCAAGCACAGCATTTCACTTAAAATGCAAGGTGCGTGCGGTGCCTACCTCTGACCACACTGTTAATATAACTAATTTTTCTTCTCCAGTGATTTTGTGAAGAGGTTTTCTTCCTTCTTAATTTTGTAACGAGGTTTTATTCTTCAAATGTATCCAATGAGCCCTCCGGGGCAAATTTAAATACAGGTTTTATTTCTCGCAACCCAAGCGGTGAAGGTCTGCTTCTCGGAATCAGCTGTGACTACCTACTTGTTCTTTATTAATATTTACGGGATATACTTACAGGTAATTTAAGAGATATTTACAGGATATTCGACGTTAGAAAATACAGATATTCTATAACAATTTCAACCGGATACCTAATACGGATCAAAGGAAGTACTTTCTTTCTATTTAAAAGTAGAACGGGCAGCGTGGGTTTTCTTTCATAATTTTCATTAATTGATTGTTTAATAGAATTGTTTTTAAATAACAATATTTATCTATACTAATACTAAAATTGTAAATTTCACGTGTTTGTACATTTTCGATTTTTGTGAAAATAATTACTGCAAGGGGCTAAAAATAAGTAACTAAACACATTTCTATCATTTTTAGAAATGCAATGTCTGTCTGCCTGTGCAGGCATCAATTAGAAACTACTAAGTACACTCTAGTTTTATATTATAACAATTCAAAACATCAAAACTTTATTTCATTAAAATCGGTCCACTCTATCAAAAGATATAGTAATTTCAATGACACGCGGCGTCTTTAGTATGAGAAGAGTTCGTGAATAAATGCGCTTTAGTCTTATTCGATTACAAAAAATTGACAGGTTATTAAAATTGAACAGAATGACATAATATAAAATCTATGTATAGTATATACATAATAAATATATAAGACATACTAAATGAGAAAATAATACTTTCATTTTCAATTTTCACATAATCATCTAGGCATTTTAGGTGTTGTATTAAGGTTTCATTTTTTGGAAGTAGTGAGCTGAATTTCAATTATAAAATCAATAGGTATAAATATGGCGCGGAACATAATATTATTTCATTGTAATTAATTCTACGGTTCGTGATTTGTTCATTTTTGATGACATGGGAGTCGAAGCGTTATGAATATGATTACGTAAGCTTATTACATATGTCCTTCTGACAGTTATTCAAAGATGGCGCTACACTTATTTTTTAATTATTTGGACTGTTCTGAAACAGATAATCTGATAGTTGATAGAAAAATTTGCTTGAAAAACGTTGACGGGACGGAACGGGACGCTGAAATTCCACACGAGCTAAGTCGCGGGCACAGCTAGTTACAAAATGAAAATATAACTACAATGATTATGTTTTATTACTAGCTGTGCCCACGGCTTTGACCGCTTGAAATTCAATGCTCCATGTTTGTTCCAACAATTTATTCAATGTTCCTTCCCTGGATTCAATATATGTCATTACCGACTCTCATCGAATTCAGTTTAATACTTTTTGCGTTATTGTCCAACAAATTAATAAACAGACGGACACTTTTTTTTAACTATCGAAATTTGTTTTTAGTTGATTCTGAAGCCCCGAATAGTATTTATTCCACATAGTAAATATCTTCAATGTACAGATTTCGTTTCGTTAGCCTTTTATTATTGGTACAGATATCTCTATGGCTTACACTTTTGTAGAATTGAGTCCCTACTTTTTTTTTTTTGGTATCATTTCTTCATTATTATGATTACTATTTTCTATTTTTTCATTATGTGTTTTGTATCTCATTTGTGAATAAAGATTTTCTTTCTTTCTTTTTTCTTTCTTTCTTAACAACTAGAATAATGCACTTCGTTTATAGTCTTTTAGTTTCAGTTTGTTAATATTAAGTGTATCCGAATATATTGAAGTCACTGATTCAAGGAGTATTTTAAATCCTCATTTGATATATATCAGTGTACCAGAATCGGTAGACTACAATGGGTGTAAAAAAGCTTTGTTATTGATCTTGTATATTACCGTTTACTTTTGATTACATGTGGGCGCTTTTTTAACTATCATGCAAATGTGTATGTTGTGACATTAATCATTCCATTATATCTAAGTATATAACATAAATAGCAAAATGCTTTTTTATGTTTAAATTTCAAATATTCAAATTTTCCCTTTTGCAGTTTTAAATTTGTTGTACATTTATGAAAAAATAGCTAAGAATATCTTTATTATATTAGTTACTGTAAGTTAACGGAAATAAAAATAATTTGATTAACTTTATATTTCTAGTATTTATTTATATAAAATAATTCTTTTGACCGGGTTTAGGGGCAAGGGCGGGGGGGGGGTGTGTTGGAATAAACTTATCTTTTGGTCGCGTTGGAATATAGAATATATAGCGTATAATGGGGTGAATATTTATATGTACACCTGCAAGTGTTTTAGAATCAATGACAGAATTAAGTTCTATAATTGTAGGAATGTTTATCTCTCTGTCTATGTAGCCATACCGACTATAGCATATACTACTAAAAAAATAAATAAACGTATGTAAATACTATATAATACGCCTTATCTCGGAATAAAGTAAGGTTCGATATAAAATAATATCTAACAGTAAACATTCGTACGTATGAAAGCAAAGTGTCGTCCGTCCGTCGGGCTAAATCGAAAATATCGTGAATGTCTTGTCAATTATTTCATCATTATTTTCGTCGATTTAACTCGAAAGGTTGTAAACACCACAACGGACATGTAAAATCGATCTCTATCTGATGAGGATTAGAGATTGTTTTTATGTTTCAAAAGGGAAAGCAACAAGAATGCAAATTAGAATTGGATCGGCACCTGTGGGTCTGGTAAGTCGGTGACGTTATATCGTAGTAATGTGGCTTATGTAGCACAAGCTGTGCGGTACATTTACGTGTTCGAATTACTTATTTCTACGAAAACGTACCTATTGAACTAAATCATCCAATCCAATATGGACACCTACAAATATTAATACCAGCTACATTACCCGAGATATATATTATAAAACGTTTAATGTGCAATAAAAAAAATTAAATCATGTAAATCGGTTCTGTACTTCTTAAGTTATATATGGACGTTGCCTTTTATATAATGTAAGGATACAATAAGTTGTTTATCGCGGATAATATACGTGACAAACTTTCATTAATAGATTGCTGAAGATACTTCGCGTAACTTAGGCTACTTTTTGTTTTCGAAAATAATCAGGTTACGCGTAAAAAAAATTAAAACTCATCAAATTTTGAATAAAATCCGATTCAATGCACAGTGTTACCGGCAAGTGCTAAAATTTATGACAGATATTTTTACTTAATCTCAGTTGTACATTTTTTTTTAGAAAAATAATTAGGGTTCCGATTAAAAAAATTAAAACATAGTGACAAATATATGAAAAGCGGGTGCAGCCGCAGGTACACAGCTACTAAATAAATGAGAAGCCTTTATTGTTGTAAATAATTAAACATGTTATAAGTTAGAGAAATAAAGCGTGCCTAAATTTATTCTACAAATTGCGTTTAATAATTTAAGAAAAAAAATCTAATACAGCTTTTCTTCCGACAAAAGGCTTCTTCAAAGACTTCTATTCTGTCTTGTCATTTGCTGTACGAGTACATATTAGATCCGCCATTTTCTTGATTACACCATGTAAATATGTTTTATTAAATTAAAAAAAAAAATCAATACTACAAGGTCATTTATGAACTGTTTATTGCGTATAACTTTATTAATAGTTTACAACCAATACAGTGACGTAATCGAAACTAACCAACCTTGTATTATTGTACAAACTCCCTTAAACGACATATTCTCACCGTTTAGGCTTATCTTGCGGTCACAAGACATACCATTCACGGAAATGACACAGACTTTATGTAAATAGACATAAATATTGTATTTCAAACATAAATTACCTACTTATATTATCCGCAGCTAAGCCCTTGAGTATCGTGACTGAGACACAATATCTACAAAACGACTGGATTAACAATAGGTAAAGAATTCTATTAACGTTATTGTGAGTACAATACCTAATTTAATGTACACTTCTCCTATTAAACGATGAGATCATTTTTTGCATAATACATCACACGTAATGAACAGAAAACAATGACTGAGTGACACGAGTAAAAGTTATTTAGTACGCGTGATATACGGTATCCGCGTTCAGGCAATTTCCAATTCATAGAGCTGTTTGAAATTTGTTTAATATTTTTAATTATTCATTTGACATAGCGACAAGCCTCTGGTGTGATTTGTGACTCCAGGATGCCTCTTAAATTGAAGGGGAGGATATATAAGTCCACCATAAGACCTGTCATATTGTTTGGACCAGATTGCTGGGCTAATAAGAAGATGGATGAGAAGTAATTGCATGTAGTTTAGATGCGAATGTTGGGATGGATGTGTGGTGTCACAAAAAGGGATAAGAAATGCATATATTAGAGGTTGTTTGAAAGTTGCGCCAGTGGTAGAAAAGTTGAAAGGTTCCCGTTTGTCGTGGTATGGACATGTTATGAGAAGAGAGGAAGCGCATATGGGTAAAATAGTAATGAATATGAATGGAAAAGTAGAAGAAGTCCAAAGAAAGTGTGGATGGAGTGTGTAAGAAATGATACGAAAGAAATAGGCGCGAATGAAGAGATGACGGCTGATAGGGATGTATGGAAGAAGGAAACATACTGCGCCGACCGCAAGTGAGTTGGGAAAAGGCATGAGAATGATGATTTTTAATCATTCGTTTATTCCACCATAAGACGTCCATTGCTGGAAATATTTATTTATTTATTTAATACTTTTGCACACATTTATGTACAAAGGCGGACTTAATGCCTTAGGCATTTTCTCCCAGTCAACCTTAGGGTGGTGAAGAAAGCAACAAAGGTAGGTGCAAAACTAAATAATAATAATATATACTTATACACAAATATAATATTATATACATACATAGATACCAATATAATAAAATACATACCACATATACATATAATACATACATACAACATATATACAATACATTAATTAATAGAAAAGTATTAGTGCGATGATTCTGCTAAAGAATTAGTAAAGAGTTGCCGTACCCTGGCTTTAAAAGCCATACGGCTCGTGGACATCCTGATTTCCAAGGGAAGTGCATTCCATAGAAGAATAGATTGGATGTAGAAGGAAGAATGTACTAAACCAGAGGTATGAGGAGGACACAGAAGGAGAAGATTATGTGAAGAACGTAGATTCAGATCATGGCTAGAATTTAGAAACTGAAAGTGCGGTGTTAAGTAGGCAGGTGCATTAGGAGAAAATAACAAAGAGTATAAAGTTGTCAACGCCCGCAAACTCCGCCGCTGACGTATAGGTAGCCAATTTAACTGCTTGCGATAAGTCGATACATGGTCGTACTTTCGAAGGTTAAAAACGAAACGTATGCAATTATTAAGAATGCGGTCAAGTTTATCGAGCAGATCAGCGTTGACTTCGAAGTAACACACATCACCATAATCAATAACGGGAAAGATTAAAGTATGCACCAGCATTATTTTAATATGTACTGGAAGAAAATTTTTCAAGCGGTACAGTGACCTTAGAGTACTAGTAACTTTCTGGCTTATATTTGAAATTTGCGTTCTCCATCCCAGGGTGGAATCTATGTGTAAACCAAGATCCTTTACAACACGGCTGATTGGAATTGCAGAGCCACTAAACATTATTGATGGTAATGTGGCTGAATCTATTGTACTAACCATACGTGGACTTCCTATTATAATAGCCTGACACTTGGAAAAGGTCTCCCCAATAATGCGAGGATTGCAATAATCGCCACGCTCGGGAGGCGGGTTGGCGATCACAGTCAGGTGGTTGTTGTATTCACAGGATGCTGCTGCCCAACGCCTGGTTTATATCCCTTAGTCGTTTTTTACGACACCCACGGGAAGAAATGAGGTGGTACTATTCTTAGCCGGCACCACAAGGCCTAATTTATTAATTCCTAAAATTGTTATCAACTCGCAGGTCAATCTTATTACTCAGTTACTTTCATTTGACTTATCTGGAATTTATACATTATACTGATTAAATGCGACTTGAATATCGAAGATATTTTCTGTAAAGTATATTGGTCCTCGATCATTCATCGATGGACGTTAGTTCGAATCAACCTATCTTATTAAAGTGAGTGCTTCCGGTGAAGTAAAACATAGTGCTGCAATGCAAATAGCGAGGTGTACAACATTTTCTAAGCCGTATTTGTCTAGCTACGACCCTAAACTTTGAGAATCTGTTAGGTACCAAGTGCCTATAGTTATGTTACGGTAAAAAAACTCGAGGGCGAGTACCAACAGGTTTGGGATCGTCTGCTAATACCTGAAAAGGCGAGAAGTGGTAGTGAGTTTGGAAAAAAATACGAATTTCATGTATTTATTTTTGGAGTTTATTGGAGTTTACTCCTTAAGAAACGAGTTTCATATTTAGCCCGCGGTATGAAAATTGTATGAGGAGTAAAATCGACCGTTAAATAAAAGTGAGGCGATACCTTCCTTAGAGCAAAGTATAGTTTGCGCACCTTTCCCTTTTAGATTATGTATGTGTCTATGTGTGTATTTAATAATAATACTATTACTATAATATTATTTTTATTTGGGTCAGGATTTTTGTCTTAATAATAATTTAATAATTAACGGTGTCGAATATTTGATATTACAGTGAAAGTGGTTGTTCAAAATTTAATTTACTAAAAAAATCTAATATATGATATTATTATATGTGAAATAGTACATGTTATATATTACATTGGAATGATATAAATAATATGAATAAATATTTATATATGATTTGATTGTTTATAAATATGCTTTCATTTACCCTCTTTTTACATAGGTAATCGACACAATAATAGTTCTTAAGTGATCAACTCCAGTCGAGGTTCGGAGCTGACACAGACACCTTCTTTTATAGTTGAAGATGAGATATGTAAAAGTGAAATAGCGGCGAGTGACTTTGACTTTCCGTTGTCGGATATCTGTACCTATTTAAAAATAATAATCTCTCTATTTGTAATACTCTGTACTAAATCTAAATCTGTACTAAAATACACGTGGTTTTGAGTAGGGGGCGGGGTTAGTTTAACACTCCACCGCGTATCACTAAAAATAGCTGATATCTGTGTAATTAGAACTGACGTGGTTTTACAAGGATATCAATAATAAGAACGATTATCATTTTAAATGTATTTCTTAACCTATTAAACAGTCTGCTTTTGTTTGATCAGTCAGTAAATTAAATTTATTTATTTGAAAATATAAGAGCCATTAATTTTTATTAAATTTACATTGTTTATACTAATCTGTACTAATAAATAAATTGAAAGGTAGATTTTTTTTAACCTAGCGCTAATGCGACCGGAAGGGCCTTTACAGCTTCACCGTAACTTTGGGGACGAGTGCTAAAGGCACTTGCCACAAAAGGTAACTAGCACTAGTATTCGAACCTCGGCTTGGCCGTTACCTGTGTTCCTGAAACGTAGATTGTGTCAAAACATATATGTAGAATGAAAGACAACACAACTATAGCGTGATGTAGGATCGTACTAAGTCAATTAATTTTTGTTGACGTTAATACATAAAATTAAAATGGCTGTTTTTTTAAGTAAATACATATGAATATAAATACGAGGTCAATACCAAAAATGCCATTTTTAAAAATATTGCTTGTCTGTCTGTTTGTAACGGCTAATCTTTGGAACGGCTGAACCGATTTGGACGGGACTTTTTTTGTTAGATAGCTGAAGTTACTCCGCGTAACTTTTGTTTCTTTATTTTTTCGAAAATAATTAGGGTTCTACTTAAAAAATAAAAACTCATAAAAAATCAAATTATTCAATGCACACTTTAGGCAGATTTTTGAATTTGTGAGAAATATCTTTGCTTAATTTAAGCAGCAAAAAACTGCTATGGAATTTTTAAATCCACAATAATATACTTATCATAAAACAATAATACGAATTTTTATCATACGAATTATAAAAGAAACCATGAACTAATCTAAACAACTGTTCCGATTATCAAAACGTTTTACAAAGCCATCAAATTATTTATAAAAAAGAACACGTATATACACAGTACACATACATACATAGCGTTCGGTGACGAAGACGAGTTCCATGTTTTTTGTTCACCAAAAAAGTGCCTATAGAAATTTTGACCTCAACAATAAATAATTACGGCCCCGTATAAAAAAAAAATTCAAACCTATGTGTATTACACAGTGAAAAATATGTGAAACGCGGGCGCAGTCGCGAGCATACAGCTTGTTTGCTATAAAAATATTACATTTATTTGTGTCGTAAAATTTTATAATGAAATATCAAAAATCTCATTTTACTCTCCGATGCTTGTGACCGTGTGTAGTGTACGTAACCTGAGGATCCAGAAATATGGAGGCAGAATATTTAAACGATATGAGTTTACCTTTGTATGGACCTCAACCGGTTTTATTCCTTGCAATATGTTTTATTGAGGTATGACTTATATTCATTTATTATCAATCTATTGAATTTTTAGCTTATGTTTTTTACTATCTGAATTAAATAAATTTTAATACAAAAATATGTTAGAAATAATGAAGAAATTATTTGTTCCCATTCGTAAAAAATTATGACTATTAAAAATAATTCTTTTAACTGTGATTAGTTGAATTCGCCTTTATGTTTTTATGTTATAAATTTTGCTTAGATTTTCTATATAGAAAACTTCGAGAACTTTTTTATTTTAATTCTGAATATTTGTTATTAGCATTTGGGCACGTGTAATATAATATTGTTTTATACTGCATTAGTTTAACGTTTATACCAAAACCCGCTTGATGTTAAGTGACGATATGCTCCAGGGTGATAAGCACACTACGGATTTCAAGTGATTCTGTAACACACTTACTGCTTGTGACAGATTTTAAAACGCGAGAGTATTTAACAAGAAATCAGGAATTATTAGATGCTATGGTTTCCGTTCAAGATTCGTTCATTGCTCAGAGTAATTTTATTATAGAATAAATAGATTGGAACCTACGTCCTTTGATGCGAAATACGGATATATTACTACTGAGCGATTTAATGCTTTAAATCGTGCACAAAAGTTACACCTCACATCAATTCATATGAAATAAGTAACCAGATCGCTTTACTTTCAGCAACTTTTACTTGAGATTGAAATACTTATTCATATTAGTATTCTCTTAAATCTAATATTGAAGGTTAATTCATTTTTTTTTCATAATGCGAATATTTGTCAATAAAAAAGTTGCATAGTTTTCTCCATTAAGAAACCTTTGGATAATGATAAACAAATGATTTCCAAATAACAAAATGTTCAAAAAAAAACACATATCACATGCTTGATCAAGCAGCAGGGTATACTACAATTTCGCCGGTATATCCTTTCTTTCTGGATGAATCTTCTCAACAGAGAAGCGAGCGAAGAGGTGGGTGGTTCGAGAGCCTGTGGGTCAGGCATCGACAATCTCCCACCCATCTCCAACGGGCTAAAGAATGGACGAGGCCCAGTTGGGCCTGCCGCAGGGGGCGACTCGGTGAACGCAATCGCAATCCTATATCGTTCCCCCTAAAATGCGGTGGGGGGGGCCCCGGGGGTTTAGTGGGTATTTCCAACGCTTCTCGCCGGGTGAGTCCCACACTGATGTGGTGACGTCCCTCCACACCCCCTTACCATTTGCATTGAGGGGACTTGATCCTTCTAATGCAATAGGTAAGGGTAGTGCGTAAATGCATTCCCCTCGTCAAAAAAAAAGGCATATATATCCTTTTTTGTAATTGCCGCAAAAAGCCGAGCCAATGTGTGAATATCACGTACGTATATAAAATAAACGGACACGAACTGAATACAAATTAGTGCATATGAGATTAAGATTCTGAAACGTATTTTACTGTGGAAAGCGCATAGTATGTTGAATATATATGTGAGGATATGGATGCTGAAGGTAATTTCTATTGGCGACGATATTGACTGTTGTCGCTTATATTACATAATAAATATTCAACATAAAATAGATGTATTATATTAAGGTATAAGTAACATTTATCTTTACTAATAAATAAAATTGAAGTGTCTATTTATAATGTCAAAGATTTTTTTTTTACTAAATAGATATCAATGTATATACGATACCTATACCAAAAATACAATTTTTAAAATTTTTGCTTGTCTGGTGTCTGTTTGTATTGGGTAATCTTCAGAACAGCTGGATCGATATTCACGGGACTTTTTTTATAGATAGCTGGAGTTACTACGCATAACTTAGGGTACTGTTAATTTTCGAAAATAATTAGGGTTCCGCGTAAAAAAATAAAGCTCATAAAAATTTCAATAAAATCCGATTCATTACACAGTTTTACGGGTAAGTGGAATAATTTTTTAGATATATTTTTACTTTATCCTAATCCTAAATTTTATTTTAGAAAAATAGTCAAGGTTCCGTAAAAAAAAAAAAAAATTAAAACGCAGTGAAAAATATGTGAAACGCAGGTGCAACCGCGAGCACACAGCTAGTTGATAATATAATTTACAGTCTATGAGTAATAAAAAAGGCAATTATTTACTGGACGTCATTCCGTTTGATAACGTTTTTCCGTTCAAAAAAGATCTGATTTACTTTTTATACCGCGCCTAAAGAAGTTTTACTTTAAAAAGATTTATTTGTAAGTTAAATTTTATACAAAATAATTAGATATTTAAATGTAGATTCATATAAAAACATTCATACATCACAATACCTATACCATTGTAATCGATGTACGGCATTATATCATTGATGACGTTACGGCCTGAGCATTCTGTCGACAACAAAGTCTGAGAATGCAAATGGAAAATTCAAACGTGCCCTTCAACGCATGAACTTGCCTCTGATGGTATGACAATTCATTTAATTAAATTATAGTACGACAATCGGCATATTTCTTTGGTTGTGTATCTCATTATTAAAGCTTGTTTTGTTATTTCTGTAATCTCTAATATGTTGTTCTCTTATTTAGGTTATTTTCAAAGTTCAAATATTTCTGGAAAAGAAAGTAGTTCCAAGATAAAGTAGCTAAACTTATTGTTTAAATACAAAAAAAAAAATAGAATTATTCTCATATATTAATCTATATTAATAAATAAAATTGAAGTGTCTATTTGTAAGTTAAAAAAAACTTTTTTTTACTTAATAAACATAGTAATTTTGATTTTCTAAAATAATTAGGGATATACGTAAAACAATTAAAACTCATAATAAATTGAATAAAACTCGATTCAATGCACAGTTTTACGGGCTTGCTTGTGCTTGAGTTTAAAAGTTTTTATAAATATTAAAAAGCGTAATAAAGTTTTTAAGAAAATATAAAAAAAATAAAACGGAGTGAAGAATATATGAAACGCAGGCGGAGGCGCGGGCATACAGCTAGTAATACATATAACTTATTCTATACTAAAATGAGCTTGACTTTTCGACGAAGGACACCGAGCTAAACCATAGTAAGGTGGTGGTAAGGGCAAATTGAAAATATGTAGTCGAGATGTGTTCCGTAGGCTAAATCGTCACATAACGTTCCTTAAGATTACGGACAAGGGGCCGTTCAAGTATCACGAAGAAAAGTTTTAGAATTTTAAACCTTCTCCCCCATGATTAGGTATGATATGATAATTAAAAAAAAAAGAAATATCGATAACTAATTAGTAAATTTTGCTAATCACCATTTATTTATGTTCCCGCTTTTCATTGACGCTTACCAAATACTTGAAAGGCTCCCAAGCACTAAAACTTTACGGTATAAAAAAATATATTTTTTGGAAATCAAACCTGCAACTAATCGATCAGCGGTAACGATACTGTTCCTCAGAAGGTCCACGATAGCTTCACCGAACTTTTGAGGCGAGCGCTTTAGGCGCTCAGCCGAAAATGGTAACTAGAACAAGGTCACCAAAGTTGCACGAACCTCGGCTTGGCCGTTACTTGGGGAAAAATCCGCGGAATTAGTCCTAACTGTAGTTAAGGGTGATTACGGATCTCAAGGTCATCTACAGAACCCATGTACCTGCGTGTAGTGTGTAGGAGTGTGTGATGCAGTGTAATATGTATCGCTCTGGCGGAAGGTACAGGAACTTCCTCAGTTGGGGATTGGAAAATGTCCTAGACACCTGCTGAAGGGGGCAACAGAGTATATATTGATGCAAGGTTGGCCGGTTATAACTTTCTATTAATTACTTCTGCACATTCATTCAACCGAAAGACGTCCACTGCTGGGGATAGGTCTCCATCTAACGTCGAGAACCTACCCACGCTGCTAGTAGCCATTTGAGAACCCGATAGCCCCATCAGGCATCAGGTTTGCGAGTTATGTTCCAAGCCCAATGGCACTGTACATATATTTATCCTATGGTTTCGAATGAAACACGATATTCTTAATACAATTACTCTTCGTAACACGCTAACTAGCTGAATAATTATCAGTAAATCTCGAGTGTTATTTATGGACATAGAATCGTTTCAATTGAATCTTTTAGATATGAAAATCTTGTAAGCACGTTTTATGAATATTGTTTCTATTAGTAATACATTGTGATCTGGAATAATTTATCGTGCATTTTATACACTATTGTTCATATGATGTCACCGAATTGATTTAGATTTTAAATGTACATAAGATAAGCTTTGGACTGAGTTAAGGTAGGATTATAGCATATGTAACAATATTGTTAAAACAATTTATTTGTTAAACTGTTCAGTTGATCGACCATTGTTTTAGTGTCCTAATCGTTATCTCTTAATTTACCTTTTAGTAAGTTATTCCGAGAAAAGTTTTTATTTTATTTAGATGTGATATGATTATTTAGATGAATTAGGTAGATGCGAAATTGTATGCGAATTAATGTAAGCCAATAAATAAATATGATGTAAAATAAATAAAGAATACTGAACAAGAATATAAATAGTGTCACCGATTTGACATATTTAAGCACAAAAAAATTACATTTGAATACCGATATATAAAAAATAATTTTATTAGGAATAACTAAGGCTAAAATGTGTTACGCTAAGCCGTTTTTTGTCACCGCATAGAAATCGTTTTTACTACGAAGGTGCGCCAATAGATTTTCATATCTAAATTTAAATATAAAATAAAACAGAATCCATTTTTTTTATATCCTAAAGACGTTCAGTTATCCTTCTAACATGTTAGATGTCATCAAATAAAGTGAAAAGGTAAAGTGCGGTTAAATAGTCAGGATAACAATAAATAAAGGATATCCTAGAGCAGTCTGTGCTTTAGTGAACGAAATACTTAGTGCCCAAGTGTTAGATTTAGAGTCACACTTGGAATTATCACTAGAAAAATAAACACTAGAACAGTACTTGTACGAGTGTGCGAACGCAAAATTATAATAAACTAGTTAAACAGGTAGAGTAAAACCACTTGACAACAAAACGCTATAATATTTTACCACAATATGTTTTCACTCGCAATGAAACCAGAATAAGCCACTTCATATAAAATGTAAACGCGACAAAGAAATGTTTAAATTCCATTCAAACATTTCTCAAGCGATAGCATCGCGCTCCGAAATTATAAGCTGCACTTGAAAAGTTGAATTACGCGGTAGCTTCTCCCAGTTTATGTGTAGGACGGACGGTGAAGGAATAATACAACATTTGGATAGGGAAAAGTTAACTCGTGACTTTTTTTAAAACTCTTTAATATTGTTTTATTATATCCTTAATTTATATAACATTACATAAGCTCACGCCTGTTATCCCCGAAGGGTTAGGCAGAGGTGATGTAGCGAACTACACCACCCACATTTCGCCGAGCTTAGTTCCGTCCCAGATGCGACAGGGGACGAGCCTGTCACCATATTGGGCACAAATTCCAAACTCCGGGATGATACTCAGTAGAAAAACCCAATACCACTTTACCCGACCCGGGGATCGAACCCGATACCTCGGAACGGCAGTCGCACCGTAATACAACTGCGCCACCGAGGCAGTTCCGAGGCAGGCAGGATCATTTTACTTAACTTTAAATTGAAAGAAAAAGAGTTTACAATTCCGCAGCGCTTTCGTTATCGTTTCCTCTCGAAAACGTGGTCGATAACAAATTTGAAGAATGCGTATTTTCGGAATCTGTTGCTATTGCGTTGCGCCCCAATTAAGGGGCTACAAAGCGCTGATTTCATAATCCGTATTGCCCTGTTTTCCCCTCTAAAATTGGGCCGAATTTATTTTCTAATTATAAAATAGAAAATACAATGACTATTCTTCTACGTTTTTTGTTTTTTGTTTGTTCTTATTCATTAAATTTGATTGACGCGCGTCTGAAAGCAACGATCGCATAAGGCATATTTTCCTCATTTTAAACGCTCTTAACTTCTATAAGAATTAATTTATGCAGAGTCATGGTCGTAGTGTATATATAGTATATGGTACAAAGACATTTATTGTAATGTCATTACCTAGGGAAGAAACAAGGGAATAAATTTGTATGGAATAAAATTAGCCCGTATTTCCTTTCAATAAGGGTCAAATTATATTAGCTGGTTACATAAGCAACAGGGGAAGCCATTATTATATTATGACGCCTAGTATTGTTGCAATGAAAATAAGGTTTGATCATAGAAATGATCTAAATACTTTTTTGTTCTTATATTACGAATTAAAAAATTCATTAAAAATATATACATACATATCATTACGCCTTTCTCCCGTGGGGGTAGGCAGAGTCCAGAGTTCAGAGTCCTTCCACTTGCTACGATCTTGACACACCTCTTTCGCTTCCTCTACTTTCATGAGCGCTTTCATACATGCTCGTCGGTTATGAGTACTTTTTACCTGGCCTTTATTTAACACATGATTGATTTGGTCTAGATACGTTCGCCTAGGTCGACCCTTACCGACTTGCCCATTCCCCCGTCGCCTTATAAATTAATTTCGTTAATCTTCTCTCATCCATCCACTCTACATGCCCAAACCAACTAAGCATACCTTTCTCTATTTTGGTCACCACATCCTTCACCACACATACATTATAATACATTAAATAAACAATAAAAAAATAATATTATACAAACATCACAAATTAACTGTCAAATTGAAATCTGCGAATCGCTCGTAATGTTTTCCAAATGTTTATTATAAGCATTATAAAAACAAGGTTACCCAATTTGACAGAAATTTATAGCGTTTGTTGGACCTTTTTAATAAAAATTGGATATAGGGACCAATTATCACTTTGAGATAGCTGTAAATGAGCGTGACCAAAAACAATTAGACAGATCAGCGACTGTAAATCAATTAAATACAGTCTTCAACTGACAATCATCGACGGTCAAGCTCAAGGACGCATTAGCGTATTCATTTAAAGATTCAAATCAACAACTTTTATCCTAATTTGCCTGTTTATTACTAAATGATTTATGTTAAACCCTTAATTTTTTAATGAATTCTCAGTCGTGCTCACCCTGACTCACTGTTAAATGAAACACGATTATATATTTTTTTGTTTCTGCGGTTTTATAATTTTCGTGTAAGTGGCAACGCGGTAACTGCGGTAAAATCATAAAATTATTTATATATGACGTCATTGTAAATTGCAGTCAAATACCTATATAATTTTTTTTTTAATATACAACCAGCCGTGTCTCTTGTAAATTCAATCTCTTAGAGTTAGTTTATTTTAACTGTTCAACCCCTATAAATAGAGTTAGGATGTATGGATCATACTTCGTGTTTTTTTTTTGTAAATAAACTAAATTTTATTTATATTTTATTAATATTTTCAGTTTTAGAACGCGCACTTACTTGTATTTTATTGTCACAATAAGTAAGTGCGCGTTATAGATTCGAAAATATTAATAAAAAATGAGTACAAAAGCAGAAAGTTTAAAAAGTGTTAATTTTAATTTTTTTTTATATTATAACATTAGTTAACTTGTGATTTACCTTATTCCACATGGATTGGTTTTATGAGAATCTATTTCCGGCTCTATTGTATACGATATAGGAATGTTTATGATTATTTTATTTAGATCATGTATTTATACTTCAAATGTCGTGAGCCTAATTATAATAAAAAGATTAGTGATCGTACAACTTATTTATAAAACTCAAAAATGGTTAACAACGCAGTGAATTATTATACAGTAATTTACTCTCATTAATTATATCATAAGTACAAAAAAAAAATACAATTTTTTTTAACGTTCATATGTTGTTATAAAAAATGTATATCAAAGTTAAAACTGTAAATTATATTTGAACTATCCATAAATTTTCTCATCCCGGTCCACGTAACCGGCTAAGCTTTTGTTTTAAGTTTATGCAAACAAATTAGAATGCAGTCTGTGTCCATTCAGTACTGTGAGACTAAACTCTTCTTCTACGATTGACTTACGACGTATTTATCTAAATTTATTTTATATTTTCTAGCAATAAAAACCAATACAAATCTCAAGTTAAGCGTAACCTATATTATACTTAATTTGAAAATAAGTTCTGATCTCCATTACCGACTTTTAACTGAAAACTTGAAAAAAAAAAAAATAATTAAAGAATAGAATCACATTCATTGATGTTTATATTAGTAGAGTGAATGAAAATTGTTATAAGTCAGTTCTCTGTTTAACACGCGGAGGTTATAGTTACTGTAACGGGACGGATAAGCGCAATAAGCGATTGTTTGTCGAAGTCATCCGCACTCACTCCCGTGATTTCTTTACTCATTCTTGTGTCTTTGTTAACTTATCTTTTAAATGTTAATTTGATTTATTATTTTAAGTTGTTACATAATAATATATTCCACCTCTTTTGTATATAGTTACAGCTATTTACGAACACTACTGTTCGCTTGGTGGTTGAAATGCGATGAGAATCATTATTCAAAAGTTAAAAAACTCTCTTTAGAAAACGCGAAAGCTCATCAATAGCCAATCACTAGAGATGACCGAATATTTGTTTCCTATTAGGTATTCGGCGCCTTATTAAATAAGTGGCTAAATCAGTGAATATTCGGCGACTTAATACTCAAAGTTTTGACTTAACTAATGTAAATGTGTAATTATTATTATTAGAAATAAATACAAGTTGACCGTCCCACGGTTTACGCTAAGTAAGTCTAATAAAAGCTTTATAGGTAATAGTATTCGGTTTTACAATAAGATCCCAAGTAATATTACCGATTTAACTGACAATAAGTTCAAGTATTATGTCAAGCAAGTTTTAATCTCAAAAGGTTATTACATGGTGGATCATTACGTGAACGATAGTGATGTCTGGAATTAACCCACATCTCTGTGCTTCCGCTAACATTAGTTAAGACTGTGATTTGTATAGATTTAAATATGAAAAAAAAAAATATATTTTATATTGATTAAAAAAAAGAACCAGATCGAGTTTCTTGCCGGCTCTTCTAGACTGGGTTGTTTTCCGAACCGATGGTAGTGTTTTAGACATTCATAAGCTCCTTCTTAGGGCCTAAATTGAATAAAGATTTTTTTGATGTTTGATTTAATTGATCGTAATTAAATAAGTTCAATATCTTGCAAAGTCTAAATTGTGTTGTATTTATGACGTATTCAATTAATTGTGTAGTTTTATGAGATTGTAACGATTATAGCTTAATTTACAAAAGTATAGGTTAGAAGAAGAAACTTAAAATATTATAGTTATTTTTGAATTAAACTACATTTAAATTTGTAATCGATTTTATTCAAATAAATTAAGTAAATTCAACCACCCAACAAACGAAATTGATTAGTTACCTGATTAGCTATCATTTTAATAAATAAGCCTAGTCCTGTCTATATAGACTATATAGTCATAGACATATCGTCTATATGTAGACTTATAATTCGAGAAACAATACCGAGGCTCGTTTGGATACAGTGATACTGTATGCACTCTACACGCATCACAATGCACAGGAATTTGTGTACTCTTGTATATCACACGCAGGTACAGGGGTTCTTTCGACGCGGTGAAGGGCCCGACGCGTTGACTGCGAAAGTCACCCCGTGTCGCCCCCATTCCAAATGCGGTGGACGGCCCCGGGGGGTTTTAGTGGGTATTGCTGGGCGCTTCACGCCCCGGCGAGTCCCACACTGGTGCGGAGACATCCCTCCGCACCACCTTACCCATTGCATTGGGGGACGGGTTTTAACGGATTCGGTTTTCTTAAAAAATTTCCAAACTCAGTATAAAACTTTATATACTTTTTTTTATTACACGGCTGCGTAAATATAAATTTTATTATTTATAACTGAGCACCATCTAATACTTGACGTAATGTAGCATGTTGACGGCTGACATTATAGCATTGGTAATGCAAACCTATAAGTTTTCCCCTAACGAGAATAGCTTAACGCCGCTAAAGAAGTTTTCACTTCAAAAATATAGTGATATTTTTACAGTAGGCTCAGTGTTTTGATCACAATCTCACTTGACGTTAAATGACGATGCGGTCCACGATGGTAAGCATATTAAACCTAGATACTAGTTCTCAACTGATGCTGCCGGAACACACCTATTAATATTTGGCGACAGGTTTGAGAGTGATAACTACCCAGGCTGGCATTGTCAGAAAATGTCCTACGAACATGCTATGGTTTCCTCAGGATGTTTTCCTACACCGAAAACTCAGGCTGATTTTAGATTTGTTAAGGTGGGTTTGAACGCGCGTCCATTGACGCGGAATCCGACCGCGCTATCCACTGCGCCATCATTGTTTCATCGAACTTTTTCTATTGTCTATTTATCTCACCTTAATTTTAATATTCCTTACAAGTTTTAGTATTTAGTAATCACTTAATTTAAAGTGTCGATGTGACAGAATATTTTAGACTGTCAAAGTAAGAAAAATAAAAGGTCTAAAAATTCGACATAGATATTGGATCACTGACTCTCATTATGAGATTAGTATGTAGACAGTCAGGCATTAGAAAATTCTCTACCACGCTTCATTATGTATACCGCTTTGGTAGATCTAAGTCTGAACCCGCTTATACTATTTTAAAGTGAGCTGGTGGTTTCGGTAAATGAAAACATCGTGATGAAGACAAATTATAGTGTTAAGGTATTTTCTGACGTAGCTCTTCATGCTTAACTTGAACCTTAAAACATGGCGGCTCACTGGTCTTTTGGTGTGTGCTTTCTCTCTGAGAAGAGTTTCCCTAGATACGCGTTAAGGCGTGTCTACGTTACGTTATCCTACGCACTTTTCCAACTATATCCAACTTTTTTACTTTAAAAGAGCAGTTGCACTAAGTAGTTTGGTGAGTTCGAGCACCCTCTCTTTCATAATCTTATCTCTCCTCGTTAAATTAAATTAAATCTCTTGGTGGGCATCCGCCGTGGGCGTGTCGTGCAGGTTTCAGCTCCATATAAGAGCATGCTTAAGAGTTACGTCTAAGGGAGTAGTGTTTTTTGTTAAGTGAGTGTAACCAGGTCTTACCGTCGACAAAAAAAAAAACAAGTCAGTGTGCGTTCTAGACCCGAAAATATTAATAAAATATAAGTGTTTGTTGTCCCAAGCTCTTGCACTAAGCTTGTTTGAACATTGTAACAGTTTAACCAATGCGATTGTTGATTTCCGGGTCTGCATGATACCACCGAGCCTAAATAGCGGAAGTATTCGACAACTTTTTTTTTACTTTTATTTATTAGTCATACGTATATAAAAATCACAACAAAGTTTTTCGTGCGAACTAATAACACCTTTTTAAAGAAATCCATTCAAATAACGTGAATGCATAAAAGTTAATGTTATGAACATCGTTCGGCAGCGAACATCAATAAAACTGTGAAGATAATCCGATTAGCGTTCAAACCCGCTACTAAATAAATAAGTAACAAGGTCACAACATCCGATCAAATCACAATGGTCCAATAAACACAACATAAAGACCACCCGTGTTCTATTATATCTCACACTCGAAAGTCGTTTATTTGAAGAAATAAACTGACAATTTCATTACAAAACAAAGGTAAATATATATGGGATTTTGTATAAACGAAAGTGCGTAGGATGGTACCTATTATCATAATATTTTCAAACGAATTCCAACCTTTATTGTTAGGTAAATAAGTTGATTTTCAAACAATACGATATCATGATTTGGACACATGGGAAAGTGGTCTTTTTAATGCGACTGATTTAAAACAAATATTGAGTTATTCACAATAATAGAAAAAAAGAGTATCATTGTGAGAACAGGTGGCAATAGGCAATTACTATGTTATATCTACTTGTGTTAAAAGTAGCGATTGATATTAATTATTTCCCTTTAGAAAACCAGTTACAAATAAATAAATACTCATAAATAAAATGTATCATGAGTTGAATGTTTCTTTAGACGCTTATTGTTGTTTACAATTTAGTAACTAATCTACTACATAATCCTTTTAATTTTGTTAGCCAAATACTTATTAGACGTATATCAAAACAAATAATTCGCTGTATAAAAGTTTTATTTCGGTAGATTATTATAAAATATTATAGTATTCGTTAACATCTTGTTGGACAATAACTAATTTAAAAAATTATTACCTTTTGTTTATGATTTTCTAAACTTAAAAAAAATGATACTTGAAACAAAATCTATACTTATAATAAAATCTGTACATTAAAGATATTTAAGAAAAAAATAGTATGCGGGGATTCAGAATCGGTTCAAGAACACAGTTACATTTTTTTGTCTGTCCATTAATTTGTCACGCAAAAACAACTTAAACCTAATTCGATGAAAGTTGGTAAATGACATATATTGCATCCAGGCGGTGAATATATGCTGCAATATATCTGAATTCCAAGCAGGTAAAGGAGCTGGCACTGCTAGTTATTAAATATAGGTAAAAGAAACTCGGAAAAAAAAAAAAACGACTTCAACGCGCTCCACCCACACGTTTCACCTCATTGACACCTAGTGTAGATACATAAATTCTGGAAATATTTTATTTTTATTTTTAATTTATTTAAGCCTGTTTAATTCCTTAGTAATAATATGTTTTTTTTTAACGTAATATTTACTAAGGACCTCTCGACGAGTATAGGTCTACTCCGTCTCAATAACTTTTTCCTATTTTGGGCTGTTCCCTACTGTCTAACGAACGTCTTCTCGAGTTCAAAGAAGGTATCTCAAAAATAAACTATAATGCTATTGGACTCGACGAGGTATGCAGAACAGGTTACAAAATACTGGATGACAATGATCATATATTCTGCCACTATGGTGAAACCAAAGGCAGTCACGGTGTGGGATTTCTACTGAAAAAAACATCTTAAAGAAAACAGAAAGCTTCATTGCAATCCCAGGAAGAACATGCATATTCAATTTAAAAATATACGGAGCAGATATCTCTAATCTACGAGCTTATGCGCCTACCTGGAAATATAATAAATAGAAAATTACAAAGAATATAAGCAATCGAATGCCAATGGTTTTATACTGGATACTTCAGGTGTATTGTATAAAAAAAACAATATGTGAACTCTAAATAATTAAGAATTATAATTTTTGTTCAAACTTCATTAAATTTATTAGACAAATTAAAGATAAATGAAATTTAATGTTTCAAATCCATCGCAACATTCGCATCTCAGCTACATGCAGTCGCTTCTCATCCATCTTCTTACTAGCCCAGCATTCTGATCCATACAATATGACAGGTCTTATGATGGACTTATATATCCTCCCCTTCAATTTAAGGGGCATCCTGGAGTCACAAATCACACCAGAGACCTGTCGCCATTTCATCCAACCTGAGTTGATTCTATGCCTTATTTCGCGGTCGATTTCTCGCGATATAACATCATCTTACAAAATTGAACTTTGAAAATCTTCTATGTGGTACATAGACAGGATAATATTTACCGGGTACAGTTTGTGGTATATAATTTTACACAGTGACTATTAGTCTAATATTAATATTTTTTAATTACAACTTATTTATACTAATCAATAAAATTGTCTGTTTGTGTAAAATAAAAGTGTCTGTTAGTAGTGTCAAAAACATTTTTTTTTCCAAATAGATATGAATGTATATACGATACGATACCTATGCCAAAATTACAATTTTAAACCTTTTTGTACGTCTGTCTGTTTGTTCCGGGTAATCTTCGAAACATTTGATTTTCGAAAATAATAAGGTTTCCGCGTAAATAAATTAAAACTCATAAAAACGTTGAATAAAATGCGATTCATGGCACAGTTTTACGGGCAAATGTTTGACCTTATGAGACATTTTTGTACTTTATCTCAGTACTAAAAATTATTAGGAAAATAATTAAGGTTAATAATATTAAAATGCAGTAAAGAATATGTGAAACGCGGGTACACGGCTAGTCGAAAATACAATATTTAATACTCTCTTATAATAATTTACAAAGCTGCCAAAAACGAATGAAATTATTGACTTATCGCTCACTTTGATTGTCTCTTCGAGAATGTTAAAAAACAAAATATTAAAGTTATTGATAATATCACAAAATTCGAGTAATAAATTTGCCAGCATGCCTATACTGTATCCTCAATATTTCCGCAACATGATGATCATATTGAGACGTTGTGATATATTTAATGCAATACCCTCGACTAGTCGCCCCGTATTTTATTACAGGAAATATGATAATAATTTATTGCACAAACTAAAACGGGTTGTTTGTTATTTGTATTCTCGGTTCGTAATAAAAAAAATGTTCGATTACTCACCATTTTGCCACAGAATATTATTTGTCTTTTATTGCATTGAACGACCGCCTCTAGATCATGGAGAGCGCAAAGACCTGTGCTTTATAGAGTAAAATAATGAACTTTTATATACGAAAAGAAATAAAGTTTTACAACAACTGGTAACATATGATCGAGAGCGCAAAGACCGTTTATGTATAAATGTAACATTATCCGTAATAAAAATTGTATATTGTACTTGTCTCGGATCTTAGCATACAAACTTTTGTTTGAATTTTACTGATAAACAATCAAATCTTATGATGACTAGCTGTGTGCCCGCGGCTGCGCACGTGTTTCATATGTTCTACACTACGTTTGGTTTTTTTTTTAATACGGAACCCTACTTATTATTTAGTACTAAGATAAAGTAAAAATATTTCTTATTAATTCAATCACTTGCCCTTATTACTGCGCATTGAATCGGATTTTTTTTATTAGTTTTAATTCTTTTACGCGGAACCCTAATTATTTTCGAAAATCAAAAGTAACCTAAGTTACGTGGAGTAGCTTCAGCGATCTACCAAAAAAAGTCCCCTTAAAATCGATCCAGCCGTTTCGGAGATTACCTGGAACAAATAGAGAGAGACAGACAAAAATTTTAAAAATCGTATTTTCGGTATATTTATCGTATATACAATCATATGTATTTAGTAACAAACTGTAATTTTGACATTACATACAGACACTTCAATTTTATTTATTAGTATAGGTGATCTAATTTGTATATCTGTTTAAATATTCCATACTTCAAAATCGCACATACCTCGCTAGAATATTGTTAGACAGCGGGTGGAGAAACCTCCCCGGTTGAGCATCGGAGCATGCTGCCTAGCAAGGCGGGAAGTTGATGTTTTAAACGTATATAAACTTACGTATCCCGTCTGCAGTCTTCCCTGGCGGATAGCCATACTATGACTAAGCTTATGGAGCATTTTGCTGAACAAAAAAAAATGTTGTTACTACTAGAATAAAACATAATATTGTCAAAAATCAGCTCATAATAATACGTGTATTTCACGACTAACGTGTACTGTTATATCGTTAGTAAGAGTCTAAAAAAATATAACTGAGTTGTGGCCATAAACATTGTTACATCCACATGTCAACGCGTGGGAGAAAAACTTGCTAATTAAAGGATATCATAATTGGCACTGTTCTCTTTCTTGTCGAACGTTACTTTTAAAATTAGCAGATTGTTGATAGTGTTACAAACTTTTAGAAAAATATGCTTATATGTAGGTCGATGTGTTTGTGTAACATAAATAATATGCGGAGGTGTACTTACGTTTTTATTCTTAAAACATAAAGAATAAGATTTTATTTTCAATTCATGTAAATGTATTACATGTAAATACGAGTATTCCAGAGGTATTAAATGGATACACCACTATAATTTCTTTAAAGTAAAAAACCATTTTAAAGATATTTGCTTTATTTACAAATTTTATACTGTTACATTTTTTTGTAAAATTTTGAATCATTTCACTATATTTTTTAATAAATATTTTGTATTTCTTTAATTACTTGATGTCATTAGGAGTGAGCCGTATTATGCTACACAGACTCAAATCAATTAAACAAACGAAGTTATGCAAACTATTGTGAAATTGTAACACACATACTTAGTTATATTTTAGACCTTTGAACAAATGATTTTTAATATGTCGATTGCCCATAAAAATGAGACAATAGGTAAACAATGGAAAGCTACGTAAACGCCAGGTTAGTGCTCAAGGGGTTAAATGTTGAACATAGGTTTTTTTTTAAATAACGAAATGCTGTGGGTAGCTAGCTTGAGGGCGTCAAAATGGTAGAGACATCAGCTTTAATGGCTACCTATCTCCGCAATTTGCCCTAGTTAACTTATGGTAAGTAAAACGAAAGGTCCCTTACAGAATCCATGTACCTTGCGTGGACTCTGCAGGTGTGTGTGCCTGTTAGTGCATGCATTGTTAATCTATCAATCTAATATGGCGGCGGCAACAAGACCTTCCAGATTGAGGATCGAAGCACGCGTTGGGCCTCGGTTAAGTTAAATACGGTTGTTGGTGTAATTTAAACTGAACGTCTGCGCAAATGTTATGACCGTGTGGGTGATATATTTTCCTGTTTTAGTGTTATCGTATTTAGATCTGAGTGTACTGAGGGTTTTTAGAGAGATGGATAAAGTATGTAGGAGAAATGCAAATGTTATAATTGATATGTGATATAAATAAAATGCATAAGATTAGCAATTAGTATATCAGAGGAAGGTTTTTTTTGTTTATATATTCTCTTGTTTACATCATCATCGTCCTGCTCCCATTTTGTTATTTGGGGTCGGCCCAGTATGTCTTCTTCTTCCATACATCTCTATCAGTCGCTATATCTTCATTCACTCCCTTCTTTACATCTTATAATATAGGTTACTGACCTACAAAACTGAATATTCAGTTTAACTGCAGGTTATGGTAAATGCTTGAAAGTAGCATCAGTAACAGAAGTTATAGGTTATTTGTTTAGCGTCGTATGGACATGGACATGGAGAGATTAAAGTTACGTAAATAGGAGAACGTTAAAACTATGAAGGTATGGATTGTTTTAAGAACGATATATTGTGTATAAAAGGTATGAATATTGAGATGACGCTGAGAGAGGTGAGTGGAAGAAGCAAATATACCAATAGATTTTTTTTTTACACGATATAGGCTTAGTGCATGGCCATAATCTCGCTTGATATTAAGTGACGTTATGGTTTAGGACGGTAAAGTGGTACTAGAGGTACTAGTTCTGAAGTGATGCTCCCAGAAAGCACCTATAGGTATTTAACGACAGGTTTTTCAAACTTGAGGGTGGTAGCTACTCAGGCGGATCCTATTAGAAAATGCCCTACTACCATGCTATGGTTTCCACACGATGTTTTTCTTCGCTGAAAGCTCAGGCTGATTTTAGAGTTGGATAGGTGAGCTTAAACCCGCGTCCATTGGCGCGGAATCCGACCCCACTATCCACTGTTCCATCATCGCTATTTAATGTAGGAAAAGGAAAGAAGATAATAATTGTGATCAAATTGTCCATTTAAAAACAAAACAATTAATTAAAAGCCTACCTTTCAAATGATAAAATGCTCAAATGAAGTCAATCCGTAACAATGTCTTAACTATGATATGTACTTTTTAAAGATTGCGTAATAAAAGCTAAACACATACATTATTGCTAGGTTACTCACAATTAGAAGTTAATCATACAGAAAATGTTCAATAATTATTTCGTTACGTTTGAATACACAGCACAAGTAGTTCACAATGAACTGTTATTTTCTGCGGCTATGCAACAATGTAGGTGGACGCTCGGTTAAGAAACCAAATGCTATCTAGGTAGACTGAGTTTAAATTATAAATATATTTTAACTAAATTTGAAAATTTTTATTGGTACGCCACAACAAAACACTTAATAATTGTAGGATACAAATTTATATTATAGTTATATAAATAATAAAAAGATTTTTTTGAAAGCTGTATAGACTCTGCGCGTTTACCACAATCTCACCTTACGCTAATTGACGATATGGATGCTAAACAAACTAAACGTATGGGTACTGGCTCTCAGTTGATGCTAACGGGAAAAAACCTATATGTCCTTGTTTTTGACACTCGAGGTCGGTAGTTACCCAGGTGAGGTTTCTAGGTAATAGTGTTAGGTTTAAAATAAAATCCCAAAGCACATGACTGATTTACCGGACAAGTTCAAGCACCATGTCAAGCAGGTTTTGATTTGTGAGGATTATTATAGGGTGGATCATTATGTGAACGATGGTGATGTCTGGAAGTGACAGCTTTCTCTGCGCATCTACTAATAAACTTTGTAACTGTTAGTTGTAAAGTTCCATGTAAAACATGTAGGAAAAAACCAGATCGAGTTTATTGCTGGTTCTTCTCGATGATTCAATTGTTTTACGACCCAGTGGTAGTATTATAAGAGCGTTCATAAGCGCCTTATTAGGGCCTAAATTGAATAAAGTATTTTTGAATTTGAAGCATTATTAAAAAAAGTTCCATCACTATCTTACCGTTCATAATGGGGGCTTCTATCACTGAAATCTCAGGCTTACTGTAGAAATAGTTAGATGGGTTGAAATTTACGTTCATTCACTTGTAATTCGACTACAATACTAACCATATAGTTACCAATAACATAGTTTTAACAGTATCGCGGGAAAGATACAGCCCTAGGCCACATGGTAAGCAAAGTACAATCCAAACATAATAACTGTACAACATTCAGAAATTGGCAATACCTCGCCAGTCGTTGCTATCATTATGGTTTAAGACTAGTAGCATATATACCGGCTGATCCGGGAATAAGACGCTCACATGGTGGACCAAACCACCACACAAATTATAACTATGATCATAAAAAATATAAGTAAGTAATAAAACACACCAAAATAAAGAATAATATGTCGTGTGGTTTCATCTCGCGTTTTATCTAATGTAGCGGTTGTTGCGAAGTCCTGCAAAGCCAAAGCGAAACAAAGTTATTAAATATATTTGTATTATCTTATAACGTAAAATTTATAAGGATTTTTCAATCAAATAAATCAAATTAAAATAGTCGTAAATGAATAATAGTCTAACATACGTTTAGGAAGTAATATTAAGTACTTAACTGTTAAACTATATTTATTAGTCAATGCTAACTACAGTAACGTCATAAAGTTTAATACAGTCATAATGATATTAAATTTAATGTTTCTACCTCCCTTACTTGTTAAATTATAATTTACTACGTAACTATGATTGAATTTACTTTATTATCTACTAACTATGACATCGATTAAATTATATTATTAAAAACTATTATCTGCATAATATATTTTAAATGTTCAGTAAAATGTTTAAAACAGCGCTTGGTGGTCAGTTTTTGACTAAAATCTCCATAAATTATTTTGATGTATAAGATGAAATTATACTAAGCTACACTATAAAGCCTAGTCAGAAAATTGTTAACCTATTTTGGATGCCGACGTCACTGGTGTATGCGGATTGCTCGACGCTTTCGGGGGGGCGCCTCGCTCACCTGTTGAGAGTCTGATTGCACCGTCCGCTGCAACTTCATGGAAGTACTATATACGATTTACGTGCACTCGAGTTTTAACAGTTATTTTAAAGTTATATATTATACACGTTGTATTTATTTATAGTGTGATTATTTTACATTATTTGTTTTAAGATATATTTTACGCTTGATATCTTGTAATTTTTACAAGTGTTAGTCGAATCACAAACTCTTCTGCTAATTAAGAGTTTTAAAAAAATCTGTAAAGCGAGCTTGGTATTATTAAAAGTAATAAAAAATAATAATTCCAAAGCGTTGTGTGTGCTACATAGACTTTGCATTGGAAATAAATAATTGAAAGCTTTATTATTTTGTAAAGTAAGTGTTTATAACTGGCCGCCAACAGATGTCAACTCATATTATCAATAATCGTAAATTATACAATACTGTCGGCAAAAGATAGCGCCACACGCATTTTAAAAATAGCTATTGTTTGGTAGTGTACAATAATGACTAGGCGTAAGACTTCTTATTTTCTTGTTTCGGCTAAGTGTCTTCAGCTTCAGCCCCCAAAGTCACGGTGAAGCTGTAAAGGCCCTTCCGGTCAACAGCGTTAGCTAGGTTCGAAAAAAAAAATTTTTTTTCTTGTCTTGTTTTCCGAATAAAAGCGAATAAAGTAGTGTGTGTTATTTGATTGAACAGCAAGGTTTTAGAGCTTATTTACGAGTACCAGTATTTTATAAGGATAGAAATATGAACTTTAGAAACAAAATTGTATCTAGATAATTTCATTATGTAAAGATTGCAAATGGAGTTTAGATTAATTTAGAATTAAATTTGACCTTTTATCTGAATCTTTTATAACGATTTTTAATATACTAAATATTTATTTTGTATTCATATATTGTTATGTACTATTTTATTTTAACTGCCAATGTCTAGTGAGTAGCGTATAATCATTACTTCATATTAATGGATTAACGCTTATACAAAAAGGTGGACATATTGCCTGTAATCTTCGTTAAATTGTTATAGCAGTCCAGATTTAACGTTTCATGTTATTTCTAATGCACTTCCCTTGAGCAAACTAACCAAACTATACCACGTAAAATGTCAGAATTTTTACATACTAAATGATGTCAAATAAAACTTGTAGATAACAGATAAAAGCAACGATACCACAGAACAAGATGTCAGCGAAAACTTCAATTATACTTTAAAGAAAACGAATGAATTGAAATTGGAGTTAGTAACAATTCTCATAAAACATATTATGCATATATTTTTAAAATTAGTCACGTTTACAAATAAATCAGACACTATTTGATCAATACTATGTACAGAGTGTACTAATATATATGAAAATATACGACCCGTAGCTGTAAATGTACAAGCTAAATATTCTTATAATAGAGTTGTAGCATTACTTTACGGTCTTGGTTTGCACAGTACTTTCTACATTTCGACAGTTATATTTATTTATAATGCCTTGTATATTCCATTTACGATAGTGGCAAATATCCTCACAGTTGGCGAGGACCGTGAAACCCACTTCCATTCTACTTGTCTCTATAGAAACGTGGAATATATTACTTTACCATTATGAATGAATATCGCTCAGAACTTAATATTTTAATCTCACAAAATGATATTACTGTTAATAATAGTAAATTCGTAAAAGATAGTAACAGTACCTAGTCATAAATTATGCTTGAGAAAGACGAATTATTATATATTTAAACTTACTCCAACTTGAATTATTACCAGCGTTGAGATTATTTATGTCTTGAAAATTTTGAAGATCAATTAATAAATCCAAAATCGTTCGAACGCAGATCATAATCAAAGAGCCATAATTTTATTGTGTCCACATTTATTGCGAACTTACTGGCATAAAAGACTGCAAAAAGATTTAATGCCCTTATGTCATCGAATAAATTAAAATTTGAATTTTGTAAAAAGAACACGGTGCCGCTCGCGGGCTCCGGTTATGACGTCATAATTAAGGGACTCGACGTTGCTGGACCAACAAACGTCTAAGGGCGACGCAGCGAAATGAGTCAGGACGCTACATCGAGAATGTCGAATATAATAAAAAGTAAAAGTACTTTCTTTGTACACAGGGGAACGCGAAATTGAAATGCGATTACCGATGCCATATTTTAGGACATGATTCATTAGGGTGAATGGCATGAAATTTAAGATAACACACGTTAAGAATTTTCGATTAGCGACGATGATGTAATGGACACTAATGTAACGGGTTGGCAGATGCACTGATGTGAACGTTCCTTTTCTTGTTCCAAATTGTATGGTTCAGTAATCTTAGTGAAATTATTTGTATTTTTTTAATAATCAATACAAAATACTACACATTTCTTTTTATATCGTTATCTGTTATTATATATTCTCTAGTGGGAATACGACAATAAAATAAAATGACTCAGTTCAATAAAATAATGACTTTTTTATCTTAAACATACAGCGACATAATCTAAATAGCTTTAACTTTTTCAGATTATTGGGTTAACCAAAATTTTCCACATTAAATTGAGTGAAAAAAATGTATTTAATGTTTTGTAATATACATTTTAATAAAAAAAAAATAGAAACGATGTTGACATGAAGGACCTTTACAACTTCACCTGGACTTATTTGCGAGCGCTATGAGCACTCGTCAGTAAAATGGTAACTGGCAAATAATTATACAAATCTCAGTTTGAGCTATTACAGGTCATGCAAATGATGCGGAATATGGTTTAGTTGAGTAGACAGCCGTTTGACAAAAAAGCGACTTACAAATCCTACTATGTACGTAGTGTTTGGTGTGTACATGTGTCATGAGTGCTATATTACTAGCGCATGAAGTGTATCACGTTGGCAGCGAAGAGTACTCGTTGGGAATCGGAGCGATTTTTCGAATTGACTTAATATTGCTGACTGTAAGGGCTTTGATTCACCGAACTTTTGGTGCGATAACTTTGTACCCTCATTCGGGAGAGTGTTAGCTAGCATAAGGGCACCAAAGTGGTACGGATTCCACGGAATGGTCTCTTACAGAACCCTTGTAGTGTGCAGGAGTGTAGGAAGGGGAAAATTGTATAGTCATCGTGAAGTAATAGTTGAAGAGCTATTGATAAAAAAAAAACAGTAGAATTTTGCTGAATATGAAACTTATAAACAAGTGAACGAAGACGGATTGTGTGTATGAAATTGAACGAATTTATTGGCTTGAATTAATCTGTAAGTAATTATATTTAGCACTTAAAAAAATGAGGTGACAATGAAGTTAAGTATGTGAACGGCGTATCTCGGTGATTTTAAGTTGCGAACTTCACATAAAACTAACGGAATTATTATGAGTCAATCTCACGTATCATCGTAAATTCTCTCAACACTGCATTCGGTTTTAGTAGCGCGATGCATTGTAGTTATCGATAAAGACAAATCGAATCATTTAAGATGCGTCACATTTTAATTGTCAGGCATATATGGCGAAACCGTTAATAAATACATTATTTTCAACGGTAAAATTAACGGGTCGTCGAGCTTTTTATACTGTTAAATCGTATTTCGATTATCCCGCCTTTTGTCTTATTTCTAGGAAACGGTGGATGGTATTAAAGGAATCAAAACATAACTAAAGAAACGCGGATAGATAGGATATTGATGATGGGTGATAAATATAATATATGAAATAAAAAGAAGATAATTGAAAGTGTAACAATACATATAATGAATGTAGTTTCAATGACATAGAAATATTGTCTTTTGCAAAATAGGTCGCATTATGAACGAAAAACTTACACTTTATGGTTAAAAGGCGTGAGTAAGTAGAAAATGCACATGTACCTAATGTCAATACGTATGAAAGTAGACGTCTCACCTAATGTTAAGTGACGATGTGGTGCTAGGTGATAAATGCGTTAAACATAGAGGATAGGATTCTCAAATTGTGCTATATATTTGTAAGGGCTTGGCGACAGATTATCAAACGTGAGAGTAGTAGTGGTGAAACTATAGGGTGGCAGAGCTGGCAAAATGTCACGGGTCCCTGTGCGATGGGGCCTCGGCGCACGAAGGCGCGAGTTCAGAAGTATCCTAACATTTTAACCAAAATTATATATACAATTAAAGGTAGACACAAGTAAAGATTTATACGCTTTAGTGATAACTTTAATGATTTATTAAAAATAAATTACAACGTGATGACTTTTACGAGAGCTTAATACAATGAATTTAACTCAGGACTCAGTGTTTTTTTTTACACGATGTAGGCTCAGTGTTTTTACCATAATCTCACCTGGTGTTAAATGACGAAGTGGTCCAGGATGGTAAACACACTAAGCCTAGAGGTACTGTTTCTCAAGTGATGCTGCCGGAACACACATTGGTATTTGGCGACAAGTTTTCAAACTCGAAAACTATAGCTACCCAGGCGGGTATCATTAGAAAATGCCCTACCACCAAGTTATGGTTTCTTCACGGTGTTTTCCTTCACCGAAAGCTCAGGCCTATTTTAAAGTCGGATAGGTGGCGATCGAACCCGCGTCGATTGACACGGAATCCGGCCACAATACCCGGTGCGCCATAATTGCTTCAATGGCAGATGGCATAGTTACGCCACTGCTAACCATGTACCCATTAGAAAATTCCCTACCATCATGCTGTGGTTTGTTTATGATGTTTTCCTTCACTGAAAGTTTAGTCTCGTTATAGAATATGTCAAAGACGCTCAAATCTATATACATAGACGCTATATCCGATCACATTATCACCATGGCTTGTTTATCGAACCGATTGTTTGTAAATAGATATAGCTTGCATTTATCACTAAGTACTAAATGAATTGCAAGCTTCACAGGTATTTCTTCTCATAAAAAATTGTGCATAGAAAGAAGGTTAGCCAGAAGAAGACAAATTATCTTTCCTAATATCAGAGTAATAAATACAAAAATATATTGACTTTATAATACTTCCAGTAGATATTCTACGGTTAAATAGATCGATGCAAATTTTAAAAAGGCGCACTATCGCAAAATAAAGAAATACTAATTTGGCGTTAACATAAAAATTTAAAATTATTAAAAAAAAAAAACAAAATTGTGGTTCTCTAATATGCACAACATATCCAATTATTGTTTTTACGTGTATAATTAATTATATATTATAACATTCTGGAAAGGCGTTGTTAATGTGTCGAGTACCCATAAAATAATGGAAAGCTGGCGTACACGCCAGGTAAGTGTTCAAGGGGTTAAAGTATAAAAATAATACGCTTCTCTTATCTTCTATTTTATAAGATCAGTGCTAAGGCCTTCTAATTAGAAACGTGTCAAAATAATATAAATCAGTTTTGTAAAATATATATATTAAATAACACAGATGCCGGTTATATTTAATGAACATCTAAACATACGCGTCCGAAGTTACTGAACATGTCATATTTAATAACTATTTGACAGATATATACCAAAGTACCAAGATTTTACTTGTTTATTATAGGATGTTTACACGGTATTATAAAACTAAATATAATCCACCTATCCCGCTGGGGAAATGTAGGTAAAAATACCAATATGCGGTTAAATCGTCTGCGGAACCCTCCTTGCGGTAGCCAATAAAGAGAGAATGCCGCGCGTAGGCGGAGTCATCGCCAGGGTTCTCAATCTAGAAAGTATTGAATGTATTTTTAAATAAAAAAAAAATATTGTCATGACTAATATTACTATGTGTTCAATATAGTCAGAATTACATATTTTGTTGTTTTTTTTTACTTTTATTTTTCAAGGTTGTTCTTGTGAAAAGTTATTTGTAAACAAACTAAAGATATCATACGATTACTATAATACGTAATTATAAAAGATAAGTATCAATAAATTATATCTTTTTTTGTTTGTTATTACTTAATAATTACTTATTTACTTAATAAATTACTTATTTATTAACATTATTTTACATAATTTACTTTACATTGTAATTTAATAATTGAATCAGAACGGGCTCTAATTCATCAAAAAAACATATAATAGTCATATTATCCTATATCTCATTTTAGTCAAACAAAAAAAAAATGTAATTAATCAGTTATTAAAAAATAAAATACAATTCACGCTAATTAAATAATTTAAGAAAATATACTAGTTGCTAAATATATGCTAGAAAAAAAAAGTTTAATAATTTATTTTTCTCAGGTGTTCCATAATAATAAATTTTAGTAACTTTAAATTCTTTATTTTTATTTCACTTTATTATTTAAATTAATTAGTTTAAATTAGTCAAAATGTAAAATTAAGAGGTTAATTATTATGTTAATGGAATTGATAATAAAATAATCGAATTCTACGTGTAAACCCTAGACCCACTTATGCGTACAGTCGAGGCGAATAACACATACAGATAGTGTCACTTGACCGGATAGCGTAATGTGCGCTATTAAGCACCCCTTTCATATTACTTTATACCCGTACATAACTGTCAGAGAAATAATACTACTCGATTTTATTACAATAGTAAAAAAAAACACAATAGTTGTGTTTATTGTTTGGAAATATTGAATTTTTTTTCTTTCTTTCGAGCTGTTTATTGAAATAATTGTAGAGAAAACTATAACACAATCAATTTTTTTTTTGTTGCAAAGTTCGTAAAAACCTTATCTAAATCTTTATATAATGTTTTCACTTGATTACTCACTTTATATAATACCCAGTAAAGTTGAGAATACAGGTTAAAGACCAGAATAAAATATGAGAGCGGACGATTGTTGAATACAAAATAAAATAAGTCTATTTTTTAAGTTTTCGCGTTCCATATTTAAAATCAGTTAATTTTAACGGGTTTTTACGCGTTACCTTTGGTTTTTTCTTCCTATCCCGACGTTTCGGCTGGGTTTCACCAACCGTGGTCACGGGCTGACTGGCGGTGCGCGGCGTCGCCTGCTGCGTTGAGGGGTATTTTGATGAACTACCCCCGTTTGGTCTTTGTATTTATTATAGTTACAACACACAACACAGGTGACCCAGCCGAAACGTCGGGATAGGAAGAAAAGAAAAAAACCAAAGGTAACGCGTAAAAACCCGTTAAAATTAACTGATTTTAAAATAAGTCTAGGTTTCACCTTTGTCGATAGAACAACGCCTGAACAAAGCTGGATAATTGGAAGCATTATCAAATAACTAACACATACATCCGGCCAAGGGGATAAATATAGTAATACCGCATTTAGCATCATTAAATATCCTAATTAACTTTCACTGATCGAAGGCTGGTTCTCACAGAGCTACTGATGTCATGTACTGAATTAAAATATTCAGTCATCGGTATCAAATCAAACATTTTATGTTCACGATTGATATAATTGATTTAAATATTTGCAATAAAAGTGAAACTTATAATTGATTTCGCTATTAATTAATTTATACGGATGTATGGATTTATAGTCATTTCGCATATTACTTTTTATTGGGATAAGTGATGATAGGAAAGTTTATGCTATAACCTATAGGAGACTTATATTGAATTCGTTTTGATAGAAAGCGTAGAAACATGAAGGAGTCTTTATTGAATCCGTAGGTGTACGATTTATCGCATGGAATTTTTTTTATCAAAATTCTTAGCTGTAGCTTGTAAATCCGTTTGAATGAATTAATTCTCTTATTATTGCTTTAAACAGTAGCGGAAGCTAAAAAAAGCGGAATGAGATTGTAGCCCACGTCCTTCTTAGTTTTTCGCCCTTAATGAATCTGAGAACTACATTTGATTTTTCAAGTGATGCACGTTTGACATCTAAAATTTTACGTTTCTTTTTTAATTTTTATAATATGTACAAGGAAAAATAATGAATTGGAATTTAAATGGTATCGATTATTAAAACATTTAAATCTTTACAACTTTGTATTGAGTTGTAGTATAATAATAAAATTTTAATTCATTATACTTTGTTATAATTAAGAATATTTTTCAAATTTTGTTGTAAATATAAAAGAATATTGTTAGTCATTTCACAGAGATAGATATGAAGGAATGATATAATTTGAATATGTATTTAACTTTTTTTTTAATTAGCTAGTTTTAGAGCACACTTTTACCCATGATTTATCTTTAAAATAATCCTTAACAAATTATCTAGTTTGAGTTTAAGCCAAAAAGTGATTTTAAAAATTTTAAGTAAATATTATTAATGATATGATCCGTTGTTTTGAAACAAACTTGTAAAAAATTACCTTAATAGCAAATAAACGATTTAAATAGTTAACTTCTGGCTTTGTTATTAAATAATTAATTCTGAAGAACGAAATATGCAAAGTTATTAACAAAGATAGAATGCGGCATGATGTTAATCCTAAAGTATGTGGTTCTATGTGTACCTTGTGGCTTCGTCACAAAAGACGTATTTCAAACTCGACCATCCGAACCTAAAACAGCTTCCAACAATTTAAATTCGCATTGACATACATCGGTCCGACCATAAATTCGTTATCTCGTTTTGTTTCCTAACGTTTTTTTATGCGGACAACATAAAAAAAGAAAAAAAATACCTCCCAAATAACTCTGCATGTGTATATATAAATAAAGCGGCGCGGTAGTAAACGTCAATAACATGCAAAATAATGGACTATAATTTCGAATGTGTGATTTGCGAGGAGCGCTTCAAAGATCACCCGACAGACGTTTGACCTCACATGGAATGTTTTTTGTTATGTTACTGGTTCAGTCGCCACGGGAGCTATGTAAAAATTACATACTAAATATACATATATATATATATATTACGTTGCCATGTGACGTAAGTTCGAACTTTGACAATGGAAATATATCAGAGATTATCGTATATACTTCAAAGTTTCAGGATGTAAGATTACAGAGCTATGACGTCAATCATCAACGCGCCTACTATGTAAACGTAAGATATATACAGATTTAAATTACTTCACATCCTTATTTATGGTCTATAAAACTTAACGATTTTTTTTTTTTTTATCCTTTACGGAGAACTTAGTCGCAAACAGGCATGCAGTCTGCGCAAAGTTAAGTGATCACTATTTAAGTGTGTATTGATCACTGACCGGTAACAATCATCTCTATATAGTAGAGAAAAAAATAATAAAAGTTCAAATAATGACCGCATAAATATATAACTATAACGGTAAAGACTATTAAAAAGTTAAAGTACGAATAAAACTTACTAAACCTTTACTAAAAGGATACTCTCTTTAAGTTTTTTAATGCTGCGAGTAAGCTAGCATTCGAATTTGTGAACGCGATCGAGTAGATAGATACCGAGTTACGGCCGGTAACAATATGTGATCTCATTCTGTTTTTACCTATTGAAATCCGAAATTTTTATCAAGTATCAGATCGGCATCAGTGATCGGTGTCAGAAAACCGATTTATTTTTTAAGCTTGATCTTAATCTAAAAGTTAAGATTCGATATTGAAACCGGTCGTTAGTATATCTACATAAAACATTATAATAAATTATTATTATATCATTAATAGGTCGCAGACGGATAACGAAAGTGGGCCCCATCCCACACGTCGACCCGATGACATTATTTGTTATTTTTGTTATTACTAGTTGCGAACTTTGCAAACAGTAATTAATTCTAACACACTTTCGCGAGGCGTACGATCGACCATACGAAATCGGCCGTTGACACATACACCTACTTTTCGTCGAAGGACGAAATCATTGAGCGATGATAACATGTTATTAGTCTCTCTCTATATTTAGTTGAATAGATTAAGATTTATTGGCTTATTTTTTTTTGCGAAAAATCATAAGGTACTTTTTTTTATTCAATTAATTGGAGAATGGACTTTTTATATCTAACAAGAAATAAGCCTACGTGAAGTTTTGCCATTTCGGTTAGAAATTACTAAATCTAAAATTAGCGGTAGTTCTGAGACCATACATAAGTCTATCCTTGAGAACTGAATATCTCGTCTAGGAGTGCGTGTTCGCAATGACACCTTTCAAACTGGATCACAATAACCCATGCTATTTTGGAGCAATAATATACATGCGAAATTGTCGTCCCTGGCAGTTCTTCCACCGAATTAGACTCAGATATACATTGTAGCAATCTTCTTTCTCATTAGCTAGATGCTATTGACCAGTTATATCTTAACACAACCTCTGGGGCAAGCATTCAGCAGGAAATACGACAACTATGATTAACACACCACATCAGCATGCAAATTTTGCAGAATTCTTTCTAGCATGTCCAATTACAGAAACTTGCTATAGCGTGCAGTATGTTGCAGTATGTTGCAAGTGCTGTTAATCACTTTATCACGCTGATAGCGGATCGGGATGCGCCTTTACTATAAAATTCAAAGTTGGTGCCATTTTTAGGCTGAGCGTTCTGAGCGCTAACTCCGAGGCGTCAGTCAGTTTGAAAATAACACTATTTAATTTGCATCCGATGTGACAAGTAGTGCAAATAATTTGATTGCAATTAACGTTTTTTTTTTTTGTAAATTACATTTAAATCGTTGTAAAAAAGACAACATGTATTTATCTGACGGTTAGTTGGTTTATAATTCGAGAACGATTAAACCGATTTACATGATTATTTTTTTTAAACATAGATGTATTATTTGGTCACGTTTTAGTATTTTGTTATATTCAATAATATGTATTATGTATGAGTTAACAGGAAAAATAATTAGAATAATAGAAAGAATCTTTACAAAAATGCACGTGAACGGAGAAGCAGGCACACAGCTAGTATTCACATGAACTAATTTGTATAGCATATTTACAATTATTTTTTATAATTACTTGTTTGTTTATTGAAGAAGATAAATATTACTATGTCTTGCAAAGGAAGACTCACCCACATGCTTTGTATCTATAGACAGGATGTTCAGATCATGTAATGGATCTAATTGCAGACTTCGCTGTAATTCGATGCGCGCCTCACCCTGTATTACAACGTAGGTGTCTCGAAGCCTCAACATTTCCATCTCATTCTGTGTCGATTCTTTTGTTATTTCTGAGTTTAAATTAGTGCATTTGTGTACCATGTTGCACCGTGTATATGACTTTATATAATGGAATACTTACTCTTGGGATTATTTTTATTGAAATTAATTTTTTGTAATTTCTTTGGAGTAATTTTGGGCATTTTATTACTTGATTATAATTAAGTATTTGTGCTGGATTTGCTTTTGAATGTAATTAGTATATGATTAATATATATTTAAATATTTTCACACACTGAAATCCGCAACGTCGTTCTTAGGAAATTTTAGCTTTATTGCTTAACTTCTATGAACAAAACGAAATTGGATTTGGTGGATTACCCACACCTTTCCACAAATGAACTAATTACTGTATTAACAAAAAAAAAAAACAAATCGGTTAAATATTTTTTCAGTGCACAAGAACACAATTAACGATTTAATTGAACAAGCAACTGCCTATAAACTTTTTTGAATATAGTGTACCTTTTTTTTTTTCGAGGGGAATGCATTTACGCACTAGTTGTCCAGCCAGATCTGATAGGGACCCCCCCTTCCAGATCTGGTTGAAACACGTCTGAAGATGTGTGACAGTCTCTCGCACGAAAGCACGAGAGGCTGTCACACAGGATTAGTGTGGGCCTCGCGGCGAGAAGCGTCGTTGACCACTACCCACTAAACCCCCCGGTACCTCCCGCCACCTAGAAGGAGCAAACACGGGATCGCTATGCATGCACCGCGAGTACTCCAGTGGCCGCCTAGAAGTCACAATCCTAATCGCGTCCGGGAGCGGGTAGAGAGTATCCCTCTCACCCCTACTCCCTGAGAACCCTCAACCCCGGCATCTGTGGCCCGGACCCCCCCCCCCCCCCTGAATAAGTGTACCTAATGAAAATTACTTAAAAGTTATTATTGTGTGTTTGATCTTAAAAAGTTACATATTATTATTAACCTAGGTTAAAACAATTACTTTTTCTGTGCTGCCTAACTGTACCAATCGGTTAAAAAATGAATAGCATAGACAGAAAATATATAACATTAATTACGATGTAAAACATTAGCAATATGTTAATAGGTAACAGAAAAATAAAAGGTGCAAATAAAAAAAATATAATACTGATTGCATACAAATGACTGAAAAGTAAAGGTTATGGTAGTATGTCTAGTAGGGTGGGTAAAAAAAACGATTATTTTTTTTTACTTAGTACTCTGAAAAATAGGTTACTATATCGACGCCTCTAGAAAATTCTCTCCCAATAAGAGCTCTCTTAGTTTTAATAGGAAGGTGCTCCCTTACAGTTTTTTTTCTTCAGTATTAGGAAAAAAATCATATTGCTTTAAAATAATTGTTCTCATATTCTTGTAGGAAATTGAACGCTCTATAAAAAGCTTCCTTATAATTTTTTCGTAAACCTCACCGTTTAAAAGATATTAGAGGTTGAGTTGAAGTTTGATTATTTTAAGAATGCTTATGAATTTTATAACTCGAAAACAAAAAAAAGTATTATGAAATGCGCAATTCATAAGGTTATAGGTAATTAAGTGTTCAAAATATATTCATTTTAGCATTTTTGTTTGATCATTTGAGAAATTTTAATTTAATTTATGAGTCTCAGGGATGTTTATACTAATTTGAGTTTGTGTCGTAAAATTAACTATTGTAGAAGGTCTCCCTTTGACAATATATTTGAAACTTTTTTATCCTAATAATATTTTTTACTTAAATTTTCTCTATTAATTAATTAATCTATACGCAGCGGTCAGACGTTCTACATCAAAAAAAAAAAATATATACGGTGTTAATTTAACTAACCCCATTTTTGAAATCAAAATATTACAATCTCATTTGTAACATAATATTGTATTTCCAAAGCGAAATGAATGAACGGATTCTTTAAATGTTACGATTGGAATTTTCCTTTGTCGTTTGTGAAGTTCCGAGTTCAATACGTACGCCGACATCCATAATTTAAATGTCTTTAACGTCTTTAAATTAATCTCATATAATCATAACAGTTAAACATAAAAACATAAATCATATCTACATTAATTACGGCTGCGACGAGCCAGAGAGTTAAATGATACGCGTATATGTGAAAACAAATGATTCCAATGACAAAAGTCACCGATGTCATTCCCTAATGTAGTTGTATTTTTCTGACATTACTTTTAGAATAACAATAAAGTAAAAAAATACTTATCCATTATTTACAGTATTATTCTTGGAATCATACCTACATGTATTAAATAAGATTCGTGTGGAAAATAGTTTTAATGAATTGATAGAGGATTAATAAGCATACAATAGCCCTTTTAGCGTTCAAAATTACTTTTAATAGAATTTACTCTTTTATACATAGCGTTTGCTAGATTCAAGCTTATGCAAATTACCTTCTATTATTATATTAATGACGTCTACGCTAAAGTTGAACATTGCAGATTACATAATTAACAATTTTCATTTTTTTTTGTCTATATTTTATACAATAGTTCATATATAACACAATAATAAAACTAAGATATAACAAAAAATATAAAAAAACCGAAATAAAATAAACATTACCTAAGAATTATTAGAATAATAATAATAATAGACAGAGCCAAAAATAGTGAATTTTATGTCTTTTCGTGCCTTTCTAGTGACATTAATTTGGGGTAAGCCTTTTTCAAATAATGTTCTCAAAGTTTTTAACATTTTAAACACAGTTAAAATGTACATTTATTATATTTACCTGTAAGATTATATAATCAAACGTGATAACAAGTTAATCATACATGTATGTAGGCATTCTTACACAGGATGGGTAACTAGTCGTCGATATGCAATTTGTTACTTTATATTGGGTAAAATCGATGTTATTTCAAGTAAGTGGGATGTAATAATGCTCGGAGAGTATACCTACTGATATTAAATCACATAACGCCTACCTTTTCAGATACGCGATATTTACCAAAGCCAGTTACGTGTTAACTACACTTTTTTTTTATGGGGGGAAATGCATTTACGCACTACCCTTACCTATTGCATTAGTGACACCGGAGTCCTCTAATGCAATAGGTAAGAGGGCACGGAGGGACGACTCCGTGCCAGTGTGGGACTCGCCCGGACGTGAAGCGTCCGGAAATACCCACTAAAACCCCCCGGGGCCGTCCGCCGCATTTGGGATGGGGGCGATACGGGATGGCTTCACAAGCACCGCGTCGCCCCCTGCGGCAGACCCACCAGGCCTCGTCCGTGCAATGGCCCAGTAGGGATGGGTGGAATACTTCCCCACCCACCTCTTAGCCCACATCTCAGAAAAAGGAAAGACCAAAAGTCACCAGTCCGGGGAGCAGGATATACTTCCTGCCCCCCATTTGTGTTAACTAGACTTTCTTAGACTTTACATGTGCTTGTGTATTTAAATCTCTCTGTATCTGCGACTCCATTCGCATGAAATTTTCTGATTGTAAAATAATGATTTCTATAAAATTTAGACACACGTATTCGGTGCTTCGAAATTAAAGGAAACATATGTACTTACATCTTTTCTCCTCCACTTTAGGGAGAGTAATTATATATTACTCTCATAAATAGATAACTACCATTGGAACTTTCATAGAAATCTTGTCAGTACTTTTTTTTTTAAATTATATATGCCAAAACATCCAAAATGATAGAAGTATGTTCCTTTATTGATTCTAAACTCCCGTATATTAATTAAGTATAGATTATTACTACATTATCCTAGAAAAATAAATGTAAAAAGCTCCAACGAGATTACCTTCGGAAGTATCCTCAAATTATCCTTATCTAATAACTTATCCTCAAGAGATTCTCACAATTAACAAAACCAAAACTATGTGCCTCGAAAATGATAAAGAATAAATATAATTAATTGAGGAAAGACTGTGATATTACTAAAGCTTTATTTACTGAGAAGCAAATTTGGAAGTTTCATATGATTTATCTGTGATCTAAAGGGTCCATTCATGCGGTGCCGATGGCAACCGCAGATGACTATCACTTATGTTTTACATGCCCGCTGCGGTCAGAGTTATGCTTCTGCTGTCATATGTCAAAACTTAACTACGTTTCGTCTGCCCGTTGGTGTTGCCATGTGATTATTTAAAATAAACTGGGTATAGTTTTTTAAAGTAACTCCATAACATGAAATCTTGCTTCTGTTAAAATAAAATATATCGTCAGGATAAAACTTCTTAATTAACTCTCTTATGTTGTGTTTCTTTTTTTGTGAAGTTAAATTTGACGTAAACAGATTCATAAAAATTTAAACCCTGTCAGTTAGTTGTTGTTATAATTTCTAGAATTTGAAAGTCTATTAGTATTTGTCTTGCGATCTCAATTAAATGTAATTTGTAATCTTATGCATAATGAAAGGTAGTTTAGTTAGTTTTTCTTCAAATAAAAATATATTTAGAGTTGTAAAGTCAATTTATAATAGCGTAAAACTTGTAAAATAAATATTGTACAGTTTTATTTTTCCAATTTACTTACAAATAATAATTCAAAATAATCTGTTGATTAGTGGGCAAACCTTTTTTCGATGAAGTTTAATCACCACACCATTTCATGATTTAGTGTTCTATAAATAAATTATATCACTAAAAATAATAGTTTTTGGCTATAGGTCTGTACTATCCAACTATTGGCGTACTGCTAGTACAGTACAAATTAAACTAGATCGATGTTTCACCGGTTCTTTTCGGTTACCATGATTTTTGTATGGCGTGTTAAAAATCTATTCTGATAAATGTGTAGGAATTTTTCGTACCTGATAACCCAGGGCGGTCATTATGCCTTTGAAGAAATACGGCTGACGTGAAGACACGAGGGGCGTAGCCTTCGCACGCAACAAAGATCGTGGTAGGCGCCGCGAGCTCTACTTAACTGAGATAAAGCTACAGACTGATCGAAATTTAAATTTTTTTAATATCATTGTTGGGAAATATTTGGCTTTGACAACATTTTTTTTAATGAATGGCTTAACAATATCAAGTTAGGTTTTTCTTAAGTTTTAACGAATGGATCGTAAATTAATTACTGATAAGGTGCATGGGCACATTATGACCATAATACTGTCAGCAATGTATGGTAATTTTTACTTTAAACGACTTTTTGTATTGTAAATCATCATTCAAACGTTAAATAATCGTGTCATTTTGTCTGTCTATTCGTTAGTAGGGTTTTGTAATTCTATATTGTTACAATATCGCATAACGTGCTTGTCTTTAATCGGAGTATTATCGTATCCTTAATTTAACTAAAATTAAATCATCATGTAAATCTGTGTATGTAGTCTGTTGGTGTGCCAAATTAACATTTAATTTGATAACAACAGAACCGATTTATATAATTTATTTATTTCTGACCACTAACGTATCGACATTATTTTGTTACTATTTAAACCATCTATTAATCTAAAACTTTCTAATTGATTTGTAATAATATATGTAATCTATACATATAAAAAAACTGGTAAAATAAATATTATAAAAAAGACGTTTATTTAAAATATTTACCTTACTATCGACATAAACAATTTGATGTCTTCAAAAGTTTTATTTTTAATATATTATCAGTCACCCTTTTAAATATACACAGAATCGCATGTTAACACAATAATAATGCTCGAGAGCGAATCGTTTCGAACGAACGTTTATAAATTAGGCGCTGGATCTTCCCAACTAACAAAACTACACAGCGAATATTATCTCTCGAGATCTAAATGGCATTTATGTTACTACACGACACGACACATATGTATAATAAGATTAGTTTTCAATTGATATTATTTGCAAGTATGATGTTTAAGTTCGATGATAAGAGCTTCTACTGTTTGCTATTTAAAATTTGGAGAAAACATTTACACTTTTCCAACATTTATTTTTACTAGTTTTCTTTCATTTTCTATTCGTTCGTTGTAGATCTGAGAATACTTATAATAGAAAATAGTTTAGTATCATTTTTCTTAAAAAAAGTGGAGCAAAAAATGTTTCCATTTATTAATTGATGACAAAACCTACAAAGCTAAAAACAAAGAAATCGGATTGACAAACGGAGAAAAAAAACTTAACGAATTGTTTTGTCTTGACTTGTTCATAAATAGAATACAGATAAATGTTTAGATTTTTTTTACCATTAGACAGTCTCATCTATGTTAAGTGACGATGTAGTCCAAGATAATATACAAGTGTAGCGTGAAAATGCGGGTAAATTATACTGCCGGAACACAACTAAAGGGGCTGGGGAACGTTAAGTAATTAAGTGATAGCTAGCCAAGCAGACTTAAAAATCATCCTACCAACTTGCTATGGTTTTATGACTCTTATATAATGGTATAGGCCGATTTAAACCTACATACATCGAGGATTGAAATGTCAAGTGCAACCGACACAAAATGGAATTAAATGTTAAATTGGAATCTGACATGGCTGTAATATTGTTATTTCTGCTTAAATTACAATTATTATTATAGTGGATTTTTTATTGAATTGTTATTATTATAATTATTAATTTCATTATTGTATTGAGTTGTCATGTCTAAATTTTAGTATTAAGTCTTCATTTCATTTTTTATTCAAGTAGTTGATGTTTTTATGCTATTTACTACTCTCTATATATATCTGTTTTTTGTCTACTCTATCTATTGTACCTTTCATTACTATTTAAAATGTATTACTATTAACCGCTTTGACATATAATTTAGTTTAAGTATAAATTGACAAAAACTGTAATAGTGATCGTCTGGTGCAAAACTGCTAAGCGACAAAAATATTTAATTCAACTGTATTAGTGAGTAAGTAGCTTAAGACTCGATCACAAATTAACAAGTTAAATAAATGACCAGCAAAAGAACTAGCTGAAAAAAAATTACACTAAAAGAGCACACACATAGAGAAGCAAAAGAACAAGCTAATGAAAATAACACCAAAAGAGCGCACACAGTAATAAACGCATAGTATTAATAAGGTCTCTGGTCACTCCAGAGGGATGTGGGGGACTACAAAAAAAAAAACCTACATTCATCGATCATACTACCACTGATGTATAATCGCTTCAAAAGTTGTGGTATTTCGAATCGAATCCATATTAATTTATTGTATCATAGAGTCTTCACGTAAAGTGCGTACATTCTTGTAACATCTATTAAGTTTTCGCTCTCTGTAATGTACATATGTTTGTCAGGTGTAACGTTATAAGTCGAGTTCTCTTATAAATATTTTGACAGTTATATACACGAACGTTATCTCACGTGTGAGTATAATGTTATAACTTCGAAACCACAAAACGCCTGTCGAACTTTTAAAAATTAGTTGGGCGCGCGGGATCGCCGCCAACAAAACAACACACCGACTAATATCTGTCCGAACATCTCAATGGAGTTTATACCACACGACTATAATGTTTCTTTTTTCTTTTATATCGATCTTGGCAAAATTATTGCACTTCATCTGATCTATACTATATATAAAGAGGTAAAATTGATTTCTTGTTTGTTATGCACAAAAGCTCACAAATTACTTCACCGATTTTAAAAATACTTTCACTTGTAGACAGCAGTGCCTCTAGCCCTTGTAGCGCCCGTGTGCTACCAATATGCTGACGCCCTTTGAGTGCGCTGGCGCTCCACGCGACGCGTATTCGTATGTGTCGCGAGCGTCTTTCGGCGCCCCCTAAAACCCTGCGCCCGCGTGCGCCGCACTCGCTGCTCTATAGATAAAGTCGACTCTGCTTTTAGAAAACTACATTCAGGGAGTAAGCTAGGATATATTTTATTTAAAACTAGATATCTCTATATAGTCATACAAAGCACCGCATGTACTTCTCCTATCATAACGAACAAAAATATTTACGTTTGGTTATTTAAAATCATTTTGCCTCAGTTAAAACTTAGGAAGCATTAATTACCAACAAAACTCCTAGAATCATAGATTTTGTAAATAATTTTATTTTAGCTGTTAATGATTTTAATTGTGATTTGCCCTTTTTTTTCATATTAGTTTTATGATTCTTTCATTTTTTACTTCTTTAACGCAACGTTGCATTATAATTATTATTATATTGGAAGCTATATCTACGACAAGAAGGGGCAATTTAAATTATTTTTTTGTAAAATTTCTCAATAGTAAAATTAGAAAATTGTATCCAGTTTTTATACCCCAACAAAGATAAATAAAGCATGCCAGTTCTTATTTAGTACGGCTAAAGCTTCTGGCTAATAGTTCAGCGGTTCGGGACGCCAACTGTGTGGCGAAACCATAACTAGCTAGTCCGGAAAAGTGACGCCCTGAAATATGTCACTATGATGAGTTTTACACGATAGCGGTACAGCGACCCACTCGGGCATCAAAGCCCTGACACCCCAAAAATGAGAAAACGAATATCTGACCACAGATATGTTCATTTGTTTCCTATATGATTACTAAACTAAGTCGTGTCCGATGTTAATTTAATCGTGTGATATAAAACATCCCGCATTCACAGACGCCGCCGCGCCGTAGCACCCGCTAGGCGCCGCTCGGTAACCAAACACAGTCGTTTTGCTCACACTCTTCGTCTTTTTTCAGTCTTTTGGGGGTCTACATGCTTCCTTTTTTAATAGTACGGTGTTAACCTTCGCAACCAACGAGTAACAGGGTGCCGATTGAAGATAAACCGTATTGTTTTTTTTTAATGGGTTAAATGGTGGAGTTGACAGGATATTGGCAGCATTCTTTAAATTTTGATATCAGATTTCAGGATTTGATTCTTTAATTCATTTGAATGCATTTATAAATATGTTTCTTCGATCTTAATTGTATTAATTATTCACATTAAAATGTTGTATGATATGGTAAAAGGTACCTATTTAAATTGCCATTATATTTTAAATGACTTGTAGCGTTTTGATAAATAATTCGGATTATTTTAATGTATTATTAATGCTGATTATTATGTAGAAGTTTTAGGTAACAAACTTTTGTTTGGAATTAACCTTAAAGCACGTGTAGTGGTGCCATCTATGATATCATTACAAAAATATGAAATCCATATTTCGATAATAATATTAATTGAAAATATCTATACACGATTAATCAGTGTAATATGACTAATTGTAATAACTAATGGAAGAATATTGAAAGATTTTATAAACAATTTGTATACGTTATTGATTTTGTAAGTGAATCTTCTACTACTCGACACTAGATGGCGAGACAAGCTAGCGGTTACGAACAGTTATTAATTGTTTAAAGCCTTTTTAATGTGTCGAGTACCCGTAAAAATGAAACAATAGAAAGACAATAGGAAAACAATGGAAAGAGTGGCGTAAACGCCGGGAAGGTGCTCAAGGGGTTAAACAGTTAAGAGTTTGTAATATACTTATACAAATCATAGCGTTAAACTTTTGGCTTATTCAAATACAAGGAAGAATGCGAATAATTTACATCGATGTTAAAATAATTGTTTGTTGGAAATATGTACCTATTCTAATCCTTTTTTTAATTGTATTCCCCTAAGCACCTCAGGCATGACCCGAGACTTTGGATACCTGATTATGTTATGTTATCCGATTATTTTTTTTTTTTTGCTAATTTTCATTATTCTTTCTAATCCTTTTCCAAAGCGAGACTTATAAATTTCTCACAAAAGTTTTGAAATATTTACACTTTTTACCTGTCTAATAATGAGATACAGCGTGAAAATGAGTCGACTAATTTCAAAATATATTTTAACCCTATTTACAATTATTACCTTTATTGCCAAATTGTAAATGAATGACAAAAATGAGTCATCGGGTACCGGATATCGGAAATATAGGGATATTTGCGGTTTACATCTAGTCCATGTCGTGAACGTTGTGTCTTTTAAATTGTATTATCTGATCATGCTAACCGCACAGTTCTTAATAGGGAATGCCTATAGATACATTAGTCATTTGTTGAATTTTCTAAACTGAATATGTCACGGACGACCTTATATTCAACGTTGCATCTCGTACGATGACCTTTTCGGAGATAATAAGCCGATAGCTATTTATCTTATATTTGTTATTAAGTATCAAGGTAGGCGCGGTTAGTCTCTATTTCAAATTTTATCATAAAATTCCAATTCTTATTTATCCTTGTGTAACATTGAAGTTATCATTGATACATTTTTTTAAGTTATATTTTTAAAACCGATCAAATTTCCACAAATTAATTTTTAATACCTCATTTAAGAATAGAAAATGAGAAGGGATCGAAAATAATTATAAGGTGAAATTAAACATATATATTAAACAAAAGATATTAAACTATAAACATTATTTTATAAGCTTTGACTACAATTACATCTGATTTTAAGTGACGATGTGGTCCAGGAAGATAAACAGACTAGGCCTAGAAGTACTGGTTGTCAAATGAGTTTGTAGGTACATTCCTGTTGGTGCTTGGCAACAAGTTTAGAAACTTGAGGGCAGTAGATACCCAGGCAGGCATTATAAGAAAATGGCCTACCACCAAGCTACGGTTTCCTCACGGCAGTTTTCTTCACCGAAAACTCAGGCTGATTTTTGGAGTTCAGATAAGTTCAAACCTATGTCAATGGACGCAGAAACCGATCACACTACTAATTAGTACTAATTATAACGCTTCAAATTGTACCCGTAATTTCACATGTTAGAAAACTGTACAAATAAATAGACTTAATACAAAATATAAATTAAAATGTGGTAACATCGTGACAAAAAGTTAAAACGTAATTAAGGTAAAGGCGTAACTATGCTGATAAAACTAACCACCCAGTAGAAACTATAGGTATATTATACAGGTAACAAATATTTATCAATAACACTTCGCAAACACAAAAATAAATTCGAAAGAAGAAAAAAAAATCTTGTCACATTATTGTCAATCGGCGTATTTTTAAATACATAAAACTCCCGAAGAAGATCGGTACAGATAATCTGACACCAAAAGCTGTCGGTTTGTAAGTCTTACGACATTGTTTTAGAGATAAACATCTGCATTCTAACTGAATGGTTGTAACTGTACCTCAAGCCCCTGCAAACTATTCAATAAATATTCTGTGCATTTCACTCAGGGTAATAATCCGTTAAAGTAGCCGACTGAGTAAGCGATTTTAGGGTAAAGTTGTATTTTATAATTGTTTGGAAATCGTTTACCTAAACCACAGTTTACGGTTAAATTGCTTTTTCTTTTTTTTACACGGTATAGGCTAATGCTTTGACAACAATCTTACCTGATGTAAGTCTAAGCCTAGCCTAGCACTAGGCCTAAATACTGGTTCTCAAGTGATGCTGCCGGAAGATACCTATTGGTATTTGGCGACAGGTTTTCGAACTTGAGGGTGGTAGCTACTCAGGCGGGCGCTTTGTTAGAAAATGCCCTACCACCATGCTATGATTTCCTCCCGATGTTTACCTTCACCGAAAGCTTAGGCTGATTTTAGAGTTGGATAGGTGGGCTTGAACCCGCATCCATTGACACGGAATTCGGCCGGACTGTCTACTGCGCCATTATTGCAATAATGCTAAATGGGTTAAATTATATACTAACCGAAATAATAATAATAATGAAGAGCCACAATTAGAACTGAAAACAAAAAGCGATATATTTGATGTTTACATAGAGTATAGTCCACGAGCGATAACGGTTACTAATAGATGAGATGAGTACTCTTTAGTATGTACTCTATATATAGGTCTCCGAGATTACTGAACACAAAGCACCATTTTATGCCACAATGCTAGATTTTCCATAAGTGTGCGGTGGTCGTAATCCAATCGGGATTTTTTGAACTGACAGTTTGCTCAGTTTAACAGCGTTTACTGTTGACCAGAAAACCTTGACAGCATCACCGGACTTTGAGGCGAGGACTTAAAGTACTGGTAGCCAGCGCAAGAGTACCAAAATAATACGAACCCTTACTTGAGCCTTACTATCTGACCTGTGTTACGAATTCTGCGGAATTTGCCCTAGCTAACCTAACGGTTAGTAAATCTGTAAAGTCAACCTTTTCTTTTGGCTTCGCCAAAAAGGATAAAAAGGTTACTTACAGAACCCATGCACCTTGTTAGCGTGTGCAGTATAAAGCGTGTGATACTAGTGTATGCGGTGTTATAGCATCGTGTAGATAGCAGCTACAGGAGCTTACCTAGATGGCGATTGGAACACGTATTCTGCAACAGCCAGACGGGCTCGGAGTGTGTGCGGGAGCAAAGGCTCTTCCTCTGTGGCGGGAACGGTAGTTACAACACTTGGCCAATCGGGCTCAACTAACCAACCTCTAAGAATACTCTAAACTAGAAGATTCCAAGTAAAACAGCTTATAGGCAGAAACATAGTTTGACGAAAAACGTACAGATCACATGCATATATATAAAAGAAAATAAATGTGAATTTTATATTACATTATCATACATTTTTTTAATCATTATCTATAACTCTTTATAGATAATATGATATTTAAAAATGAAAATAGTTAAATAATCAAGTAATTTTCTACGGATCCTTACATTCGAAGAAGTAGTACTGCGCTTAACTCTTTCTACAATTAACAAAAGCAAACAAAGAGTTCGAATTTTTCCTTTATGATGTTCACAAAGTGTTTGTACGTTGGGCCGGTTTTATTGTGTGAAGTAAATTACATCACACGAGACTTTTAACGCTTTGACGCTTCTGTTGTAAATTCATAAATATGTCCAGTGTTGCAAACGTTACAGTTTTAAATGCAAACTAAATGTTTATAACAAAATTTGTGTTATCTTTGTGATATATCGAAAATTCAAAATTAACGTCTATTATTGTTACATGGGTATTAATATCTAGTAATATGTAAAATGTTATATATATTTTATATTATAAATTATTTTTAATAATTTAATTATAATTTAACTAAATTTCTAAATATGTTTACTTTGTACCTGATAGTAAATAAGAAAATGCTTCTCTATTTTTATATTACGTGATGACATTTTCTTTTGCTGTTGTTAATTAAGGCTGTGTTTTTATCATAAACGTACGACGTGAAACATAGATGTGGTTGTAAATTTTAATAATTTATAGTTATCAAGGGAATAAGGAATAGTGAAGGTTGCGGTAATCTGCTGGATGCGAGTGGCGCGAGACCAGTCATCGTGGAGATCTTTCAGTTGAATGAAAGGGTAGTTATCAAAACATATTGGAAATATATCTTTCACCATATAATTCATCATATGGGTAATAGAAAATGTATATTATCTATACCATAGTACGCCTCGGTGGCACAGTTGTATTAACGCTACGACTGTCGATCTGACATCTCGAGTTCGATCCCCGGGTCGGATAAAGTGATATAGGGTTTTTCTACTCAGTATCATCCCAGAGTCTGGAATCTGTACCCGATATGGTGACATGCTAAGTAGCCCCCTCCCCCTGTCACATGTGGGACGGGAACTAAGTTCGGTGAAATGTGCGTGGGGGTTTAGTTCGCTATTTCACCATTGCCTGACCCTTCGGGGATAACAGGCGTGAGTTTATGTTATGTACCATAATAATGTACTTTTCTTTCACTAATAGCTTAGGTGAGTTATTCGAGACTTACATCTTAGCGTGGGTTTTCTAATAAGCAACTATCGAACCACCGTTACTATAAAGTATATATTCAGTGCTTTATTACAAATATCAATACAGAAGTTATAAAATAAAGGTCATCAATTAAAAACCCAAAGCCATGATATACCTACAAAGATAAATCTAAAAGATACATAAACAAGCTCGTATGGACAATAATACATCGTCCTGTATTCCGCACGCAAAGTAACACCATATCCTTGGGAATGTGACGCTCTCCCATCGAAATATTTCAAAACTCGATCACTATCTCGGCGACTATGCATCGAGTTATTGAATGAGACGTGAAAAATGATGACCGAGACGCAAAGGCCTCGCCGACTATAGTCCCCTCCCTTTTTTTTTTTCTCGACAAGCGAAAAGGGAAGGCGAATTTAAGTGAACAAAGGCGGTGTGTGGATGTGACAGGAACGTTCGCTACGTCACAGACATTGTGGATTATTTGGTTTTGAGTAATAATTCTACATACATTTTTTTTTTCAATTCCTTCGATATCTCTGTTACAAAAGTAAACGACATGCTGCTTCACTGCTAATATTCTAAAGGTAATCTAAAACAAGAACGTCTTTAAAATTATTTCATACATACACGTAATATCTGAGTAGTTCTTTTATTAACCCCTTGAGCACCTTCCTGGCGTTTACGCCAGCTTTCCATTGTTTTCCTATTGTCTTTCTATTGTTTCACTTTTATGGGTACTCGACATATTAAATACCTTTTTCAAAAAATTATATAGATTAATTTTTAATGATATCACATATTTTTTTAGTTATTGTTTTGTGAAAGGTGTAAATATAATATGTAATTATATTTTTTTCAAAAATATGCTTTTGTACCTCCGCGGCTGCGCCCGCGTTTCTTATATTTTTCACTGCATTAAATTTTTTTACGCGGTACTCCTCATTATTTTCGAAAATTAAAAGTACTCTAAGTTACCCGGAGTAACTACAGCTATCAACCAAATAAAAGACCAGTTAAAATCCGTCCAGCCGTTCTGGAGATTACCCAGAACAAACAAATAGACAAACAATTTAAAAAATTGTATTTTTTTTTTTATAAGTATCGTGTGTACATTCATATCTATTTAATAAAAAAACCGGCCAAGTGCGAGTTTCACTCGCGCACCGAGGATTCCCTACAAACTAGTAGGTATATAAAGTAATATTTATGGTATTTTTTTGCCCAATGAAATCCATAACATTGCAATACGATAAGCTGCAGGAGCATAATTTTAAAACAAAGGTATATTTATCGTTTCAGTTATCCTTTATTTTATATTAATAACACATATCATTTCTTTTATAACATAAGTGAAATACCTACTCTAGCCTTGCAGCAGCCTTGCAGTAGTTCTTTTATCAAAGTTATTTATTTACTAAGTTTTTTAGTCACTTTTTAGAAATCTGGTTCAAAAATACTAATTAAGTTTTAAATTTGAACCAAATCTGTAAATTGTGACTGAAAACGGTATGAATATTATCACATTGAACATTGAAGTTCGATAAAACGTTATCTATAGTTGTACTACTTCGTGTAGTGCTAGTGTTTATTAACGGAAACATGTTTATGGATGAAAAATATGAGGAAATTCCATTTTGGCGATTAATTCTAAAATCGATATTTTTTTATGTGATGTAATTAAAAATTTAAGGTTCTCGAAATTTTTCCTTCATGTGTGATATTAAATGTTGCTTCATGGCAAATTTCAAGATTCTAAGTCGACTGGAAGTATCCTTAGGTTATGATTCCCTTGCGAGTAGTTGCGAATTTCAAAATATGCGGCTTAAATTGCTATTTCTTTTGATTGCGTTGGCATAGAAGTTTGATTTTGTTACAACCTATTATAGACCTGAGAATTTAATATGAATTTCAATTTAATACCTCTACGTGTTCATATGGAAAGAGGTAGTAAGTTTAAAATTATTAAAAATATGTTTATTATATGAAGTAACCAAAAATTTATGCTTTTAGCAAATTATCCTCTAATCTGTGCTACAAGACGTTGCTTCGTACCAAATTTCAAGATTCTGAGTTTACGGGAAGTATCCTGTAGGTTTTGATTCCCTTGTGAGTGCCGAAAATTTGCAGCATAAACGGCTGTATCTTTTGATTGCGTTCGCTTAGAAGTTTGATTTTTTCACAGCTCCAAGGGACATTAGACCTGAATTATTGATTTAATTTCAGCTTGATACCTCCACGCGTTCCTGAGAAAAAAGGTGTTGACAGACGGACAGACAGAGCTATGGTGTGAAAGGGTTCCGTTTTTTTTCCTTTTGACGTACGGAACCCTAAAAATTAATTTTGACATTACAAACAGACACTTCAATTTTATTATAGATTAGTATAGATGTTGCCTTGTTCGTAACGAGTTATAAGTTCAAAGTCATACTTCGCTTTTATATATGCTAATGTGTAGATTTAATAGTAGTTTTACGACTATAATTACATTAATATTATATTATGTTGATATATCGTATAAATATACTAAATTTTTTTTAACGATTAATATTAATATTTAAGTTTTTTTTAAAATATGATATTATAGTAAAAATGATTAACTTGACGTTAGTTTTTATGTCCATAATTTCACGAATTTGAAGTTATAAAACTGTGTATGTAATTTTTCGCGATTAAATTATTCAGAGACCTAAATGTTACTACAAAAAATATAATAACATATTTGAAAAATGCCTGCGACATATTCGTTCGGTTGCCCGGTGAGGTCCAAAGCCAGCGGGGGGTTTATTTTTGTATTTGAGTTTTCATTTCTCAGTGCTAAATTCTCACAGTTTTGTTGTCACGTAATTAATATATTACAAGGAGTACCTTCGCAGGTTTCAAGGGGCGGTCTGTTTCCCTCAGAGGTGGGTCTCTCTTCTCGAAATTGAGATATTAGCGGCGCCTTTGGTCATGCTTAAATTAAAGCCGTTCTACCTTGGTGTGTCACAACTAGAATTTATTATTGGTGAAACATAGGTTATTTGTATTTTTTGTACAGGATTTATAGTTACTTATTAATAGTTTACAGCAACTTAGGTGGTCATAATAATTTAAAAGATTATAAATATGTTGACAATATTCATACGCCGATAACAAATTGATTGGGCATGTGGCTTAATGTGAGTAAAGCTTACTGATGTCTCGAGAAATTGTTACCTTTCCTTTTTTTGTAGGACGAGAAAGTAATTTTACTGGACCTAATGGTAAGGTCAGTACAATCTACGAACAGGGTCGATCATCGGGGGGTCGAAAATCCGTCTTGGTTCGCAGCTATCATGCTGGCCTACATAAATGCCTCGTCACGTTACGATTGAAAGAGTTCCACAACTTCACGGTATGGTAAAGAAATTGCGAACTTATTGGTTCGTGCCGATATGGTAGTAGGAGTGTTCGATATATAAGATCATAGCATAACATAAACTCACGCCTGTTATCCCCGAAGGGTTAGGCAGAGGTGAAGTAGCGAACTACACCACCCACATTTCGCCGAGCTTAGTTCCGTCCCAGATGAGACATGGGGCGAGCCTGTCGCCATATCGGGCACAAATTCCAAACTCCAGGATGATATTGAGTAGAAAAAGCCAATACCACCTGACCCCACCCGGGGATCGAACCCGAGACCTCAGAACGACAGTCGCACCGTAATGCAACTGCCCCACCGAGGCATTTATTGCCGATATATGTATATCGATATTCAATATAATATCCCAACCCTATGTTATCGAATCATATCATATATCGATATATTTCATTCTCATATATAACAAAATTAAAAAACGTTTTCTACTTTATTTTGATTATTGCTGCTCTGAATATATTTTCTATTTCCCTCCCGGTGTCAATTATTCAGAATAATTTGGAGGATTTACAAATGGCACTTCTAATAATGTTGTAATTCAATAATTGATTGATATTTTTGAAACAGGCGAGAGAGGCTACTAGTAGGCTTGAGTTGAGCATTCGATAATATTAACACAACGTTGCGTTATATCATATCGAAAAAAATAACGAAATTTTTTCAAGATGAACAACCCTAGATGGTGGTCTCCGTAAAGTTGTGGATACGAAGGCCTGTGCGTGTTGATTTGTTAAGGAAGAAGAGGGAACTAGGTTGAATAACTTCCCAGAACATTAACTGAATAAATGAATGCACAGAAGTGCTTGTTAAGTGATTATAAATTTTTAAATAAAAATATCTATGTATGTGTGTTTAATTATCCAGCCAAGAGCATCTCTTCGGAAGTGGGACTTAGGACATCCTCCATAGATAGGACATCACACATTTGCATACTACATTCAAGGCATGTAGTTTCTGTAAGGGACACTTTTGGTCCAATCTGGGGTCCTTACCATTTTCTTCCTAAGTGCCCTAAGCTTTAAAAAAAGCTATGATCCAACTGTCAAGACCTTTCAGTTCAACAGCAAAAGAGAAAGAAAAAGCAAATTGTCTTTATGTGTACGTATGTTCTGGCGATATCATTTGAGAGACTTAGGACGTTTAGCAATATTATGGTATTGGACCAAATCGTCACTTCAGATTAGGTGAGATTGTGATCAAACGAGAAATCGATACATTATAAAGTAGTACTCCTAAGAAAATGGAATTATGTACTTGTCATTTTTTTGTAAGCACTCGTAATAAAGACATAAATGTATTTTTTTAACGGATGTTTTTTTTTTTTTGCTATTTTTATTACCTACTAGCTATGTGCCCGTAGCTACGCCCGCGTTTCGTATATTCTTCACTAAATTTCATTTTTTTTCATACGGAACCTTAATTTTCGTTTAGTATTAAAATACAGTAAAAATATTTCTCATAAATTCAAGCACTTTTTTTATGCGTAACCCTAATTATTTTAGAAAATTAAAAGTATCCTAAGTTACCCGGAGTAACTTCAGCTATTTTATGAATTGTAATTTTTTATTTAGGTATTGTATATATATTCATATTAATTTAGTAAAAAAAAATTTACATTACAAACAGGCAATTTCAAAACAAGTGTATATTTATTAGTATAGATTATATTGCGGAGCGCATAGGCAAAATATTTATAATAATGATTTTACAATACATATAACTTATATAAATTTGTAAAATAACTACTTATATTATTGTGGAGGTCGAGTCAATGATCTAGAAAAATATTAACGCAATATAATATTTTTAAAATTTACTATGTTTTTTTCCCCAATTCTTTAACATAAATGTAGACATCGACCGATGAGACGGCTAGTTATTGTATATTTTCCACTATAGAAATACATTTCAATATACCACATACCTCATACTTTCACATAATACATTTTTATTAAAACCTGCATTTATTCTTCCCCATAACTGATAGTTATCAAACCGCGTATGTATATAAAAAATCGGAGGTCAGTATAAAGCGGTATAGTAACTGTGGGATAGTTTGTAATCAGACGAGTGGGTCCATCAAATGAGGACAATGGCCAGAAACAAGTCTTTACGATGTATAATTTTTATGAGATCAACCTGTAACAACACGCTAGGATTGTAATCTTGGAATGACATCTCATTCTGAACATAAACGTCTCGTACCTTTATGTTTATCTTAAGACTAACTAATTCGCTACTGATTCAAACGTGTCTATTCACTTTTATGTTCAACCTTTATCGCTTTTAATTACTATTGGATGTCATTCAACCTTCACGCCTTTTAAAAATGCACGTTTCAAAAACGGAATATTTTACTACGCATTTTTCATGCATAATTTAATAAATGTATAGATATTACAAATCTCACAGAACTTAATTTTAGCTTCAACATAACGTTTACTTAATATTAAGTGTACTTATTTAAACTTAACATTTTATAACGTCGTACGTAATGATGCGTACGTATGTTAAATAGTACATATCTACATATTTTTAATAAATAAATAAAAATCAGTCATTTAAAATTGTATTAATTTAATCAAATAATAGATTAACTAGTGGTATATATGAACTATTTTGAGACTGACTATGATTTACCCCCAATTGGGGGAATACACATTTGTACCAATTAGTAAAAAAGTAGGATTTAACATCATTCTGTATAAACACATACAGACATATCATTATGAGCAAATTTAAAATCATAAGTAAATATAAGTACATAAACAAAGGCTTAGTATTAAGTGAAGCTTTTCAAATAACTTACTTTTCGTCGATGTGATATCACACAAAGTGGCGAAAAACCATAAAACGTAACAACAACAAAAAAACTTTCAAAATAATAAATAACATTTATTTCCATAAAAATATAACATCGAAACACCTTTATGTAGTAAGGTACCTAACACAAAACACCCCGTTAAAACTAAATCTCGAGTTATATGTCCTTCACTGATATGAAACTCCGATGTGAAAGGTTTACTAATGCGCAATTTCATACTTTAGTACCAATAAAAACGAGCGCTGTCGAGATATATGTATGCATCGTAAATAATCTTGTTTATATGCCGATAATAGATCGAATAATTGAGCGTAAAAATTAAATAGAGCACGGTTCCCCTCATTTGAAAGGGGCTGAGCGCTTCGGTGTTCAATTCGGAGCCGCTGATTGGTCAAAATGGTAATGGCTTACTTTGTATACACACATATTTAATTTGTAAAACCATTTGAGTCATTCGGCGGATTTATTGTGAACCCACGTCTTTAAGTCTCGTGTTTTTTTTTTTACTATGGCAACGATAACTTTGTGTAAAGATATGATAACATAAGCATTTAGCACTTTTTATATTCTTTTTAGGCTTAGTGCTTTGACTGTAATCTCAAGTAAACAAGTGACGATGTGGTTTAAGATGGTTGACACACTATGTCTAGTGATACTGGTTCCTAAGTGATACTGCCGTAAAACACCTGGGTGGTAGCTAACCAGAGGGGCATTATTAGAAAATGGGCTACCACCATGCTACAGTTTCTTCACGAGGTTTTCCTTCACCAAAAGCTCAAGCTCATTACAACTGAGTTATGATAGCTTTAATTATATTTTTTAATCTATATAAAATCCAATATGTATATAAAACTTCGGAGGTCATAATTTTTATTTTGTTAGTCACTAATTACAATAATATTTACATAAAATTACAAAAAAAATACACATTTTACCTTATAATAAATAAACAGATTGACAAAAATGTAATTAAGTCTCAACATAGGAATTTCGAAACAAGGGCCAAAGCAGAAGATCTTAATTAAACATTTAAAAATTTGACAGAATTAGGTGAATAAGCTTCTGAAGTAATTCAGCCCGTGTGCGAGCCGCAACCATCCTGATCACAATCTGGTATGATAAATGAACCATGTCAGGATTTGTTGTGGGCTACGGCCCTTACTATTGTCTCAATGAATACATTTTTATTCCCCTATTATACAACATTCCCCTACAAGTGGTTTTTAGGATTATGATGCGTTCGAATCCATAAGAATATTTTTCTGTTATGACTACACTCATTTCGCTTCAGATCGTAAATTGATTTTCATGGCCATTTTATGTGTGAATAGGAATCGATTTATAATATTTATCGGGTCTTGCGTATTCATATGATAATTTGATAAATGTATGTGTTATTTTTTTATTATAAGAGCTGAAACTGCAAAATGCTACCTTCTATTTCCCGTTTTGTTTGAAAAATAAGGTGTATTTTAATATTTTTAATAAATACATATGTTTTTAAATTATTTGTATTTATGTGAAAGGAATTCTCTTAATATATACTGAATAATTTTAAATTCTCATGGTAACTCATAACTGTGTGTTACCGGTTAAGAATAGTACCACCCTATATCTTCTCGTGAGTGTCGTAAAAGGCGACTAAGGTATAAACCAAAGGATAGGCAGCAGCATAGCACCACAAACACCTACGATTGCCAATCCGCCTGCCAAGCGTTGCGATTATAGCAATTATGAATGACACAATTCGTTGTGAAAAAACATTGGGACATACCTGTGTCCATCGGTGGAGGTTTTTAGTTTGAATGGTGGTGTACTAACGGTAAAAACTTAATGCGTTCTGCTAGATACGTAGTTTCCTATTGAAAAAGTGATGACCATGTAACATCATTTAACTTAAATTCTCAGTAACCATAACTTACGTGACTAAAAACTTTATTTGAGTTATGATAATTTTAACTCCCAAATAAATTTAAAAAAAGAAACTCATCGTCGATATAATAAAAATATAAATACTTTACCTATATAATTTAATCTATTTATGAAATAGTACTTGATGTAAATAAAAGTTTGGAGATACTATGTAGATATTTATTATTATACCTACAACCTTTTTTTTTTTTTTTTTTTGACGGGGGGGGGAAATGCATTTACGCACTCACCTTACCTATTGTATTAGTGAGAGCAAGTCTCTCCAATACAATAAGTAAGGGGGCACGGAGTGACGAGTTCCGTGCCAGTGTGGGACTCAAACCCGGGCGAGAAGCGCCCGGGAATACCCACTAAAACCCCCCGGGGCCGTCCGCCGCATTTGGAGTGGGGGCGATACGGGGTTGCCAGGCATGTCGCCGCGTCGCCCCCTGCGGCAAACCCACCAGGCCCGTCGGTGCAATGGCCCGGCGGGGATATTATACCTACAACCTGAATATACTGTAGGATCTTTTTGGCAGAGAGCGTCTGTACCTCCTCCGGGAGCAACACATGCTTACCCAGAGTTCGGTTACGTATGGGTATTAATGGATCACATTCACACAAGATGTAGTAATGTAGATAACTTAGTTACTTAGTTTATCTATATCTCTTACACTTTAGAAGAATTATATTTGTGTGATTATTTTCATCAAACTCAACATTATGACGTTTACGATCGCTGTTCAAGTCGTTCAAATTAGTGCCAATATTGTTGTATAACTTCTACGTCATTAAGAAACAGTTTTGTAACTAATTAAATTTATACATTTGACTAACGTAAATACTTTTTGTTTAATCCTATACTTGCATTATTGATATCAAATGATTTATATACGTTTACGAGAGGTTATTGTAACATTTCTAGTAGCGATTAGTTCTCGCAAATATAGAGTGTGTTAATATAACGTCGCCAATTGAATATATATTTTCGAAATTGGTTTTTTAATGAAGTATTATGAATGAGTAATTTTGGTTCATGAATATACATTTTTGAATAACTAGACTACAGTACCCACCATCTATCAGAATTTAGGATAACTATGAACCATCGTCTCACGTTCACCGCAAATCGACCGATAGTTGGAATCGACCCATTTCGATTGGAACAAATTTTGGTCAGAAGTTTTCTTTGATCATATAATGAAGGTCTGCAACAGGAAATGTTTTTTATTTTTAAAGTAATGCAAAATTCAAAAGTACAAAAACATACAGATATAATACATACAGAAATGAACTATAGTTCAATTTATAGAAGATATAAATTTTTTGAATTCCTCTTTTTGTAGACTCTATTTGTAAAAATTTTGGAATTTTTGAAAATCGTCAAAATTGACGATTACCATCAAATTTTTGGCTAGTGTTTTTTAATACCTTAATTATAAGATCCTGAAAATTATGAAAAGGTTTTTTTTTTTGTTTTTTCTAAAATATTACGTTTCAAATAGTATTAAATTTTTTTTTTTGCTTATACCCATTTTTATAGCAAGTAAAGTTAGACAATCATATAATTTGTACTAGTTAAACTTTTATTTATTGATATAATAACGCGACAATTACAAATTACGTTTGCATTTTCAGTATTTGATAAAAATTTTCAAGCGCAATCTTAATTTATATTTTGTTATGTAAATCGGGGTTTTTTTTAAAACTCTTTTTATGTTGTTAGTGTGTAATTTCTTCTTGTCAATCTGAAAGAAGTTTGCTTAGCATAGATAGCTTGCATAGCTATTGAATAAATTTTTTTTCTTTGACAGAACTTCGTTTCTATGAGAAAAGAAAGCTTCTGACCAAAATTTGACCAAATCGAAAGGGATCGATTCCAACTATTAGTCGATTTGAGGTGGATTGACCCATTTTAGAAGTTATACAACTGCAAACAAACGCACTAACGATTCCATCAGATTTATCTAAAGATAGTAAAATTAATACTGTTTATAAGAAGGATATTTTGAATTTATTAAAGTTTACTGTAATGTTTTTTTCTAAAAGTGCATCATTAAAATAAATTTATCAGTAATAAATGAGATCAGTGAATGTTGTACAAAATTAATATTGTAATGTCGAACTTATAATTAGTTCACACTTCTGACAAGCAACCTTTTAACAAGTTTTAAATACAATCCCTTTATTTATACCATTTAACATAAATCAGGAAAAATAATATAAATAGATATACACACAATTGAGTATGACTTACTGTTTTTACCTTTAATTTATTTGAAACGAACAAATCATTTAAGTGATTTAGAAACATCAAACATTCATGATTTTATACACACAGAGCCATTACAGGATCAAGTCAGCCACACAAATTATGTCTAATGTTTATTTTTAATTTATTAAAGGCACACTTTATAACTATACGTGACGCGATCTCGGAGCGGTCGCTTTTTAATTTTCAAACAAAAGAAGTTAAAACTAACCTAATCTTTTTATAACTCGTGTGAGGTATGAATACGTAATGCGAGTGCCGATTACGCCTATATATTATATCTAAATTGGTTTTATGATACTAAATATTTGGACAGGGGGGTTTATCGTAACATGATATTTTTCTTAGGGTTGTGCTTTTGTTTAGTGGTTTTATGGTTATTAGAGTATGCGGAAAGACTGCCAAGTCGTTTCTTATGAAGTGAGTAAATGTCTTTTTGATCTATTTCTATAATAATGTTTAATGTTTTTATTTCTGTAAATATTCATTTAGTTAAAAAATAATTGTACTGACGTAGAAAGTTGTCATCTGGATTTGTGATTATTGCAAGTAGTTCCTTTTTGGAGTAGATCTAAGTTACTTTTTTACATGGAGAAATGCATTTACGCACAATGCCCTCTGATTGCGGAGGCACGGAGGGGAGTGTGGGAGTCACGTGATGGCTGGAACCACCACCTTAACTAGCCCGCGTCTTCTCCGACGGATGGGCAAGTGTAATGATTAATAGTAAAGAATCTTATAGTAAGCAAGTTTGATTTTTACTAGTTTTTCTAAGTGTTCCATATTTGGAGTACGTACTTCATATAATCTGCGTTGATTTTATTTTTAATGCAAAATTTTAATATTTGTAGTTAATAATCGGCTGTTAGCTAAAGCGCAAATTATGACTGTTATATCAAAAGTGCGATTAAAATTTTATACTTTCTAATTATATTTTTTAAACGTAAAAAACAAAACGGTATTCCAAATTTGAATATTTTCTCTACGTTAATAAATTGTACTTGAATGGAAATACATAATTATATCATATAGAGTTATATCATCGGTTGGATTGAAGATACAAGTTACTCAGATACAAATCACAAACGTCACATCTGCGGACTCACCTGTCCAGGCGCATGCGCTTGACGCCAGCTGCTACGGCGCTCGGTCACAACATCTTGCAATTGTCTTTTTTTTTTATAAAAGCGATTAGATTTTAATAAGATTGAACATTTGCAAACGGGTGGCGATAAATAATCTTTTAAAATTTGCACCTATAATTATGTTTTATGTGAAATATGTTTATCGTGAATATTGTGTGGATGTTATATAAACGTCTAAATAGTACTATTATCAATAAATTTGTTCTTATACAATTCTATCATAAAAATAATTTAGCATGAAATTAAAAGGTTAAATAATTTTATTTCTAAAATATTATATAATCAATATAAGCTCAAGTAAATAAGGTATATAATGATAATCTAAATATAAATTTAAACATTAATATATGATGTAATTTAACCATGAAATGTTGCGTGGAAAAGCGCTCGCGCTCGTTGAGATCTTTTCTAAGGTGATGTCCGTAATGCAATGTAAGGTCATGTAATCAAATTTATTTATTTTGAAAGATTCAATGGAGTTCTTATATAAGATGTTAATATTTTTTTAATTTCCTGGGTACATTATAATATTATTTAACGAGTCATGTGTATTTACATATTAACATAATAGAAACGCCAACGGAAATACCACCAACGAGTCTCTACGGATCGCCATCAAAGCGGCCGCGAATTCCTCCGCATATTGTCCGAGATCCTGTCATAGTCATAAATAACCCTGAAATGATAGTCACGTCAACCGATCCCCGCACAAAAACTCTTTTTGACATCTAAATTATTGCCAGTAAGAGTTTTCAGCGCTCACCGCCCCAACAAATCGCCCCCCTGATGTAGGCGCAGATGAACCGCGCGAATGAATAGGTACACCAAATACATCAGATAAAAGAATTTTCAAAACAAACTCAAAATACTGAGGCGTTTGACACGAGCATCCGTTGGGGCGCAAAAAAGCGTGACAAATCGACATTGTAAACTGGACCTTGTGTAAATATTTTGAGGGACGAATTCGTCATGACCCCGCGTTCGCTTTGATCCCGCGATAGATCTCAATAGCGGTGATTAAAGGCGCCTGTGATTTTAGTTGAATGCCTTTTTTTTCATGCCTTCATCGGCCATACAAAATACACACTACTGTAAAAGAATATACAATTATTGGGCCTTTGAATGGTTACAGCGGGGGTGAAGTGCTCATAAATTGTTATTTTTTTTCTAAACATCTCCGCTGGATGTTGGAAATCTTTAAAATCATAAACGGTCTTTCTGCTTTTGGATTTATTGTCAGCGTGTCAGGGAGGTGTTGTATTTGGGCTGTTTGCCGATTACACGCTTCCACATCCTAAGCTTTTGTTGATGTTTTAACAAGAAGGCGTATTGGTTTTTTTAGCAAATATTCATTCATATGTATGTATTTAGTAAAGTTGATGACTATATTATAAAGAAGTTATTATTTTTCAATTATTCTTGACTTTATTGGTTACGGATATTTAAATAAAAAAAAGCAAACTCGTTAGCCAAATCAGATAGATTTATCCATATACTAATCAATACAGAGTAATGAAAGAACAATACAGAGTAGTGTTAATACAGTGATTATGCAAGTCACAGAACACTGTATTGCCTTTTACAAATTAGTAGAATTAGTTTAAATACAGCGATTTTTAGTACAAATTTGAAGCGATGATGATGCAGTGGGTAGTGTGGCCGGATTCCGCGTCAATCAATGCGGGTTCTATCCCCACCTATCCGACTCTAAAATCAGCCTGAGCTTTCTATGAAGAAAAAAACATCGTAAAACATAAAACCATAGCATGGTGGCAGGGCATTTTCCAATGATGCCTACCTGGGTAGCAACCACCCTCAAGTTTGAAAACCTATTGCCAAATACCAATAGGTGTGTTCCGGCATCACCAATTGAGAACCAGTGGCTCTAGGCTTAGTCTGTTTACCATCCTAGACCACATCGTCACTTAACAGCAAGTGAGATTGTGGTCAAAGCACTGAGCCTATTTCGTGTAAAAAAGGTGTATAATTTTAATTATTTAACAATTATTTTGGTAAATATATAAAAGTATTTTTTGTTTCTTAAAATAATATTAGCTTTACATTCTTTTTTATATACTTAATACAAAGAAATACCAACTAAATAAAGTATAAAACAATAACAGACCTGCAGAATAAAATGCATTTAAGTATTTTTAAAGGTTACATTAGGGATACTTTAAAATCGTAAAACGCCTAAATCAAGGGTCAAGATTTCGCAAAAATGGTCACTATCAAAATTTTGCAAATCTAAATTGAAATTAATCTAGATAAACGACTGTCAAACGATGTTTACTTACAATTTTTATGCATTTGTTTTTTTTTATAACACTCGAACCCAAGTTTTTTGCCTAACGCCTATCCAGTGGTGAGCCAGTGACCAGCTACATTTTTTTTTTATTAAAAAAAAAGAACATTGTCATAGAAACACTTTTAATCCGTATTGTTTGTGTAATAGAAAACATTGGGTCTCTAGATTTGAAAGTGTAGGAGTGGTTACATCTTAATTGAAGACGATAAGGTGTTAATAGTGTTACTGACGCTCATTACCCGGTGTGAGGTGCGATCGTAAAGCCTCGTCAAGGCCGTACAACAAAAGAGCCAAGTGTCGTTCAAGCCCAAAGTCGATTTTACAAGAGGCTGCCTCAGACGCGCGTGTGGCCTTTCAGACACGACTGTATAATATGGATCTTATTAAAGTGTTAAATTTATTTATATTCACCAAGGAAAAAAAACGTATTGTTACCATAGCAGAAGTGTATATTCAAAGAGGTATGGAGTGATATAATTAAGGTCTGCAGAGATATAGACAATTTGTCTTCCATTTGATCCTATCTTCTAACTACTGTAGGAAAATCGTGCGTCCGTAGAAAAAAAAGAATAGATCATTAAAAATGGACTATAAATATGCATTACTATATGAGGATTATTTGCAATTTTTTATGCTGTTATATTTATTAATGATAAAAAAATTGTAATGCTAATACATTTTAAAATACGTTACATAATACTATGCCTGTGGTCTACTTGGGTGTTTATTTTTTATCTCACACAATTATAAAATATTCAATGGTTTAATGAACAATGGTGGTTATTATTTTTGGTAAATTTACTTTTACCCTCACATTTTATTGGATATATTAAATTCTAAAGTACATATGTTCAACTCTGCGTAGATTTAATATTTGTAAAAAAATTGTGTAAGTCGGTTCTCGGTTCTCGAGTTATATATAACCCAATAGATAGAGAGACGTTACCTTTTGTATAAAGGAAGAATATTTTAAATATTCAACAATATTGTTTCTTGACTTATCCACTTTAATATAACGATCTCGAATATCAATAGGTTACCACTGTCATGAATGGGTGGTATCGTCGAGTCGGGGGCTCTTTACAACGCGCGTTTTGTACGGAATGTCGTAACAAAAAAAGCTTTAGATATCCACAGTGGCAAAATTACATTTGCTCGAAACGAAACATTCTAATTTTCAATTCTCGATTCTATTTATATTAGCAATAAGTGCTATTATTTTATTGCCGAATAACAAAAAAATATTTACCATAATATAATCTAACATGCATCGGTCGGGAGCCTGGGTGGAGTTTGTTTTAGGCGCTTTATTAATTATGTCCAATTAATTTCGGAACGGCTCGTCTCACTTTTGTTTCGCCATTTAAGATAAACAGTGGTTAGTGATATGCACTTTCATTATAAACATGTTTATTAATGACGATCGCGTGAATTTATGAAATACTTGTATATTATATAGCCATCATTATTTTAAAGTATTTTAGGTTTTTTTTTTTTCGTACTAGGTTTATGAAAGCTTTCTTTTTAAAGTCCTACACTATTTACTGATATAAAAATAATTTTGAAGCGATGATAGCGCTGTTGGTATTGCGATCGGATTCCGTGTCAATGGACGTGAGTTTCAGCCCACTTATCCAAGTCTAAATTAAGCAAGAGCTTTCGATGAAGGAAAACATCGTGAGTAGACCATAGCATGGTGGTAGAGGGTATTTTTAATAATGGCATGAGAGTTGGTAGCTACACTCAAGTTTAAAAGCCTGTCACTAAATAGCAATAGGTGTGTTTTGGCAGCATCCCATGAGAACACATCATCACTTAACATCAGTTGAGATTGAGGTCAAAGTATTGAGATGAAAAGGTTTATGTTAATTAAATTACCTTCAATTTTAAATAGAAAATATCTTTCCAGGATAATAAACTTACAGTGTATATTTATTTATCTTTTAAATAAAGTTAATATCAGTAGTTAAACATAAATAATAGATAAGTAGACCTAGTCGATTATTTCACACGAAAATATTCATATAGTTGATACAAAAAAAAAAAGAAAAAAAACATTAAAGATCACTGCTCTTCCGATTTCTTGTTCAATAAAACGCCTAACACATATTCCGGCGATATCGATCAATAAAACTAATATGGATGGAGTGTAAAAAAATTAAACACGTTTAGAAAAATTAAACATCAAAGCGTTTTTTTTCTCGGGTGAACCTTTTAGAGTTCCTTGACATTATTCTTATTAAAGGGAAACGCTTTTTTTTATTTTATTTCAAACCTCTTTAAAAACATTCGTATATAAATGTCACACGCCAGCTTTGTAATTTCTGCAAAAATATTTTTATTTTTGTTTTGCATAGTAACGGTTTTTTTTAACAAACATACATATATTATAATCAGTGCACATTAAACACGTACACTTAGCTTGGACTGTAGGTACACAGCACTGTTTTGCCGTACAACATGATATTGTATTTTCGTATAGACTATTATGTGGGGGGTAACAAGAATGGACAGGATTAGGAATTAATATATTAGAGGAAGTTTGAAAGTGGTGCTAATAACAGACAAGTTAAGAGGCGGTCGTTTATCCTGGTATGGACATATGATGCGCAGGGAGAAAGAGAATGTTGTAAGAAAGGTATTGGATATGAATGTGGACGGTTACATGGGAAGGGGAAGACCAAAGAAAAGATGGATAGACTGTGTGAAAGATGATATGTTTAGAAAAGGAGTGAATGCGGAGATGACAATAAATAGAGAGGAATGGAAGAGGAAGACATGTTGCGCCGACCCCAAATAAAAATGGGAAAAGGGTAGGGAGATGATGATGGTGTATAGACTCAAATCATGAGTTGTATTGGATATAATCACACGGATGTAATATAAAACTATATGAAACAGAAATATTATAATGAAACATATGCATGCACGATATGTAGCATATATTCTCATATAAAAAATTATATGTAAGTATTGAAACATATGTTTATATTTTTGAAATTAAACTATTAGTATCCAAAACTGAAGCGTTTGTATAAGAGAAGGTCCGATGAAAAGATATATTTGAAATATTAAAGGTAGGAATGACTGTGAATAATTACTAATACTAACTACACTATGACGAAACATGACATTAACCCCTTGAGCACTAACCTGGCATTAACGCCAGCTTTCCATTTATTTCCTATTGTCTCATTTTTCTGGGTAATCGACACATTAAAAAACTTTTTTAATTAAATATAAAACCGACTTAAAAAGAATAAACTATAAAAATGCACTGAAAAGTGAATAAATAATTACTTTATTAATCTGCTTCATTAATTTTGAAATCGGTGCCAGCTTATACGTCCCTAAATATATTCAAATTTGGTTAATTGTTCTATAAAATAACCCTAGTCCTTTATTAAGGTTATATGTAATTGTGATAAAGTTTAGGCAGTTACTTCCATTTGTAAATGAATACATTGGTTAACTCTAACTAGCACCGACTCCAAAATTAACGAAGCAGATTAATAAAGTAATTGTTTTTAGTGCATTTTTATAGTTTATTCTTTTTGAAGTCGGTTTTGTTTTTAATAAAAAAAGTTTTCTTTCTGCTTTTTACTTTACGTATGTACTTTTAGGTATAACTCTGAAGCCTACTTCATAGCTTTAAAAACGAATATACACGTTTAAGTGGTTTTTTCTCAATTTCCCTGAGTTCCACTAATCAAATCCTAATCTGGTGGAAATGAGACTACCTCAGAAGTGTACTCCTTCGATTAAAAAAATTGCAAATCGATCCAAAAATGACGGAGAAATTGCGTAACACACTTAAAAAAAAACATACAGACGAACAGTCCTCGATCTGCTCGAGTTACATTCAATACGTAACAATATTTGTAATTAAATATACTTTATTAATTAGATTATACAATTTTAATACATTTATCCTTGAATGAGCAACTCGCGCTTGACCCAGTTTTTTTGTTTGTTGTTGTTAGTGTCGCAGTGATTTCACACGTTCATAGATATATTTTATAATATTTCTCGCGGCGTTGCGGTCGCCCGACCGGCGCCGGCGCATCCGATTATGTTATTGTTAAAGGACCAAATTCTTTTATTTGACTTACACGTCTCGCCGCGGTGAGTTCTCTTTATACGAGCGTTTGTTAAATTTATTTAATGTAGTTAATATTACAATTTGTTTTATAAGGTTTGTATTTTTTGTGATTTCCGAACCTAGCACTGAAAACATTTATTGTCTGAATATTGAACGCTTAAATTTTTGATAAAAAAATGGCAAATATTATTAATTACCTTTTAAACATAACTTTTTATGAAAAAAAAATTTATAAGTAACTTGAATATTGCCAGAATGGAGAAAAATGACCACTGCTTTTACTCATTTCGAAGAGATAGTGATAAAAAATAGATAATGGTTATAAAATTTGTTTGTCTATTAAGTATACATTTAGCTGTTTCTTACTTTCATACATAGACATATTAAAGATATAACAATTGTCAATTAATGTTATTTTACACTTCCGGTTTATTTACACATCGTTTTATCCATATATTGAGCTAAGTTTCTAAGTTGTAACTAAATGACAACACAAAATTGAAGTGTGTTATAAGCCTAAGCTTTCGGTCAAGGAAAATTTCATGATGCAAGTATTTGTCGTGTGCCTAATATCTTTGTTGTAATATCTCCACTTGTAAATCAGTTATTTCTAAAATATTATTTACGCCTACTTATGCATATTTATCTTCAAATACTTGACCATTAGCCGAACAGTAGTGGCAATTTCAAACGCCCTGAAATCTACATTTTTTTTCTTTTTATAGAATGTGAGGGTATTACATGAACGTTTTAACCTTTTTAAGTGTTAGTTAATGATGTAAATAATTAAATATAAACTACCACATAAATTTGATTTTGGAAATAATCCTTTTTTTTACTGTTTAAAATCCGTTAACCGCAAAGGCCTTGACATGTAGTCCGAACTTTTAGGGCGAGTACTTAGTTTAGCTGGACAAGTACGCCAAAGTGTTAAGGATCTCGTCTTGGGCTACTACCAGAGACGAATACTCTGCGGAATTTATCTTAGCTGTACACGGTGATTACGGTAAACTACGGATCTCATGGTCCATTACAGTACCCAGTCGCACCGCGGCATCAACATGCCACACACCTCCGCTAACGTGCACCTACACTTGCATCGGAGGTAGAGACCTCCAACCATTTTTTTTTAATCTAGCTAATGCTGTTGACTGAAAGGGCCTTAACAGCTTCAACGAACTTTGGGGGCGAGTGCTGGAGGCACTCAGCCGCAATAGGTGACTGGCACAACGGTTACCAAAATGGTAAGAACCTCGGCTTGGCCGTCACCTGAGTGTACAAACTCTCTCGCGAATTGAATCTTATCTAATCCCTATATTTTTTTATTTAGCATAAAAAAAGGTTCCTTACAGGACCTATGTACTTGCGTGTTATTTGTAGGAGTGTGTATGCAGTGTTGTGCGTGTAATGCTCAATGCATGGGCAGTGTCACTGTATCGCGCTGGCGGCGACATTAAGAGCCTCCCCAGTTAGGGAATACCTCGAACCATATATACTTATGGTTCTATAGGGTCTCCGATTCGTCCCATACGCGCCACTCCTGTACGCGACGTGCAACAACCGGCGTGGCAAATAAGAGGTCGTACGAGAGCGTACCTCCCCCAAACAGACGCCACGAACCTATTACCCCTTTCATTGCCAGAGAGGGACACCTTCTTCTAGTTTAATATCACCTACATAGTTGTTCTTTTTAGTAGTTATGATAGTTTTATATATTAGTTTAAGTTAACATTGTAAATTGAAAAAAAAAAGGCCATAAAAAGAATAATTTTAGTCCAATTTTAAAGATTACAAACACACCGATAGTCGTTAAACCGAGACCGGAAAGTAATATGATATTATAATTATATTGCGTTCGTTGTTAGGGCAAATACACACCGACAATATAATTATCTATCTCTTTGAACTAATATTATGTTACACGGTCTAGCAATGAGATATTATTTATTCAATAAAGTGGAAAGTTAGCGGCCTTTACTATTGTTCCAATAGTACTTATTACTATTATAGTATGATTTAAAAAAGCATCATTTTAATGTTCTTATAAACAGATTTCCTAATCTATACTTCTATGCTAATATAAAATTGAAATATCTGTTTGTAATGTCAATTTTTTTTTATTAAATATGAATATATGTATATACGATACCTATAGCAAAAATAGATTTTTTTAAATTTTTATCTGCCTGTTTGTTCCTGGTAATCTTCGGAACGGCTAGGCCGATTTTGACGGGACTTTTTTTGGTAGATAGCTGAAGATACTCCGAGTAACTTAGAGTACTTTTAATTTTGAAAATATTTAGAGTTCCGCGCAAAAATATAAAACTCATAAAAATTCGAATAAAATCCGATTCAATGCACAGTTTTACGGGTAAGTACTTTAATTTATGAGAAATATTTTTATTTTATCTCGGTAATAACATTTTTTAAAGAAAATAATTAGGGATCCATATAAAAAAAATGAAAACGCAGTGAAGAATATATGAAACGCGGATGCAGCCGCGGTCACACAGCTAGTCGTAAATATAGATATTTCAAATCTAGGAGGTATTCGTGGTAAGGTTGGATACCTCATTAATCGACGGTTTGGATTAAAACCTTAACCTACAATGTATACAAAATTAAATAATCGAAGTTGATATATTTACCTTTTCGACAATATTTTGGCTGGGTTGCATCTATCGTTAACTTAGCTCGTTAGCTTAGCTTTTCTTAACTCGTTAACATCTGGGTTAACTTACAGTTTATTATAAATATAAACATCAAATAAGTTTTTAACAAAATACCCCTCAGTACAGCAAGCGACGCAAGGGACTACTAGCCAGCCCGTGACCGCGAATGATGCAACTCAGCCGAAACTTCAGAATAAAGAGTCCTTCGATCGTCTGCTTAGGGCTAGTCTGCTGAGTGCGCTCAAATGTGACCCTCGTGGAGTGTTCTCAGAGTCACCATCTAGCTCTCGGTCAGATTCTGAGGGATGAGTGAGTGATCCGGTGAGTACCTTCAGGTGAGTTCCGGCATCATAACGTGAGAATATAATCTAGCCTTAGCGTGTTACCATCCATGACACGTCATCACCTAAAAAAAAACAACAGTCAACTATTGCACTATTTAAAACATTTGTAACTTTTTTGCAATTTTTATAACATAGCATTTATTTGTTTTCAAATACACAATTTAAATAACAAACTTAAATAAATGTGATATTGTAAGTAACCAAAATTATAACCGTAAAATAAACTAAATTTGATGGTTAAAACTAATGTTTTCCGTATGGTGTATTCTTATGTAGTGAAATAAGGTGTAAAAAATTTTATGAAAAAAATAAACAAAATCACACATAAATACTGTAAAAAGACCACCTTGTCTTCAGTGCCAAACGAAGGTAAACATACACAAACAGAAAGTAAGAAATATCTGACGGCAGCCTAACATAACAAAATGTGTTACAGCGGACAAACATGAATGAGATAAAATAACAAATGTCATGAAATGGACTCCGGATAACCGATTATGGCTCAATTAACGCCAGAAAAACAAACTACGTCCTAAGGGAACTTTCGTCCTTTTGTGAATATTTGTTCAAATTCTTAAGGTATTTCTTCACACCCTTATAGTATGAAAGTGACCAGGAACAATATTGTATAAAATATTTTCACTAAAGGAAATTTATTCGTAAACAATTAAATAATCTATACTAATAATAAAATTGTAAATTTGATGTGTCTGTACATTTTAGATTTTTGTGAAAAGAACTATTGCAAGGGACTAAAAATAGATAATGTAATGTGTTTACATTTCTATCATTATTAGAAATGTCTATCTAAACTAAAAAGTACTTAGTATGTTTTAACAATTAAAATAGATAATTATAAAGCATATTTCGGAGTAGCATCAACATTTTATTTCATTAGAATCGGTCCACTCAATCAAAAGTTATATTAATTTGAATGACACGCGGCGACGTTAGTATGAAAGAAGAGTTTGTAAGTTAGACGTTTTAGTATTATTCGAGAACAAAAAAAATATGTATTGCATGAAATTGAACAAAATGACATAATATAAAATTTATGTATAGTATACAAAAAATTAATCTCTAAGACATAGTAAATGAGAAAACAATATTTTGATATTTTTATATAATATCTATGCGTCGTTTTAAGGGGTCATTTTATGAAAGTAGTGAACTGACTTTCAATCATGATATCAATTGGTAAAAATATGGCGCGGAACATAATATTATTTCGTTCTAATAACTATAATTAGACGGTTCAAGTTTTTTTTAATTTTTGATGACACGGGGGACGAAATGTTATGAATGGTGATTACGTAAGCAAATTATATATTGTAACGTATAAATAGTACAGTAAAAATTTCGGCAAATTTCACGCGTCTTATCTCAGATCACACTAATTTGGTGGTAATTTTAAAAACATTAGCGCTAGCAACAAAAAAAAAATGGACTTTTCTCTCGTCGATCGACAGAATGAGTGATAAAAATTAATTATTAAAAATCTCAGTCATCCAGGCCGAGATTTATCCTAAAAATAGCCTAGGATGGTATAATTAAGGGATGATTAATATCCGCGTCCTTTATTTTAGATTGGTCTATGCAGCGACACCTTAAAGGGTAGCCCCTTCTCAAATTATCCATTATTTGACCGGCCGCTTTCGCAGCTGGTTTCTTTTGGGTTTTTTGGGTTTTGTGTTTTCTTTGTTGGATCTTACTTTGGATTAGTAGTCGTCATTTTAGCTATGTAATTAGTTCTGGCGATCACCTTAAATTCGACTCCTTAGAGGAATGTCGGAGATCCAAGTTGTGACGCGAGGAGAATTGATCCTCGTGATGACCTAACTCACTATGGATAAGTAGGGAAACTTCATTTAATTTTAATTTTTGAAGACAAAGGTAACTTTATTTATTAACCTTATTCTCAACTTTAACACCTACTAAAGAGCGTATTCTCGACCTCAGGCTAGAATAGTCTGATGATATTAAGTATTTTCCACCCCTGTGTCACTACACTATATTACAGTGTAACTTGAAAGCATTATGTACTAAAAACCTTCGTTTCCTTTTTTTTTTAAATGTATGTATTGTTAAAGATAAAAATAATAATAAGTTCCCATACCCAGGGCAATAAACCTTTAAAAATCTAGTTTTAGATTTGAAATCTTTAAAAATCTAATTTTAGGTTTGATCCAAAAGAATAAAGGTATAGTATCTTCATTGCCTATCCGTGTGCTTCAAACTTTGTATTTCCTTTCAACGGTGAGATTTAATCCCTTCTGGATTTTGCATCTGCCGCCCAATCCTTATTTTAATATATTTAATTTGTTTATTTAATAAAAACTACAACATTATAACATAAACTTTAATAATTTTTTTTAACTACATAACACACAATTATTATTATTATTATTATTTTACATTACAACATGTATTTATGCCGATTATTCGGAGTAGATAGCGTTATACTTATTTTTTTATAATTTGGACTATTCTAGAAGGTGACAAAGATAGCCTATACAAAGACTAACAGGACAAAATCTACAGATTGGAGATTGAAGATTTTTATCCACATTCATGATGTTTGAGGAAATAATTATGTAGGGGATTCAGGATCAGCTACACGATTCATTTTGGAATTTTGGTGTGATATATGGGACGAGAGAATATAGGTTGTCTATTAGAATATAAAGGCCTTCACGCGAGCGAAGTCGCGGCCACAGCCAGTATAGAATAATGTTCTTATTGCTCGTTTGGAAAATATTATAAGTCTCTTTGTCTGTCTGTCGTTAGAATTTAGAATTCGTGAACTGCTCAACCGATCGATACACATGTTTTTTTTTTGTTTAATTTCTCCTTTTGCCATCTTTGGCTAATCTAATATATTTTACTACATGATATAATTCACGGCTAGAATCGAAAGAATGATAATTAAACCTGCAAAAATAAAACATATTCTGAATACTTTAAAGTCCTAATTAAATGAATATTTTGTGAAGAATTAAAATTGACTTGCACACAATCCATCCACAATTTCTTCGGTCTCCCTCAACGACTAAATCCCCTATTAGTCATACTTAACTCTCTCCATCTTATCAAATTATGAAAACGTAATAGAAATATTCAAGAATTAGGTGTGTACCCGCAGATCCACCCTTGTTTTACTATATTACGCATTTTAAATAATAATGTTTTACCGTGCTGTCCATTGAATCGTATCTTGTTAAAAATGTCATGAGTTTAAAAACGCATCCCTAAATATTTCCTTATTTTTTTTTGGTACTAAAACAAAGTAAATATATTTCTCATATATTCAAGCACTTGCCAGTGGAACTAACCGTTGAATCATTTTGTTACACAAAGTCATGGGTTTTAATTTTTGTACACGGAACCATATTTTTTTTTCAAAAATCAGAAGTTACTCCGCGTAACTTTGGTTATCTAACAAAAAAAGTCCCATCAACAAAGAGAAAGAAGAACAGATATAACATTTTAAAATTGTGTTTTCCGTATAGGTATCGTATATACATTCATATGTATTTAGTGAAAAGTTTTTTATTTTAATATTACAAACAGACATTTCAATTTTATTTGTTAGTATAGAAGTATGAATAAGTAAGAACAAGATAAAATAATTAAATTTAAAACTTTAGACTATAAAAATAGATTAACGCTTTTGACACAACATCAACAGGCGTTTTTTTGAGAATTTTGATGTTTATTATATGTAAATATATTAACGGCAAAAAAATTAATTGCACTATATATCTTATCTCTTAGATATTTGCCATTACAGTGGTTAGATTATAACAAACAACTGGCTAGCCTTGAATGAACGTTGAATCACATCTTATTCAAATATAATGTCAACGACCGATAAATAATAATTTTCTGAAGGAGTGTATGCAATGCAAATAGAATTACAATATAAAGATGCGGGGTGGTAGAGCTTTCGCGCTCGACTGGGGCGTGACCACTATACACACTGTGAAAAACTCGCTATAGTGACACTTCTCAGTGTGTTGTGTTCCATGATCAACTATTTTAATATCAAAATCTATTGAGTAATAACGCTAAAAACTCACTTAATATTGATGCGAAAAAAAATGTATATGTGTGTGTGGTAGGCGATACCAAAAATTACGTAGTTATCGACAGGCTATGAAATATGTACGTGCACTTAAAAAAAACATGAAACAGCTTTACTCCGCATGCGACTACTGCCGTTCTAAGTGTTTTAATTCTATGCCCAAACTTACCTAGCTGTTTTAGCCGTGATAGACGTAGGCTAGCATGATGATATTGATTGTCGATCCAGTGTTATCTAAGGATAAGTAGTCATCGTTCTTTGATTACATTATATTTAACAATAGATAATGTGCAGTCATTTTATCAAGCTCGGATAAAAAAATGAAGACAAGAGGATATTATAGTAACAACACTTTCAAACACCTTCATAATACTGAATCACTCAATGGAAAGTTTAATAAGAAGGTGACTCTTTGTATCATGTAGATTGTAGACGTTATTTGTTATAAATAAGTTTTCAGTACGAAATCAATTGAAGATGTTTGGCAAAGTCAGGAATAGTGCGATAAGAGAACACGTAGAAGATATATTAACCAATATAGAGAAAGTTATGCTTAGTTAGTTCAGGCACGTGGTGAGGATGGATGACAGAAGATCGACGAAATGAATTTATAAGGTGAGGGTGACTGGGCATGGCAGTAAGGATCGATCTAGGAAACCGTATTTTCACCAAATCCAGCTCGTCGTTAATAAAGGCCACGTGACAAGTACACACAACCGGCGAGCATGTATGAAAGTGTTATAAAGTGGAAGAAGCGAATGAGGTGAATCAAGATCGGATATAGTAGGATCGAAGGATGCAGTCTCTGCCTACCCCCACGGGAGAAAGGCGTTATACTATAATAAATAGGTGTATAAATTCAAGAGTGGAATAATTTTCTTAATTATGACTTCTCTCACTGTAAAAATAATATTATATTAAATAACCACATGGCCTTATTTCTATCATTTATTTTGTCAATGCTCTTAGCACAATAAATTGAACAATTAACACTCCCTTTACAAACGCCATTCATTCATTAAGCAAACAAGTCAATGAATCGCATATTTGCATACACTGATTCACTCCACCGTTAGCTGTCAGCGTTTGACCATAGTACAACTGTCAGTCAGTTATTCAAGTCCGTGAATTTGAAAAATATTTAATGTTACATAAAAACATAATAATATTTCTTTTATGTTTATAAAATAACGACGTGGAATAATAAATAATCCATATAAATGTTGACCTTAGTGCATTCTCTTCTTTCATTTCTCGTCTGTTAGTAAACCGATTTTCTTTTTCATTTGTTTTTCGTTTGGTAGCTATTTGAGGAACTTTAATGTTGCCAATAAAAGAAATATTGGAAACAACTTATCCCGCTAATTTTCAAATAGGTTAAGATCTAATTTTAACCACTTAGGCGAACACTAGTAATAACAATAATAAAATATATACAGTAAATTAGTTTTCTATACAACTGGTAAATGTAAACATTTATTCTTTGCTACGAGTTTTGAAATTGCGGCCCGTTTGGCCCATGTATACAGTGTTACACACGTTACATTTCAGTTTGTAAACACCAGATTGGACTAGATGAATTAATTTTGTCTTTTATATTTTGCAATCTCTGTAGCTTATTATCAGTTATGAAGGCAACGTTGATCTTATTTTTCCTCAGTTTTTTAGCAATCTTGTCTGATATCGATCCTATGTATTGTAAACTCCTTGCATATCTTTTTATTCTCGTGGACCAGCATATAGAAAGTATTGGTAAATATTTGTGGTTTTTCTCTTCACTAATGTATCAATTATTTATAGGTTGTATCCGTTGGTGATCGCAATTTGATATAATGTATGTAACGCTTTGGTATAATTTTCCTTACTAAGTGGAATTGTAATTAATCTGTGTACATAGCTACGAAAGGCCGCTAGTTTCTGTGTCCAGAGATGACATGAAGACGCTGATATGGTCGTATCAGTATAATTTGGTTTTCTATATGTTTGAAAGTCATGTTTATTTCCTACCCTCTTTATGTTTAGATCCAGGAAATTCAATAAAGATTCGGACTCTAGTTCAATTTCAAATTGAATTTCCGGATTTATCTGATTAAGCTTGTTTACAAACGCGTGTATTTATCATATGGTTCCTTACCAACAAATTACTATGTCATCGACATATCTATAATAGTAAAATACTAGTTGTTCTTGAATTATGTATTTATTTTCAAAGTGGTCCATGAAGATGTCTGCCATTAAGGGACTTAATGAGTTAAAGGAACATAAGTTAGGATGAGGGTAAATAGCAACACGTTAAGCATAGAGTTGAAGGTTTTCAGTTCAGCTGCTGAAGCACATTTATAGGTGACTTGAATTCCGATATTATACCAATACCAATATTCTGTAGCTCATTAGAAAACTTCCTACAATGTTAAGGTATGATGATTATATTTAAGGAAACATAAGACTAGCAGAGACATATAAGAGTAAGGACTCTGAATGCTCAGTCTCATTATATGTTTAAACTCACTTCAATCGATACGGCTTTTTAACATACTACAAAAAATACTGATACTTAAAAAAAGTTAGGCGATAACACGTTTAACTGGATCATAACGAATTATTTATGGTGAAAGATCAGTTACATTGATCGATTTCTTTTTATTCTATTTGTCCTGCAGAAGCATTTCTTAGTACAGTAATCACTTTGGCTTGTCACACTTCACTATGAGTTAAATACACATTAAAAAAGTATTACTAAATTTTCATTTCATTGTTCGTTTTTGCTATTTAATAAAATATTTTAACTTTTAAATTCTATTTGAAACAAAATTCTTACTTGACTCTCTGCGACATTATAACTTACACTATGTACACAGTCTTGAAGTAACGAGACATTGGCGCAAAGTATAATTGTCTCAATCTGTATTGAAGAAACAGGTGAATATACAGTGTGGTGATTCATCGATATAACTAGATGTATAGGTACTATTTTGTTATGACGTAGATATATGTATGTACTATGATTCATTGTTCAAGGCATGGGATATGGGGAACTTTATATAGATAGCGTCACAGGAATGTTCATTCGAATTTGCATATATGCATTTGTATGGGAAGATAACCACACATGCACTCTAACCACGTGTGTCGTTGTAATGTTGACCTTTGCAAGAATTTCCTCAAGGTTTGTGATGGTAGGGCATTTTCTAATAATACCCAACTGGGTAGTAATTAACCTCAAGCTGGAAAACCTATCGCCAAATACAAATAGGTGTGTTTACTACTGACAATGTTATATAACCATAAAAGGTTCTTAGTTTTCGTTTTTCTTCTGAGTTCATTATTGTAGGCCTTTATTGATCTACAAGTTAGTAGTGACATTTTGCCATTAATTTAGCAGATTGTTTTTTTTTTGCATTCGTAACTTGCACTGAAAATAATTGTTTAGGTAATTTTCAATATATATAAGGAAAATGCGGTTCTTTGACGCACCGTCACCTCAAAACTACTGAACATATCGGAATGGGACTAATACTATATGTCGTGTAATTTTTTGGATTCTATCGACCCTGTGTCATTTTATTTTTTAATTTACTCTTTTCTCCATTTTTCCGCGCTAATAATAATGAAAAGACTATCATTTTACTTTATTCACTTTTTTTTAGGTTAGGTAAAAGTGAAATTTTGTATGGATTATTGCACTTACACATATAATCAAATAGAGCGACAAGTGGAATTTAATATAGATGAAACTATACAATGATCAACGTCAGGAAATAACAAAAAAAAAATTGGCACCGAAAGTCACATAATGAGTTACTCATCTCGCGGCACGCGATACACATTGTAGCCACGTGAATCACTTTCATTCAATTGATGCTGCGTTGATGCCGGCCTTGATAAATCGGAACTTAGTTACAATGACAGGAACTCGCGGATACTCCCGCGATGACTCGTAATATTGTTGGTACGTTTTTTTCACAATTCAAATTCCTAAAACTGTTCCTAGTGTGTAACGGCATACTTTTAACAACTCTTTACAAAGCTAAATATGTACAGAATTTAATTATAATATATATAGATTTTTTTATTTATAATTTCACTCCACAGACTCCTCAGGCGTGGCTTTGTTAATTTTATTTAAATAATGTATGTACACCCCTACTTTTATTATTCTGTTTTATCTTATTCTAATATATTATCTTTTTTTTTTAATATTTTCCTCTCTCTTTTTTTTAAATTTAGTACGGTTTTTTATCATACTTCTACACGTTTTAGGATTATGCATCCCTATTTAAGTTTCTTCCCTATTTCGATTAGAGGTTTTTTTTAACTATTACAGTCGCAATTGTATTATATTGAACATGTGTATAAAGTTAATAACGAATCTATAATAATAAATAAAATAATCTTAATCTAATCAAAAATCTTTAATCTAAAAATCTAAAATTAAAAAAAAATCTAAAATCTAATCTTCGAAACGACTGGACAATTTTAACGGGATTTTATTTAGTACATATCTGAAGTTACTTGGGCTACTTAAATTCTGCGTTCCGAGTTCGGAGTTTAAAAAAAAAACATAAAATTGTGAATAAAATCCCATTTCAATGCACAGTTTTACTGGCAGGTGTTTTAATTTGTGAAAAATAACTTTGCTTTCATTTAGTACCAAGAATAATTTCAAAAAATAGAGTTCCGCATAAAAAGGACACGATAAATTTGGAAAATAAGTTCAATGGTTAATTTTACGGGCAAATGCTTGAATTTATGAGAAATATTATTTAATTTATCTTAGTACCAAAAGATTTTTAGGAAAATAATTAGCGTTTCGTATAAACAAAATGGTACTCATGAAAATGTGAATAAAATACGATTCAATGAACGATACCATCAAAACATTATTTTCCGATGAATATTTAAAAACTATATAACGCAGTGAAGGGTACATGAAAAGCGGGCGGAGCCGCGGGTGCACAGCTAGTATATGATAAGTTTAACATGTTATAGAAAAGAAAATTCTGTAAGTTGCAGACAAATGGACTGTCATTTATTTACACATCTAATACTGTTGAACGCTGACTTTATCAACGCCTACATTTCTATCTCTCATCTAATTCGATTCTCGTAGGTCACTTTAAAGCTGTGATTCCCAACTTTTTCTTGACCAGGGACCGTTATCCTTTGAATCAATGTGAATTTTAAGAATCTTTTTAGAAGTTCGGTAGTTCTGGAACTGATATTATTTCTCAAAGCTGCTCCACAAGCCCTCATGCACTTTTCCCAAACGCGTGGCTATGCACCATGCTCGAAATTTAAAATCGTTCGCTGAACATATTGTCGTACCTGCGGGGCACTAGTGGTCCGCGAACCACGGGTTGGGAATCACTGCATAACGTATCACACTGTGAAAGTTTTAAAGCAAAATTCGGTCAGTTATTTGGCCTAATTTTTTACAAGTAATAAAATTTTAAAGTGATTATGCCACCACGCTTTACATATTCACAATACGAGAATTCTTACTCGATATTCATCATTATTATTTACCGGCGACTGCAATATATCAACTAAATCTACAAACAATCACGTATAAAGATCCAGCAAGTTGTAATAAGATGTTCCTTTTGCGTTAGTTTAAAATGAATACGTAGGTATATTATATATCAAGTATTATCTAGGTATTTATTAGAATAGGTCAATCAGTAGGTCTATATAAAAAAATCTGTACATTTCTAATAAACATCATCAAGGTCATCGCACTGTTCTTTCTACCCACATTACTACTTAGAATTTAACATCGTCTTTTCTACGCTCCAATTACTAGCATTTAAATATTGTTTTCAATAAAGATAACTCAGTAGTTGAACACATTTGCATATGGTGATATGAATCATAATGGATGTTGGAACTGTTTATTGATTGTCGGAACATATGATTTAGGATTTTTTTTTTCTTTTTAATGAAATTGACAGTAATATTAATTTTCGTAAATGCACATTATGCAAAAATCACTTAAAAACTTAGAATAAAAAAGTTACAATATAGCAGATTTACATGAACGTATTCACTGAACTAGTAGCAGGACAAAAAATTTGACATAATTTTAACTTAAAAAATTATGTTTTAAAATGTACCATTAGAAAAAAAAATAGTCTCTCTAAAATATAATACTGAAAGGGTCTCATAATAATTCAGTAAGTATAAGGAAAGGGATGTTTTTTTTTACACGGTCAATACACTGCCTATGCTCAATGCTTTGGCCACAATCTCACCAGGTGTTAACTGACTATGTGGTCCAGGATGGTAAACACGCTAAACCTAAAGGTACTGGTTCTGAAGTGATTCTGCCGGAACACACCTATTGGTATTTGACGACAGGTTTGCTAACTTGAAGTTGGCAGCTACCCAGTTGGGCAATATTTTAAAATGCCTTACCACCATGCTATTTCCTCACGATGTTTTCCTTCACCAAAAGCTCAGGCTGATTTTAGAGTTGGATAAGTGGATTTGAACCCGTGTCTATTGACGCGAAATCCGACCGCACCCCGAACTAAGCCATCACCGTTTCAAATAAACAAGGAACAGTAGGTATATAAACTTCATAATTTTTTCTTATAAATAATTACATTCATTTTATAACTGTTGATAGATAAATTATATTTCTTGCAAGTAAAAAACTAAATAAAATTTCTACTAGGATGCAAAATCTAATGTACTTTGACACTGCCTTGATATTTATATTATTTAATACTCAGATTTAAATGAATAATTGTGATATTTGTAATATGACATAAGTAATATGAGTCAAGTATATCCATACTAAGTAATAAATAAAATTAAAGTGTCTATTTGTAATATAAAAATAACAACTTTTACATAATATATGTATATGAATGTATGAATGTTTGTTGTCCATTTCATCCGGCCAGAACGACTGGACCGATGTTGACGGGACTTTTTTGGTAAATAGTTGAAGTTACTCCACGTAACTTAGATTTACTTAACTATTATTTCTCGAAAATAATTAAGGATTTGTGTAAAAAAAATAAAAACTCAAGCAATTGTAAATAAAATCCTATTCAATGTACAGTTTTACAATATTTGAAATTGTGAGAAAAAAAATTGGTATCTATTAGTACCAAAAAAATAATTAGGGTTTCGTGTAAAAAAATTAAAACTCAAGAAACATTGTAAAAAAAACAAATTTATTCATTAGTCAATTTTACTTGTAAGTGCTTTAGTTTGTGAGAAGTATCTTTGTTTTCTGATAATAATGAAAATAATTAAAAAATAATGATTAGGTTAGATTAGATAAATGATTAGAAAATAAACCACATGAAATTACGAATGAAATAGTATTCAATATGGACATTATTTTCCAATGATTATTTTGAAACTATATTACGCAGTTTAGAAAATATGAAACCTGGGCGGAGCCGTGGGCTCATAGCTAGTATAGTATATGACTTAAAGAAATAAATTTACTAATGTATTATGTCATTGTTTGATGTTTAGGTAATGAAAACCTAGATAAGAAGACAATATTACTATGGCATCGAAGTTGTCTAAGTGTATTCGTGAATAAATATTTCTTACTAGATATTTGCCCACGGCTCTGCCCACGTTTTTTAAATTTTTCACTACGTAGCACAGTTTTTAAATAATATTTGGAAAATAATGTTTTAATAGTGCTATTCTTTGAATCGTATTTTATTCACAATTTCATAAGTTTTAATTTTTTTTATATGGGGCCCTAATTATTTTCCAAAAAAAATTTGGTACTAAATGAAAGCAAAAATATTTTTTATAAATTCAAGCTCTTGCCAGTAGAACTGACCATTGACTCATTTCTTTGTTTGTTTTTATGTGAAATAAATAAAAATAAATTTTCCGAAATTATTTTTTTCCTGTCAGTGAAATAAATTTAACTCGCAGGGTTAAATTTTTTCAGGGTTAAATTATTCGAAATTTCATAAGTTTTAATTTTATTTACGCGGAACCCTATTATGGAAAGTACCGTAACCTAAACGGAGTATTTTCAGCTATCTAACAAAAAAGTCCCGTCAAAGTCGGTGAAGCCGTTCCGGAGAAAATCCGGAACAAATAGACAGACAGACGAAAGTTTTAAAAATTGTGTTATTAGTATATTCATATGTATTTAGTAAAAAAAATCGTTATTCTGACATTACAAACATACACTTCAATTTTATTTATAAGTATAGATTTCTCTTTAATTACGATGTATCTTACTGACAGATTATGTACGATAATTACAGTGAGTCATAAAATTATCATTGGCATTATTGCGTTTGGCGGTCAAGATTGGTAGGCGTTGCGGAATTCCTCTCTATCCGGAGGTGATGTTGACCGTAATATGCACTTAGCTTTTAACATTTGGAGTCATTGGAGATCTTACATTTGCACTAAGATTATAAATGATCGGTGTTTCCTCAGTTTCTTTGCACACATTTGCATAATTGAGGAAAAGTTGAATAATTGTCGTAAAACCTTCTTGTAAATAATAATGACGTAGTTTATAAATGTTGAACAAAATAATAAACAAATCTTCAGAGGACACGTGGTCAGAATAATAGGTATTTCAGAAATCTATTGATATCACGTTGCGCCCCAAAGAAAGTGATAGAGACGACTGCAGCGCGGGCTGATTTTAAGGCATGTAAAATAGACGAAAGTATCACTTCTTAATACCCTGTTTCCTTCTCCAAAACTAACCCGATTTTTAATTTTCTTTCAGTTTTAGAATAATAAGAACTCTGGCTACTCCCGTACGTTTTGCTTTTTTAAATTTTATCCATCAAATTTGTTTGACGAACGTCTGAAAATGACGGTAAATATCAAGCATTTTTTTGTATTTTCAAAAGTTTCTATTATAGTTTCTACGATAGCTAATTTCTGGAAAAAATCAAAACGTCCAGTACGTTTTGGCGGTGATGGATATACATTATTTACATAACATATACATAAGCTCACGCCTGTTATCCTCGAAGGGTTAGGCAGAGGTGAAATAGCGACCTACACCACCCACATTTCGCCGAGCTTACTTCCGTCCCAGATGTGACAGGGGGCGAGCCTATCACCATATCGGACACAAATTCCAAACTCCGGGATGATACTGAGTAGAAAAACCCGATACCACTTGATCCGACCCGGGGATTGAACCCGAGACCTCAGAACGGCAGTCGCACCGTAATACAACTGCGCCACCGAGGCAGTTTAAATACATTATTTCGTATACAAATAGATACCATAATGCTATTATCCAGGAGGAAACAGGGGACTACGTATGTATGGAACAAATATCGCTAGGATATCCCATTAATTAATATACACTTACAAAATATTAAATGCATCAATAGGTTACAAATATATAAAAAATAGGTAAAAGTATAGAATAATATATTTATTTATATATATAAATTAGTATAATAAATAGTGTACAAAAAAATTAATTGTCTCTTGAATTCAAATCGGAGTTTTAGTAATTAAAGTCAATATGTCCGTAAAACGGTCGAGGATCATGTCAGAAGTACTCAATAGCGGTTCAGTTAAGTTACAATTTTATTTATATTTTTATGTGGTTTTAGATAAATGTGCAAAAATATAATTTCATATCAAATATGAAAAAATACGATTATTCAGAAAAAAAAAATTGGAACTGGACTGTTTTCGTGTTTTATTGAAAAAAAAAAAATTAGATCATGGCAAGCATGGACGAATAGCAAAATTATACGTTTATAGTTAACACATAGGTATGAAGTGTTGCCCAATTCGATTTCAGTACTGCATTGTAATAAAATTGAAACATTATCATCAAAAGAAAAAACTGTTCAATTGAGAATTTATCAAAACAATAATAAATATACGTCATGGAATAGTTTTATTTGGAATATATTGTTTTTTTTTTTCGTAAACTTCTAATTTAGATTTAATATTGAATAATATTTAATAATCAAGTAATAAACACCCTAAAATGAACTGTTACTTTTTTGCTATGAATAACTTTTTTTAAATAAAATTATATAATCTTTTTGAAAAAAATGTAAATTTAATAGGTCAATTTATTTTTAGTAAATTATTATGTCTTTTTGGTAGTAGTAAAGCACGAAAAAAATACCTACTACCTATACAATAATTAATAAAGTATATATTAATATTATAAAAGAAGCAATACGTCTCAATTCCGATTCTTTCCTTCTACATACATTAGTACATAACGCAAGATACTGAATATTTTAAGAGGATATCCTAGCGGCATTTATTCCATACAAACGTAGTCACCTGTTTCTTCCCTGGATAATAGCATTATGGTAAATATTTTTATACCAAATAATATATATCCACCACCGCCATGCTCGCATGTTTTGATTTTTTCCATAAATTAGTTATTGTAGAAACTTTTGCCTTTGAAGATGAAAAATTTTCTCGATTTTATCATTATTTTCAGATGTTCGTTAAACAAATTTGATGGATAAAATTATTTTTTTTTAAATAAAACTGCAAGAAAATTAAAAATCAGGTTTAGTTTTGGAGGAGGATACAGGGTACAACGAAGTGATGTTTTCGTCTATTTTGCGTAGTAAAATCATCCCGCTCTGCAGTAGTCCCTTTCGTGTTTTATACATCTTTCTTTGGGGCGCAACGCGATACCAATACATTTTTGAAATACCTACTTTTCCGCCGCATGTCCTCTTAATTTTGTTATATTTTGTTAATCCACAAGATACTACCAATGAATTTAAAAATAGATAGGTACTGTAATAAATCCAACGTAAAACAGAAAAGAGAAAAAAGTTTTTTTTTAATTCACCGGGCAACATTTTATTTTATTTGTTTGTGGGTAAAAGAGAGTGTTAGTAGTGAGAGTTATTTTTGTATGGTGCCAAACTTAGATTAATATCGCTAACCCGTTGCGCCAATATAATCGTCACTTAATCGATGTAAAATATTAATTATAAATCAATTATTCAATTAGTGACTCGACATCGAATTGAACTCTATGGAACATTGATTGGACATCTCGTTTTGTGGTCCCAATTAACCAAAAATTGTTCTCACAAAATTTGTGATTGTTTTAGGAAATGGCGAAAACAACGGCGTGTGTCGTTTTCAAAACTATCTCCATCATATAAATAAATCTCGAAATTGAAATTACAAAATATTGAAACCAACTGTAAATTTACTTTTACTGCAGTTTACTTCCTAATTTTGAGAGTTGTACGACGACTTTCGAATCGTAACAAAACTACTAGACTAACTTTAATAATGTAATGTGCAAACATAATTATATATGTTTATTGTAAAAGTTTAAACAATATATAAATATCTTCTTATAAGCGGGAAAACCCGTGGCTGAAAAGAGAACCGACGCTTGACAAAGCCTGAAACAAAGGAATGCGCCTCACTTCCTGTCATAGTTTTGAGAGCCGTGTCGCTACACTCGAGATAAATAAGTCTTATATGAACACGGAACAGTACAACTCTTACAACGTTTTACTTCTAACATAAAACGAGGCCACTTGTCTCTTAAAACGGAAAGTACGATATGTATGACCTTTGAGAACGAAAAGGTACGTAATTACAATTGCAACGGCTTGGTCTGACGTTCTGTCTGGGTCATTTGATTAGTAAGGGCGTATAAATATTGGGTATTCTCTACGTACCTTGAGATCAGTGAAAGTACCTACTCGTAACGAAACTGATGACGTTCGCTTAACCGGATCCTAATCTATTAGGAATTTAAATTAAAAACAAATGCTTTATGCAATATTTTAAAATCTAAGTAAAACTTTTGCTATCTGCGTAATTATTTTTATCCTATAACTAGATTACCAATTATCTTATATTTAGACACTAAAGGTATAATTAAAATTATTAATGTTCTGATGAATATTAAATGCTATTAAGAAATTTATTCAAACAAAGTTAAAGAGGCAAAATGTTAATGTAAGATTCGATAAATAAGGCCAATTTAATGAAAACCGTGACCATCGAATTCCGATAATATCAGAAAATAACATAAACCTGTCATCATAATATGTTTGTTTTAATTTAGAGAATAATTAATGTTTACTTAATCTATTTTAGATACTAAATCACATACATACATATTTCTATTTATATTTCAGCTTATTTACATCGAAAGTTAATTAAATTGCACGCTATTCTCATCTCCAAGTTAGTCTTCTGTCCACAAGCTCCATCAGATTTGTGATCCATCGCATCGGTAGTCTGTCTGAATTTCTACTAACTGTTGCGGTTCTACAGTACAACATTACTCTGTCTTTTAAAGTGATAGTGACCCTATTGAACTCTATAAAATGCGCCTTAGCTTTCGACGAAGGAAAACATCGTAAAGAAACCATAGCATGGTGGTAGGCAAAATATACAGAAATAGGAAAACAGTTCCGGGTTTTCGTTCATATGTATTTCGTTTGCCAAAAGTAAACAATAAAAAAAAATAACAGCTAAATAAGTAGGTACTTCATAACTTAGCTTATTTTTACTTTGACGTAACGCAAGTCGAGTTATTTGCATAAGGGCGCGCAAAGTACACAGATAATGTCAAACAAGGACTCTTCGCCATCTTTGTCTTTTCTTTTGTGTGCGTGTTTGTTTGTCTACTCGGTCATGGCAGACGTGTGGTTTCACATAGGTCAAGTGTTTAATTATTATATTTATTTTTTACATAATGCCTATAGAGGTACAAATGGAACGGGACCTGTGGCGCACTTGCGGTTTACATTGAATTCATTAGGTGTTTATGGTTTTCCTTATAGATCGATTAATATTTTTAATGTTGATATTGTTTATTATTTTTTATAATAATATCTGTTTACATTTATAGCCTATAATATTACCTTTGTTTTTTAAAATATTTTAAATCATAGATACACGAAGGAAACGTCAAAATTTTACACCTTTTTGCCTGCAATTAAATATATTTCAGTCGTAAACATTACGGTAGGTACTGTACTGTATAGTTGCATATTTAAGTGTTAAAGCTTAATTCACAGGGACGAAGCTATTAGTTAATAACTTTTGAATAAAACTAAAATCCTATATATAATGCGATATAAATGGATGTTATTAATTGAAATTTTGTTTCAAACATTTAGTACAATAAAATTATTTGTTTATTAGACATTTGAGGTCAAATATTTTGAACGCTTTCAATAAGCTCTCGGTGGAAAAAAATATAAGAGATTTAAACGTGGAATAAATTCATGATATGAATTATTGAAAAGTATGAACATTACAATTGATGATGATGATGACATCATGTCATTCACGTTCATTATTTTTAATTTAGTTATATAGCTCACTAGCTGTGTGTTAGCAGCTGCGCCTGCGTTTTATATGTTTTGCACAGCGTTTTAATTTTTGTTAAATGAAACCCTAATTATTTTCCAAAATATATATATTACTAAGATAAATTAAATATAATTCTCGTAAATTCAAGCACTTGCCCGTAAAACTGTGCATTAAATTTCATTTGATGTTGTATGCGTTTAATTTTTTTTACGCAGAACCCAAATAAAATTTATTTTTGAAAATTAAATATACCCTAAGTTACCCGGAGTAACTTCAGCTATCTACCAAAAAAACGTCCCGTCAAAATCCCTAAAGCTGTTCCGGAGATTACCCGGAACAAACAGACAGACAGACTGACAGAAAGACACAAAAATTTTAAAAATTGTATTTTTTGTATATACACACCAATTTTATTTATTAGTACAGATTACAATGATTTTTTTTTAATGAGGTATTTATGTAATAAACATGTTTTTTTAAGTTCTGTGCATGACGTGATAATTTTTAATTATATAAGCATTTTTTTCCTTTAAAGTAATTTTATTGTCAACCCCTATTAATTAATTGTTGAATACGACCTTTCTCAAAGCTCTCTACTGTATCGGATTCTCTACTTTAAACGTCTATTCATGGTAAGTCGTCAATCTATCTAGGTTGCGGCGTACTGAAATACGTTCACCAAATATTGTACTCTTAGTTGATCAATATTTTACACTATTGACAGAGTTTGACCGATATTTGTGCGACTATCACGTCACGAACGAAAATAAAATGATATTTCATCGTAAGAACAACTTGAAAATGTATTATGATCCATTTTTATATAAGGAACACCTTTTTTTTGTTTTTAATTAATGAATTAACTTACCGGGAAATGATTTAATGAATTTTTTTGATCCTTATATACGCTCCAAATTGTTAATAGCGAAGCGTTCCTTTACAAGTAACATGGGTGATTAAGAAAAAAAAAAACCATTGTCACGTGCGAACGGACCTTGCATTAACATAACCCGGTTTTTTCGGTCCAAATTCGTGACACATCGTGTGCGAGCCCCCGTGGTAAATAATAAATCTTTCTAATAAATAAAACAAGGCAACGTGAGTGAGATAAAGAGCGCATGCTCGTTGTTCGGTCTGCCCTAAACGTCATTGTGACCCGCCGACGACGGATCGTTAAACGAATGTGAAAATATTCTGTAGGTACATACTACGTAACCTCTTTTCAGAGTTCAACCTGCGGTAAGAGAAATCCAATACGATGGAAACATGCCCGAAACACGTGACAATTCGTCTTTATTAGGAATCCACCGTAACTTATTTAACCTCCCTCCTTTCGTCAGCGATAATGAGCAAAATTCTAACCTCCCCCCCCCCCCCCCCCCGCCCCCACATAATTACGTAGGCATCGGAATAATTTCAATTAAAAAAACGAAGATTAATCAATAAATAAATATAAATAAGAGGTGGAGGCTTATAATTATCAATTTTAACATTATCATATTTTCTGATTTTTTAAGTTTTCAATGAAACTATAAAATAAAATAAAAATAATATAAAAATCACATAAATAATATATTACTCACGTAGTCACCATTCAGACCCTCCCGTCCCCCTTGTCATCAAACATGAGTAAAACATACCCCTTTCCGCAAACGTAACATTAGAACTGAAGATCGATAGTTCTTTGTATGATTTAGCAAACCGTGTGGTGCCGACTAAGAATAGTACCACCCCATGTCTTCCCTTGGGTATCGTGAAAAGCGACTAAAGGATAAACCAGGGAATGGGCACCAGCATCCTCTGAGTATCACAAACACCTGACTGCGATCGCCAACCCGCCTGCTAACTATGGCGATTATAGATTATGGACGAATGGGAATGGCAATTGGTATAAGTAACATATTTTAGTGGTAGCAAAATGTTTTGTAATATGTGCGAGTCGATAATAATAGGTACAACGTGTAAATCTTATGCGTGATTGAAGTAAAACTTCTTGATTGTTGTGGTTAAAACACATTCAAAAAATAATATATGTTACATTAAAGTTTATTCCTAATTTGAGTAATCTGTACAATTTATCTATCTTCTGTATATATAAAAGAAAAATGGGGGCCATTTGACGCACCGTCACCTCAAAACTACTGAACATATCGGGATCGGACTACTACTATTCGACGCGGAAATATTCGGCTATTTATTTTTTTAATTTCATGGACCCATTATCACTTTTTTTTTCAATTTACTGTTATGTATATTTTTTCGCTAACAAAACCAAAAGCCTCTCATTTTTCTTCATTCATTCATTTCTTTAGGTTAGGTTTAAATGAAATGGCATATGCATTTTTTCACTCACATCTAAAAAATGTATAACACGCGGGCGGAGCCGAGGGCAGTAGCTAGTGTTATATAAAGATAATAAATAATTATTTGTTTATAGTTTATCCAACTAAGAAAGTACTTAATCGATTTAAAAAATTATATATATATATTTTCCGAATTCCGAGTGGATCGCTAGTATTATTAAAGCGATAAAATGTATTTTTTATTTTGTTATCGATAACTCGAAGATTACTCAATCGACTTTTAATTTTTTTATCTATTAATTTTCATTATAAATGAAAAATACAATGCCATATACATTTTTTTAATTAAAGATTTCGAAACCTAGGTGGATCGCTAGAAATGAACCAATAAACAGTCTAAAAAGTTTTATTTGGATAAAACTGTTACAAAATAAATTTTCTGTCGTACGTTTGACGTCACCGTTAATATATAAAAAATATAATATTTGAGTTTACCTTCAAGGATAATACTGAACGTCATTTCCGAATAAAAAGTTAGGCACTCGTCAAATCGCGCATAAATGATAAATATAGACACATTGCTATGAAAACTTATTTATAATAAAGCAACTACTAATATTCAAAATCAAAACTAAAAAAAAAAAAAAAACAAAAGAGGTCATTGAAATACGAATAAGATCTAATTGATTTGGACATCAATGTTTGTGAAGACGCAAGCATCGTCAACTTCAATTGTTTGAAAACTTACGGAACCCTAAATTCAAGCTACGTTGAATATTTTTTTTTGTTCGACAAGAAAAAATATATATATATGTGACCCAACTCGATACACAATGTGGTAGGTCACTCTCATTGAAGTTTGGTTGTTAATGTGTAAATATGTATTTCGTATTTACGCGGCTGCGACACGTTGGTCCAAGACGAACGACAAAAAGTCGGAGTGTAAGTTTGTGGTAGCTTTTTAAATGTGTATAGCTAAACATACGTAACACTTTGCCACTGAATAGTTGCTTTAACATTTTTGTCTTCATTTGTTCTTTTTAATTATTTTATAAAACCTAACACCTGCCAATAACTTTTCATTTAGATAATACACATATTTCTTGTACATAACATAACATATGCTCTTGTGTGTTATGCCCTAAGGGTTAGGCAGAGGTGAAATAGCGAACTACACCACCCACATTACGCAGACTGAGTTCCGTCCCCGATGTGACTGGAAGCGAACCCGTCGCCATATCGAGCACAAATTCCAGACTCCGGGATGATACTGAGAAGAATAACCCAATATCACTTGACCCAACCCGGGGATCGAACCCGAGACCTCAGAACGACAGTCGTACCGTAATGTAAATTATTTATATTACGTCTTATTATGATTTAACCATTAGCCTAAAAACCTAGAGGTTTCTCTGGGACGTTCACCAAAAATTTAAGAAAGCTTCTTCATCATGCTATTATTTTTTAACTTAATACATTTTTTAAATTTACAGCTTAAAGCCATAGCTTAAAGCATTCAGTCGATTAAGTCAACAATATTTACATTTAAGCCTCATAAAGAAATTGTATTCCCATTTCTTATTCTATGTATTATCTCTATTGTAATATATATATAAAATATAAATATATATATAGAAAGGTATTTAAATCGATCAAATAATTTTCGATTAATAAACCCACTGATGGTAAACGAAATAAAACGTTCCAAGGCATTGTTATTTATTCGTTTACATAGTCAATTTTAAAAGTAATTGACAAGCTTTTATTGCAAATAATAGTGATGAATTCAAAGTCATTTCAGATATTTTATCAGAAATACGACATAACATACGTTTTTATAATTTAAAAGGGGGTGACTTTTGTCTATTTATTTAATCCTTACAAGATAGAAAAAACCAATATTGTTGAATCCAATTTCCAACTATACTTAGATTCTTCCGACTCAACGTCAGAAGCGAGCCGGTTCTTAACAAATATCCTTCAAAGAACTGTCGCACTGTAGGCGGCCATATTAGTACACTTTGATTCCTCCGCCTAATCCGAACCAAACCTAACACCTAGTGGGCTGCCGACGACAAATTATAACCTCGTCGCTACTAACACATTAAATAAATATGGCGGCCGACCTCTTGTATGTTCGCTTTGTGATCAGTCGCTGGAGGCAACTTAGACGTTGCACGTCAGAAGATAGTTTTCTCCACATTTTAAACCTTAATAGCAAGCCAGGAGCAAACTTTTAAACACCTTTACAAGGTATATTTATTTTGGTGAAGGTGTTTTTTTATATTATTTTCCACGCTCCCATCGTCAACGCACTAATTTGTCAGGGCGACTAAGTCACCAATGCAAATAGGGCAGTGTTGTGAATGTCTTGTGTAAAGATGTGAAATTGTTCCACTCCATGGGAACATTGCCTGATGAGAAAATATAAATTCACAAATAGAATGCGTTTTTTTACTTGGATTTGCATAATATATTACTCATTCACTGTAGGTTACAGATTACATTTTGCGTTTGCAAATCATATGTGGGGATGGTAGTAAAATTGCGGTATCAGAAACTAAAACACAGCTTAAATGCAATAATAATTTAATTTCACAAACATAGAAATCATGTTTGTCACAGCTATAAATAGGTACTATTTGAACTATACAAATAATGATTAAGTCATAAATACACTGGCTCTGTACTTTACAATAATATAATCATTAGCTCTATTAAAGCTATTCATACTTCATTGGATTTATGTAACAGGAATAATATAAATAGTTAACAAAGAGTAATAATTACTAGAGAAAATAGGAATAGAATGTGCAATTAAAAGTATTCATGTCGCAGCCTCGACAAGTCAATCAAAAATTAAATTATCGCTATTTCATTCTACATCAATCAATATTAGACATCGTCATGATTCATCGTCTGATATATTAATAAACTAACCCAACAAATTTACCAACATTGACGATCAACACCAACGAAATGATGGAATGGAGACTAAAAGCTAAAATCTAAATTAAATAATAAAATACATTAAATAAACAAAATTGAAACTAAAGTGGAGTTAAGCAAGAAACAAATAAATAAGACCTTGACTAGGATAATCGGAAAATTTAGAATGTTAGTCAGCAGTATAATAATAAATAATACAATTTAAATTCGTCACTATTTACAATATATTGAGGAACTAATTCGTTCTAGACCAAAATGGCAATATAATGGCAAAGACATTTTCACTACGTTAACTCGCTAAAAATAACAGCCAAAAGTGCGAACATTTCATCTAAGGAGTCCATGGACCGAAATTAATTGAAGAGTACTGATAAAGTACACTTTATTTTAAAGCATCAAGTTTTAAGTACAATAACTAAAAACAAAAATACATAGTCGAAATAAAACGCACAGCGCTCCCTGCAACATTAGCGGCCTTAACGGAATCTAGTTAACACAACCAGAGTATTTGCCGAAGTCGTCAGTCTAGTTAGTAAAGCTTTTGAAAGACTTCCACTAAATACTCCAAGTAGTTTAGAGTATCCCTGTAGAGAAGAAGGCCGGCGGTCAACATGTTGTCAGGTGTAAAATCAGGAGCCTCCGAGTCTGGTAGCGCTAATATCTCAAGTTTGCGTCCTTTCATTATGTTCTGTAAAGATGCAAATATATGAATTAATAATAGTGCAATACATGGTGTGGCTAGGATTTGTAAATATAAATAAGAACCGTGAAGAGTATATTTATATTACGTGGGACAATTAGAAAATATTTAGCAAAATTTAATTTGCATATAACAACACATTTTAGTTAACGTATCTCAAAATAAAATAAATAACAAATAAAAAAAAAAGTTATAATTAAAAAAAAATCGGCTTATACATATTTAATAACAAAATACTCACATTGAAGTGACAAAGGACGGCTCGCACATCATGCATTGTCTGGTTTATGCTATCTCTTAAACTTTCATCAGCTATGATATTATCGTTGAGACCTTTATCCGAGAAACCGTTTAGTCCGGCGACAATCAACTTCAAAGCTTTGTACATTGAAGGCAACACTTTATCTATGTTCGGCTGAAAAACATACAAACAACATAAATATATGTTACGTTAAAATTTCGAGTAAAAAAAATAATGATGATATATTTTTTGTTGTCAAATAATTATCACATCAAACATGGCGTATCTTTCAATTAAGAAACAGATATTGCGAATTCAAAACGTAAGGTTATCACTCTGAATCGGTTGATGACATTCGCGATTATAGCGTCAAACAAATTACGAAACCATTGTGTTCTCACGTAAGCGATAGCCGGACGACAACAATGAGTGCCACCGACGATGTTGATTCCTTGAAATCGATTGAAAAACTCATACGGATGCACGTTTTTGGCATCAGCGAATTCGCCGCCCTGCGATGATTGTTTTCATTTAGGTAACGTCAACCTGGCAACGTTCGTGTCTCATCGAATTAAATCGGCTTTACAAAGAGATAGTGTTGTTCATCTTGAATATCATTGTTCATATGACACAATGGTTTATTGATTTTGAACAAAAATACATGCCTGATCAAAATTATATGTCATTTAATTGTTATTTTATTAAAGAACACAATTTACCATTAATTTATCTAAAAACTCTTTAGGCACATCTTTGTAGAGAATCTTCTCTTTAGGCAGTACTTGCTCGGGAAGCTTAAATTTCCGTAACCATTCACTGCCTTCCCACGAACTGATGAGATCGTCAAAACTATCATAACTATGTAGTTTCTGAGCCTGTAACAAACGAAAATTCAATATCAATGAGAGAAACCACAAAAAAATACTTAATCTAAATTTTAAGACAAAGTTTCCTAACACAATAGAATACACATCTTAAATAATTATTTTGAAAACCTTCCGATTTCCGAAAAAAGTTCCGATTAACGCTTTGTGTTATATATAATATAATGATTATTAACGTGTCGAGTACCCATAAAAATAAGACAATAGGAAAACAATGGAAAGCTGGCGTAAACGCCAGGTAAGTGCTCAAGGGGTTAAATGATCAGTTGCTTAATTTCATGTCCCATGACAATTGAACTACACGCAATATAAATATTACACTTACGAGGATGACTAGGATAAAAAAAAACGGAATAAGTATAAAACAATTCTCCGAATAGTTGATTATTGATCAGGTTTATTTTATCACACATAGATTTTTTTTATAATTACATTCATTAAAAAAAAGTCATAACTAAAACATTATAATTGGCTTGTGAAAATATTAGAATTATGGCTTTCTAGATTCTAATCTATTTATTTGAAATATTCATTATGGATAGTTATATCAATGGCTAGCTAATTATCTCAATTTAAATGTAATATAGTTTGTATTAATTTACATGCTAATGTTATTTATATCTATCTGTAATAACATTTTCTATTCGTTAGTGAAGATCAAACGAAAGATGAGATCGACAGAGGCGGTTTGTCGGCGACATTGCTCGTAACATAACCATATTGACATTAAAATTTGACGCTACCGTCAGGGCATACGTGACGGGCCGCGACAATCCGAAAATTGCCTCTGTATTATCAAAAGCAAAGTTCAAAACCTTCACAACATACGTTAAACGGCAGATGGGACAAACACAATCACTTTTGTAGAAAATATTGTCCACAAACAATTCGATTAATGAAGTGCCGTTTCAATTATACGCAACCCCCCCTTTACAAATATTGTATTGTTATCCAATAATGTTATTATCCACTTTCCAGATCTTTGCAATATACCCCCCGGGCAAAAGCAAAATTTCCAAACGCATCGACAAAAAAATTAATTTGTCCGATCGAAATTGAGATAGCGATTAACGCAAACCGCGCTGATAATAGGTGTAATGAAGTGAATTTATGATTATTCGTTTGAACATAATCTGAACGAGCTCGCAAATTTTCACTAAGTATTATTTTATACAAAAACCCAAAGATAATCGGCGGATACAAAAACAAAAAGAACATGTTTTGTGAGTGACATTGCAAATTATTAAAATCTAAATTAAATTCAATACACCAAAGTATGTTAACATTTCGAAACGATATCCTTTTAATTTTTTTTACTATAAACGGATTTTACGTCAAAATTATAATACCAGGATACGCGTAGATATAAAATTAAATAATGTTTAATTCGTTTTATTATTAATTTTCAAACAGTTTCATTCGATTGTTATTTAAATAAATAATTATGTCTATTAACGTTAGTTAATTAAGGTTGGCGTGAAGCGAAATAAAGGAATTCGAATTTGTTCGGCCGGAAACCCCCCCATCAGGAACGAAGTTCTTAGTTCAAACAGAAATAGAAAAAGAAAACATTATAAGGCCTACGTGTAATAATTCGAAAATAACTCGTTATGAAGAAAATATCTTAAATTATTGTTATACCTTCTTAACCCCTTGAGCTCTAACCTGGCGTTTACGCCAGCTTTCTATTGTTTTCTTCCTATTGTCTGATTTTTATGGGTAATCAACATATTAATCATATTTCACTTTTGTCGATATAAGAGAGCCATACAATTCGTAATAATTGCGACATATAAATCTGTATCTAATCACTTCCTCCATAAACTTCACAACTAAAAAACTGTTCAGATCATGAAATATGAAAATTAGTATATCCCAAAACTCGACTTGAATATTGGGATAAATCTAAAGAGCTTTAAAATTAATTACCTACCCCGATCGCTATTATTACGAAATGTTATTTATGAATGACTGAATATTGAGAACAACGAGTTACAAAGAATTTATAAACCTGATCTTTATATAAGTAATCAAATAGTTCAGAGATGGAATGCGCAATGTAGTGTGATGTACCTTTTGGTATAACAAATACAGCACAGGTGCGCGTCCGGTCCATCATGCCATATCCGAAACGTTACCCATAACACATACAGAGTAATAATAATTCATATTAGTAACAACAGTATGTATTGCAAAAGCTTCATTAGTACTTTTATTATGGCCATTGTTGTAATTATTAATTTAACAAACAATATTTGCATGCATATCAGTATTATTGTTTTTTAAATCTATTTAGAATTACTTTTATTTCCGTTTACATCGATTGCTCGCAATCTAATTCAAAGAGGCAACGGGTGGGCGATCGACTCGGAAATTCGACAACTTAGCATCCGAATGCCTAGCTAGAAACATCGGAAGCTTATCAAATAAACATGCACCCACACATACATGCGTAGCTCACTGATATATTTACGGAACACGTAGACACCCAACGGTGCAGACAGCATGTCGCCCGTGTGAACAACGCTATCGCACTATATACGTAGGTATATATATGTAACAACAATATGTAATCCAATGTCTCTACGTATTATTGCGTTATTGCATAAGCTCAGCCGATGTACACACCGGATTTCTGTATTGACTTATGGTGCATGCCGAGAGATCCGATCGGATTACAGGCCCCAAATCGTAATAGTTTGTTTATCGTAATTATACTTTTAAAAGTACACGGCGACTTTTTTTTTAGGATGCCAGCAGAATTCCGACGGTCGAAAATGCGATGCGATAATATTACACAGGTATATAGTATGAGTGTTATGACACATTCACACGGTGGCCTATGGCGAGTCACACAGTCCCGGTAAAGTTCGTTGAATTTGTTATTGCGTTCTTAGTACGACGACGCGGCCAGTTATTATTTATACGGAATGGTGTCGACGACAGATGTGAACTTCTGATTTATTTCAGTTGAATTATTAAGACTGTACATATTTTTAAATGTAAACTCGGACGTTTATCTCGTCTAACAACGTATTTATAGAGACGGGCTAGTTTAGTTAAAATAGACTGATTAAACAAAGAAGGCGTAAACGTCCTTGTACCGGCACGGTGACAATGGCGGTCGATCGTCATCGATACGCGACTAAATCGCAATAAATATGATACATTAGAACCGAATGACCGACATTAAGGGGAGAGACAGAAAAAAAAAATACATCGGGCAGGTGTGTAGCGCAATACTAATGCGCAATCAGTATTCGAAGCGTAGACGCATCGTCCTGTACCTCGTTCCGGCTACTGTGAGTCGATAATGTCGTTTTACGAGGAGCAAGCGGACAGGACGTCGCCGTCGTTATGACCGTCGAGCCTATTACAATGCTACCATACCTCTTGCGCGAACATAGTCCATGATAACTGGACGCTACATATATAAACTCATCCATTGTTTCGCCACCATTGACCGCCGCAGTACCGATAAATCGATCGCTTCCAATACAATAACCGAAATGTACTCGCTCTGCGTATAGTTCATGTATCGTTCAAATATTTCGTGGTAAAGAGAAGTCCATAAATGATTCGAGGCGCGACATCGACATCGCATTATTTCTCGTTGATCGGCCCACCTTACTTCCGATTCGGAAATTATTTTATTCCTAGGACTGGAATGATAGAAGCGTCATATGAATCGTTGTATTAACATGCCGAACGTTTGTTTCTAATAAATTCGTGAATGTTTTACGAATTCTAGAATGTAGGTTGAGATGTCTGCGATCTTTGGCTGACCGGGAAACAATGTCGCATTTTACAAAAACGCCTACTTGTATTATTTCAATACATATCTTGGTTGTCAATACATATCATAAAATTTAATAGCTTTATTTACATTATGACTTTTATCAAAAATAATTAATTCATTCTTTTGGTACATCAATATTATCCTGATATAATTATCATTATGCATTAATATCGCATACTAATTTCGGTCGCTGTTTTATTAAATGATTTTAGCATAAATTTAATTAAAAAAACTACTATAGATGATATTAATCTAGTTTAATGTAATTTTTTTTTTTTTTAATTTTCAAACATCCTATTGATATAGCGTTGAAGTTCCTGAATAGAAAAAAAAACTATTATAACTGTTGTATTTTTATTATTATTTTATTGCTTATTAAAATTATAAGTTATAAGTTATAGAAGTATAGCTGAAGTATAGCTGGAGTGAAGACGATTGACAAAGTCAGGAATAGTATGATAAGGGAACGCTGTGGTGTGGTAGAGGATGTGGTGACCAAAATAGAGAAAGGTATGCTTAGTTGGTTTGGGCATGTAGAGAGGATGGATGAGAGAAGATTAACGAAATTAATTTATAAGGCGAGGGTGAATGGGCAAGTCGGTAAGGGTCGACCTAGCCGAATGTATCTAGACCAAATCAATCATGTCTTAAATAAAGGCCAGGTAAAAAGTACTCATAACTGACGAGCATGTATGAAAGCGCTCATGAAAGTAGAGGAAGCGAAAGAGGTATGCCAAGATCGTAGCAAGTGGAAGGACGTAATCTCTGCCTACCCCCACGGAAGAAAGGCGTGATGATATGTATGTTTGTATGTATTAAAATAAAATATTTTGTTAAAGGACATTGACTTACAATAAAAAATAGTTACGTTAGTATGATCCGAAATTCACTCAAAAGGAGTTCTTTTAAATGAATGTAAAATGCATAAGGATTTTAGTACACATAAAAGAGAATAAGAGATATATTATTTAAATGATATAAACGGCTTGATAGTGTAAAACGTAATACCGCAATGCGAAAACGTAATTAAAAAGGGAGGAAGCGTCGGACCGGACGCGCTGGGAGGCGAAACCGGCGCCCGTGCCGCGCCGAGCCGATGCAATCTGAGTGCAATGGCGCAAGCGGTGCCCTAACGTCACCGCGCGGCGAGAAAACCGCAACAAAAACGTACACCATGTGCATATATAATGAATCAAAACTACCGTGAAACTCTTTTTTTATATTGTACTAATTGTGTTCACGGCTTCGTACACGTGTAATCAAGTCAATTTGCAGCCTATATTATCCCTCTGCTTGAAAGGCAAGGAATACTTAGTTGGTTCGGGCACGTAGAGAGAATAGACGAAAGAAGACAGGCGAAACTAATTTACATGGCGAGGGTGGCTGGGCACGTCGGTAAGGGTCAACCTAGGCGAACGTATCTCGACCAAATTGAGTACGCCTTAAATAAAGGCCAGGTGAAAAGTACCCATAAACGACGAATATGTATGAAAGCGCTCATGAGTGTAATACAAGCGAAAGAGGTGTGTCAAGATCGTAGCAAATGGAATGACGTAGTCTCTGCTTACCCCCACGGGAGAAAGGCGTGATGCTATGTACGTATATCAAACGTTTATCAAAATCTATTCACTGGTTTAGGTTTTTTTTTTTTTTTTTCAAAACTAAAAGTACATACAATGTATGCTAAATTTCACGCTTCTTATTTTGAAAATATTTCCTCACTCATTTCCTATTTTACCCTCTTAGGACTCGAATTTCCAAAAAATCCTTTTTCTTAGTCGATGCTTTCATCACAAAATGCATCTAATTTCGAGACTATTTAAACAGAGTTTCTATAATCCTTTACAATTGTTATCACGAACTTATATATAACTAATAAATAATTTTACAAAAACTTTTACAGAATGACAGTAATTATCGGAAGCAGTAAATTAATGTACGAATGATACACACGCACACACACATTTATGTATTTATAGAGACAAATATAATTGTCGGTAATGTATAGATAGGTACCGTAATTATTTAAGATACCAAACATGTTTGTTTTTTTACTAAATAGCTAAACTGCGGTACTCTTTTTATGTTCAATACGACTGTAAATTAATGATAATATACGTTTTAATAATACTGGTAGAGGAATTCGATCGGTATCAAAGTTTAACGACCAACTTTTAAAACGTCTCACAGGACATCCTAATAGGCGCTTACGTCTTGCTCATTCGCATAGGAAAACTACAGGGTCTCTTTCATAAATCAATAAATATCAGCGTGCAAATGAAGCGGCGAAGGCATGCGTCGACGTTAGCTTAAGTTTTATTGGTATTGGCGGGCATCGAGCTCCGCGTCCGTTCATTTAAAACAACGCGGCGGGCATATAAATGCGAAAGCGAATACTACGCGATAGTCTCGTCACATAACCCACCATATAGCGCATGTTCAGTAACACAACCTTTCCAATCTGATCTCTATTATATCATTGCATTAAAATTGCGATCCTACAAAACTATGTTACACATTCCCATTGTCCAAATCAGTTAACATAATAATGCGAAATTTATCTTTTGGACAATTCCGTTTTAACTTAAGTTATTAATATAACATTTACGAAAAAAGCTCTATAAATAAAAACGATCTATTACCAACACTTATCATCAATGTGTTAATGTTTTAATGAAATAAATAGCTTAGTGTGTTTACCATCCTGGACCACATCGTAACTTAACATCAGATGAGATTGTGGTCAAAGCACTGAGCTTATTTCTTGTAAAAGCTACGCGTATAACTCATGTCGACTGTAAGTGCCATACTGTTTTATTTATCGTATAGTATGGATTTGTCGATGAATGAAAGCGATGAAAGGCCTTCGAATATATGTAATATAATGTATAGGTACTTACGAATGCATCCTTGTATTTCGCTGTAGATGAGATGGCGTTTTTCGCTTGCGCGATGAGTTTAGGCGTGACTTCTTTAGGATCAGGCACGTTGGCCGTATTTGGCTGAAAAAGATTTCATAATATTGAATTTTTAACAATTTATTTTAAATAGACACTATATAAGGCTGGTTGCAATATGCGTTAAGTTGCAAAAAATGTTAAGTGTCAGATCACTCTGACTTCTCGATATATTTTCGGTTTGATCTCAATCTTCACTTTTAATATTCGATATTGAAACCCGCCGATAATGAGTAATGCGTAACAAATATAATCTTGAAGTGACTAAAAAAATTTATATTTTCAACATACAAAGTTATTATAAAAACTGATTATAATGTAAAAAATGGAAGCATGAGAGTAGACTATAATAGATTAGTGATTAGAAAAAATATAACTGTTATTTTATACGAATTATATGCAATATAAATAATATCAATTTTAAACAGTATTAAACATTAAAAAAATCATTTGCAGATGGCTATCATTTTGACTCCAGACTCTCATTGTTAGGAAGAATTTTATAGACGTCACCTATATAACAAAGATTTTATAATAACTTTATTATGAGTAATAAATAAAATTGGAGTGTCTGTTCAATACACCAAAACTCCAATTTCTAAAATTTTTGTCTGCCTGTCTGTTCCAGGTAATCTCCGGAACAGCTGTTCCGAATGATTTTGACGAGATTTTTTTTGGTAGATAGTTGAAGTTACTTCGGGTACTTTTAATTTTCGAAATTAACTAGGGTTCCGCGTAAAAAAATTTAACTCATAACAAATGGAATGAAATCCGATTCAATGCACACTTTTATGGGGAAGTGCTTGAATCTATGAGTAACATATTTATTTTATCTTAGCGCTAAATTTTTTTTAGGAAAATAATTAGGGTTCCGTACAGAAAAATTAAAACGCAGTGAAGAACATATGTAACGCGGGCGTAGCCGCGAGAACGCAGCTAGTTTATAATAAAAGTGAATAACTTCCCACTCTCAGTCTATTAGATCATTTCTCAGAAAATTATATTTTTCGACTAGACCCAACACACAAGTAATTCTTATAATCGCCCAAGTTAATTTGTGGAAGTATAATTATTAAAATCAATCCGATATTCAATTGTATCCGGAAATCATGAGACAATTTTTTTTAAACACATTTAGTAATTTTCATGTGAACATGGAAAACATCCTAAGAAGTACTTAGAGGAGAGGAAAAAGAAGCTAGGAGAAGCTTGGTAAATATTTAAATTCTTTAATACGTTTTAGGTTAGGTTAAATTTTTCCTTATTTAAAATTTCAGGCACTTTCCTCGGAAACATGTTATTATTATGGTTATAAAGACTCACAGATTCATAATCGCAAGGGTTCCCCCACAGAGAATTTTCTGAATCAGCCCCACGTCGCTGGCGTTCCATGGCTGAACGGCTTCTACGAGGAGCTGCTGAAGATTGTGGAGTAAGACTGCCGACCAACAGGAGCAAACAAACTGCCGCACAAACGTTGACGTATCCTGTTGAGATAAAAACAAATTTTATTATACTATGTCGAATAATATCTTAAAGTCTAGCGCTAATTTTACCTATTACATAAGGGTAAACTAAACATTGCCAAAACATCTCACGATTTATTAATGTTTTATAATTTATTGTCAAATATGTCTTCGCTTATGAAAAGCTCATTTAGGTTAAAACCTTATATATTAGGATAAACATACCCAAAATGATATTAAATTGCCATCGATTATAACCGACTATATAGATAGCGATTCATATTAAGATTAATCGATTTTTACACGGTCCGAATATTAAATGTACAAGTAATTTCTGGTTGAAGAAAGCGCGCGTAGTTTTTTTTCCCTCGCATCTCTCGTTCAATGAAAATGTTTTCAGTTCGAGAGCTCGTTCGGTATGCGGCACGCGTGATGCTATCGATTATGGTAATCGTTGGACATCCGATGAATAAATACATCGCGCCCCAGAGGTGGACAGCCTTTGCTAATTGTGCACTGAACTTGAGTGAATCACAATGTGCCACACTTCGCAAAGGTGTCTCTCTAGACGACATTCTTGTAACGATTACTACATCACATCGTCCTTGCGTAATCGGATTGTACATGTTTTGACGAGTCGATAACAAATGATTTTATAACTGTTTATAATCCAACTATCATCAAAACAGATGTTTTTTTTTTATATAAAAATGAAAGTTTATCAACGAAGATACCAAACAAACAAAAAAACAATTCTAGATTTTACTTTACTATTTTTATAGAAAATTTAGTTTTTGATGACATAAAAAACTGTTTAATTTAGAAAAAAATATTAACACTGCAAGCTCGGCAATAACTATTAAACAACAAAAAAGACTTAATACTAAAATAGCTTATAAATAGAGAATAAAAATCCCTTGAACTTTTTTTGTGTATTTACCCCTAATTTCCTTATTTTTTATCTACGATAGTATTTTTTCTAATCATGGAATGATATACTGCGACTAGACACCTCGCCGAAATGCATAGATTTGAATCCTCTAATGATCTTGAATTTTCCCAGAATATTAAATTAAAGGGGAAGATTTACAAGAACATAATACGACCTGTCGTCTTGTATGGATCGGAATGTTACCCCATAAAGGTGACGGACGAAAGAAGATTACATGCAGCTGAGATGCGAATGTTGAGATGGATGTGTGGGGTAACGAGAATGGACAGGATTAGGAATGAATATATTAGAGGAAGTTTGAAAGTGGCACCAATAACAGACAAGATAAGAGGCGGTCGTTTATCCTGGTATGGACATGTGATGCGCAGGGAGAAAGAGAATGTTGTAAGAAAGGTATTGGATATGAATGTGGACGGTTACATGGGAAGGGGAAGACCAAAGAAAAGATGGATGGACTGTGTGAAAGATGATATGTGTAGAAAAGGAGTGAATGCGGAGATGACAACAAATAGAGAGGAATGGAAGAGGAAGACATGTTGCGCCGACCCCAAATAAAAATGGGAAAAGGGTAGGGAGATGATGATGATGATGAGACACCATTTGTAATGAAACCTTTGAATGATGATAAGGTATTTTATAATACTCACTTATTTAGCTAGTAATCTCAAATTGAAAATCTATCGCAAAGAAAAGTAAGCCAGTTTTACTGAGAAAATGCACCTTCAGCTTTATCCTCATTTACTGTTAGATATGAGAAAGCTAGATATAATTGTTTAAAGTATCTATAAGGGTGTTCTGTTAGAGTCATTCGAAGGCCTGATTGTTCTAGATTCAGCGCTGTAATCATATCATCACCTACCATCAGGTGAATCTAGAGAAATATTAGAAAATGCCGTGCCTTCCCAAAAGCAATGGTCGCTTAGTGATAAAACCCTATCAGTTGTCATGCCTCGCCGACTTATAAATAATACCGAGGTGACAGTCATTAATAAGGTAGCTTACACACACTTGTCAATATTAAATTGCAAGGTGTCAAAACAAATTAATATGACAGAGACCCGCACTACACATTGATATGGTGGCCGGTGGTCCAGTCTCACAAGAGCGGCGCAATTTGTAATTTATTCTTAATTAGGTCTATACAACTTTAATCGAATCAATTAGTAGCTTCCATAATACCATTAATATTCTATGAACACGGTATAATATGAAGTTCACATTTCCATATTTATGTATCTATCTGATGATATTTAACAATGACATTGAAGCCTGATTATTACAATTTTTTTTTATGTACCCCTATTCGTCGTAGGGTCGTATTACCATAACTGGACGGTATCTAATGATCATTTTTTTTTGCACTTTAAAGTCTATTATTTGAATAATTTAGTACCGCCACTGCCTGAGTAATATCTTAGGTTCGTAAGTAAGAATAAATAGATAAGTACAAGTCATTTTTAATTAAATTAATAATAACTCTTTCGCTGCAACTGTCTCGGTATTCGATTAACTACGTCGCTATATTTATCGATGGTCCATCGTTGGACTCGTTAAAATTGAATAAATTTACTTTAAAAGTAATATTAATTTGATGTGTGATTGACATAATTTTTTATTAGATTATTAACTTGACGCTTTATTAGCGGCACACCTGTCTCTGTTTGTCCGAAACAATGTATATAATTAGTAATAAATAAATAGTAAACGATCGTACATATTTTATTCATTAAAAAAAAATACACTGTAGGACTTACATGGAAAATAAAATACGATTTAACGTTAATTTTTTTTTCATTAATTCATCATCATATTTATTGTCATTTATATGATTTTGATAATTTACGATTCCACTCTTTGAACTGTTTATAAAATATTTCCTTAATAATTTTAATTCATAATTAATAATAATCAATTAAAAAGTACACGTCTATGACATTGTAAATTGATATATATATATCAATTTTGGTTTTGGGTTTTTCTACTCAGTATCATCCCGGAATTTGGAATTTGTGCCCGATATGGCGACAGGCTCGTCCCCTGTCACATCTGGGACGGAACTTAACTTGGCGAAATGTGGTTCGCTATTTCACCTCCGCCTAACCCTTCGGGGATAACAGGCGTGAGCTTTTGTTATGTTATGTTATATATATATACGAATTATACTTAACAAATATAATAGAGCGTCACTGCTCAGAATTTCACAACCAAAAAAAATTTCCGATCAACAAAAAAAAAAATTACATATATCATATCACATGATTACGAAAAAAAATATTTTACATATTAGTCAGATAGAAAGTATTCTTTTACTGTTTTGACTCAATATATTTATTCTACTTTAATGAATCATACGCATTGTGACATACAGTGACTAACACACATTATTACGTTATGTGATGCAAAATGTTTCATTAAAAAAAAAAAACGTTTCACGTATGAGAACGGTTAAAATGAACTTCAAATCTGTATTCAATGTCAAATTCATCAATACACTCGCACGATATGTGTAAACTATAATGTGTGCGTTTAATTTTTTTCCAAAACATCATCTCGTTAGCGCAGCGATTCGCGTCGATTTCGTTCCACAGGCCGGAGGCACTGCGGCGGGCAAATAAAAGAAAATTGTATAGTTATAGGGCGCTTCGCCGCTTATTATTTAACTAGGGCCTGTGAGAACCGTATTACCGCCCCCTCTATTTTAGAAAGAAAGAGATAACGATATACTAACATCTCACAACACGATCACGATTTGCATATACAAAAAACTTTAAAAAAAAAATCTAGTATCAAAGCTTTAACTAGCCGTGATTCAGTTTATATTGCCCTCTAATTGACACGATAATAATGTTGTTACTATTGGGTACAAAAGACCGCAAAAGGGGCAATAACGATCATGTCAAAAGGAAGGACCGACACACACAACACGCGTTAAACATACGATCATAACATTTTATTAGTGCGCCGGTCAAAAGCAACCGCGAGACCGCGCCGTCAAAAGTTCATTTAAAAAAAAAACAACAACAGGTCAGCTCGTAAAAGACATGGAGTTACTGTGGGATATATATTTTCTCCGAGATCATGTTGAGATAATCTGAAAACAAAAACCATTGGGAAGTAATTTCATCTTTAAAAACAATAATAAAGCCGACTACAAATTGGATGGCTTTCAAAATATTTTCAATTAAAACGATATAACCAAATATATTTCTTTAAAATACGTAAATATCAAATATGAGACAGTGTACGGTGTACGGCATACCTACCTAATTTTTATTAAAGAAAGCCGAAAAGTTTTTTTTGCAACTTAAATAATACTAACACAATACTAATTGCGACAATTTGTAACTTTTTTTTTCTCAAATGACGGCGAGTAGTTAATTGATATAATCCTTGTAACCACAGCATAACGTGGAGATATTTGAGATAAACAATGAGACTCGATCGAATTCCTTAGCCCATTGAAGAACTGACCGGGCGACTATAAAAACCGTAGATACCTACACGTAGGTAATACACAGGTTATAAGGGGGGCGCATAAAAAAGCAAGGACCGCGTCGGAGGTCGGTCTGACTACCCGAGAAACAAAGAGTTCGTTTATTTTTTAACAGCTCGCCCGTTCACAAAAGAGGGCATCGCGGCACGAAAAAGGACCAAACGAGACCATCGTCTTGTTAACCTTTTTAAAAAGAAATCGCGCGTCGACTAACTAGAATTTCGGTTCGAAAACCGAGAAAAGTCCGGCTGCGGCGACCAGAGCGCCACCGCGGACTACGCAGGCGTCTTGCGTAATAATTATGTAAATTTATATTATTATTATTATTATTGTTATAAATGCGTTAAAAAATACACCGCGACGAGTTCTGCGCGACTCGTTACCGGAATGCCCGTCAAATTATTGACGTTTTATCTTTTGAGTATATCGGTAATTTTAAATTTAAAGGCACAACTTTAAGGTACACCTCAAATTATAAATTATACGCTTTATATTTACTGATACTGCCAAAGTGACATAGAGGAAACAAGTGAAGCGCTAACTGTTTTTTAATAAGAATCGAAACGCTTTTGTTGGTAGCGAGAGCTAACAACCGATGCGGTCGTAAAATTTGACTGCGCATAATAAGTACGATTATCTGAGCAAGGGGCGCGTGGCGGCAGGTATCACAAGGTGCTCGGTGTTGCCACTCTTCATTAACTGAAGATCACTTTAAATGGTAATATCCTCGCGTAAAAAATTTAAACCAGTTTCTTTAATTATTTTTGATAAAACACGAAAACGCTTTACTTTTAATTATTTCACCTAATGTTTTGTACATAATGTTTATTTATTACAATTTATAAAAATAAATAATTAGTTCTAAGCCGGCGGGGATCGACATCTCGCACTAAACTGGTGACAGCTAAACACTGCAATTATGAGTCTCTTGCCTTTACTGAAATAACTGTAGGTAATTGTAGCGGGTTTTCGCTTCGTAAACGTGCAACGTTTTATGTGAAAATGTTGTTAATGAGTGCGCGGATCGCGCTCCTAATGGCTTCGACATAGTTCATGAAATTGAGCTAAGCTGTACAAACATTGTTCTAATAGTTGTTACATTGCTTTCTTTCCTTCCTAGATATAGAAAATAATTATAAAGATAACACTGTAACAGTTTTCTTTGAAGTTTAATAATTTAAATTCACCCGTTCCATTACTTACTTCACCTCTTTGTGTTATGTTCTGAAGAATATTGTAGAATATCATATTTCGAAACGAATAGACTAAGATGGGCTTTTTAAATAGTATAATATAAACAGACCCTAAATATGAAGAAGTTAAAATGCTAACTAGCTTAACAGAGTTAGGTTTAGTGCGTGTTATTTTTAATTCACATCACATCACGGTACAAGCTCAATGCTTTGACCATAATCTCACCTGATGTTAAGTGACGATGTTGGCCAGGATGGTAAACACACTAAGCCAAGAGGAGTAACGGGTTCTCAAGTGATGCTGCCAGAACACACCTATTTGTATTTGGCGACATTTTCTAACTTGAAGGTGGTAACTACCAAGGCGAGTATGATTTTAGAGTGTCCTACTACTTAGCTATGGTTTACTCACGATGCTTTCTTCACCGAAAACTTAGGCTGAATTTAGAGTAGGGTAGGTGGGTTTGAGCTCGCGTCTATTGACGCGAAATCCGGCCGCACTACCAACTAAGCCATAATCGCTTCAACTCTATTATCATCATCTATATTAGCATGTGTGATATTTATATTGATCTGTTAACCGTTATTGGCCGGTACGGTCTCTATGAGACAGTCCTTAAATAACAAACTAATAAGTAATGTTTTCATGCAATAATCTCTCCATAGTATGTATGATAAGACAACGCGTCGATCGGTAAAAATTTCAACACAGTGACTACGTGTTCTAATCCCCGCCTTGTTAAAATTTAAATGTAAAAAAGCTGTCTCTTTTCAAATAATCAGGTTAGGTGAGATTGTGTTCAAAGCGCTTATACAATGCAATAAAAATAATAAATTCATAGTGACAGTTTATTTGATTTTTTTTATATCATGATTTATATATGGACTCAAATAAGAAAATTAAAATCATCATTACAAATCAGTATTATAACAATTCGACGCAGAGTAATGATCAATTTAATAATCAATTAGATGTACTTACCTACGTAATAAATATCAATCTATATTTATATTTGATTAGTCATTCATTCATTCATTCATACCAAAGAATGACGCTTCATAATCGTAAAGACTAGAGTACTATTTAACATTAATTTAACGTTTACAAGAGTCCTGACTAAGTCCCGATTCCTGGATGTAGTCTCGCATATTCGCTGAAACGCTTATGACGTAATTAATCAAAGTACATTTTCCGCCAGACTGTACTATTAACCGGTACAGACGTTTTATATTATAATTTATCTGCATACACTATTGAATATAACAAGTGAACTTGGCTTCTTTTTGTAAATTTTATTTAACTAAGCTCCGCCTGTGACTTTATCTTCGTTAACTTTAGAATTGAGTTCAGAGAGAAACTGCGTTATTTTGAGTGAATTTCAAATACCTACATCATTTTGATGAATCTCCTAATATTTTAGCCCGAGTATAGGTAATTTAAAAATTGATATCTTAGACGACTTGGTCATAGTATATTATTGTTTGTTTCCTTCAAGAAAAGCTTAATTAGGATATATTTATATAGAAACATTGAAGAAACATCTAAATGAAGGTGAAAACCTCATATAAATATGTTTCGTAGTTTCGGAAAAGTTATCGTATAAACATCAATTAATTAAATAATGACAATACATCGCTATAATTGTGTAAAATAATTTTCGCACAATAAATAAAGAGTAACAATTATTATTTAATTATTGAGATGAAAACAAGCCGGTGCGGTAGAGCAAATTACCAAGACAATATACCCGCGGATTGCCTGCGCATGCGCTAACGTGACATAGTGCCATTAAAGGATTGTTCACCTTACACAGTAATGTCCCTTTCCCATAACTTTTAAAGTCGCGTAGAGATTATATTTTAAATGTTACACTTATAAACTTGTAGTTTCACGGCCGGTTTCAATATGCGATCTCGAATCTGTTTTTACCTACTAGGATTCGAAATTTGAATCGTTTCTTTACTCTTAAACTGTCAGATCAGTGTCAGTGCGAAAAACCGATAATGTGTGCAAGGTTTATTTTTAGCTCTTATTGATTTAATATAATAAAATTAATGTACCGGATTTGACAATCCGCATGTCATAATTAACTTGATATTTTGTGTGTTAAAGTATAAATAAAAAAAACAGTCATGGATATATTTTATGTTTAATTTGATTGAAAACACTTTTGATCGTTCATACCCTCATACTAGTTAATTTAAAATTGACCTTAAGAGGACATGCTAGTGGCATTTATTCGATACAAACGTAACCCCCTATTTTCATACTTGATTATAGCATTGTGGTTAATATTTTTTATATCAAATAATATATATCCACCATCGCCATGCCCGTGGATTTTGATTTTTTCCATAAATTAGTTATTGTAGAAGCCATTTGAAAATGAAAAAAAATGCTCAATTTGTACCATCACTGTCAGACGTTGGTAAAACAAATTTGATGAATAAAATTTTAAAAAACGTAAGGCCTTTCTTATTCTATAACTGAAAGAAAATTAAAAATCGTTCCAGTTTTGGAGGAGGAAACAGGGTATTACTCAGTGATGTTTTTGTCTATTCTGCAAACGGTAAAATCAGCCCGAGCTGCAGTTGTCCCTTTCGTGTTTTATAACTCTTTAGGCTTAACTCGATAGCGATAGATTTCTGAAATACCAACTTTTTTTCAAATCTCATGCCGACCGCACGTCCTCCTCCGTCAAATGACGACTCTGTTAATATAATCTTTCACAAAATGATTAACTAACTTAGTGGTCAGCGTCGCGGACTGAACACAATAACAGATGTACTGTTAATTTTGATAACATTAATTAAATATTATAAAACCTACTATCAACGCCCCTAACGGAAATATGAAGGTACATAAATGCTACGCTTATATTTGATTCTCTGGAATTGTAATTTATGTATCGGTAACATAATACTATTATTACCTTCATATCACATAGGTATGCATGCGTGCATCAACACTCCCTTCGATGACGTGCATGCGATATTCATAACATAGTCATCGATATGGACGTAGTTATTACTAAAAATAAACGATAAAAACACGGAATAATCATATTAGGATGACGAAACGATGCACCGATTTCTGATAAAAACTAGGGTTTTCCTCATGTTACCTATTGTTACTGCGTCTCTGGCATAATCACACGATAATTCTTATGTATTTTATTGACGGAAATTAACGCTTCGATATAAATTACGATACAATATGATCGTGTCTGTTTACCCAGCTATGGTAATATAATCGTGAAGATTAAATAAAAAATTAAACACGCTAAACCTAGAGGTACTGGGTATCAAGTGATTTTGCCAGAACACACCTATTTGTGTTTGACGGCAGCTGCCCAGACGGACATTAGAAAATGCCCTACCTGCCATCTTTCTTATCACCAAAAGCTCAGGTTTGTTATGAATGGATGGATGGATTCGAACCTACCTCCATCCATGCGGTATCCGGTCAAACTACCACTGCGCTATCATCGATTCAATACAGTATCTATTACCTAGCTTAAAATATATTTTTTTACTATTCACACGCAAATAACTGCCAAAAAACTTCTATACACCCTTTATATAGATATAAGAAAATATCACGTGTTAAATAAAGACCAGATAAAAAGTACTCATAACCGACGAGCGTGTATGAAAGCGCTCATGAAAGTAGAGGAAGCGAAAAAGGTGTGTCAAGATCGTTGCAAGTGGAAGGACGTAATCTCTGCCTACCCCCACGGAAGAAAAGGCGTTATGATATGTATGTATGTATGTAAGATATAAGAATTAATAATCAAATTGTTTCGTACATACGGGGGTGTGTTACGGGCGTAAGTTATTATTAATTAATATAAAATGCAAGTATGTTATTTTATATAATAATGGTATAAAACGGTTCTACGTAAATAAATTTGTAAATTAATTATGATAATAATTATATATATATATATATATTACAAATAGTTATATCTTTACTATAACAAATACTATAAATAAGTAATCAAATTATTTATGACTGACTCATTTTTAATTTCACAATATTACTACTTCGAAATATATGGAAAGATTATTATTTTATGTTATTACATTTATAAAAATTTAAACTAGTGGCACTTTAATATAAAAAACAATTAACAAGACATAGAAATGATCGGTCTTACACACAGGAGTTAATTGCGTATAACCAGACGTCTCGCATGCCCACTGTCACGTATTAAACAAACCACCTCTATTCATGTTACAAGCGACAAAGAAAACATTCAAGTGAGAAAAATAAAAGATTTAACACAGCGGTTAGTGATCTAATAGGTACAAAGTTTTTATATAGCGACACTTAAATCGTTCCTTAGCCCTAGATAGACCGAGACGGAGCGATAATACTAATTACGAAATAATTCTCTACGTGTGTGCGAACTGGAGAGGTAAGTATTCCCTGCTGTTAAGGGCCGGCATGCCATTGGGATTTAATTTAACGTTATTCCTTAAATTATATAAAATAAAAAGTATCTGTCTGTATATCCGAAGGTTACTTTATAACTCGAAGAAGTGGCTAATTGTGAAACCAGTTTGTAATTGGATATAACATAAAACAAAGAAAATTAAAATTTTACAAAAATGCTTACTTCAACAAGAAAGCCTGACAACCAAAAGAAACAAAAATGCCCGAAGGAAACGTATAATGTCTGTCTGTCTGTCTATTCGTAAGTTGGCTTACAACTAGAGGAAGCAGCTAACTGTGAAAGCTTTGATCAAAGTTAATTTCTATATTTTTTTTTTCTTTTTTATAAAACAAATACGTGAAGAAACATACAAAAATATTATTGTCCAAGATAAATAAAATTGTAATGAACTTATTTTTCACTCTTCTCATGTCAATGTGGCAAGATTCAATCTTACAATATATATAAGCTAACGTCTATCGGTCCATCTGGTTATCCGTTAGTTGGCTAATAACTTGAGAACGAATGAAACAATTTATATTGAATTTTTCTCAAAATGTAGATATATTATTTGGTCAGGTTTTAGTATATATTATGTAAATACACAAAGTATTGTATCTACGAGTAAATGAAAAAAGTAATACATAACTTTTTTAATCATGTTAGTTAAATTTCAATGTTATAATTAAGGAGAAACTGACACGCTTTTAATATAATTATTGTTGATTAATTTATTTAATTATTTATTTTTTTTTTTTTTTTTATTTATATAATTATTATTTAATTATTTACTGAATAAATAAAAAATAATAACGCAAATAAAAAAATACGGATTTTAATAATATAAGAGAAAACAAGGACGAAAAACGAAAAAGTGGCTAAAAATATATCTTGAGATTTTATTATAATATTTTTAAATTAAATAACGGAATTTTGTAAACAATATTTACTGTCTTATTATTATTATTTTGTTCTATAAATTCCAATTACCTACATATATTTTATACGATAAATAAATACAAATTTGATCAATGTTATTTGAAATTTAGATGTATCTTAAAAATCATTCAGTTTCCCGCCCTTAAGCGTAGCGAACATTTAGTCACATATGTGACTCGAGTAAGAGTACGTTACTTTAATTGCACTTCGAACCGAGCTATTTAGCTCTGATAGCTCTTCGTGTTTTACATTATAAAAAAAAGCAACGAGCATGGTTTTTGCGAGTAATGAAATCGTAAGCTCGAGCTAAAGATAAACGACGGACATAGAGATTGTGACGTGGAATAGTGTTGTAATAAAATTATTTACACCGACCGGATACATAGTTTATAAATAACTGCTAAGCTTTTGTTATTATAAGGGACTTATTAGGCACAACACTTGTTCTTACATATACGTATATCATTTATTTCGAACGACATCCGCTTATGATATGTGCTAGAGCGTTTATGTGTGTGTTTTTACGCTCTCATAATTAGACAACTTTTAACATACTATTATAAATATATTTAATTTATGTGCTTGTTTTAAAATTTCAATTGTATAAATTAAGATGCTTTTATGATAAGGTAACTATTTTGTAAGTTTTAGTTTACTGGTTTAAAAAAAATCAATCAATCTACAAAATTATGGTGATATAAATTTTACAAAAAATTAAATATTTCGTATTGATTATTTTCTATACAGAATTGATATATGCAATCGTTTTAAATATTATGTAACTACACAGGTTTATATAAGTACTTATATAAAAAAATATATTCAATATTAATCGAGTTCGTATTAAATTATCAATAAAAACAATTTGTATGGTTTTCTGAAATTTTTAGATTTATCAATACACACTGAAAACGTAAAGGCCAAAATTTACAAAGCACTTGGTTAATAGCCTTATAATATTTATTTATCAAGGTGAAATATTACATTATTTATGTAAATTATCGTTTCGCCCCTGGTTTAAATATAATCTGCACTGTACACATTATTATTAATTATATTTTTTATTACTTAGAAATATTAAAAAATATCAAAAAAAAATATCTTACTACTTCTGGCTGCACTTGATCTGTACGAGCGGGATTTATCCATAACATCACTATCACAGTCACTGTATTGACTAATTAATCTAGTTCTGGTACATTGTTCACATCCGGACGGCGGCGTGTGCTTTGACACCGGACATTGGGACGCCGGACACACCTCACGCTGGCAACAGAATACCCCGGACACTTCCATCTTGAACCTAACTATAACCGTACCGACATGTCTATAGCACACGCGCAACATATTACCGCTATTATGATCCATAATAGTTGCGATCGCATTTAACATCCCCCAAAAAAATATGTTACGATGTGCCACGCGTCGTGTCGTGTCAGAGACTAAATGAATTTGTGTGACCGCGCGTAAGATAAAGGCGAGTGTACACTGAACCACGTGTTTGTAAGCAGTGGGGGTAGACATGAAAGGACGAATCACCAGCGGGGTTCTCCCGTGTAGGCAAGCCGCGAACGTAGGTGGGCGGCGACCGTGGAGGGCGGATACAAAGCCACCCAGTTGCATTCAGCCTTATATGCGTCGGATCCCTTTCCGTCCCCATACCGTTAGATAAGGGTTGACTGTTACATTCGCATGCGTACAATTGGAAAGTTGTCTTTTAATTTTTTTTAAACTCACCTGTATCTCATGTTAAACACGAGACTTTCTAGGGGTTTTTACGCTGTGACGCAAACTGAAACTCTTAATAATATTCTATATGAATCATTGCAACTGGGTTACAAACAGGCTTAAGAAAAACCTTGTTTCTACATTCATTCTTAGGAAATTAACCTGGTAGTATTATTCCAGGCATAAATTTCGAGGTATATTTAAATTATAATATAAAATATATAATGTAGTGAAAAAAAACGACTGTTCACCTATTAGAAATTAATGAGTCACTTTCAATTCTTGTATTGATCTCAATATCCTGTAACGTTTACTTTTAACTGAGTGTAAACGAGTTTTAATTGAATGAAACTGGTGTTTTTTTTTTGTCATTTTCATATTTTTAACATAATCTTTGCCTTAATGATTGTTAAATCTGCATGTCGTATTTTTTACGAATTAGAAATATCGATATATTTATAATGTTTTAAATTTGGCCATATTTTTGATAATATATCATACAACTTTTGTAAATGTCACGCTAAAAAGACAAGTCAGACATCGGTTACCTAATAAATCGAATAGTATGCTCATATTTTTTATGTGAAACTTAAATATTGCTTCGACTCTACTAATTAATTGTGCCTATATCACAGTATAATAAATGTTTCACTAATTATTTCATCAAATCTATAATAAATACAACATCCTCTAAAATAATATACGTAATAATAATTTAATTAGTAGTGATCTGTAATAATCTACATATAAGACGTATCATACACCGTGACATTATTTATGATTTATAAGCGCCGGCTGAATACGAGCGCTTTTGGTATTTTCATTGCGGGAGCATTTAGCTGAGTTCGGGGTCTTTTTTCTAGCGTAGCACAGCGCATACAGTTAAAATTTTTGTTAAAATGTAGAGAGAGATATATGTAAGTAATACAACATGTGCTCTGTATATGGTGGAAATAAATAATTACTCTCTTTCTTTTTAATTTAATTCTAGTTAATATAACGTTATGAATGATTTTCGCTTTTGTATGTTTTTGTCATTTTTATAAAGCTCCAAGGTTTATGCCTTTTAATACGACTTAATATTTTTTTTTTGTAAAATTCTTATTGTTTTAAACTGGAACAATGTATCTGCATATGTATCATATTATGTATTTCAAGTAGTTTATTATTACAGTGTTTAAGTTTTAATTGTATTACCCTTGGGCCTTCGGCACGCTATCGGTCAAGTTTACATCCCGACTACCTACTGATATCTATATTTAAATTGATTTTATTTAAACGTTACTTATATCATGTAAGTTATTATAAAATTAACGCTAAACATAACATCAGCTCACACCTGTTATCCCTGAAGGGTTAGGCAGAGGCTATTTCCCCGAACTACACCACGCCACATTTCGCCGAGCTTAGTTCCGTCCCAGATGTGACGGGGCGAGCCAGTCGCCATATCGGGCACAAATTCCAAACTCCGGGATGATACTGAGTAGAAAAACCCAATATCACTTCACCCGACCCGGGGATCGAACCCGAGATTTCAGAACGACAGTCGTATGTAATACAACTGCGCCACCGAGGCAGTTCTTGAATTAATGTTCAATGAAATTATAAAAAATATGATTTAATAAGTTATATATTTAAAACTGTTTGAATTGGATTCTTTATTAAAAATTAGTAGTAATAATTGTTGAAGGCTATATGTAGGAGCAAAAACAATTGAACTTCTCATTAACCAAAATACAATTTTTATCTCAATAAAAATCTACTTTTATAATATCTGATACCAGGAGAGCATTGAATGATACTCTCTATTAAAAAAAGAGACTCGTATGCGGGGACAGCAAATACGTTTGTCGTTTAAAATTAGCAGGGAATCCCGTGACGTCCAACCGTTTTTTGTAAAGTGATTACCATTTTATTATATTGACATTATAAACGTACCTTTATAAAAGTGAAATCCACTTGCCCTTTTAATGCAGGGAAAAACCCTACCAGTTGCGTGTATCTTGATAAATTGATAACAGTATTACGTATCAACAATTATACAAAATATATAGTGCACAGGACATCCTTCTTTGATTCATTCTCTATAGTACTACAGTACCTACCTACTTCATATTAGTTCGTAGGCATACGCAGTCACCGGCGCCAAGGAAAACGCGACGCCATAGTATGACTAATTAATAAATAATCCGATAGGTATTCGATCTCGAAGCGAACGCGGAATATTTAGATTGGCATCTGTTGAAAATTTCACCAAATCTTTATTTCATCTTGACTCATATAGTATACAAGTAACTTCTTATTAGTTAGTCACTGAAGTATTCAGGTGACTCAGATATATTGTAAACAGAATGCGTTAATACTCATATTCTTCAGTAATACATTACTTTAGTAAACGTAATTTTTTTTAATCCACAATTCGATATCATTATCTTGTGCAATAGAAAATGTATGTACTACGTATATGCAAACATATGGTTCACTTCATAGTGATCCGGAATAGTTTTCTGTTGAAATTTAAACTACATTCATGGCAATATGCAAAATATTAAAATGAAGAATAGGTTTTTTTTAATTTATCTAAACGAACAGACCGATAAATTTAAAATATTCGATTTCATCTTCAGTTGAGTGCTGTAAGCGCTTGCGTCAAAAGGTCAATAAAGCTGTAATCAATACGCCGTTGTGAACCACAGCATTAGTAAGTTCGAAAAAAAAATTTAAATTTCACTATGATAGTTCACAATTCTACGCTAGTTGAATTTCAGATTTATTTCACGGTTCGGACCTTAGCCTCTTTTATGGCATATTCCAATATTGAATCATAAAAGTTAAGATAGAGCTCAAACAAGAAATATATCGGTTTTCCTCACTGACACTAATCTTAAACTTTGGAACAAAAAGGGATTTAAATTTCGGGCTTCAGTAGGTAAAACATATTGAGATCGCATAATGAAAACGGGCCGTATATATTATCTTTCCGTGTCTGAATGAATTAACATTCCGTTATCATTTTAAATACTTCTAGATAACAAAGGCCGAGAGCAACTTATAACCTTTTTTAACTCGAGTCTTACGTTACAATACATTTCAAACCGTATTTACGGGCGTACTAATGAAGTGATAGGTTGCAACGCTGATATATAAAAAACACTTTATAAAAAAAAATGGTTCTTAGTTCTTCATGACCTATATTTAACTTGTTGATAATGTATGGATGAACCAGGTGGAGATGGTAGAAAATACCCTACAACTATATTCGCAGTTAAGGTTTAGTGACATCTACGTGATTGAATCAGAAATGAGGAGGTCCGCAGAAGTACCACAGTAACTGCCAGTGCGAGAAGTATTGCCAAACTTAAGTGGCAATGAACTGGCCATATTCCTAGTAGAACCGATACTAAATCGGTCCAACGGATTCTCGAACGGCGAGAATCTACTGGATCCGGGTTGCCCAGGACCGTTCGTTGTGAAGATCTTTGGGGGAGACATATGCCCAGCAGTGGATTTAATGAATGGATGAATATTGCAGACCAGAATACCAAAGCATGCTTCGTGAGAAAGTGCTCCTCTAAAAGCCATAAGTAATCGAGTTCTGGATAAGGCATGAACTCCCAGAGGAGGTACACGCTCTCGGCCAAAACGATTCTATAGCACATTTAGGCTATTGTTCTCGTCAATGTGGGGCCGTTAATAAAATATATCGTTGGTAAGCGAAGGTGGACGGGGGCTTGGAATGATTTATGTAAATAATGTTTACTTATTACATTATCATGGAGGGGATAACAGCTTATACACCATAGCTAAAAACTAGGAGAGTTAAATGAATGAAAAAATAGATATATTGTGCGATAATAAAAAAACTAACAAACACAAAAATAACGAGCCCTAAATTCAGCTATTTGCTGAAGCATTACTTTGTGGTAGATAATGTAGCGCTGGTTTTCAATAAGGGACTTTGATATGCGCAAATATTCACCCAACAAATGGATCTGATTTCAAAATAAGACATTTTTTTTTCTAAGATCAATTTTTTTTTTTTTTTTCAATTTTACTTAATTGATATTTGAAAGGCCCTCAAAGCTTTAGCAACGTGGAGCGAACACGACATATCTTATTAGATCTTATCACAATCGAAAGACGTCCTTTGCTGGACCTAGATCTTCTCTAAAGATAAAAGGGGGAGATAGCCATAATCGCCACGCTTGACAGGCGGGTTAGCGATCGCAGTAGATATTTGTGGTGCTCAGAAGATGCTGTTACCCATCCCCTGGTTTGGTTTATCATTTATTTGCCTTTTACGATACTCACAGGAATATATGGAGTGGTACTAATCTTAGCCGGCATCACACAACCATTAGGTACACTGTACCTAATTATATATAATATAATAATATTATTATATATAATATAATAATACAAGAATATCCAAGCCTAAATAGTCGGAACAATCTAATAATACAGTTTCAACATGATGTTTTAATTCAGTCAAAGCTCAGGATAAAAAGTAATAAATCAAATAATAACATTACGCAGAGATACGAGTAAATTCTTCAGCGTATTAACTCAAATAGAAATAATAATAAAGTGATGATTAATTAAAATATATATTTATTATCGCTCTGATAATTTAATTTTTTATTAAAATATCATACGATGTCATAATACTTCAATCGTCCACTGTTAATCATGCAAGTTGTAAAACTATTAATCAACAGAAACGTAAATAATGATTACAAAGTATGACGACTTCTGCAAATTTCTTAAATACTATATCATAAAGCAAACGATATGTATCATAATTAATTGTCTCTTACCTGCAGCTCCTTAAACAATGGCTCTCGTTATTATCTATTTGCGATTATAATTGCGCGCTTTGGCTAGTTATATTAAATACCTTAATTATATATTGAAAGTCTTCCTAGTAACCATTAGGGGTTCGTTAATTACGTAATTACGTTTGGCATTATCAGCCAATTACGTATAGCATTGTCACGATCATTTTGTTAAAATATACTATAAATTAAAATCATAAAACATGTAATTATTTTAACCTGATAAAAAGCTTAAGTGGTATTTAAATTGAATAGAGACAATAACTAGCATCCCTCTAATATTTATAGTATAATCTATACTAAGAAATAAAAGTGAAGTGTCTGTTTGTAATGTCAAAATATTTTTTTTTACGAAACGAATGTACACACGAAACCTATACAAAAAATGTAATTTTTTAAATTTTTTATCTATCAGTCTGTCTGCTTGTTCCCGATAATCTCCTGAAGGGCTGGGCTGATTTTAAAGGGAATTTATTTGGTAGATAGTTGAAGTTACTCGGGGTAACTTAGGGTATTTGTAATTTTCATAAATAATAAGGGTTCCGTGTAAAAAAATGAAACTCATACAAAATTTAATAAAATCCGATTCAATGCAGTTTTACGGAGAAGTGCTTGAATTTACGAGAAATATATTTATTTTACCTTAGTACTAAAAAATGTTCAAGAAAATAATTAGGATTCCGTATAAAAAATTAAGACACAGTGAAGAACATAAGAAACACGGGCGCAGTCGCAGGCACACAGCCCCTATTCTTTATATACAACTCTAATATACTTATTAAATTTGATTACAAGTTACCAACCTAAAAATATGTAATATCAACCTGCTTACTAAATGCTTTCTATATAAAAAAGTCGCTTCGAAAATTAGCATACATGATGAATTAATTTTCTCATAAACGTAATATATACGAAAAACAAATGTAATAAAAAGATCCCTGGAAAAAATAGGGGCGATGCTAAGACGAAAAAAAAAAATAGTAAGCATTTTTACTTTGTCGTCATAAATTATATCAACCAGCTTTATCCAGAGTTTATTACTAATTATATACATATGATAGTTTCTGTCAAATAGGGTTTTTAAAATTTTGTATTCGTAGGTACAAACTCAACGCGGAGACATTGGATACAATAATATAGAGAGTCGAAATTGGATTTCATTCATATTTTGTGAGTTTTAATTTTATAACGTGGGTCCCTAATTAATCTCGAATAATTAAAGTAGCGTATATGACGCGGAGTAACTTCAGCTATCTACCAAAAAAAGTCCTATCAAAATGGGTACCGCTGTTCCGGAGATTAGCCGGTACAAACACCACAGACAAAATTTTTAAATATTGTGTTTTAGGTATAGGTGCCGTAAATATATTCAAATGTCCAAACATCCACCCATCTATTTAATCGAAATTGTCTGCGATATCTTCGGTGAAAGTCGGGTTAATCTAGCTCTTAGGTTTCGGGCTAGAATTCCAGTGGGTTTACGTTTTAATGTGTAAGGCTGTCTGTAGAACTTTTGGACATTCCTCAAGAGCTCAGGCCTGGAGGATATGATTCTACCGCCATCAGCCTTCAGCTTGGTCAATAGCCAGATCTCTACTGAAAACTTTGGAGCCTCTGTTTCGCTCTATAGCCTCTTGTATACGATCGGTATTATACCGTCGTAGGTCGCGTTTAAGAGACTTGGAAATCTGTCTATGGAGCTGCCGATAACTATTAGCTTCGATAGAAGGTTACAAGACTAACTCACGCCTTTCCTCCATGAGCCCGATGATAAAGTCAGACAGCTTGCCGGTTCTACGTATACGGCAGGACTTAATAAACTTAGACCCAACGGTATGAACAGCTTTCACAAACCCATCATTGTACTCGTCCACTTCGCTCCCTAAGCAATCGAAGCGGTTTTTGAGTGGTTTGTAATATTCAAATATATTTAGTCAATAATTGTTATTTAGATCTTACAAACATACAATTCAATGTTATTTATTAATATAAATGAAGTAGAAAATACTGATTAGAATAAACACGTTCTCTCTACCCTAATATATTTAGATAAAAGCTGAAATACCATATTATGACGGTAAACAAATAATAGTTATGTGTCATTTGATAACATCATTCTCCTGCCTTTTTCCAACTCACTTGGGGTCGGCGCAATATGTTTTCTTCTTCCATACGTCCCTATCAGCCGTCATCTCTTCATTCACTCCTTTTTCTTTCATGTCATTTCTTACACACTCCATCCACAATTTCTTTGGCCTTCCTCTACTTTTCCATCCTTCCACATTCATATTCATTACTATTTTACCCACATGCGCTTCCTCTCTTCTCATAACATGTCCATACCACGACAAACGAGAACCTTTCAACTTTTCTACCATTGACGCAACTTTCAAACTCCCTCTAATATCATTTGATATTTGATCATTGACATTGTGTCATTTGATAACAATCGATTAAAAATGAGTATAGTATTCCAAGTACCTATATGTAACCTAACATTACCTACCACCTACATCAATCTGTCTGATAAGTCCTACGAGGAAAAAAAAAATAAACGTCCGCAGACAGCACGACGTCGGAACAGTTATTTATATTATGAGTAATTTCATATTAAAGTGTAGTACACTACGTAAGTAAGTAGGTACACATTGTCGTTATCAACAGGAAACTCAGCTCAGCTGATGAAGCACAGGTGTCTCTGCCAGCGAAGCACAACGTTCATTCACAGAACTAAACACTGACGCAACACTACCTTCCGGTAGTAAACGTAGGTGGTAAGTAAGTGCTTAACTGAAATTATTATCTTCCCATATTTATACACTAGCTGTGTTCCTACGACTGCACCCGCTTTTCATATATTCTACACTGCATTTTTTTATACGGATCCCTAATTATTTGTTTAGTACTAAAATAAATTAAATATATTTCTCATTAATTCAGCCACTTACCCGTAAAACTGTGCATTAGAGCGGATTTTATTCAATTTCTTATGAGTGTTAATTTTTTACCCGTTACCCTAAATATTTTCGAAAATTACGAGTACCCTAAGTTACCCGGAGTAACTACAGCTATCTACAAAAAAAGTCCCGTCAAAATCCGTCCAGCCGTTCCGGAGATTAGCCTGAACAAACAAACAGAACGGACAGACGAAAATTTTAAAACATGTATTTTTGTTATAGTTATCGTATATACATTCATTTAGTACAAAAAAATAATTTTGACATTACAAACAGACACTCCAATTTTATTTATTGGTATAGACTGGCTGTATATGTGCCCGCCCGCGGTAGGAGTTGCATTTTACATAATCTATACATATAAGTAAATTTCGAGTGTCTATTTGTAATATCAGAATAGCAACTTTTTACTAAATACATACGAATGTAAGGGTGTTTGTACCAAAAACACAAATTTCAAATTTATGTATGCCTGTCTGTTTGTTCCGGATACTTTCCAGAACGGCTGGACCGATTTTGACGGAACATTTTCTGAAGTTATAAAAAGTAATCTAGCCTATTTTTGTTTTTGAAAAATAATTAAGGTGCCCCTGAAAAATTAAAAATCATGAAATTATGGAAAAATTATTTGAATTTGTTTTAAATTTGTTGCAGAAAATAAAGACTGTCTGTTAGTGACAAATAAAATTTAGGGCCTGCATATAAAAATAGCGTCCATGGTTATCCAACGATTATTTAAAAACTAAATTAGGCAGTTAATAATAATTTGGATTTTTTGTGAATTTGTTTACTATTATTAATAGGCGTACTTCGTCTATATACTCACTCATAAACATTATTTAACGTAACAAAAAATATACTAAAACCTAACCAACCCATTTCAACTAATTTCGGCTTAAAGTTTGATTGTATGTACAACTAGCAATCAAATCAATCAGATATAACCTCAACAAACACTCTCATCCTAAACTTCAACTCAAAATTAAGTTTATTACTTAATTTTGAACCCTTGCAGGGTAGGGAGTAGGTATTCTGCCTACTATTATGGGGAAGAGTAGTCAAAAATATCTAAAATTCTGCTTACGTAACATTCAAACCTCCCCTAATCAGTTACCGTCTCATATGCGATAATGAAACACAAGTAATCTTTAAAAAAAAATAGGAGAATCATAAAAACGTTACTAATACATAACACAGGTAAGTGTTATCAAGTATTATCTTACATTCAATTCACAGTACTATGTATTACGTCACTTTATTGTCCCATAAGAGATGACAGAATCGTATGATAACCAGCAACAATGATGTGTGTCACTCATTAAACTGGTCTCCGAAAATCCCGAACGATTCATTACGGTTTTTAAGATAACAAGTGTTAAAAGTGGCACCACACACCTTCGCAAACACGCTAAGCAATCAATTGGTCATACGTACGCATCACTAAATTTACCGATATGATTTCTATATTTAGAGGATATGTATTGTACATATATAAAAACGTGTCTTCACGTCACACAGTCCGTTAAGGTGTATTAATGAACTTGAGAAATGTTGAGAAATCTAACATTAGCGTGTTCCGGTGGCTTCGCTCAAAAGGGGGATATAGACGATGGTCATTTTTGTGATTATATTTTTTGTATACACTCATCTATACTAATATATTATAATAAATAAAATAGAAGCGTAGACTGTTTCGAAATATATAGGTATGTATAATGGAAGACAACATAACAAAAGCGCGATGTAAAAACGTTCAAAGAAATTTTTTTTTTTTTTCTCGTTAATATATAAAGTTGAAGTGTCTGTTTTTTTACTAACTACATATGAACGTATATGCGATACCTATGCTAAAAAAAAAAAAAATAAAATTTTCTTCTGTCTGTTTTTGTTAGATAGCCAAGGTTACTCCGCGTAACTTAGATTACTTTAATTTTTAGAAAATAATTAGGGTTCCGCGTAAAAAAAAATTAAAACGTATAAAAATATAATAAAATTGGATTCAGTGCACAGTTTTACTGGCAGGCATTTAAATTTGTGAGAAAGATCTTTGCTTAATGTTAATAGCAAAAAAAAATTCAGGTTGAATTCAATTCAATCAGTTCAGTTTCAATTCAGGAAAATAATCTGGTTCTCGTGTAAAAAAAATAAAAAAAAACTAAATTACGCAGCCGCGGCCACACGACTAGTACATAATATTATTTAACGTAACAAGATATTTACTAAAACCTGACCAGATAATATATGTGTCTACGATTTCATAAAAGAATCGTGTAAATAGATTCAATGATACTCCAATTATAAGCCAATTAACAGACAAAAAGACAAGAGATAGACATTGCCTTCTTGTATTTTGTAAGGATAATAAACTTGTAATGAGAGCTACCTATACAGTAAAATTAACTACATACTTAAATTACTTTCTCAAAATAAACCTTTGTTAAATATAATATAGGTGAGTACAAATCCGTGATAATTAATTTTTTATTCATATCGCTCTATTCAAGATCGGATGATTAAACAAAGCTAATTAACAACACAAAAACGTTCTTAGAAAACTCGTTTACTTATATAATAATTTTGGAACAGTTTTTAGTCGAATTTCAATTACTGTCATGAACAAATATAATGATTCAAAAGAGCATATATTATTTGGTACGGACACTAATTTATAAGGCAGAAAAAGGACCATCAGCAAAATAAGTTGACCAAGTACTCGGAATTGGAAAGAACGCATGGAGGAATTAGTTTTGATAAAAGCGAATGAAATTTATAGGACGCAGTGATTCTTTTTCGTCTATTCGGATTTAAGAATGACGTTAAAATTGGTAGGGAAATAAAAAAAATACATAGGTACACAACATTGCGTCTCTTACCATAAGGGTAGGCAGAGGATCATCTTTCCACTTGCTATAACACAGACTTTCGCTTCTTTCACTTTAATGAACTCTTTCATATATGTTCTACGGTTACAGATACAAATGACCGTTTTTTTAGGACGTCTTCGATCTGGTCGACATACGTTCACCTAGGTCGACTTTTAACGGCTTCCCCAGTCACTATCGCCTCGTAAATTTGTTCCGTCAATCTTTCATTCATCCACCTATTAATCTTCCCTTTTTCTATACATCCTCTACCACACGCATCACCTATTTCTTACTTTGTCTATCATTTTCGCCAGCCATACTTCTTACTTTTCTATTCGCTATAGCATAAACCAAATGTTTTGAAGCGATAATGTTGATAGCGCGGCCAGATTCCGCGTCAATAGACGCGGGTTCAAACCCACCTATCCAACTCTAAAAATCAGCCTGAGCTTTCAGTGAAGAAAAACATTGTGAGGAAACCATAGGAGGGTAGTAGGGCATTTTGTAACTACGCCCGTTCGGGTAGCTACCACCCTTAATTTTGAAAACCTGTCGCCAATTACCAGTAGGTGTGTTCCGGCAGCCTCATATGAGAACCAATATCTAGGCTTAGTGTGTTTACCATCCTGAGCCACATCCTGACTTAAAATCAGGTGAGATTGTGGTAATAGCACTGAGCCTATATTATGTAAAAAAAGTTTCCAATAAAAGCATTTAAACCTAAACATAAGTGCAAAAGAGGTACATGTTTTTAAAACACGTGAAAGAATTACGCACCAGTTTATTCTCTATACTACGTCAGTATGGACGATACGTTGAGATCCTCATGTAATATTGACATTAACTTATAAGGAACTATTTCGTAGCTACAGTTATTTTTGGATCGGTTACGTTGCATATTGTTTACATTCGTATTTTAGGAATAGCTGCAGTTTACAGGAAAACTATATTGTGATTCTAATTAATTGACGCACTTCATTCATATGATCCGCACGCAGCGTAATAAATATGTTTATTTCACGTACACAAAGTAACTTAAATACTTTTAGCCATGTACGTTTTTTAATGTTTCGTATTAAATTATTATTTTTTTTAAATGTACCCCATTTAACTTCGCACATTTTTTTCAAAACGGACCGTGATCGACCGAGATCGACAGTCTACCTTTTATCAGCACTTTATTCATATAGTAACTATGACATCTTTCATAATTATAAATAAATAAATAATTTAGCCTAATTTCAAATTAATGTATATTCGAAAATACTACATCTTTATATATTATAAACTTAATAGTATTTTCTGTCAGTGAAGTTCGTATGCGTGTTTTATTAGTTTTAATGTTAAACAGAATATATACATCGTTATGTATATTAGGAAAAAAATCCCGTAAAGGCATGAAAATATAAGAATATACCCATATTTGCAATTAGAAACAAATTAATAGTTATTTATATATTTAAGTGCATCATTTAAATGCATCTCAGAAGTAAATTTATACCTATTTTTATTTGACCTCAGAAGAATAATTTAACCTAGGTAACCTATTGATATCTAGATAGCTTAAGAACCATCGAATTTAATCTGTGACTTGTGAATATTCTATAGAAGTAAATTATTTAAACAGCTGAAATTTATGACTTGGCACTAATATTTAATTGAATTTAATTTAAGATTTAATTTAATTGAATTTAAACCTATTGATGTTAGGGAGAGATTTACAAGAACATGAACCGGCTTGTGGTCTTTATCAGAATGTTAGGCCATAAAGGTGACGGACGACAAAAGACTGCAGGCAGCTGAGTTACAGACATATTAAAGAGCAGTCGTCTATCCTAATATGGGGATGTGATGCGCAGAGTGGAAGCGGATATTGTAAGAAAGTTATTGGATATAAATTTGAACGGTTAAATGGGATAAGGAATACCAAAGAAAAGATGGATTGTGTTGGATTTGTTTAGAATTTTGTTTAAAAATGCGGAGATGACTTCAAATAGAGAGGAATGGAAGAGGAAGACATGTTGCGCCAACTCCAAACGTAAATTGGACATAATGATGATATGAATAAGATAATTATTTGTTAGGATATCGTATTATTTGAGTCAACTTCTAGAGTTTTTTTTAGGTTTTAACTGTAGGATTAATTAAGTCTTTCCACGAATTTCTTTTAATGTTATATCAAATATCCTAGAACCGATAGTATACCGATTGTATATCGATAGAGCCTCAGACTCTGATAACATACTGTCGAAAATACTCTATATGAAGGATATTGAGAAGAAAGTGGCCTACAAAAATTCGTTTCTCTGATTTGTTACAAGCACATTCTATATATTTTACCCCTATCACATGTATCAACTGTTATATGAAATTTAAAAGAGTGTTTAGTTTCCAATTTATACCAGATATCCGTTTGAGGATCGCATCAACTTATCATGGGATTTCTAGTACTCAAGTCATACATAATTTATTTCTTTAGCATTAATAATAATAGTAAAAAATAGGTTTTACTTACGATATTCAAAAAAAAAAAACTGCGGAACTAATAATATGATCTTGAAAAAGATCAATAACAGAATCTTGGAATGCACACAGTCACTGTAAAGTCTTTTGAACTTCCAACAACAACTGGATAAAACATTGAACGTTTCAGTTTATTATAGTATCGCGAAAAAATGCGTGATGAAAATGACACTTACGTCATGTAAGAGACCTAGTTTGTTTAGATGACAAATCTTCGATTCCGGACGTTAACCTGTAATGATAAGAAACATCTAGCGGCCTATATAATCTGAACTTGTAACAAAATATTTCATGCAATAGTATAATTTAAATAGTATAGCCGATGTTTAAATAGTAGGAAAAAAGTAAGCAATCAATTCCACAGTGGTGTTGTTATTTCTAATAATCGTTTGCCCGGTTATCTCAAGTTGAAACCTGTCGACAAGCTCGTGTTTGTTTGATTTTACAGCTAAACTTTATGGTGCTATTCTAAAATCGAGCTGATGTCCCCGCACGCCCGCTGTGTGTTGGAACCATTACAGACCCTTTCATATTAAAGACGATAAGCTTAAAATGTTAACGTCTTCAGCCATATTTTGACATCACACACAGTAACTTGTATTTCAATAAAAACAAACGAAAAAAGCTTTAGAAAATTGTTGCAAAACTTTTTATACGATATACCTATAATTATTTTTTTTTTTGTGATAATATATGTATTTGTTATATAATGCTATATAAAATATCATCAATCTAAATCAATAGAAACTTTTGCTTATAATTAATGTATTAATTATCGTTGATACAATATAGAATAACTAATACTGAATAAATTAATGAATGAAATTAAGGGACAGTTATAATTTTATTTTTAAATTACATGACTAAAAAGACAAATTTAATTATAACGTCATTCGATTTATCCACAACCTACAAAATTATGGAAATGAAAAAATGCTAGTAAAATTGACCATTTAATCGGTTTTTTTTACAAATTCATGGGTTTTAATTTTTCACGGGAGTATCCTAATTATTTCCTGAAATTATTTTTGGTTCTAACAGATATGTCGCATAAATTCAAACCCAGATTGAATTCAAAATTTCATGAGTTTTTTTTGGGCGGGAAACTAACTATTAAAAAAAACGGAGCTTTTTTAAAAATTAGTCCAGCTGCTACGCAGATTAGCCCGGACAAAAGCACAAAAAATTTGAAATAGCTGAAGTTACTTAGCGTAACTTAGGCTGTTTAAATTTTTCGAAAATAATTAGGTTACCACCTAAAAAAATTAAAACTCATAAAATTATGAATAAAATCCGTTTCAATGCACAGTCTTACTGACATAGTTGATTTTGTGAGAAATATTTTCGCTTAGTATTTGTAGCAAAAAAGTTTTTTGGAGATAATTAGGCTTCCGTGTAAAAAAATTAAAAACTATATTACTCAGTGCAAAATATATGAAAAGCGGGCGCAACCGCGGGCACACAGCTAGTTTAGAATATAATCAATAAGATAATATCATCATATTGTTAGTTTTTATATATAGATGAAGGTTTTCATTGCTCAATTAAAAATACCCAACACAGTCACTATCCAATGTTTATTTAAAAGTTCGCTTTTGGCCGGAAAAAAAAATGTTTTCGTGCGTCCAACCATTGCACCTCCTACGAGTCATAAAAATTTCGCAAACTAATTTCTGCTGATTGTAAAACAGTCAACTTCTGTACAAAGGCAAAATCTTTGTTCCTTCGCTAATTATTCGTTTTGTTTACCGTTCGACTCGCCCGCATTTTAAAAAACGCCAGACTTTCACTACGTTATATATGATGCAATAAATCGACGTATTGTCCCTATTCAAAGGGGCCCATTTGTTTTTTTGTCCTAACGGTAGTAGATTTTATAGCGCTCGGAGATCTCAAACTGAAAACAGACATATTTAAAACATCGATATTGTTGTTCGTAGGTACTTTGCTGTCGGCTGTATAAAACGAATGCTCAGTACAATGGCTGTGTATAATTCGTATGCAACACAATTAAATTTTGTGACAAGAGAGGATGCCGTGAAATCTGTTAAAACGGCGTGAATAAAGGTATCATTTGATGTTTGATAAATTGTTCTTCAACAAAACGCCCCCTTTCCGGTTGTGTGAAAAAAAAAAAGCATAGTTGCTTGTTGGACCTCAGTTATATTACGACACGCGGATAAAGCCGAGTTATGGTTAAGGTTGTGTGGCAATTTCAAGGTGAATTGGTCTTGTATTGAGATGTTTTCGGTTGTCAAACAAGATTACGAGGGTGATTAGTAGTAGGTCGAGAGAAAGCTCTCATGTTGAAACATACTAATAAATTATATAATAATATTAAATATTAGGTTTTTACATTATGTATATTATTTTATTAGGTCGGGAAAAAGTTTCTTCGCATTTTATATGAAAACTCAAGACAAATTTTTCCATAGTTTATTTACATTTAACTATAGAATCTATGTGCAATGTTATTCGATGACTTTCTGCCATCTTGTACATGGTGCCATGCGAAAAATAGTTTTGGGAGTCCTCTATTGATAACCTAACCTGACACTGCCTAAAGAATTTTGAAGAGACCGTAACAGGTGGAAAACTGACGGTTTTTTTACACGTTATGGGCTCAGTGCTTTAACCACAATCTCACCTGATGTTAAGTGACGATATGGTCCAGGGGATGGTAAGCACTAAGCCCATATACTGATTTTCAAGTGATCCTGCCGTAATATACCTATTGGTATTTAACGGCAGGTTTTCGAACTTGAGGGTGGTAGCTACTGGATGACATTGTTAAAAAATGCCCTACCACAAAACTATGATTTCATCATCGCTTCAGGACCAAGGTTCATCATCAAGATGTAAGGTCAGGGCTATATCGCAGATGCATTAACACCCCCAGGCAAACTCTCTTAATTTTGAATGAGTATCTAAAGATGGGTGTGTTATCGTGATAAAAGACCACACTCTTTCTATTGATAAATTTCAGCCGTTTTTGTTGGTAGTAGAATCCGAATTTATAATTCTGCCCGGCGATCCCATGTTGCTCCAATTAGGTGGCGGGAGGTACCGGGGGGTTTAGTGGGTAGTGGTCAACGGCGCTTCTCGCCGCGAGTCCCACACTAATCCTGTGTGACAGCCCCTTGTACTTACGTGCGAGGGACTTTCACACATCATCAGTCGCGCTGAAAGGGTACGTCCCTTTTAGGTCTGGCTGGACAGCAAGTGCGTAAATGCATTCCCCTCGAAAAAAAAAGAAAAAAAAAGGTATAAGCTCATAAAGAACAATACCCTTCCAATCCCGTCAGACACACAGCATCACCTTGTTGCGAGTTACTCTAGATTTTGCCACTGACCGGCCGGGTCGAGCGGTAGAAGTACAGCATTGCAATTCCCGCTCCCCGGCCAAAAGGTGTGAGAAGGCACCAAGGAGTTTTAGTGGGTATTCCCGGCCGCCCATCTTGGCCGGGCGAGTCCCACATACCCCCTCTCCGTTCTGTTGAGAGGGGGATGCCTAAAAGCATTTCTCCTTGTAAAAAAAAAAAAAATTACCACTGACTGTGAAGGCTGGTCGACCTTATTCGCATGTTTTTTGTCGTACGTGGTTCAATTTTCAGGACCAGTTATCAATCTCTTCAAAAACGGTTTGGTTTCATTACGTCTCAATAAAGAATCGCAAATGAGTACACGGTTCATTAGGTTTTTTTTCAGTGAGCTCGAGTGTCACCCGAATATCGAGCATTTTTGTGAACCCAAATTTTTTCAAATTGGTCAAAACTATTTTGTGGTCAATTTCCAATTTTTCAGCTATGCCGTAACAACTGATTTGCCGATCGTGGTCCACTTTTTCAAAAATGGCGTCCACTTTATTCGTAATACGGCGACCAGAGCGAGATGCATATTTGACATCAAAATTCCAGGATTGAAAACGCTTAAACCTGCTTTGTGCTACTCTTTCTGACACTGCATTAGGTTCATAAATATCACAATTTTTTTTTGCGGTTTGCAATGAATTTTTTTTTTTTGAAAGAAAATTTTAAAATGTATCGACTATCTTCATTAGATTCAATCATTGTGACAAAAAGAAAAACAAATGAAAAATAACTGGAAATAACATTTTATTAATTTGTTTCTTGTTTGAAATGTAACCTTTTTAATGTCATCAAAACCAACCAGATACAAATAGTACAGCCAAAGAGTTTTTATTACAAGTTTATACATTCTATATGCGAAAAGACTTTTTCTCAGACCTATGAAAAATACTCTTTATTAATGTTATTAGATGATTTAAAAAAAACAATCCTTTTCTCAAACATGAAATATTGATGTTCCTTAATTTTTATTTAACGTGATGTTAATACCAATATTTTTTATTTTAAACCCTACAGAATATTTATTATGTTATTATATACGCGGATTCTAATACTAATTTTTAATTGGTTTCTTTTTTTTACTGAAACCCTGAACTGGGCTTTTTTATCAAAATTGTTCCGCTTAATTCGAATCATTTCTTCGTTAAGCAGTTATAAGAATATATATATATATATAATATAGTTCCCTAATATTTTAACTATTTGAATTATAAAGTCTAAAAATCTCAATTTAGTTGCCATTCAGGCGTCATTTATTTTTTTAGTACATGCAATACACGTGACGTAATTAAAATGTCAGTTAAAAAAATCAAAGAAAACTAATTTGTACAAGTAAGTAACCATTATGTACATATTAGTTGCATATTAACGAAGAAATTAATTTGCTTACGAAACGTTAAGTCAATGCGGATCGAGGAATGATCGAATGTAGGACAAATCGAGATTTATGCAACGGACCAACCTTTTTACTTGCTACCTTACTACGAGACACGAGTAACGTGTTACATTCTATACGTAATCCATTAAGAGGATAAATAGTCTGCAACAAATCTGTCATTTTGGTAGCCCTTGTGCTAGTCACCTTTTGCGGCTGAGTGCCTTCAGCACTCGCCCCCAAAGTCACGGTGAAGCTGTAAAGGCCTTTCCGGTCAACAGCGTTAGCTAGGTTCGAAAAAAATAAAATAAATTTAGTGCAACAAATCTGAAGAATTATTTCAGAAATCTATTACTATCGCGTTGCGCACCAAAGAAAGAGTTATAAAACACGAAAGGGACAATTGCAGCTCGGGCTGATTTTACCTATGCAGAATAGACGAAAACATCACTTCGTATTCTAACTATAAGTAAAATTACTTTAATAAAATAATGATTGAATTTCGATCACAGGCCAGCACTTATATATAGTTAAATTTGAACCATCCCCTTAATAGTTTTCTTATAACTACATTGTTTTTACCATGTCTTCTAATGTACCTATTTATTGTTCACGTAAAAAAGGTTACGGTTATTTATGTACATAAATACTTATTGTTAGAAAAATAGATTTTTTATTATCAATTACGGTACATTGCTTTCTTTAGGTTTTCTAATAACCAAAAATAGTTTGATAAAGAAAGAGCAGTGAATTTGAGGTCACGAGATTGAATCATCTCAGTCTGACACGTATCTACTTTTCAACGGATTTTACTATAACGCAACTGTTATCGTTACTAAACTATTGTATACGCGGATCGTGTCACATCATAATATCTATCATAAACTGATCACGAAACTTAATAATCTTTACTATCCAATACTCGCTATACGTAACATTCGATAGAACGGCGATCGTCGTAAACGCCAATGTAAAGCGTTTCGTTCGATATTAATATGAATAGATCGTTTTCTGTCACTAACAATTATTGACGTCAAAACGAAGGCAGAAATATTACTCAAATCGGAGGTCATATATTTTTAGAACACCGTTTAGAACTAAGAAATAGTTAGTCATTCATATCTTGCAGGATATGGTGTTTCCCTGCATTGCGAATCAGTTTGAATTCATATGTAAGATGATTTAGCGAAACCTAATACAGGCACGAACATAAAATTACTATGAACCATGCCTCACGGCAAACACGGAATTTACAAGTTCTATTAGCAACTTTGTTTTATATATAGATTAAGTATACTTTTATACTTTTGCGGTATAAAACGTGTGAAATATGAATTAAACTCAGGTGACTAAGTACGAATAACTGTTTATTAAATGAATCGATATACTGAACTATCCTCTTATTCAATTTATAATAATAAGTTTTCATAATGTCGCCTAATGTTAAAGTATTTATAATGGTAGACAGGCTAAGACTAAAGGAACTAGCTCTCAACTAATGCTGCCGGAACATACCTGCAAATACTTGGCGACAGATTTTCAACGTTATGGTGAAACAAACTATTTTATATTTTTTATGTAAAATAAATATTATCATCAATTTTTAGGTCATATTTAATTTACCAAATTTTTAGATTTTTCACATTCAGATTTAGTGAGAGAATTTCTAAAAAAAATTACAGGTTCAGACCTAACTTCAAATTTATTATTAGTATAGATATATAGTATTTCGTAACTTTATACTTTATAAATGATATCAGTTTCACTTCAAATTATTCCAATATCCACGTATTACAAACCAAAAAACAATATCGTTTTTAAAGTAAAGAGATTCATTAAAAAACTAATTTTTACAATTTTAAAATAATATTTTCGTAATGAATATTTTAAAAATTAGTTTTTGAATGAATCTCTTTACATTACATTGCATACTAGCTGTGTGCCCGCGGCTGCACCCGCGTTTCATATATTCTTCACTGCTTTTTTTATACGGAATCCTAATTTTTGCTTAGCACTAAGTTAAAGTAAAAAGATTTCTTATAAATTCAAGCACTTGACCGTGAAACTGTGTGCATCGAATTGGATTTTATTCCACTTTTATGTTTTAATTTTTTTATGCGGAACCTTAATTATTTTCGAAAATTAAAATTACCCTACGTTACCCGGAGTAACTTCAGCAATATTAAAAAAAATTGGAAGAAAATTAGGGTTCCGTATAAAAAAATATTAAAACTCAGGAAAGAATATATAAAACACGGGCTCAGCCGCAGGCAGACAGCTAGTATATAATATACAAAACTACATTCTGTCATTGACCGAAAGCTTGCATAAGAATCTAGGCTATATTTACGAACTTTGGGAAAAAAAAAAAAAAAACAAAACGGAATGTAAAGTATGCTCGGTTGAAATGTAAGCTTTTCTTTAACATCCAACAAACAAGGGAAATATTTGCAAGGTATCCATTAAAGTAAAAATCTCACTCGAGGGTATCCACGCAGGCATGTAAGAGACACAAACATAAACGTAGCGCTATTAAACAAGATATAACAGCATAATTTCGTTTGATTCGACATGCCGAAACAATTTAATCATTATCTCTGTCAGGGAAATTAGCGACCCGGTACGCATACAAAAGAGAACCTTAAAATTATTACCACAGAGTAAAATATCGTGAGAAACGTTACTGGAGTATAAGTCCTGTGGGATGATAGTTATAACGAGTAAGGAATTGGCGGTATTCGTCAATGACCGTGGTAGAGCGGCACCGTAAGCCGGTATCGCAGCGGACTGGGTGGGCACTATAGCGATCGGACCCTCCATACTTTTTGCCCGCCATTTTCGAAATAAAAATTTCGATCGGCGCGAATAATATACTCCATTCGGAAACCTTTGTTCTAACACGCAAACGAATATGTCCGGGACACGCGAAACCCTAAACCATAATTTTACATCAATTCGTGTGGAATTCGAGAGACGCCGTAATGTATAGATAATGTAATAATTAGTCCTTATTAGTACGGGTATATACAAGAAGTGTACACAATTAAAACATTACTTTGTCGTCGTCAAATTGTGTCGTAATTACCCGGGCAATTAAAATCGAAGGTCATTATCGTGGTAAAAACTGGAATGGGAAGTGATCCTCTTTTTATTGTAACTATAGATTAATTTTATTACAGATGTGTCAGTTTTTATATAAATTATCGTGTGTTAATGAATTTCACACAACACGAACCAATACATAAACGATATAAAACACATCTATAATTTTATAGGAGTAATTTAATTCAAAATTGTTCGTTTATATTTTACAGGATACAAGAGGAGAAAAAAAACGAATCCAGTAAAGAAACCAAATTGAGTTAGTTAAAGTCTGATCTGATTTTACAAATGTATTATCTGTTAATTATATTTTCATTTTAAAAATGGTTTATTAAAAGTAATAACTGGTTTAGGTACTTCAGGTTAAAACGTGTACTAAATAAAAGTACTTTAAAATACGATAAAGGGTTTTAGTTACCAGTTATTCCTCGCTTAATATTTCGACAGCTATGAAGTCGATGGGAGTCACTTGTATATGATTCTCAACATAACATATATTTTCATCGTATATGAACGTTTCAAGACAGTTCTCTTATAACTAACTTCTATACAGATTGAATTTTTCACTGGGTTAATTTTTAATTAATAAGTGCGCAATTAGTATCTAACTGCTAAAGCAAAATATTAAAACGCTATAAAATTAAAATTATCATTCTAGAAGTATAATAACAGTAAACATTTTATTAATATTTAACAATATAATTTTAAATGTCACCCAGTAGAAACCGTGTGAGATACCTACGATAAAACTTTATATTCCGACGTTCAGAGTAAGTTGGTTGAGCCTAGACCTAATTAACATGAACTTTAGATCATTTCAAGAATAAGGAGTATCTAATATCTACTAAGAAGCAATAATAAGTATATAGCAATTTGATATATATATATGTGAATATTGTTATCAGACAAGTTAAGAGGCGGTCGTTGTAGTTGTAAGAAAGGTATTGGATATGAATGTGAACGGTTACATGGGAAGGTGAAGACCAAAGAAAAGATAGATGGACTGTGTGAAAGATGATATGCTTAGGAAACGAGTGAATGCGTAGATGACAACAAATAGAGAGGAATGGAAGAGGAAGACATTTTGCGCCGACACCAAACAAAAAGAGGAAAAGGGTAGGTAGATGATGATGATGATGTTATCAGATTTAAAAGCATTATTGTTTTTTCTTTTTTCTTATAGCTATGTAATTAAAGTTCTTCCTATATTTTTATAGTAATTTGCATGCTTTTATAGAATGTGCGTTTTATAGTTATGTCTACAACGCCATCTAACGGATTCAAACGTAGATACGAGCCTTTGTTTGAGTAGAATAAAGAAAATCGTTCAGAAGTGATATGATCGCTAATAGAAAGCTGTAATATATATTTTTCCTTCTAAATTATATATGCTAATCCGGTTACAGAACTATTTAATTATCTGTTTCTTTTTGCTCTGAATTGAAATTATTAAAAATGATTAAAATAGCGATGTTTTGATAAAAAGTATTCTCATGTGGGACGTCTGTTAATAATAATCAAATCTATGTCAGTGAAGGAAAAGAAGGCTGTGTGAAAATACTCATCGGCGACGGACTTGTCTACATGTGTGGGATCATTACAGTAACGGTACTCGAATACAGGAAAATACATCGACTCGACGACGAGAGGTCAATTTATATCATTGCTCGTGTTTCTATAGAGCTTTCTTATGATATTTAGCTAATTTATTAGTTACTAGCGGGCGGCCGTTACTTCTACTGCAAGTCTTATCTTGATTAGATATCCTGATTTTGTTATGTTATTCATAGACTATCTCATATACCGAATGACATAAGCTTCCCGTAAAGTAAACTTCATTGAGTTTGATCAAACCAATTTTGAAGATTTATTTATTTAATCTCAAAAAACGATATTAACATTTTATAGCCTATCAATTGCGCTTCTTAACATATTATATGTAATTCATGAAGACAAAGTTTCATAATAATCAGTTGTTGAATTAAGGTCGAACAGAATTATTTATTTTACGATTTCTAATACTAATTTTTAAAATCTTTATAGCCAATCGGTTGCTCCTAGACAGATTCTAGTCGAGTACAAAATTGCATCAAAATCGATCAAATTGTTTTGGAAATAAATAGCATAGAGAGACAGACATACATATTTTTTCGAAATGTTCAGACAGAGAAGTTAAGGAGCTGGTGTATGTCTCGGTATGGACATGTGATGCGTAGGAAGGACGAGGATGTTGTTAGAAAGATATACACATACATGTATAAACTTTTATAATAACAAATTTCAACTCTGCTTTATCTAAGAACTGCCTTAAAAGGTGGTGTCCACGAATCTCCGGATGAGGAGAGTTTATACGAACCACTGAAGTCTTAATACGTCAAAGTTAAGAGAACTAGCCTGGATAACTTTTATTAAAAGAATTTATAATAATTACACTCGAAAATTAACTATATTTTAGTCATCTTGAATGACCGAGCACCAACGCAATAATCTTCAACCCAAAAGGTTGCAATAATTATAGAATTCTCTAATAATTCTAATAAAATATATTTTTAGAGAGAGAGATATAAACGTAAATAGATTTATATTTGATGAAATATTTAGGTCATAATATAATTAATAATATTAGATATCTCCAGATTATTTTAACTATACCTAAGAACCTGTTCTATTATTGTTCACAATGTAATTAAATTTATAAGTAAAATGTTCGTTCGTGAAACTTATATTCTTACATTATTTGTCTTTTAATAAGCGTGGTGATCGAATTAGATTTGGAAAAAGTCGATTAATAAAACGAAATCTACTAAATAATCTACTAAAAACTAAAAATGTAAACAATTTGGCGACTCGGTATGACGACATTAATTATGAGGAATCCAGGATGCTCGAGAACCCTACTGAGAATAATTCTAAGTTTAACAAGTTTATAACCTTAGGAAAAAATAATTTAACATAAAATGAGATTGTGTTCAAACAGCTGAAACTAACTCTAACCCATCAACTCTAAAATAAGCCTGAACTTTTGGTGAGGGAAAAACATTGTAAGAAAACCATAGCATGGTGGTAGGGCATTGTCTAACAATGCCTGCTTGGGCAGCTCGAGTTCTTCAAATTTGAAAACCTAACTACAAATATCAACAGGTGTGTTCCGGCAACATCGCTTGAGAACCAGTACCTTTAGGCTTATTGTGTTTACTATTCTGGACCACATCGACACATAACATTAGGTCTGATTGTGGTCATAGCACTGAGCCGATACAGTACAAAAACTTCCGAATTACAAATTACATAATAAACATTTCTTGTCGTTTGCAATCAAGAGATAATCTTAGGACCTGTGCCAAAAAAAAATAAGGCCAAATATTTTTCTTCTTCCTTGACACTTAAGAGTGCAGGCTCTCCTTTAGTCGAATATACCTGGCTACCTACCTAATGTTTTATGTGCAAGTAGTAAAGATAAATTAAGCCAAAAATAATGACCACAAAAGATATTATATTCCGTTGAATGTTTTAAACGCAGTGTTTAAAGAGTAAATAATAATACGCAGTGTATATTTGTGCTGAATAGAATATCGATACGTGAGCGGGGATTCGCGTGAACAGCTAGTATCTTATAAGAACCTTTGTACTGAAGTAGGATTTTTACAAACGATTATTATTAGTTAAAAGTACAAACACAACATTACTATTTTTCTTCATATTTTTGAAGTGAAATTTTCTTTAGCCGCGTCGTGCGATATTTGATAATGGTAAATCTTATAGGCTCGCGTCACCGACATGCTAATGCAATGTTAAAGTGCTTATATAGAAAAATGAATATTAAAAACTAGCATTACATTATCGAATATTTCCAATATTGTTATTATAATATTAGCGTTGAAATATTTCATATTACTATTTAGTTTCCTAATATTTAATCTCTGCAATACTTCATGCAAGGAATATTTCATTGAAGCTTGGACATTATCTTACCAGCGGGGTAAATAGATTTCTTAGTCGTTTGATAGTATTTTATCGTGTGTTTTAAAAATCGGATATGAACTGTCTCAGTGGCGCAATTGCATTACGATGCGACTGTCGTTCTGAAGTCTGGGGTTCAATGCCCGGGTCGGGTCAAGTGATATTGGGTTTTTCTACTCAGTATCATCTCGAAGTCTGGAACTTGTGCCCGATATGGAGACAAGCTCGCCCCCTTTCACAACTAAGCTCAGCGAAATGTGGGTGGTGTAGTTCGCTATTTCACCTCTGCCTAACCCTTCGAGGATAATAGGCGTGAGCCTATATTATGTTATGTTATTTAAAAATCCTATAACAGTATTTCATAATTTTGACTTTATACTTCTATCGGTAGTTCCCATGACTACCTATTTTTTTGTTAATTTTATACTTATATTTTTACAACCAGGTACATTAATAAGAAATACCTGAAAAGTATTTTCGTAAACTACTCGTGTCCTCCGCTGAAACCATTCGTTCAACATGTTGATCGCCTTGAGATTTCTTTCCTCCCACACCTAACACATTTATCGTAATAATGAACTCTTCCGAACGATTTATAACACATGATATTTAACCATCGCAAACAAATAAATAAACAATTTCCTCAAAAATAGAATCACGAAAAATACTTTTATAAAATCAAATTCAAAATTTCACATTTACATAAAGTCGGATAGGAACGTGCAATGATGTCTAACACGTGAAATGCGTCAAAATATATGTGTCAGAAATATTCGAGTTGGCTGACGGTTGAAAACTTATCATCGTTTTTTTTTAGCAAAACGTCTATTGATAAATAGTTTATATACTATGAATTGATTAATATATAATTATTTATCGTTATCATAGTTGAATCATTAAAACCTTACGGTGTTAGGTATATTAATTTATTAACCTTAAGAAAAAATGGGCAGCAGCATCCTCTGAGTACCAAAAACATCTGACTGCTATCACCAACCCGCCTGCCGATAATGGCGTTGCGTGGCTATAATGGCAATCCCCCCTTATAAGCCTGTACGAAATTCGGATGGCTCTCAAACAGCTCATGTACATCAAATGTACAAACAAACCTTGAGTTTTATTTTTCTTAAAGATTATTAGTTATTTATAATGAAGTATAGTACTCACCTTAGTTTAACGGAGAATCGGTGTAGCTGCTAAGACCTGAAAATAAAATAGCGAATTTCAGAAAACTTTCAAAACTGATCTGAGCAAACAAGTATCAAGGTTTAATAAAATATTCAAGCTAATTACGGGTTCCGAACTGTTTTGTACAACTATTTAGTATTTACGTTATATCTGTTTAACCCCTGAGGCTGTAGCAATGATTTTCGAAATCTAGATATTTTTTAATACTTATCCAAATTTTTTTATAAATTAATGTTTGTAGTATTTCAAATGAAAGTTAAGATATAGAACTTACACAGAAACGCTTCAAGGGTAATATTAGTTTGAAATTTTGCGTCTATCGGAGATCAACAATAATTGGCTGGTGGTAACGAAATTACAACCTGTCATATTATTACGGACACGATCATGAGGTCGAGTGAAGGTCATAGATATAATTACTATCAGATTCAAGAGGAAAATAAACTGCTAAAATTACTATTATTTTATGGATCCAAATGTAAAACTATTTGGTTAATTAAATATCGATATAAATTTAAAAACGAATCTTATTTTGTAAAATAATTTACAAATTATGTTACTAGCTTCGCTGGCAAAATCGCTTATGTATTACGATATTGGATTCTTCAAAATTATTCTCTGCAAAATAAATAAATAAATATTAAATTCAATAAATTATTTCAATATTGTAATCCTTACCAATATTATAAATGCGAAAGTAACCCTTTCTGTATGTATGTCGCGCTTTCACGCCAAATCTACTGAACCGATTGAAATGAAATTTGGTACACAGATAGTATAGAGCCTGAGAAAGGACAAAGAGTACTTTTTAATTCGAAAACAGGGTTGTAAGAGTTTAAAAGGAGGGATGAAAAGTTGTATGGAAGTATCAACATTTTTAAAGCTAGAAGCTTGAAACTTACTTATTAGGCCGTTGATTCGATATAAATAAAAATGACATTCAAAGTTTGTATAAGTTTTACCCTCAAGGGTGTAAAATAACAATAGGGAATAGGGGATGAAAAGTTTGTACGGATATGTGTAAGTTTTATGTGACTGCTTTATAACTTTGCGGCAAGATACAAAATATTAGAGCTATTCTGATGTAACATTTCCGGGAACGGGGGGGGGGGTGGGAGATGGAGCGTTAGGGGCAGCGGAGCTCGACGTGATACAGCGCGATGTAGGTGGGGAAATATGCCTAAGGGTGAAATCTATAGAGAGTACTCAGGCTTATTTCACCCTTACCTTAGCTCAAACTTTGCTAATCAAATGCTCATCAGCGCAATCTTAGGTTTCAAATTTATAGTCTGGATCTTGAGCATAATTATCAATTAATAATTAAATACTGCATCGAGTATAGATTGACACATTTCATTTCATCGCGTTCCGCGATTAGTTAATATAGATTCAACAGTTTGTATGGTGGTAAGACAATAAACCCGATTGGGTCGCGACTACCATACATATGGTGAAATGTCGATATTGAAAAATATTTCGACGCGTCACGTTTCGCATTCAGCCAATATAGATCCGATAATTTGTGTGATGGTAGGAAAATAATCCGGATTGGGTCGCGACTACCATACACATGGTGAAATGCCGCTATTGTGAAACGTTTCAGCGCATTTTAATTTAACATCAAGTTGAGTGCAGTCATTTTGGCGAGCTCAAATAAAAATAGTTCAGATTTCCGTAAGTCGTCGAATCTGACCACTTGGACTTTGCTCAGCTTAAGCCAAGCAAATAGCCTGTGACTATAAATTTGATTTCTGGAGTTAAAAATGAGATAACCCTGGGTACGCTCTATAGGATACACCTTAAGTACACCAGAATGGGCAGACATATGAGAGCAGACGAATGCGTCACACGCATGCGAATACTGATGGCAAAAGATGGTAGAACTAAAAACGTAGTTTACAAAATGTACTTAAATAAACTCATATTAATATTTTATACCTTATCAAATCAAATCAAATCAAAATTATTTATTCAATTTAGGCCTTAAGAAGGCGCTTATGAACGTCTAAAACACTACCACCGGTTCGGAAAACAACCCAGTCGAGAAGAGTGCCGGCGAGAAACTCGATCTGGTTCTTTTTTTTATAAATATAATATATATCATTTTTTTTTTGTCATATAAAAAACTATACAAATCGTAGTCTTAATAATGTTAGTTGAAGCACAGAGATGTGGGTTAATTCCAGACATCACTATCGTTCACGTAATGATCCACCCTCTAATAACCTTTTCAGATTAAAAGTTGCTTGACATAATACTTGAACATATTGTCAGGTAAATCGGTAATGTTACTTGGGATCTTATTGTAAAATAGAATACTATTACCTATAAAGCTTTTATTACACTTACTTAACCTAAAGCGTGGGACGGACAACTTGTCTTCACTTCTAATATTAAATACTTTAATATTAATTAAATTCTTAAATACTTAAATACATAAATAATAAAGTATTTATAGGTATGCATCTTATTTGTAAAATAGTTAGACTGAATAATGTAAAATCCTATCCAAAGACACTATTCACGCGGATGAAGTCGCGGGCAAAGCTAGTATTAAATATGTATATTTTAAATAAAGTATAAAAAAACCCTGTGGTAATTTCTTCTGTTGAATTAGTTCACTGTTATATTTATAATCTGTTTCATATGTAGCCTCACGTTCGGTATGCCAAAATTTGACTAGAGAATAACATCTAAGGTCTGTAAGAATAAAGTAAATTCATTCAATGGTCTTCGAGTTATAAGAGTACCAACGGACTCGTTACATTGTGTAAAAATAATTTCTTATAAAAACACGATAGTAATAAACTAAATTTAAATAAATAAAACAAGCTTATATAGCCAGGAATCATACTATCGTACAGTAATATAGATCTATAGTTGAAGTGTCCAAGAAAATAAAATTAAAAAATAAGTCACAAAAATTCTTAGCACGTGTAAGATGAACCATTATGAACCAGGATTTCCGACGGTCAAACATTTCTATGACAATCAGGGCACAGTGTTCTCTATGCGTAGAGCCGTTTCTTTTTATGTTAGCATTGTTTGCATTCGATTAACGATTAATTAAAACAACAAAAACTGTGTGTTCCAGTGGCAAGAACCTGCTTACGGATCTTGTCTGGGGTGTCAGTCTGCACGCCCATTTTGCCGTTGGCGCTTCCTATTCCGGCTATTGTTAAGCGTCCTGTCACAAACGAATATGCGTAGGGACACGCACATAGAGGGAAGCGGTCAGTTGAAATTAATGTTGAATTTCACGCACACGCGTTTACCATACTAGCATCCGAAGCGATCGGAGTAATGACGTCAATTGTCACAACGCACACATTGACGCGCCTGGGTAAGTAAGTACATACATCGACGTAATTTACAGTGACTAACACTGGTGCAATTTATCAATGAATAAGGACCTTGAATGAGGTTATGCTCGAGGCATTAGCGTTTAATATCGATCGATGAACCTCGTTTAAGATCGAGTATCTATCACTATCGTACGTTTCATTGGACATTTGTATCTTAAAATTGAAAACGTAGAAAGTATTAGAAAACAAAGAAATTAAAAATTGATATACGTTTAAAATTTAAATGTTCCGTATTACAACAACTCGATTATTATAATAAGTATTAGGAAGTGATATTATTTTATTTTTCGATATTGATTTAAAGTATCTTTCATTCAAAAACAAAATGAAAAAAAGATAATAATGCAAGTGGCAAAAACTTTATACTTACGTAAATATGATTAATCATAGATTACATTTCGGAGCCTGGTAAATATCAATGTAAAAATAAATAATCGTAATGAGTCATTTAAATAGCAAACAAATGCACACACCATTCAATCGACACGTAGACTCAGAATGCTCATATATTCTTGTGACTGTCCATCCTTGATTATTATTAATGAATATATATTATTTGTTTGTTCCGGTTATTATCCCAAACGGCTGGACCGATTTCGGGGTGATCTTTTTTGGCACATAGCTGAATTTACTCCTCATAACTTAGGCTACTTAAATTTTTCAAAAATAATTAGGGTTCTGCGAAAAAAAAATTTAAACTCATGAAATTGTGAACAAAATCTACATCAACACACAGCTTTATTGACAGGTAATATGAATTTGTGAGAAATATTTAGCTTAATGATAGTAGCAAAATTTTTTGGAAAACAATTAGGGTTCCGTATAGAACAATTAAAATCTATTACGTAGTGAAAATTTATATGAAACGAAGGCGCAGCCGCGGGCACAAAGCTAGTTATATAAATAATTAAACTTGCAATACTTCGATTAATTATCCTAAAAAATATAGCAAAAGCTTTAACAGACCTAAATCCGTGTGTAGATTCCATTTTTTAACGTATTTGCATAACTCGCATTAGAACAAAACCGAATCTAGATTAAATTTGTTTTTTTACTAGATTCCTCACATTAATCATTCCTAAATAGAATCGGAACCAATTCATCAACATCACCAATTCAAATCACATTAATTTATTTTATGTTTCTTTATATGCAAAATTTAATGCATAGTATCCTGATTTAAATTCTCATTGAGATTATTCATAGCTGTACCTACTAAATTTATATATTATTTGACTACAGCGAAGTTACCACCCTAGTGATTATGAATATTTATTCAATATAGTAACACGTCGAGTATATAGGTATATTAGCTCTTTAATAACGCCACTGGATTACACCTATACCAAAGACTATATAATAATTTATCTATCATCATCATTCTCCTGCCTTTTCCCAACTCACTTGGGGTGGGCGCAGTATGTTTTCTTCTTCCATACGTCCCTATCAGCCGTCATCTCTTCATTCACTCCTTTTTCTTTCATGTCATTTCTTACGCACTCCATCCACACTTTCTTTGGCCTTCCTCTACTTTTCCATCCTTCCACATTCATATTCATTACTATTTTACCCACATCCGCTTCCTCTCTTCTCATAACATGTCCATACCACGACAAACGAGAACCTTTCAACTTTTCTACCATTGACGCAACTTTCAAACTCATAATAATTTATCTATGACTATACTAATAAACAAAATTGATGAGTCTGTTTGTAATGGCAATTTTTTTTTATAATGAAATAGATGTGAATGTATGAGTATACGTACGATACATATGCCAAAAAATACAATTTTTATTTTATTTTTAAAATTGTCTGTCTCTTTTTTTAAATCCATTTCACAACACAGTTTTACGGGTAAGCTTAAATTTGTGAGAAATGTTTTTGCTTTCTCCTAATACAAAAAAGGTTAGGAAGATAATTAGGGTTCCGCATAAAAAAAAAAATGAAAAACTATATTATACACTATGCAGTGAAAATATATGAAACGCGGGTGCAGCCGCGAACACATAACTAGTTTATATCATATACTTGGATTAAATTTTCATCCTATTGGTAGAAGTTAGACAGGCGTAAAATGCCCTACCACCGTGCCATGATTTCAACACATTAGTTTTTCTTCTATATATGATTCAAATTTACGTCGTTTGATGCGATGTCCGTAAAGAACACAGAGCCACATTTGAGTCAAACTTATTAAGAGTTATTCAAAGAAGTTATTTCTTCACTTCAAATACTATGAAATTGAATGCTCTACTATATATAATTTTAAGTATATTAAGATGGATGTTTCACATCTGTTTATAATTTTGCACTTAAACGTGTGCAGAAGCAGAGATTTGAATTTGTCGAAGTATCCTTAATCTTGATATCTTGCAGTGGCGAAGCGCTCATATAAACCGATTCCTTATAGCCTTACTAAAAAACAAAACACTCACTGTGCTCTCTCAAATCATGCATCAAATATATCATACCAACCACACAGTCGTAAACGCGAAACACGTACACTAAGAACTTGTTCATACAAGTCGGTTCCAAAATGTCGGAATTGACTTCATACACCATGCACATGTCACTTTAATTATCACCCACACAATGAAAGCATAGTGTACCTATTATGTAAATGTATCGCAAATTTAGGCTGAAAATAAGCCCCTTCGTTCCGGGTTATTCATTTAATTTTGATCATTATTTTGATATAGTTACGGTTTATCAAAACAAACATTTGAAGAAAGCGACATCTACTGATAAACTATAAAAATGTCTTCTTCATCCGAAGAGGATAATATGCTAATTATTCTCAATAGATGTCACTATTTAGCTACGTTTTACTTCCTATTTTAGTTTGGTCGATCATATTCATGTGTCAATTTCGTAGCCGAACAAGTTAGGACTTTGTATTAATTGTATCTAGTATCAAGGAAAAAAAAAAATCAATCACTATAATTTTATGTATCACGTAACTAATCGTTATTTTTCGTTTCGCATAAAGTCGTCATCACGCGGCGTCCTGTTAAAATTAAACACTTAAAATCCACGATCACGAAAGTTAACCAGTTTTAAAATTTATTAGGTTGTCATAATTATAGGAACATTTATCACAAGCGAAATGAATTTGATATTTCGTAATTAGCGTGGTAAATAGTTTTCATGATTAATCTCAAAACAACTTGCCATGCTCGACATGCACTATTTGTGTAACTCCAGTGAAGACAAGTATGTTGAAGGTGGTTAACACTAACTGCAACTGAATATTTTCGCTCAGCAGCACAAGCATCCATCATTTATTACTTTAATTCTTCAGAGAGGAAGAAGTATGACGACCAGGTAGATTTTTTATGCTTCCGCTTTACACATTCGGACATTTTTTTTCACGCCTCGCCACTGATAGCTAGGTATATCATTCTTTTAGTTTTGAGTCGATACTATTGCAATACCATATTCTTCACTGTAAGGCTATCAAACAGCCATATGGATTACTTCAATAATGTATGGCAGAATCAACAAATCTAGCAATATTGTGTATGACACATGAAAATTACTTATACATTTCTAAATAAGGCTATGCATCTATGAAGTTGTCTCATCCGCTGGAGCATAGGATATGACGTAAATGAATCAGTTGTTCCTACCTAATAGTATATCTCGGTTTTATTTATGCCTCAAAAAATAGGCCGTTATTGATTATATGAATTTTTGTCTTAATTATATAACAGAAAAAAATCAGTCCCTCAAGTTTTTATAAGTTATTTTTTTTTTCCATTACATAATATAAACATCAAGACACAATAGAAAAATGTGAATACTCAAGTGTCGTAAGTAAAAGTAAAGACAATTTTCTTTTTACATCCATAAACTGCAATTTCCATTGAATCCGGCTGAGCGGAAAATACGTTGATACACCAAATATGGTTCGCTTCAAACGGCTATGCCTGTGCGTTTGGAACGTCGGATGTGACGCAAACGGATTAAGTCACATCCAAATAGTTCCGTGAGATTACCCGTACGGTTTGTCCAGCATACTTTCGCTGTTTGCTATCCAACTCTACCAACTTATCACCATATTTAGATTAGAGCCTCGTCATGTGCGTAAATAGTTTATTTACTAAGACACGTTTCGTATTTTAGTAACATGGAAATATCTGTATACGAATGTAGAAGTTGATAAGCATGTTTGTTTTATTAAGAATATTTTATATTGCGAATATTTGTAGGCAACAGCTGGATTCCTGGCTTTGCTCGCGTGAAGCTTCAATATTGTAACATAATATATAATGTGATAAAATATAAATGACAAGAAGAAAAACTGTTTCCAAATTTTTTATTGATAACACTAAAGCTAAAGCCACAACAAAGGGTAACAAATTGTCAAAAAAGAGGGACAAAAAAAAAAAAACCTGAATTATTGTGTTGTTTCATTAAGTATTCTTTTATTTTTGTTTTAAATTATAATCTATTTTATTTAATTAATGTACTTTTTAATTTGAATAAATATTTTTTAGGTTTATGTTATTTCTAGACAAAAATATGTTTTGACATCCAAAAGCTTTATAAGATCATTAAGATAACTAACTATTTGATTCTATGACTGTTGTATGGTTAAAATACGTTGCCCACAAATGTATAAGAAATACACGTAATATCCAATTATTTTAGGAATACCTAATTGACATTAAATTCTCATTTAATCAATATTGTTCAACTCGGAGTTGACTTGTAACCAGTAGTAACTGTATGATCAAATAAACGGTAGGTAATCCAATTTTAAATATATAAAAAATATCGAACAGGTATTCAACAATTTTGGTGATCTCAACATTGTATGTTCACCGATATAATCAAATATGGAATCAATATTCTTGTCTAATTGTAATGTACAAAAACTTATTCACGTGTAGGTACTTACTGAGAAAAATTAGAATTAAAACAACTGAAGTCATCGCTTAGCAAAAAAGCGGGCAATGTTGTCAAAATGTTTAATACACCATTAAAGCATTTAATATAATTGGAATACACATGGTTCCGGATCAAAATGACCCCGATGATTTCATGAATTATTATTAATGACATCATAAGAATTCGGGACGTCGATCGTGAAAAAAAAAAAATGGCGGACGAATGACGCGAAACCGAACAAAAAGCGACATACGCGATACAATTTAGATCCGCTTTGAAAGACGATGTGATAGGAATCAAACTGAAATTCCCCACTTAACAATCAATATGGGAGACACGCTCAAAATATATATAACATCATTCATAATGCGTCTATGAAATTATTGGTCTTAATAAAACTATCATTATTAGAATAGATAGATAGTTTTGACGTTTTATTATAAACAATAGTTATTATTTATTCACAATAGTATACTATTACTTACTAGGTACTTGATTTAAAAAAAAACACGGCTTATTTTTTTCATACTTTACGACGACCATAAATACAAGTTCTTTGGGTTCAACTTATTTTTCTAATATTCAGTGTTCTGCAAATAGTGTTGGCCTTATACTAAAACAAAACAGATTTTATGAGATCCTAGAAATCACACTGCATGCTATTATTTTTGATACATTTAACTAGTGTAGCTATATCATATAGTGTATAACCAAACTATATCATGTTAGATGTCACTAAAATTAATACAGTCAAATATTGTAATTGAATGAATTACAAAGAATAACACTCCTATATGGCAAATGAAAATAATGCCAAAAACTCCCACCAATTTGCAGTAAGTTAGCGTACCTATAGACGTGTGTATTAATTGATTAAAGAAATACATCTGCAAGTTGTACATTACTCAATTTTACTTGACGATATCTGGACTATTTCAATAAAGGTGCCAATGACTTTTCATAAAAGTCATTCTTACTCCATACAAATGTTCTAACTTTTACAACAAAAATGTTATATTTAAAACGGTAATGGTTAGATGTTAGTAATATAGCTGGCAGTTTAAATTAATTCAACATATTTTTTTCTATTTCGGCTTTTAAAATTAAGTTACAAACAACGGTAGAAAACCAATATTTTGACTATATATGCGAATCTCACAGATTTGTAATACTATGCAATATACAATACAATTGCATAGACTGGGGAAAATTGTTTAAAACAAAAATATATAATATAAAATAACACAAATTACTTTTTCGCTAAATTATTTACTAAGGAAAGGAAAGATAAAAACTAAAATATTATAATTTATTTTTAACAATTAACAACTAAAGCAAGTAACAGTTTACACAACGCAAACAGACCTATTTGCATAATGCATATTATTGTAAATGCATTTCAAATGAGATCATAATTATTATACTGGTATATGATGTGCTTAATCTATTTATATTTTGTATTCTATTGACATAATACATCGCAACGACAATGTCTTATGCTAAAGTTTATTTTGTGTTGAGTATGAAGTTAGGTCAATATTCTTTGAACTGTGTATATACAGCACTTCTACCATGTTCTCTACCGACATGGTTCAAGATAGTAAACTTGCTAAGCCTGCACCTATATTTCATTTTCTAAGTAATATTACGAACACACCTATATGTGCTTAGTGACACATTGTCTAACTTCAGGGTAGTTAAAGGTATGCTCAGGGGAACGTCGCAATTACCATAGCGTTCTTGTTAAATGCGACGGAAACTCACAAAATCATCAAGAACCTATCATTAACGCCTGATGTTACACAAATTTAATTTACCACGGTGCCTTTGCGTTGTACCTATGGTAGTTCATACGCTGGGATAGTCCAGAATGTATGTGTGACGACTCCACCGACCAAACGACTTTCCACACACTGCTTATTAGTATTTGGCAGGCAGCACACGAATTCCCTACGGAAGACCGGACACTGCCTATAGTTGGCAGGGTGGGGTCCTCCGGAGCGGGTTTGTGTGTTGGCATGGATGTTGACTTTGATGGTGGTCCTCCTCTGCTGAGGGAGGAAAGGATAGAGGAGTCCTCGGGGTTAAATGATAACGCCGAGTATGGGGGGGATCTTCTAGACCGGGATTTCCCATGGATTAAATACAAGGGGTTTGTGATGAGGGAGGGAGGAATGACTTTGTTGGCAGGGATGAGGAAATTGGCGGGGGATTTGCCGCGAATTGGTAATCTGAAGCCAAAAGAGGTCTTTGAACTGGCGGATACGATGGTACAATGGACGGTGGAGCTGGAGGGAAAGATTGGTGGTCCTGAGTGCAAGAAGATGAGAACGATGGCGATACATTCGTGGAGGATGGCGGCATATGCCGTGGACATGACGAAGCATGCTAGGGAGATGTGTCGTGAGAAGGAGGAGTTGCGAAAGAGGGTAATGGAGTTGGAAAAGGAAGTTGGAAGGCTGAAGGAAGAGGGGCTGTCTAGGGGTGATATGGCAGCGGAGGTGGTGACGGCAGTCATGGGAAAGTTGGAGGGTCTGTTGATGGGGGTGAACAAAAAGCTGGAGACGTTGGAGGGACAGGTAGCAGGTGTTGTTGGGGGATTGCCGACGGCGGCAGGTGTAGGAGGAAGTATGAGGGAGGGAGGAAAACTCCGGAAGAAGCTGCTGGAAGGAAGAAGTGGCTCTGCTTCGGCTTCCCCTTTAGGGATGGACTGGGCCCCTCTTCCTGGTGGAAGGGAGGTAGTGGAAGAGGTAGTGGAGGTTGATGGAAAGAGTGTGGAGGGGGAATGGACTGTGGTGGAAGGGAGAGGAAAGAGAAGAAAGGTGGCAGGGAAGGGTGCAGTGCCGGCCCCTTCTGAGCCTCGGGAGGTGCGTGAAGAGGGAATTGTGAGGTCTAGACTGAGGCTCCCGGAGGTGCCACGTTCGGCGGCGGTCGTAGTTACCCTGCGGCCGGAGGCGGTGGCGAGGGGGCTAACTTATGCGGGGGTTTTGGGGGAGGCCAGGGAGAGGGTGGACCTGGAGGGAATGGGGGTGCAGGATATATCGTGTCGCCCCACTGCTGTTGGGTCCCGGATCATTGAGATTCCGGGCCCGGAGGGTGGGGAACGGGCGGATGTTCTGGCGGCGAAGTTGCGTGAATTGGTGGAAGAGGTCGCGGTAGTTTCCAGGCCGACCAAGAGGGCGGATGTTCGGCTAGTGGGTATGAGGACTCGGTCTCGAGGGAGGAGGCTGTGTTGAGAGTTGCGCAGGAAGGAGGGTGTCGTGTGGAGGAGGTTAAGGCTGGTGTGGTGAGGGTCACAGAAAGAGGGTTCAGGACCTTAGTGATGTCGCTGCCGGTAGAGGCGGCGTTGAGGGTCATTGGAAAGGGGAGAATAAAAGTTGGTTGGAGTATGACCCAGGTCCGTGCGCTTGAGGTACTTCCATTAAGATGCTACAAGTGCATGGGACTGGGTCATACCAGGGCGAGGTGCACGGCTGAAGTGGAGAGGGGGGATCAGTGCTACCGGTGTGGAGTACAGGGGCACAGGGCCATGGACTGCACGGCGGAGCGGCCGAAGTGTGCATTATGTGCGGAGGAGGGAGGGAGGCAGACCACCACATGGGGGGGGTCTTTTGCCGACCTCCACTATCAAGAGGGACACCAGTTGGTGCGAAGGTCCCACCTGCCCAGGGACCGGTATAGGAGGTTTGCCGTATAATTGGTGGGGGTCTTCCCTTTTCTCTATGCCTTGCTCTGCCAAGATGAGAGATGGGGAAAATCAGTGAGGAGGTCTATGAGGGTAGGAACTATCCTGTCCAGGTATGATGACCGACGGGTCATGTCTCCCTTTGGGGGGGCGGGTGAAGAGGTGGGGTTGAGACTATTCTCCCCCATCCCCATTGGGCCATTGCACGACGAGGCCCGGTGGGTTCGCGCAGGGGGCGACGCGGTGACATGCTTTAGCAACCCCGTATCGCCCCCATCCTAAATGCAGCGGACGGCCCCGGGGGGTTTTAGTGGGTATTTCCGGGCGACTCTCGCCCGGGTGAGTCCCACACTGCACGGAGTTCGTCACTCCGTGCCCCTTATCTAGTGTACTGGGGGACTATGATCCCCTAAGTACAATAGATAAGGGTAGTGCGTAAATGCATTTCCCCTCGACAAAAAAAAAAAAAAAAAAAAAAAAAAAAAAAAAAAAAAAAAAAAAAAAAAAAAAAAAAAAAAAAAAAAAAAAAAAAAAAAAAAAAAAAAAAAAAAAAAGGCAGCACACGAAACTAGAGACCGCGACCCAAACGGTATTAAGAGCGAACCAAATCAAATCAAATCAAATCAAAATTTATTTATTCAATTTAGGCCCTAAGAAGGCGCTTATGAACGTCTAAAACACTACCACCGGTTCGGAAAACAACCCAGTCGAGAAGAGCGCAGGCAAGAAACTCGATCTGGTTCTTTTTTTTTTTTAATAAATATAATATATATCATTTTTTTTGTCATATAAAAAACTATAAAAATCGTAGTTTTAATAACGTTAGTGGAAGCACAGAGATGTGGGTTAATTCCAGACATCACAAATCGTTCACGTAATGATCCACCCTGTAATAACCTTTTGAGATTAAAAACTTGAGAAAAGAACTTGATAAAAGAACACACTTGACAGCATCCTGGGCAGTGACAATCAAACACGCAGACTTTTTTTACGTTTATGACGTAACATAATAAATACATGCGAAATCATAATTGGCAGTAAAAACAAGAAGTTACATCACAAAAAGCTGCTCACTCACATATGAACAACGAAGAAAAGTCGCAAACTTCAACGAAAAATCCCTGATTTGTGTTGGGGAACAACCAGGAAAAAACTTCAGGGATGGTATTCGACCTGGCGGGTATTGATAAATGATCTAGCCGATCGTATTGTCATTGACAATGATTTCAATTAAATATTAATTGTAAAAGATGATCAAAAATCTCACATAAATTCTTCTTTTATTGAATGATGTATTTCAAACGATCAATTTACAATTGGTAGTCGGTCGTATTCAGCGTCTATGTACGCGAGCTCAGAACCATTTATTCGACTCTATAAAGATCTTAAAGTTTTGGTGAAAAAAAGCATCGCGAGCAACCTGGTGGTAGGGCATTTCCTAATGATGGCCATGTGGTCACTTTACATTAAGTGAGATTGTGGCTAAAGCTCTGAGCCTGTACGGTATTAAAAGTAAGTCAAAATTTACTTCAAAATCATAATATAATTTCATACTTATGGTTGACATATAGTAGTTAAAACTTTAAGTCTGGAAAGCGAATAAAAATGTAAGTTACGCTGATAGGTTTTTACTAGCACATTATAAATTGTAAAAGTTTTATTATGATGACCAGACATCAAATATATTTCAGTTTTTATTCTCTTCATATTTTGATTGTTCGGTTTTTAATTAAAAATTTTTGTTCGAAAAAAACACTAATATGACTCTTATTAATATCTACGACATTTAGAAAAGGCGGAAAGAATCTTCAAAACATAAATTCTCAAAAAAAAAAAAAAAAAACACTTTATAAAAGTTTACATTTTAGAATCTGCGAAATTTTATTCAAATTATATTTTCTTTTCCAAGTTTAATTATAAAAGCAAAGGTAACGCGTGAAAACCCGTTTAAATTAACTGCATATAAATATGGAACGCAAAAAAAAAAAAAAGTTTAATTATAGTCTACGCTCTATACAATATTACTGATTAAAATAAACTCAAGTTAATATTGGTTGCAAAAAGGTACCTTTAATTTGCTAAATATACTTTTACGTTTATCGTATATTTTAAAGAAAAATATTAGAATGTCTAAAAGCCAGAATAATTGAGATCAACTCAGAGTCAACGTGAGTCACATCAGACAGTAGTGCATTATGTTATATATTATTTGTTTTGTCTGTTCTTCCACTGGCCGATGAATGTGAAGGTCACTTTCCACTTGTGATTCATAGGCTGTGTTATGCGCATACATACAGTTATGAAATATAATGTGACATAATTGGAAACGAGGACATTCGAAGTATGTTTGTTCGAACTCTAATCTGAGTATTTTAAATCCTGTCCATGAATGGAATATTTTACTTGCTCTACCAGAATTTCGAATAGTTGAAGAATATACACAGGTCTCCATATAGGAGCCTAAGTGGCATACTAATTAAAAACATATTAGTTAGAGCTTATCGTGTAAAAAAGGTTCAAGAGTACCTTAGCGTATGCTTCAACAATCATAATAAAACAGCTAAAATCAAAGATAATTCTAACTACTAACCCCATTTTTAGCCTAATAATACAATTGTTAATATCAATTGAACAACTACCAGTCTGCTAATAGTTTCCTGTATCCATCCGACTTCAGTTACAGAGATCATGACCATATAATTCTTTTTATTTTTACCTTATTAGTTTGTCTTGTTTCTACAGTACAATATTAAACGTGAATTCAGTGTTATTATTCTGTCTTATCCAGAACAAGTTTCAACAACTGTTCGACCAACTAGAGAATTAACTTTTATAAGAATTTGAAACTCCACCATCTTTGTTTCTATCAGACACTTTGATCATTAGACCATGGTATTATGGAGCTTGTTAATACTGAGTAAATAGACACGTATTTTCATTAATTTTTAGAACCTTCTATTGTCTAAGCAGGACAATTCAAACTGAACATTTGAAATCAATACCGTAACTGGTGAAGCATATAAGGAAGAAGCCACCGTAAGTTCACAACGGTTAAATTTACTAAGAAGACTTAAATAATTAGAAACTGGTAAATCATCGGCTTCTGGCAAACAATCGACGATGAAAGATCAACAATGTTAAATGAAACGGGGTCAAGATTTCAAAGAATGAGTGATCTTTGAAATATTTTTTTGGGAAATATAAAGGACGGAATTCCCGGAGCTGACTAAGTCTTATAGGCATCGCTGCATCTTACGAGAATGCGGTTAACACGTATCCGAAGTTGATGTAGTTAAAAGATGATTCAATTATCATAAAACTTTAAGTAAACACCTTTTACAAATTAAAGAATGGTGTGATAAAACAGATGGTAGCGTGACTACGCTGTTTGCTAAAGACACCATCATCATTAATTACGCTTTGCTCATGTACTAAACATGATGTCATATCTATGGACACGTTTTCAAACACTGAAGCCTTAATATTTTGAACTTACTATTATGAAAAATTTTGTCTCTGACCCTCACATTTCCTTTAACACTATAGACATACGTATACCCATTGCTTGTACAGATAAAAAGAATTTGATTACGCGTCAATAGACTCGGGATCGAACCCACCTATCCAACTCTAAAATGAGCCTGAAAACATTAAAAAACATTGCGAGGAAACTATAGCATGTGGTAGGGCATTATTTATTTATGCTCGCCAGTTTAGCTACCACACTTAAGTTTGAAAACCTATTGCCAAACACCAATAGATTTGTTCCGGCAGTATCACTTGAGAACTAATACTTCTAGGCTTAGTGCGTTTGCCATCCTGGACCACAACATCATTTAACATCAGATGTGATTGTGATCAAAACACTGCGCCTATTCCGTGTAAAAAAGATGCCTTCGAAGGAGATAACTACGTTTTTATAATTTAATAATGCTAGTTGAAATATTTAAAATGGTTGTTAGTGTCAAAATGTCAAACCGGAACCCGATAAAAACGAAAGTAATAGTTAATTTATTACTCAGCAAATTGCATTACGTTCAAACGCTAAATACCCATGACGCGCGAACTAAACGGATTTTGAACTCAGAGCAAACATTAAAGATATAACATAGGGACAGACCCCATTCCTTAACACTTCTTAGTCGATATCTCTTGGAACAGATACTGCGGTTAAATCAATGACGTATGCATTTCGTCATACTCATGTTTAGTTTAGACTTGCATAACTAAGTACAAGGATGTAAGGTTTTGCATAGATCGTACCGTATAAGATTTACATCAAGATTAGCAATGCCCACGATTTAATCGTCAATTTGTATAAAGTTATTCCATATTAATAAATACTAAAGGTAAGATGTCGAACCTTACTTACGTTCTATATATACGAGTACGAGTATTTTTTTATCTTTCTGTATTTAATTGATATAAATATATATGAAGTATGTCTATTTATGTTTCAATTGGTATATATAAATACACACATATATATATATATATATATATATATATATATATATATGCTAAATTAATTATGTAATAAAAACTACCTAAATCTAAATTTATAATTCTTTGACACACTTGCGACACAAACCACAGCGTAATCAATTACTATAAATCGGAATTTGAATGATCTCCCGCGGTACAGGAATTAATTCCTAGTGCGGGGATCAATAGACATATATTTGTGTGTCAAATTTGTAAAAATAATAAAGATTTTTGTATTTTGTTCTTTATATTTCTACCTAATTGACTTTCGGCCATTTTTCCCGCTGATCATCTCAATATCTGCAACGGCAAAATTCAATGATGCTAATAAATTGCAAATTATAGAAAAAATTTGTTTGCTCGATTGAAAAAAAAAATCACTTTGTTTTAGTATTTACAAAATACACAACATATTATTTTAATAAGGATTTTTATGTTTTACAAAGTAAGTTCGTCTCTATAAATCTTCATGATTTTTTTTTGTTTACTTCAAAATAAAAGTTCGAAGTAATATGTTTAATTATAATTAATTTTGAAAACTTTTAATCCTAAATAATTAACAAATTAAATAAAATGTCGTTAAATTGACGAACTGAACTAAGAAAATTATCCTGAACTTTCGGTGAAGGAAAATCTCATAAAAAATATAAATCTGTCGCCAACATAGAATTATGAATTAATATCAGCAACGACTTTGTTACTATATGGTTGCCAAGCACCTACAGGCGAGTTTACTTGAGAGCCAGTACCTCTAGGCTTAGCGTGTTATAATCTTAGGTTATATCGTTACTTAAAATCTGATAAGATTGTACTCAAATTTATATAGTCTAAAAAGCAAAAATCATGTCATATAATAAAAAAAATGTATCAAGGATGATTTTGTATGTTTACTAGCTGTGCCCGAGACTTCGCTCGCGTGGAATTCAGGTATGTTTTAATGGACCGCCTTTATTCTCGCTCTAGATGCCATCTATCTCATTACCAATATATTCATTCATATACTTTATCTATGTCTCGCCCCATTCCGTCCCGTACAGCCCCCTACCAGCAGCGAAGGTCACCCCAGCCAGACCAGGCCACCTTTAAGTGCAATGGAACGTCTAAGCCCCCGCACAGTCCCCCTTGGTTTGGGAATACGGTAGAGTTCAGACCCTACCGAAACTATGCACCCAGCCATTTTGGCCCTAATAGGGCTAAATGGCGGCCTGCACAAGTATACTACCCATGTAATTATGAGTGTAACCTCCCACTTTAGCCCTACAATTAACGGTCATATAGCCCTGCTTCGCACACCTAAAATTGGCCTCCCCGTTCTACTCCCGAAGGATAGACTGAGCGAGTGTAACCCAGGCCCAAACACCGGTAGCAACGCAGAGAAGGGCATAGATTCAAACCGTTCAGCGCATGCCATATTCTAGAATTTTTGCCGACTTCAATTACATTTATTGGGATTGATTATTGAAAATATATATGCACCAAAGTAAAAAGTAGTCTACGAATACTTTTAACTCAATTAGAAGTTTCGAAGATTACCCCGAACATCCAAACTGATAAGCTTTACGTCGTATATTAATATTATATATATTAGTATATATGTTGTTATGTATATACATCATTATTATGTTTTTTAATCAGTCTAGATAAACGCTATTAATACATTATATAAATACATAGATGTATAGAGTATAAACTACTACCATACCAAATTTGATCAAATTCTGTTCAGTAGTTTTTAGTCAAATTAATAAATAGACAGACCGACAGAAAAAAATGTTAGTTAACCTTTTATTATTATAGTATTATTTGGTATAGATTATCTATGCCCTTAATGTTTTAAAAATTCCAAATTCTTAAAATAATAAATATAGCCGGTTGAATTAATTTAGATTTGTTTCTGCTCATTTCACAATTCATTTATAATATTATTAAGCAAACACATATTTATTGTGATGTTTCAATATAAACGCTATTTACGCATTATATAAATGTATATATGTAGAAAAATGTATCCTAAATGTTACTACAGAGTATATACTACAATCGTTACAAACTTCATCCAATTCGGTCTAGCAGTTTTTGCGTGATTGGCGAACAAATTAATAAACAGATAGACGGACAGACCGAAAGATACGACAACAATTTTAAAAACCATCGAAATGTATTCTGTTGTCGATTCTGAGCCCCCTCATGGCATTTTTTCCTAAATATCTTCAGTATACAGATTTCGTACCTCTAGCCTTTTATTATAAGTAAAGATTTTCTTTTTGAAATTATATGAAAACATTTTCAGTAAGTTTATTTTATTAGATTTTTGTTAATTTCCCTATTTATTGATATTGTTATTATATATACATTTTGTTATTCTGGTTTTTATATACGTAGGTGCCATAAAGTATGGGGAGGCGACGCGGTGCTTGCGAAAGCTACCCCGTGTCGCCCCCATCCCAAATGCGGCGGACGGCCCCGGGGGGTTTTAGTGGGTATTTCTGGGCGCTTCACGCCCGGGCGAGTCCCACACTGGCGCGGAGTTCGTCCCTCCGTGCCCCCTTACCTATTGCATTGGGGGACTTCGGTCTCACTAATGCAATATAGGTAAGGGTAGTGCGTAAATGCATTTTCCCCTGTCAAAAAAAAAAAAAAAAAAGGTGCCATAAAGTATCCTAGATGTTACTACTAAGTATAGACTATAACCGTGTCAAATTTTATCCAATTCGGTCCTGTAGTTTATGTGTGATTAGCGAACAAATTAATCGACGATTCTACATCGCGCTATGTTTCTGTTGTCTTCCATTATATTATACATATATGTTTCGAAACAGACTACACTTCAATTTTATGTATACTATAGATACAGATTACGGTGCTATTAAAATATAAAATCACAACAAATACATTTCCTTAAATTTATATAATATAATACATTTTTTATTAAGTTTTATTTTTAAACTAGCTGGTGCCCGCGGCTCCGCCCGCGTTTCATATGTTCTTTGCGTATGACCTATCATTTATAGCTAATTTAAAAAAACAAATGAATGAATAAAAGTAAGAGTATTTTGTTTTTATTAGCGGAAACAATGTATATAAGCGTAAATTGAAGTGGAAAATGTACAAAAGAGTAAAGCGTAAAAAAAAAAATGAGAGAGGATCGGTGGAATCCAAAAAATACCCGTCTACGAAAAATACTGCGTTGAAAGGTATTAGTCCTATCCCGATATGTTCAGTAGTTTTGAGGTGATGGTGTGTCAAAGGAATTATAAACAAACAAATTGAGAAAACATGGCAAAGGGTTCATAGAATTTGAAAAATATAGCCTATAACCATCTACGATTAATTCCGCGTCGAATGGTTGTGGTTTCATGCTGATCGGTCCAGTAGTTTACCTCGGACAAAGAAAACAAACTTTGCATATATATATATATATATATATATATATATATATATATATATATATATATGTTTTTCAATGTATTTATTATACATCATAAAATCGTCATAACGAATTATATTCCATTTTTTTATACCATTAAAATAATCGATTAACGTAATTCATTTAATTTATTATTACAAATGTAAATATATACGGATATGTAAAAATATAATTATATATTTTTAACTATTGAACATGTGTTATGTAAGAAGATTCAGTATTATGTACCTATTAACACAATAATTACTCACATATATTATTATTACCATTGATACAGTAAATTTCTCAAATATTTGTCACGTAAAGTGTGCGAACGTATGACTCCACGCGCGATGTTGTTTGAACGCATGCTATTTCACGAACATACATACCGCTTTTAGATAAGGTTAAATAAACATTTCACAATAATTATTATAACATTTCGCTATAGCTATAACAGCTCATTGGTAATTCATAGATATATCTATAAGTTACATTTATTTTTAAAGGATATTTAATGAGAGAGTTGCGTTTTTCATCCCTTTTTTTAATATTGAATTTGGAGAGAAAAACTTACCGGATTAGAGATGTCATGGCGGTATGTGGGACTCGCCCGGCATGAAGCGCCAGTAATACCTACTAAAACTCACTTTAGCATCCGCCTTTTCGTTTTTCATCCCTAGCCGAGGTCCATAATACTTTGGTCACCTTGCGCTGAGTTATGTCTCTTTTAGCTAACTAGAATTTATATGCAGAGTGATAAGAAAAACTTTATTAGTATCTAAATTCATACAGGTACATGCTAAATACTTATTGGTTTATTTAATAGTTGTAAGAATTTATATGGAAAGGAGAATTAATACTACTTGTACGTTTGTATAATAAATATTTTAAATTATTAATAATACCTAATATTGATACAAGTAAGTAGTAAATGATATTTTTTAATAACTATAATTTAGAAGAATCAAATATGGGAGCATGGGGAAAAATCTCATATTACACGTAACAAGTAGAGAACCGATTTCACGGTGGTCGATTCGTAACGACGCGACGAAATGAATGAATGACTCATTAGTGATATGACTCATTGAAAAGGTAGTATGGAGATACGTACGTTTGCAGAAACGAGAAACTAAACTATTTGCAAGCTCAAAAACAAATAAACTGGGTCTAGCATAGGGGTCGAAATTTATTTATAGAGTCTTTTTAAAATTTAAGGAATAAACTAATTCCAAAATGACAGTTGACAGAGTTTTGAAACGATGACGGTGCAGTGGGTAGTGCGGTCGGATTCCGTGTCAATGAACATGGGTACGAGCCCAACTATCCAACTCTAAAATCAGCCTGAGCTTTCGGTGAAGGAAAACATCGTGAGGAAACCATAGCATGGCGGTAGGGCATTTTCTAATAATGCCCGCCTGGGTAGCTACCACCCTCAAATTTGAAAACCTGTTGCCAAACACCAATAGGTGGGTTTCGGCAGGATCAATTGAGAACCATTACCTAAAGCGGCTTAGTGCTTTACTGTTCTGGACCTCATCATCACTTAACATCAGATGAGATTGTGGTAAAAGCCTCAGCGCTTATCAGGACACTATAGACTCAGGCCTAAAACGTCTAAAAAAAAATAGAAAAAAATGAAAAGTATTATCTTTGTCTATTTATATATATATATATATATATACTAGCGATCCGCCCTGGCTTTGTACAGGTATATAAAAATCTGTAATTAAAAAATATATAGCCTACATTACCTGATGATAATGTGGCTAAAGGTAAAAGAATTCTTACAATTAAGTTAAGTAATTTTTGAGTTTGTCCATAACAAACAGGAAATAAATTTTACCTCTTTATGTAATGCTATCTTTACTAATAAATAAAATTGAAGTGTCTGTTTGTAATGTAATGTATCAATTGTTTACTAAATACATATGAATGTATATACCGTACCTATACCAAAAATATTTTTTTTTAAATTTTTGCTTGTCTGTTTGTTCCGGGTAATCGCCGGAACGGCTGGACCGATTATGACGGGACTTTTCGTGGTAGATAACTGAAGTCACTTAGCGTAACTTACGGTACATTTGTTTTTCGAAAATAATAGGGCTCCGCGTAAAAAACATAAATCTCGTGAAATTGTGAATAAAATCTTATTCAGTGGTCAATTTTACCGGCAAGTGCTTGAGAGAGTTTGCGAGAAATATTTTTACTTTATCTGAGTTCATCATTTTTTTAAAGATAATATTTAGGGTTCCGTGTAAAAAAAAAACCCAGTGAAGAATATATGAAACACGAGCACACAGCTAATAGATACATGTTAATGAATGTATGGGTATTATGAATTAATTTTTTATCGATTGATAATAATTTAAACTCTAACGTCACTCGACAGTTTCTAACCCTTAGGGTGGAGTGCACGAAATCTCCGGTTATAGGTAAGATTAAATTTAAACTTAATCTTTACTATATCTTTAACCATAGCAGTAGCAAAGTTTCGAGTGCACAACCCAACTTTTAGTAAGAGTTAAAGTTAAAAGGGTTGTCAGTTGAAAGATACATCAATCTCCTAATAAATGTTAAGGAGAATATTTTATGTAACATCGTTAAAAATGTCAAAAAAACTATATTGACAAATAGAAAACAAACATGTTGTTATTGTTGTCAGTTTGGACTAAAACGAAAATTTTGGATATATATTTCGTTATGGATCAAATTCTATTAACTGTAAAAACCAAGAAAGTTTATCAAGAATTAAAAAAGATAGTATATGTCTTTACATTTATTACTGTAATATATATCCTAATGAAAGACATTTTAATTATTATTGTTGCCGAGTATTATTACTTATTCATTCGTGTTTATGTTTTAGGGATAAAATTAGTAGCTTTACAAAATCTGAAATATTAAGTCATCAAACACTTATTGATAAACATAAAAACATATTACATTTTATTTTACATTTTATGTAAAAAAATGATGGTATTAGCTTGAAACAAAAAGAGAAAACATCGCTAGAAGACAATTCCCACGAAATATCTTACAATAGAGACATATTTTTGTACAATATAAATAATAGGATCTTATAAATATCGTTGGCAGATGACATGACAATCGAAATAAACTTGGTTTAAATTTTAAACGCCCAAATTTCGTGGTTTATGGTTACAGTTAAATTATGACGTAATTTAAGCTAAACTCGGATGGTGCAACACGTTTTTGCCTAACTGTAGAATTAACTACGGATTTGACTTTTGTCAAATATAAGCTTAGATGATACACGCCAGCCTTAAGGTATTATGCAGATTCTTTTAATACGGTTTAGTTTTACAACACACGAGTTCTGAATGCATACTTTTAGCTACATACTACTTAATGAAGTTATAATTCAACTAAATGTATGTAATATTGACACTTAAGTTCGACGCAGTTTTACTAACGTTATCTACAAATAAGGGCCATATGCTTCAATTAATTGCACGTCATACACAGACAGACGTAAAAAATAATGTAACAGGATAGATAAGGTTCCATAGTATAAATGGGCACATACAAAAAAAAGTTTGCGAATGAAACAAATGACAGAAACAAAATAAGCTAGGCCAATTCAAAGTCAAATCATGATAGATTAAAATGGCAAATAGTGCCTGGATCATGATTATAGGCGGTAAATCGCAACAATTCTTTATTCTTAATGTTATAACAACGAATATGCTTTTCAGATACCACCTTAATTTACATGAGGTAGGAAAGGTTAAGGCCATAAACAGAACTAACTATACTAATAAATAAAACTGAAGTGTCTGTTTGTAATATCAAAATAACTTAATAAATTAGCTATCCGCCAAATAGTCCCGTCAAAATCGGTCAAGCTGTTCCGGAGATTACTCTATACAAACAGACTGACAAAAATTTGAAAAAATGTTTTTTTGGTACAGCTATCCGTATACATACACATTAATATCTATTCAGTAAAAAATATTACATTACAAACAGACAATTCAAATTTATTTGTTAGCACACACATATATATATATATATATATATATATATATATATATATATATATATATATATATATATATATATATATATATATATATATATATATATATATATATATATATATATATATATATATATATATATATATATATATATATATATTCACATTTAGGCATTATCTATTAATACCTAAATGTGAAATAGCTCAATTTGTAATCCCAATTGAAGGAAAACTAGGTTAAGAATTTGAGGAAATAAAAGCCATACTTTGCTGTATTTTGTGTAGAATTTTATTAGATGCCTAATTTTTGGTTAATTTGAAATTATATAATTTTTTGTAACTTATATTCCTGTTATTACTAAAGCTTTATCATTTAAACTTCACACTGTTATGTTTCATTCATTAATTAATTTAATACAATTTTCCTTATAGAAATAATTCCATAACCTAGATCGTAAAAGTAAGGTAATTGAATGAATGAATGAGTAATATGTAACAATATTAATTAAATTATTCCACGTTTTAATTTTCCACACGTAAAGTAGAAACTTGGGAAGGAAAGTTTTTAATTTACTTGAGTCATTTTAGTTTTGAATACCTAATAACCGAACATTTTTTTTTTTTTTTAAGTTTTCAATTTAAAGCGATGATGCCGTAGTGGATACTGCGGCTGGATTTCGCGTCAAAAGACGCGGGTTTGAGCCCACCTATCCAACTCTAAAATCAGCCGGAGATTTCGGTGAAGGAAAACATCGTGAGGAAACTGTAGCATGGTGGTAGGGCATTTTATAATAATGCCTGTCTGAGCTACCCAGACCACCCTCAACTTTGAGCACCTGACGTCAGATAGGTGACAATAGGTGTTTTCCGGTACTATAATGAAAACATAATAATTATTTTTACCAGTTACATCGAATTGTCTTGTAAAGTGTTTTTTTACCTTTCTAAAATACGTCAATGGTAAAAGCCAAGGACACCATAGTATATAAATCAATTCAAGTGCCGGAAATGATATGAGAAAGTTACGATACCGGGTTTTCGGTTTTTACTCGGTCGCTATTTACCGGTAACAAACGCGAATATATGAAAATTGATAAGGTAAATAAAAATGAACTTTACACATCGAGTTGTTTACATAAGAATATCACAAAGTAAATATTAATTTTGAAATTAGACAACTAATACATTCTTCCACGTGTTTAACTTAATAGATTATAAATTCTATTGTTCGAAACAATAGAATTTAATTAAATTGGCAAAGTTTATCTACACCTAAGTAATATTCATGTTCAATAAAGTTAATCTAGGTATTTATTTATTTATATATTTTGTTTGTTTTATATTACATTTTTTTACATAACATTCACAAATTAATTTAATGAATGTTGTTAACGCACTTTCAAGATTATTATCTATCCAATTTCTATATTATCTTAACTTTGCCCTCCCAATACATCTTCGATAACTTAATGCATATTCGTAAAAAATTAGACAAGCTAGATCTAGTGAATGATCGTCATAATTTTAATATTAGAAGTGAAGACAAGTTGGCCGTCCCACGATTTAGGTTAAGTAAATGTAATAAAAGCTTTATAGGTAATAGAATTCGGTTTTACAATAAGATCCCAAGTAACATTACCGATTTACCTGACAATAAGTTCAGGTATTATGTCAAGCAAGTTTTAATCTCGAAAGGTTATTACAGGGTGGATCATTACGTGAACGATAGTGATGTCTGGAATTAACCCACATCTCTGTGCTTCCACTAACATTATTAAGAGTATGATTTGTATAGTTTTTTTATATGACAATAAAAAATGATATATATTATATTTATAAAAAAAAAGAACCAGATCGAGTTTCTTGCAGGCTCTTCTCGACTGGGTTGTTTTCCGAACCGGTGGTAGTGTTTTAGACGTTCATGAGCGCCTTATTAGGGTCTAAATTGAATAAATAAATTTTGATTTTGATCTTTTGCATAATTGATATAGGTATATTTGATACCAACGTGCATTTTTGGTTAATCGTGTATTGGTAAACAAAGTATACACTAACAAAAATATTAACAAAAATCGGTATTCCATTACAAATTACATTGTATTTTTTAAACTGCATTCATATTGATTTAATTATATACAATCTGATATATTTCTTATATGACAATTCTCCACTAGTAAATTATTAATAAAAAAAATCCATATTATCTTTTACTATGCTATTGTATGCATGTACAATGTTATATACATGAATGATGAGTAATAGTGAAAAATCATGAATCAGATTTTCAGGATATAATAAGTTACTCTACCTATTTCCATTTGACTTAGCGAGTATAATTTTCCCATCTTAGTCACAAGTTTTTTTTATCGTGAATTTTAATTTCTACACAGTTTATACTGTAATCCATCTGTCTAAAGATATAATAAAAGGCAACGTCCCTATGGTTTACACGATTCTTTTTTTTTTAGAATAATAGATGCATTCTTTGATTTTAGTATGCATGTAGATTTTAATTTTTCTTTTTTTGTTTTAAGCAAATTAATCAATATAACATTTCAAGAGATGATTTATCGAATGTGGACTTTTTTTTAAATAATTTTGCCATTTACATACAGTAATTAGTATTCGCCTAGTAGTTCTTCACGCCGGGCTAGTCCCACATACCCCCCTTTTTACCTAGGGGAATGTATTTACACTCGCCCACGGGAGAGAGTACCCCCCGCGACTACCCACTAAACCCCTATGAGTGATTGTCTCTACCGCCCACATCTGAGGGGTAAATTTGCATTTGCCCGGACATACCCCCGAGCGGATAGTCTAGCCAAGAAGGCCGGACGCCTAACCGCGTAGGAAACAAGTCCCGGGCAACCAAGACTAAAACCCTCTGAAGGTTTCCTTAGTATAATGGACGGTTAACCTTGTCATCTCTAACCCGGGAGGCTTTATCCCTATTGCGAAATAAATAATTTTAATATTTACTTCCTACATCAACATAAAAAAACAATACCTAATATGTTTATTTATAGAACTTTTATTAAATGTCATTTAATTCTTTATATATTGTTTTATAATAGCACCTTTCTCTTTGAAACCATAAAGTAACGCATGCGACAAAACAATAACCGGTTCGATAAAATGTATTATATTTATTCAAGGTAGACGTATGTATTTCAAGTTCATAGGGTTTTCTCAGATCCTCATTATGCGTAAAATGTATACATATATATACACTCGTATATATAAACGATCGCATCGATGAAATAACAGTGAGATTTCGTAATTTCTCAAGTACTAAATATACAATTTGGAAAATTGGTTGCGTTTATGACGTACAGTTTCATTCACGAAAAACATTATTTGGATTTCTATAAAAAAAAAATTATAACATTAAAGTGGAAAACTGATCTCTCTGATGGTAAGCGATTACCGTAGCCTATGGATGCCTGCAGCACCAGAGGTATCTTTAAAAACTTTTTAAAAGCATAGATGTGTAAATTTAATATTTTACGAAGGAAGTATACCGTTACTCTTAAAGTTATAGAAATGCATATTGATACTTATATCGGGGCGTTTTGAACTTATACTAATTGGAATGGAGAAACTTATACTAAGTAACGTGATCAAAGATGTCGCTCTAAGTGGGTTGAAAATTCTCTCCCGAGTCTACCTCCGGCAGCGGCTTAGAACATGTTTTGACCCCGAATTAGAAAGGCTACAGTAGAGTACAGCCCTAGCGTAACGCATTACATTGCATACACTAAACGCAGGTACGGTGCATAGGTTCGGCTAGAGACCTTGCTTTTTTCTTAACCAGAACGTAACAGTGTAAATTCCGTGGAGTTTTCATTTCAATTAGCAACGCAAACCGAGGTCCGTACTACTTTGCTACGCTTGCGCTAGCTACCACTGTGACGGCTGAGCGCCTGAAGCGCTTCCCCTAAAAGCCTAGTTAAGTTGTCAAAACCCTTTATATTAAGTGTCTTAGTAGGTTTGTAAAAGAATCTTTTTATAAAAGTGTATGGCTCAATTGAATTCACCTATCCTATTACATATTAATGTTGAGCTTTTGGTGAATAAATTCCTCTTCTTTTTTTAGCTACCATCCTCCAGTTTGAAAATCTGTTGTCATACATTTATATAGGTAGGCGTGTTCTGGCAGTATCACTTAAAAGCAGAAGTACTTCCAGGCTTAGTGTGTTTACCATTTTGGACCAAACTAGGCCTTAAAATTGAGCGTGAGACTTAATATAAATTGATATATTCAGGTTAACGCTAATAAGTTTTGTTTATTGTTTTGAACCACTTCAAACGAATCGATCGGAACTGCTTTGAATGCAAAGGTTTTTTGAATTATAAAACTTTGCATGTAAAAATACTGCACTGGTTAAGTATTTTTTTGTTGTAATATGTTGTTTTTGCGATGCTTAAGTGTTAGTAGCTCGCGGAAAACATTTCTGCTTAGTAAACTCGTAAGTTAATAAAGCGAAAAATAAGGAAGGAAATACTTTTTACGCATCATTTACACATATTTATCCTTATGTCAGTAGGACAATGACCTCTACTACTTTTTCATGATTAGACGAGGTAAATGTGAATAAAAATAACACGTGATAAAGGTCAAATACACTGTACGTAATATGCATACATGTCATGTCCGTTTTTCGCTATATAAATATAAATAAGCCAAAAACGCTATACAATGATGACTATTTAGAGTTAAATTTAACGACGTGAATAAAATGAATCTTCAAAAAAAATCTATGTTACTCACTGATAATATAGCTTTTTACAAGTGAAAGAAGTTTCAAAATCGGTTAACTAGTTTTTGAGTTTATCGATAACAAACTAAAAAACAATTTTATCTCTTCGTATAATATGATAAAAAACGAACAAAAGCTTTTGTTTTAAATTTCTTAATGTATTTTCTGGTATAAATTTAATTTACGCTAATTTGTGATTAATTAATGAATTTTCAAAATAATATGTACATAAGTACTTATAACGTTTAAATATCTTTAACAATCTTAGAGAAAATAAAGCTTTAAATAAATAAATATACCACTTTATAAATAACATAAAATTATGTAACATAATATGTAACCGCATAATCGGAATATTTATAAATACGTTCCGTTTTCCACACGCGGCGACCTTGCGGCTGGGCGCGTGTCATATACACGTCACAGTACGTCACACAACGCCTAGTTGACGTAACGTTCACAGAACTACGATACGATAGCGAACGACTTGGGGATTTACGAAGCCTCACGGTTCTTGATACTTCAACTACCGAGAAGCAGTGGAAGACCATGGAATCCTCCTATGGGCTTAACACTGAGTCAATAAAAATATTCCAGCGCGATAATAATTAACATAGATTTATTACCACTGACCCTTTATAACCTGTACTGAATCCAATCTTCTCTATTTAATACGCAGCGCTAAATTTCCATTAATGATGAAAAATTCAAAGGAACCTGAATTTAAATTTAATGGATTGACAGCCTAATTTATATACTCACCTACATATACAAAAGTGTCAAAATATGTAGAGGAAAATTCTTTATTTGAACCCTATGTTAATATGGAAGCTACATACTGTTATTAGATTAGGCGCACTATAACCTTTTATTTATTAAAAAAAAAACAATAAGTCCCAACAACAAACATACAGTTTTTAGTACATTATTTGTAAATTTATTGTATTTATTATTGCATACACCATATCGACAAAATCCATTTTACCTAATGGTAGTAAATCCAGTCCAAGAAGTAATTAGCTTATTCTGTGAAATTGTTAAAAATGTAACAATTTAATTTTAACGACAATAGCATTCTCTGCCAAAGTACAGGTAATATATCACTAATAACACAGTTCCCTGATTTGATGTATAAAAAGTCAAACAATGGTATATATTCATATTACGTAATTAATTCTTATTAATCAGTTCAATAATTGAAGTTAACTACAGCTTTTGGTAATCGCATTAACGATGATTTATATAAATTTCCAAGGAAGCTTAATGTTACTTCTCTTGAATTAAAAAAAAAACTGTAAAGAAAATAATTTCACTAATCAAATATAATAATTATAAACGCTATAAATCATACATTTATAGCTTTGAAAATTGTGTCGATAAGCATATTATTCTTAGAAACACAATTTAGGTAAATAATTCAATGATAATATTGAATATTGAATCACCATCACACCGTAATCAGTGCCTAGTTAATTGCTATCAATTGGTTTAACGACGTCGTACACACATAAATGTACTAATTAATAGTATTAAAAATTGTTTCTTGACCGGTGCTACATCGTAATTTATTACTAATAGCGCCATCTGTTATCTAGTAGTTGTAAATATTAATTTCTGCTAATTCTATTCAAAACTTTTAACAATTACTTTTTATTTACATTTCATATTACTATGTACGTTTATATATTTTCGATATAATATTCTATAGTTTTATGTCTATACTTACATATATACCTAAATGTTTTAAAAATATTAGTTTTCATAACGTTTTTATTGCGTCATCTATTGGTCACTAGCATAACTACTTAAACCATATTCTGTGGAAGATTAAAAGCGCCATGTCGTAGCGCCATCTATAGGAATTTGTAAGTACTAATTATTGCCAACTAACATATGTTTTAAACTAAAAAAAACCCGAGAATTATTATCTAAGTTCAATCATATACATTTATTTACATTAGTGTTATTATTATTTATTAACACATTTTAATTTAAAAAAAAGATCATTTGATATTAGATTTGTAAACAGAAATTACACATTATAAATACAATAAGATAGGAATTTAAGCATGAAACGGATACAGTTTATTTCGTTAATAAATTCCAACTACTGATATGAACTAATCGAAAGAAATCGTCGGTAAAACTAAGTGGTTGATAAATTGATGCAAATACAAATAACATCCTCGTAATAATTATCTTGAAGTAATCAGAACGAACACACCCAAGTTAGTATTTCCTGCATTACTTACTATAAACAAATTTAAGTAATTATTTTAAAAAAGAAACGACTTCGAGATCCGTAATGCTGTATGTAAAAAAGTATTATTACATCATGAAGTTTGTTTGAAATTTAGAACATATTCCACCTTTTTGATTTAGCTCCATACAATATTTGTGGCTACATACATCGTTACCTAACATTAAAATAACTATTGATTGAAGATATTCCACTAACCTTTACAAAAAGAATATCTCGAATACCAGTTTGAAACCATTAAAATGTTACCGGCAGCGCCAACGAAAACACTTTTGTTTCTCTGTCTGCAGCGATAATTTATCATATAGATCGAAGTCCATACTACATTTAGTCTTTATTCAAATACTTGGTTTGTTATGTTGGTACAACACAAGGTCAACCCGTCTATTAATGTAAGCTATAATATGAAGACCATAGATTTTTTTTATTGTTTTCTTTAAATGACTTTGTTCTAGAAAAAATAGGCTATTCTGTCTTCTTGTAAAAAAAAACTCAAGAAAGATCATAAAAAGAATTTAGGTGTACGCTACACCCAGGATTTGCTACACTAATTAAATTTAATTAACTATTTAATTAATTAACTATAACTTGCAGCAGTTGTACAAGCCAAGACGTTCTCCGACCTGCAACTAGAGAAGCTGTTATATCAGCACAATAAATAATACTTCATACACTAACATCATACGTATAATTCGTGTTACGGCTGTATAAATTCGTCTTTTGTACAAAGACCGGGTTCATTCATGACATTCATTCATATTTACAACACGATCTTAATATATTGTCCAATCAAGGATGAGTCAATCACTGCTTTTGCAGTTGCTAACTGCTAAAAAACTCTTAATTATGAGGAAATTGAATATCCTTTTAAGATTAAACTCTGGCTGCTTAATATGTATATAAAACGATACTTAATATGTATTTATCTATTTATATGTGTGCGCGTATGTATAGTTATAGTTTTCACTTGTTATGTTAATGTATTAATTTTATTTCTCCTAACTGAATGTGAGATAATTGTTTGGCCGACAGAGGCGTTATGATGTTATTTTGTAATCGTATTCTGGTTTCCAAGACACAGGCTACGCCTAGTTGGAAACAATTGTTAAAATATACAATTGTAAATATGTAATTTAATTTTTTTTTTTTGTTTTTTTTTTTACTTAATACTGCACTTCACCCACACACATTACACTTCATTGATTCTATAAGAGACCTTCTTTTGTTTCGTTTTTGCAAACCGTAGGTTTAGCTAGTGCCGATTTTGCGGAATTTACATGCAGGCAGTAAGTAGCTCACGCCGAGGTTCCTAACATTAAGGTGGCCTTTTACAAGTTACCACATACCAATTGAGTGCCCTAAATGCACGCTACGAAGCTCGCTAAAGGTCCTTCTGTTCAAGGGTGTTCCTTAGTTAGTGAAAGAAATTAACTGCACCTTTATTTACTTTCTTAATGACAATTAAGAAAGCAAGAAGATGGTCTCCAAACCATGTAATAAAATCATGGAATATTTTTGAAGTAAGAACTTCTTCAGCGGTGACTAGCGATTCTCGGTAGGGAGAAAACATAGATTCGTGTTACCAATGCTATGAATTCAGCCGTCAACATGCTACAGTTTGTCAAGTATAAAATGGCGTATAATTGCTGGCGCTCAGAGATAAATAATACAATTTTTAATTACGCAGCCTATCGTACAATGAACTTTACAAAAATACACATAATTATTGCTCGGAGCACCGATAGATGTAAAAAAAAAACTAGACAAATAATATATGTTAGGTTATATTAATAATTTAAGTTAACGAATTCTGAAATTTAAATATCACAATAAATAGGTTTTTTTTCAATGTGTCGAGATTTCACTTCTGTCGGCAGTCCCCATGGCTGCCTAGTTTTTTTTTTTCCTCACCTTTTTCAGGCCCCCTCTAACGACATATCGCCAGTAAGCAATATCATGATGAAATGAGACGTAACCGGTTCTTACTCTATTTATAAGACAGACAATATCCAACCGAAAGTTCCCGTCATCCAGCAAAATAGCAATTATTGAGACGACCACGAAAATGTCATTGATGCTCTAACATATAATCAGCTAAGGTTGTCGGTCAAAGCGCTCAACATTTACAGAATAAAAACATACGAATTAATAATTAAATCTACCTATAATATTCAAAAAGTTCCAGATTCCCATTTGTACGTTTTCAAAACTTAAGAAGCAAATCAATAATTATTTACTTAACCTTTTGTGTGATTAGCATAGTGTTTTAGCATTATGTACTAGCTTCGTCATTATTGTTTAATTGATATTAACGATATCACGTTTAAAACTACCCACATATATTGTTAAACCGCTTTTACGGCGAAATTTGTATGACTAAACTGTAATTAATATTTCGTATCGCTTTGTATGATTTAATGATTACGGCTTATATTTAAACCAGATAATTATGTTGGCGGTTAATTTTATTCGAATTGACAAGGTGTTCACTGGAAAGTATTCGATACCTTAACCGAATTTTTGAGGCGAACGCTTACGGCGCTCAGCTAAGTGAGTGGTAGTTAGCGCAAGGAAACTAAAGTTGTACGAACATCGGCTTGAGATCTGCTACCTGAAACGTAAATTCGGCTGATTTGTCCCGCGTTAAATTCACAAGGGTTAAGCTAACCTATGGACCTCAGGATCCATTACGCAATTCACGTAACTCTAAGTAGTATCCAGGCTAATGTGGGTTATGCTAGCGCATGAAAATGCCACTGAATCGCGCAGGGCACAAGAATCTCCTCAATTGTAAATACATGTCAATAGTGTTGTTAAAATCTGTCAAACAACGTCATAGTTGTCGTTATTTGTGACTACTTTTTTTATCCTCATGTCTTTTTCTATTAGAATCTATACCATTAATACCCAAACTTGATCGGGTTCCGACCCACCTAACAGAAACTGCCAGACTCGAGACCCACCTCTTGGCCATCTTAAAAATGGGGGCATAAAATATTGATAACACTCAGATTCCTTAGTGTCGGTGGTCAGAGGGAAAAAAATATTCGCCAGCACGAAGCCTCACAACGTGGACCGACTAGGAGTTTGTTCCAAAGTATTATAGCTAGTTTAGGAGACTCGTGCCACTAACAAATTCAATGATTATTTACATTGTAACGAATACATTATCTTATAAGTAATGTTTACTAAATTAAATTATGTTCGTTATAGTGATGTATTTGACAAAGCTTTAGCACAATACATAATGAATGATGTCTTTTTTTATGTACCGTATAAAACTCAGTTTTTTTGCCTCAATTTCTACCCGAGGTTAAGTAATAATGTGATTCAAGATTACAAGCTAATCCTTAAAATAATTATCTCTCAAGTACTGCGCGCCTAAAACACATTTATATGTGCTTGACGACAGTTTAAATTTAAAGATGCTAATTAACCCGGCGAACATTAAAAATACCCTACCACCATCGTATGATCTCCTCATGAAGAGCGCTAAAGGCGCTCAGCCTAAAAATGGTAGCCAGTGCAAGGGCACCAAATTTGGTACGAACCTCGGCTTGAGCTGCTGCCCGTGATAAAAATTACACTGATTTTGCCTTTTTTTTTCTTTTTTGACGAGGGGAAATGCATTTACGCACTACCCTTATCTATTGTATTTGAGGGATCAGAGTCCCCCAATACAATAGATAAGGGGGCACGGAGTGACGAGCTCCGCGCCAGTGTGGGACTCACCCGGGCGAGAGTCGCCCGGAAATACCCACTAAAACCCCCCGGGGCCGTCCGCTGCATTTGGGATGGGGGCGACACGGGGTGGCTTTCGCAAGCACCGCGTCGCGCCCTGCAGCGAACCCACCGGGCCTCGTCGTGCAATGGCCCAGCGGGGATGGGGGAGTGTACACACTTCTCAACCCCACCTCTTCGCCCGCCTCCCGTAGGAGGCATGACCTAGATAGGTCTGCAGTCCGGGGGGCAGGATATACTTCCTGCCCCCCATAAAGATGGAAAGTTGGGACACACTGATTTTGCCCTACCTAACCGAACGGTTAGTAAGCAAACCTGTAAAATAAAAGGTAGCTCACAGAACCTATGTACCTTGCGTGTAGTGTGCAAGTAAGTGTGTGCAGTATGATGCTAGTGCATCCAGTTTCACTGTATCGCGCTGACAACGGCTACAAGAGCTTCTCCAGGTGAGGATCGGAGCACGTCTTGTACAACTGCCGGAGGGAGACTCGGAGTGTGTGCGGGTGCGTAGTTAGCTGCACGTCCCCGGCGGCGGGAACGGTAGTTATTCGAAATTTCTCTGCTGACTGGGAATAATTCTATTCGCGAGCATTATCTTGCCTTCTGTATCGATTAGTGTATCACGTGAACATCGGGGCGTTATGGTCTGGGGTATAAGTCGCAACACAGAGCTACCATCGCGTCAAAAATTTAACGAATATGAGGTACTTTGCAAAAGTACATCACTGAGTACATTTTCATATACATATTAAGTTTTTTCTTCTAGGGGATTAAATACTGTTGTGGGCAAGGCCTTGACAGCTTCACTGAACTTTAGTAGGAAACGTTTAAGGCTCTCAATCGGGCGAGTGGTAGTTAGCATAAGGCCAATAAAGTGGTATGGACCTCGACTTACAGGTTACAGGTTATTACAGGGTGGATCATTACGTGAACGATAGTGATGTCTGGAATTAACCCCACATCTCTGTGCTTCCACTAACATTATTAAAACTACGATTTGTACAGTTTTTTATATGACAAAAAAAATGATATATATTATATTTATATTAAAAAAAAAGAACCAGATCGAGATTCTTGCCGGCTCTTCTGGACTGGGTTGTTTTCCGAACCGGTGGTAGTGTTTTAGACGTTCATAAGCGCCTTCTTAGGGCCCAAATTGAATAAATAAATTTTGATTTGATTTGATTTGACTCGGACTGCTAAATTGCGCATATTTTACCCCGCATTAAGCCTTCGGTGGTCAAGGAACACAAGGGATTTCAAGGTTCATTACCGAATCAATGTACCTACATTATGTATGCAGTGTGCAGGACTATGTGGTGCTGTGTAATGCGTGTTATGCTAGTATCGCTATAACATGTTGGCTGCGGTTACAGGAGCCCCTCTAATTGGGGATCGAAACACGCCATGGGCCGTTGGCGGCGTGGGCCCCAACGGGATACAGAAATTAATGTAGTAAATAAAAAATAAACACCGTTAATGTGACAAGAATTAGAGATGGACCGAACATGTGTTTCACCAAATCCGAATATTCGGCTGAATGATTGTTAAAACTTTACTCGAACCGAATATTCGCGATAGTAGATTCAAATCTATACTTGTATATGAAAAGCATGTCGATTGTCATTGAACCTTGTGCGTCTTAATTATTATAAATATTTTTAACTTTTTTCTTACATCTAACATAATTGGAAATAAGCTACAAAGAGAATAAAATTACATATTTAATTAAATAGGTATTTCATAAAACTACACATTTTAAAAGGCATTAAATAATTTCATCATGATCAATTATATGCAGGTTATTACAGTGAAGACTTTACCACTTTACCGTGCATTCGGTGATTTAGCCGAATACCGAATATGAAACGAATATTCGGCCTACTTGTAATCGGATACGTCTGCATATCTTGTTTGTTTATTTCGTTTTTATAACTTGCTACGTTCACAACACGACAGCCACACACATTCGTGTCTTCAACTAGATACGGTATATAAATAAATCAAAATCAAAATCAAAATTTATTTATTCAATTTAGGCCCTAAGAAGGCGCTTATGAACGTCTAAAACACTACCACCGGTTCGGAAAACAACCCAGTCGAGAAAGGCCGGCAAGAAACTCGATCTGGTTCTTTTTTTTCATAAATACAATATATATAATTTTTTTTGTCATATAAAAAACTATGCAAATCGTAGTTTTAATAATGTTAGTGGAAGCACAGAGATGTGGGTTAATTCCAGACATCACTATCGTTTACGTAATGATCCACCCTGTAATAACCTTTTGAGATTAAAACTTGCTTGACATAATACTTGAACTTATTGTCAGGTAAACCGGTAATGTTACTTGGGATCTTATTGTAAAACCGAATACTATTACCTATAAAGCTTTTATTACACTTACTTAACCTAAAGCGTGGGACGGCCAACTTGTCTTTACTTCTAATATTAAAATTATGACGATCATTCACTAGATTTAAATAAATAATGAACATTTATTTTTATTTACTTGTATTACATTGTACAATTGTACGTTATATTACAATGTTAAACAATACATTTTGTATTATGTAGATACCTAGTTAAGGCACGTGGTTGTACAAATACGTATGACGTAACTACATCCGTAGTAAAACACACCTGAGATAATCGATTAATAAGAATTATAATGATCTATCAACTAAAATAATCAAAACTGTAGGTGTATAATATTTTTCAAATATATGACGCCTGTTGTTATTATTATCACGTATAATACACTGAGTGATCATTATATTGGGACCATAATGTAATAAAAAATGTATTCTTGTGTTCGTCTAAATTATTATAATAAATGATAGCAGTTACTTAAGTCTTAAAGATATTTTTTTATTCATGAAAGTACTAAAGTGATAAAATACACAAGTTATGGTGATGGAACTGTTCATTTTTGAAGTAAAAGTAATGCATCTATGTATCATTTCAGATTCGAATAAAACATATCTAAGTGCGTAATAATGCCAACTTTAACTGCAATTATCGTTTCTTTTCACACAAGCACACTCTGTACTTAGACTCTTGCATAGAATTCAGTGTTGTAATATCATTTTTTGATAAGAGTTTTAACCAACTAAATATAAATATTTATTATTTTGTCGTGAAGAATACGCTATACCGTCTACGACAAAATATTTTTACGACATTTAAAACTAATCAAGTATGAGGTCATTGACATATGACATTGGCTTTTTTTGTCGAACTGGCCGCTTTGATCTCAAATATTTGGCGTTTGGTTACGAACTCCAAATTCAAATTTATTTAGGCTTGTGTTTCGAATTTATGGAATCATTTGATGTTTCTATGACATCATTCTTTCTGTTCACAAAATGAAAAATTTAAAATACCGCATTATTTACGAATACGAGTTCCACCGTGGCACCAGTTCTGCATAAAGATCTCGAAGGATTAATGTATATATAAATAGGAATTGTGTGTGGGGAACTTAATGTTAAAGAAAACATCCTATATTTTTGATAACAACGTTTTCGTTATAGAAATTTTGACTTACGGAACAAACCCTTTTTTTTGACGAGGGGAATGCATTTACGCACTACCCCTACCAAGTTCATTAGACCACGTTAGAGTTAAGAGCAGGCTTCTGTGTCTCATAAAATAATTTTAATTCACTTTAAACAAATTAGAAAAGTGAAACAGCACTATTAATGGGTATCGTATAAATTAATGAACGCGCATTTTGTGCTGCATTACCAGTCCTACTATTAACCATTCGTCTCGCTCTTCTCTCTGACTCATTCTTTTGTCATTCATTGTTAATTTGTAGAGACTTTTTCTATATTAATATTTTTTACATATATGTTCTTATATACTAATACATATGTCTCTTAACTAGGATATGATCAAAATACAATCTACAGATACAACAGTAATTTCTATTTTACCGGTCCTAAGAATTTGACATCCACTGTAAAGGTATAAAATTATGGGTGTCATGGTAGCAAATTATTGCATCTTGGACTAGCTCTGTGCCCGCGGCTCCATCCGCGTTTCGTATATTCTGCGTTTTAATTTGACTGTACGGAACCCTAATTATTTTCGTAATTTTTTTTGGTTCTAAGGTAAAGTAAAAATATTTCTTATAAATTCGAGCACTTGCCCGTATAACTGCAAATTGAATAGGATTTTAATCAATTTTTTGTGCGTTTTAATATTTTTAAGAGGGACTCAAATTTTTTTTGAAAATTAAAATTACTCTAAGTTACCCGGAGTTACTTTAGCTATCTACCTATCTACCAGAAAAGTTCCGTTATAATCCGTCCTGCAGTTCCCGTGATTACCTGGAACTTTTTGTCCGCCTGGCTTGCGAAAGTAAATTCAAATATATTAACTTTGTGGTCCAATCACATTTTGGAAAACTACTATTCATGATTTTTAATTTAAAGTTAATTAATTGATTTCTTAAACTTACCTTTGGATGATTAACTAATTTTTCAATTGAAATCACAAATGCTTTGTGAAGAGACATGCCTATCGAATAATTGTCCCTAGTCCTTCCTTGACTTGTACACATATATCTATATTAACTACATAAATAATCCTATTTTTAACAAAAATTATGTAAAATTGCGTTTATTTTAACCCCTTGAGCACTTACATGGCGTTTACGCCATCTTTCCATTGTTTTCCTATTGTCTTATTTTTATGGGTATTCGACACATTAAGTAGACTTGTCTGGAAATATGTGTCCAAAAGTAAACATTTCATTAGGCTATGATATAACTTAATACTATTTTTTGAACTAACACATTTTATATACATAAATATAACGTATTTCTTAGTTCTTCAATATTTATATAAAATATTGTCCATATAAAATAATTGAGTTCTAAACACAAACACACCGGTTCTATTCATAATATGTGTTAATGAAAAAATACATAGGAACAGTTTATGAACTGAAACAAAAAGGGAGACAATATTAATAAACGAGGACACGAAACAATGTTAAATATGTTAGCGCATACGCTTAACAAATATCCGCTAACTAAAGATATATAAATTTTCTATACTTACGAATAACTAGAATAAAGCATGGTTTATAAAAGTAGTTTATAAAAATTCATACTATGAATGTTATATCAGTTGGAAAATATGTAGGCACTGTTTATTTTATACAATTCTCCGCGCTTGTGTGAATTTTGCGCATTCTTATTCTATTATATTTATAAATTATATATGCATATGGAGCTTCTCGTTGGGCGAAACCCACATACTCTCCTGGCATCTTTAATACGGAATACTTAACCCCCGGATTAGGGATGGCATGTGTAAAAGCATTTACCGAGTTAAAAAAGGTCATAATTCTGTCATGAACAGTGAAATTTTAATTACATTAACCAATAGTTCCAATTATTTTGTTAAACAATCTGTGATATAAAAATTGTGTACCTTGCATGAAATGTCTGTGTGCGGTGTGCAGCGTGTCATGTGTTACTGGATCACTTTTTTTAAACTGACAAAACGCTGTTGACCTGAAGGGCCTTAAGGCGTTTATAGCATTCAGCCTAAAAATGGTAGCCAGTGCAAGGTCACCAAAATGGTACGAACCCCGGATTGAGCTGCTACCCGTTCTATACTAAATCACGCTAGCGGCGGGTGCAAAGGGATCCAAGTACATAATCTTTTCGAAAATCTTACTAATCTATGGAATTGCTGAAATTTGTAAATTGGTAATTTTCAAGACTACTTCTGCAACCTGATTTATTATGATTTGTTATCTTATCCATTCTTATCTTTATCTATATCTATTATTATCTTTCTTGTTACCATGTGTCGTTATCATTCATCATTAATTCCAGACTTATTTATATTCAAAATAAGTCTGGAATTAATGAAGAATGATAACAAATTTGAAATTACTTGTACATACTTTTATTATATTTATATTACATATCATAAACTCACGCCTGTTATTCCCAAAGGGTTCTGCAGAGGTGAAATAGCGTACTATACGACCCACATTTCGCCGAGCTTAGTTCCGTTCCAGATGTTACAGGGGGCAAGCCTGTCTCCATATCGGGTACAAACGCCAGACTCTGGGATGATACCAAGTAGAAAAACCCAATATCACTTGACCCGACACGGGGCTCGAACCCAAGACCTCAGAACAACAGTCGTACCTTACTACAGCTACGCCACCGAGACTTATGTTTAGTGTATAATACCATACATAACACAATTATAAAGAAATGTATCTGATATATACAAAAGTAGTCGTTGGCATATAAAGTTTGAAATAAAATATCACCACGAATAAATATATATTTGACGTCAATTGGACCGGAAAAAAAAAAAAAAAATATAACCCGCGAATAAAGGAAAATATTTAACACGTAATTTTACAGTAATTTACATAAGATATTATAAATAACACTGTCGAAGTTTATAATTATTGAAAATAATATTAAATAAGATAACAAAAACACACACATAGATTGATTAAAGAAGTGGTAGGTAACTTCAAAACTTGTTTTTATAAATCAATAGACAAATGTATAATTTGAGTTTATAATTTACATAGAAGTGTAAAACTTGAGTCTAAATATATTAATTCAACATATTTCCATTGAAAAATAAAGTATGTGTCGATTTATAATTACGAAACGAAATTTAACGTTTATTTTTTTCCACGTAACAAATTCTTACTCTGTATTTTAATGAACCTATAATTCTATTGAATATTGACATAACACACTCGCTTGCAAAGTTTAGGTTGTGAAACCTCCTTAAATATTAAAATGACATTGACAAAAAAAAATCATTCGATTATAGTATAAAATTCTTACCGTAGTATTATTAGCAATTTGTTATAAAACAATCACTGTAACACGATGCAGTTTGACGTGCACAATTTAATCACACGCACAATTAATTTGATTTAATTGTTGTATTAAACTAGTCAGGTGGGCGTAGCGCGTCCTTCCTCTATGAATTATTCATAATCCGAATTAACGATATCGATTTCAAAACGATAATAATTCGTTTACTTTCAAGTACGCGGATGTTTTCAAACTGACTACGCTCCACGGCTGAGACTTTCACTATTATCTCGAAACACGTTCCGTTATCAACGCGTCGTAAATGATAATAGCATATACTTTACCACACGTTTAGTAACAGACAGTATTATAAAATAATAAAAACATACATTACGATAAATCACTTACAGGAAAATACGTAAATAATAATACTACTGATCCAAGGAGAAAAAAAAGAAATCGGAAATAAAAAAAGAACAAAATTCGCGCGCCCACCGTTCGAAATTCAAATCAATGCACGTCGTGCGCCTTTTGTTATCGCTGCTAAACTAACGTATAGGTACGAGGGCGTATTAAATTTACACTCACACACGTCTGTAATCTTAATAACTCGCGCCACAATAGTATCCGCGAAAATAGTCCCGCCAAAACCGGTCGTATTGTCAAAGTGAACTTATATGAACAGATGTTTTGCGTTTATTATTATTGTACAAGTATAGTTTTTATTGCTTAACGTGGCTTATCGACGATTTGGGCAACGATTCAGGCCTTTCGTCTCAGCACTACCGGCACGCGGCACTCAGGTTTATACACCGTACGAACTATTTTCGTCTAGCCGACTGACTGTGAGTGACTAAACGCAGATTGGAAGCTCATCGAAGCTATGTTTAAGCATTCCTCGACCGTTTGCGTTTCCAGTTCACGGCGCTTGAGCCATTTTGGTACGCTACACGTGTCTCTGTCAAAGTTCATACTTCCAACAAATAAATATGTATCTTTATACCACAGTGTTCCGTAATTCGCTTGCCAAGAATGTTATCTAATGTTTGACACTGGATCGTTTAATGGCAATAGCAATAATAATAAATAACAGAATAATTCGAGATTTTTTTTACGGTTAGATAAATTTAAAGTAGTATATATACGTAATGTTGGAGAATAATTTATGACTTACTAGCTGTATGCCCGGGGCTGCGTTCGCGTTTCATATATTTTGCACTGCTTAATATAGTTTTTAATTTTTTATACGGAACGCTAATTTTTTGCTACTAACATTAAGCAAATATATTTCTCACAAATACAAATAAATACCTATTAGCAAATCTGTTCACAATTTCAATAGATTTAATTTGTTTACGTGGAACAGTAAATATATTCGAAAATTTAAAGTAGCCTAAGTTTTGTAGAGTAACTTCAGCTATCTGCCTTAAAATATCCCGTCAAAATCGGTCCAGCCGTTCTGGAGACTGACTGATACAAACAGACAGACAGACAACAATTTTCAAGGGTGTATTTTTGATATAAGTATCGTATATACATTCATATGTATTTAGTATAAAAAAATTCGCATTAGAAACAAACACTTCAATTTTATTTATTAGTATAGAGTAAATCTATTATATTCTAATATGTTTACTTATATAGTAGCTTCAGTAAAGGTAAGGAAAAAAAGTAAAAAAAAAAAAAAACAAAAAAGGTTATAACACGTGGTACTGTTTTGACATTTATATTGTATGGAGCACCTAATTTTTTTAAATTTATTTAAGTTTGAATAATATGTTTTTTTATGTTAATTCCTAAACATACCAGATTAAAATCTATCCCAATATTCATGACTTAAAAATAATAGCTTATCTGAGAAAATAAGATTATAAATAGCAAATTGTATTTTTGTTATAATCACTACAACTCAACTAGTATCAAATAACCGTAGTCGCACTACAAGTGATAATAAGACAAAGCAGAAGCCGTACAAGGTTGACGCAAATATAACAGATAAATATATAAATAAAAAGACTGCATAAATATAGGACACAATGTGTAAAATATCTTAATATACATTAAAAATCAGCATGTTTACGATTAAGGCATAAGCAACATCCTTATGTCATTGTCTTATTTTATATAGTAACAAATTAAATAGTTAATTTGGTGTGGCATAGAATTTTTTACAATGAATGCAACACCATATATTTCGAGCGCTACACACGTACATACGAATAAAATTATAAGTAAGCATGAATCGTCATTTCAATTTTGTATCGGCATAAATATTATTTTCCAATAATACCGACGTATAGTTCAATAATGAATTTGTTTCCATATTTTAATTCATCGGCAAATGAAATCATAAAAAAATGCGAATTTCGTTTATAAAGCCGCCGATATATGGATAGAATCGCCGCAGCAGCATTAATGAAATACTTAAGTATGATTTCTCAATATGTCGATTACTCATAAAAATTAGACAATAGGTAAAAAATGGAAAGTTGGCTTAAACGCCAGGTTAGCGCTCAAGGGGTTAATTGACATTTCTTTCAGTAATTAAAGTGATGCCTGCCTACAGTAATAAGTGTTTGTCAATGGAATACGAGCAATTTGATCAGAGTATTTGGTTGCTAAGGCGTATAAATCAGCTTTGTCACTGTCTTGTTATTTTCTGTACTTATGTGTGATTTCTGTACTAATGTGTGATTACTACATTACTGTTTTTCTAGTGTGTAAGATACTCTGTACGGTTTTTGTCAACTAAGCCTACTAAATTCTTCAATATGTTGCACACTGGCCAACGTAAATTTCATGCATTTACTTTTCTTAGTATTTAGAAGTAAATTATGAGTTATTAATCATTAGCGGTAGGTCATTAATTAATATAAACCAGGAATCAAAATGGTCCTAAATCGACCCCTGCGGAACACCGATTCGAAATAATTATTCCGTGGAGGTAACGCCATTTACATTTACTTTCTGGCAGCGGTTTATTAAACAACAGGCCAAGAAGGAGATAGCAGTTTCAGAAATACCATAATGTTTTTGTTTCAGTATATGTGTACTGTGACCAACGAAGTCAAAGGCAGTTGAGAGATCGCAGAATACGCCTATTGCATCCTGCCAATCCTCCCATGCGCCCAATATATGACTTATTAACGTTGCACCAACGTCAGTAGTAGATTTGGATTTCTTAAAACCAAACTGCCGACCATCTAAAGTCTTTTCTACTCTAAAGTATTCAACTAACTGATTAAGTATAATCTTTTCGAAAATCTTACTAATCGATGGAATTACTGAAATTGGTAATTTTTAAGACTACTTCTGCAACCTGATTTATTATGATTTGTTATCTCAAGTTATTCTCATGCCTCACTCCCAACTCACTCGAGGTCCGCGCAGAATGTTACCTTCTCCATACGTCCCTATTAGCCGTCATCTCTTGATTTAATCCTTTTTCTTCCATACCATTTCTTCATACTCCATCCACACTTCCTCTATCACATTCATATCCTTCCATCTATCCACATACATACCCATTACTACTTTACACACATGCGCTCTCTCTCTTCTCATAACATGTTCATACCTCGACAAACGGGAACCTTCCAACTATTCTACCACTGGCGCAACTTTCAAACTCCCTCTAATATATTCCATTATTTATAGATTATTGGACTAAAATAAAAAGTTAAAACTTATATATACATTTCTATCGATTTCAGAAATGTCTCAGTCGATCTGTCTGTTAGGTTGTGCATGCATTAATTAGAAACTACTTAGTACATTTTAAATATACCAAAGGCAATTATGGGCGGGACGTGATGGGACGGAATATAAATGTCTGAATTTCACAAGAGCGAAGTCGCGGACACAGCTAGTAATAAATAAGATTCCAAGAATTATGACAGACCTTTATTTATTTTAGGCAGTGATTTTAAATTAAATACTACTACTATTGGAAAAAAAAAAACATCTACACATCGTTCTGTAGAGTACATAATAACGTACGGTTTATTTTACAAAAAAAAAACAAGTTGTTTCAATTACTAGATTAGATAAAAAAAATCAACTATTTCTATTCTCAAAACTCGCAGTGAAATATCTTCGCAGCAGTAAAACAGTTGCCTCTAACCTCTGACCTCTAAATATTAATATTAGGAGTTCCAATTATCACAGGCATCTTTTTTGTACTACTAGGAAGATATTAACTACATTGCGAGTTTTGAGTAAAAAGGAATAGTCGATTTTTTGAGCTAATAGTAAACTTACATACATTTTTAAAGCACGTGTTATCTGCTACATTTGCTACATTTGTATCCGTATTAGTTAACAGTCTTGTTATCATTTGACATTTGCTTAATTTAGATAATTATCGTTATCATTTTACGGACGTATACTTGTATGAATTACCCAGTGAGTCATTGTTATTGACATACTTATTAATTAACACTATCTTAGGAATTATTTATTTTATATAAACAACAAGATTCGAATACATTGCTTTCTTTCGTAGAAATTGATAACATATCAGCAATCAACTTGTCGGTAAGAGTCCGAAGTGGACGTTAAAGAGATAAAAAATTCCTACGAAGCTAGATACTAGCTGCGTGTCCGGGGCTACGCCCGCGTTTCATATGTTCTCCACTGCGTTTTATTTTTTTATACGGAACCCTAAATGTTTTCCTTTTTTTTGTACTAAGATAAAGTAAAAATATTTCTCATAAATTAATGGACTTGTCCGTAAAACTGTGCATTGAACCGGATTTTTTTCAATTTATTATGAGTTTTATTTTTTTTTACACGGAACCCTAAATATTTTTGAAAATCAAAAGTACTTTACGTTACGCGGAATAATTTCAGTTATCTACCATAAAAAGTCACGTCAAAATCAGTCCAGCCGTTCCGCAGATTACCCGAAACAAACAGACAGACAAACAAAAAATTTACAAAATGCATTTTTGGCATAGGTAACGTGTATACATTCATATGTATTTAGAAAAAAAATGTTATTGTGATATTGCAAACAGACACTTCAATTTTATTTATTAGTATAGATGTTTGGTTATGTTAAAGATTTAAATTAAGGAATGTAAGCATTAAAAAACAGTATTTTTCCATTCATGCTATGTCTGCTTACTTGGGTTTTTCTTTATATACAAACCTTAGTGTTTGTTGGGTAAAGTTCGCGACATTTTAATTACAGGTAACAGTTCAAGTCCAGGTTCGTACCATTTGGAGACTCTTGCATTAGCTACCATTTTTTTTGGCTGAGTGCCTTAAGCGCTTGCATCAAAAACTGGTAAACCTTTTAAAGCCCTTGCGGTTAATAGCTTTAGTAAAAAAAAATCAGTAATATTAGCTTCTTATAACACCGGTAATAAACGTTTGTTTTATACCTAGCTAATGCTGTTGAACGGAAGGGCCTTTACAGCTTCACTGTAACTTTGGGTAGAAGGTAACTAGTACAAGGGTACCAAAGTGATACGAACCTCGGCTTAGACGTTACCTGTGTACCGGCAAAAAAACGATATATCAAGCTATTTAAACAAAATACCTTCATGAGAATGTATCAGTTATTGGGTTTACTAATTTACGCTGAGCATTATCATGTAGCAACTAGACTCGCCCATTCACTTAACAGACGTGCCTATTTCAAACACAAACTGCAGTGATATAAACTTTAAAATAACTTTTAATGTAAGCAACATTACTGAACGTTGTCCTTGTTATTTGAATTAGTTTAATACCTTTATTATTATCATTAAGTTCTATTTTAAATAATATGTATTCATTATCTACATGATATCCCTTCAATTTGCTTGATGCAATAACTGACGATTAGAAATGATTTTAGAGGGAAACTTGTAAGTGTAAAATTTTAAGGCGATATGCGAAATATAATATGAACATAGGAATATACGGATCTCGATTTTGAGTAAAGGACGTATAAAAATACTAAGTGAGAGAGAAAGACTATATATTAACTTTTTGACTGTAGGTAGGTTTAATTTTTAGGTATCTTGAATATAGTAGGAGTGGTATCCTCTTCTCCGTAGGGTCTAACGGTGCTAACTGCTGCGTGACATTTCAGACAACCTTTTTTTTAACGTGGGAAATGCATTTACGAATCCCCCTTCCAACACAAACGGGGAGCAGTCCCCACTTAAGTTGGGAAGGGTATGTGGGACTCACCTGACGTGAAGTGCCAGAAATATCCACTAAAACCTCACAGACCGGACGCCGCCTTCACGGGGTGACACGGGATTAGCTAAGCAAGCTCCGCGTCGCCCCAGCACTAGGCCTGATTGATGGAAAGCCGAGCTAAGCCCTCATTTTTCGCTTACGAAGGTGGGATAGCCCGTTTCCAGGAACTGTTTGAAGGGTGGAGATCCTCCAATTGCCAGCATGGAGCAATATGCCGTCCCCTTCACATTGCTGTTGTATAATCAACAAAAATATAGAGGAGAGAGAGCGAGATAGAAAACAAGGAAAAAGGCGAGTGATAAAATAAAAGTAGACCCTAACGCTAGCTATGGTAGCCTTCACTGGTTAGTAACATTCAAGACCGCACTACCCACTTCAGGCTCCAACTTTATCTCCGAGTGTCACAATAAAATCTAATGTATATTATATATGAATTTACGTGTTTTTTTTTTCGATCTACTGATAACTTCGGTCGACCGACGTACCACACATACGCGGTCCGGTCCGCTTTTCTGTTTTAGATACTTTGGCCCTCTTATTAAAGATAAGTAATATTGATCAGAATATCTGCATTTCCAAAAAAAAATGAAAGTTTGAAACTATGATATTATTAGGACTATTAGTTCACTGATGTATGTATTCTTAATATGAAGAAGTAAGTCAACTTTAGTTGAATAGATTTCTGCCTGCCTGACGCCAACCTTTCTTGGGAATGCAATATGGAAAACAATATTTTAGATAGGTAGGACAATAATGTTTTATTTATGAATATAGCAAGAGTGTATGTTTATAAGGTAATGTTACTATCGATGTATGAAAATTATAGTGTAACGTTAATAATGACAGTCACGCGACTTGACCGCTTACCGTAGCCTTAACTATTTGTTTAAATAGGGCACAATATTTTCACAGCGGTTAAAACATACGGTCAACTTTGAAAATAAGAAATATAACTTTATACTAGCGTTGATGCTATTAATAATTATGAACCTATTCAATCTTAGTCGCAGATTAAAAGAATACAAATGCGGTAATTAGCAAAAAAAACAACCTCATAGTAGAGGTGCTGGTAATGCGGTTAACCGCAAATAGGTTAGATGCTAATCGTTAACATGAACGACCTTGCGGTTAGATTAAGTGTAGTATACATCAATATTCAATGTTTATTTATTTACCGTTTAGGTTATTTATTTAAAAAAATTACAATACAGTTTTAAATACGTGTGTGTTGTATAATACATTATCACAATTACCTACATTTTTGTCAACGTTACCTACTTTGTATTACGGGTAAAGATAAAATAGATGTAGAGAGAGATATATAGAGCAACGTTTGTTTATCAGTTTATGCAATCTCAGATAAAAGTATTTTAATATTACAGTAAATAGTGACTATTAGGTCGAATAAGGAAGAGTAAACTGTTTTTAATCTGTAACGATATTAATTTTGACAGCATTCTCTTTTGAAAATAATTAACTAAAGGTTAATACTAAATGAATACATTAAAAGCTAAGATGAGCTCTCCTTTAACTATGGTTACCGTAACTTGGCGATATATTATCTACGTACATATCAATAGCTAAGGTAGTATCGGAAATTACCCTTTTTTTAATAGTGGGAGTAGAAGCTCCCGGATTAGAGATACCAGGGGTTATACGCGGCTCGCCTGGTGTGAAGCGCCGGGATTACCCACTAAATACGGAAACTACCCTACTATCGTGCTGTGGTTTTATCGTGATGTTTTTTTTTATAAGTTCTAGATAATTTTTTAATTTTTACTTACGTCGACCAGCGCAATATCGGACCACATTACTACTGAGTAATCATGACTTCAAATAGTGGATCGATTACTTAAAGTATTCATAAAAACTACTCGGTTATTGCTCAAGACATTATTAATATTTGAAGTAGTTGTGAACAATATGCATGTAATAATATCACAAAATAGATAGATAGGTAGTAATAATGGAAGCAAGTATTTATTTACAATGTGAAATTTAAAGGCGTAAGTAAAGAAAAAAACAAGACAGTTCGACGAATCGCCTACCATAAAACTAACCAAAGAGGCAAAGTAAACCACAAGAAACGAAAAAGAGATTGTACAAGTAAACGTTCTTTCTATCTTTGAATCTCAAATTTTTAATTAAATCCAATTGATATTTTGTTGTTACACGTTTGATTTTTTATAACACGACACATCGGACGGCCGACTGTGATTCCTAGAAAGCTGTACATGTTACATTCAATTGTTGGCGTCGTCCTGTCTGTTGAGACTCATTTCTTTGTTATACAAACCGAAGTAAGGCCATTGATAGAGCGGTAAAAGTTGAATCGACTGTGGAGGTCACGTATATTTACTATTAATCGGTTGATTAATTAACCGTCAGTTAAATAACAAATTCGATTGAACTTTTTTTGGTGCTGTCAAACGGGACATATAACAGCCAAGGCGGCAGTTGTTTTTTTTTTCAATTCACGTTTTTTTTTTGTATGCTCGGATAAGTTGTAATTTTGAAGTGTTTATAGTTCAGTGGTCAGATTCCGCGTCGATGGACGTATTATAAAAGTATTACAATATTTACTCTTTATTCTGTGGTACTATCAAACGAAATTAATATAAGATTCTGCACACTCACGCCACTAATTATCCGCGCCGTCATGATGATTCTCGTTGTCAAAATCATCTTCTTCCTGTTACCATTGTGACCATAATAAAAATAGTATTATTATTTTATAACTTGGTAATTTAATTATCATCTTAATTTTAAAATAGATAAACAGTATGAGCGAATCTATAATGAGCCTTTGCCGATAGCTCTTGGGTCAGGTTGACCTCCTCTAATGAGGCCGACTGACTAAACACTCCACGACCTACACTGGTGTAAAGCGTCAGGGGTTTTGGACACGTATACATGTATTCTTCTGAAGATCCATAATGAGCCTATGTTAACTAGCAGGATCAAGTTAAAAATCATCGACACCACTAACTATTAACTTCAGGTCAAAGCGTAGAGCTTTGGAAAGTGCTAATAATAATAGTTATAAACTAAGAATACTCAGATACGCAGTAATCGCACAAAAGTTAGCCTTGAAAGGCCACGTACGTTTTTTGTTATGTGCCGTTATATGTTATGTTATAGGAAAACTTCCTGCTTCCGGAAGAGGTACAGATGCCGACTACCAAAAAAGTTCTACAGTATATCTAGTCTATAGGGCTAGGCGGCTAGCTTTAGAATTATGGTTGCAGTGTTACAGGATTGCTCTAGTACGCGCAACCCCTTTGCAAATAATAATAATATAAGTAATCTTGTAACATAAAACTCCTGTCTCTCAGTTTATCCACTAAGGGTGAAGCCAAACGAGCGTAATTTGCGACTTGTAATTCTTTATTTTTTTTAGCTAATGCTGTTTACCGGAAAGGGCCTTAACAGCTTCACTGAACTTTGTGGCCGACTGCTAAAGGCACTCAGCCGCAGTAACTAGCACAACAAAATGGCGTAATTCTTTGTGAAATTTTTAACACATTTTTATATGAAACGAGAATGTATCGTAAATTGAGCGACGCAAAGTGCGCAACTTACAACTCACAAAGTTACACCCGTTTGACCTCACCCTAACTATTTCTAAACTACACAACAGATTTTAATGCAGTTTTCACACTAAACTAAATACTTTTTTACTGATGGTTTATATTTATACATAACCTAATTAAGCTAGTGTGTATGTAGAAAAATTTAAATACAACAAATAGAGATGATTACATTAAATTGCACTACCCTACGCTTCTTTGTATCGACAACACTACCGCAGGTTAGCTGGAAGAAGACGCCAAATGGCATAAAGCTATGCAATTTTTTAAAAGTTTTATAGGGTAATAAAGTTTTTGTCTATCTATCTATCTAAATATAATGCAGCAATATCGTCTAAAAGACAATTATTATGGTTAAACTTGTATTATACTATTATGATTTTCGATGAGATAAATGTCGTTTTATCAAACATATAGTATTACTGTAATATGTTTGTTTTACCCATATTCTTATTATGATTCTGTATAAGCTCAATCTCACCTGATGTTAAGCGAGCCCACTAAGCCTAGATATACTGACACTCAATTGATACTGCCAAAACGTACCTATTGATATTTGGCGACATGTAATCACTGTGGTAGCTACACAGGAGGGCAATATAAGAAAATATCCTAAGACTATGCAATGGTTTCCTCACAATGTTTTTCTTCACCGTAAGTTCAGGCTCAGTATAGCTGGGTTCGAGCCTGTGTCTATCGTTGAGCAGTCCAACCTTACCAATTGAGACATCATCGCCTCAAAATTACGTAAAGTAAATTTCGGAAAATTATTATCTAAAACAATAATAATCTTTCGTTATCACCGAATACGTAGAAATAGAAAGTGCTAAAATGTTGCAGTTACTTCGTTTGTAAATAGAAATCATTTTGGTAGTAAGTACTAGAAACATACTGTTTATTATTTGAGTTTGATTACGTAAGCCACGTTGCATGACCGTTATAAATATATCTACTTATATTGTTTTATGGAAATCACAGCGTGACAGTCACGTTCTGATGTTAATCGCGGTTTGAGACACCAAGAGCTAATGGTTTCGGCATACAGCATGCGTACCGGGACACCAGAGTAATTTTACTATAGAACGGATCGTGCTCGGCTAGCCAAATGTCTTCTATAAAAACATTGCCTGACACGCCCGTTTTGTATGGAAAGCATAAGTGATACAATATGAATTAGCCGAATAGATTAGCCGAAAGAAACAAAGAAACAGACAAAAGTTTTAATAATTTGATTTTTGGTATAGGTATCGTATATACCATTTTTATCTATTTAGTAAAAAAAGATTAATTTTGACATTACAAAAACACACACTTCAATTTTATTTATTAGTATAGATTTATATCTCACTGCATACATGGTTGGACACTACAAGCAAAGTACACGGGCTCTTTAAGGAGACTGTTGGGTTAAGCCGTAGGGTTAGCTAGAACAAATTTGACCTTCGTACCAACTTGGTGCCCTTGCGCTGGGTACCGTTTTCAGCTGAGTGCCATAAGCGGTGGCCCAAAAGTTCGGTGAAGCTATCAACACCCCTCAGGTCAACAGTTCGAAAACAAAAAGATTACATAAATTTATTTTTACAAACGAATTAATCTTTGATTTACAAATTCAATTTAAGTTGAAAAAGTATGTATTGGGTTGTACTAGTAACCTATTAACTGCTTCACAATTGTCAGTGTCTACTCTATATTAACGTTTAATATATTAAATTAGTAAATGATATAAAACTTATTTTAAAAAATTACGTGAATATGTTACTAGTAAAAACAAGTTGTTTTAAAGCACACTTGATATATAGCATGTATAAAACTTTTAATTCCAAAACAGCTTATATTTGCGTTAAACGTTAACACAAATTGCGATTTTTATCGCATTGTTTTACCACAGTATGTGACAATATGAACTTCTTTTGAAAACAAAACCATTTGAAAACCGTAGTTCAAAAATGTGCATATTTCATTACATTACATAACATCACGCTTATCTTCCATAAGAGTAGGCAGAGACTATATCCTTCCACCTGCTACGATTCTGTTTACGAGTAGTATTGACCTGGCTTTTCTTCAGAACGTCTTTGGTCTGGTCGAGATATGTTCGCCTAGGTCGACCTTTACCCGGAGTCCCGGGTTGTGTTTTGAGGTTAGCCCTGAAGTACTTGGGAGGCAGGTTGCGGGAGCTGTTCGACTGGTGGTCTTGCGCTCGAACAGTTCTCCAGGCCCCGGAACAGGGCCGCCTGTGCCTCCTCGGGAGGGAGTGTCGCCCCCCGGGTTGCCCGTCCGCATACCAGCCACCGGTCTTGCTGGACGATGTGGGAAAGATGTTTGAAAGAATAATAGCTTCCCGCATCGCCCAGTATATGAAGGAAACAGGGCCGGATTTTGCGGACAGGCGGTTCGACTTTAGAGCCGGATATTCGACGATGGATGCCCTCATGAGGTTAAAGAGGTGGTCGATGGTGGGCATTTCCCGAGGAGATAACCTCTTGGCGGTGTCATTAAACATCGCCAAAGTGTTCAACAGCCTTCTGCATGCTGTGATACTTGAGGCGTTCTAATACTTCGGAGTGCTTTAGTTCATGCGAAGGCTGTTGGAGAGCTATCTCCAATGCAGGGAGGTAGTCTATGTAGATAATGAGGGCATCATCGTCAGGCGTCCTATGGGCTGTGGTATTCCACGGGGGTCGTCAGCAGCACACTCCCTGGTGGAGTGCGTATCATATGCTATGCAAACGACACCATGATCGTGACCCAGGGGTAGGTGGAGCTCCTGGAAAAAAGACAGGGAGTGGGCCGGCCCGGTATGACGGGGTTATACCTGTCATGTTTTTTGGTCGGGCCTGCCGTAGAGGCCACGCGGAGAAATGTTGCTCAAAAGACGGTACCGTAGGTTTTAGTGGGTATTCTTGGCGCTTCTGGTCGGGCAAGTCCCACATACCCCTCAGGCGTCTATAATTCCAGAGGCTTCATTTATTTATTTATTTATTTATTTATTTATTTTAGGGAAACATACAGTTTATTTGACTAATTACTAAATATTATAAAACAAGATCATACACCCAATAAAGTTTCCACTCAAAACAAAAATATACTCAAAAAAAAAAAAAACAAAAAGCACCTCAGAACAAAATCAACATCATAAATATATACTAATTACAACATTAACGGTAAGATTTAAAAAAAAAAACAAAAACAATGAATTCAAATCCAAATTGACCATAGATATTTACACAATCCTTAAACATATAATATATCACACTTTGCTCTAATTTCTCTTTTATAAGACGTTGTGTTTGCAATAAAGAATATATCGGAGTCATTAAAGTATAAATTATATAAATTGCAAGTCCTATACAGGAATGTGTTTGCAACATAGTTAGTCCTACAGAGAGGAACATCAAATAAAAACTGTTTTCTGGCATTAGGCCTAGGGCACCTAAAACCTAGTTCACTAAGAAGATAAGGGGAGTCAACAAGGTTATGGATTAGTTTAAATAGAAACATTTGATCACGTTGTATCCTTCGTTTATGTAGGGAAGTTAATTTAGGAAGTGATGGGTTGCTATGAAACTTATACTGTAAGTGCTTGACAAATTTGTATTGGATTCCTTCAATCATATCTATATATTTATTATAATATGGATTCCACACTGTAGAAGCATACTCCAATATAGACCGAACTAAACAGTTGTAAAGAAGAATAAGAGTTGATGGGCAATAGAAGTCTTTTCCCGACCTTAGAATAAAGCCAAGCATTTTATACGCTTTGGCTGTCATAATGTTAATATGATTATTATAACATAATTTAGTATCAAGATGTACACCCAAATCTCTCATATCGGTTACTCGATTTAGTGGTTTATTATATAGATGATAATTATAAGTAATAGGTTTATTTTTTCTAGCATAAGTTATAACACTACATTTATTTAGATTAAGGTCAAGTAAATTGTTGTCACAATACCAACATAGACTGTTAAGATCATCTTGTAAAAGAGAACAATCTGAATACTTTTTAATAGTTCTAAAGATTTTCATGTCATCTGCATATAGAAGTATGTTAGAATTAACAACAATTGGAAATACATCATTTATATATAAATTAAATAGAAGAGGACCGAGATGAGAGCCTTGGGGAACACCTGAAGTGACAGGCACAAAGGAAGAACAGTGGCCCTTAATAGTAACCGCTTGGCTGCGCTCACGGAGATATGATGTTAACCAACGGAGAAGGTCCCCGTGTATACCAACTTCTTCGATTTTGCGTAAAAGCAAAAAATGTGATATTTTATCAAAAGCCTTCGAATAGTCGGTATACACAGCATCCACCTGATAACCCTGATTCATATCTTTTGATATGCGATGGATGAACTCACACAGGTTGGATTCGGTTGATTTATTATTCAAGAATCCATGCTGCTGATCAATAATGATGTTTCTAAGTAAGGAGAAGATTAAATCATAGACGATTTTTTCCAAAACTTTTGGAATTATACTAAGTTTAGAAATGGGTCTGTAATTCTGTATATTATGCTTATCACCAGATTTAAAGACAGGAACGACATATGATCGTTTCCAGACAGTTGGCATAATACCTGATTGGAGTGACTTATTAAATAGGATAAAAATAGGGTAAGCTAAATTCAGACTACAAGATTTTAGGAAGATTGCAGGCAAACCGTCTGGACCACTACCCTTATTGATATCTAAGTTTTGTAAATATTGTAAAGTACTTTCCAATGTAATAGTTAAAGAGGACAATGATAGGTTAAAATTACTTTCCAGCTTTGTTGTGACAATATTTGTATTCATTAGATCATTAACAAAAACAGACTGGAAGTAATTATTAAATAAATTACTTATCTCATTCCCATCAGATGAGGATATGTCTCCATAATACATAGTGTCAGGAAAGCCCAAGGAAGATTTCTTAGATTTTATAAATGACCAAAAAAACTTACTGTTTTTACTTATTTTATGTTCACAGTTACGAATGTAGTTATCATAACAGATGGTTTGTACTCGTTTTTGACGTTCACGTAACAAACAAAAGGAATCGTAGTCGCTAATGCGTCCATAGGTCTTCCATTTCCTATGATATTTTAATTTTTCCGAGATAATTTTTGTCAATGACCTGGAGAACCAAACAGGATAACGAGTATTAATTTTGGTGGGGACTACTGGCACATAAGAGGCTATTATATTTTCCATGGTAGAATAAAATACATCTACTGCCCTAGATATGTCCAGTCCGGAAAGTAACCAATCCCAATCAATAGTATGAAGGTGAGAATTGACTGCTTCATAGTCCACGGAATGAAATAAGCGTTTCGTTCCCGAGGCAGGGCGAATCGTACGCATTTTACCAGGGTCTACATTTATTTCTAGCGCAGGGTGATGGGCATCCTCCTTAACAAGTGGGAAGCTTGAACCAAGGACAGTACAACTACAACTGCTGATAACCAAATCGAGTTGTCTTCCAAGAGTATTGTTGATTCGGTTATATTGTTTTAGACTCGTAAAGCATAAGAAGCTATGCAAGGCCTGTATTAAAATATCATTATTATTACTATTAGACAGAATACTATGGCAATCAGTTTGCGTCCAAATTGCATTGGATATATTGAAGTCACCAACCATTATATAGTGATCATCCGGTAAGCAAAGAATTTCGTGAGATATTACTTCAAAGTAATCGCAAAGGATTTTATGCTGTTGCTGAGAATGAGGTATATAAAAGCAGTAAATGTGTAAAGTTAATTTAGGGGAACTGTTGAGAAGGATGGATATCTTTAAGGATTCAGCACCAGAATCATCAATGGGAATTACTACTGAAGATTGAACAGAATACTTACGCTTAACAGCAATAAGAACCCCACCACCCATACGATCACCACGAGAGGCATAGTTACGATCACATCTATACACATTATATCTCAGATCAAAAAATTCAGAATCAAATATACCCTCGGTTAACCATGTCTCACTCAGACAAATTATGTCGTAGTTAACTAGCGTAAGGTTTCGGGAGAAAATATTAGTTTTGGTACGCAAACCTCGAACATTTTGATAGAATAATTGAAGCGTATCAGTCATTAAAAAAATGTAAGTTGATTATAAATCAAAGAGGCTATAAAACTTATAAACATTGATATCCAAAGAGATCCAATAAAAATGTAAACAGACAAACCCATAAATACAATCGTGATTAATGTGTTACATAAGAAAAAATATAAACTGTATAAAATGATGACCCTAGATTCAACCCCATATCTCATAAAGAAGAATAAACATATGTTACAAACTTGTATCAAAAGTACAACAGTTATAATAAACATTATACAAAAAATCATAATTAAGCAAAAGTACAATGGAAGAAAAATAATTAGATATTTAATATTAACAATAACTCCTACAAAATCTTGTTTAAATCATTCTGGCTATGGATATGCAAAACTGGACTAGTATCAGATTGACGAACCATAATTGTACAGTTTTTTACCCACACATATCTGTAATTGTTATCTTTGGCAAGTTTTTTAGCAGATTGTAACAAGGCTTTATTAAAACTGGTAAGATGGTCGTTGAAATAAATGTTTCTATCACTAGTTGTAAAACCAATGTCACAACATTTTAACTTAAGTTTTCTTACATGAGTTAAAAAGTCATCTTTACGCCAACGAGATAAGAATTTTATTACTATTGGTTTAACTTGTTTTGAATTAAAATTTTTCTGTGGTGCTACCCTTGTTACAAAATCGATATCGGTATGGGGATTCAATTTAAACTCTGTACGATTAGCTATAATCTGAATTATTTCGATTAGATTTTCGTTTTTTTTCTCCGGAATGCCATATATTTCGACATTTGATCTTCGGGCCCATTGCTCACTATTATTGTTGTTGCGTTCGACGGCCGCTAGTCTTGTTGTTTGATCTTGAGATAGTTCTACCTTTGTTGTTAGATTTTTGACATTTTTCTCAACATGTTCAACTCTCTTATTTAATTCATCATATTTCTGACTCATAAAATTAACCGATTCTCTCACATTCAGCATTTCTTCTCGTAACGTTCTGAATTCCATTGAGAGTTCTGATAGAGAAGATTTGAAGTCTTCCTTTAGCTTATCAATTTCGTTTGTAAAAACACTTTTAATGAGGTCTAAATGATAGACTTGAGGGTACCCTTCAACAGAACTAGGTGATTCAGTCAATGAAGTTGCACCTCTGCGTGTTGTGACGTTTTCAGAGGAAAGTTCGTTATTTTTTAAGTTGCCTCGTAACGGAGTATCGTCATTGTTCAACTCTCTAGGCTCATTTAATGTGCATTCAGGACATACCCACGACTTTTTACTTGTGTTTTTTTTCCTATCGGAAGGATACAAACATTGAGTATGGAAGTTCTTGTTACACTTATTACAGGTAACATACTCGCTAGAAGCACATCTTGTTGATAGTTTGCAACACTCGAACTTCATATTTACCGTAGTATTCTACCCACGTCGTGGTGAGCACAATTATTATATACTTAAAATGTGTCGTAGATTAAATAATTAAAGGAAAAAAAGCACCCAATGTCACAAAACTAATTCTCCGATGATACGAACTCGCGCCTCTATGTCCACAAAAGTTGACTAAAGCAACATAACCACTAGGCCAACTGAAACTTATGTTTTAGCGTGAATATAACGTTTCATAGGTGAGGTGACTGTTGCAACGTTTCTGATAAGTTCAAAGGTCAACTTTAGAATAAAAATGAAACCGTTCCGTGTTATACAATACTATAGAATACTTTCGAAAATTGCATTAAATTATGGGCACAAAAGATTTGATACACTAACTATAAACATTTACTTCACTGTTCAAGATGTAATTGTTAGGAACTGTATCTATTATTTACATATAAGAAAATGAATTTGCATCACACACTATATTCGATATTTATGTAATTACACTTTATATAAAAATATAAATGTAGTAACTGCACAGTTATGTAAATACAACAATCTGAGGAACTTTTTACACAGTAATATGTAGTTTTATATTTTTACGAATAATTTAATACGGAGCTGACACACTGACTTCATTCCTGGATTAGTGATAGGGCAAGGGGCATACGTAAATTTTCACCTACATTTGTTACTTTCTCCACCACCCTAAGGTTGACTGGGAGAAAATGTCTAAGGCATTAAGTCCGCCTTTATATAAATGTGTGCAAAAAGTGTTAAATAAATAAATAAAAATAAAATAAATACATTTTCCACGAAAGAAAAAAAAATGTCGACCTTTCACCTACTTACCTTACCTTGTAAATCTGTTTCATCCATCCTCTTCACGTCCCCAAGCCAATTAAGCATTAATTTCTCTGTCTTTGTCACTACATCCTCTATCACATTACACAGTTCCTTTATCACACTAATCCTTACTCTATCTATCATTCTCACGGTAACTATCTTAAACTTCTCATATCTAAATCTAAATATAAAATGTGTCTATGTAGTTATATATAACAGAGTAGATAAGTGAAATTCTCACTAAATTGTACATAGTCCTGGTTGTTTTTATCCCTTGGAATATTGTCGCTGTCATTTGCGAAACTAACCGTCTTAACGTCAAACGCTAACGTCGTAAATAAATTTAATTAACACTGTTATAAATTTATTTATGAGATGAATCAACTGTCATGTATATACAGAAGTAAAAGTAATCAATATTACAACTTACGACTTAATTACAGTAATAAGTAAAACACCTGATAACCGACATTCCTCTGGCTGCGTGACCTCGAGCAATTACAAAAATCCCTCGACATGGTATAATTTACAAAATGACATTCCGAATGGTCGATACCTACGTATTCATGTCATTTGTGGACAAAATTACGCGGCAATTTGCCGACGGCGGAATAGGTGAGGCGGTATGGGCTAATGATGGAAGGGTTACCCCATCCGTTGCAAGAAAATGTACGTTTTGAGTTTACTGTGGATGTAAGATATACCTAACTATCCACGTTATTAATATTTATCTAACGGAATATTTTATACAGATGTCATAAATAAATGTTATTATTATTATTTTACGTATATGTTTGAAATGTGAATTTTTGTAATATATTTATTGATGAGATATTTCCTTGGACACGGACGTAAAATGTAGGAGTCACTACTCGCACTTACACAAGTCTAATAAAGAGAAATCGAGAAAGATAGATTAGAAGTAAATAACAAAATCTGATGCGCTGAGATTTGACGTTGACTATATTAAAGCTGTTAATACACGTACGAACAGGATCGCGGACATGATATGGCGAGCGGCCGAGATGATCAGTCACCTAAGTAGGGATGGGATATAAGACCTTCAAAAAAATTTAATTTTTGATTCAATTCAAGTAACATTGAGGTCTAAGACATCAATCTTTTTCTCATCTCATTTTATTTGACTGTTTATTCGTAAATAGTACTCTTCCAGTGATCGAAATTAAACTATACCCATCATTTTTTGCAAAACATCTTTCCATTTTTTTTAAATTAACGGCACTAAACTTCATCAGTAGCAAGTAATTGAAAAGATAAAAACGCCTAACCTACTCTGAAAAAATTACACTGAACTGGTTTATTTTTGCCTATTTACAGATAATCATAATATCATAGAAAACAAAAAGGATACTCTAATAATCGATTCTTTATCAGTTACATAGATCGATTTTTTAACCTTAGTGTTTTGTGAATCGATTCAACAAGCTTAGATTCGAGTTGATTCTTTTTCGGAAATGATCCTACTTAGGCGACTGATGACCTCGGCCGCCCACCGTACCATGTTTACCGTCCGGTCCGTACGTGTGTTAACCGCTTAAGTTAGATTATTAAGAATAAATGCATTTGATTTAATAAATGTATTCAATGTATACTGTAGCATGTTTTTAATAAGAGTGGAAGTAGTCAATTAATTAGGTATGTAAAGTGTAATACAGTAAGTTTAACAAAAGAAGACGCTACTTGAATCGGTTATAAAATATCATTTTAAAATGTGAATTAATATTCAACGATACCGCTTACCTTATTTACTTAATTAATCAAGTTTATAGATACTATTTCTCTCCGAAAAAGAGAAGACTTCATGATTGGAATCGCCATTTATAAACTGATATTACATTTTTAGATTAAACTGATTACGCCGAATGTTATCATTTAGCGGTTAACGTCACTTTTGCTCTATAAAGTAACATGAATATTATTATATTTATTTCTATACACACATTAATTTCAGTTTAATCGTTTGTGATAATTACAGAATTTAGTATGAAAACTTTTCTTGTCATTTCAAAATTCTACGATTTACATTAAGTAAATTGTAAAATGAATTTAAATCTAGAATTAATGGATTTTTTTCCTTTTAACTACCTACCCATGACTGGTTGTAAATACTACCTATTTATTTCCTATAATCTGTTGGGTGTGCTGCTTGTTCCCTGTCGCTCAGAGGGATAATTTTGCATGTCATTAAATTGCAGAATGCGGCGCCTGCGCATTGGTGGCCGAAGATAGGCGGTGCCTGCGCAACATGGCGACTATTCCACGATAATTATACAAATTCAAAGCTAGTAACTACTTATGTACATATTGAAAGTAATTAAAAAAATAAAAATAAACTTCTTCAAACCCAACATTTGAAATACTCTACTATACAAAAAAAATGTATAGCCTCACAGAATGAAAACAAAAATAACAACGTTGAATGAAGCATATATTTGAGTTTTTATCGTTCAAATATTAATATTGTTACAATGTAATGGTTTAGGCGCGTCACGAGACCGACGTTCCATCGATGCTAATCGAAAAATTCTCAATAATGTTTACCGTAATAAAGATTTATTTTTATATTAAAAGGGAAAAATAAATTTTATATACTCATATCCAGGTGTTAAACTATTTTAACATACTTTCTTAAATAATGCAAATAATTAGTGCTGCACAAAAAAGCTAGTTCAAGCATATTACTGCCCACAACAAGCAGGTACATAGATGCTGTAAGGAACTTTTCTTTTTAATATTACTTTTAATTATGAAATAAAAAATGTAGGGCTTAGCTAGGTTTAAAATTCTGTGAATTATTTTATACGCAGGTAAGGCCAGGCTAAGGTTCGTACCGCTTTGTAACCTTTGTGCCAGTTACCTTTTTGCGGCTAAGTGCCTTCAGCACTCGCCCACAAAGTCACGGTGAAGCTTTAAAGGCTCTTCCGGTCAACAGCATTAGCTAATTAGAAAAATAAGAAAAAAAATACAAGCATATTATATTCTTTAGTAAACTGCCATCTACCGGGCAATAGCTGAAATAATGTGTTTACAATTATAATATAGGTAGATAATTCATATTCTGGTACCTATAGTCTGTTGTGGTAGTCAGTTACATTACTGTAACATTCTTTACTTGACAAAAAAAGACTTGACAGACTGAGCAAGGATGATAACGGAATGAATTCAATTAACATAAATACGACAATAACTAAAAATGTCAAAGAATGGGGAACATTGTTAAGATATAACATTAAAAATACAATAAGCAATAATAATCTATAAGAAAAGATTGTACTGATTTAATCAAATAGGTAGGCGGTACTTACTTAATTATATTAAATGACAAAGAGCCATCTATGAGATATAATTGTAACTAAGATTGTGTCAAATAATTTACACTCGAAGCATTATTAGTAGTTATTTCAATATAAACTAGATGTCGCTTTTTAGATACTGTTGTAATACTTTTCTACACTAATTTTATAAAGAGGAATGGTTTGTATTTTTGTACGTACAAAAAAACTTAAAAACTACGGTACCGATTTGGATGAAATTTGGCTTGGAGATAGTTTGAAATCCAGTGAGTGAGATACGCTAGGGTTTTTATTCCGAAAATCCCACGAAAACGGGAACAACTCGGGTAATTTTTTTTACATTTAAGCAAATATATTTAGATGAAGAATGTACTCTTAGCGCGAACGAATATTAATAATTGATGAATATTATTTCTCATTATTTACGACAACACTAACGACCGATTTAAATATTTAATCTTAACTTTTAGATTGAGATCCAACCAAAAATGACCCAGTCCCATATCTTGCGAGAAGGGGGTGGGGGCAAGGGGGTTATCAGAGTGCGTCAAATTATAATACCTATATATAATGCTAGCTGTGTGTGCCCGTAGCTGCGCCCGCGTTTCATATATTATTCACTCCATTTTTTTTTACACGGAACCCTAATTTTTGTTTAGTACTAAGATAGAGTAAAAATATTTTTCACTAGCTGTGTGCCCGCGTTTTATATGTTCTTCACTGCGTATTTTTTTTATACGGAACCCTAATTAGTTTCGTAAATATTTTTAGTACTGAGATAAAGTAAATATATTTCCATAAATTCAAGCACTTGCCTGTAAACTGTGTATTGAACCGGATTTTATTCAATTTTTTTGACTTTTATTTCTTTTATTATTTTCGAAAATTAAAAGTACTCTAAATTACCCGGCGTAACTTCAGTTATCTACCAAAAAAAGTCCCGTTATAATTCGTCCAGCCGTTCCGGAGACTACCCAGAACAAAAAGACAGAGAGACAAACGAAAATTTTAAAAATTGCATTTTTCATATAGGTATCTTGTGTATACATTCATACCTAATTAGTAAAAAGAGAAATAATTTTGACATTACAAATAGATACTTCATATTTATTTATTAGTATAGTTAGTACAGATTGTGAAGAATACAAATTGTTACAATTTTACTAATTGTAATATATAGTTTAAGTCAATTAAATGCTGCATAGATTTCAATGGTAACGGTATTCAATAGGTACCAAGCTTTAATGAAAGGCTCCGTCCCTAAAGATTTACAAGTATTGTATTGAGAGACGAAACAATAGAAGTTTACGTTCTCATCGGATGTCTGCTGGAGAAGGAAAACAGATTACTTTCATATAGGACTCGAGTTGTCTTCCATTATTAGAAACTTGACAAGAAAAATCTGAATGGAAGTCATTTATTTATGAAAATTGTGATAATGTTATTTCATACTTCCTTTCAGATTACTTTTTCCGAAGACCTCGCCAAATCATTCATTAGGAGCAACGGGCGGAGTTTACAAAGAGCGTAATCAAAGTGAACTTACTAGGATAGGAATTTCTTGTTTATGGGGGATAAACAATCCTCCAAGCCCCAATCCTCAGCACGAAGGAGGATACAATGGTTCTTCGATTTCCGTTTTTGTTTTAATTAGCATTTTTACGTGAAAGTGTCTTGCATAAGATGCGTATTTCTAACAGATAACAATGGGTCGTTTATATCAGAACTAAAACTCAACAGTGTCTCTTCGTTCAGCTATTTGATTGGGGAGTAGCAACCACCTTCGCATTATCTCTATACTCCTCGGCAAAATGTAGGCCCTCTCGTGATGAAGGCTTGGTCTGGTGTAGCGCCTATGCATTGACATTATATTGGCAACCGACATGAGCGCTTCCATTACCCGCAGCCTCTTTTTACGGCACGATGTACTGGTAAATTTTAATATATCACAGATAAGTGAACAATTCACTTATCTGTGTAATATGTCAACAATCTGACGAATTTTATTCTGACTACGTTTACATTTTAAAATTACAATTTTTAAAATTAAAAATAATTAATTTAACCCCATCACTACCAGAGGAAATATTTATCCCATTATAAAATTGGTGACTGTCAATTTAATTATAATAAAATTTGAAAAATATGTTAATTTAAACATACAATTGAATGGTAATATTTAATTTTTATTTTACACGGAATTGTCTCAGTGCTTTGACCACAATCTCACCTGATGGTAAGTGACGATGTGGTCCAGGATGGTAAATACACAAAGCCTAGGTACTGGTTCTCAAGTGATTCTGCCGGAACATTCCTATTGGTATTTGGCAACAGGTTTTCAAATTTGAGGGCAGCTGCACAAGGTGGGCATCATTAGAAAATGCCCTACCACCATGCTATGGTTTCCTCACGATGTTTTCCATCACCGAAAGCTCAGGCCAATTTTAGAGTCGGATAGGTGGGGATCGAACCCGGGTCGATTGACGTAGTATCCGGCCGCAGTACCCGCTGCGCCATCATCGCTTAATTTTCCACCTCTTTATGCTCTTGAGAGGCTTAAAACCATTTAAATAATATTGATCTCGTACAGGATATAGGGGACGAAGGAATAAAATAATAAAATAGCCCGTCAAAAAAAAAAAAAAAGGTAATAAAATTTATGAATTCCATAGATTCGTATCAATTTATTCGTCGAATAAGAAGTGAAGCGTAGTAGATATTCATGCTTTATCTCCTTTGAACTTTCCCATTGAAATGTTCAAAAGTAGGTAGATATGACCTTATCTTGGCACTCGCTATATATTTAGAGAACTGACGTAGGTAGGTATTACTTCAAGGAAAATATATTCAATATTATGTTAGGACATATGTGTTATTTCTGTGAATCAAAGGGTACATTATAATATGTGTCTGTTTAAATAGACTATGTAAATGTATTCCACAGTACAGATAGATTCTATAGTACCCTTCTGATAGACTAGAGAACTTTACTTTGATCAGACAATTCTTTCTTCTTTTTTATGATTTGAAATACTTATACCTTGTTTTTTTTTTTGACGAGGGGAATGCATTTACGCACTACCCTTACCTATTGCATTAGTGAGACCGGAGTCCCCCAATAAGGTAGGTAGGTAGGTAAGGGGGCACGGAGGGACGACTCCGTGCCAGTGTGGGACTCACCCGGACGTGAAGCGTCCGGAAATACCCACTAAACCCCCCGGGGCCGTCCGCAGCATTTGGGATGGGGGCGATACGGGATAGCTTTCGCATGCACCGCGTCTCCCCTTGCGTCAGACCCACCAGGCCTCGTCCGTGCAATGGCCCAGTAGGGATGGGAGGGAATACTTCCCCACCCACCTCTTAGCCCACTTCTCTCAAGAGAAGTTTTGACCATAGGTCAGCAGTCCGGGGGCAGGATATACTTCCTGCCCCCATAAGAAATACTTATACCTACCGACCAATGTAATTTCATTTGTTTTTTCTTATTTTTGGTCGGGAATCGGACGGGTAGTAATATTGTTGGCACCAGGCAGCAGTTGTTACAAGAAATTTCAGGTTGTTAAAAAAAAATAGATGCTTAATCTAGGTAAAATCTATTTGTTAAAAAGGTTCACATAGTATTGAACTCTTTAAAGATTATAGAAATATTCGTGGAAGCGTTAAAATCATAAATGATTAACAGTAAGATTTATCTGATTTTTTTCATACCGGCATTTCATCTGATGTTAAATAAAGTACAGTAAAATTTAGGAGTGTTCGATATATATCGATATTCAATAAAATATCGATGCATTCTCTCGATATATCGAATCATTTGTTGGTGATATATTTCATCTGATATGTAATATATCGAACATAATTAAAAATAGACTATATCTACTTTATTTTAATGATGCCAAATCCCGATCATGAATCCCAAAAATTGCAACAGGAATTTTTTAACCATTCATCAGTTATGGCACCTACAAAAATCCACATTAATTTCGTGGTTATACTTCAATAAATTGTTAGTCATGCCTCCCCCTGCTAGTAGATTTGAGTAACGCTATATCTTATCGAATAAATGTTATATATTTTTAGGATAAACATTTCTAGTACAAAAATAACACTGACATATCAGAACCTATTGACAGTCCTCATCAAGCCAGTTGACATCAACCAAGTCTAAAGATTTTAGATAGATCTGGAAATACATTTACTGGTCCCGGTACGTGATATTCTACGGGTTTTAACTAGTTTATGGTGGTCGCGGCCCAGTCAATAATAAACGCCTTACCAAGGCTAGCACCTTGTTAATTGCTGGATCCACGTCGGGTAATCCTGGAACGCGATTCGCTCTTAGTGGATGTTTCACTATGTCTGGTGGTCGTAACTCAATTGGACACGAAAGCACAACCTACGATAAAGTTCCGTCAAATATTCAAACAAATATATATTATGTTGGTTATCATTAAAATATTAAAAAAACTGATTTCCAAAAATTATTATGGAAACCAAAAGTGTATATTTTCTACATCACATTCAATATTCCTGATCATTTCTCTTGTTCTTTGACCTCTTTTAAATCTTCTATTTATATGTATATTCTTAAAATTAAGTAAATTAAATTGAAAATATATTGCCTGTTAACTAACTTTATTATGCGAACGGTCAAGGAATGGAATTCCTTGCCGGTGTCCGTATTCCCACCTACCTATAAACTTTAAAAAAAGGATGAATAGACATCTTTTGGGTAAGCGCGATCCAACTTTAGCCTCATCTGCACTTACCAACAGGTGAGATGGAGACTAAGCATGTGCCTGTTTTATATTAAAAAAAAAAACCAAATATATGAGTTACTATTAAATAAAATTTTTATGCACGAAAACATTCTATACCTTTAAATTGTGGTACCACATTGTTACATTTTTGTTTGTTGTTTTCATCTGTATTTTTATTTATTTGTGCTCTTTTCGCGTGCCATATAAATAAATAAAAGAAATAAAGTTTTTAACAATCAAGTGTAATATCGTATATTCCATGAATAAAACCTTGTTTCACCGTTACGGTCTGAGCAAGTCGTGCGTGGTATTCCCTGAGTTTTCCATTCACTGAGTTCACGCTTCGTTTATATCATACCGAATTTTCCATACTACCATATAAAAGTTTATGAATTATTCAGTAGTAGAGTTCAACCTTTTTTTATGTTTTGGTGAAGTATTAACAATGGTTCAGTGCCATAGGTAGGTACTAGAATAAAAATACAATTGAATTAATAATTTTTATATCTGTAAACACAATTGTACTGCTAAACAAACTGAACTAATTTCATTAAATTCATCTATTCGTCCATTCAACCGAAAGACGTCCACTGCTGGACATAGGTCTCCCCCAAAGATCGCCATGACAACCAGTCTTGCGCTACCCGCATCCAGCGAACTTGGATTCGACGATTAACCTTTTTCTCGAAGTTGGATCTACCTAACTGGACGGTTTTGTCCCAGGTTTACAGAACTGTCAACAACTTCGAGCGTAGAGTCACTGCATTTATAGGAGTTGGCACAACATGGACATTAGACATGACTTGTCTTGTCCATGTTCATTTTAGGGCCAACTCGTTCGGAGGATTTACTGAGGTCATCGAGCATTGTACTTAGGTCTCCTGCGGTCTCAGCCATGACTACTATATAATCAGCAAAGCGGAGGTATATTATGTACTCGCCATTTATGTTGATGCCAATTTCTTTCCAATACAAAACCGTGAAGACATCCTCAAGCATAACGGCGACCAGTTTCGGAGAAATAAAATCTCCCTGTCTAACGCCACGCCGCAAAGGTTTCGAGGTCTGGTCCTGTAATCGGACTGACATGGTGACGTTTTTGTACAAATCCTTCAACGCTTTGATATACCAATAGTCTACTTGGCACCGCTGGTGAGATTGCAGTACAGACTAGGTCTCAATCGAATCGAAGGCTTTTTCGTAGTCAACAAACGCTAAACAAAGGAGTAGGTTATACTCATCGGTCTTCTGTACAACCTGCCGCAGCGTATGACTGTGGTTTACGTTGCTAAAATCATTTCGGAAGCCGGCTTTTTTAGGAGGCTGGAAGTCGTCGAACCGTCAAGTCATCGGTTCGCAAGAACTCTCGAAAACAGCTTATAGACATAACTCAGAAGTGAGATAAGTCTATAGTTTTTCAAAAGGGTGTTTTTTGAAAAAGAGGTCCACCACACTTCTGTGCCACGCTTTTGGCGTTTTTCCCTCGATGTATGGCGGAATTAAAGAGCATTTGAAGGACCTCAAGGATCGGTTTATTAACCGCTTCAGTAGCTCAACTGTAATTCCGTCATTACCTGGCCCCATGTTGTTTTTGAGCTGTTTGAGAGTCATTCGAATTTCGTACAAACTGACATCCGGGATTATCTTCGGTGAAGTGTCGGGTTAATCTAGCTCTGAGATCTAGGTCTAGATTTCGAGTGGGTTTTCTTATTGATGTGTAGAGCTGGTCGTAGGACTTCTTGAATTCCCTCAAAAGCTCAAAATTAAATATTTAATTTTCTTATTAATTTTATTATTCGTATTACAGATAGAATAAATTTTAACTGTTCATCATCATTTTTTTCTTCATCATTTATCCTTGTTATGAGGTTTTTATAAAACTAGTGTTCGCCTAATGGTCAATATTGAAACATAAATATTATTGAAAATTCCAAGAAACAAAATTCCATCCATCATTTTCGGTATAGGCAAATTAATATACATTTAGTAAAAAGTCATTAGTTTGATATTGCAAACAGACACTTAAATTTTATTTATTAGTATAGATTATAGTCGTATAACAAATTGTAGCATGTTAAAAATAAATGCAATTAAGTCATTACGAATTCAAACCTTAAGATTGAATAATGAGTATTCTATAAATTACAGGAAATAACAGTTACGGTTAATTTATCAGAACCTAGATGATTATATAATATAATGCTGTTTTTTTTATAACTACTGTTATAACAACTAAGGGAGAAAGTTTATATTTGTGTTAGACTGAAGTAACTGTAGCAACATATGAATGTTATTATTTCATACAAAGTTTGTCGTCGAATTGTGGATATTTTATTGTTCTAGTATATTGCTAGATGCTGCCGGAACACACCTCACCTATACTTACTTGGGACGAGATTTTCTAAGTTGAGTGTGGTATTTGAAAATATTCTACCGCAATGCTATGACTTTGTAACCACGCTTTCCTTCCTCATTACAGTTGGATAGATTGATCTATTGATGCGAAATCCGATCATACTATCTGAGACATTATCTATACCAGTGGTGGGCAAACTTTTTTAATGACGGGCCACAAAGTTTCAGAAGTTCTAGAGGAGGGAGGGCCAGAGTTATAGAAAAAATGCATTTTTGTTAAAGCTTTTAATCATCATCATCAGTCAGATTAGTATTACGCATCACATGAAGTACGCGGCTAGTTTAGCTTCACCTATATTGGTTATGCATCTATTATTCTACTAAGTAAAATTTATTTTTTATTCTAGACTGCCAAAACGTAATTAAAACGGGCCATATACTATCCATGTCGATGGACCCTCGGCGGGCCGGATTAAATACTTTCGCGGGCCGGAAGATCACTGATCTATACTAATCTATATATATACTAATAAATAAAATTGAAGTGACTGTTTGTCATATCAAAATAACAATTTTTTTACTAAATACATCTTGAATGTATACATACGACACCTATAAAAAAAATTTCATTGTTAAAATTTTTCTATGTTTGTTTGTTTCAGCTAATCTCCAAAACGGCTGGACTGATTTTTGACGGGACTTTTTTGGGAAGATAGCTGAAGTTCCTGCGCGTAACTTGGGCCAGTCTTGTTTTAGAGTTCCGCGTAAAAAAAATTAAAACTCATGAAACTGTGAATAAAATCCGACTCAATGCACAGTTTTAGTGGCAGCTATTTGAATTTGTGAGAAATAACTTTGCTTAATGTTAGTAGCAAAAAAATTATAATACGAAGGCGCAGCCACGGGCACATAACTAGTCAGTTCATATAATCGGTTCACCAGACTGATGCGAAGATAGAGCGAAAAAGGATATCTTCTAAATAAAAAAACCCTACTACTCTAATTAAAAAAAAGGCTTTACCCAACATTAGTATATTTATAGAGTAATATAAGAAAAAAATTTTGATACTTTATTCAAATTGAAAATGTGCTCAAATTTTAACAAATAAACACATCGTTACGTTAAATAATAGCAACAAAGTAATACAACGCGAAAATACGTCTCGAGTAGGTACTAAAGATCAATAACTTTGTGAGTATCCTTAAAGTTTAATACACGTCTCGTTACTAGAAGCTTGCTGTTTATCGCAATGCTTTGTTAGGGGACATAAAACGAACGAATGTTTGCAACGTTCGCGTTATAGTGTTTGATACGTTACTAGTTAGTTATAAATCCGTTGAATTATTCGACAAATTGTATTCGAATAAGTAATCACTGCTTAAAACACAGAGTTTTGTATCATTGCTTCGTTGGTCGACGTTAATGTCAAATTAAATAAATATTGTATAGATAAAAAATAAAATAATATAGGTACTAAACGTAGGCGTCTTATATCTCCACATCGTAAGTATAGGACGCAACACACCAAACGGATTATTTTTGTATAATGCGTCCACATCAGCAGCGATCGGATTGCCGACGCCACTTTCATCCGGATTTTCGTAGTGAGAGGTAGCGTTGTGTACAGTGGAATGTGCAAGATAATGGAGGAAAACAAATTTGTTGTAGCTAGTTGTTTGTTAATTAGAATAATTAGGGTGTATATATTAAATCATATATCTTTTGCACAATTGCAATTATTTGTGCCGCGTCCATGCTGGAATAACACGTGAGAACAGGCCGACGCAGAGCGAGCGAGTGCGCGCAATCCGTCCACTGATTGGCATTCCCTATGACGTCATCGGCACGCATCGCAAAAGTTGACCTACGGAGCGTTGGTATTGTCATTGCCGACGGGTAGATTTGTGCGATCCGTACGATGCCGATCAAAGGATGCACTTGTATGACTTCTGGTACAATGAATACTACGATCCTATTGATGCGATGCGTCCGATACTTATGATGCGGATATGTGTACACCTTTTTTTTTTCTTTTTTTTTTTTTGACGGGGGGAAATGCATTTACGCACTACCCTTATCTATTCACTACCCTTATCTATTCACTACCCTTATCTATTCACTACCCTTATCTATTCACTACCCTTATCTATTAACTACCCTTATCTATTCACTACCCTTATCTATTCACTACCCTTATCTATTCACTACCCTTATCTATTTCACTACCCTTATCTATTCACTACCCTTATCTATTTCACTACCCTTGTCTATTCACTACCCTTATCTATTTCACTACCCTTATCTATTTCACTACCCTTATCTATTGGATATGTGTACACCTGCCTTAACAATTTATGCACGCAAAATTCTATCAAAAATCGATCAACTCGTTATTGAAGTAAAGCTGAAAAGATTTTTTTCCAATTTTTTCCACAAATATTGCACATAATTTTAAAAATGTCAAAGCTTCACCAAACCATCATACAGACAGATAGACAAAGAAATATTTAATGATTCCAAATCAGTCACGAAATTTGTAAAAAATAAATAAATGTAGAGACAACATTTAACATTTATTATTAGTATAGACATAAATAGAATTTACGTAAATTGATTGAAAATTGACACAAAATTTATATCTGTATATATATGGTACTTAATATGTGATAATATTTAAGTCAATATTTTTTTTTTTCTGTACAGAGTCGGCATTTGATTATAATAAGTATTTTTGAACCAGTTAACAGTCATAATTCACTGTAACAAGTTTCTGTATCCAAGAGTTGTCAGTTCCACAAGTTAAGTGCTCCTAAGGGAATTCAGTTGAAAATTGTTTTAGTCTGAAGCGCGATGCTTGGCGGATGACACTTTGTGCAATTACACTGAACCTGATTTAACTGACTGTAACAAGAACGTCTTTCAACTTGAATAATTTACAGAGAGCCTTGTACGTAAATACTTTGTAATATAAAATAAATAAATGTAAAGTATGACTACGACATGTGATTGAAAATGTATTGCTAATCGAGTGGAATAATTATATTAAAACTGACTATATAAACGTAAACAAAGAATTATTTGATGATTTAATTTAATTTATAACACATATTATTTTCTGTCGCAGTGTTTGTCCGTGAAACTACTCGACCGATATTACTGAAATTTTGCACACCGTTTGTAACTTGGCCTAACTTAAAACATAGGAAAGTTTTATCCCAATTAACGGCCTCAATATTAAAGGTTAAAGGTTTTAATATAATAAAGTAACCCGGGCGATTCCGGGTAGGACAACTAATATTAAATATCAATTTTAACTGTCTTTAATACTAGCCTAGTACTAGTTGGCGCCCGCGGCTCCACCCTCATTTCATATGTTGTTTAGGTGTGAGAGAAAAAACTACATATAATATTTAATTTATACGAATGGTATCAGTTCCATTACGATATGTCCCGTAGTTATGAGGTGATGGTGAGTCAAATTAACCCCATTTTCTTTATATATACTCTTTTTATACTTGTTGTTTATTGCTATATATTTGTTATTGTTATATATTTATACAAGCAAAGTTTTTTTTTAAATTTCCCCTTATTCATTTTTATGTTTTGCTACGGAAATGTTGTATATTGTACATATTTCCAAATGCAGTTTATGCAAATAGAACAGAGAAGGCTTTTCAACATTATATAATCGTCTACTTACAACATTAATTATATTACAGACACACTGTTTTCTAATAAACAATAAACAGAGACTGTAACAAAGCAAACACACTGTGATAACAGGCTCGAACAATCGATTAAGCCGATCTAGTAATGGATAAGTTCTGTTTGTTCGAGATTGTTCGGGAACTTTGTTTTCCTTCAAATTGAATTATCCACGGTATGTCATTGGAATTACAACGATCTTTCTACAAGTGTATAAATAAATACTGACATTGTAAGTATCGCTTATTCATCTACTAGAGAAACAATCTGTTAACCACTATTATGTATTGATATAATAGGTCATATTTGTTAAAACTGAATTTACAAATACTAGAAGTGGTTTTGTTCTCTAAGCAATAGGATGAAAAAAAAAAAAAAAAACATAAAGCGCTGTAATAATATTATAGTGGATACTCATGCAATATGTATGTATACCTTTTGGAAAGATTAAATATATAGCTATTCAGTAGTATTCACTTAAAAAGTCGCAATTCGACTCTATGACTATTCCTTATTCAAAATTGATCTTTAAAACGGGTATCCAAAATTTTTTTCCAATTAATTATCAGCTGATTGAAATTTTATCTTTATAAGTTCATTCACAGTTATTTTACATCTAAAGTCTCATTTTGTTATGTTGGCATTACTAGCTGTCACGCAGTAAAAATGTTTTGTCAACTGGTTTGGATTTTTACTTTTTACACTACACCAAAACCAGTGCTCTACGTAAACCATGTCAAAACGAATTCAAAATAGTGCTAAAATATATTTCTAGCTATACGTACAATCTGTGAAAGAGAAAACGACGTTAATTCCAATTAAAAAACGTTCGTCAACGATTTACCGCCATGACTCGTACAGAAAATAGTGTTGTCTGTGATTTAATGTTTTCTATATTTTATAGGAATAAATATCGAAGAAGTAATCTAATAAAAAAAAAAAGTAAAGTTATAAATAAAAAAAACCCTTTTTTACAATATAATTCAATGCCATAAAGTAAATCAATTATATCTATTTATAATATTTACATATTTTTTTTAAATTTGGAAAAAATGTCTAGAAAGAAGAAGTCGCAGCTTCTATGTCTCAAAACTAACTACACCAAGAAAAACATTTATACAAGAAAGACGATTGAGATTCACGTGCGATCAGAAAGGTCAGTATCTATGGAGTTTCTTTATGTTGTGATAGCTAAAGCTTCTGATTATTGTATATTCAGTTAAATCAAGGCGAATAATACACATCACACATGGTAACACAATATTCAGAACGATAACTTAACGGCTAGAGGTAAAATAACTGCGAACTATACATAATATATAAAACCTACATATAATAAATAAAAAAATTCTCGAGATAATTAATTCATGACAATTCTATTACAGTGACATAATTTTAAATTTATTTCTTTAGACAATGCAAGGCTAAACGTTTTAAATTATGTGACACCCTGGAGATAGTATTTTTGTTAATGTTATAACAGCACTTGATTGTGGCAGTTTATACAATTCAAGATATATAATTACAGTTATTTCACAACTTTGTGAAATACATATATATTATACCGCGTTATTATTTTTAATCAGCTTATTCAGAGTTGCAGTATTATATTGTAGGCTTTGCTCAGAGTAGTCACGGTGATCTCGGCATTCATACTGAGAGCGACAAAATCTCATTTCACATTCAATATCAGTTCATTCGATTGATTCTCAGCCTATATACAGTAGGCTTAATTTATATACAGAGAACCAGACGTAGAATATAAGCTATGATAATCCACTAAACTTCCATCATAAATTGTTATATAGATTCCTAATTATTTGATTTCTACAAAACATTGTAGAATATTTTAACAATATTGAAAGCAGATCTTCAGATAAATGTTTATTGTATTATATCACAGATATAGATGAATACGTAAAACAGAACAAGTAAATAAACAGACGAGTCTTGAGCCTCGGCTAGTACGATAAAAGGTTGAGCCGGGAATAATACAGCAGAGGGAGAACGTACAGTACAAATGTAAATTGTTGGTGCGCGTCTACTGAGGATTTGACCGCCGGGTATCCATTACTATTTGTTACTATCTCATAATAACAACTACCATAATCAATTATGTATGTAATCCATTGATGAACCTCGAATCCATTGAGGTAATAGTTGTTATTATAGGATAAACTGGTTTGAATTTTATTATCGCGATTATAGAGTAAATAAATAATACTTACTACTACATATATTATTTAGATACTATTTACGATAATAATAGATCCATTTTGTTGATTCTAGTTGTTCTAGTTAATGATATGTTACCTGTAGGTCAAATTCATTGCTATGCAGATGACAGCACTATCCATGGTTCCTATTTTAGTAAGCATACTTGCGGTCGGGAAGAAACAGAAACGAGACGGGAGAAACTTGTCGTTGGGCTTGACCAATCCTTGCACCGCATACTTTCGTAGGTAGCAAGTAACTAGGTAAAGATCATCATCATTCTCCTGCCTATTCCCAACTCACTTGGGGTCGGCGCAGTATGTTTTCTTCTTCCATACGTCCCTATCAGCCTTCATCTCTTCATTCACTCCTTTTTCTTTTCATATCATTTCTTACACACTCCATCTACACTTTCTTTGGCCTTCCTCTAATTTTCCATCCTTCCACATTCATATTCATTACTATTTTACTATTTTGGGTATAACTTGGTAAAGATCAATGCCAAGAAAACTCATATATGGGCTTTCAAATAAAAAAAAAACTTTTTTCCCCTTTGTAGTCTTCAAAGCGTCTCGCTTGCAATGTAAGATAGCCTCAATATCTTAGGTATGGATAACTGAAGCGATCTAAATTCCAGTGATTAAGTCTACAGTATCATCTCCAAAAAATCCAGGAGACTAGGAATCCTGAACAGGATGCAACGGTTTTTCACGCCCGGGCCGCTTTACCTTCTATATAAGGTACATGTTCGGTCCCGTATGGAATACTATTGACATCTCTTGAATGGATCCTTCAAATATCTCCTTGATGCTTTGGATAGGTTGCAGAAACAGACTGTCCGCATTGTAAATGATGCAGACGTTACTAAATTAATCGAACCACTTCAGCTGCGCATCGACATTGTCTCGCTAAGCGTGTTCTACCGTCCTTATGGTCTGTAATATACCGATACAGTTTCATTAAAAATAAGTTCCGTTTTTTATTGATGATTTTCGCGAACAATCCTTGTGCGAATGTGGTTTAGACGATAGGTCCATAGAGCATCTTAAATCATTGCCCAAAAATGATATTCTTTCTATGGAGTATCCTAGTTTGGTGAATGTTAATTTCTTCTTAACACTTATCCATTTTAAGTTTGTATACATAATAATATATAACGTAAATTTCTCCTTAAAACAATATTTATTTTTAATTTGATTGGTTTGTGCCTTTGGTTTTACTTAAACTATCAATGTAATCTCTACTTCCAACGTTTTATATGCCGATATTCTTCACCGTCTCACTGATATCAGCAAAATCAATGCCAAATGGGCGGCGAAAAGTTGCCCATCTGTTAAATTAATGTTAATTGTATATGAGTTTGAAAATATATAGTAGGGGTAATATATAACGATACTTGTTATCGAGGGAAACAACGACTTAGAATAAACAACAGAGCCATACAACCGGTACTGGATTTGTAAAATATTCATACGAAGCCGTCTTAGAACAGAGAGGTAGCAGCATGTTAACTGTTCAGACTATGTGAAGACTTAGTTTGTTTGATGAAAAAAAACTTCATGTGATTTATCTCTATAATGCATTTTATAAATATAATTATCATCGTCATTTTCTGATATTGCCTCGGCTAACTAATATTTTGAATTTGCAAATCTGTTGAAAATTACTTATCTATTTGTACTGGCAGTTGCCAGTAGTTGAAAAACAAAATCTACCTAACCCATATTGTGATTATTTAAATATCGTCCCTTATAAATGTGAAAGTTATAATAAATAGACCTACTTCTATTTGTTAACCCCTTTATAAACTACTAAAAGCATTAAGTAAATAGTAGCAGCAATAAATATTGAAAATTTAATTATTTCTTTTGAAAAATGAAACCACGTGAAAAACTTCATATATGCGGCTGGCTTTTGGTATTAAATTAAGAAATATTTATTCTTATTAACTGATTTTGTCAATATTTTTTTTATCTTTTCAATAAAGTAAATGAAGGTATTGTTATTTTAAACAACGGACAAATGTCTCAGAAATAAAATAAACAAAACTGTTCGAAATTCATTCAGTAAATTTTACGTGATGCGCACACAACGGCATTTATGCATTTATCATTTTATTTATATCTATAGATAAGACGACGTCTTGTTGTATGTCTTACCGTTAATTAATGTGTCTTACCGTGTAACTTGAAGACCAATAAAAAAAAATAAGAATAAAAATTTATATATGTGAGTGGAGCCACTAGAATATTTAGTAGGGTGTGTAAAAAAAAATCAACTTTTTTTTTTACTACTTCGTACTCTGAAAAATAGCTTCCTGGTTACTTCTAGAACATTCTCTCCAAATATGAGCTTAATAGAAAGATCTTATACTTTTCCATGCTGTTTAAAAAAATCGAGTTTTTTGTGACCCATCCTAATATCTAGTCAAAGTTATTTGACCTCAAAAAATCCGGGTTAACAGTTTCGAAATATTTACTAACAAATAATATGCATTTACTATACGAACTTACTATAGTCACTGTCGAATACATTATTGAATAAAGTTCAGCTTGAAACTGATGACGTCAACGCGATAAACAGTACGTGAGCCTTCATTACATTGGTTGTATGGGATTAATTGAATATAAATTGACGTAAGCATGTTTGATCATCTGCTTGGTTCGCGATGCGGTTAATTTGTTATGTTCTACTATGCTCGAAACGTGTCGATCCTCTTTTATTTATTTTCAAATGAAGACAACAAGCATTCAAAACTAAAACTAATAAAATAATGACAAATTACAACTATCCTAAATTAATGTGTCGAGTACCCATAAAAATAAGACAATAAGAAAACAACGGAAGCTGGCGTAAACGCCAGATAAGTTAAAATAAAAGGGGTTAAAATAAAAACTTTTTAAAAATAATATTATGCGGGACATGCGTGACGTAATATTATCGAACAACCACCGACATAGGAAAATACTATACTTTTATATTTTAGGAAATTTATAAATATTGTATAATAATTCTTAGATTCCTTATTGATGATATTTTTTCGCCAATTTATCTTTCGAATGTCATGAACAAATATTTATTGAATTAATTTATTGGCTAAAAATTTATACTGTTTTAATCTTTATCTATAAGCAACATAATATGCTGCTGATTTAACCTATATGTAGTAGTATAATTTGGTTATGCTGTCTGGATTAAAACAACGGTAAATAGGCCCGATAACGATTTTCGATGTTATGGCTATAAACTAGATACACTTACCCAATTACTACGTCGCTGGATGGGCTATAACGGTGATGAACTTGCCTCTCGTCATCTGGTCCATAGAATGGACGAACGCGCCCTATTTATATACTAATAAATACAATTAAATTGTCTGTTTGTAATGTCAACATTAATTTTTTAAACTAAATAGATAAGAGTGTATAACCATATCTATACCAAAAATGCAGTTTATAAAAGTTTTCATTTTCGAAAGTAATTATTAGGGTTCTGCGTTAAAAAAAATAAAACTCATAAAAAATTCAATAACATCAGATTCAATGCAGTTTTACGGGCAAGTACGGCTTGAATTTATAAGAAATATATTTCCTTTATCTTAGTACTAAATTTTTTTGCTGAAAATAATTAGGTATTCCGTACAAAAAAATTAAAACGCAGTGAAGAACATATAAAACGCGAGCGCAGCCAAGGGCGCAAAGCTACAAGTCAAATATAAAACACTTATTAAAGTTAAAATGTATTATCATAAGATCATATTTTATAACAATTTATATAAAATTTTTGGAGCCAAAAGGACTAAACCGTTAATCAGAACCGCTTAATTAATATTTACCTGATGTCATTATCCCCTTTTATAACATTGTTCACAATCCTTTTGTAAACTTTTCAGAGGACGATTATGCGTAATCTGTTAGTTTGTCGTCCGCGTTGAATGCTAACGTTAATAAATATATCGAATTGCGTATCTCCCCGTATTTTGGTACAAAATTATTTATAACACTGAATTGTATTTATCTATTTGGTAGCAAATTGTGATCGCATTCCATACGATACCTAATTATAATTATATACGATACCTTATATGGAAACGGCACCCCTTCTCTGTGCTTCCGCTAAAACCGTTTATTGTTATTTTGTTACAATTCAAAGTATATTATACTTTAAACAAAACATTTTGATAGAAAACCAGATCGAGTTTCTTGCCGGCTCTTCATATATTATACATATACTAGAATATGTTCGCGACTTCATTCACGCATAAGAACATTATTATAACGTCAAGCACTTAGGTTCTACCGATTTTAAACTAGTCAAATCTCCTGACAAATACATTTGCTAGTTTTAACTTAAATAACACAAAGTAATCTTACTAATACATCTTCAAAAGTTACACGGAGATTAATCAAATGACATAAGAATTCAATAAGAAAGAATTTGGATAAATTTAACCCCTAACTTGATGAAAGTCCAAACTGGCAAACAAAAAAATGCTAGCAGATAACAATTCTAAAGGGTTGTTTTAATACTGGTCTTAACGACTTAATTATCATTGCAATTTAGTACCTATATATACAACGCATAGAAATAAAGCATTTACTTTTATTACAATACTATAGGGCGTACACGACTTTGTCTACGTGTTTCAACTTGATTGAATTTGGAATATCCTGATTTTATTTTGTTTTATCCTATCATTTACCGAACGATGCATGCTTCTGGTAAACCAAATTTCATACAATTTTTTTTTTATAATTTCCAAAAATAATATTAACTATTTTTATAGCCTGTCAATCACTTATTAAACTATATTTTATGTAAAAAAACATAAAATATGTCAACCCGTTTCTGGGTTAAAGTCAAACAGTTTTTTTTACGAATTATAAAAATAATATCGCAAATCTATTTAGACCTATCTACACCTCCTTGGGATACACTTTTCGTGTACAACGTTATATCAAAATCGGTAAAGCCGTTTTCGAGTTAAGTGTGTACGTACATACAGACAAACAAGACAAAAAAAATTAATGTCAGACTCGAGATGAGTGACGTGTAATATTAACATCTGTTATAAAATTTACAGGCGAAACTTTAGTTTTATTGTTAGTATAGATGAACATATGACAAAAAACTATTTGATAATAAAGACTTGTACTATTATGTTGTATTGGCGGGCTCTTGGATATGAGTTTCAATAAATTAACACACAGGTCCGTAAGTAAACACTAACGTCTCATTTAGACGGTCGTTAAGTGTTACAGAAAGTCACCATTAGTATGAAATATGAATTAATGTACGTCGAGCGACGCCGCGGCGTCGTTGGTATACGAAGGCTCGTCGAGGTGTATCCGCTCAGAGCCATCTGTAGAGTGTTTCGTTTTAAAATGGTTTGTTTATTTTTCGCTTCTATCTAACAATATAGACATTAATCTATTATCTAATATCTCGAAAATATATATCTACTAAAGAGAGATGTGAATTTTTTTTAATCGTTGATTATCAAACTAATTTAACTATATACCTTATCCAGGATGGTAACACACTAAGCCTAGGTGATACTGGTTCTCAAGTGATGCTGCCGGAACATACCTATTGCTATTTGGCGATAGGTTTCCAAACTTGATTGTGGTAGTTACCTAGGCGGGCATCATTAGAAAATGCCCTACCACCAAGTTTCCTCACAATGTTTTCCTTCACCGAAGATGAAAGTTAACTAAAAGACGTGACAGCTGAATATCACTGAATGGAGAATTTGTAAAATAATATAAGACATATTAGACATCAGTTTATTAAAGATAATTCGTGGATATTAATGTTTACAAAGAAATAGGACAAAAAAAGATTTTAACAAAAAATTCGACTCTAAATCTTTTGATCGGCAAACACGCATAACGAAGTAACCAGGAGCGAGCGGTATGATTGATTATTTTCTATTCCGTCAGTGGAGGTACTACGAGACTCTTCAGTTCAGACACTGCCCGTAGCCCGGGAAGAAAGGGTCTTGGTTATTTCTGTAACAATGAATAAAGACAAGCACGGATTTAAGATTTACAACACGAATCGAAATGAGGGAACGCGGAAAAGGGACGTGTTTGGAGATAACGATAGAAGGGACATAAAAGGTAATATGACAGAAACACGTACTTGAATACGAGATAGGGTATTATTGAGTGTTTTAGAAACTCGGTAGAAATTTTATTACAATATTGTATAATATCAATGATCAAATTGTATAAAAATATGTTGTTTATAGAGAGAGTTGACGAGTGTACTGTAATTTCCAGTAATGTAATGTAACCCAGGATAGCGTTTTATTTGTTAAAAAGAATATAGGTATGGCATACGCAAAACCACTTTTACAACGGACAAAAAAATATAAAACAAATGTAGCTGATTGAAATAATATTTTGTTTAACTGGAACAGTTATTATTTATTTTAAAGATGTATAAGTTTTAGAATTAACTTAATATTTAAATAACAAAAAAAAAAACAATGAAATATTAAAGAGCTATACATAAATAAATAAATTTGTACGTACATCAAACTAGTTTCAAAAATTTACAAGACAAAAAGGAAATCATTTATTTAACGTTTTTCTTTAATGAAATGTATTGCTTGTTTAAAAAAAAAAAAAATACATGTACAGATTATGAAGCGAAAGATATCTACGGTCCTCAAATCACTGACAAAGATGGAGCACTATTAGATGAACATGACAGTTTCTATTTGAACACAAAGAGCTTGCTCGTATTGTTTCAAATCATGGGAGTTATGCCTATCATGAGAGTCCCTAAAGGTATCTGTCTGAATATTACAATTATCCAAAATCATTATTTAGAATCAATGTCGATTGTAAAACATAACTTTTAAGTTGGATGTATGGCGAAACTTTTGTATTCTTAATATCAATAGAAAAGATCTGATGTTACTTATTTTAATTTGAGAGTTCTTAATGAAACCAATAACAAAAGACATTATAGACAGAGTGTTTAGGGTTCATTATTATTCTAGAATATCTGTATTACGTGAATACCTTAAAACCTGACTTACAACCGACCAAATTAAAATGAACGATTCTCTGCCATTTATAAATTAACTTAATTGTGACATAATGTGGTTATCGTGCACAAGTCACGTGTATTCAAATAATAAAACGTAGCGTAGATTCTGATATCTATCTCCTAACAACCTCCTTGGAAAAACTAACAAAGGCCAACATTTTACTAGAGCACTGACGATTAGTAAAATAAAATAAAATTGGCCCTAAACTACTAGTATTCATAGCCGTAATATATTATAAAATAGCCATAGCAATTTTGAATACCGAGTTCATAATTCAAACATGGCGATCGCGATGCGTCACTTGTTTTGTCGAAACGGCTAATGATAGCTTAATATATTTACTTTTTCAAAGTTTGTATTTAAAAATATCGGCTTAACACAATAATACAATATATAATAAAATAAAATTCTTATTTTTATAAAGAACTATGATAAAAGATCTCAAGATTGATAAGTTTTCGAATAAAACAACAAGATTGCTAAAGTTCAATCGGTGATATTATACCTTTGTGACTTATGTTTTTACGAAAACAAGTGAACTCTTAATATACTGTAAACATTTTAACTACAGTTTCGCCTAATGTTAAAATAGTCTATACTAATAGGGAGTGACTTTCGAGTGATGCTACCGAAATACACCCGTCAGAGCTTGTTAACAGATTCTCAAAATATTATTTGAACTGTCATCTAAGATCTATTGACTTTCGGGACCTTAATAGCATCACTAGACTTTGTGGCGAGCGCTTAAGGTCCTCAGCCGAAAATGGTAGCTAGCGGAAGGGTACCAAAATGCTATGTAACTCGGCTAGAGCTGCTACCTGTTTTAAAAATCTCGCGGAATTTAGCTTAGCTAACACTACAGTTAGTAAGAATAAGGGAAAAAATGTCCCTTGCAAAAAAATGGTCGACGTTCAGAATTAAACGTATTATTATTTATTCTATTATTAGCTGATTCTTTATTTATGATATGCCAGACAGTCTGGGCCTTATTTTTAGATGCAAGAACTTTATCTCCTAAAACTTTCGCTTTGGCTTCTATACATACACGTTAAAAAAAATTCGAATATTCCCTGACATACATATGAAATGATACACTAGTAATTAGTGACTTTAGTCAGTGACTTCATGTAATACAGTTCATACAATCCTTCTCTACTTTTTCCTATTTCTTTAGTGGCCCATTGACTGAACGTAATTTTTATTTCTGTCAATGACAACCTTTTTGGGCATTGTTTATTAAATTCATTCCTTATCTTAAACAAGCTGTCGCAGTAATTATTTGGGTATCGATTACTAAAATTCTTTGTAGACAATTTCTGGCGAACATCATAATTTAAAAGATTTAATCTACTTTTGGATAAAAGTCTAGTTGTTTTCATATAGTCATTTTGTTTATGACAGCGCATCATATCCTCTATTCCGCATAATTTTGCACTGTGTCATATAGTTTTTAAATAAACATTGGAAAAGAATGATTTTTTTTTTTTTGTACAGCCCCTAATTTATTTAGATAATAAAGTAACAAGATTTCTCACAAATTCAAACGTTTGCCAATAAAACAGTCTGTTGAATCCAATTTTGTTAACAATTTAATTAATTTTAATTTGTTTACTCGTACCTACATGTTATATTAAATTATTTATGGTACTAACTGATTGAATGATATCGAATCAGATTTTGTTCACATTTTCACGAGTTTTTATTTTTAAATGAAATAAAATGAGACCAAAATTACGTCTTATAACTTCAGCTATCTTGTAAACAAAGCCCCGTCGAAATCTGTCCAGCCCTTGCGGATAATAGCCGGAAAAAACAGACAGATAGTCAGCCAAAAATTTTAAAATATTCCTTTTGATTTATGTACCTAATGTAAATTTAAATTTATTTACTAAAAACCTGTTGTTTTGATTTTACTAATCGCCACTTCAATTTTGTATAATTTTGGATTTTTTTTTGGATAAGTAAGCTGACATATAATGTTTAAATGGAATGGAATTAACAAATCATACCAATGTACCATATGTATCATGTTTTTGTTTTAAATCTTGTAATGGTGGAAATACATATATATTTTTGAGTGTATTTAAAACTGTAAAATTTATTTAAGGTATATAAATTGCAACGCGTTTGGTACAGCCTCCAGGGGTTTGGCAATAAACTTGCATAAGGCTCTCGAGGCGGAACATCCAGCATTAAAATTGGCCCAGTACCGTCACCTGTGGGTGGACTTGTCGCATATGATGCAGCAATTAGGTTAGTATTATGGTACATCCTCTTTTGTATATCTATATATATGTATAAACCATAATTTCTTTTTTTTCTTTATTTTATATTTACTTGCGCATTTTGTTATATACAATATTGTTGGACACTATAACTCGATCACATCTTGTCAAAAGTAAAAATTATAGTAAAGACTGTTTCATTCTTTTTTTTTAAATAAATGCGCTCGTGGAAAATGGGTTCTGATTTGAAATCAAATATCCAATATCTACGATCGGAAAGTCGTACATCGCAATTCTGCATATAATTAAGTATTCGTATATTGGTTTACTATTTCTATGACTATAGCATATCGTGTCTTTTTAAAATGTCCTCTTATAAGCAGATAAAAACAAAAGTGATAGCCAAGAATGAGTATTAATAATTTTACAACAAGAACATCGATTTTCTATTAATTTTTATTTTTATAAGCTTCAGTTATACAGGATCAAGAAACAGACCTCGTCTTATATATGTAAAATATATTTACCAGATCCATTACGGACTAGATTATTCTATTTACAGCTTTTACAGTTTTACAGTACAGTTTTACAGTACTTTTTATTATAAGCAAATGAATCTTTAGTCTTTAGCCAAGAAATGTTTTTTTTTTATCCGAGCTCGGCAAAATTAAAATTCAGTAAAAATTTCATAATGTCTTTATTTACCGAATTGGTTACAAAATATATATATATATATATATATATATATATATATATATATATATATATATATATATACATACATATATATAGTTTTGTCTTTAGACAACAAACTAGGCAATGCCTGTATCTTCAACTCTTGGATAACTTGCCTTAACGTGTCATAATGGCAGGTTTTTTACCATACCTATTCTGTACGGTGATCGTAAACCAGTCGGTTGCAAAGCACTACCACTCCTGTATTTTATACAATGTTTCAGGACGGGCTTATTCTAATATGTACGGTATATATTGCATGGTTATATTCTTCACTACTACCATATCTCTCTACGGTGCCCTGTCAGAGATACTAGAGCATGGATTGAGTTACAAAGAGATGGGTCTTTTCGTTATCGTCGCTTATTGTTTGACTCTATTGTATATTATCTGTAACGAGGCTTATCACGCTTCGAGAAAAGTATGTCCATCATTTTATTTCAGGTTATAATCATTTTTCCTTATAAATAATACCCAACATGGTTATACTATGTCAGTTTTTTTTGTCTGATATGGTGAAAGACGGTAAACACGCTAGACCTAGAAATACTGGTTTTTATGTGATATAACTGGAACCCACCTTGTTTGGCTACAGATGTTCAGGGTGTGCATTAGAAACTCTATCATCATGGTATGTTTACCTACACAGACTGATTATTGAAAAGGATAAGCAGATTCGATATCATTCTTGATGACTTATATCCATCGATGAAGTATCCCGCTATACCTAGTATAAAAGAAGCGATGATGGCGCACTTGGTAGTGCGATCGATTTCTGAGTCAATGGACTTTAAAATCAGCCTGAGCTTTCGGTGAAGGAAAACATCGTGAGGAAAACAAAGCATGGTGGTAGGGCATTTTCTAATGATGCTCACCTGGGTAGCTACCACCCTCAAGTTTGAAAACCTGTCGCCAAATGCCAATAGGTGTGTTCCGGCAGCATCACTTAAGAACCAGTACCTTTAGGATTACTGGGTATACCATCCTGAACTACATTGTCACTTAACATCAGGTTTCAGACATTGTGGTCAAAGCACTGAGTCTATACGACGTAAAAAAAACGTCATAATCGTTTCCGTTTATCAAAGGAAACGTAGAATCTGTAAATAGTTAGATCTCGATCGCTACAAGACGTTTTAATATTTCTCTTAACGTAATAAAATTGCAATTACATTAAATACAATAACTTGTCGAATGAATGACCGATTTGAAAGTAAATTATTTTCAAGTTGAATCAAATATAAACGCAATAACTTTGAAACGTTAACCACTAATGTATATCACGTAAGATAAAAAAAAAACAACAATTCACAAATATACAATAAACAATACAATACAAGCAATAATCTATCAGATTTTAAAAGAAGGTATTATATATTGATATCATCATCATCGTCATCGTCCTGCTCAATTTATTTGGGCTCGAGCGCTACTGCGGTACTTGTCTTGTACTATACATCTCTATCAGCCACCATATCTTCATTCACCCCTTTTGCCTTCATATCTTACCTCACAGACTTCATCCATCTTTTCGTTGGACGTCCCATCCCCCTTTATCCCTCAACTTTCATAGTTCGTCACATGCGTTTCGTCTCTTCTCAAAACATGTCCATATCAAGACAAACGATTCCCTTTCATCTTTTCTACCACTGGAGCCACTTTCAAGCTTCCTTTAACATACTCATTCCTGATCCTATCCATTCTGGTCACACCACACACCCTTCTCAACATTCGAATCTCTGCTGCATGCACTCATTTTTCATACATCTTCTTACTAGTCCAACATTCCGATCCATACACTATGAAAGGTCTTATAACGGACAAAATTAAATATTATAGGTAGGCCTGGAGTTTCAAATGCGTCTTTTAAATGTGAATCTTGGAATGATTGACAAAAGTGCACAGCGTGAAGTGGAAATGTTCCTTGTCGCTATCGCCAAGAATCCGCCCATCATGAACTTAGATGGATTCACGAATATCAACCGGGAGTTATTTGCCGCTGTAAGTTTGATTCAATTCTAACTTCAAATCGAGAACTTTGATTTCACTTCGACTGAAATAGAATGAGTTTTCCATTGTCGAAAATGCTTAGAACTAGTGTACAAAGTTTCGAAACATTGTGTTTGATTCGAACTGACATTAAGCGTAGTTACGGTCTGAGTTTAAATTTGTAATTATTTCAAAAATATTATTATGCCGCTTATGTTATTTTTTTTATTTATATTTATTAATATAGAAGCCGTGTGGTGCCGGGTAAGAATAATACAACCCCATATCTTTTGCCGTGGGTGTCGTAAAAGTCAACTAAGGGATGAACCAGGGGATGGACAGCAGCATCCTCTGAGCAACACAAACACCTACTGCGATCGCCAGCCCACCTGCCAAGGGTGCTGATTATGGCAATTTCTCCCTTAATGATGGATACTTATGACCAGCACAATTGATATTTTACAAAGCATGGGGTTTTCTTTAAATATTTAGTCAACGAATGCATATTACATTGTCACTTGATTTGAAATGTTCTGTTTAAGAAAATTAATATTTTTTTTTTAATTTTCAGAACATATCTTTTATGTCAACATATCTTATTGTGCTAATGCAATTCAAACTAACTCTTCTTCGTCAAAGTGCAAAGAAAGTAGTTAAAGGTATTGGCAAAACTATATTCAAAACTAACACAACAATGGCCGACATTGATGATGACGAGGAAGAAAACGGTGATTAATAAAAGACAAACAGAAACATGAAGTTACGAAATATCCGTAGTGCTTTAAGACTTTTTAAATCTTAGCGAATTGATAATATAATTAATGTTCGAAGTTGTATTTAGTTTTACTAATATACACCCTTACGTCAGTCACATTTAATCAGTTTACTGAACATGCAAATATAGAGGAAGAAAATTTCGTAGTAGGTACCTATTAACTGATGATTACGTATTTTGTAAAAAAAAAGCAAAAAGTATACTACTAAATAAAAGTTAGTATACTAATAAATAAAATAGAAGTGTCTGTTTGTAATGTCAAAATTATTTTTTTTTTACTAAATAGATATGAATTGATATCCGATACCTATAACAAAAATACCAATTTTAATTGTTTTTTCTGTCTGTCTCTGGGTAATCTCCGGAACGGCGGACGGATTTTGACGGCACTTTTTTTGGTAGATAGCTGAAGTTACTCCGAATTACTTAGGGTACTTTTAATTGTCGAAAATAATTAGGGGTTCGCGTAAACAAATTAAAACTCATCAAAAATCGAATAAAATCCGATTCAATGTGTTCCAGGAAAGTGCTATAATTGATGAGTAATATTTTTACTTTATTTTAGTACTCAACATTTTTTAGGAAAATAATTAGGGTTCGAATGAAAAATTAAAATACAGTAAAGAACATATGAAACACCGGCGCAGCCGCGGGAACACTGCTAGAGTGATATTTTTTTTACCTTATCCAATTTAATAAAAAATTAGAGTTCTTTAAAAAAAATAAAGCGCAGTGCAGAATATACGAAACGTGGGCGCAGCCGCGGCCACACAGCTAGTATCAAAATAATACTGCATCACATAATGCGCAGAATACGATTTTGTGTTTTTTATTGTATAATTCCTTTACGATTGCGAAGCAGCTCTTATATCCACATAAAGTGAACCGTTACTGTTTTAACACTGGACATTCTATTGTGTACAATTATCTCACCAAATGAATAGTCCGAGCCTATTCAAAGTTTGTGATATAACATTTTTTTTTATTCATTCAACCATAAGACGTCCACTAGTGGACATGGGTCTCCACCATTAAGGAGGGCATTGCCATAATCGCCACGCTTGGCAGGAGGTTTGGCGATCGGAATAAAGTGTTTTTGTTATCCACAAGATGCTGCTGCACGTCCCCCGGTTCATATCCCTTAGTCGCCTTTTACGCCACTCACGGGAAGATATGGGGATATTGCATTGTTGAGAGCAAATATTATAAAGTACTCTTGTTATTTGGCAGGCGTGGTTTGACTTCACGCGTTCATTTTAAACCAACTCAATATTATATAACAGTGCCTAACAAAGTATCCTAAAAAAAATATTTACTTGATAAAATACGTATAGGGTGTTTAATGTTTTATAGTTCAATGAAATAAAATAAACAGATTTTATAATTAATTTTATCTCTGAAATAAGAATTAAATGCCATTTATTGGTTAATTGACGCAACATTTAAAACTGCTGAATAGATTTGATCATTCTTATTAATAGGCGCGATAGTCCGAATATGTTTTGTATGTCACGAAAAATTAGAAAAGTTTCTTCTAAAATTACAAAAGTCGAGAAAATTAAACTAAAGCGATTGCAAGTTAATTTACTGAAATTTGAACACTACAACATTCCTCTGGACTATAGATTTACTAGTGTTCGAATGTTCGAAATTTGTTAATAATAATTATAGAAAATTTAAAGATAAAATTTTATCCATTTTTTTTTAATTTACTGTTGATATTCAATAGTGTTTGATAATACTAATACTAATCAATAACTACTAAAGAAAAGTAAAAGTCGTTCTTTTACACGATATAAGCTCAGTGTTTAGACCATAATCCCATCTGATGTTAAGTAAGATGTGGTCCAGGATAGTAAACACACTAAGCCTAGAGATACTGGTTCTCAAGTGATGCGCTGCCTGAACACACCTATTGATATATGACGACAGTTTTTCAAATTTGAGAATGGTAGCTACCTAGACGGACGTTATTAAAATATCGCCAACCACTATACTATGGTTTCCTCACGATGTTTTCCTTGAGCTCAGGTTGAATTTAGAGCTGGATAGGTTGGTTCGAACTTTTTTTTTTTTTTTTTTGACGGGTGAAATGCATTTACGCACTACCCTTACCCATTGCATTAGTGAGACCGAAGTCCCCCAATGCAATGGGTAAGGGGGGGCACGGAGTGACGAGTTCCGTGCCAGTGTGGGACTCGCCCGGGCGCTAAGCACCCGGAAATACCCACTAAAACCCCCGGGGCCGTCCGCTGCATTTGGGATGGGGGCGATACGGGATTGCACAGCATGCCACCGCGTCGCCCCCTGCAGCGAACCCACCAGGCCTCGTCGTGCAATGGCCCGGCGGGGATGGGGGAGATACTCCACCCCACCTCTTCGCCCGCCCCCCCCGAAGGGAGGCAGGTTGGTTCGAACCTGCCTTCATTGTCGCGAAATCCGGCCACACTATCTACTGCCCCATCATCGCTTGAATAACGAATGATATAACCCTGGCTGTTTATAATTAGGTGATTGATTATGCCATATTCTACCATCATTTCATTCCTTTCGATATACAAGTCAAGGTGTATGACGCACCATATATGAAGTTGTGCATAAAAAGTACGTGTCTAAATAAATTATATTTTCTTATAATTATCCATTTTAGGGTATATATGTAGCCTTAACATTATTTGACTTGTATTATTTTAGGTAATTAATTAGAAAAGGGTTAATGTTTACTTTAAGACTTTATTATGACTTGACTAAATCTGTAATTAACTTGTGTTTGTTCTCTAAAGTCTACCACGTTTATTTATGAAAGTTTGCTGTTATAAGTGAAAGCAATTGAGATTTTTTTATTATTTTATAGTGGGGATTGAAGATAGATGACTAATGTCCCTGACCCCTAAATGACAGTGGCTCTAGATGTGTTCCGATCCCTAACTAGAGAAGCTTTTGTAGCCACTGCCAATGCGATAAAGTGTCAGTGACCGTTTTGAAGCAATGATGGCACAGTGGATAGTGTGACCGGATTCTGCACCAATGGACGCGGGTTCTAGCCCACCTGTTCAACTCTAAAATCAGCCTAAACTTCTGGTGAAGGAAAACATCGTGAGGAAACCATAGCATGGTGGTAGGGCATTTTCTAATAATGCCCGCCTGAGTAGATACCGCCTTCAAGTTTGAAAACTTGCCGCCAAATACTAATATGTGTGTTCCGCCAGCATCACTTGAGAACCAGTACCTCAAGGCTTAGTGTGTTTACCATCCTAGACAACTTGTAAAAAAACAAACAACGCGTGCGTTACACTCATTGTATTGCCCATACATTTGCACACTACATGCAGGTACATAGTTTCTTTAGGAGAACTGTTTTTTTCTACAAACATAATTGGTTTACAAACAGACTTGGCTTAGATTTAGCTAGGGCAAATTCCGTTGATCTTTTTTACACAACTCGCAACCCGAGCCAAGATTCGTACCATTTTGATGACTCTGTGTTAAATACCTTTTTCGATTAAGTACTTACTACATTACCCAAAATTTCAATGAAGCTATCAAGGCTTTTCAGATCAACAACACTTAGTCAGTTATAAAGGCAAAAGATAAATTACAGGATAAAGATAAAAAAATAAGTTTAGTAGACTGACTTTGATGAAAAAGAAGTCATAAACTTTTCTGTAGGAATGAATAGAACTAACTATAACTACGGAGGGATCACAGATTTTATAAGTGTTCAATTACGTCAGTTAACCTGCATATGTAACAATGATTAACGAACGAAGCAAACGTTTTTTTTTGTATATAAATCAGTAAATGTTGTTGTTACAGCACATAATTTGTAACTTATTTTCTTTTATGTATTTCGAAATAATAACGTAAAGCTTTTTCATATAAATTACGGTGATAAATCAATCGCAATTATTCAAACAAGCGCAAATCACAACAAAACAAAATATACGAAGTGTCAGGCGGTGAGTGATTAGGTTAAGAGAGCAAAAATTGTATTCCTATTTACGAAAGAAATGATTTATTTGTTGTCATATTTTATTTTTATAGTAAATTATTTTTCTATCCATATTGCGTATTAACTAAAAGTGATATATAAAACAAGGAATATTTTACATATATATTTCTTCAATCATATATGTATATCAAAAATCATATACCAATATTATAAAGAGGAATAATTTGTACGTTTGTATGTAACGAATAACCTTAAAAAGTACTGGAGCGATTTGGATGAAATTCGGTATGGTTGTAGTTTGAAATCCAGAGAGTGACATAGGATAGTTTTTATTCCGAAAATCTCACGGGAACAGGAACTACGCGGGTAAAACCGCGGAGAGCAGCTAGTCATTGGCTAGCTAACACTACATTAGTAAAGTTTCAGGTACATATTATTGTTTTCTCTGTTAGTATTATATATTAGTGTGATGCGAGCATTCTTCAAATTAAAAAATTTGAATAAAACAATGAAACTTCAATCTCAGTTGATTTATTAAATAACTAAAAAATACATAGCATAGATAATTTTGTTAAGAAAAATGCGCACATTCATAAATAGCTGTATCATTTGCATATTAAAAAAATAACAAATCATAACTTTTTTATGAAAATACTTCGCCTTTTATTATCACCAATTTAAAAAAAAATTGTAGATGTTTTTAACTACTTTATATGATATCTTAACTTTGCCTTCCCAATACGTCTTCGATAACTTAATGCATATTCGTAAAAATTTAGACATTGTAGATCTAGTGAATGATCGTCATAATTTTAATATTAGAAGTAAAGACAAGTTGGCCGGAACCACGCTTTAGGCTAAGTAAGTCTAATAAAAGCTTTATAGGTAATAGTATTCGGTTTTACAATAAGATCCCAAGTAACATTACCGATTTACCTGACAATGAGTTCAAGTATTATGTCAAGCAGGATTTAATCTCAAAAGGTTATTACAGGGTGGATCATTACTTGAACGATAGTGATGTCTGGAATTAACCCACATCTCTGTGCTTCCGCTAACATTATTAAGACTATGATTTGTATAGTTTTTTATATGACAAAAAAATGATCTATATTATATTTATAAAAAAAAGTACCAGATCGAGTTTCTTGCCGGCTCTTCTCAGCTGGGTCGTTTTCCGAACCTGTGGTAGTGTTTTAGACGTTCATAAGCGCCTTCTTAGGGCCTAAATTGGATAAAGATATTTTTGATTTTTTGATTTTATAAGACACTTATCTATATTTCAAAATATCAGATAACTATTTAATCTTATGTCTTTTGAAATAAATAAATATTAAATATAAATAAATAAATATGATCATTTTACAACGATTTTTGAAAAAAATTGCTTTCGTGTCGAATTAACCAAACTCTGAAAAATATTTGATAATATCATGGTCTGAATTCTACAAATAACCGTTTTTCTCAACAGTTTTAATTACAGATATATCTTACATTATGTTTCAAACCATAATCTCGATTGACGTCGTTTGACCCTGCCTTTCGCCGTGAATATTGGGTTGCGTTTATTTGAGTTGAATTTTGAATAGAAAACAGACTTTGGCAACCTGGAAGACTTCATACGTCCTAGATGTCTACATCAACGCAGCTGAATCTTGATCAGAATGATATCCATACTATACACATTATCTCAGATCTATCATCACTCGTAAATATACAAAATATTCTCAAAAACCTTTATCGATTAACATAAAGGTCATACATAACTCCAATCAACTTAAATAAATAAGCGTTCCATAATATAGAAAAGGGGATAAAACTAAAGTCCATAAATTTACTCTGTCTACAGCGTAAATTCGTTAAACTAAATTAGATTCAGCACTCAATATTTCAAACTTCGATTCGATGAAAAATTCAACGGCCGTTGACTGAAAAGTATTGGGGTGAATTGGAAATAATTGACTTCGGATATAAATGTAAGGGTGAGTTTTAGTTTCAAAAGGCTAAGAAGATAAATTAATGGCCGTTAATTATGTTACTTTGGCGTTATTAACTTTATGTACCTCGCTTTTTAAAATGTCATTATAATGGCCAAATAATACACAGTGTCAAGTTTATTTACATTCTTAAAATATAAGTTATGGATTATTATTAAAAAAAATAAATCAATCACCTAAACAATTTACAGCAAAATACTCGTCAGTCAAGGTAAAAATAAAATATTAATAGGTGTGTTCATATTTTTTTATTTATTCTAAATTCAATTCATTTATTTTCTATGATGGAGTCACTTTAACTATTTTATTAATGCGTACCTTTATATAGAATAAGATTACTTTTATAATCTTGAAATATAATTACAGATTTGTCCAATAATGGTGGCTAAGAATCGGTTATCGTCAATTACTATTGAGATTCCAAATATGAACACTCCGCGATAATAGCTTTTAGGTAACTCAATATATATCAGTGGTGCAGCGCTCATATAACCCGATATCTTATAGCGTTACTAAAAATATCCAAAACACATCACACCCACCATACCATGATAATAACTTCACACTCGTAAACACACAAAACACGCATAACAAAAACTTGCGATACAAGCCGGTAGAAGCCGTCGGAATTTTATTCGAACATTACACTTTTTATTTCTGTTCACTTTTCAAGTGTCAAAAACAAGTATGGTTAAGGTTGTTAACGCTAACTGCATCTAGATAATTTACGATTAGTTCATTTACGATGCGTATAATGAAGCTATGCTTTGTGGTTCTAATTTCACTGAAGCATACTGACATGTTCTTGGAAATATTCTTTTTTTCTTGAGATTGCTATAAGTCAATCGAATACTTGGGATGTTTTAAGTAGGTACAATAAAAATCGACTGGCGTGTCACTTAATCTTAATTAATGATGGCAATACTGTTTCAAGTTTGAAGATGTGTGATCCAGTACCTCTAGGCTTATCGATGTATGAGACTCACCTCAGGTAAGATTGTAGTCAAAGCTCTGAGCATATGCAGTATAAAAAAATGAATCCAGATACTGAAAAATAATGTGGAAGTTATAGGTTATAGGGTGAATGGGTGGTGAACGATAGTGATGTCTGGAGTGACATCCCTCTCATTGCTTCCGGTAAAACAGTTTATTGTTGTTATGAATTGTATAATTTATATTATACTTCAAAAAAACATGTATAAATCCAGATCGAGTTTCTTACCTCGATTATTCTCAATTGGATTGTTCTCGAAACCGGTGGCATTTTTTTGACGTTCATAAGCACCGTCTCAGAGCCCAAATTGAATACAGAATTTTTGATTTTCATTTTAAATTAGTAAAGAAGAGACACTATTAACTCGAGCGAAGCTGCGCGGCGCGAATGTGTTTTCTCTAAGCGTGATCATTTCTCAGCAGCAATAACGTCCATCTTTCATTACTGTACTAATTTTCAAGACGAATAAGTATGACCACAAGGTAGGTTTTATTTATCCTCCGGCTTTACTAACTATTTTTTTCACGCTACGCCATTGATATATACAGACAAAAACACACCAAAGTATGTAACTAAGATGAGGTTTCTCTAGCTGTAGGTATGTATAATGAACCAGAACCATAATGTAGGTATAATGAACCAGACGGGCAAAAGTACCCAAACACCACGCTATCACAAACACCTAGTTTACCATCGTAATTGGATGTACCCATCGCGTGAAACGAAGGTTCGAGATTAGATCAAAATAGTTATTACTCTACGCTCTTTGCGAAATTGTATGAACACAGTGAAGCTAGGAATTTCTTCAAACTTTACTTACTTACATTATTATCTACGTAAGTACATTTATACAATGTGATTCGAAATTTAATGGGAAATCTTTTATTGTTCATTCTCACTATCAAACGTAACTTGGGTTTTATAAGATATACATTTCCGTAAAACTTATAATATTTTAACAGTAACAGTGAAATTAAAGTCCGTCTAAGTTAAAACAGAAAAATAAATTACAATCTAAACTGTTAATCTCTTCGATAAAACAAACTGAAACAAACAAACAAGATGACACTATGATTGATGTCTTCACATGTTTAAGACATTGTACAATCCTACATGATATTAAAGTGGCTATGTAGTCTAGGATGGTAAATACAATAATCCTAGATATACTGGCTCTCATATGATCCTTTTTTTTCTTTTTTTTTCCCCTCCTCCGCCTACTATGGATGCCACGGTACCGAACTTGCATTGAACGCGGCACCCAACGGTTGGCTAAAGCCTTTGGTTGCTGCTAGCCAGTTGAAGGATGACTGGAGGGAAAGTCGTGGTACACATTGAAAGTTATTTATTAACTGATTCTTATATGATTAATTAATTAATATTGAGGATGTACAGTGAGACTTATATTCTAAAAGATCCCCTCTTTAGTCGTAGGGCTTACAGTAACTACGGTGGTCAATCAGAAACATGCAGAGTGCGAGCGAGACGGGACACACGGACTTCTCTCATACGAGGTATTAAATATATGTACCCGTGCGCCCGCGGCTTGCGCTAGTGTGCCGTTAGATGTTGATGAGGTCTCTACAGGCCCCTCCCAACCAGGGCAGATGGTAAAGTTGACTTCTATTTTACCACCGGGGGAGGGCGACAAAATACCCCCCCCCCCTTGCCAATGTGATGCACTGCATCTAACCCTAGACTCTTACAAAGGTTAAACATCGGCTGTACCGCTGTACACTCCACGACCTTATGCCCCAATTCACCACAACGGAAACAATCAGCCCCCTATATATGTCCGACGGGCAGATCGAGTGCGTGTGTCCTAGACACATACACTTAAAACATTGTCTCATATGATCATGCCAGAACACACTAAGTGGACATTAGAAAACGTTCTACCACTATGCTATAGTTGCTTGGGTTCTTTGGATAATAGAACAGGTGAATTCTAACTTACTTTCATCGAATCCGATCGTAATAACTGTGCGGGATAGCCT